>CM057338.1:72400984-73670984 GCA_030015575.1 Agapanthus africanus
ATCTCAACAAAGCCTGCCCGAAGGATGACTTCCCAGTACCAGTCACCGATCTAATGATAGACAATACGTCCACTCACGAATTCTTCTCCTTCATGGACGGCTCGTCAGGATACAATCAGATAAAGATGCATCCCGAAGACCAGAAGCATACCGCTTTCCGAACCCATTTGGGCATATTCTGCTATAAGGTGATCCCTTTCGGTTTAAAGAATGCCGGTGCCACCTATCAGAGGGCCATGACGAAAATTTTCGACGACCTCATACATGAAATCGTCGAATGCTATATTGACGATCTTGTGGTGAAAAGCAAATCATACGAGGAACATCTAGAGCATCTGAAGATCGTATTTCAACGCCTTCGGTAATACAACTTGAAGATGAACCCTCTCAAATGCGCGTTCGGAGTGTCCTCAGGAAAATTCCTGGGATTCATCGTCCGACACCGAGGTATCGAGATAGACCCGTCGAAGATCAAGGCGATCATGGAAATGTCCCCGCCAAAGACTTTCAAGCAGCTGCGATCTCTCCAAGGAAAGCTCGCATATATCCGGCGATTCATAGCCAATCTTTCTGGCAAGTGCCGCCCCTACAGTCACTTGATGAAAAAGGGAACCCCGTTCGTCTGGGATCACAAATGCCAAAGCGCACTGGACGAAATCAAGCAGTACCTGCAGAATCCGCCAGTGCTGGCCACTCCCGTTAAAGGAAAACCTCTCATCTTGTATACGACCGCCCTCGAAGGTTCTTTAGGCGCGCTGTGGGCATAAGAAAACAACCAAGGGAAAGAAAGAGCCCTTTATTATCTGAGTCGAGTTCTCCTAGGGGCAGAAAGCAACTACTCCCCCATCGAAAAACACTGCCTAGCATTGATCTTCGCGATAACGAAACTCAGACACTATGCATTGGCGCATGAGGTCCGTCTCGTATCAAAGGTAGATCCTCTTAAATACTTGATGTCGAACGCCATATTAAAAGGGCGGCTCGCTAAATGGGCCCTGCTCTTGATGGAATTCTCGATAACTTATCGGCCTCTTAAGGCAGTGAAAGGCCAGGCCATCGCCGACTTCCTCGCTGAGCATCCGATACCTGCTGATTCTCCCTTGAACTGCGAATTGCCAGATGAAAACGGGTTTGACACGATCAACGGGGATGATACCCGGTGGGAACTCTACTTCGATGGAGCATCTTCTATGAAGAAGCGCAAACAAAGTACCCCCATAATCAAGTCCGGAGTATGTCTCATCTTCGTGACTCCACAAGGAAGGATAATGCGCTTTGCCTTCTCCTTAACAGAGCCAAGGACGAACAATGAAGCCGAGTATGAAACTTTGATAGCAGGTCTTGAGATCACCATCGATATGGGAATTGAGAACCTCCTCATATACGGAGACTCCCAGCTGATCGTTAGTCAAGTAAATGGCAACTATCAAACGTGCAAGCCAGAGTTGATGAAGTACGGCGAGAGAGTACAGCAACTACTGACTCAAATCCCTTCCTACGCCCTAGAAAGCATACCGCGTGCGGAAAATAGAAAGGCGGATGCATTAGCCAAGCTCGCTAAAGAACTAGCCGACGAGAGCCTCGATGACGTGAGGATCATTGTGCAAAGCCGTCGGGTTCTTGCACCGGCAGAAATATCTCCGGAGTCGTCCGAAGAAAAGGAAGCGATCGAGCGAATGGCTCTGCAAATAAAAGGCCAGGAAAAGGTTGAGGATTGGAAAGAAGTCTTTATAGACTACTTCAAATCCCGTCGAACACCTGAAGATGCGTCCTCAAGACATCAGCTTATGAAACGAGCTCTGTCTTTCGCCTTCGTCAATGATACTCTGTACAAGAGATCATTTGATTCTATGTGGTTAAGATGCCTGGGACCTGAAGAAGCAAGGAGAGTCGTCCAAGAAACTCACGACGGACTCTGCGGTTCTCACCAAGCCGGGCCGAAGATGAAGCCGAAGATCAAAAGGATGGGTTATTATTAGCCCACAATGATCCAAGACTACCTCGAATACGCAAAGCAATGCCACTCGTGCCAGATTCACGGGGACTTTATCCACCAGCATACGAATCCACTACATCCAACGGTGGCCAGCTGGCCGTTTGAAATGTGGGGAACTGACATAATCGGCCCATCGAACCAGTATCGTCCAGAGGACATCGGTTCATTTTGGCGACAACTGATTACTTCTCCAAGTGGGCAGAAGCAATACCGCTGAGGTAAGTGAAGACAGAGAATATCCTCCATTTCTTCAAGACGCACGTCATTT
Organism: Agapanthus africanus; assembly: GCA_030015575.1. NCBI lineage: Eukaryota > Viridiplantae > Streptophyta > Magnoliopsida > Asparagales > Amaryllidaceae > Agapanthus > Agapanthus africanus. The sequence continues at coordinate 72,403,249 of CM057338.1, forward strand.
ATCGGTTTGGAACTCCGCGACGGATCATCTCCGATAACAGGCCGGCCTACAGAAGCCACAAGATCAGCCGCTTCGCACAACAGCATAACATAGACTGGAGATATTCATCAGTCTATAATTCTCGAGCTAACGATCTAGCTGAGACTTTCAACAAGACCTTGACGAAGATCGTGAAAAAGACGGTGTTTCGAAATAAGAAGGACTGGCACGAGAGACTGCATGAAGCTCTCTGGGCGTATCGAATTACGTTCAAAACGGCCACAAACACAACGCCGTATGCTTTGGTATTAGGCACAGAAGCGGTACTCCCTCTCGAGATAGATTTACCCTCTCTACGAGTGGCCGTTCACTACGAGCTAACAGATGAAGAGAATGCTCACTTTCGGCTTGAGGAGCTCGATGCCCTTGATGAAACTTGGCTCATGGTGCAACGGAGTCTGGTGGCTTATAAAGCAAAGATGACACGCTCATATGAGAAATTGACTAGGCCGAGAACATTCCGCCAAGGCGAACTCGTGCTAGTGGTCAAAAGACTTATGATCCCCAATCGCGCCAAGCGGGGGAAATTCGAGCCGAACTATGAAGGCCCGTATATCATAGACAAAGTCTACCGGGGTGGAGCCTATCTACTCATGGACATGCATGGTGAAAGACCTTTCAGGCCAATAAACGGTCGCTTCCTGAAGAAATACTGCGCCTGATGAGTCACGGCCTAGGTCAATGATAGATAACGACGCCTATGTCCGCTCGCTATCTTCCTAAGCCCAAACTCTATAAGTAGTAGCCGGCTTCTGGACCGAAACGTCCTTAAACTAATAATGGACCGAAATATCCTTAAACTAACGATGGAACACTATGTCCTAAAACTGGAGTTGGACCGAAACGTTCTTAAACTAACAATGGACCACTATGTCCTAAAACTGGCTATTGACCGAGACGTCAATAAACTACCGTGGACTGCAGCATCCCAAGGCTGACACAAAAATAGAAAGAATAAAAAAAAGAAAGAAAAAGAAAACGGTATGTCCATAAGCACAATGTACACGGATGAAAACCCGAAAGGGCTCCGTGAGTAAAAACAGCAGGGCTACCGGTGAGTTTTTGTGAAAACCCGAAAGGGCGCAACCTCGTTAAAAGACACTTGCAAGGTCCTCTCGACCTTGGGAGGAGAAACCACCTGCGTGACATCCTTACGACCCACAAGGGAGCAACACACTCAGGGATCCCCACGATTCCTAAGGAGAAAACACACTTACGAGATCCTCACGACTCGTAAGGAGAACCCTTTTATGAGACCCTCACGGCTCATAAGATTCAAAAGTCTTAAGCTACAGGGATTTGAGCCTGTTCTTAAGCGGCCACCACAACCTCCAATACTGCCCTACAAGCGGCTCAATATTGATCCTTGTATACAATCCATGGGCGCGAATAAATATTTCCCTAACAAAATCCCATCCGTGACTAAGGATATGTTTGCACAGTGAACAGCGCTTGTAAGTCCTTGTTTCCCTAATAAGAGCAAAGCTCTGTTTCAAAATTCAAAATTTAAATTGAAGCAACGCTTCAGATTCTGTGCGCTGCGCGCCACGTGTCAAACGCAGACGCGCTAGCGCCAGGTGCGCTGCGCCTTAGGCAGCGCACCCCCAATCAGAGCAAAACTATGTTTCAAAATTTAAAAGTTGAAGCAACGCTTCAAATCCAGCGCTCTGCGCTGCGCGCCACGTGTCAAACACAGATGCGCTAGCGCAGTTGCGCTGCCTTCTGCGTTGCGGTACACGTGTTAAACACAGACGCGCTAGCGCAGTTGCGCTGCGCTCTGCGCTGCGCGCCACATGTCGAACGTAGGAGCGCTAGCGCAAGGTGCACCAGCGCTGGGATTAAAAATCCCCCACCGTTAGATCAAAAGATCTACTAATAATAAACTATTAATTAATCAGAACTAAAATTCTGTTATGGAAAGATCTTTCTAATCTTACCAAAACAAGAAGATTATCTTCTGTAAAACAGAATCCTTAGGATCAAAGATCCAACGGTGGGAAATATTCCCAAATCAATCAGAGAAAGATCTCTTAAACTGATTCAAAAGATCATTTGGCCCTATATAAAGGCCCCTAGACTTCAAGTCTCAATAGAGAAAGAGAGAGAGAAAAACCCTCTGCAAAACTTGGAGAAAAAGAAGAACAAGCTCTTAGAAAAAAGAAGATTTTTTCTTCATTTTCAAGGTAAAAAACTATGTTCTTGAATAACAGAGATGAAACCATCTCGTAAAAAGAAGAACCATCTTCTAAAAAGATCATAGATCTAAAAAAGACCAAGGTCTTTAATAAAAAGCAAAATATTAAAAGATCTAATCATAAAAAAAAATAATATATAAAAGAAGTATTTTACTTCATTCACGGATTTTTGATCTATAAAGGCAGAGCCCTTTTATAAAAACAAGAAATTTTGTTCTTGGATCTTGAGGCAAAGCCTCCTTTAAGAAGAACATAAACTTGTTCTTTGATCTTAAATCTGATCAGATGCGCTTTGCGCTACTGAAAAGTGCCTTGCACTCATAAACAGCGCCTTTGCGCTCCTTGGATCGGCGCTCAGCGCCAAAACATGCCACGTGTCAACCATAGACACCACTTGCGCTTTGCGCTCCTGAAACAGCGCACTGCGCTCATGGGCTGGCGCTCAGCACCAAGCGCGCCACGTGTCATTCGCTGGCGCGCCAACAGACTAGCGCAACACGCTCATAAATTAAAAGCGCAATACGCTAATAAACTAGCGCTTAGCGCTAAGCACGACACGTGTCCTCTTCGTGTGCGCTACCTGACAAAAGCGCAATACGCTCTTTGACTGGTTCAAAGCGCCTGACGCGCCACGTGACGCACTGTCAGAACACACTCTGTTCTGATGAATGTTATGCATTCAATACCAGACAAAATATGTCAGAGCCCAATGCCTAGCATTATTAAAAGGGCCGAGCCCAAATAAAGACTTAATAGCCAGAACAAAAATAAAATATTAAACATTTTTTTAAATTGGACTTAGCCCAATTCTGGCCATGAGTCCTTAACTTAAATTGAACTGAGCACATCTACTCTTTCAACCAACTCACCCTGGTTCAAGGGTACATTTCTTCACTCATTTGATATTTGTCATTGTAATTTCTCAACGTCTTCTGAGAGGTGACGGGTCCCGACAACCACACATTTCACGGACAATGATGTCCTTAACCTCGACCGTGATGTCTTAAAATTAACAACGCACTGTGGGGTCCTTAAACTCACGGACTATGATGTCCTTAACCTCGACCGTGATGTCTTAAAACTAACAACGGACTGTGGGGTCCTTAAGCCCATGGACTATGATGTCCTTAACCTCGACCGTGATGTCTTAAAACTAACAACGGACCGTGGGGTTCTTAAACTCACGGACTATGATGTCCTTAACCTCGACCGTGATGTCTTAAAACTAACAACGGACTGTGGGGTCCTTAAGCCCATGGACTGTGATGTCCTTAACCTCGACCGTGATGTCTTTACACTAACACTGGCCTGTGGGGTCCTTACACCCACGGACTATGATGTCCTTAACCTCGACCGGGATGTCTTTAAACTAACGTTGGACCGTAATGTCCTTAAACTAACATCGGACCGTAATGTCCTTAAACTAATCGACCGCAATGTCATTAAACTAAACAATAGAGCCCAATTGCTCTTTTGTCGGATCTAAACGATCCCGTTAAGTCGATCTTAGTCTAAAATTAGACTAACGTATCCTTAACAAAAGTTTAAGTCGATCTTAGTCTCAAATGAGGCTAACGTATCCTTAAACCCAAACCCCCAAACCCAAATCTAAGAAAGATACGGATTTGGACTAGTCCACGCCCTACGGGCGACAACATAACTTAGTCTCCGTATACAATCCATGGGCAACCAAACACAAAACAAATACCCACGACACGAAGTGACCATCTGGAGAAGGAGAAAGTGGTTACCGCGATGCGGTAGCGTAATTAACTGCAGGGGCTTGCGCCTGCAGGAAAGAGCGTCCCCACAATCAAAAACCCCTCAAGCGAGGGGGAATCTGACGAAGTCTGCTACATCAGCCGCATTCGTTTAAACCTTCGATACATGGTGCCATAAATCAACTTGGCATCTTCGGAGAGGTGGACGGATAGCACCAAAGAGGTGGACGGATAGCACCAATTAGCATCTGCCCCGAATTTCAGGCAAGACGAACCTACGCGGTCGCGTCTCTGTGATTCAAAGGGGAACAGATTCTGGCACGCCCGGTGGGACTTTTCCTCTTTCCACTCCACACTTCGTGTGTCGTGTTCGCAAACCAATCGCGATTTGCCAATGGTTGCCCTTGGGTTCAAGTTACTAAGATTTGGTTTCTTGCTTGGCGCAGAAAGCAAAACAGCAATGGTATCTACTTGCGTAAAGTGCTTCAACTGCAGCTACAACTCGCGCTCCGCCTCATCTGGAGGCATAGCTTACGGGCCTCAAGCGGCCTCGCTGTTCACGATGCCGGTGGACCATGTGACTCAGGCTACCACCGGATTGTTTTTTAGGACCATGCTCCCGCCGATGAGCTTCAACACCCCTATACCAACACCAGAAGTTCCCAAGAAGTCGGTCTTTGATTGGCTTGCTACTACCATGGCCCCTCTCAACGGGTCGTCCAGTTCTAGCTCCTCGGTCTTCACGAGATTGGGCCAAAGTCCATGTGGGCCCATGATGAAGCCTGCAATCCCAGAGAAGGTTGTTCCGAAGAGGATGGCCATCCCTGCTCCTGAATCAAGACGGCTTCTCTGACCAAAGGGTCAGTTTTTACAAGACTGGCTGTTCCGGTTTCCACTACGGTTCCTGTCCCTTCTCAGAAGTCTGTTTTCGACCGATTGGATATTGCGTCTCGACGGACATCAGTCTTCAAAAGGATGACGCCAGCAGCGGCCCCTTACCTGGACAGGGGGCAAGACAAAGCCATCCCTACCACCAAACCAACACCAATGGCTCGACACGCTCGACGTCTCCACTGGCGCCGAGTAAGGAAGGCCGGGGGCAACTCCCCCTCTGGGATAACTCCACCTGCTCCAACGGTGGAAGTTAATGCTGCCGTTCCAACCGAGAACAGTTTTGAGCTGCTAAACAAGGTGCGTAGGAACTCTCCTACTGCCGTACTGAAAAGATCTCCCCCTCCGGTGGAGAATGTTACAGAAATGAAGCTGGACCAGTCTCCTCAACGGCTGTCCTCCAAAGTTTACAAAGTCTGGCGACGGGTCCAAGAGTCGGTGATCGATCAAGACTATCTCCGCCGACAGAAGAAGCTGAAGGCTCAGAAGGAAGAGAACCGTCCTGTCAAAACACAAAGGACGACAACCACCTGAGTGCCCGCCGCAACGGCCCCCTCAACGTCAACCACTCAGAAAAGAAGGAGGCCAGAGAAAGCCCCTATAACTACGGCAGATCGTAAAGACGCCGAGACTAAACGCCCTAAGTCTGGGGGCATAACGGTCCATACTATTTATATGGCATCCGGGAAAGAGGATAGCCGCGCGTCTACGGGCCACCGACCACTCACCCGATCCATCACAAGAGCTCAGGAACAACAGCAGCAGAAGCTTCAGGAGATGCCGACTGCGGTGGCCGCACTCATCGGGCCAAAAGAAAGCCCGGAGGCATCATCATAACAGCGTCACGAACAAGAAATTGATGCTGACTTCCTTCGCGGAGTCCTCGAAAAGAAGGACAAAGAAGCCGCAGAGCAAGCGGCTAACATAAAGCGAATGGCACTTCTATTCCAAGATATGGTGGGCATGATGATCCAGCCGGATCCCCCAGCCTAAGATCCTCCAGTAATAATTGAAGATGACAGAGGAGAAACATCGAATCCTCTGCCGGCTCTGTCAACAGCCAAGGAGGAGACAATCTCTAAACCTGCCCTGGATGACTATATTGCTCAGTAAATAAGAGTTCACCAGGAAAATGAAGCAGCCGGCCAAGTTGTCAAAACTGGACGACCGTATCCAGGCTGGTATGATCAGATAAAGTACCCGCCGAGATACACGATCCCCAAATTCCACGTATACAAGGGGACAGGCAATCCCCACCAGTACGTCGCCCAGTTCAGAGCTCTGTGCGGCAACACCGGGGGCGATGATAAGCTTTTGCTCCGTCAATTCGTCGGCAGCTTGTCGGAGACGGCATTTGAGTGGTACTCCGAACTTCCAAACGACCCGTCAAAACTTTCGCAGAAATGGAGTTATTGTTCACCCAGCGATTCGCGATCGCAAGTGAACGCACCCCGATAACAGCATTGATCAATGCAAGGGTAAAGCCGGGCGAAACTTGGGTTCAATACGCAATCCGATGGCGCAATCTGTGGTTAAAGTGCGAACAGCGCATCGAAGAGGCACCAGCGGTGGGCATGTTCGTGGGCACCCTAGACCCTTATGCAACTATTTCACAGTTCATGATGTTCTTCAAACCGACCACGTTCCAAGCTTTAATCGACAAGTTAGCCCAGATGGACCAGATGGGTCATAGACCGTCTCCTCCGAAGCCGGAGCCGCGGAACGAAAAGGGTAAGGGGAAGGCGACCTTCGTTGTGAATACTCAACAGCAGCCCAGTGCTCCAAGACTAACGGATCAATTGGAAGAGAGACGACGCTATTATAATGAGAAAATGAAGCGCCCTTACTCATTCCCGCGGGATAAAACGAAGAGGCTGTTCGAACTAGTGATGCGCAACAGGCTTATCAATTTGCCGAATCCAAAGCGACCATTGCAACCCAGCGAAGTGAATAATCCCAATTATTGCCCTTACCACCAAACGGTAAGCCATCCAATTGAAGATTGCTTCGTCTTTAAGGGGTGGATCGAGGATCAGTACCAGCAAGGCAAGTTTGCGTTGTCTGAGAAGTGGAAAGTAAGTCCACCACAGCCGCACACTCCTAAGAAGATGGACACACTGGGGGCAACGTGCTCTTTTGTTGAAGAAGCTCCATGGGAGGTCGCTCTTTCAGCCAAAACTAAAAGAATGCTGAACGATCTCCAGACATGCCTGGCGATCAGGTGGAAGAACCCACTGGAGCCCCAGATCATCGAAGGGATGCTGAAGCCGCGCCCAACTCCAAAGATTGGTGATGATAGCCAAAATGTTCGCATCCAGCCGCCAAAATCATCAAAAAAGAAGAAGAAATCCAAAAATCCTGTGAAGCCTGGCGATAAGCTCACGGACCTGCAGAAACAGATCGACGCACTGGAAGAGTATAACCAGAAGACGCGGACTCCAATCACGCTCCAAGAGTTCCTCGGTCACGTCCTTGAGGACGAAGATGATCGAGAAGACTCGTCGGATGGATCTGAGAATTACGTAGCAAGTTTCCATATGATCTCTCATTCGTCGACAGACGACGAAGAAGCCCTTTGCACCAAGAGACCAGGGGCAAGGCCTGAACCGGAACTTCCAGGGCCATCAGACGAGATGATCGACGCATTCCTAAACGAAACTCTTCTGAAAAGCAAAGCTGATCGGGAGCGTGAGATGGCCATATTTGAAAAGGCCAAATGACGGCGACTGGACGAAAGAGGTGAAATACCCCCGCCAGATCAAAGTACATCTGCCACGAATAAAAGCAAGTTCAAGACAAGGAAAAGGTTCGCCAAAGCCATATCAATGGGGATGAAGCTACCACCCTCCGAAGCGAACGCCCTTGGTGAAACAGAAACACATCCTAGCTACTGCTTATATCATCGAAAGATTTCGTACCCTACCGAAGAGTGCGATGCTTTTAAAAGATGGTGGCAGAGATATGTTGCTTACCGGCAACATTTCAAGCGGACGAAACGCAAGACTCGTCGGGAGCAAGGAAATACGACCGAGGAGCATAAAAGAACCACCGGCAGCTAACGGTCTAGCTGAGGCTTTCAACAAGACCTTGACAAAGATCGTGAAAAAGACGGTGTCCCGAAATAAGAAGGACCGGCACGAGAGACTGCAAGAAGCTCTCTGGGCATATCGAACTACGTTCAAGACGGCCACGAACACAACTCTATACGCATTGGTATTCGGTACAGAATTGGCACTCCCCCTCGAGATAGAGCTACCCTCTTTACGAGTGGCAGTTCATTATGAGCTAACGGACGAAGAGAATGCTCATCTTCGGCTTGAGGAGCTCGATGCCCTTGATGAAACCCGGCTCCTGGCGCAGCAAAATCTGGAAGCTTATAAAGCAAAGATGACGCGCTCATATGAAAAATTGACCAGGTCGAGGACATTCCGCCAAGGCGAACTCGTGCTAGTGGTCAAAAGACCTATGATCCCCAATCGTGCTAAACGAGGGAAATTTGAGCCGAACTATGAAGGCCCGTACATCATAGACAAGGTCTACCAGGGTGGAGCCTATCTACTCATGGACATGCATGGCGAAAGGCCCTTCAGATCAATAAATGGTCGCTTCTTAAAAAAGTTCTACGCCTGACGAGTCATGGCTTAGGTCAATGATAGATGACGACGACTATGTCCGCTCGCTATCTTCCTAAGCCTAAACTCTGTAAGTAGTAACTGGCTTTCTTTACTACGGACCGAAACGTCCTTAAACTAACAGCGGACCGAAACTTCCTTAAACTAACGGCAGACCGAAACGTCCTTAAACTAACGACGGACCGAAACATCCTTAAAACTAACAACGGACCACTATGTCCTAAAACTAGCTGTTGACCGAGACGTCGATAAAGTACGGTGGATCGCAGCATCCCAAAGCTGATATAGAAAAAAAGAAGAAAAAAAACGGTATGTCCATAAGCAGAATGGGCACGGATGAAAACCCGAAAGGGCTCCGTGAGTAAAAACAGCAGGGCTACCGGTGAGTTTTGTGAAAACCCGAAAGGGCGCAATCTCGTTAAAAGACACTTTCAAGGTCCTCTGGACTTTGTAAGGAGAAAATACCTGCGTGAGATCCTTACGACTCATAAGGGAGCAACACACTTGGGGATCCTCACGATTCCTAAGGAGAAATTACACTTGCGAGATCCTCACGACTCGTAAGGAGAACCTTCTTTATGGGACCCTCGCGGCTCATAAGATTTGAAAGTCTTAAGCTATAGGAATCTGAAACTGTTCTTAAGCAGCCCCCCACAACCTCCAATACTGCCCTACAAGCGGCTCAATACTGACCCTTGTATACAATCCACGGGCGTGCATAAACATTTCCCTAACAAAGTCCTATCCATGACTAGGGATATGTCTACACGGGGAACAACCCTTGTAAGTCCTCTCGACTTATAAGGAGAAAACACTCTTGTAAGATCCTTACGACTTATAAGGGAACATCCACTTAGAAATCCTCATGATTCTTAAGGAGAAAATGCACCTACGAGATCCCCACGACCCGCAGGGAGAAATACCTTTATAAGACCCTTACGGCTCATGAAGTAAAAAGCCTTAGTCGACAGAATCCTAACCCTGTCTACTAAGCCACCTTTGATCAATATCGACAGAGGCGAATGATGATTCGCTCCTGGCAATATCCCAGTTGTAGCGGTGCTGATACCGAAATAGGTGTCTAATCCCAAGCTTGTGGCAAAAAGCTAGCGAGCCACACATGCATACGAAATAGCCGAAATGATGGGGCTACTTGCAACAAAATCAGCAAGTAAAAATGTATGCATGCAAAATAGCCGAAATGATTAGGCAACTCGCAATAAAAAATGGCGAGTAAAAATAAAATAAATAGCCGAAATGATTGGGGCACCGCGAAAAATAGCCAAAATGATGGGGCAATCGCGACCTTCGCGATATAAAAGCTGAAATGATAGAGTATCGCGGAAAGAAATAAAATAAAAAATATATAAAATGAAATTTATGCCCTACAGGTGATATCGCATCAATCCCTGTATACAATCCAGGGACGCAAATAAAGAGGGATCCACACCCTTCCTCCCCAGGTTTCATCAGAAGAAGAAGCCAAATCTCAACGGTTCACAGATAGCCTGGAGATCATCTCAACATTCGTCTCATTACAACAGACACAACATCAAGCAAAGCGGAACAGCGGCAACCCCCAGTTCCATGACTCGGCGGTGCACAGATGACCGAGAGTCAAACCCCGACTCCGTGAAATGCGGATAAAGTCAACCCTTCCTGGTCACGTAGAATGCGGCTTATGTCAATCCTGACCCCGTGGGAAACGTCCACAGCGGATCCTGGTCCTCGCAGAGCACGGCAATGACCCCGTGCGAAGCATCCAGAGTGGAGCCTAGTCCTCACCGAACACGGCAGTGAACCCGTGGGAAGTATCTAGAGCAAAATTCCTGGTTACGTGGAACGCGGCTTATGTCAATCCTGACCCCGTGGGAAACGTCCAGAGCGGATCCTGGTCCTCGCAGAGCACGATAATGACCCCGTGTGAAGCATCCAGAGCGGAGCCCAGTCCTCACCGAACACGGCAGTGAACCCATGGGAAGCATCTAGAGCAAAATTCTTGGTTACGTGGAACGCGGCTTATGTCAATCCTGACCTCATGGGAAACGTCCACAGCGGATCCTAGTCCTCGCAGAGCACGGCAATGATCCCGTGTGAAGCATCCAGAGCGGAGCCTAGTCCTCTTCGAACACGGCAGTGAACCCATGGGAAGCATCTAAAGCAAAATTCCTGGTTACGTGGAACGCGGCAATGACCCCGTGGGAAACGTCCAGAGCGGATCCTGGTCCTCACAGAGCACGACAATGACCCCGTGTGAAGCATCCAGAGCGGAGCCTGGTCCTCGCCGAACACGACAGTGAACCCGTGGGAAGAATCCAGAGCAAAATTTCTGGTCACGTGCAACACGGATAATGTCAACCCTGACCCCGTGGGAAACATCCAGAGCGGAGCCTGGTCCTCGCAGAACACGGCAGTGAACCGGTGGGAAGCATCCAGAGCAACCCCTGACTCCGTGAAATGCGGATAAGGGCAACTTCACCCATCACTTGCGAGTCCTCATGACTCGTAAGGGAGTAAATTCTCTTGTGAGATCCTTACGACTTTCAAGAGAAAACACACTTAGGAATCCTCACGATTCTTAAGGAGAAATTACACCTACGGGATCCTCTCGACCGGTAGGGAGAAAATTCTTTATGAGACCCTCACGGCTCATAAAGTTGAAAAGTCTTAAGTGACTTATCCTAACCCTGTTTTCTAAGCCATCACCGCCCTACAAAGAGCCCAAGACTGACAGCTACATACTATCTACAGACCGCACTTGCTAAAATCATATGGCAAACAACACAGCAAGAAAGAAGAAAGCAGAGAGATGGCACAAGACATTGCAAAAATGTGTATCTTTTATTCATAAATTCAATTGGGTACAAAATACATCATATGAAAGAATAAAAGAAAAAATACATTTTATTCAAAATTACAAATGGTACAAAAAAAATTATTGAGAGGAAAGCGCTTTCAATAATCCAATCATCCGCTCGCGCACTTCCCTCAGCCCCTCTTCTTGATCAGCTGCCGCGGCCAACTCCGCTTCGACCTGGGCTCGTTGCTGCAAGTAAGACGAAAGTTGTTCCTCGACGGCCCGCTGAGCTGCTTCACGATCTTGTGCATCCCGCTCGACGATGTCGAGCTTCTGACTCAATGTTAACCCATCAGAAATATATCGCAGAAGGCCTTCGAAGATAACTTTCAACTGGGCGGCATTCGCATCAACCTCAGCATGCAGTCGAGCAGATTCGCTTGAAGTTTCTTTACATTCCTTCTGCTTTAAAGCCACTTCTTGTTCAAGATGGCGGAAATAAGAAGTGCTCTGCTCGATCCACGCAGCCCGTTGAGTGCTCATAGCCAGAATCTCAGGTGCAGGACGCCTAATCTCAAGCTCATGCAGGCAAGCTTCGATTTCCCTGCAGCGATTAACCCAAGACTCAACGACGCCCTCACCATGAAAGTTCTTGAGCGTCGCCAACATAGGGTTAACCTCTGCGGCAAATTCCGCAGCAAATGTGGGAGTCTCCGCGTCAAATTCCTCGATATATTTGCTCAGCATGCGTAGACTGGTCACAACACCTTTGAATGATGGACGCGTGGAAAAAGGTCATGCCGGCATTATAATGCGAGATTCGAACGGGGCTGGAGTCGATGTGATTGCTGCAAAATAGATCATAATCAGATGTCGGCTCAGGAAATAAAGAAAATACGTGAAAAGTAGAGTCTACTATACCGGTTGCAACAGGGGGCAGAGCTGGGAGTACTGGTGGCGCAACGACAGCCTCGTCCCCTCCTTCAATTCGTAAGGCTACAAGCAACATAAAGAAGAGTTAGCAGTAATGCGACTGGCCGTTAAAGAAGAGGACGTCGTTTAGAGAAAATACTCATCGGCACCAGCTGGCGGACTAATCTCCGACAAGAAGGAGAAGTGTGGGTGCAGCACCTGATACATGTGGTCAAAAAGGACTCCTGTAAGGACACAGTAGTGCAACGTCAGTACGTAGGTTATACAGCTTAAAAAATAAGACTGATGAGTCAAGAATCTGCACCTTCCTACATCTGAGACGGTATGAGAAAGGGTAGAGGAGGTGTCACCGTCAAGGCAGTAGCTGATGGCGCTGCCTCGGGTAGCGCGACATCATCACTAGCCACACCTGCATTAGAAATAAGATAAACCCTGTCAGGAAAGATTGCAGAATAAAAAGAAGGGCGGTGACCTAAAATCTACCTGATGAGTCGCCAGCCGGAGCCGTGACGAGGGCGTCACTTGATACAACAACGGCGTCTCCCTCCTCCATTGGGGTGGTTTCACCTCCCGTCGCCTTGTCCCCTGACTCCACGAGAGCCGTCGTCACGCTTGCGACGCCGGGAGACAACAAAGAACCGTAGGCAGGGAGAGCGATGATCGGAGCGGTGCCCGACTCTTGAGAAAGAGCGGCCACCTCGGACCCAGCAATTGTACCCGTCTCACCCGCCGCTACTTCGGGCTCGGCAGTGTTAGCTATCTCGGGCATAGCAATCGTGACTGTCTCGTCAGCCACTACCTCGGGCCCAGCAATTGCGGCCACATCGCCTACCGCCGCCCCGGGTTCGGGAATAGAAGGTACCTCCTCTACCCTCCCTCAGGCTCAGCGGCCGCCGCCACTTCTTCGGTAAGGCTCGGCCCTGCAAGACAAGATATATGAGAACCGATAGTTTAAAACTTTAACAATGGAGCCTCAAGGCACATTACCTGGAATTGATTTATCGTTTGCTTCCTGAGCCGCACGTGCCGCCCGTCTGTAAGCTGTAGACAAGGCAACCAGAGACTCCTCTGAAGGAGTAGCAGCGGGGGTAGCGGCGCTTGAACCTGCTCCCGCAGCTAAAGCATCACTACGCTCCCTTGCTGCGTGCCTCCGACGCTTCCTTTCCTCCTGAGCCGTCAAAACAGACCTTTTAGAAGCCTCCTTCAACAGGACATCATCGTCCACATCTAGGGTTACCTCTGGAGCCGTCAAGACTTCTGTCATCGGTTTTTTAAGTAATGCCTCTTTCGGCAGTGCCGAAGAGGCCGGGACTTCGGTAGCTGGTCCGGGGAGAATTTCCGCATCAGCTTGCGGGATAGGCATTGTGGTCCCTGCGATAAGACAAAGAAAGGGTCAGATTACTCATAAGAAATGGGAGCAGAAACATGGCGAACCGAAACGTACCGAGGCCTAAGGAAGCTCGAAGTCGTTCCTCTTCCTCAAAAGTCTTGAGAGAAGCAGCGAGAGCTTCTTCGGAAGAAATGCCTATTAAAGAAGGAAAAGCGTCAGTCAAAAAACAATAATAGAAGTATGATACAATGGAGAAAAATACAACTAATGATTACCTGATCGCGCGAGGATAGCCAACCCCTCTTCGCGGCTTGCCAATCGCTTGGAAGCTGCGATGGCAGCCGCCAGATCAGTATCATCTGGCGGCATGAATAAGCCCTCATTTGTCCCATACTCGCTCAAGCCCTCACTATAAGGAGCATCAGGCTCCTGACCAAATACGACATCGACAGAGAAGAGCGACTTATTTTTCTTCTTCTATGAGCGAGCTCCGGTCGCAGCCAGCACCAGCTTGCGCTTCGTGGGCACTTTGGGACGGCGAGTCCCGATATCCGAGCCCACGCCAGATTCGGGTGAAGCTACGGTTACCATCTCTATGGGAGCGCGGGGCATCGAGGGCACGTCCACCGTCTCCACAGGAGCATGGGGCAATCCACGCGTGGGGCTTAGCACACATGGAGGCTCAACTGCAGCAACCCCTCTTAGCGGAGGGGGGACAGCGATCCGTCGCTTCAAAGGGACGTTGCGATCGCTGGCAGGGGGCGCACTCTTGTGATCGAGCAACTGTTGCCTCTCTTCCCTGATGACAGCGCCCATCGTATGTTGATACCCGGCCCCGTGTATGTTAAGGGCCCTCGGAATGCAACTCGGCTCGCTAATAAAAAAGTGGGAGCCCGTATTTAAGCGCATAAAGTGATGCAGTGCACTCCGTATTCCCTCTCTGGTGGCGGCAGGTTCTTCCAAGAATGCCTCCAGTGGAACCCCCTGGTTATAACTCAGCTGCTGGGCAAAATGATGGGGATTATATCTCATAAAAAGCGCCGCATCATTTTTCCTGAATACGAGAAAGCCCGGCCTAATGGAGTATAGGTGTAAAATCTCCCGGGCTTTCAACACGGAGGCCCTGTCCTTAAAGGTGTCGCGCAATGCCAGCACCGTCTGGGAAGTTTCCTGGCCGATCGTCAGGACTTTTTTCGTAAAAGACATACCAGCTCCGACCGTGCACGGACGAAGAAGCAACCCCCTAGCCTCCCGCTGAGATGGACTCACGATAGAAGCGTCGACCAGCCGCATAATTCTTGGGAATCTCCATTTCTCGAAAAACGAGGGTTTTTTATGAATGCCAAATACCCCGAACACGTGCATTTCCATCCACGAAGTAAAATAATGCATCGGGAAGTTGGCGGCATGCACCCCCGGTTCAGTTGTATCCGCCGCCATGCTAAGACCATGGTACAGGTGGGCTAACCCCGCAATCCCAATAGCCACTTGTATCCCGGCAACCATTCGATGCGCCGGGTAGAAGACGGACGGCCTCATATAGCGAGGGTGCATAGAAAGCGCGAACCAGCACAACCACAGCCCAAGAAACCCAAGGAAGAAAGCCTCTTCTTCAATGCCCGGAGCGGCGATTTCTGACAAAGGAATGATTGCGGCATCGGGAAGAAAAAAGCCCTTCTGATCGTCTTCCAATACTGGTCGACGGTCCAAGCCGAAACCGAAGGGGTCGTCGAGTTTGGCAAACTTTTTGCCTCATTGCGATAAGATCTCCGGGCGAAGAAACCGGGCAATGAAATCTGCGAAACTGACCCCCCGGCCTCCGGATTCTAAAAAGAGTCTCTCGTACATGTTCAACACCTTTATCAGACCAGGAAACTGGTGCTGGATGGCGTTCTCCGGTGTTAGGCCCATCACCACTGGCTTGGTGGCGAAAACGTACTCATTTGGAGGAAGCAGCTCCTCATAGTGCTCCCCCCTAACCGGAAAACCGGAAATCTCAGCAAATTCTTCTAAGGAGATGGAGACTCCTCTGTCCAGTAGAAGAAAGGTATGGGTTGGGATGTTCCATTGCTCCAAGAACGCTTTAATCCACCATGTCGGAGGAGCAGAATATTGGAAAAGCGAAGCATAAACTGCAGGATATAGACCGAGCTTCAGCAGTTGCGTTTTCTTCGCTGACAAAATATACCTGGCCCACTGCAATATGTCGGGGAGTCAACCCGGTGTTGTAGGGTTGTCCCTAAGGGCGTGACTCGCCCTGGAATATGCGTCGCCCCAGGGTATCCAAAGCTGTTGGCAGCTGCATGGGTATGGCGGCAATCGAAGGCTGAAAAAGACCCTCCGAAGTCCAATTGACAACCTCCACGGCATAATTCACCGGGGGTGCATCTACATACGAAATCGACGAGATCGGCTCCGACGGCGTCGCATAAGAGAAGATTTGACGACCTTTGATGATCTGGTCATACCACCTACCCCACAAGTGAAGATTTTTGTGTTCCGGGTCGTAGTCTCTAATGAGCGCGAGAACCTCCCGGTCCACAGGTGCTTCAAGGAATCCTCCCTCTGAACGAAAAAACGGGAAAGAGAGATCGGAAGACATGTCGCCTGCGAGAAAGAACAGAATTCAATTATCAGTACTATAATTTAATTTTGACGGTCGACACTTTAAAATTTGTACCACACCGCAATACAGTGGAAAGGGGACCTAAGGGGGACCCACAAAATCCAGATGACAATGCATCAATTAATAAAACAGCCTCATCATTGGATGAGACTGTCAATTAAGGAGGAAATCCTCAAAGAATTTTCTCATTGAATGAGAAATCCCTCGGGAAAAGGAGAAAATCTCCCTTTGAGAGCAAAACTTTATAACAGAGTGACACTTGTCAAACTCTGGTCATGAAGGAATAAAATTTCTTAAAGAGCCTGGCTCTGTAATGATGATGGAAAATCCATCAAAGATTAATTAAAATTAATTTATTTTTGTGAATTAAAAATTCTGGGATCTTCAAGATCCATGAAAAAACTCTAAAGAGTTCTTCATCAAACATCAAAAGATCTACATATTATCAAAAGAGCAGAGCTCTGATTCATGGACTAAGAAACCCCAAGAAAAGATCTGTTTAGATCTATGGGTTCATGAGAGCAAGGCTCTGTTTATGAAACCCTAAAGGGGTTTTCTTTAGATCAAAGATCTATGAAGAGCAAGCCTCTGTTAATGGGTAAAAACCCTAATTTATTAAAAAAAAATTTAATTTTACCAAAGTTTAGAAAGAGTTCTGACTCTTGAAAGTTCTTAAACAGAAGAGCAAGGTTCTGAGCGAAAATTCTCAATAAGAAGATGGAAATCATCTAAGGGACCAAAAAGTCCTATTTATAGGCACTGAACCGTCTCTTCAATTTCTGAGTCGATCCAAGGGCTCAGATGTTGCCACCGCTGCACTCACGTGTGCGCCACGTGAGCGCAACGGTGGGGGGCATTTGTTTCCCCCAATCAGAGCAAAGCTCAGTTTCACAATTCAAAATTTAAATTGAAGAAACGCTTCAGATTCTGTGCGCTGTGCGCCACGTGTCAAACACAGATGTGCTAGCGCCAGGTGCGCTGCGCCCTCGGCAGCGCACCTCCAATCAGAGCAAAGCTCTGTTTCAAAATTCAAAATTTAAAAGTTGAAGCAACGCTTCAGATCCAGCGCTCTGCGCTGCGTGCCACGTGTCGAACACAGGCGCTAGCGCAGTTGCGCTGCGCGCCACTTATCGAACGTAGGTGCGCGAGCGCAAGGTGCGCCAGCGCTGGGATTAAAAATCCCTCACCGTTAGATCAAAAGATCTACTAATAATAAACTATTAATTAATCAGAACTAAAATTCTGTTATGGAAAGATCTTTCTAATCTTACCAAAACAAGAAGATTATCTTCTGTAAAACAGAACCCTTAGAATCAAAGATCCAACGGTGGGAAATATTCCCAAATCAATCAGAGAAAGATCTCTTAAACTGATTCAACAGATCATTTGGCCCTATATAAAGGCCCCTAGACTTCAAGTCTCAATACAGAAAAAGAGAGAGAAAAACCCTCTGCAAAACATGGAGAAAAAGAAGAGCAAGCTCTTAGAAAAAAGAAGATTTTTTCTTCATTTTCAAGGTAAAGAACTATGTTCTTGAATAACAGAGATGAAACCATCTCGTAAAAAGAAGAACCGTCTTCTCAAAAGATCATAGATCTAAAAAAGACCAAGGTCTTTAATAAAAAGCAAAAGATCAAAAGATCTAATCATAAAAAAAATAATATATAAAAGAAGTATTTTACTTCATTCACAGATCTTTGATCTATAAAGGCAGAGCCCTTTTATAAAAACAAGAACTTTTGTTCTTGGATCTTGAGGAAAAGCCTCCTTTAAGAAGAACATAAACTTGTTCTTTGATCTTAAATCTGATCAGATGTGCTTTGCGCTACTGAAAAGTGTCTTGCATTCATGAACCGCGCCTTTGCGCTCTTTAGATCGGCGCTCAGCGCCAAAACATGCCACGTGTCAACCATAGACACCACTTGCGCTTTGCGCTCCTGAAACAGCGCACTGCGCTCATGGACTGGCGCTCAGCACCAAGCGCGCCACGTGTCATTCGCTGGCGCGCCAACAGACTAGCGCAACGCGCTCATAGATTAAAAGCGCAATGCGCTAATAAGTTAGAGCTTAGCGCTAAGCACGACACGTGTTCTCTTCATGTGCGCTACCTGACAAAAGCGCAATGCGCTTTTTGACTGACGCAAAGCGCCTGACGCGCCACGTGGCGCACTGTCAGAACACACTCTGTTCTGATGAATGCTATGCATTCAATACCAGACAAATATGTCAGAGCCCAATGCCTAGCATTATTAAAAGAGCTGAGCCCAAATAAAGGCTTATAGCCAGAACAAAAATAAAATGTTAAATATTTTGTTTTAATTGGACTTAGCCCAATTCTGGCCATGAGTCCTTAACTTAAATTGAACTGAGCACATATGCTCTTTCAACCAACCCACCCTGGTTCAAGCGTACATCTCTTCACTCCTTTGATATTTGTCGTTGGAATTCCTCAACGTCTTCAGAGAGATGACGGGTCCCGACAACCACACATTTCACGGACTATGATGTCCTTAACCTCGACCATGATGTCTTAAAACTAACAACGGACTGTGGGGTCCTTAAACTCACGGACTATGATGTCCTTAACCTCGACCGTGATGTCTTAAAACTAAAAACGGACCGTGGGGTCCTTAAGCCCATGGACTATGATGTCCTTAATCTCGACCGTGATGTCTTAAAACTAACAACGGACTGTGGGGTCCTTAAACTCACGAACTATAATGTCCTTAACCTCGACCGTGATGTCTTAAAACTAACAACGGACCGTGGGGTTCTTAAGCCCATGGACTATGATGTCCTTAATCTCGACCGTGATGTCTTTAAACTAACACTGGACAGTGGGGTCCTTACACCCACGGACTATGATGTCCTTAACCTCGACCGGGATGTCTTTAAACTAACGTTGGACCGTAATGTCTTTAAACTAATATCGGACCGTAATGTCCTTAAACTAATCGACCGCAATGTCATTAAACTAAACAATAGAGCCCAATTGCTCTTTTGTCGGATCTAAACGATCCCGTTAAGTCGATCTTAGTCTAAAATTAGACTAACGTATCCTTAACAAAAGTTTAAGTCCATCTTAGTCTCAAATGAGGCTAACGTATCCTTAACCCAAACCCCCAAACCCAAATCTAAGAAAGATATGGATTTGGACTAGTCCACGCCCTACGGACGACAACATAACTTAGTCTCCGTATACAATCCACGGGCTACTAAACACAAAACAAATATCCACGACACGAAGTGACCATCTGGAGAAGGAGAAAGTGGTTACCGCAATACGGTAGCGTAATTAACTGTAGGGGCTTGTGCCTGCAGGGAAGAGCGTCCCCATAATCAAAAACCCCTCAAGCGAGGGGGAATCTGACGAAGTCTGCTACATCGGCCGCATTCGTTTAAACCTTTGATACATGGTGCCATAAATCAACTTGGCATCTTCTGAGAGGTGGACGGATAGCACCAATTAGCATCTGCCCCGAATTTCAGGCAAGACGAACCTACGCGATCGCGTCTCTGTGATTCGGAGGGGAACGGTCCTCTCGACTTAGAAGGAGAAAATACTCTTGTAAGATCCTTACGACTTACGAGAAGTTATACACTTAGGAGTCCTCACGATTCCTAAGGAGAAAACGCACCTACGAGATCCTCACGACTCGCAGGGAGAAATACCTTTATGAGACCCTTACGGCTCATGAAGTCAAAAGCCTTAGTCGACAGGATCCTAACCCTGCTCGCTAAGCCACCTTTGTTCGACATCGACAGAGGCAAAAGATGATTCACTCCTGGCAATATCCCAGTTATAGCGGTGCTGATGCCGAAATCGGTGTCTCAGCGAGCCACACATGCATACGAAATAGCCGAAATGATGGGGCAACCTGCAAATAAAAAGCGGCAAGTAAAAATATATGCATGCAAAATAGCCAAAATGATTAGGCAACTCGCAATAAAAAGCAGCGAGTAAAAATAAAACAAATAGCCGAAATGATTGGGCAACTCACAATAAAAAGCAGCGAGTAAAATTAAAAAAAATAGCTGAAACGATTGGGCACCGTGAAACAAATAGCCGAAATGACTGGGCAATAGCGACCTTCGCGATATAAAAGCTGAAATGATAGAGCATCGCGGAAAGAAATAAAAAAAATGAAATCTATGCCCTACAGGTGATATCACATCAATCCCTGTATACAATCTAGGGGTGCAAACGAAGAAGGAATCACACCTTCTCTCCCCAGGCTCCATCAGAAGAAAGAGCCAAATCTCAACGGTTCACAGACAGCCTGGAGATCATCTTAACATTCGTCTCATTACAACAGACGCAATATCAAGCAAAGCGGAACCCCGGCAATTCCCAGTTCCATGACTCGGCGGTGCGCAGATGACCGAGAGTCAAACCCCGACTCCGTGAAATACGGATAAAGTCAACCCTTCCTGGTTACGTGGAACGCGGCCTATGTCAATCTTGACCACGTGGGAAGCTTCCAGAGCGGATCCTGGTCCTCGCAGAACACGGCTATGACCCCGTGGGAAGCATCCAGAGCGGAGCCTGGTCCTCGCAGAACACGGCTATGACCCCGTGGAAAGCATCCAGAGCAAAATTCCTGGTCACGTGGAACGCGGCTTATGTCAATCTTGACCCCGTGGGAAACGTCCAGAGCGGAGCCTGGTCCTCGCAGAACACGGCTATGAACCCGTGGGAAGCATCCAGAGTAAAATTCCTGGTTACGTGGAACGCGGCCTATGCCAATTCTGACCCCGTGGGAAACGTCCAGAGTGGATCCTGGTCCTCGCAGAACACGGCTATGACCCTGTGGGAAGCATGCAGAGCAGAGCCTGGACCTCGCAGAACACGGCTATGAACCCATGGGAAGCATCCAGAGCAAAATTCCTGGTCACGTGGAACACGGCTTATGTCAATTCTGACCCCGTGAGAAACGTCCAGAGCGGATCCTAGTCCTCGCTGAACACGGCTATGACCCCGTGGGAAGCATCCAGAGCGGAGCCTGGTCCTCACAGAACATGGCTATGACCCCGTGGGAAGCATTCAGAGCAAAATTCCTGGTCACGTGGAACGCGGCTTATGTCAATCCTGATCCCGTGGGAAACGTCCAGAGCGGATCCTGGTCCTCGCAGAACACGGCTATGACCCCGTGGGAAGCATCCAGAGCGGAGCCTGGTCCTCGCAGAACACGACTATGACCCTGTGGGAAGCATCTAGAGCAAAATTCCTGGTCACGTGGAACACGGCTTATGTCAATCCTGACCCCGTGGGAAACGGCCAGAGCAGATCCTGGTCCTCGCAGAACACGGCTATGACCCCGTGGAAAGCATCCAGAGCGGAGCCTGGTCCTCGCAGAACACGGCTATGACCCTGTGGGAAGCATCCAGAGCAAAATTCCTGGTCACGTGGAACGCTGCTTATGTCAATCCTGACCCCGTGGGAAACGTCCAGAGCGGATCCTGGTCCTCATAGAACACGGCTATGACCCCGTGGGAAGCATCCAGAGCGGAGCCTGGTCCTTGCAGAACACGGATATGACCCCGTGGGAAGCATCCAGAGCAAAATTCCTGGTCACGTGGAACGCGTCTTATGTCAATCCTGACCCCGTGGGAAACGTCCAGAGCGGATCCCGGTCCTCCCAGAACACGGCTATGACCCCGTGGGAAGCGTCCTCGCAGAACACGGCTATGACCCCATGGGAAGCATCCAGAGCAGAGCCTAGTCCTCGCAGAACACGGCTATGACCCCATGGGAAGCATAATTCCTGGTCACGTGGAACGCGGCTTATGTCAATTCTGACCCCGTGGGAAACGTCCAGAGCTGATCGCGGTCCTCGCAGAACATGGCTATAACCCCGTTGGAAGCATCCAGAGCGGAGCTTGGTCCTCAAAGAATACGACTATGACCCCGTGGGAAGCATCCAGAGCAAAATTCCTGGTCACGTGGAACGCGGCTTATGTCAATCCTGACCCCATGGGAAACGTCCAGAGCGGATCCTAGTTCTCGCAGAACACGGCTATGACCCCGTGGGAAGCATCCAGAGCGGAGCCTGGTCCTCACAGAACACGGCTATGACCCCGTGGGAAGCATCCAGAGCAAATTCCTGGTCCCGTGGAACACGTTTAAGGTCAATCTTGACTCCGTGGGAAACGCCCAGAGCAACTCCTGACTCCGTGAAATGCGGGTAATGGCAACACCATCAATCACTTACAGGTCCTCTCGACCCGTAAGGAAGAAAACTCTCTTGTAAGTTCCTTACGACTTACCAGAGAAAACGTGCTTAGGAATCCTCACGATTCCTAAGGAGAAAATACACCTACGGGATCCTCTCGACTCGAGGGAGAAAAGTCTTCATGAAACCCTCACGGCTCATGAAGTTGAAAAGTCTTAGGCAGCCGATCTGAACCTACTTTCTAAGCCATCACTATCTCTCGAAGAAGTCAAAACAAGATGCTCACTCTATCATCTGCAGGCTATGCTTACTAAAGTGACATGCTGATAACAAAGGAAAGAAGAAAGCAAAGAAATGACACAAAACATTGCGAAAGAAATGTATCTTTTATTCATGAATTCAATTGGGTACAAAATACATCTTATGAAAGAATAAAAAAATGGATACATTTTATTCAAAATTACAAATGGTACAAAAACAATTATTGAGAGGGAAGCGCTTTCAATAGTCCAATCAGTCGCTCGCGCACTTCCCTTAGCCCCTTTCTTGGTCAGCTGCCGCGTCCAACTCTGCTTCGACTTGGGCTCGTTGCTGCAAATAGGACGAAAGTTGCTCTTCGATGGCCCGCTGAGCTTCCCCACGATTTTGTGCATTCTGCTCGACGATGTCGAGCTTCTGCCTCAATGTTAGCCCATGAGAGATGCATCGCAGAAGGCCTTCAAAGATAGCTTTCAACCATGCAGCATTTGCATCAACTCGAGCGTGCAGCCGGGCAGACTCGCTTGAAGTCTCTTCGCACTCCTTACGTTTTAAGGCCGTCTCTTGTTCAAGATGACGGAAGTAGAGAGTGCTCTGCTCGACCCACGTAGCCCGCTGGGTGTTCACAGCCAGGACCTCTGGAGCAGGACGTCCGGCCTCGAGCTCATACATGCAAGCCTTAATTTTCCTGCAGTGATTAACCCAAGACTCAATGACGCCTTCACTATGAAAGTTCACGAGCGTCGCCAGCATAGGATTAACCTCTGTGGCAAAATCCGTAGCGAATGTAGGAGTCTCCACATCAAGCTCCTCGATATAGTCGCTCAACATGCGCAGACTATTCACAGCGCCTTTGGAAGATGAACGTCGAGAAAAGGGGTTTGCAGGCATTATGATTTGAGACTCAAACGAAGCTGAAGTCGATATCACCGCTGCAAAACAAACCACAGTCAAATGACGGCTCAAGAAATAGAAAAGGTCCATGAACAATAGAGTTTACTATACCGGCTGCAGCAGGTGGCAAGGCCGGGAGTACCAGTGGCGCAACCGTTCTTTCGTCTCCTCCTTCGATCTGTAGTGCTGCAATCAAAACAAAGAAGAATTAGAAATGATTTGGCTGCCCGTAAAAGAAAAGACATTAGCTGAAGGCCGTACTCACCGGCACCACTAGATGAGGCAATCTCTGACTGGAAAGAGAAGTGTGGGTGTAACACCTGATACAGGTGATCAAAAAGGACTCCTGCGAGAATGTAACAATGCAATGTCAGTACATAAAGTATACTGCCTACAATGAAACTGATGGGTCACACCTGCATGGCCGGGAGTACCAGATGGTACGAGAGAAGGTAAAGGAGCGGTCACCGTTAAAGCAGCAACTGAAGATGCTTCCTCGGGTGGCACAACCCCAACGCTCATCACACCTGCATTAGAAATAAGAGAAACACTGTCAAAAAGAAATTAAAAGGGATTGCAGAATAAAGGGGAAAGCGATGACCCAAAATCTACCTGGTGAGTCGCCAGTCGAGACCGCGACAAGGGTGTCACTGGATGCGGCGAATGCTCCACCCTCCTCCATCGGAACGGTCTTGCCACCCGCAGCCTCATCTCCCGATTCCATGAGAATCGTCGTGACACTCGCAGCGTCCGGCAACGGCAAGGAGCCGCAAGGGGAAAGAGCGACGATTGGAGCAGTGCCCGACTCTTGAGAAAGAGTGGCTACCTCGGACTCGGCGATTTTAGCCATCTCACCTACCGCTACCTCGGGTTCGGCGATTATGGCTATCTCACCCGCCGCTACCTCGAGCTCGGCGATCGTGGATGTCTCACCTGCCGCTACCTCAGGCTCGGTGGTTGCCGCCACTTCTTCGGCAAGACTCGGCCCTGCAAGATAGAATATATGAGAACCTGAAAATTAAAACTTTGACAAAAGAACCCAATGTCACGTTACCTTGAGTCGGTTTTCCGATTGCTTCCCGAGCCGCACGTGCTGCCTCTCTGTGGGTGGTGGACAAGGCAGCCGGAGCATCCTCTGAAGGAGTAGGGGCAGGGGTAACAGCGCTTGAACCCGCACCCGCATCCAAGACGGCGGTACGCTCCCTTGCCGCGCGCATCCTACGCTTCCTCTCCGGCCGGGCCGTGAGGGCAGATCTTCTAAAGACCTCCTTCAACAGGACATCTGTTCAGTCGATAAAACTGCACATTTGTAGTACATTTTTCCTACCATTTTTATATTAAAAAAGGACTTTATTATAATATATTATACATATGAGGGTTTATGTGTAAAAACATTATTTTCCATGTGTTAATATATTCTAATTATCATTTGGTAGGAAAATGTATGCAAACAAATCTATTGACCTAATCCTAGTAGAACTAGGTCTACTAAATCTTATTTGAGTTGTTGTGCAGAATTTTCCAAGTTGTTATGCAGAATTTATCAAACAAATCAAGTTGTTGAAGAAATCTTGCCAAATTAGGAAGCAAAACTTGGAGACCAAGTCTGGAAGCAACAGAGAAAAGATTTTTGAATTCTGAAGGTGCCTAGGATTGCCACATGTCATGAGACGAAAGCCCAAAAAATTCAGTCGAGAGATCTCAACCATTAAGTGCGGATCCGCGGCCAAACCTACCCTTGGGCCGCGGATCCGCCGCACTTCTAGGGAATTGGGAAGCAAGATTTTTTGGCATAAATCTATGAAGAATTTTACCAAGTTTTCAACAATAAAATTCTGGCTTTGCACTATAAAAGGGCACCAAGAGCCTCTTGGAAAAGTTATCAAGCCAAAGAGATCACGAAGCTCCCGACGCTCACGCATCCAGGCTGATCATCGACTGTTCAATTACCTCCTTAGGAAAGATCGAGAAGCAACTAGTTGTAATCATTTTCTATGGATTAAAAGTGTAGTTTGAAGAAGTCGATTAATAAAGGTAGTTGTTTTATTTAATTCTTTTGCATATTACATTATGTTTTCCCTCTCTTTCTTTTCATCTTCTTCTCCCAACATGCGCGAGTAATTCTCCGCTTGTTAGGGTTCGTAGGATTAGGGTAGGCTAATGGACGATGAAAATAATTAAACCCTTTTTAAATCCTATAAAGTTTAGGAACTTTATCAAAAGAATCATTAACATCCTAATCGGGCGCGCTGGCAATTCTTTGCTAGTTCCGACCGCGATTAGAGATTAGATTAATGATTGTTTTGGTAAAGGCTAGATATGAACGGAGTTCCGTGTCGAGATAAGGGTTAAGAGTGGGATTCCTTTTCCCTCCAGAAACCCTAATCTACACGCATCACCGTCGTTCTAGTTTTAAATCTATTAATGGATAAAATTGGTAACTTTTAATTAATCGTCCATAACTACTAAATCCTAACAAACCCTACAAGCCCTCTTATTATATTATCTACATCTCTAAAATAATCTAGATCTATATTTTACATTCTTCTTTAACGTAGATCTAGAAACCATTCTATAAAATTCTTTATCCCTCCTCTCTTTCTTAACACATCTAAAGTAAAAGTAAAAGGTTCCACGTTTCCCAGAGGACGACCCGTACTCATCTCGGTCTAGCTACACGCGACACCGTTCTGATTGTGGTTAACTACAAAAACACACCTTTTCGAACCAGCCAAATGGCGCCGTTGCCGGGGATACGTGCGTAATTTTTTTTTATTTTTACTATTTGTGTTGAATTTTTAGACGAGTCATATCATTATTAACACAAAACTGCAAATTGCATATTTAACAATTTGTGCGTGAATTTTTGCAAGGAGATCCGGAGTCACAGAATTAAGGAGAACAGGAAACAGAGACATTTTTAGAGATCCAGAGAAGCACAGAAGGCTATACAAAAAATTTCATCAACTGTTTCTTCTGCCACGCGGCGGAACCGTGGCAAAAGTACCCTTTCTGCGGCGGAATCGCGGTGGGTTGGAGGAATCAGGGCTTCAATCTTCTCTGGTATCTTTCTCAACTCCTTCTCTCTCCTCTCAAATCCAATAAAATCTATTTTCTGCAGGATTCTTTGCAAAATCGCGCCGCTCAAAAATCTTTTTGCAAAAGTTTTGTGATTGGTTTTGTTTTGCATATTTAATATGGACTTTAAGGGGCAAAGACCAAATCAAGATTAGGTGGGGATTTCATCACCCTTCCTAAGCCCCACAAATCACAAACTGAGCATATAGATCAACCCTTCATTAATTTAAAAAATATCTAGACCAGACTCTAAGGATTGTCGCGCTCAATAAGGACAGAGGAAGGTCGTGGGTAATCTATCGTTTATCCGCATTACTTTTGTAGTGCCTAGGCAAGTGTGACAAAGGCTAGTGGTTTTTAATTAGGCCCACGACGTGGTTCCTTCCCACTTACCTGGCACTTATCTGGCTACAAGGGTAGTACGGAGGCGGTAGAGGATTGATCCTGTGGCTTGTCCTTTGGAAGTCTAGGAGCGGTCTAGAGACTGGACCTAGGTAACCTTAGTTCTAGGGTTGCTTGTGCATCTTAGGGAGATTTGTCTTGAGTCCCACTTTTTCAAAACAAGCCAATTTTAAAATCACACACACGCTGCCACTTGCACTAAACCCGCTTAGTGCATGCTCGGCTGGACACGGGATCCTAGTGCCCGTCCTGTCCGCGTTCCTGCTATCGACGCCGAAGTCGGTACTTCTTCATCTTCTTTTCCCCCACCACACACCACATCGACCGTGATGGATGACACTCCATCTAATTATAACACCACGCTGCCACCGCCCGCAGGTGAGCAGAATCCACCGCGCATCTCTCTCCAAGAGAGATGCTATCCTATTCGTGGTCCTCTTCCTACTTGTCTATCTCTTCCACCACCTAACGGGGATAATTTCGAAATTAAACCCCACTACATCAATCTGCTGCCTAAATTTCACGGGCTTGAGTCGGAAGACGCGTACGTTTTCATCACCAAATTCGAAAACGTATGCGCAATGATGGGTACTTCACAATTGACTTTAGATGCTATGCGCTTACGTCTTCTCCCATTCACACTGTGCGACTTGGCAGAAAAAAGGCTTTACAATACTACCGCACACTCTATCACTAATTGGGATGAATTTGTCATAGCATTTCTTAAGAAGTTTTACCCAAACCATAAGACTGCACATATTAGGAGCGAGATCAACCAGTTCACCCAGCTTCCCAATGAACTATTTTGGAAGTGCTTTGAACGTTTCAAAGATCTGCTTGTTCAATGCCCCCATCACGGAATACAAAGATGGGATTTATGTCGGATTATATATGACGGCATTAATCCAGCGACAAAGCAGATGCTTGAAACAATGTGTCAATGCAATTTCATGTCTAAAGATGATGGTGAAGCATGGAAATATCTGGAAGATCTTGCTGAACACACGTTGCAGTGGGAAAGCGTAAGACCACCTTCATCTAAGGGAGGTATTCACCAGCTCGATGTTTCTATCGCAGTAAAAGCCGAAATGGCAGCGATGCAGAAGAAACTCGATTCTATTGAGAACAAACTTTCATCAGTCTCCCTAAATCAGGTCACGCTTCCCAAGACTGTCTGTGGTTGCTGTTCGGATCTTTCACACTTAACTGAAGAATGTCCTATGAATGCATCGTTTCAAGGTAATGCTGCTTTTCAGCAGCGACCTAGAAACGACCCTTATTCTTCCACGTACAATCAAGGATGGAGGAATCATCCTAACTTTGCTTGGAATCAAAACCAACAAAGCAATTATCAAAGACCTCCTCCACAGCAACCACAACTACAGAATCAGCCCCCCTTTCAGTCACAGAATTTCCAAAATCCGGCCAACATTTCTACACCACAAGTGGCCGGTACTGACAACTCACTTGCACAAACTTTGGATATGTTCATGAAACAATCCATGCAAAATTCGGCTGAGATGAGGTCTTCTATTGATGCCCTAACGAAAAACTCCTCCTCTCATGGTGAGAGTATCAAATCAATAGAAAACCAAATCGCACAGTTAAACGCCGCAATGAGTGCGAGAGAGAAAGAGAAACTCCCATCTCAACCCCTACCGAATCCTGGCCATTCACAAATTCATAATGTGAATGCCGTCACTACGTTGAGATCGGGAAGAGTGCTGAACAACCGAGTGGGTGAGCAATTTGATGATAGTGACACATTTGATACCCCTTCTTCTTCTTCTTCCCCTAACTCGTCTAGTCTCCCACCTTCGTCCGAGCCTATTCTCCGTTTTCCCCAAGGCTCAAACATTTCACCAAATCTATCTAAGTCGATTCCCACTCCAATTTCGGGATTGAATCCGTCGCCACAGTCTTCTCCACAAACGTTGGACCCAAAACTTATCGATCGAGCTCCATTTCCAAACCGATTAAGGGCCAACCGACCTAACCCGCAAATGGAGAAGATTGTGGAAATGTTTAAGCAAGTTAGCGTGAATATTCCTCTCCTAGATGCTATTCAACAAGTCCCATCTTATGCAAGAATCCTTAAAGACTTGTGCACTAGGAAGAGAAAAACTCAAGTGCCTAAAAAGGTTTTCATGACGAGTAATGTTAGCACAGCTTTTACCCAACAAATACCAAAAAAACGTAAAGACCCCGGCTGTCCTACAATCTCTATTTCTATTGGGGGTAAAAATATTAATCGTGCTTTACTCAATCTAGGCGCTAGCGTCAACTTGCTTCCTTTTTCAGTATACGAGCAGTTAGGAATTGGAGAGTTAAAACCCGCCCATTGTACTCTCCAAATGGCAGACCGATCTATCACCAAACCTCGGGGCGAACTAGAGGATGTGTTAATTAAAGTCGAGGAATTCATATTTCCCGTGGACTTTATTGTTTTAGATACACAACCTGTGGCAAACCCACGCAATCAAATCCCGGTGATACTTGGTCGACCCTTCCTAGCAACTTCTAACGCTGTAATTAATTGTCGTAACGGTTCTATGAACTTATCCTTCGGGAAAATGACAATTGAGCTTAATATTTACAAGCTAGGAAGTCAGCCATCAGAACCTTCTGCTCAATTGCTGGATGTTTGTTCCATCCACGAGATAGCTTCCGAAAGCTGCATGGATGAGGAGCTTTGCTTTGATGTTCTCGACAACATTAATGAGACATCGTTTGATCTTGCACCACTTTACAGTGAGGATATGTTCAATGAGTCCGACCTTGAGATTGAACCCGTTAACTCGTTGCAAAAGTCAGCAGCACTTTCCGAGTCAATATCTTATGCAAGTTTTGAACCTCTTCGGGAATCCGAATATCATTCGCTTACCCCACCTTCTATTGTCTCTCCGCCAATTCTTGATCTCAAACCACTACCTTCTCATCTTAAATATGCATATTTAGGAGAGAATGAGACTTTGCCAGTGATTATTTCCGCTTCTCTAGCCTTAGAGCAAGAGAATGCACTTTTGGCAGTGTTGAGATCGAATCGGGAAGCATTTGGTTGGACTATGGCTGACATCAAAGGGATTAGTCCCTTAATTGTTGAACATTACATACATCTGATGGATGAAGCCAAACCAGCCCGAGACCCACAAAGACGGTTAAATCCCGTTATGAAGGAGGCGGTAAAGAAAGAAATCGTCAAATGCCTTGATAGTGGAATAATTTACCCCATATCTGATAGCCAATGGGTAAGTCCAATTCATGTGGTCCCTAAAAAGTCTGGCATCACGGTCATCACTAATGAGGCTAATGAGTTAATCCAAACACGAACCCAAACTGGGTGGCGCGTATGTATCGATTACAGGAAACTCAATGCCGCGACGAGGAAAGATCATTTCCCTCTACCTTTCATTGACCAGATGTTAGAACGACTAGCGGGACACGAATATTACTGTTTCTTGGACGGATACTCTTGTTATAACCAGGTCCCCATCGCCGAAAAGGATTAAGATAAAACCACTTTTACTTGTCCTTTCGGAACTTTTGCTTATAGACGCATGCCCTTTGGGTTATGCAACGCTCCCGCTACATTTCAGCGGTGCATGATGGGGATATTTTCAGATATGGTGGAAAATTTTCTAGAAATTTTTATGGACGATTTCTCCATTTTTGGGGACTCCTTTGAGGACTGCCTTCGTAATCTTGACGCTGTTCTTACCCGCTGTAAGGATAAGAACTTGACTTTGAATTGGGAAAAATGTCATTTTATGGTCCAAGAAGGTATTGTACTTGGACATATAATTTCACATAAAGGCATTGAGGTTGACAGAGCTAAAATAGATGTCATTCAAAACCTCCCTCGTCCCAATTGCGTTAAAAATATACGATCCTTCCTTGGTCATGCAGGATTTTATAGAAGATTTATTAAGGACTTTAGCAAAATTGCTAGACCCTTAACCCTTCTATTGGCCAAGGACACTACTTTTCACTTCGATTCGGATTGTGAGGCTGCTTTTGAATCGCTTAAAGAATCACTCACTACAGCCCCCGTTTTATCATCTCCGGATTGGAACCACCCGTTCGAGCTTATGTGTGATGCATCAGATTTTGCTATTGGTGCGGTCTTAGGACAGCATATTGATAAGATGCCACATGTAATTTACTATGCAAGTAGGACCTTGAATGATGCACAAATAAATTACACAACTACCGAGAAAGAACTCTTGGCAGTTGTATTTGCATTAGAGAAATTCAGGCCCTACTTGATTGGCTCGCCTATTGTGGTTTACACAGATCACTCCGCCCTACGACATCTTTTATCGAAGAAGGATGCGAAGGCCAGGCTAATACGTTGGATCCTATTGTTACAAGAATTTGATCTTGTCATCAAAGACAAGAGTGGATGTGAAAACGTTGTTGCCGACCATCTTTCACGCATCACTTCTTCGCCAACTGTGACCGTGCCGATAAATGACTCATTTCCCGACGAACAGCTCTTGAATGTATCCTACGAACCTTGGTTTGTGGATATCGTGAACTATCTTGCGACGGGACTTATAC
Source organism: Agapanthus africanus (assembly GCA_030015575.1). Classification (NCBI taxonomy): domain Eukaryota; kingdom Viridiplantae; phylum Streptophyta; class Magnoliopsida; order Asparagales; family Amaryllidaceae; genus Agapanthus; species Agapanthus africanus. The sequence goes on from CM057338.1 coordinate 72,434,778, forward strand.
CTAGCGATTGGTCGAAACAAGACAAACTTCGGTTTTTATCCCAAGTAAAATATTTTTACTGGGATGAACCATATCTATTCAAGTATTGTTCCGATCAAATCATTCGCAGGTGTGTCCCTAACGATGAATTCAAGAGCGTGTTATCATTTTGTCATGATCAGGCATGCGGCGGTCATTTTGGACCTCGAAAAACGGCGGAGAAAGTTTTGCAATGTGGCTTTTATTGGCCAACATTATTTAAAGATGCATTTGAACATTGCAAAACTTGTCCGCGATGTCAGCATTTGGGTCGGATTTCACGAAGGAATGAGATACCGCTCCAACCTATATTGGTTGTGGAAATATTTGATATTTGGGGTATAGATTTTATGGGCCCTTTTCCCAACTCCTTTGGGAATCTATATATCTTGTTAGCGGTTGATTATGTCTCGAAGTGGGTGGAAGCTGTACCGTGTCGCACTAATGACAACAAAGTTGTCATTAAGTTCCTTAAAGAAAGTATCTTTTCGCGATTCGGACACCCTCGCGCTATCATTAGCGACAACGGGACACATTTCTGCAATAGATCTTTCGAGGCTTTGATGCGGAAATATTCAATCACTCACAAGCTTTCTACGCCCTATCACCCCCAAACAAGCGGGCAGGCTGAGATCTTAAATAGGCAGATCAAACAGATATTGGAGAAGACGGTTTCGAAAAACCGTAAGGATTGGTCAACCAAATTGACGGATGCTCTTTGGGCATTCCGCACCGCTTATAAGACTGATCTTGGTATGTCTCCATACCGTCTTGTGTTTGGGAAGGCATGCCACCTCCCTGTCGAGATTGAACATAAGGCAAAGTGGGCTATTAAAGAGCTTAATTTTGATCTTGATCATGCAGGCAGCTATCGGAAGCTGCAATTGAATGAGCTAAGCGAACTCCGCGATGAAGCTTACGATAATGCGGTGATAGTAAAGAATAGGACTAAAGCGTTCCACGATAAAAATCTTTCTAGAAAAACCTTCACATCGGGGCAACAAGTCCTTCTTTACGATTCCCGTCTCCATCTTCATCCGGGTAAGCTTAAATCTCGTTGGAAATGACCTTTTGTGGTGCGGTATGTACACCCGCACGGGGCAGTTGAAGTCGAAAATTTGAAAAACGGTTCGATTTTTAAAGTAAATGGGCATAGATTAAAACCGTATTTTTCTGCTGACCCCGCGGAGGAGCTCCTGTTTTTACAGGAGCCGCTTTATCAAAACTAAAATTCCTCCGCCTCACCTCCATGTTTTGATAAAATTTTCTCATTTTAAGAAATGGAGGTGAGTAAAAAATGGATTTGATTGAATATCTGTGCGTGTCAAAGAATAAGTTTGGGGGAATTTTTCATTTCACTATTATTTTACCCCTTATATCTCTCCCTTAGTATACAGGTCCTTGTTCTCAAAAGGCTACATCAGTGAGGACACTGCTGAAAACAGGTTTGGGGGGGAGGTTTGTATTCACTGAATTATCTTTGACACCGGGCATTAATTTTTTTTTTTTTATATAACAAATGAATAGAAAGTGAAACATTACATCCAAAAGAGAGGAATAGTTTAAAAAAACCAAGAAAATTAGAAGTTTTCTTATACGAACTAATAATAAGTAGTTATGGGCTGTTGTCCCAAGGGTTAGTAAAATGAAGAAAGTCACTAATCTGAGGATAAAAATAAGTCTGAAAAATAATTTCTATTCTGGAAGCCAAACATTTGAATGTTGATACCCTACTATATGCACTTACACACGTCTTGAAACTCGGGATAGTAGAGGATACCTTGAAATGCTCTTGTCTAAAAGCCAAAGTATGAAGGAAGTGAAAAAATGAAGAAAAAAATAAAAATGGTGAAAAGAAAAAAAATGAACACTGGTTTTGTATCGCCAAGGCAGCAATAAAAAAATATAGCGAGGGTGCCTCTTCATCTAGTGCCCTAAGGCCAACTGGTCTGGGAGTCACTGCTAAGCCTTAGGTCGTGCAAGACGAGGAAAATACTATCACCAAATCAGCAAGCACTTGAGTAATCGGTCGGTTAGTACCTCAAGAAGTATTAACGGTCGCATGAAAAGGTGTGAGCAAACCTAAGTATTCATAAAATTAAAAAGTACTGAGGTAGATGGACAAGAGTATGATAGCTTGAATTGAATTCTCCGAGTGTAGGGATGTTCTTTACACACACGTGGGGTTATATGATCAATGTTTGGATAAAAGGTAGGAATGAAGAATAAAGACGATGTTTTATTGAGGGATGATGTGATTTCTAACATTTTTTCATGACTATTAAGATAGGGCTCATGACAACTGAAAAGCAAGTATAGTTGGAAACTCTTCTTTTCAAAGTATTTCTTTTATGGTTCTTATCTTTATATGTAAATTTCACCATCTTTCTTTTGTTATAGGATTTTGTGGGTGTAATCCGCTGAAAACCCTCAGGAGACAACACTCCTTCTACTAGGGACACCTAGAGATTTAACGGCTTGTTGCACGTGCTAAGTGCAATCGTGTCTGCCTACGATTTGAATGTTGATACCCTACTATATGCACTTACACACGTCTTGAAACTCGGGATAGTAGAGGATACCTTGAAATGCTCTTGTCTAAAAGCCAAAGTATGAAGGAAGTGAAAAAATGAAGAAAAAAATAAAAATGGTGAAAAGAAAAAAAATGAACACTGGTTTTGTATCGCCAAGGCAGCAATAAAAAAATATAGCGAGGGTGCCTCTTCACCTAGTGCCCTAAGGCCAACTGGTCTGGGAGTCACTGCTAAGCCTTAGGTCGTGCAAGACGAGGAAAATACTATCACCAAATCAGCAAGCACTTGAGTAATCGGTCGGTTAGTACCTCAAGAAGTATTAACGGTCGCATGAAAATGTGTGAGCAAACCTAAGTATTCATAAAATTAAAAGGTACTGAGGTAGATGGACAAGAGTATGATAGCTTGAATTGAATTCTCCGAGTGTAGGGATGTTCTTTACACACACGTGGGGTTATATGATCAATGTTTGGATAAAAGGTAGGAATGAAGAATAAAGACGATGTTTTATTGAGGGATGATGTGATTTCTAACATTTTTTCATGACTATTAAGATAGGGCTCATGACAACTGAAAAGCTAGTATAGTTGGAAACTCTTCTTTTCAAAGTATTTCTTTTATGGTTCTTATCTTTATATGTAAATTTCACCATCTTTCTTTTGTTATAGGATTTTGTGGGTGTAATCCGCTGAAAACCCTCAGGAGACAACACTCCTCCTACTAGGGACACCTAGAGGTTTAACGGCTTGTTGCACGTGCTAAGTGCAATCGTGTCTGCCTACGAAAGTGTGCTTAGTTTTCTCCTTTCTTTTTCTCCTCTTAAATAAACTAGTTTGCTCGGGACGATCAAAGATAAGTTTGGGGGTATTTGTTCAGTCGATAAAACTGCACATTTGTAGTACATTTTTCCTACCATTTTTATATTAAAAAAGGACTTTATTATAATATATTATACATATGAGGGTTTATGTGTAAAAACATTATTTTCCATGTGTTAATATATTCTAATTATCATTTGGTAGGAAAATGTATGCAAATAAATCTATTGACCTAATCCTAGTAGAACTAGGTCTACTAAATCTTATTTGAGTTGTTGTGCAGAATTTTCCAAGTTGTTATGCAGAATTTATCAAACAAATCAAGTTGTTGAAGAAATCTTGCCAAATTAAGAAGCAAAACTTGAAGACCAAGTCTGGAAGCAACCGAGAAAAGATTTTTGAATTCTGAAGGTGCCTAGGATTGCCACATGTCATGAGATGAAAGTGAAACATTATCTTTGACACCGGGCATTAATTTTTTTTTTTTATATAACAAATGAATAGAAAGTGAAACATTACATCCAAAAGAGAGGAATAGTTTAAGAAAACCAAGAAAATTAGAAGTTTTCTTATACGAACTAGTAATAAGTAGTTATGGGCTGTTGTCCCAAGGGTTAGTAAAATGAAGAAAGTCACTAATCTGAGGATAAAAATAAGTCTGAAAAATAATTTCTATTCTGGAAGCCAAACATTTGAATGTTGATACCCTACTATATGCACTTACACACGTCTTGAAACTCGGGATAGTAGAGGATACCTTGAAATGCTCTTGTCTAAAAGCCAAAGTATGAAGGAAGTGAAAAAATGAAGAAAAAAATAAAAATGGTGAAAAGAAAAAAAATGAACACTGGTTTTGTATCGCCAAGGCAGCAATAAAAAAATATAGCGAGGGTGCCTCTTCACCTAGTGCCCTAAGGCCAACTGGTCTGGGAGTCACTGCTAAGCCTTAGGTCGTGCAAGACGAGGAAAATACTATCACCAAATCAGCAAGCACTTGAGTAATCGGTCGGTTAGTACCTCAAGAAGTATTAACGGTCGCATGAAAATGTGTGAGCAAACCTAAGTATTCATAAAATTAAAAGGTACTGAGGTAGATGGACAAGAGTATGATAGCTTGAATTGAATTCTCCGAGTGTAGGGATGTTCTTTACACACACGTGGGGTTATATGATCAATGTTTGGATAAAAGGTAGGAATGAAGAATAAAGACGATGTTTTATTGAGGGATGATGTGATTTCTAACATTTTTTCATGACTATTAAGATAGGGCTCATGACAACTGAAAAGCTAGTATAGTTGGAAACTCTTCTTTTCAAAGTATTTCTTTTATGGTTCTTATCTTTATATGTAAATTTCACCATCTTTCATTTGTTATAGGATTTTGTGGGTGTAATCCGCTGAAAACCCTCAGGAGACAACACTCCTCCTCTAGGGACACCTAGAGGTTTAACGGCTTGTTGCACGTGCTAAGTGCAATCGTGTCTGTCTACGAAAGTGTGCTTAGTTTTCTCCTTTCTTTTTCTCCTCTTAAATAAACTAGTTTGCTCGGGACGATCAAAGATAAGTTTGGGGGTATTTGTTCGGTCGATAAAACTGCACATTTGTAGTACATTTTTCCTACCATTTTTATATTAAAAAAGGACTTTATTATAATATATTATACATATGAGGGTTTATGTGTAAAAACATTATTTTCCATGTGTTAATATATTCTAATTATCATTTGGTAGGAAAATGTATGCAAATAAATCTATTGACCTAATCCTAGTAGAACTAGGTCTACTAAATCTTATTTGAGTTGTTGTGCAGAATTTTCCAAGTTGTTATGCAGAATTTATCAAACAAATCAAGTTGTTGAAGAAATCTTGCCAAATTTAGAAGCAAAACTTGGAGACCAAGTCTGGAAGCAACCGAGAAAAAAAATTTGAATTCTGAAGGTGCCTAGGATTGCCACATGTCATGAGACGAAAGCCCAAAAAATTCAGTCGAGAGATCTCAACCATTAAGCGCGGATCCGCGGCCAAACCTACCCTTGGTCCGCGGATCCGCCGCACTTCTAGGGAATTGGGAAGCAAGATTTTTTGGCATAAATCTATGAAGAATTTTACCAAGTTTTCAACAATAAGATTCTGGCTTTGCACTATAAAAGGGCACCAAGAGCCTCTTGGAAAAGTTATCAAGCCGAAGAGATCACGAAGCTCCCGACGCTCACGCATCCAGGCTGATCATCGACTGTTCAATTACCTCCTTAGGAAAGATCGAGAAGCAACTAGTTGTAATCATTTTCTATGGATTAAAAGTGTAGTTTGAAGAAGTCGATTAATAAAGGTAGTTGTTTTATTTAATTCTTTTGCATATTACATTATGTTTTCCCTCTCTTTCTTTTCATCTTCTTCTCCCAACATGCGCGAGTAATTCTCCGCTTGTTAGGGTTCGTAGGATTAGGGTAGGCTAATGGACGATGAAAATAATTAAACCATTTTTAAGTCCTATAAAGTTTAGGAATTTTATCAAAAGAATCATTAACATCCTAATCCGGCGCGCTGGCAATTCTTTGCTAGTTCCGACCGCGATTAGAGATTAGATTAATGATTGTTTTGGTAAAGGCTAGATATGAACGGAGTTCCGTGTCGAGATAAGGGTTAAGAGTGGGATTCCTTTTCCCTCCAGAAACCCTAATCTACACGCATCACCGTCGTTCTAGTTTTAAATCTATTAATGGATAAAAATGGTAACTTTTAATTAATCGTCCATAACTACTAAATCCTAACAAACCCTACAAGCCCTCTTATTATATTATCTATATCTCTAAAATAATCTAGATCTATATTTTACATTCTTGTTTAACGTAGATCTAGAAACCATTCTATAAAATTCTTTATCCCTCCTCTCTTTCTCAACACATCTAAAGTAAAAGTAAAAGGTTCCACGTTTCCCAGAGGACGACCCGTACTCATCTCGGTCTAGCTACACGCGACACCGTTCTGATTGCGGTTAACTACAAAAACACACTTTTTCTACCAATCAACATCCTCGTCCGCGCCAATAGTACCTCTGGAGCCGTTATGGCATCCGTCATCGGTTGCTTAAGTGAAGCTTCTTTCGGCAATACCGGCGGAACTGAGATAGCCGACCCGGGAAGCGTCTCCGCACCGCCCTGTGAAGTCGGTGCCACGCATGGAATAACCTGAGTAGAGCTAGTTCCTGTGATAAGAAGAAAAAAGAGGGGCCAGATTACCCATAAGAAACGGGAGCGGAGACACGGTGAACCGAAATGTACCGATGCCTAAGGATGCTCGAAGTCTTTCCTCTTCCTCAAAAGTCTTGAGAGAAGCTGCGAGAGCTTCTTCGGTGGAAATGCCTGTTAAAGAAGGAAAAGTGTCAGTCAAAACACGATGATAGAAATATGATGCAATGACTAAAAATACAGCTAATGGTTACCTGATTGCGCGAGGATGGCCAGTCCCGCTTCGTGGGTTGCCAATTGCTCAGAAGCTGTAATGCAGCTGCCAAATCAGTATCATCTGGCGGCATGAATAGACCGTCGTTTGTCCCATACTCGCTCACGCCCTCGCCATAAGGAGCGTGAGGCTCCTGGCCGAGTACAACGTCGACAGAAAGGATCGAATTTTTCTTCCTCTTCTGTGAGCGAGCTCCAGTCGCAGCCAGCACAAGCTTACGCTTGGTGGGCACTTTGGGATGACGAGTCCCGATATCTGAACCCATGCCAGACTCGAGGAAAGCTGCAGTCACCTTTTCTGCAGGGGCCCGGGGTATCGGTAGCTCGGGCTTGTCATGCGGAACTTCGATCACCGCAGCTTCTCTTAAGGGATGCGGGACAACGGTCCATCGCTTCAGAGGGACATTTCGATCACCAGTAGGGGGTGCACCTTTGCGGTCGAGCACAGTCGCTTCTCCTCCCTGATAACGGCGCCCTTTGAATGTTGGTATCAGGCCACGTGTACATTAAGGGCCTTCGGGACACAGCTCGTTTCGCTGATAAAGAAGTGAGACCCTATATTCAGGCGCATAAAATGATGCAGCGCACTCCGCATTCCCTCTTCGGCAGCAGCAGGTTCTGCCAAAAAGGCCTCAAGTGGGACGCCCTGATTGTAACTCAGCTGCTGGGTGAAATGATGCGGATTGTATCTCATGAATAATACCGCATCATTTTGCCTGAATACGAGAAAGTCCGGCCTGATGGAGTACAAATGAAGAATCTCCCGGGCTTTCAACACGGAGGCCCCGTCTTTAAAGATGTCTTGCAATGGCAGCACCGCTTTTGAAGTTTCCTGGCCGATGGTCAAGACTTTGTCTGTGAAAGACATACCAGCTCCAACCGTGCATGGACGAAGGAGCAAGCCCCTAGCTTCCCACGGCGACGGACTCACGATGGAAGAGTCAACCAGCCGCATTATCCGAGGAAACTTGCATCTGTCGTAAAAAGAAGATCTTTTGTGGATGCCAAAGACCCCAAGCACGTGCAGCTCTATACATGAAGTGAAGTAATGAATTGGGAAGTTGGCAGGATGCACCCCTGGTTCAGTGGTATCCGCTGCTAAGCTGAGGCCGTGATATAGGTGGGCTAACCCGGCGATCACAATGGCCACTTGTATTCCGGCAACCATGCGATACGCGGGATAGAAGACAGAATGCCTCATGTAACGAGGATGCATAGGAAGCGCGAACCAGCTTAACCATAAACTGAGAAACCCTAGAAAGAACGCTTCCTCATCAATGCCCGGAGCGGCGATTTTTGACAGGGGGACGATCGCGACGTCGGGAAGAAAGAAACCCTTTTGATCAGCTTCCAGTATTAGCCAATGATCCAAGCCAAAGCTGAAAAGATCATCAAGTTTAGCAAACTTTTCGCATTGTCGCGACAAAATTTCTGGGCGAAGAAAACGGGCAATGAAGTCCGCAAAGCTGACCCCCCAGCCTCCGAATTCAAGCAAGAGACTTTCATACATGTTCAACACCTTTATCAGACTTGGGAACTGGTGCTGAATGGCGTTCTCTGGGGTAAGGCCCATCACCACTGGCTTGGTGGCAAAAACATATTCATCCGGAGGAAGCAGCTCCTCGTAGTGCTCCCCCCTAACTGGTAAACCAGAAAGCTTGGCAAATTCTTCCAAGGAAATGGAGACCTCTCTATCCAATAGGAGGAAGGTATGGGTCGGGATGTTCCACTGCTCCAAAAATGCCTTGGTCCACCATGTGGTAGGTGCAGAATATTGGAACAAGGAAGCGTAGACCGTAGGGTATAAGCCAAGCTTCAGCAGCTGCGATTTCTTTGCCGATAAGATATATCGGGCCCACTGCAAGTATCCGGCCGGATGACGGGGAGTTATCCCGATGTTGTAGGGTTGTCCCCAAGGGCGCGACTCGCCCTGGCATATGCGCCGCCCTAGGGTGTCCAAAGCCGCCGGCGGCTGCACGGGTACTGCGGCAATAGAAGTCTGAAGAAGACCCTCCGAAGTCCAATTAACCACCTCCACGGCATAGTTCACCGGGGGTGCATCTGCATACGGGATCGCCGAGATAGGCTCTGAAGGCGTCGCATAAGAAAAACTCCGGAGGCCTCTGATAATCTGATCATACCATCTACCCCATAGGTGAAGATTCTTGTATTCCGGGTCGTGGTCTCTAATCAGCGCAAGAACCTCTCGGTCTACAGGCGTTTCAGGAAATCCGCCTTCTGAGCGGATGAACGGAAAAGAAGTGTCGAAAGACATGTCGCCTGCGCAAAAAGGGACAAAAGTCAATTGTCAGTGCTATAATTTAAATTCTGACATTTAGTACTTTAAAATTTGTACCGCACTGCAATGCAGTGGAAAGGGGACCAAAGAGGGGACCCACAAAATCTAGATGACAATTCATCAATTAATAAAACAGCCTCATCTTTAGATGAGACTGTTAATTAAATGAGGAGATCCTCAAGAAAATTCTCATTAAATGAGAGATCCCTCGGGAAGAGGAGTAAATCTCCCTTTGAGAGCAATGCTCTGTGATAGAGTGATATTTGTCAAACTCTAATCATGAAGGAATAAAAATTCCTCAAGAGCCTGGCTCTGTAAAGATGAAGGAAAAACCCATCAGAAAAAAAAATTAAAATCAATTTTTTTATGTATTAAAAATTCTGAGATCTTCAAGATCTATGAACAAACTCTAAGAGTTCTTTATGAGCAAAACTCTGTTCATGGGTTAAGAAACCCTGAAACAAGATCTCCTTAGATTTATGGGTTCAAGAGAGCAAAGCTCTATTAATGAAACCCTAAAGGGGTTTTCTTTAGATCAAAAATATATAAAGAGCAAGGCTCTGTTAATAGGTAAAACCCTAGATTATGAAAAGATTTAATCTTTACCTAAGTTTTGGCAGAATTTTGATTCTTAAAATCTCTTAAGATGAAGAGCTATGCTCTGAATAAAAATTCTCAAGAGAAGAAGATGAACAGAATCATCTAAAGGACCAAAGGTCCTATTTATAGGTATTGAAATACCTCTTCAACTTCTGAGTTTATCCAAGGGCACAGATGCTGCCACCGTTGTACTCACATGTGGGCCACGTGAGCGCAACGGTGGGGGGCATTTGTTTCCCCCAATTAGAGCAAAGGTTTGTTTGAAATTCAAATTTCAAAAAATTGAAGTAACGTTTCAGATGCAGCGCCAAGTGCGCTGCGCCCTAGGCAACGCTCCATGTGTGCGCTAGCGCTAGGAGCGCTGTGCAACGCGCCACATGTCAAACACGGGTGTGCTAGCGCAAGGCGCGCTGCGCTCTGAGCAGCGCACCACGTGTCATACACAGGTGCGCTAGCGCAAAGTGCGCTGCGCTCTGAGCAAAGCACGGGTGCGCTAGCGCTGGAATTAAAAAAAAACTCTCCACCATTAGATCAAAAGATCTAATAATAATGATAAATTATTAATTAATCAGAATTAAATTCTGTTATAGAAAGATTCTTCAATCTTGTTAAAAACAAGAAGATTGCCTTCTGTAAAACAGAAGCTCTAGGATCAAAGATCCAATGGTGGGGAAACATCCCCAAATCAATCAGAGAAAGATCTCTTTAACTGAATCAACAAATCAGCTTGCCCTATATAAAGGCCCCAAGACTTCAAGTCTGATATAGAGAACCCCCCCTAAACTTTGAAAAACTCAAAGGAAAAAGAGCAAGCTCTTAAAAGAAAATATTTCTTCAAGGTAAAGATGAAGGATGATGAACACAGAGATAAAATTATCTCATAGAAAGAAAAATTCATTTCTTTAAAAAGATCATAGATCTACAAAACAAAAAGTCTTTCACAAAAGAGATCAAAAGATCTCATCATAAAATAAAAGAAGAACATAATTCCTCTCACAGATCATGGATCTATAAAAGCAAAGTCTTTCATCAAAATAAGAGATTGGAAATATCTCCTGCAAAACAAGAACTGTTGTTCTTAGATCTTGAGACAAAATCTCTTTTAAAAGAACATAAACTTGATTCCTTGATCATAAAATTGATCAGATGCGCTTTGCGCTCTTGAAATGCGCCTTGCACTCTTGAACTGCGCTTCTGCGCTCCCTGGATCGGGGCTCAGCGCCAAATGCATCACGTGTCAACCACGTATGCGCCAATTTATAACTTGCGCTTTGCGCTTCTGAAATAGCGCACTGCGCTCATGGGCTGGCGCTCAGCGTCAAGCGCACCACGTGTCACTCGCGTGTGCGCCACTAAATTGAAAGCGCAATGCGCTCATGGATTAGCGCTCATAAACTGGCATCATGCGCTCATCATCTGGCGCCTAGCGCAGAGCGTGACACGTGTCCCTTACATGTACGCCACGTGGCAGAAGCACACTACGCTCTTTGACTGGCGCAAAGCGCCTGGCGCACCACGTGTTGCGCTGACAGAATATAAATTGTTCTTTAATAAGCCCAGAGCTCTGATGAATGCTCTGCATTCAATACAAGACAAAAACATTGTTAAAAAGGGCCAAGCCCAAATAAAGGCTCAACAGCTCAAAACAAAATGTCAAATATTTATTGGACTTAGCCCAAGACTGGCCATAAGTCCTCAACCCATAATAATTGAGCCCATCTGCTCATAAATATTTCAACAGATCTTATTCACAAATTAGACTACAGATCTTTCAACCAACTTATATCGGTTCGAGGGTACATCTCTTTACTCCTCTGATATTTGTCGTTGTAATCATTCAACGTCTTCAGAGAGGTGACGGGTCCCGACAACCAAACATTCTACGGACTGTGGGGTCCTTTAAAACTCACGGACTATGACGTCCTTAACTTTAACTGTGGGGTCTTTAAACTCACGGACTATGACGTCCTTAACCTTGGCTGTGAGGTCTTTAAACTCACGTACTATGACATCCTTAACCTTGACTGTGAGGTCTTTGAACTCACGGACTATGATGTCCTTAACCTTGGACCGAGATATCCTTAAATTAATATTGGACCTTAATGTCCTTAAACTAATCGATCGCAATGTCCCTAAACTAAACAATAGAGTCCAAATGCTCTCTTGTTGGATCTAAACGATCCCGTTGAGTTGATCTTAGTCTAAAATTAGACTAACGTATCCTTAACAAACGTTTAAGTTGATCTTAGTCCCAAATGAGACTAACGTATCTTTAAACCCAACCCCCAAACCAAAATCTAAGAAGATACGGATTTGGACTAATCCACGCCCTACGGGCGACAACATAAATTAGTCTCTGTATACAATCCATGGGCAACCAAAAACAAAACAAACACATACGACACGAAGTGGCCATCTGGAGAAGGAGAAAGTTGTTACCGCGATGCGGTAGCGTAATTAACTGCAGGGGCTTGTGCCTGTAGGGAAGAGCGTCCCCATAATCAAAAACCCCTCAAATGAGGGGGAATCTGACGAAGTCTGCTACATCGGCCGCATCCGTTTAAACCTTCGATACATGGTGCCATAAATCAACTTGGCATCTTCGGAGAGGTGGACGGATAGCACCAATTAGTATATGCCCCGAAATTCAGGCAAGACGTTTATCGCGTCTCCACGTTTTTCAGAGGGGAACGGTTAATAACCTAAAAACAGAAATAATAGAATTAAAACTTCAAAATAAAGATATTTTACAGAGAATCTCTGTTATTGAAGGAAACACTATTATACAAGGTGAATCTTCAAATGGTGAAGAAGAGTTTATTGAGGAAATTACTAGAGAAAGAGAAGTAATACCAGATAAATTCTTACAGACCATTGATTTAGTATTAAATCAAAAATGGTATATTAGAATTAATTTTATAATAAACAACGATTTGGTTATACCCAATCTTATAGCTCTTGTTGATAGTGGTGCAGATTTAAACTGCATAAAAGAAGGAATTATTCCGATTAAATATTGTGAGAGAACTCCTCAAACTTTAAGTACAACTGATAATAGTACTTTAACTACACCAAATAAGGTGTCTAATGCAAACATTTGCAACGAAAATATATGTTTTCCCTCTCCCTTTATAATAGTTAAAGAGATATCACAACATGTGATACTAGGGACACCATTCCTTAGTAAAATAACGCCTATTAAAAGAATAGATTCACAAGGCATTTACAGTCTCTATAAAAGGAAAGAAATTATGTTTCAGTTTATAACTGATCCGATGGTAATAATATTGAATGAGGTGAAAGATATTTACCTTAAAGAAAATCAAATAAATTTTATTAAAGAAGAGATAGCTTCTATATAAATAAAAAAGCAATTAGACTCTAGCACGATAAAAGCTAGAATAAAAATAATTGAAAATGAGTTTATAACTCAAATTTGTAGTAACTTTCCTAATGCATTTTGGGAAAGAAAAAAACATATTGTAAATCTTTCTTATATAGAAGAATTTTTAGAGGAAAATATTCCTACAAAAGCAAGACCTTACCAAATGAATCAAGAATATCTTGAATTATGTAAAAAATAGATTAATAGTATTATAGACAAAAAGCTAATCAGAAAATTCTCTTCTCCATGGAGTTGTACAACATTTTATATTAATAATGCTGCGGAACAAGAAAGAGGTGTACCACGTCTGGTAATCAATTATAAGCCTTTGAACAAAGTGCTTAAGTGGATAAGATATCCTCTTCCTAATAAAAGAGATCTACTTAATAGAATAAGCAAAGCCAACGTTTTTCCTAAGTTTGATTTAAAATCAGGCTATTGGCAAATACAGATTCATGAATCTGATAAATATAAAACTGCATTTACAGTACCCTTTGGGCATTTTGAATGGAATGTTATGCCATTTGGTTTAAAAAATGCACCATCAGAATTTCAAAATATTATGAATTCTATTTTTAATCCTTATACGGAATTCATCTTATCATATATAGATGATATTCTTGTTTATTCTGAAAATATTGATCAGCATTTTAAACATCTGAGTATTTTCAAACATTTTATTATAAAGTATGGATTAGTCATATCCGCTCCAAAAATGAAATTATTTCAAACAGCCATACGGTTTTTGGGTCATAACATTAATAATGGCACCATTGTTCCAATTGAAAGAAGTATTGAATTTGCTTCTAAATTTCCAGATTATATTCCTGATATAAAGCAGCTTCAAAGATTTTTAGGAGTTTTGAGTTACGTAGCAGATTATTATAAAAATTTAGCTACCAATGCAGCCATTTTATACAACAGGCTAAGAAAAAATCCGTCACCTTGGACAGATTGTTATACTAAAGCTGTTCAAAAGATTAAAGAGACTGTAAAGAATTTACCATGTCCCCATATTGCTAATCCTAATTGGCAAAAAATCGTTGAAACAGATGCCTCGAATATAGGATATGGAGGCATTTTAAAGCAAGTAGATCCTACAGATAATAAAGAAATACTTGTAAGATTTACTTCTGGAAAATGGAATCCAGCTCAGTTGAATTACTCAACTATCAAGAAAGAAATTCTTTTTATTATAAAATGTATCTACAAATTTCAAGATGATTTGTTAAATCAGAAATTTCTATTAAAAATAGATTGTAGCGCAGCTAAATCTGTAATACAGAAAGATGTTAAAAATTTAACCTCAAAGCAAATATTTGCTAGATGGCAAGCTGAATTAGCCATTTTTGATTTTGATATTGAGTATATTAAAGGCACTAATAATCGTCTTCCTGATTTTTTGACTAGGGAATTTCTTCAGGATTCTGCAAATGCAGACTCCGTCGAGGGATCAAGGCCCAGGCAGGGGCAGAGGAAGGGGAAGGAATAATATTCCAAACAACTCCCCATATGCAAACTGGCTTAAAATGCAAAAGCCAAAAACCATGCACGTAGGCATGAAATTCGAAGCGTCATACGCTAAATCGGAACGGAAATTGTCTCATAAAATGGCAAGAAAAACTGCTTCTAACACAAGTGTTTATAACACTCAAAGTGAAGCAGAAACATCTTCAACAGGAAATATTCCTGAACAAAAATCTTTTAAGAAGGCAATTGAAGATGCTAATGATAGTTATATCCCAAAAAGCACATCTGATAAAATTATGTGTTTAGAAAGGAATGATATTCCTAGAATGGATGATCCATGGTCTCTAAAAGAAAAATATATCGAGACCACTGCGTTTGCTTCGCTAACAGGAAAAACAAGGCAGATTTATGAAGCCTTGCTAATAGTTTGTAGTTCTATGGAAATTAAACATTATTACCCAAATGAGAAAGAAGGTGGAGAAATTATAAATTTTTCTAAGGTTATTATAAAAAAGATTTTTAGTCCTCATGAATGGGCTTTACACCCTAATAGGGTAAGATCGTTCAAATTGGGCGATGAAAGGCATGAATGTAATTATTGGGACTATATCCAAGCTTTTAAAAATTTTCTGTATTACGAAAACCCAGGTAAAAAGCATTCCTGGTTTATAATGATTAAACCTGACGTTATAAAAACAGGTATACCTAATTGGTTTATCCAATGGTGGCAAAAAATTGGGCCAGAATTAGCAATATTGACTCGATCAATTTTTGATTTATTTGTTCCTTGGATAGAATCATACCCAAGGTTTCATAATACTGAAGACACCTCTATTATAGAAGGGGAAAGTACGTTATACTATTTTATTGAAAACGAAATTCCATTTATATTTAGATGGACTATTATTGCAGAATTTAATGACAAGAATATCCCTCTTTTGTCTAGAAAATTCCTATTAAAATGATGGTCTGGAATTTTGGAAGAACAGAAAATAGTTGAGATTAAAACAACTATAAAAATCAACCATGATATTCTTGAGAAAAGGATTAATTCAGAATTGGCCACAGAGAATCCTATGCAAAAGCTCAAGATTTAATTCCAGAGAAAGTATCCAAACATCTCTGAGGAGGAGCCGATGAAGCGCTGCTTAGAACACATGAAAAAACAGTTCGAGCAGATTTTTGATGTGTCAGATACGAGTTCTTCCATATCTGATAAAACTACCAAATCGGTAGAAATGAAAGATAACTTTCAAGGACAAGCTCAAGACCCAGAGGAAGATTTAAGAACAGCAGATCAGCTCTGGAATGATCTAATGGGTTCAGCATTGGGCCAGGATAAAGGAAAGGGTATATTAAAATAAACACCCAAACATAACATATACCAAAGGATAATGATCGACTGCAAAAATGAAATTACCAGCACACGGATTTCTTTGGTATAATTAGAAACCATGGTTTTTGATACCACATGGTTTTCATATAAACCAGCATATGGTTTTCATAAAAACCAGTACACGGTTTTAGTGTGGGACCTACCACGTCCAAAACTTTTTATAAAAGTCAAAAGTTAGTGGGTAACAGGCCTGCCCCAGCAAGCAATAATTGAGACTCCCTTTCGCTATATAAGATGAGGAAGAGCTCAGAGAAGGGGATCGGTTTTCCTTCTCCCTTTTTACTTACTTGTATTGCTCTCCCTCTTCCTCTTCCTCTTGTAATCTTTCTTAGTTTGTAATAAGTTGATATTAAATAAATATTTGGTTTGACTAAGAGGCGTCTCCCTCTGCAAGTAAGTTTCTATTTCTTCTATTTTCTTCTTTCTTGTTATTACTGATTTATCTATGTATGAAAAAATCTGCTTCTTCAGCCACTTGTTAGTATTGCATGTAGTAAGAACAAATCATGCTAAATAAGTTAGTTCGTTCAAAACCTTGAAAGAGAAATTTTATATGTCTACACCTTCTTCTTCAGCTATATCAACTATGATTGCTCATAATAAAAGCAAGCATATTAAAAACTCTAATTTACTAGAGTACCCCTCAGATGAGGAACAGCTGAACAAATGGATCATTCCAAATGTTCTAGCAAAAGAAATTTATAATATAGGGACGTTTGATATCTCGTCCAGACTTTCCATCAAAAGTATGGAAAAAACTATCTCTGTGTATAGCACAGAACAAACAATTCAACTCCTTTCAGAAAAGTATGTTTATAAATTTGAAAGGCGATATAAATACCTTCATATTGGTCTTATTCAGGTGGCTTTTAAGCCTTTAACCCTCCAAGGCCTAAATGCATCCATTTTGACATCCTTAAGAGATGCTAGATATTTAGACTGGATTCCTTCCCTGATGGGAATCATGCAAACAAGTTTTTGCCATTGACCAGTTTATGTTGATGTTTACCCCAATTTAACTTTATCTTTAACTGACCCAAATATTCTTGAGGCGGTTACGTTAAATCTTAAAACTCATGATTATAATTTCATGAAAGGGACAGAGACTATATCAATAGTCTATAGAATTCATTATAAGGTTCTAACTACTATGGCACCAAAGGTAAAAGCTAAAACTGAAAACGGTAAGACTACTATTATAAAAACTAATCTTTTATCTTCTGGTGTTGCTACTAATAGAATTATAAAATGGGAAGAAATATACTTTCCAGAATCTTGGGTTATAATCTCGGCAGTTCCACCTGCACCCATCATTGAAACAAACATTGATCAGATTATACAGACCGACGATGGAAATATTGAAGTAAAATTTGGCTCAAATAATATACCCAAAATATCAGGAAATCCTTATATGGATAAAAGTACCGCATCTTCCATTTATAATGGAAGAAGGTCTCTTTCTAGAACTAACTCCTCTTATAGAGAAGTTAAAAAGATAAATATTTCACAAGAAAATATATCCCATCCTATTTATGAGAAGGAAAATAAAACTTCTCTTACCTCATCAGAGATGAGTTTCCATATATAATTTTTATGGATTTTACACCTGATAGTCATTTAAGGAAATTCCTTAATAAGGAATTTATGAAGAAAAAGCATTTGGCTTTTAGAGAATGGTTTGCAAGAACCTTCTCACAAGATCAAATGTATCATTATAAAAATCAATATTATAAGCATCTTGAAGAAAACCAATGTCTAAAATATTTTGTAGACTAGTTTTTTAATCACTTTCTTACAGAACAAGAAAGTAAGATTAATGTTCTAGAAGAACATTACAAACAATGGTCCACCATAAGTGGAAAAACTGTGAGATCTATTTATCCACCTACAGAACCACTAAGGTTATCAGGAATATCTATCTCTAATCTAGAGGCAACAGCTTTTATAAAACCCATTGTTGATGATAAAATGGAGAATATGTTAAAAGAACTTCAAAAGGTTTTTAAGCAAAATAATTTTTCTAATATTTATATCCAAGTTATTGGACAAAAATTAACTAGAGTAGAATCTACTCTTGAAAGCCTGATTAAAAAACTACAGGCTCTTGCTATAATTAATACTCCTACTATAAAAGTAACAAATGAAAAGGGGTATGTACCAATTAAACCAGCTTTAGATATTACGGGATATAAATTATCTAAAGACAAAAATATAACTTCAGATATTATAAATGCTCTGGAGAAAAAATTTAATAATGCTAGATTAAATATTCTAGAAGGAGAACCTTCTAAAATATCAGAAGGAGACTCTGATATAAATAAGATATCAGATGATCAGATTAATACGTCTGATAATGATCTATCTAAAGATGAGATCAATGCTATAAAATATGCAAAAAGGACTTTGGATAAGCATTATTATAAAAGGCCGACTCCATTAGATATCCTATATGAAGAAAATGAAGCTGTAATAACAAATTCATTTTCTGGAAGAGGCATTTATGAATGGAACATTGATGGATTAGCAGATAAGAAAATCCATGATACCTTACATCGCATGATGATGTATGCAACAGTCTCGAAACAGCAAGGGGATTCAGATACCCATGTTGCAAGGTTTATTTCTTGTGGATTCACAGGAACCTTAAAAGGCTGGTGGGATCATTGTTTATCACCCACACAAAAGATGGAAATGTTTAGTGCCGCTAAAATGGAGAACAATTCTCCTGTGTCTGACGCTGTTTATACTTTAATGCTTACAATTCTCGATCATTTTACTGGAGATGTAAGTAACCAAGCTGAGAAAGTAAGAACTTTACTACAGAATCTAAGATGTCCAACATTGACACATTTTAGATGGTATAAAGATACTTTTCTTAGCAGAGTTATGCAATTAGAAGATGCAAATAATTCTCATTGGAAAGCCAAATTTATTGATGGCTTGCCCAATTTATTTGCCGAAAGAGTTCGGACAAATCTGCGAATGCAGTATGATGGGGTTATACTCAATAATATATTTACCTATGGTCGCTGAATAAGCACCTGTGTTAAAGAAGATTTATCTTTATGTAATGACATAAAGTTAAGAAACCAATTAAAAAGCCAGAGATTAACGGGTAAACACGAGTTGGGAGAATTCTGTAGCCAATTCGCAATGGATGATCCGCATAAAGAGCGGAATGAAAAGAAAAAAACGAGAAAAGTAGAATCTCGTTGTCCTCATTATAAAAAGAGGAACAAAAGAAACTATTATCCTTCTAAAGATAAGGGGGGAGAAGAAGAGACGAAAAAGAAAAAACAACACCACAGATTTAAGAAAAAATCTGCTTATTTAGCCACTTATTATAAGTGTGGAAAAGTTGGTCATTTTGCCAACAAATGTTATACAAAAAAAAGATAAATGAAATAGAAGATGAAGAATTAAGAAAGTCATTATATAAAATAATGATTAATTCTTCAGAATCCTCTGGATCCTCTGAATCTGATTTAATAGGTTCCTCTTCATCAGATGATGAAGAAAAAATTTGTATAAAAGAATGTTCCAGTAAATGTTGTAATATTAACAAAAATGAAAATTACTGGAAATCCATAGTAAAAATGAATGGTTTAAGTATCAATGTAATAAACAAAGATGACAAAAAGACCATTCTTAAAATTATTGAAGATGAACATATCCAGCCAGAACTTAAATCTAAGTTGGTTGAAATTCTTCTGAAAAAAGAAAAGGAGAAATCTCCTGTAATTGATAATGTTTATAGATTATCAGAAGTCTTTAAAAGACAACAATTAAAAGAAGATAAGCCTGTAACAATTGCAAGCTTACAAAAGGTGGTTAATAACCTAAAAATAGAAATAATAGAATTAAAACTTCAAAATAAAGATATTTTACAGAGAATCTCTTTTATTGAAGGAAACACTATTATACAAGGTGAATATTCAAATGGTGAAGAAGAGTTTATTGAGGAAATTACTAGAGAAAGAGAAATAATACCAGATTAATTCTTACAGGACATTGATTTAAAATGGTATATTAGAATTAATCTTATAATAAACAACGATTGGGTTATACCCAATCTTATAGCTCCTGTTGATAGTGGTGCAGATTTAAACTGCATAAAAGAAGGAATTATTCCGCTTAAATATTGTGAGAGAACTACTCAAATTTTAAGTACAGCTGATAATAGTACTTTAACTACACCATATAAGGTGTCTAATGCAAACATTTGCAATGAAGATATATGTCTTCTTTCTCCCTTTATAATTGTTTAAGAGATATCACAACATGTGATACTAGGGACACCATTCCTTATTAAAATAATGTCTATTAAAAGAATAGATTCACAAGGCATTTACAGTCTCTACAAAGGGAAAGAAATTATGTTTCAGTTTATAACTGATCCGAGTTAAAAATATTGAATAAGGTGAAAGATATTTACCTTAAAGAAAATCAAATAAATTTTATTAAAGAAGAGATAGCTTCTATACAAATAAAAAAGCGATTAGACTCTAGCACGATAAAAACTAGAATAAAAATAGTTGAAAATGAGTTTATAACTCAAATTTGTAGTAACTCTCCTAATGCATTTTGGAAAAGAAAACAACATATTGTTAATCTTCCTTATATAGAAGATTTTTTAGAGGAAAATATTCCTACAAAGGCAAGACCTTACCAAATAAATCAAGAATATCTTGAATTATGTAAAAAAGAGATTAGTAGTCTTATAGACAAAATGCTAATCAGAAAATCCTCTTCTCCATGGAGTTGTACAGTATTTTATGTTAATAATGCTGCTGAACAAGAAAGAGGTGTACCACGTCTGGTAATCAATTATAAGCCTTTGAAAAAAGTGCTTAAGTGGATAAGATATCCTCTCCCTAATAAAAAGGATCTTCTTAATAGAATAAGCAAAGCCAAGGTTTTTTCTAAGTTTGATTTAAAATCAGGCTATTGGCAAATACAGATTCATGAATCTGATAAATATAAAACTGCATTTACAGTACCCTTTGGGCATTTTGAATGGAATGTTATGCCATTAGGTTTAAAAAATGTACCATCAGAATTTCAAAATATTATGAATTCTATTTTTAATCCTTATACGGAATTCATCTTATCATATATAGATGATATTCTTGTTTATTCTGAAAATATTGATCAGTATTTTAAACATCTGAGTATTTTCAAACATCTTATTATAAAGAATGGATTAGTCATATCCCCTCCAAAAATGAAATTATTTCATACAGCCATACGGTTTTGGGGTCATAATATTAATAATGGCACCATTGTTCCAATTGAAAGAAGTATTGAATTTGCTTCTAAATTTCCAGATTATATTCCTGATATAAAGCAGCTTCAAAGATTTTTAGGAGATTTGAATTATTTAGCAGATTATTATAAAAATTTAGCTACCGACGCAGCCATTTTATACAACAGGCTAAGAAAAAATCCGTCACCTTGGATAGATTGTCATACCAAAACTGTTCAAAAGATTAAAGAGACTGTAAAGAATTTACCATATCTCCATATTGCTAATCCTAATTGGCAAAAAATCGTTGAAACAGATGTCTCGAATATAGGATATGGAGGCATTTTAAAGCAAGTAGATCCTACAGATAATAAAGAAATACTTGTAAGATTTACTTCTGGAAAATGGAATGCAGCTCAGTTGAATTACTCAACTATCATATTATAAAATGTATTTACAAATTTCAAGATGATTTGTTAAATAAGAAATTTCTATTAAAAATAGATTATAGCGCAGCTAAATCTGTAATACAGAAAGATGTTAAAAATTTAACCTCAAAGCAAATATTTGCTAGATGGCAAGCTGAATTAGCCATTTTTTATTTTGATATTGAGTATATTAAAGACACTAATAATTGTCTTCCTGATTTTTTGACTAGGGAATTTCTTCAGGATTCTGCAAATGCAGACTCCGTCGAGGGGTGAAGGCCCAGGCAGAGGCAGAGGAAGGGGAAGGAATAATATTCCAAACAACTCCCCATATGCAAACTGGCTTAAAATGCAAAAGCCAAAAACCATGCAGGTAGATGCAAGTAGACATGGAATCCGAAGCGTCATATGCTAAATCGGAATGGAAATTGTCTCATAAAATGGCAAGAAAAACTGCTTCTAACACAAGTGTTTATAACACTCAAAGTGAAGCAGAAACATCTTCAACAGGAAATATTCCTGAACAAAAATCTTTTAAGAAATCAATTGAAGATGCTAATGACAGTTATATCCTAAAAAGCACATATGAACAAATTATGTGTTTAGAAAGGAATGATATTCCTAGAATGGATGATCCATGGTCTCTAAAAGAAAAATATATCGAGACCACTGCTTTTGCTTCGCTAGCAGGAAAAACGAGGCAGATTTATGAAGCCTTACTAATAGTTTCTAGTTCTATGGAAATTAAACATTATTACCCAAATGGGAAAGAAAGTAGAGAAATTATAAATTTTTCTAAGGTTATTATAAAAAAGATTTTTAGTCCTCATGAATAGGCTTTACACCCTAATAGGGCAAGATCGTTCAAATTGGGTGATGAAAGGCATGAATGTAATTATTGGGACTATATCCAAGCTTTTAAAATTTTTCTGTATTACGAAAACCCAGGCAAAAAGCATTCCTGGTTTATAATGATTAAACCTGACGTTATAAAAACAGGTATGCCTAATTGGTTTATCCAATGGTGGCAAAAAATTGGGGCAGAATTAGCAATATTGCCTCGATCAATTTTTTATTTATTTGTTCCTTGGATAGAATCACACCAAAGATTTCAAAATATTGAAGACATCTCTATTATAGAAGGGGAAAGTACGTTATATTACTTCATTGAAAACGAAATTCCATTTATATTTAGATGGACTATTATTGCAGAATTTAATGATAAGAATATTCCTGTTTTGTCTAGAAAATTCCTATTAAAATGATGGTCTGGAATTTTGGAAGAACAGAAAATAGTTGAGATTAAAACAACTATAAAAAACAACCATGATATTTTTGAGAAAAAGGATTAATTCAGAATTGGCCACAAAGAATTCTATGCAAAAGCTCAAGATTTCATTCCAGAGAAAGTATCCAAACATCTCTGAGGAGGAGCTGATGAAGTACTGCTTAGAACACATAAAAAAACAGTTCGAGCAGATTTTTGATGTGTTAGATACGAGTTCTTCCATATCTGATAAAACTACCAAATCGGTAGTAATGAAAGATAACTTTCAAGGACAAGCTCAAGACCTAGAGAAGATTTAAGAACAACAGATCAGCTCTGGGATGATCTAATGGGTTCAGCATTGAGCCAGGATAAAGGAAAGGGTATATTAAAATAAACACCCAAACATAACATTTACTAAAGGATAATGATCGACTGCAAAAATGAAATTACCAGCACACGGATTTCTTCGATATAATCAGAAACCATGGTTTTTGATAGCACATGGTTTTCATAAAAACCAGCACACCGTTTTAATGTGGGACCTACCACGTCCAAAACTTTTTATGAAAGTCAAAAGTTAATGGGTGACAGGCTAGCTCCAGCAAGTAATAATTGAAGCCTGCAATAATTGAGACTCCCTTTCTCTATATAAGATGAGGAAGAGCTCAGAGAAAGGGATCGGTTTTCCTTCTCCCTCTTTACTTACTTGTATTGCTCTCCCTCTTCCTCTTCCACTTGTAATCTTTCTTAGTTTGTATTAAGTTGATATTAAATAAATATTTGGTTTGACTAAGAGGTGTCTCCCTCTGCAAGTAAGTTTCTATTTCTTCTATTTCCTTCTTTCTTGTTATTACTGATTTATCTATGTATGAAAAAATCTGCTTCTTCAGCCACTTGTTAGTATTGCATGTAATAAGAACAAATCATGCTAAAAATGTTAGTTCATTCAAAATCTTGAAAGAGAAATTTTATATGTCTACACCTTCTTCTTCTGCTATATCAACTAAGATTGCTCGTAATAAAAGCAAGCATATTAAAAACTCTAATTTACTAGAGTACCCCTCAGATGAGGAACAGCAGAACAAATGGACCATTCCAAATGTTCCAGCAAAAGAAATTTATAATATAGGGACGTTTGATCTCTCGTCCAGACTTTCCATCAAAAGTATGGAAAAAACCATCTCTGTGGATAGCACAGAACAAACAACTCAACTCCTTTCAGAAAAGGATGTTTATAGATTTGAAAGGAAATATAAATATCTTCATATTGGTCTTATTCAGGTGGCTTTTAAGCCTTTAACCCTCCAATGCCTAAATGCATCCATTTTGACATCCCTAAGAGATGGTAAATGTTTAGACTGGATTTCTTCCCTGATGGGAATCATGCAAACAAGTCTTTGACATGGAGCAGTTTATATTGATATTTAGCCCAATTTAACTTTATCTTTAACCGACCTAAATATTCTTGAGGCGGTTACGTTAAATCTTAAAACTCATGGTTATAATTTCATGAAAGGGTTATAGACTATATCAATAGTCTATAGAATTTATTATAAGGTTCTAACCACTATGGCACCAAAGGTAAAAACTAAAACTGAAAACGGTAAGACTACTGTTATAGAAACTAATCTTTTATCTTCTGGTGTTGCTACTAATAGAATTATAAAATGGGAAGAAATAGACTTTCCAGAATCTTGGGTTATAACCTCGGCAGTTCCACATGCACCCTTCGTTGATACAGACATCGATCAGATACAGACCGTCGATAGAAATATTGAAGTAAAATTTGGCTCAAATAATATAACCAGAATATCAGAAAATCTTTATATGGATAAAAGTACCGCATCTCCCGTTTATAATGGAAGAAGGTCTCTTTCTAGAACTAACTCCTCTTATAGAGAAGTTAAAGGGATAAATATTTCACAAGAAAATATATCCCATCCTATTTATGAGAAGGAAAATAAAACTTCTCCTAGCTCATCAGAGATGAGTTTCCATATATAATTTTTATGGATTTTACACCTCAGTTCTTTAAGGAAATTCCTTAATAAGGAATTTATGAAGAAAAAGTATTTAGCTTTTAGAGAATGGTTTGCAAAAATCTTCTCACAAGATCAAATGTATCATTATAAAGATCAATATTATAAGCATTTTGAAGAAAACCAATGTCTAAGATATTTTGTAGACTGGTTTCTTAATCACTTTCTTACAGAACAAGAAAGTAAGATTAATGTTCTAGAAGAACATTACAAACAATGGTCTACCATAACTGGAAAAATAGTGAGATCTATTTGTCCACCTACAGAACCACTAAGGTTATCTGGAATATCTATCTCTAATTTAGAGGCAACGACTATTATAAAGCCCATTGTTGATGATAAAATGGAGAATATATTAAAAGAAGTTCAAAAGGATTTTAAGAAAAACATTTTTTCTAATATTTATATCCAAGTTATTGGACAACAATTAACCAGAGTAGAATCTACTCTTGAAAGCCTGATTAATAAACTACACGCTCTTACTATAATTAATACTCCTACTATAAAAACAAAAAATGAAAAGGGGTATGTACCAATTAAACCAGTTTTAGATATTACGGGATATAAATTATCTAAAGACAAAAATATAACTTCAGATATTATAAATTCTCTGGAGAAAAAATTTAATAATGCTAGATTAAATATTCTAGAAGGAGAACCTTCTGAAATATCAGAAGGAGACTCTGATATAAATAAGATATCAGATGATCAGATTAATACGTCTAATAATGATCTATCTAAAGATGAGATCAATGCTATAAAATATGCAAAAAGGACTTTGGATAAGCATTATTATAAAAGGCCGACTCCATTAGATGTCCTATATGAAGAAAATGAACCTGTAATAACAAATTTATTTTCTGGAAGATGCATTTATGAATGGAACATTGATGAATTTGCAGATAAGCAAATCCATGATACCTTACATCGCATGATGATGTATGCAACAGTCTCGAAACAGCAAGAGAATTCAGATACTGATGTTGCAAGGTTTGTTTCTTGTGGATTCACAGGAACCTTAAACGGCTGGTGGGATCATTGTTTATCACCCACATAAAAGATGGAAATTTTTAGTGCAGCTAAAATGGAGAACAATTTTCCTGTTTCTGACGCTGTTTATACTTTAATGCTTACAATTCTCGATCATTTTACTGGAGATGTAAGTAACCAAGCTGAGAAAGTAAGAACTTTACTACAGAATCTAAGATGTCCAACATTGACACATTTTAAATGGTATAAAGACACTTTTCTTAGCAGAGTTATACAGTTAGAAGATGCAAATAACTCTCATTGAAAAGCCAAATTTATTGATGGCTTGCCCAATTTATTTGCCGAAAGAGTTCGGACAAATCTGCGAATGCAGTATGATGGGGTTATACCCTATAATATA
The DNA here is from genome assembly GCA_030015575.1 of Agapanthus africanus. Classification (NCBI taxonomy): domain Eukaryota; kingdom Viridiplantae; phylum Streptophyta; class Magnoliopsida; order Asparagales; family Amaryllidaceae; genus Agapanthus; species Agapanthus africanus. The sequence goes on from CM057338.1 coordinate 72,461,130, forward strand.
TTTACCTATGGTCGCTTAATAAGCACTTGCGTTAAAGAAGGTTTATCTTTATGTAATGACATAAACTTAAGAAACCAATTAAAAATCCAGAGATTAACTGGTAAACACGAGTTGGGAGAATTCTGTAGCCAATTCGCAATGGATGATCCGCATAAAGAGCGGAATGAAAAGAAAAAAACGAGAAAAGTAGAATCTCATCGTCCTCATTATAAAAAGAGGAACAAAATATACTATTGTCCTTCTAAAGATGGGGGGAGAAGAAGAGAAGAAAAAGAAAAAACAACATCACAGATTTAAGAAAAAATCTGCTTCTTCAGCCACTTATTATAAGTGTGGAAAAGTTGGTCATTTTGCCAACAAATGTTATACAAAAAAAAGGATAAATGAAATAGAAGATGAAGAATTGAGAAAGTCGTTATATAAAATAATGATTAATTATTCAGAATCCTCCGAATCTAATTTAATAAGTTCCTCTTCATCAGATGATGAAGAAAAAATTTGTACAAAAGAATGTTCCAGTAAATGTTGTAATATCAACAAAATTGAAAATTACTGGAAATCCATAGTAGAAATGAATGGTTTAAGTATCAATGTTATAAGCAAAGATAACAAAAGAACATTCTTAAAATTATTGAAAATGAACATATCCAGCCAGAAATTAAATCTAAGTTGGTTGAAATTCTTCTTAAAAAAGAAAAGGAGAAATCTCCTGTAATTGATAATGTTCACAGATTATCAGAAGTCTTTAAAAGACAACAATTAAAAGAAGATAAGCCTGTAACAATTGCAAGCTTACAAAAGGAGGTTAATAACCTAAAAAAAGAAATAATAGAATTAAAACTTCAAAATAAAGATATTTTACAGAGAATCTCTGTTATTGAAGGAAACACTATTATACAAGGTGAATATTCAAATGGTGAAGAAGAGATTATTGAGAAAATTACTAGAGAAAGAGAAGTAATACCAGATAAATTCTTACAGATCATTGATTTAGTATTAAATCAAAAATGATATATTAGAATTAATCTTATAATAAACAACGATTTGGTTATACCCAATCTCATAGCTCTTGTTGATAGTGGTGCAGATTTAAACTGCATAAAAGAAGGAATCATTCCGATTAAATATTTTGAGAGAACTACTCAAACTTTAAGTACAGCTGATAATAGTACTTTAACTACACCATATAATGTGTCTAATGCAAACATTTGCAACGAAGATATATGTCTTCCCTCTCCCTTTATAATTGTTAAAGAGATATCACATAATGTGATATTAGGGACACCATTCCTTAGTAAAATAATGCCTATTAAAAGAATAGATTCACAAGGCATTTACAGTCTCTACAAAGGGAAAAAAAATTATGTTTCAGTTTATAACTGATCCGATGGTAAAAATATTGAATGAGGTGAAAGATATTTACCTTAAAGAAAATCAAATAAATTTTATTAAAGATGAAATAGCTTCTATACAAATAAAAAAGCAATTAGACTTTAGCATGATAAAAGCTAGAATAAAAATAATTGAAAATGAGTTTATAACTCAAACTTGTAGTAACTTTCCTAATGTATTTTGGGAAAGAAAACAACATATTGTTAATCTTCCTTATATAGAAGAGTTTTTAGAGGAAAATATTCCTACAAAAGCAAGACCTTACCAAATGAATCAAGAATATCTTGAATTATGTAAAAAAGAGATTAGTAGTCTTATAGACAAAAAGCTAATCAGAAAATCCTTTTTTCAATGGAGTTGTACAGCATTTTATGTTAATAATGCTGCTGAACAAGAAAGAGGTGTACGACGTCTAGTAATCAATTATAAGCTTTTGAACAAAATGCTTAAGTGGATAAGATATCTTCTCCCTAATAATTAAAAGGGATCTGCTTAATAGAATAAGCAAAGCCAAAGTTTTTTCTAAGTTTGATTAAAATCAGGCTATTGGGAAATACAGATTCATGAATCCGATAAATATAAAACTGCATTTACAGTACTCTTTGGGCATTTTGAATGGAATGTTATGCCATTTGGTTTAAAAAATGCACCATCAGAATTTCAAAATATTATGAATTCTATTTTTAATCCTTATACGGAATTCATCTTATCATATATAGATGATATTTTTGTTTATTCTGAAAATATTGATCAGCATTTTAAACATCTGAGTAATTTCAAACATCTTATTATAAAGAATGGATTAGTCATATCCGCTCCAAAAATGAAATTATTTCAAACAGCCATACGGTTTTTGGGTCATAACAATAATAATGGCACCATTGTTCCAATTGAAAGAATATTGAATTTGCTTCTAAATTTCCAGATTATATTCCTGATATAAAGCAGCTTCAAAGATTTTTAGGAGTTTTGAATTACGTAGCAGATTATTAAAAAAATTTAGCTACTGACGCAGCCTTTTTATACAACAGGCTAAGAAAAAATCCGTCACCTTGGACAGATTGTCATACTAAAGCTGTTCAAAAGATTAAAGAGACTGTAAAGAATTTACCATGTCTCCATATTGATAATCCTAATTGGCAAAAAATCTTTGAAACAGATGCCTCGAATATAAGATATGGAGGCATTTTAAAGCAAGTAGATCCTACAGATAATAAAAAAATACTTGTAAGATTTACTTCTGGAAAATGGAATGCAGCTTAGTTGAATTACTCAACTATCAAGAAAGAAATTCTTTCTATTATAAAATATATTTACAAATTTCAAAATGATTTGTTAAATCAGAAATTTCTATTAAAAATAGATTGTAGCGCAGCTAAATCTGTAATACAGAAAGATGTTAAAAATTTAACCTCAAAGCAAATATTTGCTAGATGGCATGCTGAATTAGCCATTTTTGATTTTGATATTGAGTATATTAAAGGCACTAATAATTGTCTTCCTGATTTTTTGACCAGGGAATTTCTTCAGGATTCTGCAAATGCAGACTCCGTAGAGGGGTCAAGGCCCAGGCAGAGGCAGAGGAAGGGGAAGGAATAATATTCTAAACAACTCCCCATATGCAAACTGGCTTAAAATGCAAAAGCCAAAAATCATGCAAGTGGACATGAAATCCGAAGTGTCATACGCTAAATCAGAATGGAAATTGCCTCATAAAATGACAAGAAAAACTGCTTCTAACACAAGTGTTTATAACACTCAAAGTGAAGCAGAAATATTTTCAACAGGAAATATTCCTGAACAAAAATCTTTTAAGAAAGCAATTGAAGATGCTAATGACAGTTATATCCCAAAAAGCACATCTGAACAAATTATGTGTTTAGAAAAGAATGATATTCCTAGAATGGATGATCCATCGTCTCTAAAAGAAAAATATACCGAGACCACTGCTTTTGCTTCGCTAGCAGGAAAAACGTGGCAGATTTATGAAGCCTTGCTAATAGTTTCCAGTTCTATGGAAATTAAACATTATTACCCAAATGGGAAAGAAGGTGGAGAAATTATAAATTTCTCTAAGATTATTATAAAAAAGATTTTTAGTCCTCATGAATGGGCTTTACATCCTAATAGGGCAATATCGTTCAAATTGGGCGATGAAAGGCATGAATGTAATTATTGGGACTATATCCAAACTTTTAAAAATTTTCTGTATTACGAAAACCCAGGCAAAATGTATTCTTTGTTTATAATGATTAAACCTGACGTTATAAAAACAGGTATACCTAATTGGTTTATCCAATGGTGGCAAAAAAATGGGGCAGAATTAGCAATATTGCCTCGATTAATTTTTGATTTATTTGTTTCTTGGATAGAATCACACCCAAGGTTTCATAATACTCAAGACACCTCTATTATAGAAGGGGAAAGTACGTTATACTACTTTATTGAAAACGAAATTCCATTTATATTTAGATGGACTATTATTGCAGAATTTAATGACAAGAATATCCCTGTTTTGTCTAGAAAATTCCTATTAAAATGGTGGTCTGAAATTTTGGAAGAACAGAAAATAGTTGAGATTAAAACAACTATAAAAAACAACCATGATGTTCTTGAGAAAAGGATTAATTCAGAATTGGCCACAGAGAATTCTATGCAAAAGCTCAAGATTTCATTCCAGAGAAAGTATCCAAACATCTCTGAGGAGGAGCCGATGAAGCGCTGCTTAGAACACATGAAAAAACAGTTCGAGCAGATTTTTGATGTGTCAGATACGAGTTCTTCCATATCTGATAAAACTACCAAATCGGTAGAAATGAAAGATAACTTTCAAGGACAAGCTCAAAACCCAGAGGAAGATTTAAGAACAGCAGATCAGCTCTGGGATGATCTAATGGGTTCAGCATTGGGCCAGGATAAAGGAAATGGTATATTAAAATAAACACCCAAACATAACATATACCAAAGGATAATGATCGACTGCAAAAATGAAATTACCAGCACACGGATTTCTTTGGTATAATCAGAAACCATGGTTTTTAATAGCACATGGTTTTCATAAAAACCAGCACACGATTTTAGTGTGGGACTTACCACGTCCAAAACTTTTTATAAAAGTCAAAAGTTAGTGGGTGACAGGCCAGCCCCAGCAAGCAATAATTGAAGCCTGCAATAATTGAGACTCCATTTTTCTATATAAGATGAGGAAGAGCTTAGAGAAGGGGACCAGTTTTCCTTCTCCCTCTTTACTTACTTGTATTGCTCTCTCTCTTCCTCTTCCTCTTCCTCTTGTAATCTTTCTTAGTTTGTAATAAGTTGATATACTCATTAAATGAATACACAACTTCTCCTTTAAATTTTGTCCTCTGTTTCAAATAGAATTTCGAAGTTTCTTCGAATTTTCTAACCACAGGAATTTTGTATTTTGTTATATCCTTTAGAAAACCTTGTCTGAAAACCCTAATGCAGACTAATTTGAGTGGGGACAAGTAAATCCTTGAAGAAACCTAATTGCGCCTTATAGTAAATAAACCAATTTACTTGTTCTCTCTTACTTTCCGATTCCTATACACCAAAATTACCAACAAGAGGCACATGATTCAAACCTTGGTTACATCAGGTTACTGTCTATAATTACTAATAAAATAAATAAAGTGAACATATGTAGGGTTGATGAAATTAGAATCCTAGCAACATAGCTAGGTATATCGATGATCAAGCACTGGTTTGACTGTCAAGTCCAACAAAATTTGCCTTTATATTCCTTTTTGCATGTTAATTATGTAGGTAACCTCTAAAGTATAAGCTACCATAATTTAAATTTTTTTATCTTTCCAACACTTTTAAAGGCCTTATTATTAGCCTTGAATAAAGTGAAAGTTAACTCAATCGACAATTTTAGTCCAAATTGGTATCTAGCTCTGTAAACCTTGAGCAAACTATCAATATATATCATTATTCTAAGGTTTTTGGATCCCTGCTTGAATTGATGGCATGGGAAAATCACTTAGATATACTAGATTCAGTGTTTGATATTAGGAGCATGTTATGATGAATAAGGAGTTGCATGCAGAATTTATGGTTGAAAGATTGTTGTGCAAAAGCTTTGAAGTTTGTAGATTCAATTGTACTAAAATTCTGACGATTGCATATTTTTTGCAATTTTAGTTTTAATATTTTTCCTTTATTTACATCTGCTTAATCACATCTGCAACTGGGCAGACCACCGGTGACCGGTAAAAAGATATCAATGTATAGAATAGACCCTTTTTATAAAATTTAAATCGATTAGGCATTTTTCACAACACATTCCACAAACCATGAATTTGGCAATTATTTGGAGAGAGTTTGACATCATGTCAACAACCGCAGTAAAATCTTATTGGAGTTTTAGTGGAGTTGTTTTGCTTAAAAGCACTTAAATATAATGCAAATTAAATAATTTCTTCAAGTTCTAAAAATAATATTCAAACAATAAATCTTAGTCAATTCACAATCCGCCTTATTAATTGCATGCCATTTTCCAATCAACATTAAATATAGAGATGTTGCTGATAGAAACCAATCGACAGTGAATTAAGAAAACTGGCCTAAAAAAGAAACAAATCAAGGTCTAATGTCTCATTAATTACCTAAAGAAGAAAAGAAATCAATAAAACAAAAGCCTTAATCACAAATTTCCCCTATTGATCTAACCTTTTTTTGAAAATGAGTCGGAGGTCAAACATATCGCATTGAATTAGTTGCCAAAAAACCCACCAACATTTGAAAAAAATACATATCCATCCATGCATGCAGTCAACAATACAAATTCAAAATTTTCTCCTTTGAAAGCTATCCATTATAATTAACCGCCCCTTGTCTTGCGCTCACACAAAATTTTAATAATTTTCATTTAAAATTTAAAAACAAAAACATTCCCATTTAATAATTACAAGTGCCACTGATTTCATGGACCATTTAAGAAAAAGATAATCTAAACTTAATCAAGAGAAGTACATTAGCTGGCAAAAATAATACAAGGGAGGTCAATGGATTTCCATATGCAATGCATTGTTTAGTTTATATATTAATGTAGTAGAAAATAAAATATATAGATAAAAATTTGCAATATTTTTGGATCAGTGGACTTCTTAATTTTCTACATGAGGATTCTATATTAATTTGCCTTAAAAACTGGATGTAAACTGAATATAAAATTTCTGTTGCAAGGGGAATCATGTGTATAATTAGTTTACTCTAAAACCAAAGCCATACATGTTTTTGATATACATAAAAAATAGCATGGGTCCTCATAACGAGGACTTTAACTGTGTAAGTAGTAATATATTTGATCAAGGTAGCATATGAGATTTAAAAAAATAATGCACAAATTATTAGCTAGCTAAATTAGTTTAGTTCTTGCAAATGGACAGAGTTCAATGCCATGGATATAAATATTTAGATAATTAACATCATCTCCTCCTTGACCATGAATGCATTCATGAGGTCTAGACATGCACTATATGAATATTAATCTATTTTAATTTCTTTCTTTCTGATTTATTCTGCATGAACATGCTAGATTATTGGTGAATATAAATGATTGTGATATATATATATATATATATATATATATATATATATATATATATAAACACAGGAAACTAAAAATTTTAACATTTTTGAAATATTTGTTATCTTCATGTGCTAAGCATGTAAAATATTAAAATTTTGAAAGAGACAGAAAATTTGAAATTTTTTAAAATTTCGTAATTTTGTGCGATTTTTTAAAATTTAACGATTTTCTTGTGTTATAACATGTGAAATATAGCAAAGGATGAGGAGATCGATAGCGATGTTAATCAAAGAATCCAAACTGGTTCGTTGAAATGGAGGAGTGCAACAGAGATTTTGTGTGATCGTAGCTTTCCGTTAAAATTGGAAGGGAAGTTTTATCGGAGCGCTGTTCGGCATGCCTTATTATATGGTACAGAATGCCGGGCTCCTAAGAAATATCATACATAGAAGATGCACGTAGCGTAGATGCGCATGCTTCGTTGGATGTGTGGCAACACTAAAAAAGATAAGATCACTACTGCCCCTACGGATATATTCGTAGGGGCACAAAAATACACCGCGGGTGCAAGTCTTAGCCTCAAACATGCTCCTACGGAGTAATCATTGCCCCTACGGTTTAATACATAGGTCCATATGTCCCTACGGATTAAACCGTAGGGACAAAATATGCATTTAATTTATCGTTTTATAAAATAAAATAGTTGCCCTCCGGATAATTCTGTAGGGACAAATACATGCCCCTACAGCTTAATACGTAGGGCCCGATATAACCCTCCGTAGGTCCATATTTATGCCCCTACGAATAAATGTGTAGGGATAAATGTGTAGGGGCGAAATATCAGGTATCATGATATTTTGTCCCTACGGGTAAATGTGTAGGGGTAAACCTAATGGCTCTATGGATTACTCCGTAGGGACGAGCCTTACACCTGTTACTGAGTCCATAAGGTCAAAATATCATGGATCCTGATATTTTGTCCTTACGGATAAATGTGTAGGGGCAAAATTGGACCCTACGAATTAAACGGTAGGTGCAACATGTGTCCCTACGGATTAATCCGTAGGGACGGATTATCAGTTTTTTTTAAAAACAGGGCTGCTTGTTTTTTCCTCGTCCTGTGCACAATAATATATACATCATATATGAAAGTAATCAACAAGCAGAATATATACCGCAGTATTCATAATCAACATCTCACGCATAATATATAAAAGAAATCAACAAGCAGAATACGATATCAATCTAAATCAATATGAACACGCAAACACCACTGTAACAACTCCAATTTTTATATACATAAAATTGATTTAAATTTGAAGTATACTTGGGGTATTTAATGTTGCTGTTACCACTTTAAGTATTTATTTTCCCACGATAATTATAAGAAGGAGCTTGTAGCTCATTGCTAACATATTGCACTGCTGAACCAAGCCACCAGAGTTAAAATCCTCTGGCCCATATTATTTTTATATTGTTTTTGTTTTAAATTATTAGGAAGCCCAACAGTCCACACACCATAATTCTCAAAAGTTGAACCGTACCTGAAAAAGTAAAAGTACCAGAGGACCCACCTGAAGACTCCCTACCTTCCGGCGACCCGACTCGGCCTGGATCGGCGGACCGGCTGACTCGGGCTGGCACCGCTAGCCGGACTCAGCCGGGATCGGCGGACCGGCCGATTCGGGCTGACGCCGCCGGCCAGACTCGGCTGAATGGCCGAGTCCCCAACACGAAAGTTGGGGCTCTTCGTCTCCTGTACCCTCCTGTATACTTTAAATGTTTGGATCGGTTCCCGAGATTTAATTATCCCCAATTTACTACAATTTTAATGATTTTCACACATTTTTACAATTTTTTTTAATTAAAAACCCTTCACCTACCCTACCCCTAGCCTACCCTATAAATACACCCTCTGCCCTCTACCCTCTCATCCCAAAACCCTAAGCTCACTCTCTTAAAATTTTTCCAAGAGTTGTGTACTTTGAAAACAAGTTCGCGGTGAAGCTCCGACGAAATTCCGGCGGAAATTCCGGCGACGTTTTGAGGAACAACCGGCGACGAAGCAACGCCTCGACAATCCTTTTAGTCCCCCCTCACTCCCTTGCTTAATCTAAACCCGTAAGTCCCATTCTATCCCTCTTTCTTATTCTCTAAAATACGAAATTACAAAACCCGACGGAATCGGAACAAATCCGATTTCCGATTCGGTTTTCTATAAAATTTCACTTCTCACCAATTCAATCATGCTTAAATATCTTATTGTTGACTATTAAACATTTAACAAATAATTTGAACAAGTTTCATCACATTAAATGATAGCCTTTTCAATTTATCGTATTTTTCACTTAAATACCACAATATTTCGATTTCACATTTAACTCCCTTAATCTTGCTATACATTTAAAGTAGAGCACGAGATAATGACCTACCTCCACACACACGCATATACAACCTAAAACGATATCATAAAAAAACTTAGAATGCGATAAAACAATACTTTCATTTGAATACCATATTCTTAATAAAACCATTTCTAAAAGTTTTAGTTTTGATACACTTTTAAATAAATACCTCTTAGTAGGAAAACACGATAAGTTGTGAACATCGATCGTTTATCTAAACCCGACTTTGTGGTGTCTAGACTAGACAAGTGAGAAAGATAACTTTAAAAGGCCCGTCTCACGGTGATTCGTGAGCGGATCCCTCCTTTCCTCATTTGTACTTACCTGGCCACAATTAGCGGTGAAGAGGCGATTTGAGGCATCTAACGACTTGTCGTTTAGACCATTTAGAAATAGGCTAGTTGACTTAGGAAATCTTAGAATATAAAATACGGAAAATTGACATTTTTACAAATAAATACCTTTTACTTTATAAAACCATTTTCTAAAGGATTTAGTATTTTACAATCTTTACAAAGCGCCGCTACAACCCATTTTTGGGGAACCCGTTCGGGATGGTGCGGATTATCGCACATCCTCGGGCTTAGTAGTGCGAGATTCAGACCTCCGCAAGGAGCATTCGGTCTCGAAAGGTTTAAAATACGACATCTTAAGAAAAATGAGATTTTTGGAATATAAAATATTTATTAAAATTATTTTTGTATAAATATATGTATATTTATCATTTAAATATCTATTTTATTATAATATAAATATTCCACCTTTTTCTAAAAATCACAAGAATAAATTTTACACTAAAATACCATGAACTTCAAATAAATCAATATTATAGATAAATACCTTTATTTGTAAAAACTAGGATATTTTCACTAGAAATGTCACAATATAAAATCCAACCTCATTACAACTCTAAAGACGAGTAATAAATACTTGAGGTGTATTTTGGAAAAGTATATAAAAGTATGTTTACATTAAAAAAAACCTCAAAGTTTTATTAATTACCCTAAGGACCCTAGCAATTATAAGACTTCGATTTACATTCCTGATTGTCTGACTCGGGTTTGAGTCTGATTAATCTGACTTGAATATGATTCAAGTCAATCTATAATCTACAAAATTCCAATTTAATATGAACACATGAATTCATGAATCCAATTATCAATTTATACAACTTGATTGAACCGAACCATGGATATATTCCTTTTACATGATTTTCAGTTATTCCATTTACATGACCCTACGGTTACAACCATTTCCTGATATCATGGTTTCGGTCAGTCGGTCAATCAATCTTACAATCAATACAATTTACAAGATAACAATAAAATCAAAACACTACGGGGTTTATGAGGTAGATTGGTATGGAAGGTGTTAAAGGTGGCACGAGGTGGTCAGATTAAGACATCTAACCTATATTCCGTTGCCGTTGTACCGTGGCTTAACGGTTCCTTGTACATTCCGTTTGCCCTGGTCTCTAGCATATAGAGACCCCACTCGTATACATTGGCATCCTTCTGTACCAACCCACAAACAACAGCGTTAACACAACATTACAACAATATTATACAACTTTAAAAGATATTTTCTTATTCTGTCTATTCTACTTTCCTCTTACCTTTGGGACTTACCGAGCGACCTGTTCGCTGACGACATTCTATTTCTTTCTTTTTTGAATGTAGTCAGGTGATTTGGACCCGGCAGAGATCGAGCCATCTCAAGAAAACTTGGAGCAGTTTGCCGAAGACCCTGCACTTTAGTTTCATTGTACACTTTTCCTTTCTGTACTTTTCATTTCCTGTTATCCCACTGTTTAGGCATCTTTTTATTTCAGTTGTATTTCCTTTTCATGCATTGTATAAAAGAATGTTAATAAATAAAAGTTGCTGTTTTTATTACCTCTTATCTCTTGTGTATTCTTTTTATATTTCTTAGATACGCTTAGCGTATGTACTTCTGAGTATATACGTAGCGGACCTCGTCACGTCCCTTTCGCCGTACACCGGGAAGCGGGGCGTGACAGGTTTTGTTGGTGGCCCATGCAGGTTAGAGCTGTATGAAACCCTATCATGCAGTTCTGTTCTGCGTGAATAACCTAAGCAATATAACACAAGAACCAGCAACTAAAACATTCTTTAAAATTCATGTTCCTTGAATCTTACAATTTCATATTTCTTGAATCTTATCATTTCATGTACTTGAATCTGTCCTAACCCAAATTTTTCTTCAAGGTTATGGATTCTCCAAACAACACCAGCACCAATGTCAAGAACACACCTCCACCTCCAGAACTACCCCTCACACCTGTTGTTCCTGCGCCACCCACCGAGCAAACTGTGCTACTTGAGGCGATCCGCAGCCTTCTTGAGGGACAACAACAACTCCTGAACCGTCCCGAGACTGACGCACCGGGAGTAAAGCAATTCAGAGTTTTATATCCCAAGCAGTTCTCTGGAAAAGGAAGCCCTCTTGAAGCTGAAGAATAGGCACAAAGCATAGAAGATGATCTGGCAGCAGCGCAAGTGCCAGACATAGCTTGGGCCCGTGTGGCAAAACTACAGCTCACGGACAATGCTCGCAACTGGTGGAAGGCGGAAGAAAGCCGTCTTGCACAGCCTATTGAATAGAACACTTTTCGTGAGAAGTTCGACGCGAAATACTTCCCTGTGACTGCCAGGTTTGCCATGGAGCAGCAGTTCATTCATCTACAACAAGGATCGATGTGGGACAAATCAGTAGATGAGTACGACGCTGAATTCACCATGCTAAGCCGGTAAGATATGTCACAACATTTCAATTTTTAAATATCACATACTATACACCTAACACAATCCTTAAACAGATTCGCGACACACTTGATACCGACGGACGAGATCAGAGCCCGTCGCTTTCAACAAAGTCTGGACACGGAAATTCAGGCTGCTCTAGCCACAGGAAAATTTCTGACTCATGAGGATGCCCTGGAAGCTGCCCGCAGTTATGAGGCAGTGATAAAAGTAAGAGGCAGACCTCAGTCTGCAGGAGTCAAACGCCCTGCCAACTAGATGGCAGGTGAAGCCTCGTCTAGACCACCTTTTGTGCCAAAGCGACCCGGAGTACCGAACTATCGTCCCAGCCCAACCTTTTGTACCTACTGCAAGAGAGCTGGACATATGATGAAAGACTGCCGGCGAGCCAACCGTCTTTGCTTAGTCTGCGGGTCAGCTACTCATGATATCGGGTCTTGTCCCCAAAGGCAAAACCCAGTTGCTGCACCCAGGCCAGCAAACAATTACCCACAGCGCCCAGCCATCCAAGCACCCGCTCCAAGACTTGCACTACCTGCACCACCCAGAGGACTACAAGCTGCACCACCTCCTCGTCAGTTCCATCAAGCTCAAAGGAACGTTCCGAGGAATGCTCCTCAGGCCAGGAGGAATGTACCAAAGCGCCAGGCTTTCACAATGTCCGTAGAAGAAGTTGAGGCCACTGGCCAAATCATCACTGGTAAACTTTCCTTCTCAAACTTATCTTTTAGTCTTGGTTATCTACACACTTTCTCTATACCTAAAACATATCCCACATACCTTAGGTACAATCCTAGTAGCCTCACTACCTGCACTTGCACTGTTTGATACTGGAGCATCCCACTGCTTTATGTCGCAACGGTTTGTCCGAACCCATGCGATTCCAGTCTCACCGCTTGTATCCAGCTGGAATGTCAGTTCCGGAAATGGCGTTCTAAAGGCAACTATGGGATACAGCTTGTGTCCAGTCGTTGTCTGCGGCAGAGAGTTTTATGCTGACTTCAAAGTACTGGACATACCGAACTTCGATGTGGTTCTAGGAATGGATTGGCTTGGAACTTTTTATGCTACCATCGACTGTCGTCAAAGGAGGTTAGTATTCGAGATTCCAGACCATCCGGTCTTCTATTTCAAAAGCGGAGACCGTACCCTGGAGCCAAGTACCTACAAAGCGAAGCCGAGAAAAGCAGTAGTTGCAGCAGCTCAAGCGGAAGAAGAATTAAGATCAGAGGTAGTTCGAGAGTTCGACGATGTATTTCCTGACGATATATTAGGTTTGCCTCCCGATCGAGCTCTTGAATTCAGAATTGATTTAGTACCAGGAGCACAACCGGTGATCAAAGCATCTTATAGACTAAGTCCGGAAGGTTTGAAGGAAGTCCGAACACGGTTGGACGAATTATTGACGAAAGGATGGATTCGTCCCAGCACTTCAAGTTGGAGAGCACCTGTACTACTGGTGAAGAAGAAGGAAGGTTCATACAGAATGTGCATCGATTATAGAGCCTTGAACGAAGTCACTATAAAGAACAAGTATCCACTCATTTATTCGATCAGCTAAGTGGATCTTGTGTTTTCTCTAAATTGGATCTTCGTTCAGGTTATCATCAAGTGAAGGTCAAGGAAGCTGATATTCACAAAACAGCTTTCAGAACTCGCTATGGACATTACGAATTTCTAGTGATACCATTTGGAGTGACCAATGCTCCAGCAATATTCATGAACCTAATGAATCAAGTTTTCTGGGAGTACTTAGACAGGTTTATTGTCATCTTCATCGACGACATCCTGGTGTATTCTAGGAGTCGGAAAGAGCATGCAGAGTACCTACGAATTGTCCTGGAAACTCTTCGACAACATAAGCTTTATGCCAAGTACAGCAAGTGCGAGTTTTGGCTAAATCAAGTTGGTTTTCTTGGACATATCGTATCAGGAGAAGGAATTTCTGTGGATCCAGCCAAAGTTTCAGCAGTTAGCGAATGGCCTACACCAAAGTCAGTGAAGGACATTCGAAATTTCTTGGGTTTAGCTGAATATTACAGAAGGTTCATTGAAGGATTTTCAAAGATAGCAACACCCCTGACCAAACTCACACGTAAAGATGAAGAATTTGTGTGGTCAGAAGCATGCGAACAAGCTTTCGTAGAACTCAAGTCAAGGTTGACATCAGCACCTATTCTCGTAATACCGGATCAATCTGGAGGATTCAAAGTGCACTGTGATGCATCCGGTAAGGGATTAGGATGTGTTCTACATCAACACGGTAAGGTTGTGGCTTATGCTTTAAGACAACTGAAGACTCATGAGCGCAATAATCCGACGCATGATCTAGAGTTGGCAGCCGTCATCTTTGCTCTCAAGATTTGGCGCCATTATCTACTTGGTGAACGAGTGAACATCTACACAGATCATAAAAGTCTGAAGTACGTGTTTACTCAGAAGGAGTTGAATATGCGGCAGAGAAGATGGTTAGAACTCATGGCGGACTTTGACATCAACTTGCAAATCACCCAGGGAAGGTGAATGTAGTACCTGATGCTCTTAGTCACCAACCATTATCGATGAATCTCACCGCTCAGTAGAAGCTTCAACAAGACTTGCATCAGATGGAGATTGAGGTAGTCATGCCAGGTAATACTTCAAGTTTGATGAATCTACAAGTTCAATCAACCATTGTTAATCAGATCAAAGCAGCTCAAGCAAGTGATGCTAAGTTGCAAAAAATCAGAGAACAAATGGAGAATGGACTCAGAACAGACTTCATCATCCATGAAGACGGATCTTTGAGATACGGCAGCAGGTTGTGTGTACCAAAAGGTCTTGTTCAGGAAGAGTTAATGAAAGAAGCTCACAGCTCTCCTTACTCAGTACATCCCGGAGGTACCAAAATGTACAAAGATCTACGTCAGAATTATTGGTGGCATGGAATGAAGCGTGAAGTAGCCAGAAGCGTCGCAAAATGTTTGGTGTGTCAGCAAGTAAAGGCTGAACATCACAGGACAGCTGGACTACTTCAACCGTTACCAATCCCAGAATGGAAGTGGCAACACATCACGATGGATTTTGTGACCGCTTTTCCTCGCAGCACAAAGGGTAACGATGCTATATGGGTCATTGTAGATCGACTCACAAAGTTGGCTCATTTCATCCCATTTAGAGTTGGCCAATCAACTGAGACACTAGTAAAGAAGTACATGAAGGTAATAATCAATTTAAGATTTAAACTCTTCATAATGTACTATCTCTGATACCCATGAAATCATACAGGAAATTGTGAGACTTCATGGAGTACCGGTCTGCATTGTCTCCGATCGTGACACCAGGTTCCGATCGCAATTTTGGCAGAGTCTGCAAGCAAGCTTGGGAACAAGTCTGAATTTCAGCACGGCTTATCATCCACAAACAGATGGTCAGTCGGAACGAACTATTCAGATCTTGGAGGATATGCTCAGAGCGTGTATGCTAGACTTCAAAGGATCATGGAAAGATCACCTGCATCTTGTGGAGTTCGCGTACAATAACAGCTACCAAGCAAGCATAGGAATGGCATCTTTTGCAGCATTGTATGGAAGGAAGTGTCGATCACCATTAAGTTGGGACAACATTGGAGATAGGGAACTTCTTAGACTAGAGATGATAGTAGCGACCGTTGATGTGGTTCGTACTATCAGGGAAAGGATGCGCATATCCCAAGATCGACAGAAACACTGGGCTGATGCGAAGAGACGACACTTGGTGTTCCAGCCAGGAGATCACGTATTCCTGAAGATATCTACGAACCACGGAGTGATCCAATTTGGAAGACGGGGTAAATTAAGTCCAAGATACATTGGACCGTTCGACATACTCGAATGAGTCGGTGAAGTGCATACCGCTTAGCGCTTCCACCCTCATTGGAAGGAGTGCATAATGTGTTCCACATATCCCAACTTAGAAAGTATGTGAGTGACCCCAACCATGTCCTTGATCATTCCGAGCTCACTATACAGCCCGACTTGTCTTGTGACCAACAGCCTGTGGAGATCCTGGACATGAAAGTGAAGACACTTCAGAACAAGGAAGTTAACTTGGTCCGGGTAATATGGAGGAAAAACACTCCAGGAGAATCCACTTGGGAAAGGGAAGATGAAATGCGTGCAAGATACCCTCAGCTCTTTGTAAACTAGTCCTCAAATAAAAGTTGTAAATTTCGAGGACGAAATTTTTGTAAGGAGGGTAGATTGTAACAACTCCAATTTTTGTATACATAAAATTGATTTAAATTTGAAGTATACTTAGGGTATTTAATGTTGCTGTTACCATTTTAAGTATTTATTTTCCCACAATAATTACAAAAAGGATCTTGTAGCTCATTGGTAACACATGGCGCTGCTGAACCAAGCAACCAGAGTTCAAATCCTCTGCCCCACATTATTTTTATATTGTTTTTGTTTTAAATTCTTAGGAAGCCCAACAGTCCACACACCATAACTCTCAAAAGTTGAACTGTACCTGACAAAGTAAAAGTACCAGAGGACCCACCTGAAGACTCCCCACCTTCTGGCGACCCGACTCGGCCGGGATAGGCCGAGTCGGCCGGCGGACCGGCCTACTCGGGCCGGCGCCACCGGCCGGACTGGGCCGGACGGCCGAGTCCCCAACACGAAAGTTGGGGCTCTTCATCTCCTGTACCCTCCTATATACTTTAAATGTTTGGATCGGTTCCCGAGATTTAATTATCCCCCATTTACTACAATTTTAATAATTTTCACACATTTTTACAATTTTTTTTAATTAAAAACCCTTCACCTACCCTACCCCTAGCCTACCCTATAAATACACCCCCTACTCTCTACCCTCTCATCCCAAAACCCTAAGCTCACTCTCTTAAAAATTTTCCAAGAGTTGTGTACTTTGAAAACAAGTTCGCGGCGAAACTCCGACGAAATTCCGGCGGAAATTCCGGCGACGTTTTGAGGAACAACCGACGACGAAGCAACGCCTCGACAACCTCTTTAGTCCCCCCTCACTCCCTTGCTTAATCGAAACCCGTAAGTCTTATTCTATCCTTCTTACTTATTCTCTAAAATACGAAATTACAAAACCCGACGGAATCGGAACAAATCCGATTTCCGATTCGGTTTTCTATAAAATTTCACTTCTCACCAATTCAATCATGCTTAAATATATTATTGTTGACTATTAAACATTTAACAAATAATTTGAACAAGTTTCATCACATGAATTGATAGCCTTTTCAATTTATCGTATTTTTCACTTAAATACCACAATGTTTCGATTTCACATTTAACCCCCTTAACCTTGCTATATATTTAAACTAGAGCACGAGGTAATGACCTACCTCCACACACATTCATATACAACCTAAAATGATATCATCCAAAAACTTAGAATACGATAAAACAATACTTTCATTTGAATACCATATTCTTAATAAAACCATTTCTAAAAGTTTTAGCTTTGATACACTTTTAAATAAATACCTCTTAGTAGGAAAACACGATAAGTTGTGTACATCGATCGTTTATCTAAACCTGACTTTGTGGTGTCTAGGCTAGGCAAGTGAGAAAGGTAACTTTAAAAGGCTCGTCTCACGGTGATTCATAAGCGGATCCCTCCTTTCCTCATTTGTACTTACCTGACCACAATTGGCGGTGAAGAGGCGATTTGAGGCATCTAACGACTTATCATTTAGACCATTTAGAAATAGGCTAGTTGACTTAGGAAACCCTAGAATCTAAAATACGGAAAATTGACATTTTTACAAATAAATACCTTTTACTTTATAAAACCATTTTCTAAAAGATTTAGTATTTTACAATCTTTGCAAAGCACCGCTACAACCCATTTTTGGGGAACCCGTTCGGGATGGTGCGGATTATCGCACATCCTCGGGCTTAGTAGTGCGAGATTCAGACCTCCACAAGGAGCATTCGGTCTCGAAATGTTTAAAATACGACATCTTAAGAAAAATGAGATTTTTGGAATATAAAATATTTATTAAAATTATTTTTGTATAAATATATGTATATTTATCATTTAAATATCTATTTTATTATAATATAAATATTCCACCTTTTTCTAAAAATCACAAGAATAAATTTTATACTAAAATACCATGAACTTCAAATAAATCAATATTATAGATAAATACCTTTATTTGTAAATACTAGGATATTTTCACTAGAAATGTCACAATATAAAATCCACCCTCATTACAACTCTAAAGACGAGTAATAAATACTTGAGGTGTATTTAGGAAAAGTATATAAAAGTATTTTTACATAAAAACCCCTCAAGTTTTATAAATTACCCTAAGGACCCTAGCAATTATAAGACTTCGATTTACATTCCTAATTGTCTAACTCGGATTTGAGTCTGATTAATCTGACTTGAATATGATTCAAGTCAATCAATAATCTACAAGATTCCAATTTAATATGAACACATGCATCCATGAATCCAATTATCAATTTATACAACTTGACTGAACCGAACCATGGATATATTCCTTTTACATGATTTTTAGTTATTCCATTTACATGACCCTACGGTTACAACCGTTTCCTGATATCATGGTTTTGGTCAGTCAGTCAATCAATCTTACAATCAATACAATTTACAAGATAACAATAAAATCAAAACACTACGGGGTTTAAGGGGTAGATTGGTACGGAAGGTGTTAAAGGTGGCACGAGGTGGTCAGATTAAGACACCTAACCTATATTCCGTTGCCGTTGTACCGTGGCTTAACGGTTCCTTGTACATTCCGTTTGCCCTGGTCTCTAGCATATAAAGACCCCCCTCATATACACTGGCATCCTTCTGTACCAAGCTACAAACAACAGCGTTAACACAATATTACAACAATAGTATACAACTTTAAAAGATATCTTCTTATTCTGTCTATTCTACATTCTTCTTACCTTTGGGACTTACCGAGCGACCTGTTCGCTGACGACATTCTATTTCTTTCTTCTTTGAATGTCATCAGATGATTTGGACCCGGCAGAGATCGAGCCATCTCAAGAAGACTTGGAGCAGTTTGCCGAAGACCCTGCACTTTAGTTTTATTGTACACTTTTCCTTTCTGTACTTTTCATTTCCTGTTATTCCACTGTTTAGGCATCTTTTTATTTCAGTTGTATTTCCTTTTCATGCATTGTATAAAAGAATGTTAATAAATAAAAGTTGCTGCTTTTATTACCTCTTGTCTCTTGTGTATTCTTTTTATATTGCTTAGATATGCTTAGCGTATGTACTTCTGAGTATATACGTAGCGGACCTCGTCGTGTCCCCTTCGCCGTACACCGGGAAGCGGGGCGTGACAACCACCAATATCGTCCAAAATATATACAATATATAACATATAAGTATATATATGTTTAAAATATAAAAATCAAAAAGCTACCCTAGCTCGGTCCAGCTCTACCTTTGATAATCGCCGTAATCTGGCGCACCTGCTCCTTGGATAAACCCTGAGTCAATAACTCGACCAATGCGGACTGTACGGAAATCTGAGCGGGCTGTGGAGCTGTAGGAGTGGTCTGCGCAACCGCAGCCGAGATAGTGGCTTGCGGAGCTGCAGCTGTGGGAGTCTGAACGGGCTGTGGAGCTGTAGGAGTGGTCTGCGCAATCGCAGCCGAGGTAGTGGTTTGCGGAGCCGCAGCCGAAGGAGATGCATATGGAGGCTCGGCCGAAGTACCCTGTCGCGTCTGTTCAGTTTTGTGTGTAATAAACGAGTAAGAACTGTGTATTAGTCGAATTCGTATCATTATCAGGTTATTGCGAAACCCCAATCTATGAATACTTATGGACTTAGGCCTCGTTTGGATTTCTAGTTTGGAGAACCGTAGTTTATTTTAATTAGACAGTTCTATGTATATATGATTAATCAAAGCTAAGTCTACAACCAAATAAGCTCAGGCTACGTACTAATATTGGATATGTTGCTATCTATAATATGATATGGTATTTTACTATTAAGTAGTATGCATACCATCATCCCCTTCAACTCCTGGATGGTGGCCTTCAAGGTGTCAAGTTCTTGCTCTAGACGTCGGTCACGGGAGATAGAGGAAGTAACCGCCGGAATGGAGTTCAACCTCATATGGGCCCTGCTAGGATCCAGTCCCAGGCCTCTCTCCCAACCTCCGTGGTGCCCTTCGTGTGCGGTGTCTAGGACTGGGGTCAGCCGCATCGGATCGTTCTGTCCAGTAAAATCGATCCCCGATGCCTCCGCCTGCTCAACCACCCGCTCCTACACCCACATTAACCAGTAAAATATAATTATATCATTTAAATTTGAACCTTTCAAAACAAAAATTTCAAATAGGGGTTGAATAAATATTAACACTTACGCAATACTCCTAAGTAGCGGTGTCGGGGTATCGAAGCTCGCCCGTGGCGGGATCTGTTGAGGTGCCGTGGACGACAAGATACGCGGACAACACGCTCGGTGTACCACCATACGTCAGGGTCTGAGATCTCTGTAATTCGCAAAAAATTTACATATATTAGAAAATAACTCTTAATATTACATTATATCACAGTTGGTCTATTGTAATTTACCGATAACTTCATGGCACGAGAAATATTTCTTGAGCCACCTGTATAATTGGGGCGACCCCTCTTCGTTGATTTTCTATTCTCTTTATTTTGATCGGCCTGTTTCTGCACAAGACATTCAGATTTAGTTTTCTAATTAAGCAACACAAAAAAATAAATTATATACTAAACAATGAATTACATTTAAAATACATACCTGTTTGCGCTGAGAGTCGAAATATTGGCACAATAGAGGCCATGTATCTACGTCGACTCTCGCAAAGGCTGGAGTATGTAGGAGGGCCGCTCTCTCTGCCTCGGGGGTCGTCATCCACATGGAATGACAGTCGATCTTCAGCTCATTCCTATTGCATCGGATCTTTGATTACATGTTCTTTATCAGGCCATTGTACAGAGCGTGAAGATCGAGCACCCTCCCAGGGTGATCAGGATCGGGTACAGGCTGAAAATCGTAATCCAACTGCAAATACAAAAAACAAATATTATTAAATTTCAAGTGTTAATAATAAATATATTGGATAAATCAAATGAAAATATATATTAATACCCGAGCCTGATCCCAGATGAAGGCGAAAGAGCGCCGGTGCTGGTCGCCCCACTCAACGTGAAGTGGATAATTCTTCACGAGGCGGCTCTCATCCCCCATATACCAGCCGAACCTCTCGGCATAATCGCCGGTATAGCGATAATCAGGGGTAAAGAAGAGGGGGAATGCTGCCTCCCCCTAGCTCTGTCGGGCCTCAGCCTGTGGGACTGATTCGGGCCTCGAGTCCCCCTCTCGGGATGGGGATGCCCTGCGTCTACAAGAAATATCAAGACAATCAATATTAAGACAAAGTGGTATTAAGAAATCAAGGTTTAACGAAAATTGAAGTGTGATATATACCTCCGGCGACAGAAGCACGAGCCTGGGCCCGGGCAGCAGCACGAGCGGGACGATAGTTCTTCCAGTGAGGAACAACCGGTGACCCGGACGTGGACGCATCTCCAACTAGAAAATAAACATCGATAAAATTACATGAAGTTCATGTTTATTCTTAAAAGATATGTAAAATGAATAAATATTTTATATTTATTCATACAAATCTGCAGACTGGGCGGAGGGTATGGAAGTGATAGGAGTGGCCCCTGCACCAGACGTGGACGCACCACCTATAATTAGATAATCAAACATTGACTATATAAGTAATTGCAAAAAGAATGTGTATATCAATAATATAACATTCTAAATCAACATGTATACACTATACGATATATAAATATACCCGCAGGTGCGGCGGTGGGCTCTGCCGGAGATGTGCAGGCACCACCTACAGCCCGAGATGTAAGTACGTAAGAGCAAAAAGAATGTATGTATTTTTATGATATAGCATTCTAAATCAATATACATGCACTATGTGATGTATAAACATACCTGGAGGTACGGGAGTGACCTCTGTCCCTGATGTGGACACACCAACAGCTAGACAATCAAATATTGACTATGTAAGTAATTTTGACATGAATAATCATATATATCTATAATATTACATTCAAAATGAATATGCGTGCAATATACCTGGAAGTATGGCAAAGTCCACACGGAAGGAGGCATCCGAAGGGGTTTCCAATCGGGGTGCAAGACCGGCCCTCTGAAGCTCCCTACGCAGCTCTCCGGGCGGCAGAACCGCTATGCCTCTGCCGGTGACATGTCTGGAGCTCCTGGCGCCCCTCGCTGCTCCCGTCGTCGTCATCAAATCTAGATAAAACGGTTCGTGGACGCATTAGACAATCATTACATATGCATGCTATATATGTATAGATCGTAAAATGTGAAGTAATAATATAACATTACTGATAACATTTTTCGTTTCGTGGATGCATTAGACATATCTACTTGGATTTCATCATCGATATCATTTCTAACCCACGTAACTTCATTATCAGCCGAAGACAACCCGCCTTTCGAAACAGACGGTCGGAGCACTCTAAGTCTTCTCTCTTCTTCATCCTCATCGCTGCCCTCGAATTCTGGGACATCGTAAACATCCCTGGGTTTCCAACGGCATACGACACTCCATCCCGGATGCTTCAAACACTGTGAGTGGTATACTTGGAACGCTTGGTTCGGAAAGATAAACGGATCTTCCTGACCGTAAAATCGAAGTGTGTTCACACTGGTCAATCCATATTCATCTTTCCAAGTCTCGAGATTGCTTCTCCATTTATCCATATCGGTTCGTGTATCGTACCAAGTACACTGAAATATATAAAAAAGTTCTAATCGTCCGGGATATTGGATGCCAAGTATACAATTTAAGTATCTATAATAAATCACACCATCCGATCCTACCATTGCAATCCCACTATTCTGAGTGGTTCTAGATGTTTCTATGTCCTTAATTTTGAATTTGTATCCAAGGACCCTGAATCCTTTATAATATGCAACCTCCATACTAGGAAACTGAGCTAAACATCTTGAATCACCCTCTAATGATGCAGACAAGTTTGGATCGTGGATCTAAAAAAACAAATTTTATGACAAATACATAACGATATAAGTTTAGATTAAAACTGATAGTAATAACATGTTATTCGAATAACTTACATGATCTGCAATCCAATCGCAAAAATTATCCTGATGATATTTTTCCAATCGTTTATCGTTCCAATCAGGATGCCCCTCACGTAACTCGTTAAAATGAATTCTGTTCTCGACAATAAATTATGACATTAATATTATATCATTTCATACACACACAAACACAAATATAACAATTAATCCAAAAAAAACTTACTCTCTAATTTTTTCAAGACATGCGCTATTGAGGAGGATAAACCGGTATATCTTGTTGATAAACATAGTGTCTACCCTCTTATAATCGGCTTTACCATATAGCCCGTCCTGAATTCTTCGAGGTCGGTTAAGTCTCGTCTCAATGTTCTTGTCCAGATAGCGGGAACAAAATGTGGTTGCTTCATCTAGAAGACAACTTTGCATGATAGAACTCTCTGGTCGATTTCTATTGCGTATATACTTTTTAAGAGTGTAGAGATACCTAAAAAAAATATGTTAAATAAATAAATACGGGCATACAAGACAACAATAGTTTTACAAATTGCGCGAAACGAAAAATTCCACGTACCTCTCGACGGGATACATCCATCGATATTGTACCGGTCCGGCTAACTTAGCCTCAGTTGCAAGATGAACCGTCAGGTGTATTATGATATCGAAGAATGACGGTGGGAAAATACGCTCAAATTTGCAAAGAATCAACGCAATAGAATTTTCTAGTTTCTCCAGTGTCACAACATCCAGTGTTTTAGCGCATAATTCTCTGAAAAAACAACATAGGTCGTTGATTACTAGACCAACCGATTCGGGGAGGGAAGTCCTGAGGGCTAATGGGAGAAGGTGCTCCATAATAATATGGTGATCATGACTTTTCAGCACATCGATCTTGTCTTTCACAATTTTTATCTTCTTGCTGAATGATTCTGAGAAACCTGTGGGAACTTTCAAATCATGCAACACCTGCAGTAATATTTTTTTTCTCTGGTTGTGACATATGATATATGGCATTGGGAAGTAAAAACTTTCCTGGTTTACCCGCTACCGGTTTAGGATGCAATTCACTTCTAATTTCCCAGTCCTGTAGATCCATCCGAGTATTGAGGTTGTTTTTCGATTTCCCGTCTTTACAAAGAAGCAAGTTGAGTACGTGCTCGGATACTCCGTTCTCTATGTGCATGACATCCAGACAATGACGCACTAAATTTGTTGACCAGTACGGAAGCTTGAAGAAAATGCTTAACTTGTTCCAGAATGATGGTTTAACATTTTTGTCGAATCCATCCCGAAGGTCATATTATTATAACCATCCCACTGAGCAGTCACGTCCTCTCCGGACAATGGGGCTGGAGGTCCAAGAAGCTCCTGATGACCATCAAAGTGAACAGCGTCTAACCTGTAGGGGTGGTCTAGAGGCAGGAAACGTCGATGGCCGCAATAACAAACCTTTCTGCTAAAATTCAAGAATTTCGATATTATATGTTGATGGCAATGAGGACATACTTTGTGACCATGTACGGATCAACCTGATAGCATTCCATACGCAGGAAAGTCATTAATTATCCACATTAAACCCGCACGCAGTATGAAGGTTGTATTTGTGTTTCCATCGAAAGTCTCTACACCATCAATGAATAAGGATTTTAACTCCTCGATCAGAGGTCGGAGATAGACGTCGATATTGTTTCCCTGTGTGTTTGATCCGTCGATAAGAAGAGCCATCATAAAGTATGATTGGTCCATAACCAACCAAGGCGATAGATTATAAACTATCATTACAACAGGCCATGTGCTGTGGCTTCCAGCCATATAGTTGAATGGGTAAAAACCATCACTAGCCAGTCTGAGCCTGACATTGCGAGGATCGCTACTGAATATTGCGTGCCTCTTATCGAAATCCTTCCATGCCGGTGAATCTCTTTGATGACTCATTTTTTCATCTTCACTTGGAGGAGCACGGTGATTGTCACGCCCCGCTTCCCAGAGTACGCAAACTTGGGCACGTGACATAGCCAACCATGCTACCTGCGGGTAGGACGCATCCGTCCACAGTCACATTACGGTTGTAGAGATATCAAGAACAGTAAAATAAACTAAGCTAATACATGTCCAAATCCATAATAACAAGAATCAATAAACAATAAGTGCGGAAGCTAATGATCCAATACAATGAATAAACAGTACGTCCCATAATGCGGGCTCACATCTGGAAATGAAAAGCAATAAATAAACTAAACCCTAAGGACTCACTGGTCAGCCTGCTGGCTGAAGTACTCCTGCTCGGTCGACGACAAAGGTACGGAATCTGGGCCATGCAAAACCCAGACGTCAGCGCGTCATGATATCAAGTATACAGTATAAACATGGTAATAAACAATGCAAGCATGAACATGAATAAAGCAGTAATAAGAAGTAACAAGCAGGGTAATGTGCAATGGTGACTAAACTGTCCTATCAGGTTTTCTACTCTATAGTCTTTGAAACCAATTGATGAATCGTCGATGTAACTCAATAGTATCCCGTGCGTGCCCGGGACCATGGTCAAGATTCTCGGGGCTGAATCCGAGACGTGCCGCTAAGCAGTAAAAGGTAGAAGGATGGACGGGTGATGTCAGCATCAACACTCCGGAGCTGGCCAAGCCCGTAAGACTGATCAGAACAATGTATCGAACTGTTGAGTTACAAGTCGGTTTCACCTTTGATTTCCCCATACCCCCAAGCTATGTATGTCAGGTCAGGTATTCAGTAGTCAAGGACTAATGCCAACACAAGGTCGAGTAAAAGTAGGTCTGTCTGGATCGACAGCATGAATGGTTAGGTTTGTCGGCATTGGGCATGAAATCATGAAACAGGTAATGTCATGGTACGGCAGGATGAGTCGGTATGTATGTATCTGTCAGGTGTGGCAGGGTCAGGCCAATATGTCGTGCAATCGGGTAAGTGCTCCCAACAGGTATACAATCAATAATGAACAACAGCAGGAAACAGTAATTAACCACAATATTCCATATAACCACAGTGATGTTTGTATTCTCTTATTAACAGGTTCAATCATCTTAGGGTGCAATAGCCACAAGGTAAAGCAATATCCACAATTATAAATTTAGGAACTACATGAAATTATACTAAATATAATAATTGTCTCAAGAATGATTTAACAGTTTAAGCAGATGTGATTCAGTCGTTTTATTTAGTTAAAGCATGGATTGATGTGGGTTAATTAATTACGAGGAACGGTTGTAACGATTCCAATATAAAGATACTGCAATAATACGATATTAAATGCCATCACTAAGTTACGGTATTAAATAGTGTGAATTGAATTGCGTGGCAAGACTAGATCTCGCACGCTAGCATGTTCAAGCAAGTATTCAGATACTTGCCTCGACGGTCTGCAAACGGGAACACGGATGCGATGTCGGCAGAAAACGCGATAAGATAGCACGGGCCACGGATCGAGTCCCAACAAAGATCAACGAGATCACACGGACCAGGGTACTTCGCTGGAGCGTCGGGTTCACAAGACGGCACGGTCGGATTCCGGCAAAAAGTCATCGGTAACAAGTTAGCACAAAGATACGATACACGCAAAATACGACCAGCGAAGGGATTGTACCAAAAGGAAGCACAAGGAAAACTCACAGAGAAGAAACAGGGTGCAAACACGATGGCTCGACGGCACTGGGACGCCGACGAGGCAGCGACGGCGAAGAACGGTGGCTGGAAAAATCCTGAGTTCGCTGGAACGAGGGTGCTGCAGCGAGTGTGAGGGTGGTAGTCGACTCTGGTGGTCGAGGGGGAAGGGAGGTGGTCGGAGGTGGCGTCGACGAGGTCGCCGGCGCGTTTCTCCGGCGAACAGCGGAGGTTAGGCGAAGGGTTAGGGCTCGTGTTGGTGTTCCGGCGAGGGAAGGAGGGAAACGACGACGAGGTCGGGTCGAGTAGGGTGAGAGGGAGTTGCGGGAGTCGTCGACGACGAGGGGTGGCGTCGACGGCGAGGTCTGTGAGGGGATGGAGGCGTCGGGGTGTTGGGTGCAGGCGCAGGAGAGAGAGGAGGAAGGAGGGAGGAGGTGTGGCTGGCTCGCGGTGGCGAGGGCGGCGACGGCGAGGTCGCGGGGGAACCGGCGGTGAGGTCGCAGGACGCTAGGGTTAGGGTTTGTGGGGTTTCTCGTGAAGAAGGTGGGTTAAAGGAAGGCGGCTGCATGCGATATCATATATAGAGTAAGAGAGAGAGAGAGATTGGAGAGAGAGAGAGAGATTTCTGATGATGAGAGAGAGAGACTGAGGGAAAGAGAGGCGGGGCCCACGAGCTCTAATGAGAGCTCGTGATTGGCCACGAGATTATATATAGAAAAAATTTGAGATGATTGGCAGGGATTTAGTGGTTAGGGATATAATTCGTATATATATATTTTAGTTTTAGATATTAAATTGAAACGGGCCCTTTTTGGCGCGAAATGAAACATTTCCAAATCGCGCCCGGGTTGCGCCCAAATGTTCCAAATTCAAATTGTAGGATTTTAAGCGGGTTCCAAATTTTGAAAAGAGGTGTTTAGTGATTAAAATGCATGCCCCCAAGTC
The DNA here is from genome assembly GCA_030015575.1 of Agapanthus africanus. Taxonomy (NCBI): domain Eukaryota; kingdom Viridiplantae; phylum Streptophyta; class Magnoliopsida; order Asparagales; family Amaryllidaceae; genus Agapanthus; species Agapanthus africanus. The sequence goes on from CM057338.1 coordinate 72,488,967, forward strand.
GGACACTTGCACGCGCGCGTAGCCGCCCAAACTGGCCCGTTTAACCAAACGGAACGGAATCTCGACACGCGGACGCTACCACGCGACTAGTGGGGACGAGTAGGCCAACATGGACATCTTAAATTTCATTTTAGGAGTTAAAATTTGTTATGTGCCAAAAATGACTTAACCGGGTAAAATTTAGCAACAAACACCAGAAAATCAGGAAAATTGGAATGAGCAATATATAACGCTCAACTAGTAATATAAATAGTATTATTGGGCTCGGGTGTTACATCATACCCAACTACAAAAAGAATTTCGTCCTCGAAATTCCAAGAATACAAGATAGCTAACTACTGGAAAAGATGAGGGAATTTCTGCCGGATCTCGTCTTCTCGCTCCCAAGTGGATTCCCCATGCGATCGATTACCCCAAGAAACTAGCACGAGAGGGATAACCTTGTTCTTAAGAACCTTTTTCTCTTCGATCCTTGATTTCGACTGGTCGCTCCTCAAAAGTCAGGTCTTCCCGAACAGTCAACTCCGAATGATCCAAGACATGAGTCTCATCACGAACATACCTCCGTAGTTGAGACACATGAAACACATCGTGAACTCTTGCTAATGACTGTGGTAACGCCAACCGGTACGATACCTCTCCAACACGCTCCAAAATCTCGAAGGGTCCGACGAATCGAGGACTAAGCTTTCCCCGACTGCCAAAGCGAATCACCCCTCTAGTCGGTGATATCTTCAGGAATACCAAATCACCCACGGCGAACTCTAGAGGTCTTCTTGACGTGTCGGCCCAACTCTTCTGTCTGTCTTGAGCTGCCTTCATATGCTTCCTGATTGTATTCACCTTTTCGACTGTCTGTACCACCAAATCTGGTCCTAGTAACCTTCGTTCACCAACATCATCCCAACAAACAGGTGAACGGCACTTACGACCATACAGTGCTTCAAATGGGGCCATCTGAATAGTTGCTTGGAAGCTATTGTTGTACGAAAACTCCACCAGGTGTAGATGATCTTCCCAAGAACCTTTGAAGTCCAACATGCAAGCCCTCAACATATCTTCAAGGGTCTGGATCGTTCTCTCTGATTGTCCATCGGTCTGAGGATGATAAGCTGTGCTAAACTTCAATCGAGTCCCCAAACTTTCTTGTAAACTCCTCCAAAAGTGCGACAAGAACCGAGTGTCCCGATCGGACACGATGCTTACCGGTACTCCATGCAACCTGACAATCTCCTGCATGTACCGCTCTGCCAAAGTCTCCGTCGATTGACCAACCCGAAAAGGAATAAAGTGAGCTGCCTTGGTCAACCGATCGACAATCACCCATACTGCATTATTGCCCTTTGGACTCCGCGGTAAAGCCGTCACGAAATCCATGGTTATATGTTCCCACTTCCACTGAGGAATCGGAAGTGGTTGCAACAAACCAGCAACCTTTTGGTGTTCAGCCTTGACATGCTGACACACCAAGCACTTAGCCACGAAGCGAGCAATTTCCCGTTTCATACCTTCCCACCAGAATGCTGTCGAATATCTCGGTACATCTTTGTCCCTCCTGGATGTACAGAGTAAGCTGAACTTTGTGCCTCCTTCATAAGCTCTTCACGCACATCTCCTTTTGGCACACACACACGGCTACCATATCTCAATGAACCATCTTCATGGATCAGTAAATCGGTTCGTAGTCCGGCTCCAACCTGCTCTCGAAACTTTTGCAGTCTAGGATCCTGCGATTGCGCCGCTTTAATCTTCTCAACTAAGGACGATTGTACTTGCAACTACATCAACTGTCCTGTAGCGCGCGGTAGCACAACCTCCAAGTCAAATCTCCGAAACTCCTCAATGATCTCTCTGTGTGCAGTCAATAACTGAATTGCTGGTAACCGACTTAGCGCATCTGGCACGACGTTAACTTTTCCCGGATGGTACTTAAGATCAAGGTCGTAGTCGGCCATCAGCTCCAACCATCTGCGTTGCCTCATGTTCAACTCCTTCTGAGTGAACACATATTTCAAACTCTTGTGATCCGTAAAGACTTCAACTCTCTCGCCCAGAAGGTAGTGTCTCCAAATCTTCAGGGCGAAGATCACGGCTGCAAGCTCCAAGTCGTGAGTCGGATAGTTCTTCTCATGAGTCTTCAGCTGTCTCGATGCGTAAGCGACGACTTTCCCGTTCTGTATTAAAACACATCCCAATCCTTTTCCAGATGCGTCGCTGTGAATCACCAGTCCTCCTGAATTATCCGGTACGGTCAGGATCGGGGCGGTTATCAACTTCTGCTTCAACGTCTCGAAGGCCAATGCACATCCATCCGTCCAAACAAACGGTACCTCCTTACGCGTAAGCTTGGTTAACGGCTCAGCTAAACGAGCGAAGTTCTCCACAAATCTTCTGTAGTAACCGGCGAGTCCAAGAAAACTTCTTATCTCCGCAACATTCTTCGGAATAGGCCAATCTCGAACTGCTGCAATCTTCTCGGGATCAACGGCGATTCCATCGCCCGACACGACATGCCCCAGAAACTTCACTTCTTCCAGCCAGAATTCGCACTTACTCATCTTTGCGAATAATTTCTCCTGTCTCAGAGTTTGCAGTGCGATCCTTAAGTGCTCAGCATGCTCCTCCGGACTCTTCGAGTACACCAGAATATCGTCAATGAATACCACAATAAACTGGTCCAAGAACGGTGAAAAGATCCTGTTCATCAAGTCCATAAATATTGCCGGCGCATTCGTCACTCCGAAGGGCATCACTAAGTACTCGAAATGCCCATACCGAGTCCGAAACGCCGTCTTGCAAATGTCTTCTGCCTTCACTCGGACCTGATGATATCCTGATCGCAAGTCCAGTTTCGAGAATACCCTCGCGCCACTAAGCTGCTCAAAGAGTTCTCCAATGCGAGGGATCGGGTACTTGTTCTTAATAGTCACCCGGTTCAATTCTCGGTAATCAATGCACATCCTTCTCGTGCCATCCTTCTTCTTTACTAAAAGAACTGGAGCTCCCCACGGCGAGTTGCTGCTTCGAATCCATCCCTTCTCGAGTAATCACCCACTTGTTTCTTAACTTCTTCCAATTCCACCGGTGCCATCGGATAATAAGATTTTGACACTGGCGCTGCACCAGGAATGAGGTCAATCGCAAACTCCACATCTCGCTTCGGCGGTAAGCCCGAAATATCTTCAAACACATCCATAAAGTCGCGGACAACTGCCGGCTCTTCATTACTATCCACTACCATAGCCGCGAGAACATTGTTTGTCGGCCTAGCCCTAAACTCGACTGGCCCGACAGAACTGCTTCCTCCGATGAAAGTAAACTCAGGGTGTCCGGGAATCTGGAAAATTACCTTCCTTGCCCTACAATCAATGTGTGCGTGGAAAGTGCCAAGAAAATCCATTCCCAAGACTACTTCATAACTGCCCGTATCAATCACCAAGAAATCTGCAAAAAGCTCCCGTCCACAAACAACAACAGTACAATCTCTACACTCCTTACTAGCTATGATTTTCCCATTCCCAGTGTGTATGTCCCAGAAACTAGACAGGGTCGTGCAGGTAATCGAGTGTGTAGTTATAAATTTGGATGACATAAAACAGTGGGATGCTCCGGAATCGAATAATGCCAATGCGGGAAAACCACGAACGAGTACAGTACCTGAAACCACTTCTCCTGATGCCTTGACTTCCTCAGCTGTCAACGTGAAAGCTCGACCCTGGTTCGGTCCTTGTGTCAGCTATTTCTGCCCTTGGAACGGTCTCTGCGGAGTCTTCCGTATATCATCTCTCGTGCGAAGCTTCGACGGACAAGCACCAACTGCGTGATCGGCTGCTCCACAAACCAGACAAAGTCCTAGTCTCCTTCGACAATCCTTCTGCACGTGCCCAGGTAATCGACAGTAATCACAAATCACGCTCTTCCTTCGATCAACGATCACAGGCTTCTTCATTGGCGCTACACCTCGACGGTCCACTGGAATACCTCTGTGCCCATGATCTCGGTTAGGTACAAATGCAGGCTTCCTGGCCGCAACTGCTGTCTGGTGAAGGTTCCCTTTCGATCCTGATAAACTCTGCTGCTCTCTGGCTGCCGTAAGAACCTGTGAGAAAGTGGTCAAACCCAGGGAGACAATCTGCCTCTGGATGTCCACATCCAAACTGCGCAAGAACCTTCACGCCCTGTCTGCCTCCTTGGCGACTAAGGGTCCAGCGAAACGGCTGAGTCTCGTCCACTCCGCTGCATGTACATCCACAGCTGCTCCATTTTGTCTCAGCCCAATAAATTTCTCCTCCATTTCCTCCCGTGCAGTCCGCGGGAAGAACTTTTCCAAGAAACTTTTGGAGAAATCCGCCCAACTGATTGGCTTGGACAAGCGGGTCTCCTCCACAAGCCACCACTCTCGGGCGTAATCCACCAGCTGAATGCGTACCACATCAACTCTCTTGTCTTCAGGGATCTGTGCCGCAACCAATAAATTCTCCGTGTCTACTAGCCACTGCTCGGCTGGCAACGGCTCCTCCAAGCCAGTGAAAGTAGTAGGACCCAACCGTCTGAAATCTGCCACGGTCCCTACTCGGTCGACTGGCTTCGCTACAGCGGTGTTTACAGACTGCTGAATAGCCTGCAAACCCTCCTGAAATGAATCTGCTTGCTGCTGTATCAGCTCAGTTTGCCTCTTCTGATTTTCCAACATCCCACGTATCACTCCTAACATGGCGGCTTCATCCACACGCCTCTGATACGTCTTGAAATTCTTATCTGCCATGGTCCTGAAATCAAAACAAACAACATTAGCATGATGATAGATTCAATATATAAACCAAAGCTAGAACTCCAAGATACTTAAATAGAGTACTGCATTGTAGCTATGCCGCAGTATCATAGCCGCAATTACCAACTCCACCCAAGTCGCCTACGTCCTAGAGATAACAAGAAATTAGGTTTTCGAGTTGACAATGCAAAGTAAGTTTGCATGTCGACATGATCGGGAAGAATGATTCAAGGACGGTAAAACGGTCAAGGTGGCAGGACATGTTTCCTAATCACGGGTATTATAATTCGTGTATCGGGTGCAATACCCAACTACAAAGAATCAACCCAATTAACCTATGGCTCTGATACCATAAAACCATGTCACGCCCCGCTTCCCAGAGTACGCAAACTTGGGCACGTGACATAGCCAACCATGCTACCTGCGGGTAGGACGCATCCGTCCACAGTCACATTACGGTTGTAGAGATATCAAGAACAGTAAAATAAACTAAGCTAATACATGTCCAAATCCATAATAACAAGAATCAATAAACAATAAGTGCGGAAGCTAATGATCCAATACAATGAATAAACAGTACGTCCCATAATGCGGGCTCACATCTGGAAATGAAAAGCAATAAATAAACTAAACCCTAAGGACTCACTGGTCAGCCTGCTGGCTGAAGTACTCCTGCTCGGTCGACGACAAAGGTACGGAATCTGGGCCATGCAAAACCCAGACGTCAGCGCGTCATGATATCAAGTATACAGTATAAACATGGTAATAAACAATGCAAGCATGAACATGAATAAAGCAGTAATAAGAAGTAACAAGCAGGGTAATGTGCAATGGTGACTAAACTGTCCTATCAGGTTTTCTACTCTATAGTCTTTGAAACCAATTGATGAATCGTCGATGTAACTCAATAGTATCCCGTGCGTGCCCGGGACCACGGTCAAGATTCTCGGGGCTGAATCCGAGACGTGCCGCTAAGCAGTAAAAGGTAGAAGGATGGACGGGTGATGTCAGCATCAACACTCCGGAGCTGGCCAAGCCCGTAAGACTAATCAGAACAATGTATCGAACTGTTGAGTTACAAGTCGGTTTCACCTTTGATTTCCCCATACCCCCAAGCTATGTATGTCAGGTCAGGTATTCAGTAGTCAAGGACTAATGCCAACACAAGGTCGAGTAAAAGTAGGTCTGTCTGGATCGACAGCATGAATGGTTAGGTTTGTCGGCATTGGGCATGAAATCATGAAACAGGTAATGTCATGGTACGGCAGGATGAGTCGGTATGTATGTATCTGTCAGGTGTGGCAGGGTCAGGCCAATATGTCGTGCAATCGGGTAAGTGCTCCCAACAGGTATACAATCAATAATGAACAACAGCAGGAAACAGTAATTAACCACAATATTCCATATAACCACAGTGATGTTTGTATTCTCTTATTAACAGGTTCAATCATCTTAGGGTGCAATAGCCACAAGGTAAAGCAATATCCACAATTATAAATTTAGGAACTACATGAAATTATACTAAATATAATAATTGTCTCAAGAATGATTTAACAGTTTAAGCAGATGTGATTCAGTCGTTTTATTTAGTTAAAGCATGGATTGATGTGGGTTAATTAATTACGAGGAACGGTTGTAACGATTCCAATATAAAGATACTGCAATAATACGATATTAAATGCCATCACTAAGTTACGGTATTAAATAGTGTGAATTGAATTGCGTGGCAAGACTAGATCTCGCACGCTAGCATGTTCAAGCAAGTATTCAGATACTTGCCTCGACGGTCTGCAAACGGGAACACGGATGCGATGTCGGCAGAAAACGCGATAAGATAGCACGGGCCACGGATCGAGTCCCAACAAAGATCAACGAGATCACACGGACCAGGGTACTTCGCTGGAGCGTCGGGTTCACAAGACGGCACGGTCGGATTCCGGCAAAAAGTCATCGGTAACAAGTTAGCACAAAGATACGATACACGCAAAATACGACCAGCGAAGGGATTGTACCAAAAGGAAGCACAAGGAAAACTCACAGAGAAGAAACAGGGTGCAAACACGATGGCTCGACGGCACTGGGACGCCGACGAGGCAGCGACGGCGAAGAACGGTGGCTGGAAAAATCCTGAGTTCGCTGGAACGAGGGTGCTGCAGCGAGTGTGAGGGTGGTAGTCGACTCTGGTGGTCGAGGGGGAAGGGAGGTGGTCAGAGGTGGCGTCGACGAGGTCGCCGGCGCGTTTCTCCGGCGAACAGCGGAGGTTAGGCGAGGGGTTAGGGCTCGTGTTGGTGTTCCGGCAAGGGAAGGAGGGAAACGACGACGAGGTCGGGTCAAGTAGGGTGAGAGGGAGTTGCGGGAGTCGTCGACGACGAGGGGTGGCGTCGACGGCGAGGTCTGTGAGGGGATGGAGGCGTCGGGGTGTTGGGTGCAGGCGCAGGAGAGAGAGGAGGAAGGAGGGAGGAGGTGTGGCTGGCTCGCGGTGGCGAGGGCGGCGACGGCGAGGTCGCGGGGGAACCGGCGGTGAGGTCGCAGGACGCTAGGGTTAGGGTTTGTGGGGTTTCTCGTGAAGAAGGTGGGTTAAAGGAAGGCAGCTGCATGCGATATCATATATAGAGTAAGAGAGAGAGAGAGATTGGAGAGAGAGAGAGAGATTTCTGATGATGAGAGAGAGAGACTGAGGGAAAGAGAGGCGGGGCCCACGAGCTCTAATGAGAGCTCGTGATTGGCCACGAGATTATATATAGAAAAAATTTGAGATGATTGGCAGGGATTTAGTGGTTAGGGATATAATTCGTATATATATATTTTAGTTTTAGATATTAAATTGAAACGGGCCCTTTTTGGCGCGAAATGAAACATTTCCAAATCGCGCCCGGGTTGCGCCCAAATGTTCCAAATTCAAATTGTAGGATTTTAAGCGGGTTCCAAATTTTGAAAAGAGGTGTTTAGTGATTAAAATGCATGCCCCCAAGTCGGACACTTGCACGCGCGCGTAGCCGCCCAAACTGGCCCGTTTAACCAAACGGAAAGGAATCTCGATACGCGGATGCTACCACGCGACTAGTGGCGACGAGTAGGCCAACATGGACATCTTAAATTTCATTTTAGGAGTTAAAATTTGTTATGTGCCAAAAATGACTTAACCGGGTAAAATTTAGCAACAAACACCAGAAAATCAGGAAAATTGGAATGAGCAATATATAACCCTCAACTAGTAATATAAATAGTATTATTGGGCTCGGGTGTTACAGTGATGCCAAACCATTGCCTCGGCTGTTTTCTTGCACCTGAATAGCCTCTGCAGCCTCTGTGTTATGGGAAAGTATCGTGCTATCTTGACAGGTATATCGGGCTTCTTATCAGAATCTTTCAGCTTATACCTGGCCTCTCAGCAAGTTGGACACTATTTCAAATCTGAATTCTCTTTCCGGTACAACACGCAATTTTTAGGACATACTTGAATCTTCTCATACTTCAGACCCAAATCAGACATCATCTTCTGGGCTCCGTACCAGCTGTCGGGCACGTTATTTTCCAGGGGCATAGAATCTTTCAAGAACGAAAGAAGTATTGTGAATGACCTGTTGCTACATCCATTTAGGCACTTAATCTGGAAAAGTTGGACGAACCATGAGAGGGTGGAATACTTTGCATTCTCATAAATTGGTTTTCTAGCATCATTCATGAAATTTTCATACTTATCCGCACGCGGTCCTTGACCGGAAGGAATGTCATCTTCGGTACGAATAGATTCACTTAGGACAACCTCTACCATATCCTCCATTTCTTCTGATGGAAAGAAATTCCTTTTCTTCTGCCGCATTACCGTCTTTTCCTTCTTCTTCTACCGCATTATCGTCTTCTTCTTCTTCTTCTGCCGCATTACTATATTCTTCTCCTTCCCCGTGATATAGCCAAGTTGTATAAAGTCTAGTAAAACCATATTTAACGATATGAAGCTCTGCAAATTCTACTTTCTGCCAGTACTTATTCCCACATCTATCGCACGGGTAGAGAATCTTCTCTATCACGATCTTATTATGTGCGCGTGCAAATTCAATAAAAACAACAACTCCTGCGACAAACATAGCTTGCATACGTTGTTGCCAATCCACATACATCCAGTTCTTAATTCTGACGTACTCATGGGCCATGTTAGACTGTATAATATATAAATTGTAGCTTATGATAACTATATTGAGAAATCTAAGAATGGGATGGTTACTAACAAATGAGAAAATCCGTGTATATGTTTTGTGTATGCGTTTGTCGTTGAAATGAATAAATTATCGATAATCAAAGTAAGATTTGAGAATACCCATGTATGAGTTGTATTCTATATATGTGTGTTTCAATTTATGATTTCATTTAAGTGTAGGGTTGTTAGTGTGTATGTGCTATGTGTGCGTTTGTTGTGTATTCGTGTTGTATGTGTGTGTTTCGGCTGTCGGGGGTAAGGCTTCTATTCCATTAAGAATGTATAGAGCAGACACCCATTCGCTTGTGCTTTCAACCGTTTCGAGAAAATTTCGGCAGCACCTCCCCGCTGTTCTCCGAGTACAATGTAATAGAATAGATAATCATTTCAAAGCTGTGAAATAACGTTGAAATGAACATCTAATCTATCTTTGTACATGGAGAACCAGCGGAAAAGTAACGACGAAATAACTCAAAACGGATGAAAACACAAGTGAATGCAGGTGTTTGCTTTATACATTCCTAACTTGTCCATACGGGACAAATCTATCGGTTATCATACGATTGAATCTTCTCGTCATATAGACTACACGACGGTTGTTGGTACCGAGCTATACCGTCCGATATTTAACAACTTTCATATAGTTCTATATCACGACGAACATCGAACATATGTTAACCGATAGACGGGGACTAAGTGGCGCTTTGAGTTTCATATATGAGTATCGATGAGAATATGAAAGTTTCATATTATCATCGAGTATCATATATTGGTTTTAACTTGAACATCTTGAATTACTCTCTAATGATGCGTTTGTTGTGTATTCGTGTTGTATGTGTGTGTTTCGGTTGTCGGGGGTAAGGTTTCTATCCCATTAAGAATGTATAGAGCAGAGACACCCATTCGCTTGTGCTTTCAACCGTTTTGAGTAAATTTCGGCAGCACCTCCCCGCTCTTCTCCGAGTACACTGTATTAGAATAAATAATCATTTCAAAGCTTTGAAACAACGTTGAAATGAATATCTAATCTGTCTTTGTACACGGAGAACCAGCGGAAAAATACTGACGAAATATATCGAAACGGATGAAAACACAAGTGAATGCAACTGATTGCTTTATACATTCCTAACTTGTCCACACGGGACAAATCTATCGGTTATCATACGATTGAATCTTCTCGTCACATAGACTGCACGACGGTTGTTAGTACCGAGGTATACCGTCCGATATTTAACAATCTTCGTATAGTTCTATGTCACGACGAATATCGAACGTATGTTAACCGATAGACGGGGACTAAGTGGCACTTTGAGTTTCATATATGAGTATCGATAAGAATATGAAAGTTTCATATTATCATCGAATATCATATATTGGTTTTAACTTGAACATTTAACATGAATAGGTTTTACATTTACGTTTCGTTATTAAGGGTTCGAAATTTCAGGTTTAGGGTAAATTTTTCTTGCGTTTATGGTAAAATTGTACGTTTACGTTATCATCGAGTATCCTAATGAATGAATTAGTGCACGCTAAACCCTAACCCTAAATAACCCAAATTAACATAATTAACCACAATTAACCATAATTGTTACCCTAACACAAATTATCCCTAATTAACTCAAACTTAACCCAATTTACCCAAATTAACCCAATTAACCCTAATCAACCCAAACTTAACCCAACTTACCCAAATTAACCTAATTAACCCTAATCAACATCCTAACCCTTTCAAATTATCACTAATTAACCCAAACTTAACCCTACCCTCTAATTAACCCAAATTAACTCTAGCCTCTAACCCTAAACCTGAACCAAACCCTAACCCTAACCCTAATTACCCTATCCCTAACCCCAACTAATTAACCCTAATCCCAACCCCAACCGAACCCTAACCCTAACCTTAACCCTAACCCCAACCCCAACCGAACCCTAACCCTAACCCTAACCCCAACCCCTACCGAGCCCTAACCCTACCCTAAATAGAACCCGATGCCTAACCCTAACCCTCACCCCTACCTGAACCCTGAAACCTGAACCCTAGCCCTAACATCATCAAAATTATAAATAAAAGCATTATTAGAAGTAAAAATTTGAGATTTACTAACCTGTAGCGGGCGGTGGAGGAGACAACGGAAGAGACCGGTGGTCGACGACGCAATTGGCGACGAGTCGCGGGCGGTGGCGACCAGGAAGTCGACGAGGAAGTTTTAGGAACGATAGAGGGCGGTGGCGGGCTGCGGGCAGAGGGCGGTGGCGATGAGGCGCGGGATCGAGGTGCGACGAGGCATGCGCGGGAGAGTGAGAGAGAGAATTTTTGGGAACGACGAGGGCTTTTCTGTGCCTTTTTTTAATTAATAACCCATATATATGCCCCTACGGGCTTAACCGTAGGTCATTTGTTTGCGGCTCTGTAGGGCCAAACAACAAATTACGATTTAATATTTTTAAATTAAAACGTAGGGCACTGTAGGGACAACCATGGGGACATACGAATTAATCCGTAGGGGCAATAAAAAGTTGCCCCTACGGATTTCTATAGCCGTAGGGGCAACCCCTTATTGTAGTAGTGGGTGCGAAATGAGAATATTCGTGCAAAATTTGGTGTAGCATCTTTGGAGAAGAAAATGCGGGAAAACCGTCTAAGATGGTTTGGTCATGTGCGACACAAACTTATGGAAGCACCGGTTCGACGAATGGATACTCTCGATATAAGCAATGTCAAAAGGGCGAAAGGGAGACCGAAGAAAACATGGATGGAGGTGATATAATAAGATATGGTTGCTAAGAGCCTCCATGAAAGTATATTGTTCGATAGGAGTGAGTGGAGGCGGAGGATTCATATACTGGACCCGACGTGTTTCTCATGTTGGTTCATGTAGTCTACCCCATATGCTTAGGATAAAAAGCTCAGTTGTTGTATATGTTAGTGATATATATATATATTACATATTGGAAGTTTGGAATATTCACAGTTGTATTAACAGTCTTGCTCAAAATGGTAGTATGCTATATGATTTGATTCTACCTCAATATGTGCATGTGTTTCTTTTAGCATATCGCTTATACATATTGGTAGAGCCCTTAGGATCTTTGCTTGACTACCAGCGTTGTGATGATTGTCACACTCGTGGAGGCTGGGTAGTCTATAAGCACATCCTTATACAGGTCCCTAGTCATTGGATTATCGAGACGAGACATCGATACTCCGGAGTAGACTAGTGTATACGCTTCTTATCCCAGCAGGGGATATGGTCTGTCCCACAGCCATTAGTATGACGTACTGGAGATGGTATGCAGGTGCTTATTAGGTTATGGGTTACACTGGACAGGACTCGTCGGGAACTGCTGGTTGGTATTATACCTATCGTCGGGTAGCAGTTCCCAGGTGGCATGAGTATAGTTTAGTCCGTTGACTTGCCATCGCTACTTCGTCTCGAGTGTGTTCCTACTACACTTAGATTACTACCCTACCATGCTCAAAGGAGTCGTGCAAACAGGTAGTAGTTGGGTGTAGTCTCGAAGCACTTGGAGACAGTAGCAATCAGATAGAATTCGTCTCTCCCGGTATTGGGGGTTGATATCGCGCAGTATTCGGAAAGCCATTACACAATGTCCCTGGCCAGGGCAGTTGAGAAATACTGGTAAGGTACTCCAGTAGTTTCTCAGGGTGTATTGGGCTCTCCTCCAACACGACTTATCACATTGTTAGGGGTCTGACGTTTACCATCCCCCTAGGCGGATATACGAGTATCTCAGACAAACAGACCGGACTGTACGGAGATTGTCACAGATAGGCTCAGTAGGAGTTCAGATGAGCTTGCTCATCGCCCTTCTTATCGACAGATACTTGGGTAGCCGTTACGTGCAGCTAGTACCTGTCACGCCCCACTTCCTAAAATACGGGATACGAGGGGTAGACAAGGCCAGCCATGCTCCTACGGTCAAGGAAAAGTCCTGCCGTAGTCACACTTCGGCTTCTAGTTTATCATGGTAAACAGTAAACGATGCGCAGGTAATGAGAAATGCAGTAACTGAAAGATACAATAATATAAACTGACCTGAAGTGGAACAAACGAAAGTAACTTGGAGTAGCAAATCAAGAAATCTGTGATGCACGTCTAGTTCTGATCCAAGCTAAATCCTCTCCTCACACTGAGCATGCATACTCAGGTCGTCAGAGCGACACAATAGCAATATAATATGTATAAAATCAAGTGACAGTTCTAACAGTGATAATAGGTATGTGAAGCAGTAAATAAATGGCATCATGAATATGCATGTGTAGTAATCAACGCAGCGGAACAGTAAAGCAGTATAACAATATGTCACGTATGCCACACAATATATATAAGGAATGAAATGCCAGTATCCCTATCAGTCTCTAAGTCTCACTGTACAGGTCACTAAGCCTATCGTCAGTCCAAGTGTGAGAGTCAACCACTCGCGAGTGTCCTCCACCCAAGGGTAGAACCCAAGGGCAAGGGACCACGGGCCCAACATGTAACAAGAATATCACGGTGTATATATCACGTACCCTGTAAATCTCCATATAGCTCCCCAAATATATAAGCCGGCATGGGACTCCCGAGATTCTGTTGAACTCACACTTAAACTACCCCACACCCCGTGGTCTACATCAAACGCTAACTATCACCATAAATACCAATCGATCCGTGACAAGTCTGCGCGAGAACTGGAGGCAGGACCTCCATCAAGCACGTCCCGACTAATACCTAAGATAAATGGCAGTGTAGGATGCCTTATCTGTGACACCCGTGCAAGCGCTTCCATAAGTGTCCCATACCACTTATAGTCACACATACACGCATCCCACAGACGTCGACAATGCAATAGAACAATAGGGTCACTGATTGTGTACAAGTACGTATCACTTTCACTTAATCACGGATACACGAACACTGACGTACTTGCCACAATCATCACTAAAATCTAACACTGGGTGAATGCACGATATCACTAGGTTATCACTACAATGATATAGGTATGACATGATGCATGAACAGTATATAAGCACAATTACGGCGTCATAAAAACAACAGTCTATCAATTGCACGATTTATCATGAAACATATGTATATAATTTAACGAAACAATAAACAGGTAGTAATTAATATGTTCAGTTATCCATCCATAGAATTTTGTTTCAAGCCAATCGGGGTCCAGGATTGCTAATTATAAACATTTCATTTTAAGCGCTCGCGGCTGGAAATCCGGTTTCAGAATCAGAAGTCCGTTTCGCAACGCATTTTAATCCTAGTTGGGATCAGATTTTAGCGACGCTACAGTTTGGATGAATTCTAGGGTTTTCAGTAAAGTTTTCAACGCAACAAACGGATCTTCAATCGCGTCTGTACGTTAGGATTTATACTCTGTTTAATATTAACATGTCAATTCTGAATCTGCTGGGACTGTTAGGTGTCCCGATGTTCTAAATTACAGTTTAAATAACAAACGGTAACGAAACAGAATGAGACCAATCGTGTTGTCTAGCTAACAGATCTACCTACAATAAGCAGCGGAGTTCCACAACCTACGAGTTAAGGAACACCAGTGGTATCCAATACGGAACAGCAAGCAATGACTGGAGTCGCTCTGGACTGCAGTCCAGAGTCGTACTCCGATCCGAATATCATCACAGTTTAAATACAGAAATGTCTGGAAACTAGCATAGGGTTAAAGTTCGTCGAGTTGGCTTCGATTTGAGCCCTCGAACGCACCATTCTAATATGTGTATGATTTATGGTGAATTTAACGATTTTCAGATACAACAGGATTACGGTTTTACGATTAAACTTGGGGGTAGTTGTTTTAGTCATGATCGATTACAACATCCAACAAAATTCACACACTATGTTCACAGCCCTACGGGCCAACCTACACCATTGAGTTCCGTCAAATTAGATAATGTTTTCCTAAGGGAACAAACATTGAACAGTTACGGCACATAATAGTTTTAAACTTGTAACATTATAATTCATATATTTAACGATTGTAATTTAGATAAATAGTATGTAAGCAAGTAGAATACTTGCCTGGAGGTGTCCAGACGATGCACGGCAGTGGTAAAGGCACGAACGCACGACGGGCAAGCACCGCGACGGCTACGGCTCCGAGTAACAAAAACCTCGATCCTGGCTCGAGCTTGACGGAGTTGGCTGTTGCGGGCTCGGGTAATGACCTGTGGTGGTGTAGGTTGATAGGGAATGGAGAGACGGTGAGATTTGGAGAGGGAGAGAGTGTTAGAGAGAGAGAGAGATGTAGTGAGTGAGAGAGTTGGAGAGAGAAAGAGGTTTAGAGAGTGAGTGAGAGAAAGACAGAGAGAGATAGAGAGCTGAGAGAGTGAGAGAGAGGCAGAATGAGAGAGAGTGAGACAGAGAAAGAGGGTGAGGGAGAGGTCGGAGAGTGAGCAGCGTAGAGGGAGAGAAAGAGAGGCAGAGGAAGAGAGATCTGGGAGAACAGAGAGGGAGAGAGAGGGAACGAGGGAGAGAGAGCTAGAGAGAGAGAGGGACAGAGAGAGAGAGAGGGAAATGAGAGAGAGAGGTCGAGAACAGAGATCTAGAGGGAAGTGAGAGAGAGAGATCGAGAACAGAGGGAGAGAGGGGGAGGTGAACGAGAGAGAGGAAACACAGAGGGAGGGAGAGAGACAAGAGGGAGGGGAGGAGGTGAGTGACGGCGAAGACGATGATGAGGGTTCAGGGCGACGACGAGAGCGACGGGGGTTGATCACGGTGGTGGAGGAGAGCCGGCGGTTGTGGGGTTTGCAGCGCGCGCGAGAGGGGAAGGTGGTTGGTGATGGTGGTGAAGTTCAGGGACGCCGACGATGAGGCGAGGGGCTCACCGACGTCGACAGCAGCGATGGTGGGTGCACGAAGTGCATAGGTGACGGGGTTAAGGGAAAAGGAGGTAAGGGGATGAGCGACGTGAGGGAAAGGAGGCGACGGGGTTAGAGAGGGGGTGCGCGTCGTGGAGTAACGGCAGCGCGAGGGCGTGGGCGTGGGCGCGAGACGCGGCGGAGAAGGGGGATCGCACGCGGAAAGAAAGGAAGTAGCCGTTGGGGAGACGACCCTGTTCATGGCGGGTCGGGTCGGGGGTTGAAGCGGGCTGAGGAAAGGAAGGTGGGCCGGGCCAGAAAGAAAAGAATATGGAAATTAGAAGATTTGTGAGGAAAAGAGAATGAGGGGCCGGGCTTGGTGAGCTGGGCCATATAATTTGGGGGGAAAAATTATTTGTGTAAGGGAAGAAGTGGGCTGGCCCGAGGTTTTGGGTTTACTAAAAAGAATATAAAGGGTTGTGGATTTCTTTGATAAAGGAAAATGGCATTTATCAATAGAACTATTATGAATAAAATAAATAGGATTATAAATAAAATAAATAGGATTTTAGAGTAACAAAATACGGGTTGGAAATGAATAAGGATATGGAAAAATTAGTTTTTTTAAATTAACTAAAATAATATTAAATATAAACTAACAACCTGTAAGTGATAATTTATAAAAATACGGACATAGGCGTATAAAAAGGAAACCGGGTATTACATCATACCACTCTTACAAAAAATTTCGTCCTCGAAATTTAAAAGAAACAACTAGCTATAAATAATAAGCGAAGGATTATCATATCGAAAACTAATACGTGTTGATTTATTTAAAACGGGTAGACAAAGTTTTGAAGGTACATACATATATAGAAGAACCACATACAAAAGTTAGGCCTAAAAGCATAATACAGGAACACTATAAGGACAACTACAAATATACAAGAATATAGGTAACAATTGACGAATAATATTAATCAAAGTGTGCTCTGTAAACGTCGAAACCAAATGTGTACGCATCTAAATATATCATAATAGCAAACAGAAATAATAAATATAAGGCTCAACCACTTATAATAGTAATCATAGGCACCAATCCTCAAAATAAATTGACAACAATAAAGCAGTGAAAACTAGTCGGTAAGCTAAAACATTTTAGGAAAGGTATCGATAGAATAGGTTAAAAATAATTTAGAAAACTTGTATAGGGAAATTAAGAAATATGGACCAAAAGTATGCGCGGTGTAAGGTTGCGCTACTAAAAATGAAAATAATAATAGTTGTACTTAAAATACAAAAACGGAGAAATCAATAACACGTATTCTTTGATAAATTTAAGATAATGAAAACTAAATTTTGAATAATAGTGTCTCTAACTATATTTGGGGTAATAGAGAAATCACCAATATGAATAGGGCTAGCTAGGGTAGTGATTACAAGAAGGTGTGGCTCAATCAGAAGGTCGGAGTGTGGCGGCCTTAGGCTGAATGTTAAGGAGATTGGGATAGGGTCAGCACAGGAAGCAAGTATGAGCAACAAAGGAATACAAAAGGAAAGTGTGGGGGAAACAACAGTCGGTACAACACACGAATCAGAATTTGAAGAGTTAGTGAACTCGGAAGTTTCACAAGAATTGTCCTCCTCCCAGAAGGATCTCAAACGGGGCACAGACGATGGATGAAGGGGGCTCATTCCAAAGATCAGGGTGCGGTACTTTCTAATCGATACAGGGTGAAAACTATACAATGAGCAGGGGTGACAGTCAGGGAACTCAGCAGAAAAATAAATGGATATGGGCAATAAACAAGTATCAAGCGAACCAATAAGCACAAAGTCTACGAATTCAGAAGATCTTTTTCATTCAAAAAAATTTGAAACAAGACATTCTCAAAGACGAAAAGTGGCCCTAAACTATACACAGATTATTTGGCCAGAAGACAACATCAAAAGAAATTCCGTCGGCCGCGGTTGTGAAGATTCAGCAGGTTGCGGTAGGCCCGCGTACTCAGATAGGGACGTCCATTTCCATAGCGTCTCGCAGGTACCTCTATTGGAAGTCCTTCCACCATGGGGTCTTGATCTTCTGGTCCTTCTTCCTCGGATAGAGCTTCTTCATCGAGATCCGATTCCATGTGATTCTCTTCTTCTGGATTTTCTCCCACGGGGTTTTCCTCCGCTGGATTCTCTTCTATCGGTTCTTCCTCGGGGTCTTCCTCTATCGGGTCTTCCTCTAAAGGGTTCGCTTCAGGACCTCCTTCTTCTTCGTCAGAATCAGCTATCATGTCAACCTCTGGGACGTCTGCTCCTTCGTCCTCTGAATTATTGTTTTCGAAGTTGACCTGTGGACCATTGGCCTCATCATCGGAACTCGTCAGTGTGTGATCTAAGGAAACGCACGACTGTGCATCCTCGTCTAGATGCGACGCTGCTCCAGGGTGGGTCATGGTCTGAAAAGAAAGAGTTATGATTAGGCAATGAGACACATCAAGGAAATAGGTCAGGGTACGAAGTATGGGAAAAATATGCGGTTGCAGGAACTGAAAGATCAGAATGAAAATACTGTGATAATGAATAGAATTTGACATAGAGAAAGCATGAGAATGATATCTATATTATGATTCAAATTTTTTTTTTCATTCAATTAAAAGTTCGACGGATACAAGGATTCAAACGGAAAGAAACATTCATAAAAACGACAATATTATTACTGAAAGTAGATAACATGAAAAATTACCCTTCGACTACTATAACATTGCATTCTCGTCGCGTGAGTTGAGTCCTGTGTTTGATCCGCCTTATCGTCTAAGTCCGAACTACGCGGCAATCCTCACTTGGCAGAAGTGGGGAGTGTGGACGAATCTCCTCCTTGTAGTTCCTTCCTTTCTGGGCAACCGTTGATGAGATGTTCGTTGGAACCGCATATTAGACATTTCCCTTGGGCGCGGCGACAATGCTTCTGAAGATGTCCTGGCCTCTTACAATATCCACAGCAGGGGTTCTTCTGATGCTTCTGTTGACGCTTCATCTTCTTCTCCTTTCCTCGTCCAATAGGAATTCCTTTATGATAGGAGACTCCCGTTGGGGTCTGATTCACCTGTCTCCTCAGCCCTTCAGCTAATAAGTCGTTTGTTCGCTCCTGGGCCTCCTTTAAACCTTGTAGTACACTAAGGATCTCAACAGTCTGATTCTGAGGAGTGGATATAGACGAAGAGTCGTTGAAAGACATGATCCTGAGACAACAATATTGAGAATGATATAAGTCACACGCTAAATGAATCAAAATATGATATGGATAGGACAAGGATTCAAGAATATCAGAGATGATGAATTTATTACAATTGAAGAATCAACTGTATGACTTTAAGTCACCTAAACAGAATACGGTAGTGCAATTGCAACCACGTAATATTGCCAGGTCACCCGAAACCATAACGAATGGATAGCTGAACACACGATGTGAATATGGATCAAGGATATCAAGTTTACAATCTAGATTGAAGGATGTCTTAGATTGCCAAACTGTACACGGAAACTGCAATCCCAATCGATGCAAAACCTGGCTCTGATACCAACTAAACCATGTCACGCCCCACTTCCCAAAATACGGGATACGAGGGGTAGACAAGGCCAGCCATGCTCCTACGGTCAAGGAAAAGTCCTGCCGTAGTCACACTTCGGCTTCTAGTTTATCATGGTAAACAGTAAACGATGCGCAGGTAATGAGAAATGCAGTAACTGAAAGACACAATAATATAAACTGACCTGAAGTGGAACAAACGAAAGTAACTCGGAGTAGCAAATCAAGAAATCTGTGATGCACGTCTAGTTCTGATCCAAGCTAAATCCTCTCCTCACACTGAGCATGCATACTCAGGTCGTCAGAGCGACACAATAGCAATATAATATGTATAAAATCAAGTGACAGTTCTAACAGTGATAATAGGTATGTGAAGCAGTAAATAAATGGCATCATGAATATGCATGTGTAGTAATCAACGCAGCGGAACAGTAAAGCAGTATAACAATATGTCACGTATGCCACACAATATATATAAGGAATGAAATGACAGTATCCCTATCAGTCTCTAAGTCTCACTGTACAAGTCACTAAGCCTATCGTCAGTCCAAGTGTGAGAGTCAACCACTCGCGAGTGTCCTCCACCCAAGGGTAGAACCCAAGGGCAAGGGACCACGGGCCCAACATGTAGCAAGAATATCACGGTGTATATATCACGTACCCTGTAAATCTCCATATAGCTCCCTAAATATATAAGCCGGCATGGGACTCCCGAGATTCTGTTGAACTCACACTTAAACTACCCCACACCCCGTGGTCTACATCAAACGCTAACCATCACCATAAATACCAATCGATCCGTGACAAGTCTACGCGAGAACTGGAGGCAGGACCTCCATCAAGCACGTCCCGACTAATACCTAAGATAAATGGCAGTGTCGGATGCCTTATCTGTGACACCCGTGCAAGCGCTTCCATAAGTGTCCCATACCACTTATAGTCACACATACACGCATCCCACAGACGTCGACAATGCAATAGAACAATAGGGTCACTGATTGTGTACAAGTACGTATCACTTTCACTTAATCACGGATACACGAACACTGACGTACTTGCCACAATCATCACTAAAATCTAACACTGGGTGAATGCACGATATCACTAGGTTATCACTACAATGATATAGGTATGACATGATGCATGAACAGTATATAAGCACAATTACGGCGTCATAAAAACAACAGTCTATCAATTGCACGATTTATCATGAACATATGTATATAATTTAACGAAACAATAAACAGGTAGTAATTAATATGTTCAGTTATCCATCCATAGAATTTTGTTTCAAGCCAATCGGGGTCCAGGATTGCTAATTATAAACATTTCATTTTAAGCGCTCGCGGCTGGAAATCCGGTTTCAGAATCAGAAGTCCGTTTCGCAACGCATTTTAATCCTAGTTGGGATCAGATTTTAGCGACGCTACAGTTGGATGAGTTCTAGGGTTTTCAGTAAAGTTTTCAACGCAACAATAGGATCTTCAATCGCGTCTGTACGTTAGGAGTTATACTCTGTTTAATATTAACATGTCAATTCTGAATCTGCTGGGACTGTTAGGTGTCCCGATGTTCTAAATTACAGTTTAAATATCAAACGGTAACGAAACAGAATGAGACCAATCGTGTTGTCTAGCTAACAGAGCTACCTACAATAAGCAGCAGAGTTCCGCAACCTACGAGTTAAGGAACACCAGTGGTATCCAATACGGAACAGCAAGCAATGACTGGAGTCGCTCTGGACTGCAGTCCAGAGTCGTACTCCGATCCGAATATCATCATAGTTTAAATACAGAAATGTCTGGAAACTAGCATAGGGTTAAAGTTCGTCGAGTTGTCTTCGATTTGATCCCTCGAACGCACCATTCTAATATGTGTATGATTTATGGTGAATTTAACGATTTTCAGATACAACAGGATTACGGTTTTACGATTAAACTTGGGGGTAGTTGTTTTAGTCATGATCGATTACAACATCCAACAAAATTCACACACTATGTTCACAGCCCTACGGGCCAACCTACACCATTGAGTTCCGTCAAATTAGATAATGTTTTCCTAAGGGAACAAACATCGAACAGTTAAGGCACATAATAGTTTTAAACTTGTAACATTATAATTCATATATTTAACGATTGTAATTTAGATAAATAGCATGTAAGCAAGTAGAATACTTGCCTGGAGGTGTCCAGATGATGCACGGCAGTGGTAAAGGCACGAACGCGCGACGGGCAAGCACCGCGACGGCTACGGCTCCGAGTAACAAAAACCTCGATCCTGGCTCGAGCTTGACGGAGTTGGCTGTTGCGGGCTCGGGTAATGACCTGTGGTGGTGTAGGTTGATAGGGAATGGAGAGACGGTGAGATTTGGAGAGGGAGAGAGTGTTAGAGAGAGAGAGAGATGTAGTGAGTGAGAGAGTTGGAGAGAGAAAGAGGTTTAGAGAGTGAGTGAGAGAAAGACAGAGAGAGATAGAGAGCTGAGAGAGTGAGAGAGAGGCAGAATGAGAGAGAGTGAGACAGAGAAAGAGGGTGAGGGAGAGGTCGGAGAGTGAGCAGCGTAGAGGGAGAGAAAGAGAGGCAGAGGAAGAGAGATCTGGGAGAACAGAGAGGGAGAGAGAGGGAACGAGGGAGAGAGAGCTAGAGAGAGAGAGGGACAGAGAGAGAGAGGGAAATGAGAGAGAGAGGTCGAGAACAGAGATAGAGAGGGAAGTGAGAGAGAGAGATCGAGAACAGAGGGAGAGAGGGGGAGGTGAACGAGAGAGAGGAAACACAGAGGGAGAGAGAGAGACAAGAGGGAGGGGAGGAGGTGAGTGACGGCGAAGACGATGATGAGGGTTCAGGGCGACGACGAGAGCGACGGGGGTTGATCACGGTGGTGGAGGAGAGCCGGCGGTTGTGGGGTTTGCAGCGCGCGCGAGAGGGGAAGGTGGTTGGTGATGGTGGTGAAGTTCAGGGACACCGACGATGAGGCGAGGGGCTCACCGACGTCAACAGCAGCGATGGTGGGTGCACGAAGTGCATAGGTGACGGGGTTGAGGGAAAAGGAGGTAAGGGGATGAGCGACGTGAGGGAAAGGAGGCGACGGGGTTAGAGAGGGGGTGCGCGTCGTGGAGTAACGGCAGCGCGAGGGCGTGGGCGTGGGCGCGAGACGCGGCGGAGAAGGGGGATCGCGCGCGGAAAGAAAGGAAGTAGCCGTTGGGGAGACGACCCTGTTCATGGCGGGTCGGGTCGGGGGTTGAAGCGGGCTGAGGAAAGGAAGGTGGGCCGGGCCAGAAAGAAAAGAATATGGAAATTAGAAGATTTGTGAGGAAAAGAGAATGAGGGGCCGGGCTTGGTGAGCTGGGCCATATAATTTGGGGGGGAAAATTATTTGTGTAAGGGAAGAAGTGGGCTGGCCCGAGGTTTTGGGTTTACTAAAAAGAATATAAAGGGTTGTGGATTTCTTTGATAAAGGAAAATGGCATTTATCAATAGAACTATTATGAATAAAATAAATAGGATTATAAATAAAATAAATAGGATTTTAGAGTAACAAAATACGGGTTGGAAATGAATAAGGATATGGAAAAATTAGTTTTTTTAAATTAACTAAAATAATATTAAATATAAACTAACAACCTGTAAGTGATAATTTATAAAAATACGGACATAGGCGTATAAAAAGGAAACCGGGTATTACAGTACCGCTGATGGACTTATGGTTAAACCCACTGCCAACGTACTGTCGAGTGTTTAGAGTCCCACACAGAGGGTTTCCCTACTTCGGGCAATTGATGTAGACGCCATATGGTTTTACAGCAGGGCTTCGATCACATACGTGTACTTGTACACGGATGCTGATCGGGTGGACGATACTAGTGGGCTTTAGTTTAAGCCGGATCCTGGTATTGTAGGATTGTTATCATCTCAGTGTATTCGTATTTTTCGGAATATGGATATGGGTATGTATATACGGTGAGGGGCATTCTTATAATTTGGTAAGGCATGCTTCTTGAAGGAGCCACCTCATTATTTGTATTATCCATTTTCCAAATGGATTAATGAGGTGGAAAAGAGAAAATGGAGGAGACATATTGTGGCATGGTGTAAAGAATGGGCTTGGATTATTTTATTTGCTTTGAGTTCACTATTGAGGCATGGGACATATATTCTATTAGATTTTATTCCATGGCTCAATCAGTGAGTGAGGATATTAGCCATTCTCTACACTTTGCCTCCACACTTAGTTTTTCTACTTTCTTGAGATTTTTCTTGAGTTGCTCTCCTCATTCTCTATTGGTTTTCTCCATCTCCTTCTTCCTCAAGACTAAACCCTAATCTTTCACATGTGTTGTGAGCCATAGGGTTTAGTGAGACACTATAATCCTTTAGTATTCTCTACATCTTCTAGGCTAATTGGATTAGCGAACCATCTACCCTAGTTACCTCATTTAGAGGTTGGAGCTTGAAGCACATTCTCTTACGGTGGATCATCTTTGACGCAAGGAGGCTGATGGAGCTTTCGTCATCCGATCACCGAGGAGCTATGGAGAGGAGCACTAGAAGACCCGAAGGACTCGATCTTGGAGGTATAACCAGCTCACCGAGTAGTTAAATCTCTTAGATAGATTAGGTAGTTAAGGATTTAGTAAAGATCCTGGAGTTTAGCCGGTGTTGCGTAGTTGTTCATAATTGTTTTTTGAAAATTCTGCCTCTCCGCAAACCGCGGGGTGCGCGACATCGGATTGCAGTGGTATCAGAGCCTACAAAACCTTAACTAGCATGTTAGCAAAGTCTTTAGAAATTCGATCGCGGAAAAATTCCAAAATCACGTCCGAAAACCACATTTTCTGTTGATTTTAAAATCTAGTCTAAAAATCATTTCAGAGGCCTTAAAAATACGTGCATGGTTTTCTAAGATCACTGGTGAAATTTGGGCTCCTGAATCGTCAAGATCGCCGCGGAAACGTGGCATAACAGAGCGTTTTGCCGTCGTTCCGCGGCCGAGTCGAGGCCGACTTGGTCCAAAATTTTCATGTGCTTCTATTCTATGGAATTGTGAATTTCGGAATATTTTGTTTCTACCCAGATTGTTTTTGTGCTGTGTTGTACATTTGGTAGACTCAAATTTAGTTTATCGATCGAAATTCTAAGTACTTTAGCTAAGCGGGTTTTCTGTGTTTGATATATGTGTTCGTAAACCTCCGCTAATTGCTATACGTCGATTGGTTGGGTGTTGCACATATCTGTGATTTGTGTTGATGGTTTGTGTATATGGAGTATTGGATCGTCGTGGATGAATAGCCGGGGTATGTGAGAAGAGTGTTTTCTTTTCTTTCATTCATATAATTTGTAAAAGTGAAGTAATATTATTTTGCGGGGCACATCCGGGTTGAGATTGTAGCCACTGATGTATATTATTTCTTTTTACTGTTTTCTGCTCTTAGGATAGACCCAAGGCGGGGTGCACAAACTACCGGGTTTTTTGAAATGCTGAGTGGCATACTCATTTTACTGAGAGAGGTTGCTCCACTTCAGGAATTTAGCGGGTAGTTTGCCGCACCTGTAGGGGTCTGGGGTGGGGTTTGACTATTCATCACAACTGCGGAATCCATCTTTCGTTGCAGGCTTAAACGAAACGTGGAATTCCTAGTATATCCAATATATTCATCTGTGATCTAGAATGCCTATTATTGCGTGAGACGAATCGCTATATATATATATATATATATATGATATATAAATAAATGTTGTTTATGTTTTGCACCCGCGCTAGTCCAGCCCCCGCTCTGCCGTTAATTAAGTAACCTAACGGTACATGACGGGGCCCCGTGGCGAATGCGGATGGTATAAGCATACGTTCTATTTTCATTTCTTTTGCTGCAATGATAGGTTGTAAATGATAGGACCGCATTAACATTGATTAATGCAAAGATAAAACAAACCAAATCTTAATCGTTGGAAAAATTTCAAAACCACTTGGTTTTTTTCAAAAAGCAATTTTAAATGCGGAGCCTAAACCACTCATTTTAAAAGCTATCATGGTTCCTTCGACTATATCAAGTTCACTTTTTTAACGATTTCGCCAAAACCATTCGTAGCCCTCCGTCATTTCATATGAATAATCAGTAGTATTCAAGCTATGTTTGTTGACTTTCGCCAAGGAATAGTGATTGGTAGCTTCGGGTATTCATATGTAGTATAGATAGATGCGTTGGTTTGGGACAGTCGTACTACTTTGTTGGCTTTCGTTAAGAATATGTAAGGGTGGGTTCAAATTAACCTGGACAATAACGGGTAGAACTTGACATGTGACTTATGATTTGTTGGCCTTCGTCAAGGTCATAAGAGCATGGGGCAAAAATCCACATCGGGAGTTTCTAAAGAAACTGAAACTTGCTGGTGTTGCATACTATTTGGAGTATGATAGTTTTGGTAGGCTTCCTTTAAGGTTATCACACAATAATATTTGTATCCCGATCCTACTGTGAGTATGCGCTACTCTTCGGGAGATTTTTCACTAAACGATCAAGGCTATAAACCAAGTAGGTGTCTAGAACGGTGTTAGCGGGGCTACGCCTCCAGGAAAAATATGTTATGTAATTAAGGAATTTCGCGAAAGCGTTGGAAAACCTCCCTCGAAATACCGACACCATCCTGGCTGAAAGGTTAAGCAAGAATTGTAAAAGTGAGATTAATCCTGACTAATTATTCATTTATGGTTTAAGGAAGGATTCGAGGAAACAGTGAGAGCCATCCTGTTTAGAGATAAACTAATAACCAATCTAAACTTGCAAGAGCATCATACTAAGTGTTTATTCTCTCTCTCCTAATTGCAGCGACCACAATGACCGGACATAGGTTATTAGATAATAAATTGACTGGGCTGAACTATATTGATTGACTAAGGTATGTCTAGATGGCACTTACCCATGACAAGCTGGACTACCTCCTTACTACAAAAAATCCCACCGTCCCAGGTCCAGATTCCACCGTCACGGATGTTGATATCCGTCAGACATGGGAAAAGGATTGTGCGAGAGCCAAGTGTCTCGTGTTAGCCTCAATGGATTGTGAACACCAGAGGCAGCACGAGAAGATGGACTTAGCTTCTATCTTCCTCCATACCAAAGTTTTATATGGAGAGCAATCTCATATCGCAAGATATGAGACATCAAAGATATTGCTTCAAGCAAGATTGGTTATCAGGTCATCTGTAGAGAACCACATCCTTACGATGATTGGCTATATTGAACAGCTCATGGACCATGGGACTACGTTAGACAACGAGTTGTGTATCGACTTGATTCTACAGTCCCTACCATCTACTTACGTCCAGTTTATCTTGAATTGCAAAATTCAAGGGAAGAAAGTTGCACTTCCAAGTCTCTTCAACTTATTGAGGAGCTCAGAGGGCACCCTGAAGGAATTCAGGGAGACACCCGCTCTGCTTATTGGGTAATCTTTTGCTTCTAGATCCAAGGCGAAAACTAAAGGAGAGAAGAAGAAGGCCTCCATCAAGCCGATAAGCGGTTTCAGTAAGGTAAAGGGAAATGGCAGGGCAAAAGTTTCGGGGCTAGTAGTAGAGAAGGAGGGATATTTCTGTAGTCACGGGAAAGCGTATTGTCAGAAGGACCGCAGGGCTTGGAAAGCCAGAAGCCAGGATTCGAAGCACGTTGTGGCTTCGGTTTCGAGTGTGTTTGTAATTGAAAACTGTCTGTCAATTAACTCTTCTTTCTGGGTACTAGATACCGAATCGGGATCTTATATCTGTAATTCATTACAAACTTTGAGAATCCGTAGAGTTATCAAGGAAGGTGATATGACTCTCAGAGTTGCTAACGGAATGAGTGTGGATGCTGAATCCGTAGGGGAATATCACCTAGAATTGACAAGTGGGCAGATATTGATTCTACGTAACTATTTATATGTACCTAGTCTGGTTTGTAATATCATATCTGTATCTTTACTTTCTAAAGAAGGATATGATTTTATATTTGTAAGCGATGTGGTAGACATCCACCTAAGCCAAAATTTGATTGGGTTAGGTACATTGGATAACGATATATACGTATTAAATCAAGCTCAGGTTTTCAACTTCCAGAACACACTTAACAGAAAGTCTCCGGAATTAAATCAGGCTTTCTTATGGTATTGTAGACTGGGTCACATCAATGAAACACGGTTGACGAAATTACATAAAGATGGATATTTGGATCCGTTCGAATATCAGTCTTATGCAACTTGTCAATCATGTCTTAAAGGAAAGATGACAAAAGCTCCGTTCACCGGATACGGAGAAAGAGCGAGCGAGCTCTTGAGACTCATACACAGTGATGTGTGTGGTCCAATGTCTACACATGCAAGAAGTGGTTATTCATATTTCATTACTTTTACGGACGATTTCTCAAGGTATGGACATATATTCTTGATGAAATGTAAATTCGAGGCCTTTGATAAATTCCGAGAATATAAGAAAGAAGTGGAAAAACAAACCGGCAAAAGTATCAAGACACTGAAATCTGATCGAGGTGGTGAATACTTAAGTGTCGAGTTCCTGGACTACTTAAAAGAAAATGGAATTCTCTCTCAGCTTACTCCTCCATACACACATCAGCACAACGGTGTATCAGAAAGGCGAAACAGAACCCTATTGGATATGGTTCGTTCCATGATGAGTAGTGCTGAGTTACCACGATCCTTCTGGAGCTATGCACTAGAATCAGCTGCATATCTTTTGAACAAGATTTCTACTAAGTCGGTACCTACCACACCATATCAGATGTGGATTGGGAAGAAACCCCATCTTAAGTACCTTAAGACATGGGGTGTCCAGCTTTTGTAAAAAAGCAGTATGCAGACAAGCTTGAGGCACGCTCAGTACTATGTAAGTTTGTGGGATACCCAAAGAACTCCAGAGGGTATTCTTTCTATTACGCAGAGAAACAAAAGATCTTTGTTTCTCGGCATGCCCACTTTTTGGAAACTGAATTTTTAGAAAATCAGATAAGTGGGAGCGCAATAGAACTGGAAGAAATTTCAGAACCACAAGCTATTACTGAAAGCATGGTGGAACCTGAAATTTCGAAAGAACCAGACATCCCCGCGCCACTCCGCAGGACTAGTAGGCAGTCTCATTCGCCCGGGAGATACTACGGTTTTCTCATAGACGGGGATGGATAGGATTGCATCATCGACGATAATGAGCTAACTAGCTTCCAGCAAGCCATTAAGAGCAGAGACTCGGTAAAATGGTTAGATGCAATGCGGACCGAAATGGAGTCCATGTATACCAACAAAGTATGGACTTTGGACATTGCTTCAGAAGGGGTAAAACCCGTAGGCTGCAAATGGATCTTCAGAATGAAGATTGATGTAGATAGACATGTTGAAACCTATAAGGCTAGACTTGTTGCAAAAGGTTTTCGTCAAAGACCTGGTTTGGACTATGATGTAACATTTTCTCCAGTAGCTATGCTCAAATCCATTCGGATCCTTCTTTCTATTGCTGCCTTCCACGACTATGAGATCTGGCAGACGGACGTAAAGACCGATTTTCTGAATCGAAATTTGAAAGAGTGAGTCTATATGGATCAACCAGAGAGTTTCATTCAGAGTGGGAGCAGCGGGAAAGTGTGCAACTTGCTTAAGTCCATTTATGGGCTAAAGAAGGCATCGCGGAGTTGGAACATTTGTTTTGATGAGACGGTCAAGAAATTCGACTTTATCAAAAATCCAGATGAACCATGCATATATAGTAAAATTGTAGCGAGAAGTGTGGTATTTCTCGTCCTGTACGTGGACGACATTCTCTTGATAGGAAATGACATTCCTATGCTACAATCAGTCAAGGGATTCTTGTCACAGAGGTTCTCCATGAAGGACCTGGGTGATGTCTCATACATTCTGGGGATCCAGATCTATCGTGATAGATCTAAGCGGATGTTGGGACTTTCACAGTCAAGATACATCGACACCATATTGAAGAGATTCAATATGGAAGATTCAAAGAGTGGTAATCTACTGGCTTGTCACGGAATCATCCTCTCCAAAGAGATGTCTCTCAAGACTGATTTGGAAAGGGCTCACATATCTATTATACCCTACGCTTCAGCAGTAGACTCTATAATATATGTGATATTGTGTACCGGACCATATGTAGCATACGCTCTGAGCGTTGTAAGACAGTATCAGTCAAACCCAGGGGAGAAGCACTGGATAGTAATGAAGAGCATTCTCAAGTACCTGAGAATGACTAAGGAGATGTTCTTGGTGTACAGCAAGGAAGACCTCCAAATCGAGGCCTTCACCGACTCCAGCTTTCGGAGTGACAAGGATAACTCCAATTTCATGTCGGGTCATGTCTTTACCCTCAATGGAGAGGCAGTTGTTTGGAAGAGCTCCAAGCAGGACATCGTTGTTGACTCGACTATGGAAGCGGAGTATATTGCTGCCTGTGATGCCGCGAAGGAAGCAGTCTGGATCAGGAAGTTCGTGACAGAGCTTCAAGCGGTTCCATCCATTGTTGATCCAATACCGTTGTGTTGTGACAACAACGGCGCTATAGTTTTGGCGAAGGAACCAAGGTCCTATCAGAAGTCCAAACATATTCTGAGGCGGTTCCACCTGATCAGGGAGATCATTGATCGCCGGGAGATCATTGATGGCCGGGAGATCGAGGTGCGGAGAGTAGAGACAGAGAACAACGCTGCAGATACACTCACAAAGGCCATCTCTCAGACACAGTTTGAGCAGCTAATCGAGATGATAGGTCTGCGATATGCCAATACATGGCCTTAGTGCAAGTGGGAGATTGTTAGTGATATATGCCCTAGAGGCCATTATTGTATCATACTGGATTGTATATTACATAGTGGAAGCTTGAGATATTCATAGTTGTATTAACAGTCTTGCTCAAAATGGTAGTATGCTACCTGGTTTGATTCTATCTCAATATGTGCATGTGTTTCTTTTAGTTTATTGCTTATACATATTGGTAGAGCCCTTAGGATCTTTGCTTGACTACCAGCGTTGTGATGGCTGTCACACTTGTGGGGGCTGGGTAGCCTATAAGCACATCCTTATACAGGTCCATAGTCATTGGATTATCGAGACGGGGCATCGATACACCGGAGTAGACTAGTGTATACGCTTCTCATCCCAGCAAGGAATATGGTCTGTCCAACAGCCATTAGTATGATGTACTGGAAATGGTATGCATGTGCTCATTAGGTTATGAGTTACACTGGACATGACTCGTCGGGAACTGCTGGTTGGTATTATACCTATCGTCAGGTAGAAGTTCCCAGGTGGTATGAGTACAGTTTAGTCCGTTGATTTGCCATCGCTACTTCGTTTCGAGTGTGTTCCCACTGCACTTAGATTACTGCCCTACCACGCTCAAAGGAGTCATGCAAACAGGTAGTAGTTGGGTGTAGTCTTGAAGCACTTGGAGACAGTAGCAATCAGATAGGATTCGTCTCTCCCGGTATTGTGGGTTGATATCGCGCAATATTCGGAAAGCCATTACACAATGTCTCTAGCCAGGGCAGTCGAGAAATACTAGTAAGGTACTCCAGTAGCTTCTCAGGGTGTATTGGGCTCTCCTCCGGCACGACTTATCACGTTGTTAGGGTTCTGACGTTTACCACCCCCTAGGCGGATATGCGAGTATCTCAGACGAACAGACCGGACTGTACGAAATTGTCACAGATAGGCTCAGTAGAAATTCGGATGAGCTTGCTCATCATCCTTCTTAACGACAGATACCTAGGTAGCCGTTACGTGCAGCTAGTAACGCTGACGGACTTGTAGTTAAATCTACTGCCAGCGTACTGTTGAGTCTTTAGAGTCCCACACAGAGGGTTTCCCTGCTTCAGGCTATTGATGTAGACGCTGTATGGTTTTACAGCAGGGCTTCGATCACATACGTGTACTTGTACACGGATGCTGATCAGGCGGACGATACTAGTGGGTTTTGATTTAAACCGGATCCTAGTATTGTAGGATTGTTATCGTCTCAGTGTATCCGTATTTTTCGGAATACGGATACGAGTATGTGTATACGGTGAGGGGAATTCTTGTAATTTGGCAAGGCATGCTTCTAGAAGGAGCCGCCTCATTATTTGTATTTTCCATTTTCTAAATGGATTAATGAGATGGAAAAGAGAAAATGGAGGAGACATATTGTGTCATTGTGTAAAGAATGGGCTTGGATTATTTTATTTGCTTTGGGTTCACTATTGAGACATGGGACATATATTCTGTTAGAATTTATTTCATGGCTCAATGAGTGAGTGAGGATATTAGCCATTCTCTACACTTTGCCTTCACACTTAGTTTTTCTACTCTCTTAAGATTTTTCTTGAGTTGCTCTCCTCACCCTCTCTTGGTTTTCTCCATCTACTTCTTCCTCAAGACTAAACCCTAATTCTTCACATGTGTTGTGAGCCATAGGGTTTAGTGAGACACTATAATCCTTTAGCATTCTCTACATCTTCTAGACTAGTTGGATTAGCGAACCATCTACCTTAGTTATCTCATTTAGAGGTTGGAACTTGAAGCACATTCTCTCACGGTGGATCATCTTTGACGCAAGGAGGACGATAGAGTTTTCATCCTCCGATCACCGAAAACCCATGGAGAGGAGCACTAGAAGACCCGAAGGACTCGATCTTGGTGGTATAACTATCTCACCGAGTAGTTAAACCTCTTAGATAGATTTGCTAGTTAAGGCTTTAGTAAAGATCCTGGAGTTTAGCCGGAGTTGCGTAGTTGTTCATAATTGCTTTTTGAAAATTCCGTCTCCCCGCGAACCGCGAAGTGTGCGATATCGGCTTACAGTATAACATGTGAAATATAGATTAACAGAAGAAAATAACAAATAGTGATACTTTTGAAAATTTTACGATTCACCTGTGATATAGCAAATAAAAAAACATTGAACACTGAAGAAAAAAATAATTTCTTGAGATTTTAAGATTTTGTGATTTTCGTATACTAGAATAAGTAGAATATCGAAAAACAAAAGACAACAGAAAATTTAAGATTTTTGAATTTTTTTTATTTTTGCTTGGTACGACGTGCAAAATATTGGAAATTTAAGAAAAGCAAATTCTTTTTGCATTATATAAAATTTCATAATTTTCATGTAATGCAAGAGGTTTCAAGTCATCCGTAGTCTCAGTCATTTGGGCCAATTTTTTTTTATTCCGCTACATTCTTAATATCAATCGACGACTTTTTCTTGTTTAACATCACATGTTTTTTGTCTGCTTAATAGTTGAAGGTCTTAATAAGCATAAGCAAATAAAATATTGAAAAGAGGAAAATCCTAAGATTTTTGAAATTTCATAATTTTGTGGGTTACATAGCATGAAATATAATGAAGAATAGGAAGAATACATATTCTTTTGAGATTTTTGAAAATTTGTGATTTTCATGTGCTAATGAAGAATATTCAAAAAGAAAAGAAAAGATAATTTTAAGATTTATGATAATTTTATGATATTCATTTATTATATAGCAAGCAAAATGTAAAAAACCCGAAGAAAACAAATCTTTTTTGAAAATTTCCAATTTTCATACTTTATATAGAAAAAAATAGAAAAAATGAAGAAAATAGAAAATTTCACGAATTTCATATACTGTACAGCAAATAAAAAACTGCAAAATTGAAGAAAACAAATTTTTAAGTTTTTAGAAAAATTAGTGATTATCGTGTGCTTAAGAAGTAAAATACTAAAATAGAAAGATTTATTTTTTGATATTTTTGAATGTTAAGATTTTTGTTTTCTCCAGCAAGTAAAATATCGAAACACTGAATAAAAAAAAATATTAAGATTCTTGAAAATTTCATGATTTTCTTGTACCATAACATGCAAAATACTGATAATTTGATGAAAACAGAAGATTTTTGAATTTTTAAAATTTTACAATTTTTGTGTGTTATATATAGCATGCATAATATTGATAATTTGAAGAAAACAGATTTTTTTGAAGATATCATGATTTTCTTGAAAATTGAAGAAAACGAAAAATTTCAGGATTTTAGGAAATATCCCGATTTTCGTGTGCAGGCAAAATATTGAAAAACCAAAAAGTTTGGATATTTTTTGGATTTTTGAAATTTTTATAACTTTTGTGTGATATAATAAGCAAAATATTGAAAAACTGGAGAAAAGAAAAGGTTTGAGATTTTTGAAAACTACGCAATTTCATATGGTAACATGCAAAATATTGTATATTTGAAGAAAAAATAATTTTGGGGCATGCAAAATATTTAAAAAGAAAATAAAACAGAAATGTTTGGGGTTTTTGAAAATTTAATGATTTTCATGTCGCTATTGAATGCATAATATTAATAAAAGCGCAAGAAAACATAAAATTTTAAGATTTTTTAAAATTGTGCGATTTTCGTGTTCTATAGAAAATATTGAAAAACTAAAGAAAAAATATTTTGTTTGGAAATTTTTTTATCATTTTCTTGTGTTATATAGTGATTGGTGTAATTTATTCCACATATTTATATCCGTATTAATTTACCTTTTTGTCTATTTAATGCTACTCTAGATATATTTTATGAATAAATGCAGATTATAAGGTCTAAACGGAAAAAGTACACAAAAGGTGTATTACGTGCGTTGGATGTGGACAAATTAATGAAGAAACTGATACAAGGGTGAAACCAGTGAACCGACCAGCGAGCCAAAATAATCAACTGATCAAACCTAGCCATCACTCCAAAACGGAGCCCAAACGGAATTGGAAGTTCGGTTTTAGCTGAATCTGGAGCAGTTTAACCGTACTATTATTGAATTAGGACTTGGAATTTTTAGGGTTTTTGATGTTTCGAAAAGATTCCTTCCATGTCTTGTAATCGGCCGTAAAGCCTATAAATACTGCTGTATAATTATTTAGGTTATCCCTTTTTTGGGGAGGATCAAAACTTGTAAGTTTATTTCTTAACTTTTATAATGAATTTATTTTCTATTATTTATTTTTCTTCTTTTGCCACAAGTAGGTAATTTCTATCTAGGGATTAGATGATTTTTGTTCTATAATTGGTGTATATTTTTATTGATCTATTCTTTTTCTTTGTTCTTAATTACGAATAATTTATGATAAAGATAAGTTCTTTTTTATGCTATTATGGTAAACTAAATAGATCAATGAATGATTGACAACCATAAAGTTTATTTAGGGAAATGTAATATCACGGATAAACTAGTTAATGTAATGATTAATTGACGCCCCTGAAAATTATCCAGGGAATGTAAAGTCCATGTTTTTATTGTATGTGTTCGATCTAGTTAGATTAGAATTAGATTAGATTATACCGATAAAAGTAAGGTAAGCCCTTTGATTGACAACCATTATGTTTACCAAGTAGAATGGTAGATTTAACTAGTTCCTTATTAATTAGAATTTAAAATCTTTAAATTTATTTCTGGATAATATTTGTAGATTGGTAGGATATTGCGATGTACATATTCTTTATACTTTCTTATAATTGATATATAATTAATTTAAAGATGGAAATCAAGTAAAGGAAAGATATTATTTAAAACGCCATGATTAGACAAGATGATTCTAAACCCTAGGCGTTTCTTTAACCTTGAAATCTATCTAATTTTGCTTTTTTACTTTTTTTTAATTATTGCTTTTTATTATTATAATTTTCTAAATCAAAAACATATTCTTAATTCGCTAAATTTGTCTTGGATTGCTCTTTTTCCTGTAAATCGACCCACGAATGCTACAATTGATAACTGCGCACTTGCAGTATAAATTTAGAGACTAAGATATAACAAGCAAAATATCGGAAAACCGAACAAAACAAAAAATTTGAGAATTTAAAATTGTGTCATATTTGTGTATTATAACATGTAAAATATTCAATTAAAAAATAAAGAAAACCAAAAAATTTAGGATTTTTATACATTTCAATATTCTTGTGTGGTACAACCAAATTATTGTAGAACCGAAGAATAAAGAAAAATTTCGATTTATAAAACTTTCGTGATTTTCATATGCTATAATAAAAAAATATGAATAGTAGAAGAAAAATCCTAAGATATCTGCAAGTTAATTCTTCATATGTTTTACATATGTAATTTATAAATATGAAATGCCAAGGTATGTAGATGGTAGGGAGAGGGAAGAAAATAATAGGTATGCAAAGATTGCTAAAAAAACATTAATTTACTACTACAATAAGGGGCTGCCTCTACAGATTTATCCGTAGGAGCAAAACACTACCCCTACGGATGTATCCGTAGGGGCATAAAAATAACCCATAGATGCAAAAGTTGCAGGTGCAAGTTTTTGTCCTGAACATACCCCTACGGAGTAATAATTGCCCCTACACCTTAATCCGTAGGGACACTTATCCCTACGAATTAATCCGTAAGTCTTGATAAATATTTTAATTTATTGGTTTATAAAATAAAATAATTGTCCCTACGGATGTATTCGTAGAGCCTAATTGGTTTCCCTACGGATAAATTCGTAGGGGCAAGTTTTACTGAGCCCATAGGGACAAAATATCAGGATATCTGATATTTTGCCCATGGGGACAAAATATCAGGATTTCAGGATATCTGATATTTTGTCCCTACGGATAACTGTATAGGGGCAAACATTGGACCTACGGATTAATCCGTAGGTGTCCGTAGGGACAAAATATCAGGGGTTTAAAAAAAAAAGGCTTCCTGTTTTTTCCCCGCTCTGTGTACAATAATATATACATCATATAACCATATACAGAAATATTCATAATCAACATCTCACGCATAATATATAAAAGAAATAAACAAACAGAATACGATATCAAACTAAATCATCATGAACAAGCAAAGAACCACCAATATCGTCCAAAATTTATACAATATGTATCAGATAAGTACATACATCCTCAAAAATATAAATAAAACTACCCTAACTCGGTCCAGCTCCTCCGCCTCTGATAACCGCTGTAATCTGGCGCATCTGCTCCTCGGTGAGCCCTGAGTCATCAAAAACTCGACTAATGAAGGAGCGGACTGTGCGGGAGTCTGAGCGGGCTGTGGAGCTGCAGGAGTGGTCTGCGCAACCGCAGCCGAGATAGTGGCTTGCGGAGCTGCAGCCGAAAGAGATGCATGTGGATTCGTAGCCGAAGTAACCTGACGCACCTGTTAAATTTTGTGTGTAATAAACAAGTAAGAACGGTGTATTAGATTTTAGTCGAGTTCGTATCATTATCAGGTTATTGCGAAACCCCAATCTAAAAATATTTAGAGACTTAGGCCTCGTTTGGGTATCTAGTTTGGAAAGCTGTAATTTATTTTAATTAGATAGTTTTTTGTAAGTATGATTAATTAAAGCTAAGTCTACAACCAAATAAGGTAAGGCTACTAATATTGTATATGTTACTATCTATAATGTGATATAATATTTTACTATTAAGTAGTATACGTACCATCTCTTTCAACTTCTCGACGATGGTCTTCAAGGCGGCGACATCATGCTCTAGACGTCACTCACGGGAGATAGGGAAAGTAACCACCAGAGTGGAGTCCAATCTCATATGGGCCTTGCTAGGATCCAATCCCCGGCCTTTCTCCCAACCTCCGTGGTGCCCTCCGTGTGCGGCGTTTAGGACTGGAGTTAGCAGCATCGGATCGGTTTGTCCAGTAAAATTGATCCACAATGCCTCCACCTGCTCCACCACCCACTCCTACACCCACATTAACCATTAAAATAGAAGTATATCATTTAAATTTAAACTTTTCAAAACAAAAATTTCAAATTTGTTGGAATAAATATTAACACTTACGCAATACTCCTGGGTAGCGGTGTCAGGGAATCGAAGCTCGCCTATGGCGGGATCTGTCGAGATGCTGTGGACGGCAAGATACGTGGTCAGCACGCTCGGTGTACCACCCTGCGTCAGGGTCTGAGCTCTCTACAATTCGCAAAAAATTTACATATATTATAAAATAACTCTTAATATTACATTATATCAGAATAGATCTATTGTAATTTACCTATGCCTCCATGGCATGAGTATTGTTCCTCGAGCCACCTGTATAAGTGGGGCGACCCCTCTTCGCCCACTTCTTATTCTCTTTATTTTGATCGGCCTGTTTCTGCACAATGCATTCAGATTTAGTTTTCTAATTAAGCAACACAAAAAGATAAATTATATACTAAACAATGAATTACATTTAAATTACAAACCTGTTTGCGCTGAGAGTCGAAATGTTGGCACAAGAGAGGCCATGTATCTACGTCGACTCTCGCAAAGGCCGGAGTATGTAGGAGAGCCGCTCTCTCTGCCTCGGGGGTCGCCATCTACAGAGAATAACAGTATATCTTTAACTTGTTCCTATTGTATTAGACCTTTGATTGCATGTTCTTCATCAGGCCATTGTACAGAGCGTGAAGATCGAGCACTCTCTCAGGGTGATCAGGGTTGGGTACAGGCTGAAAGTCGTAATTCAACTGCAAATACAAAAAAAATAATGTATTTAAATTGCAAATGTTAAATAATAATAAATATATTGGATAAGTCAAATGAAAATATATATTAATACCCGAGCCTGATCCCAAAAGAGGTCAAATGAGCACCGGTGCTGATTTCCCTACTCAACGTGAAGTGGATACTTCTTCACGAGGCGGCTCTCATCCTCCATATACCGGCCGAACCTCTCGGCATAATCGTCGGTATAGCG
Source organism: Agapanthus africanus (assembly GCA_030015575.1). Lineage (NCBI taxonomy): Eukaryota > Viridiplantae > Streptophyta > Magnoliopsida > Asparagales > Amaryllidaceae > Agapanthus > Agapanthus africanus. The sequence continues at coordinate 72,527,043 of CM057338.1, forward strand.
ATAATCGGGGGTAAAGAAGAGGGGGAATGCTGCCTCCCCCTAGCTCTGTCGGGCCTCAGCTTGTGGGACTGATTTGGCCCTCGAGTCCCCCTCTCGGGATGGAGCTGCCCTGCATCTACAAGAAATATCAAGACAATCAATTTAAGACAAAGTGGTATTAATAAATCTAAGGTTTAACGAAAATTGAAGTGCGATATATACCTTCGGCGACAGCAGCACGAACGGGACGATAGTTCCTACGGTGAGGAACAGCCGGTGACCCGGACGTGGACGCATCCCCTCCAACCAGAAAATAAACATTGACGATAAAATTACATGAATTTCATGTTTATTCTTAGAGGATGTGTAAAATGAATAAATATTTTATATTTATTCATACTAACCTACAGACTGAGCGGATGTTACGGAAGTGGCGGGAGTGGCCCTTGCGCCAGATGTGGACGCACCACCTATAATTAGACAATTAAAAATAGATTATATAAGTAATTGCAAAAAAAATGTATAGATCAATAATATAACATTCTAAATCAATATGCATGCACTATAGGATATATAAATATACCTGCAGGTGCGGTAATGGCCTCTGTCCGAGATGTGGAGGCACCACCTACAGCTAAATAATAAAAAAATGATTATCTAAGTAAGAGCAAAAAAAACGTGTGTATATTTATGATATGACATTCTAAATCAATATGCATGAATTATAGGATATATAAACATACCTGGAGGTACGGGAGTGTCCCCTGCCTCTGATGTGGACGCACCACGAACAGCTAGACAATTAAACATTGACTATATAAACAATTTTGAAATAAATATATGTGTGTATATCTATAATATTATATTCAAAATGAATATGCATGCAATATACTTTGTGAATGAAATCGACCACACGAAAGGAGTCATCCGAAGGGGTCTCCGATCGGGGTGCAAGACCGGCCCTCTGAAACTCCCTACGCAGCTCTCCGAGTGGCAGAATCGCTCTGCCTCTGCCTCTGCCGCTGTCGGTACTCCTGCCGCCCCTCGCTGCTCCGGCCGTCATTACTGATAATCTTTTTCGTTTCATGGACGCATTAGACATATCTACTTTGATTTCACCATCGATATTATTTCTAACCCACGTAACTTCACGATCAACCGAAGACAACCCTTCTTTTGAAACAGACGGTCGGAGCACTCAAGTCTTCTCTCTCTTCGTCCTCATCGCTGTCCTCCATACGATTCTCAAATTCTGGGACATCGTAAATATCCCTGGGTTTCCAACGGCATATGACACTCTATCCCGGATGCTTCAAGCACCGTGAGTAGTATATTTGGAACGCTTGGTCCGGAAAGATAAATGGATCGTCCTGACCATAAAATCGGAATGTGTTCACACTAGTCAATCCATATTCATCTTTCCAAGTCCCGAAATTGTTTCTCCACTTAACTGTATCGATTCGTGTATCGTACCAAGTACATTGAAAAATATAAAACGGTTCTAATCTTCCGGAATATTGGATGCCATGTATGCAATTTAAGTATCCATAATAAATCACACTATCCGATCCTACCGTCGCAATCCCACTATTCCGAGTGGTTCGAGATATTTCTATGTTCTTAACTTCAAATTTGTATCCAAGGACACCGAATCCTTTATAATATGCAACATCCATACTACGAAACTGAGCTAAACATCTTGAATCACTCTTTAATGATGCAGAAAAGTTCGGATCGTGGATATGACAAAACAAATTTTACGACAAATACATAACGATATATATTTAGATTAAGACTGGTAGCAATAACATATTCGAACAACTTACATGATCTGCAACCCAATCGCAAAAATTATCCTGATGATATTTTTCCAATCGTTCATCATTCCAATTAGGATGCCCCTCACGCACCTCGTTAAAATGATTTCTGTTCTCATCAATAAATTATGACATTATTATTATATCATTTCATACACACACAAACACAAATATAACAATTAATCCAAAAAATTTACTCTCTAATTTCTTCAAGACATGCGCTATTGAGGAGGATAAACCGATATATCTTGTTAATAAATATAGTGTCTACTATCTTATAATCAACTTTACCATATGGCTCGTCCTGAATTCTCTGAGACCGGTTAAGTTTCGTCTCAATGTTCTCGTCCAGATAGCGAGAACAAAATGTGGTTAATTCATTTAGAAGACAACCTTGCATGATAGAATCCTCTGGTCAATTTCTATTGCGTATATACTTTTTTAGAGTGTAGAGATACCTAAAGAAAAATATGTAAATAAATAAATATGGGCATATAAGACAACAATAATTTTACAAATCGCGCGAAACAAAAAATTCCACATATCTTTCGACGGGATACATCTATCGATATTGTACCGGTCCGGCTAACTTAGCCTTAGCTGTAAGATGAACCATCAGGTGTATTATGATATCGAAGAATGACAGTGGGAAAATAAGCTCAAGCTTGCAAAGTATCAACGAAATAGAATTTTCTAGATTCTCCACCGTCACAATATCAAGGGTTTTAGCCAATAATTCTCTAAAAAAGTAACAAAGGACATTGATTACTAGAGCAACCGATTCGGGAAGGGAAGTCCTGAGGGCTAATGAAAGAAGGTGCTCCATAATAATATGGTGATCATGATTTTTCAGCCCATCGATCTTCCCTTTCACAATTTTTATTTTTTTGCTAAATGATCCTGAGAAGCCTGTGGGAACTTTCAAATCATGCAACACCTGCAGGAATTTTTTCTTCTCCGGTTGTGACATATGATACACGGCATTGGAAAGTAAAAACTTGCTTGGTTTACCCACGATCGGTTTAGGATGCAATTCACTTCTAATTTCCCAGTCCTGAAGATCCATCCGAGCACGGAGGTTGTCTTTCGATTTTCCGTCTTTACAAAGAAGCAAGTTGAGTACGTGCTCGGATACTCCCTTCTCTATGTGCATGACGTCCAGACAATGACGCACTAAATTTGTTGACCAGTACGGAAGTTCGAAGAAAATGCTTAACTTGTTCCAGTAGGGTGGTTTCACCTGTTTTGCCGGATCTATCCCGAAAGTCACATTATTGTAACCATCCCACTGAGCAGTCACGTCCTCTTCGGACAATGAGGCTGGAGGCCCAAGAAGCTCCTGATGACCATCAAAGTGAGTAGCGTCTAACTCTAGGGATGGTCTAGTAGCAGGAAACGCCGATGACCGCAATAACAAACCTTCCTGCTAAAATTCAAGAATTTCGATATTGTATATTGATGGCAATAAGGGCATGCTTCGTGACCATGTACGGACCAACCTGATAGCATTCCATACGCAGGAAAGTCATTAATTATCCACATTAAAGCCGCACGCAGTGTGAACGTTGTATCTGTGTTTGCATCGTAAGTCACTGCACCATCAATGAATAAAGATTTTAACTCATCAATCAGAGGTCGGAGATAGACGTCGATATTATTTCCCGGTGGGTTTGGTCCGTCGATAAGAAGATGCATCATAAAGTAGGATTGATCCATAACCAACCAAGGCGACAAATTATAAACTATCATTACAACGGGCCATGTGCTGTGGCTTCCAGCCATATAGTTGAATGGGCAGAAGCCATCACTAGCGAGTCCGAGACTGATATTGCGAGGATCACTACTGAATATTTCGTGCCTCCTATCGAAATCCTTCCATGCCGGTGAATCTCTTGGATGACTCATTTTTCCATCTTCACTTGGAGGAGCATGGTGATGCCAAATCATTGGCTCGGCTGTTTTCTTGCACCTGAATAGCCTCTGCAGCCTCTGTGTTATGGGAAAGTATCATGCTATGTTAACAGGTATATCGGGTTTCTTATCAGAATCTTTCGGCTTATACCCGGCCTCTCCGCATGTTGGACACTCTTTCAAATCTGAATTCTCTTTTCGGTACAACACGCAATTTTTGGGACATACTTGAATCTTCTCACACTTCATACCCAAATCAGACATCATCTTCTGGGCTCCGTACCAGCTGTCGGACACGTTATTTCCTGGGGGCATAAAATTTTTGAAGAACTTCAGAAGTATCATAAATGACTTGTTGCTCCATCCATTTAGGTACTTAATCTGGAAAAGTTGGACGAACCATGATAGGGTGGAATATTTTGCATTCTCATAAATTGGTTTTCTAGTATCATTCATGAACATTTCATACTTATCTGCACGCGGTCCTTGATCGGAAGGAATGTCATTTTCGGTACGAATACTATCACCTAGAGCAGCCTCTACCATATCCTCCATTTCTTCTTCTGGAAAGAAATTACCGTCATTTTCTTCTGCCGCATTATTGTCTTCTCCTTTTTCTTCTGCCGCATTACCGTCTTCTTTTTCTCCTTTCCCGTGATATAGCCAAGTTGTATAAAGTCTAGTAAAACCATATTTAACGATATGAAGCTCTATGAATTCTACCTTCTGCCAGTACTTATTCCCACATCTATCGCACGGGCAGACAATCTTCTCTAACACGATCTTATTATGTGCGCATGCAAATTCAATGAAAGCAGCAACTCCTGCGACAAACTTAGGTTGCATACGTTGTTGCCAATCCACATACATACAGTCCTTAACTCTGATGTACTCATGGGCCATATTAGACAGTATAACAGATAAATTGTAGGTTATGATGACTATATTGAGAAATCTAAGAACGAAATGGTTACTGACAAAGAAGAAAATCCGTAGATACAAATTTGTCGTTGAAAAGAATAAATTATCGATAAACAAAGTTAGATTTGAAGATACCCAAGTATGAGTTGTATTCTGTGTATCTGTGTTTCAATTTATGATTTCGTTTAAGTTTAGGATTGTTAGTGTGTATGTGCTTTGTGTAGGGTTGAAAAGAATAAATCATTATTTTTTTGAATAACTAAGTTCTTTATATAGGAATAAACCCCAATTTTTTGAGGAATTAAATTCATATATGTTCATGTTATTTCTTTTTAAGTTAGTTCTTTTCCCCTAAGTTTTGAATCTGTAGAACAAAATCTCCCCAATGAGAATTAATTCTCAATTTGTGAGGAGATTTGCTTCTGCAAATCTTAACCAGAGGAAGAACTAAGTTTTTATATGAAGGGTTAAGTTTACGGTAAAATTGTACGTTTACGTTATTATCGAGTACCCTACTGAAGGAACTAGTGCACCCTAAACCCTAACCCTAATTTTTGGTGGAATTAAATTTCCACATGTCCATGTTATTGCTTTTTAACTTAGTTCTTTTCCCCTATGTTTTGAATCTGCAGAACATAATCTCCCCGATGAGAATTAAGTTCTCAGCTTGTGGGGAGATTTGCTTCTGCAAATCTCAACCAGAGAAAGAACTAAGTTCTTATATGAAAGGTTAAGTTTACGGTAAAGTTGTGCGTTTACTTTATCATCGAGTATTCTACTGAAGGAACTAGTGCACCCTAAACCCTAACCCTAATTAACCTAAGGAATTAAATTCCCATATATCCATGTTATTTATTTTTAAGTTAGTTCTTTTCCCCTAAGTTTTGAATCTGCAGAACAAAATCTCCCCGGTGAGAATTAAATTCTCAACTTGTGGGGAGATTTGCTTCTGCAAATCTCAACCAGAGGAATAACTAAGTTCTTATATGAAGAGTTAAGTTTACGGTAAAGTTGTGTGTTTACGTTATCATCGAGTATCCTACTGAAGGAACCAGTGCACCCTAAACCCTAACCCTAATTTTTGGAGGAATTAAATTCTCATATGTTCCTGTTATTTCTTTTTAACTTAGTTCTTTTCTCCTAAGTTTTAAATCTGCAGAACAAAATCTCCCAGATGAGAATTAAATTCTCAACTCGTGTTGAGATTTGCTTCTGCAAATCTCAACTAGAGAAAGAACTAAGTTCTTATATGAAGAGTTAAGTTTACGGTAAAATTGTGCGTTTACGTTATCATTAGTATCCTACTGAAGGAACTAGTGCACCCTGAACCCTAACCTTAATTTTTGGAGGAATTAAATTCCCATATATTCCTGTTATTTCTTTATAACTTAGTTCTTTTCCCCTAAATTTTGAATCTGCAAAACAAAATCCCCTCGATGAGAATTAAATTTTCAACTTGTGGGGAGATTTGCTTCTGCAAATCTCAACCAGAGGAAGAACTAAGTTCTTATATGAAGGGTTAAGTTTACAGTAAAGTTGTGCGTTTACGTTATCATCGAGTATTCTACTGAAGGAACTAGTGCACCCTAAATTCTAACCCTAATCAACCCAAATATCCCTAATTAACCCAAAATTAAACCCTAATCATCACCCTAACTCAAATTATCCCTAATTAACTTAAAATTAACCTAATTAACCCAAATTAACCTAATTAACCCAAATAAACCCTAATCAACCCAAATAAACCCTAATCAACAGCCTAACACAAATACACTCTATAATAGCTAATTAACCCAAATTAACCCTAGCCCAAACCCTAACCCAAATCAACCTAACTCTAATCATCACCCAAACCCCAACTTAAATTAACTCTAGCCCAAACCAAAATTAACCCTAATTAATCTAATTAACCCTAACCCTAGCCCTCATCATCACCAATCCAATTTTACCTAATTAACCATCATCCTCACCCTAACCCTAAACCGAACCCTAACCCTAAACCGAACCCTAATCCTATCTAAGTAACCCTAGCCCTAGCCCAAACCCTAGACCGAACCCTAACTCTAAGCCCTAGTAGTAACCCTAAAATCAACAACAACACAAATAAAAGCATAATTATAAGTTAAAAATTGAAATTAACTCACCTTATGCCAACGATTCTACTGTCGACGAGGTGGAAGAGGCCAGAGATTCCACTGTCGACGAGACATAGTCGACGACGCGAGCGATGGTGTACCGGCGATGAGAAAGTCGACGATGGTGTACCGGCATCGAGGAGACGCGCGCGGGAGATCGATGATGAGAGGGAGTTAGGAAATTTTGGGAACGATGAGTAAATTTCTGGGATTTTTTTATATAAATAACCCATTGATGCCTCTACGGATTAATCCGTATGGCCTTTTTTGCGGCTCCATAAGGCCAAATAAAAGATTACATTTTAATATTTTTAAATTAATCCGTAGGGCACCGTAGAGACAACCATCTGACTCTACGGATTAATCCGTAGGGACAATAAAAAGTTGACCCTACGGATTACTGTAGCTGTAGGGGCAACCCCTTATTGTAGTAGTGATTGCCTCCTTTCTTTTTTGTTTTTTATTCGACACTTTAACCTTGTTGGTTCCACCAATCAAAATAGTGTCGCTTGTATTTTCCCCATTATTTTCTAATCATAATGCAACATTTTAGAAAATATAAAATATTATTTTTGGAATTTAATATTAAAATAATATATTTCGCGAAAAACTACCCGATTTGCGAAATTGGGGTTTTCGTAAAATGGTATAAATATATACCAATATTTATGAAATAATTGGAGAATTAAAATGATTTATTCATTTAAAAATATATTTATTGGATTTGGCATTTTTATAATTAATTATATGCAGTTTAAATAAAAAAGTGATTAGTGCACTACTAATCGCGATTAAGCCAAATCCGTGTTTCTATATTTTTCCATGGCTACTGCACCATGACATGTTGCATTGTTGTTACATGTTGTGTTATTTGTTGGTTTCATATTGTATTTGGTTTTGTGAAGAAAAGAAAAGGGAATAGAATAGAATAATAGGAATGGGCAAGAGAGAGAAAGAGTGTGTGATTAGGCTTGAATAATTGAGAGAGATGGTGAGAATAAGAGGGAGAAAGAGAGGGGGCTGCCATCTATCCTCACCCCCATTGTTTCTTCATCTCCTCCTTCAACTCCTTCTCTACCTCCTCTACCCTCATGACCCATCTCAATTCCCTCACCAAAAACCCTATACTCCCTTCACAAAAGATGATCCCCACCTCTCTACAAACCCATTGGACCTTTCAAAGTTGGATTTTGATGACCTTGGGCATCTAGGGTTTTTCTTGAGTTGCCCAAAAGAGGTATTTCCTACACCATTAGCTTAGTAATTTAGTTGTTTTAGTTTCTATTTTAGTTTAGAATTGATTTAGTGATGATTAGTGATGGAAATTCCAAGAGAAAGGTTAGGGTTTGAGTTGTGTAGTGGTGATGTGTAGTGGCTGTTACAAGACCTTAGAGTTAGAATTCCAGTTAAACTAGAGACTTGAAACCCAACGCTTGAACTTAGAAGTTTTCCGATATCTGGTTTTGACAATTTGCGAGGTTTATATGATATCTGCTATGACCCGAGAGTACCACTAAGTAAGTTCCCTTCACAGTAAGACGTGCAGGCCACATTGAAGCAACCCTAGAAACCTGAGCCCCTAATGAGCATTTCTGGCCGCAGATTTAATGGGTTTGGCCGCAAATTACGGTCAAGTCGTGGTGGTTTCGTGTGATTTTTGGACCATAGCTTCCTTATCTGATATCTAGAGCAACCCAATATGCAAAATGTTCTAGTTTGGCCTAGGGTGAAATCTGGAAGTGGTTTTCCTAGGTTGTTGTTTTCGTGTTTTGCGATTTCTGAATTTAGGTTTGGTATTTGATATTGTATTTGGTCGTTAGATATTTGTACATCAACGACAAGGGATCATTGGCTGGTTTTCCCTGCGTAGGCTATAGGTTCTAACCTATGAGCGCACCGCATGCCGTATTGGTTTTCCGGACTTGATTTTAATAGCATTTGCGATTTGTGTATTGATTGTAGGTACTTTCACGTGGATTCCGAGACGACGGAGCATGTCGTCATCGACTTCGGCAAGTAAGGATCAAGGTGAGTAGATCTATATCTACGGGGAAAGTCGGGTGGATGGCGTATAGCACCCCCGCAAATTTTGATGGAAACCGATATATAGGATATGGTTAGAGAAACCTATGCTAGGAACCTATGGATGTGATTAAAGGTTTAGTGTGACATGATATGAAAAAAATGATGTCTCGGATTGATACATATATAAGGATATGATAAGTGAAAGTGAATCACGATATATAGATAAGTAGTGCACGAGAATAAGTATGAGATTTAGAGTAGCATGGCATGAGATTTATAAGATAGGATATATAGATATAAAATGACTTGATGTGGGATATAAATGTGACGAAAAGAGTATACGACGAGAGATGATGACTTGATTGATATGTCGGTATACGGATGCGAGTCGATGAGAGATGATTGATACATTTGCCGGTCCCCTGATATGAGATTGTTATGGATGTGACCTGGGATATAGGTATATAGATATATATAATGTTGTAAATCATGAGTGATATGCCGTACGATTGATTATACCGTACGTGATGTTGTGAGGCTGGATACCGATGGATAGATTCACCGATTCGGATATATTGTAGATACGTATACCTGTTAGCATTTCGCGTATGATGTACCTTATGCTGCGTTCATGTCATTCTCATTGCATTACATATACCTGTGCTAGTACACCTACACCATTATCGATGATGCGTATGTTGCACTTACACAGATTGGCCGGCTCACACACTTTATCATCGATAATTGCTATGTCACTACACAGTAGAATTGCTGCATCATGATATAACTCCATGCATGATTTACTTGCTATGTTCACATCACTGTTTCATGTTGCATGATATACGGATATACTTACATTCTGTTATATGTCGCATACATCATGCTTTACGATTATAGGCATTGAGATATGCTGTTTTCATGAGATTTCTGGATTTGAGAACCGTGGTTATGTTTCAAAAGAAAGTATATATTGTTTAAAAACCCGGTTTCTCTTGATATGATAAGTGCGTCCATCATGCGTTTTCTCGGTTCTGAGACGTGTGATATGTGAAACCCGATTCGAGAAATTGGACGATCCGTTTGTGGGTTCATGATGGACCTGGTATGGTACCCCGGGACAAGAAAAGGATGTCACGCAGTAGACGATGAGCCTGGCAGAGGGACTACTACCTACCGGTAATTGTTGGACTTGGCGGTTATCCGGAGGATGCCGACAGGAGTCGAGTGATGGATATGGGCCGACCCGTTCTGCCGGAGCCCGATGGCCGATCCCGCAGACGGAGCCCGTGGGCCAATCCGGACCGACGGAGCCCGAGATATGAGGATTTACGTGTCGATATTGGATACGGGATTCATGATGTTTCGAGTGTCGATGCTGGACACTCAGGTTCCATGATTTTGATGTGTCGCGAGGGACACACGTTGATTTATATTCTTATACTTTCATGCATATGCTTTTATGATATTTACATACATGACGTTGTTGTGTCATTGATGGACACGTGGATGAGATCCACATGCTTACAGGCATTGATTATATGGTTGGATAATATCTACATGCAGATAGGCATTGAGTATATTGTTGGCACATATGCAGATACGGTCACCCTAAATATCATAGTATTAGCTTTATGATATAGTTGACCTAGGAATCGTTGTTTATTTCGATTTCTACCTGATGATGTTTTCTACTCACGAGTTGGCAACTCACCCCCGTTGGGCCACAGTTCTTGCAGGTTGACCGCATGAATCAATAGCGGTATCGCTGGCACACAGCTTGTATTCGGGTGATTTGCTTTGGTAGGTGGTACATGTTGGATCGTACCCCTCTTTTATTTATTATTTCTGTTGTATCTAGTCAACTCCATCAATCAAAAACTAGTATTTGTATAAGTAGTAAGACTTAGCAAGACTTGTAGTTGCGAGATTTGAGCGATGAGTTATATGTTTGCTTGGTGGGTTTGATGTCTTGCTTTACTTTATCCTTTGTGTTGATCTTCGCCGTTGGGCATCGCATACATATATTTCTGTTTTGCATGGTTGTGATTTCGCCGGATGGCGAAGAGCCAGCTCCCGTTTGGGGATGCCTTTATTATTATTATGTATATGTGGTTTTGGTTCAAAATATATAAAGGAGGTGCTGCCCAAATTTTTAAAAGACGAAACATGTTTTCCAACAATTAAATCCACTTGCATTTTCATGTTCCATTAATTATACATTTAAGAAAACGTTTGATTTCATCATATCTTTATTTTCAAAACTTCACCTCTTTCCTCTTTTATTTTCTTAAAAAGGTTCAGATTTCTGGGCTTCGGTTTACTTATGTTACGTCACGCTTTTAGACGTTGCATGATTTAAGTGCCGGCCACGAGCAAATTTTCGGGTCGTGACACATAAGTACTAATCAAGTTAATTAGTTAAACTGTTCGTTATCAGTTTGATATATATGATGCAAAATCAATGGAAGATTTGATTAAAATAGTAAAAAAGGGCACCAATTGAGAGAGAGAGAGCACAAACAAAAAGGGAAGGTACATTTATCCTGGGTGATAAGATAAGACCCTGGATACTCGGCATGATGCATTACTGTAGCAAGGAGACATAGCCCTAGCTTGGAGTATATATTATGCAAGTCCACAAGCTTCTTTCTTCCTCTTGCTATTTTTAAATTTTATAAAGAGAAAGAAACTAGCTAGGACCAACATCCCTCTTTGTTTGCTAATATATATATTGGGATTATAAAACTCACATTTATATTACAAACCCCCAAGCAAGAATCTAATCTCAGTTCTAATCACAATAGGGATTTTAAATTAATTACAATCTTACTGACACAAACAAACACGCATTTCCAAAAGTTGCAGCTCTCTCTTTCTTTAATTAAATATAACTTTTGTAACTAATTAAGCAGAAGTTTCCTGGCTACCTAAGGATTATTTGATTTGCTGTATTAGAAATTTTTAAATTTGCTACGAGCATTGATATTACTACTTCTTTATTTCATGCATCCTACATGTATTCTTATCCGCAAGACTTCACTGCACAAATTAATTTACGGAAAATATAATTACCCAAAACAATTTGAAATAAAAATAATGATATGGAATATTTTAGATGCACCAAATGGCACAATTTTTGAAGCGAAAAGGAACAAGAATTTCTACAAACCTCACATAAAATTTTTCAGAAATTAATCACAACATTTGCTATTTAACTTCATTTCCAAGCAAACCAAAACGTAACCATAAATTAGCACATCTTTTCTTTAAAAAAAGATATTTTATCAAAACCACCGTGTATTATTGACCAATGTGCCCAAAACCATTCTGGCGTGGATTTTTTGGCACAGAAACCTTCTGAGTTTTCCTCCTTTACAAGCAACCCCTCTAATCATTAAAATTTAAAAAAATTTAAGTTAAAATCTTTTTTTCCCCTTCCGAAAATGCCTTTTCATTCTCGTTTTAACGGTTCACTATATAACAAAATATTTTAATTTAGTCATTTCATAAATAAATTAACTGCAAGAGATTGTGTATAAAGGAGAAAAACTCCGGGTTTCTATGCACAAATCGACCATGTACGTGCATTGGGCACAAAACTACCCGCTACTTTAAACTTTACGCTCTATCTTCAAGGAGAGAGAGAGAGTGAGTGTGCATGTGTGGATTTGATTGATGAATGATGTATCTTCTCTATGACTAGGACTGACTACTAGTGATGCCTATGGAAAGACAAGACATTTATTTTCATATTTTTCTGATTGCTGCCTCTTTCTCTCTCTCTCAGCTTCACTGAGGCTGAAGGAAGATGATTGTACCACTCACATAAATCAAAGCATCAAATCACAATGAAAGAAATGCATTCCAGAAATCAAACCCAACACAAACATTAACACTGATAATAATTAATGTACTGTCATATATAGTCTCCTTCCCTCATCAAACCCAAAACAAAACACATATCCATACCTTCCCCAAAATCAAAACAAATAGTTAAAAAAATTGAAGTCCTAATAATGTTTTTCTAATTTTTCTTTACAATGTTCATAATAATGAGGATCCTCCCTGCTCTGATTTTTTATAATATAAAGATACAATGATAAAATCCAACGCTTAGTCATCTGATAATTAAAACCAACTGTATGCCAGTTAAACATAAACCGTTGGATTTTATCAGTGGACCTACCAGCGCAGAGTATCCGTATTCATATCAAAAATGGTACATGACCCCTCTCCCTTGGGTTTTGTAGCTGCCCTCAGTTGCACTTGCTTGGACTTGATCATCCACATATAGTGTAGCATTAGTAGTAACATTAATATTGTTGCACCCAATATTGTAGCTTGAAGGAATAGTATCAATCATCAAATCCTTAATCTCTTCATACCCATTACCAAGCAAAATCTTTTGGGCATCTTCAAGCCCTCCATATAAATAACTCTCAAACCCCATTTGCTCATGCTCCAACTCCTTGCCATAGCTTATATCAGATGAGCTAGTACAGCTTTGTTCAGCCCTAGTACCAAAATTTATCTGGTATTGGTTAAGTGTTGGGCCTTGATACACATTATTGAAGATATCATGAGAAATTGTTGCACTAGGGAAACATTGATCAAGGCTTGGATTGATGAGAGGCTCATAAGGTGTACTGTTGTTGAAGAAGAGATTTTGTGGTTGTTGATGTTGATGATGATGAGTTTGATTTTGATTGGTATTTTTCCTTCGAGAAGGAGGGAGCCCTAAGAGTTTCTTCTTGAGTTTTGTGTTCCAGTAGTTCTTGATATCGTTGTCAGTTCTTCCTGGCAGCTGAGCAGCTATAATAGACCACCTAAATGTTTGGAGAAAATTAAAGATGAAGTAACATCATAAAAGGTGTAGTTGTCATTTCTTGCTTTTTTGTGACACACATGAGAAAATCATAACCTAAATATTAGATTCTTTCCTTTCTTGCATCCACACACAAAATGGCATAATATTTTTTCTTACTTCATTTATGTATGTATCACCAAAAAAGGGTAGGAATAAAAACATTTCCCCCCAAAAAAAAAACATAAAAATGGAAAGAAAAAATTACCTGCTTCCAATAGTAGCAAAGAGGCTGCATATGATTCTATCTTCATCGTCTGAAAACTCTCCATGCTTTATGTTGGGCCTTAAATAATTGAGCCATCTTAGCCTGCAGCTCTTCCCACATCTCTTCAAACCTTTTATATATATAACATCAAATTTATATATATAAACACACGCAATGATATAAGAAAATTAATTATATGCTTATATATGAAAAAAATAGTGATATATAGTAAAAAAATGTCACCAGCTTTGTGAGGGAGAGCAATCCAATTGCCACCAGTACCATATTTCTCAATGAAGTCCTTGAGCTTGCTGTCTTCGTCTGCTGACCAAGGGCCCTTCTTCACATTTGCCTTGTCACAACATGGAGCCCTTCCCATCTCTCTCTCTCTCTCTCTCTCTCGAATATGTTTGTAACAACCCCTTGGAAGAAAGAAAGGGCACTAGATATGAGGGTTGAAGAGATATATATAATACAACATAGAAAGCAAAGCGAGAGAGAGAGATTCAAAGAGTATATGTATATGACAAAAAAACGAGTGGGTTGGGGGGCTTGGGGTGGGGTGGGGAGAGAAGTCAAAAGATAGGCTGTCTGCTATCAATCAGCTCTCAGTCTTAATTAGCGCCACAGAGACTTACGATCAATCATAAACATCAATTAATTAACAAAAGATTTTAAAGTAATACAAAGGTTTTCCTGCCGTTATAATTTTGGTGCATCGATGCAATGAATAAACACGGTAAATAATGTATGTGCAAGTATTGAAACAATCCAAACTACTCAAATCCGGCCCATTAGCTGATCTAAACAAAACGGTATATAACATACAATTCATCCCAAGAACTACGAGATACGGTAATCAACCACAAGCAAGAGAAAAACAAAGCCTACGATTAATCTTCGTGAGAGAGATCTTTATTAGAATAGAGTTTATAGAGCAATTTCTCTTAGGATACTCTCGTCCTCACCTTTTTGGCCGCCTCTCTCTATATTTTTCTATATCGATTTTCCCAAACCCTAATCCGTATTCAGTAATTATAACACGGCAAAAATATCAAAGAGCCCAAAGTTTCTTAAAATTTAATCAGTCTTCTGAAGGGCACGGTACTTCTTGAAATACTGGTACCATCTCAACAATTATCCGCGTCACTACTACAATAAGGACGCTTAACCTCTGTCACTACTACAATAAAGGGTTGCCCCTACGGATAAAGGTATCCGTAGGGGCAATAAAAGGTTGCCCCTACGGATTACTCCGTAGGTCCTCATGGTTGTCCCTACGGTGCCTTACGCATTAATTTAAAAGTATTAAAATGTAATTTGTTATTTGGCCCTACGGAGCCGCAAAAGAAGGCCCTACGGTTTAATCCGTAGGGGCATATATAGGTTATTAATAAAAAAATAAAGCACAGAAAACTCCCCGTTCCCAAAAATTCCTCGTTCTCACTCTCCTGTGCGCGCCTCTCGTCGCCACCGCCCGCGCCTCGTCGCCACCGCCCTCCCGCGCGCGCCTCTTCGTTCCCAACATCACCGTCGACTTCCTCGTCGACGTTAGGAACTCTCTCTTCGCCGATTGCGTTGTCGACCGACCATCTCCGGTCTCCTCCATCGCTGGCTTAAGGTTATTAAATTTCATGTTTTAACTTCTAATTATGTATTTATTTCTGTTATTGTTGATTATTGGGTTGCTACTTAGGCTTAGAGTTGGGGTTCGATTAGGGTCTGGGCTAGGGTTTGGGTTAGGGTTAGGGTTCAGTGTATGGTTAGTGTTCGGTTTAGGAATAGGGTTAGGGTTAGGGTTAGGGTTTGGTTCAGTTAGGGTTAGGGTTAGGGTTATGACATGGATTAATTTTTTGGGTGTTCTTTGAGAAAGTTTCAGCTTGTAACAATTTCTGTTTACTGTGAAGTTTCCATTTTGAAGTCACTAGTCACTTTTTAAAACATGATGGTGGGATGCTAATTTTTCGGTTTGGGGTTAGCGTTAGGGTTAGGGTTAGGTTTAGGGTTAGGGTTAATTAGGTAAGGTTAGGGCTAGGATTAGTTAGGGTTAATTAGGTAAAATTGGGTTGGTGATGATTAGGGTTAGGATTAGGGTTAATTAGATTAATTAGGGTTAATTTTGGTTTGGGCTAAAGTTAATTTGGGTAGGGGTTTGGGTGATGATTAGGGTTAGGTTGATTTGGGTTAGGGTTTGGGCTAAGGTTAATTAGGGTTAATTAGGTAAAATAGAGTGTATTTGTGTTAGGGTGTTGATTAGGGTTTTTTTGGGTTAATTTTGGGTTGATTAGGGTTTATTTGGGTTAGGTGATGGTTAGGGTTAATTAGGTTAATTAGGGGTAATTTGGGTTAATTAGGTTAATTTAGGTTAATTTTGGGTTAATTAGAGATAATTTGAGTTAGGCTGATGATTAGGGTTTAATTTTGGGTTAATTAGGGATAATTTGGGTTAATTAGGGTTAGGGTTTAGGGTGCACTAGTTCCTTCAGTAGAATACTCGATGATAACGTCAACGCACAACTTTACCGTAAACTTAACCCTTCATATAAGAACTTAGTTCTTTATCTGGTTGAGATTTGCAGAAGCAAATTTCCCCACAAGTTGAGAATTTAATTCTCATCGGGGAGATTTTGTTCTGCAGATTCAAAACTTAGGAAAAAAGAACTAAGTTAAAAAGAAATAACAGGGACATATGAGAATTTAATTCCTCCAAAAATTAAAATTAGAGTTTAGGGTGCACTAGTACCTTCAATAGGATACTTGATGATAACGTAAACACACAACTTTAAAGTAAATTTAACCCTTCATATAAGAACTTAATTCTTCCTCTGGTTGAGATTTGGAGAAGCATATCTCCCCACAAATTGAGAATTTAATTCTCACCGGGGAGATTTTGTTCCGCAGATTCAAAATTTAGGGGAAAAGAACTAAGTTAAAAATAAATAACAGGGACATATAAGAATTTAATTCCTCCAAAAATTAGGATTAGGGTTTAGGGTGCACTAGTACCTTCAGTAGAATACTCTATAATAACGTAAACGCACAATTTTACCGTAAACTTAACCCTTCATATAAGAACTTAGTTCTTCCTCTGGTTGAGATTTACAGAAGCAACCACAAGTTGAGAATTTAATTCTCATCGGGGAGATTTTGTTCTGCAGATTCAAAACTTAAGAGAAAATAACTAAGTTAAAAAGAAATAACAGAGACATATGGGAATTTAATTCTTCCAAAAATTAGGGTTAGGGTTTAGGGTGCACTAGTACCTTCAGTAGGATACTCGATAATAACGTAAACGCACAACTTTACCGTAAACTTAACCTTTTATATAAGAACTTAGTTCTTCCTCTGGTTGAGATTTGCAGAGGCAAATCTCCCCACAAGTTGAGAATTTAATTCTCACCGGGAAGATTTTATTCTGCAGATTCAAAACTTAGGGGAAAAGAACCAAGTTAAAAATAAATAACATGGACATATGGGAATTTAATTTCTCCAAAAATTAGGGTTAGGGTTTAGGTTGCACTAGTATCTTCAGTAGGATACTCGATGATAACGTAAACGCACAAGTTTACCGTAAACTTAACCTTTCATATAAGAACTTAGTTCTTCCTCTGGTTGAGATTTGCAGAAGCAAATTTCCCCACAAGTTGAGAATTTAATTCTCATCGGGAAGATTTTGTTCTGCAAATTCAAAACTTAGGGAAAAAGAACTAAGTTAAAAATAAATAACAGGGACATATGGAAATTTAATTCCTCCAAAAATTAGGATTTAACCCTATATAAAGAACTCAGTTCTTCAAAAAAATGATGATGATCTAAGATCCTCAAAACAGAAATCTTGATGATCATCAATGACTAAAATGTCATTAACAGGAGATCAATATCTCTAAGAAAACATAAGAATAGTTTCGTGACTCGTTAGTGCTTAGAACTATTTTGAAGTCTCATGTGTTTCCCACGTGAGTGTTTTAAACAAACAAAAAGAAATAAAAGGAATATATGTGAATTTAATTCCTCCAAAAATTAGGGTTTAACCCTATATAAAGAACTTAGTTTTTCAAAAAAAATTATGATTTATTCTTTTCAACCCTACACAAAGTACATACACACTAACACCCCTAAATTTGAGCGAAATCATAAATTGAAACACAAATACACGGAATACAACTCATACTTGGGTATCTTCAAATCTAACTTTATTTATCGATAATTTATTCTTTTCAACGACAAACTTGTATCTACGGATTTTTTTCTTTGTCAGTAGCCATCCCGTTCTTAGATTTCTCAATATAGTCATTATAACCTACAATTTATATGTTATACAGTCTAACATGGCCCATGAGTACATCATAGTTAAGGACTGGATGTATGTGGACCGGTAACAACGTATGTAACCTAAGTTTGTCGCAGAAGTTGCTGCTTTCATTGAATTTGCACGCATACATAATAAGATCGTGTTAGAGAAGATTCTCTGCCCGTGCGATAGATGTGGGAATACGTACTGGCAAAAGGTAGAATTCGCAGAGCTTCATATCGTTAAACATGGTTTTACTAGATTTTATACAACTTGGCTATATCACGGGGAAGGAGAAGAAGACAGTAATGCGGCAGAAGAAGAAGGAGAAGACGGTAATGCGGCAGAAGAAAAAGACGGTAATTTCTTTCCAGGAGAAGAAATGGAGGATATGGTAGAGGCTGCCCTAGGTGAATCTATTCGTACCGAAGATGACATTCCTTCCGGTCAAGGACCGCGTGCGGATAAATATGAAAAGTTCATGAATGATGCTAGAAAACCAATTTATGAGAATGCAAAGTATTTCACCCTCTCATGGTTCGTCCAACTTTTGCAGATTAAGTGCCTAAATGGATAGAGTAACAAGTCATTCACAATACTTCTTTCGTTCTTGAAAGATTCTATGCCCCCAGAAAATAACGTGCTCGACAGCTGGTACGGAGCTCAGAAGACGATGTCTGATTTGGATCTGAAGTGTGAGAAGATTTAAGCATATCCTAAAAATTACGTGTTGTACCAGAAAAAGAATTCAGATTTGAATGAGTATCCAACATGCGGAGAGACCAGGTATAAGCTGAAAGATTCTGATAAGAAGCCCGATATACCTGTTAAGATAGCATGATATTTTCCTATAACACAGAGGCTGCAGAGGCTATTCAGGTGCAAGAAAACAGCCGAGGCAATGATTTGGCATCACTGTGCTCCTCCAAGTGAAGATGGAAAAATGAGTCATCCAAGCGATTCACCGGCATGCAAGGATTTCGATAGGAGGCACGAAATATTCAGTAGCGATCCTCGTAATGTCAGGCTCGGACTCGCTAGTGATGGCTTCTGTCCATTCAACTATATGGCTGGAAGCCACAGCACATGGTTCGTTATAATGATAGTTTATAATCTGTCGTCTTGGTTGGTTATGGATCAATCATACTTTATGATGGCTCTTCTTATCGACGGACCAAACTCACCGGGAAACAATATCGACGTCTATCTCCGACCTCTGATCGATGGGTTAAAATCTTTATTCATTGATGGTGTAAAGACTTACGATGCAAACACAAATAAAACCTTCATACTGCGTGCGGATTTAATGTGGACAATTAATGACTTTCCTGCATATGGAATGCTATCAGGTTGGTCCGTACATGGTCACAAAGGACGTCCTTATTGCCATCAACATACAACATCGAAATTCTTGAATTTTAGCAGGAAGGTTTGTTATTGCGGCCATCGACGTTTCCTGCCTCTAGACCATCCCTACAGGTTAGACTGTAGGGTGTTTTTCGTCACCCCATTGAGATGGGAATACGCGCGCGCTTGTCAGGCGCATTACAGATTCCCCCGGCCTAGGGTAGGCCGGGGTTTAATGATTGTGGGGATCCGAATCTCCGGCAGCCGCGGACTAAGCTGCCGTTAATTACCCCTCGCATTTGGAGCGAAGGAACCTCCGATTAACGGGTTAAACTGGTCATGCGAACTCAATGTGCAGTATCATATTTTGAAGGGGTTTTGGAAATATCGGGGGCCCCGCAGAGTTTTTACGGGGGTCCCGCTACCCGGATAGTGGGCTGGGGGTCAAGAGGGCTAGCAGCCCCCTTGCGGGGTGCGGGGCAGCGCCCCGTTAGAAATTTTTTCTAACGGAAGACAGTGTCGTGGAGTCTGCGTATATTTTCTTCCCCCCCTTTTTTTTTTAAAAAAAAGCGGAGTTTAATTTCAAAAGGGATTTTTATTGTGGAGTTAAACTCCAAAGAATTTTAGATGGAGTTAAACTCCTAAAAGAATTTTATGCGGAGTTAAACTCCTAAAATAGAACTTTATTGTGGAGTTAAACTCCAAAGAATATTTTCTTTTTGTAAAAAAAAAAGGTTTAAACTCCAGAAGGGATTTTGTTGGGGAGTGCACGTAAAACGAGGGGAAAGGAAAACAAAATGGCGCCTAAAGGACGCTCGCACGGCAGGCAGGCGCCTTAATGCCCGGGGTCACGTGCGCGCACATGACCAATGGGCACTTTGGCGCCTTCCAGGGTCACGTGGGCACACGTGACCGATGGGCGCCTTGGTGCCCCGGGGTCACGTGGGCACACGTGACCGATGGGCGTCTTGGCGCCCCAGGGGTCACGTGCGCACACGTGACCGATGGGCGCTTTGGCGCCCCGGGGTCACGTGCGCGCACGTGACCGATGGGCACCTTAGCGCCCCGGGGTCATGTGCGCGCACGTGACCGATGGGCGCCTTAGCGCCCTGGGGTCACGTGGGCGCACGTGACCGCGGGAAAAACCCGCGGAAAGAGAAACCTAGCCCCTAGGCTGGGGAGTTGAACTCCCAAGGGAATCTTTGGAGTTGAACTCCTAACAGAAACAAATTTATGGAGTTAAACTCCAACAGAAATTAATTTATGGAGTTAAACTCCAGCAACTTTAGAAAGGAGTTAAACTCCTGGGGGTTTATTGCTCTTCTTTTAAGCCTTGGGTCTGTCCAAACTTAGATTTTTGGAGATGGGTCTCCTTCTTCTTGTTCTTGACCGGCGGGATCTTGGAGAAAAGGGGATGAGCCTTAAAAGCCTCCCCTTTTCGAGATCTGATTGGAGATCCGAGCTCCCCTTTGTAGGTTTTATGGTGGAAATCTATTTATTTTGAGGAAAGGAAGAGTTAAACTCTTGATTTAATTCAAAAGAAAAAAAAGAAGGTTTTAGAACCTTGAGGAAGGAGAAAAAGGCAGATCTGGATTCTCTTTTTTTTTTGAGAGAGAAAAAGTTGTTGAGATATTTTCATTATCTTAGCCTTTATAGGCTATACACTTTACACATAGTCCCTTGGGCTTCACAAAATGGCATTTTGCCTATCCCATGGCTCATGTGCCATTTCTTTTTGCACATAAGCCATGGGCTTTACAAAAATTTGGCTTCATGCATATTTTTCTTACATTTATCCATAAAATAAAATAACAGAAATACAACAAAATTATTTATTACAAAATTTTTATCTTGGCATGGGGGAAGGCCGGCCGCTTCATGTTCGGGCTCGACCCGGACATGGGCCTACTGGATCTGGGCTTGGGCCCACTTGGCTTGGGGTTGACTTTGATTTTGACTTGGTCAACCGGGGTGTAAATTTTTACCCCAACAAATTGCCCCCCATCAATAAATGCACACCACATATGTGGGTCGTGTGCATGAAATTGATGGATTTTCTTTTACTTGGAGGCGACCTGATTTGGTTCCCTCTTTTTGGGAAGCTGGCACTGCCCTTTTTACGACATGGACGGTCGTTGCTTGACATGTCTCCAAGACGGAGTGTCCGTGATAGACGTTTCCCTGGCCCGGAGTGATCTGGTTCCCGCTTTGTAGGAATCCTGCGCTGCCCTTTTTACGACTTGGACGGTCGATGCTGCCCTTTTTGCGACGTGGACGGTCGGTGCTGCCATTTTAACGACTTGGACGGTCGGTGCTGCCCTTTTTGCGACTTGGACGGTCGGTGCTGCCCTTTTTGCGACTTGGACGGTCGTTGCTGCCCTTTTAGCGACGTGGACGGTCGGTGCTGCCATTTTAGCGACGTGGACGGTCGATTCTGCCCTTTTTGCGACTTGGACGGTCGATGCTGCCCTTTTAGCGATTTGGACGGTCGATGCTGCCCTTTTTGAGACGTGGACGGTCGGTGCTGCCATTTTAACGACTTGGACGGTCGGTGCTGCCCTTTTTTCGACGTGGACGGTCGGTTCTGCCATTTTAGCGACGTGGACGGTCGGTGCTGCCCTTTTAGCGACTTGGACGGTCGATTCTGCCATTTTAGCGACTTGGACGGTCGGTTCTGCCCTTTTTGCGACTTGGACGGTCGGTGCTGCCATTTTAGCGACTTGGACGGTCGGTTCTGCCCTTTTTGGGACTTGGACGGTCGGTTCTGCCATTTTAGCGACTTGGACGGTCGGTGCATGATTTGACTTGCTCTGCTTCTTGCAGTGTCAGGGGTAGACTTGACTTGCTCCGCTTCTTGCGGTGTCGAGATTGGATTCTGATTTGCTCCGCTTTCTGCGATGTCGGAGTGGAAGTTGACTTGTTGATTTTGATTTGGGTTGACATCAGCATCGCTATACTGGAATATGGTACCAGAAGCGAATCATCATCTGTCATTGAGAGAATTTTGGGAATTGATGGCTTAGGAGGCAGGTTTAGATCCCTATCACCTAAGACTTTTCAATTTTATGGACCGTGAGGGTCCCATAAAAGCATTTTCTCCCTACGAGTCGAAAGGATCTCGTAGGTGTATTTTCTCCTTAGGAGTCGTGGGGACTCCTAAGTGTGTTGCTCCTTTGTGAGTCGTAACGATCTCACGCGGGAATTTTCTCCGCACAAAGTCGAGAGGACTTTGCGAGTGCATTTCATCTATTTTTTACGAGTTTGCGTCCTTTCGGGTTTTTTTACAAACTCGCCGGCAGTCCTGCTGTTTTTACTCACGGAGCCCTTACGGGTTTTCATCCGTGTCCTTTTTGCTTGTGGACATACCTTTTTTTTTTTTTTTGAATCTTCCCTGCCGGTGGGACTTTGAATATGGTCTCGCCGGTAGGACTTGGGAGAGATTGGGATCGTTTTACGTCCATGGATTGTATACGGTTTTGCAGGATGTATGATCCAGACCGTAGGGCCATAAAACTTTCGGGACTTTGTTGGCGTCTGCATCGCTGCACTGCAATATGGTACCAGGAGCGACTCATCATTCGCCGCAGGGGTATAGGGGTTGGAATTTGGTTCTTGTTTGGCATCAGCATTGCTGCACTGGAATAATGCCAGGAGCAACTCATCATTTGCCTTGGGAGGACTTGGGATTTGGTTTTTTGGGTCGGCATCAGCACCGCTAACACTGAAGCGAAATGCCAGGAGCGACTCATCATTTGCCGTTGCCCGTTGGGGAACGATGGCTTAGGAGACAGGTTTGGGTCCCTATCACCTATGACTTTTCAATTTTATGGGCCGTGAGGGTCCCATAAAAGCATTTTCTCCCTACGAGTCGTAAGGATCCCGCAGGTGTATTTTCTCCTTAGGATGAGGATTCCTAAGTGTGTTGCTCCTTTGTGAGTCGTAAGGATCTCACGCAGGGGTTTTCTCCTCACAAGGTCGAGAGGACTTTGCGAGTGTATTTCATCTCTTTTCACGAGTTTGCACCCTTTCGGGTTTCCACAGACTCGCCGGTAGTCCTGCTGTTTTTACTCACGGAACCCTTTCGGGTTTTCATCCGTGCCCGTTTTGCTTGTGGACATACCGTTTATTTCTTCTTCTTCTTTTTTTCCTTTTCCCCTTTTTTTTGCCGCTGGTGGGACTTTAAAAGTAGTCTCACCGGCAGGATTTGGGAGAAATAGGGGTCATTTACGCCCGTGGATTGTATACGGTTTTGCAGGATGTATGATCCAGACCGTAGGGCTGATGTGCTCAGTTCGCCTGCGACCTGGAGCATTCATGTGTAGTATTTCTTGAGGTATCGGCCATTGATGGGTGGCATGGGCCTTTCTCCCTCGGCACTTATTAGTTGGTAGGATCCTCCGTCGAACACTTTCTCGATGACGTATGGTCCTTCCCAGTTCGGCTCGAATTTTCCCTTGGCATGTCGATTGAGGATGATCGGTCTTTTGAGGACCAACACCAATTCACCTTTCTTGAAAGCGCGGAGACGAGTTATCTTGTCATAGGCCCGTGACATTTAGGCTCGGTATAACTCCAGACTTTGCTGCACCGCGAGCCTCTTTTCTTCGAGGGCATCGAGCTTTTCAAGTCGAAGGAGCACGTTTTCCTCCTCCGTCAACTCGTGCTGAACGGCCATTCTTAAGCTTGGAACTTCGACTTCGAGGGGGAGGACCGCCTCCACTCCGAAGAGCAATGAGTATGGAGCGGACTGAGTTGGAGTACGGTGCGTGGTACGATATGCCCACAACGCCTCGTGAACTTTGAGATTCCAGTCTCTCTTGTTGGCTGAAGCATTTTTCCTCAGGAGCTTGCATAGAGTCTTATTGAAGGCTTCGGCTAGTCCATTGGCTCTTGGATTATAGATGGAGGAATATCTCCAGTCTATCTTGTGCTGAGTAGCGAACCTTGAGACATTGAAGCTCTTGAAAGAAGGCCCGTTGTCAGAAATGATTCTTCTTGGTGTACCGAAGCGGTATAGAATATTATGCTGGAAGAATGTCAGAATATCTTTTGTCTTGACTTCTTTTAGCGGGACAGCTTCAGCCCATCTGGAGAAGTAGTCTGTCGCAGCCAGTATAAACCGATGGCCTTTGGATGACGGAGGATCAATTGGGCCAACAATGTCGGTGCCCCAGACTTCGAAGGGCCACGACGCCACCGTAGGATGCAATGGATTGGGATGCTTGTGAATAAAATCACCGTGAATTTGGCAGATATAACATTTCTTTGCATGCTCTCCGCAATCCCGTATCATGGTGGGCCAGTAATATCCAAGCCGTTTGATTTGAAGTCGCATCTTGGGGCCAGATTGGTGAGCACCGCAAACGCCCGAGTGAACATCTTTCATGACCTTTTGGGCTTCGGCCAATGACAGACACCTGAGCCAGAGTTGGTCATATGACCTGCGGTATAGCGTGTCATTTACAAACACGTATCGGAGAGCTCTTTTCTTCAGCTGAATCCTCGCAGATTTTCCTTCGGGCAGCTTGTCGTATCGGAGGTACTCTATGAAGGGTTCTCTCCAATCGGGCTCGTCTTGGATGATCGAAGCTTCTTCGGCAGGACTGCTCTTCTGTTCCGCGCTTTCCTCTTCTCGTAGAGAGACTGGGGGTAGAATTTGTCGGCTCCTGACTGTGATCAGAATTTCTTCCATGTTAGGATCAGCCAGCTCCTTGGCTAGGCGAGCGAGTATGTCGGCTTTTCCGTTCAATGCTCTAGGGACTCTCGTTAGTTCAATATGAGTGAACCGTTTCATGAGTTCCACGACTCGGCCTCTGTACCGAGCTAATTCGGGTTTGTATATCTTATAATCGCCGCTTACTTGGTTGACGACAAGCTGGGAGTCACCGTAAACCCGTAGCCGAAGAATTTCCATTTCTATGGCGAGTTCCAAACCAGCTATCAGAGCTTCATACTCAGCTTCATTGTTTGTCCGAGGCTCGGTGAGAGCAAAAGAACGCCGTAGGGTTCCCATTGATGGTGTGATGAACACCAATCCTATCCCTGCTTTTATCTCCGGGACGCCTGATTTACTGGAGGTCCTTATTGATGAGGCTCCGTCGAAGTAGAGCTCCCAACATGGCTCATCTTCCTCGAGGTGCAGCACTTGTTCGTCGGGTAACTCGCAATCTAGCGGCGACCCTTCTGGTATAGGATGAGCGGCGAGAAAGTCTGCAAGAGCTTGCCCTTTTACTGCTTTCTGAGGAGTATAAACTATGTCGAACTCAAGTAGCATGACAGCCCATCTTGCCATTCTGCCGGCTAGGCTTGCTTTGGTCATCAAGTGTTTGAGCGGGTCGACCTTGGAGATCAGCATAACCCGATGAGCCAGCAGATAGTGCCTCAGCTTCTTCACAGCAAATATCAGAGCCCGGCATTGCTTTTCGATTGGGGAATAGTTGTGTTCCGCCCCGACTAGAGTTTGACTGAGGTAGTAGAGGCATTTTCCTTTCCCTCCTCGTTATTCTGAGCGAGGAGCGCACCGAGTGACTCATCTAGCGCGGCAGTGTAGAGAATCAACGGTTTATTTGGAATGGGAGCGGCCAGCACTGGAGAGTGCAACAAGTATTGTTTGATGCTTTCGAACGCTGCTTGACATTCGGCATCCCAGATAAAAGGAGCTCCTTTCTTCATGAGCTTTGAGAAGGGCCTACATCTCCCTGATAAATTTGAGATAAACCTCCGTATATAAGCAAGCTTGCCTTGAAAAGATCTTAGCTGCGTCAGACTCTTCGGAGTGGGCATCTCTATGATGGCCTTTATCTTTGATGGGTCAACTTCGATCCCTCGATGTCGGACTATGAAGCCCAGGAATTTTCCCGATGACACGCCAAAAGCACACTTCAGGGGATTCATCTTCAGATCGTATTCCCTCAGTCTGGTGAGAACGGTCCTGAGATCTTGGATATGATCGGCCTTGGTTTTAGTCTTAACGACCAGATCATCAACATAGCATTCGACGACTTTATGGATTAGGTCATCAAAGATATTAGTCATTGCCCTTTGATATGTAGCACCTGCGTTCTTCAGTCCGAATGGCATTACCTTGTAGCAATATATTCCGATCGGGGTTCGAAATGCTGTGTGCTTCTCATCCTCAGGCGACATCTTGATCTGATTATATCCAGACGAGCCATCCATAAAGGTGAACAGTTCGTAATTTGAGGTGCCATCGACCATCATTTCCATGACCGGTAGCGGGAAGTCGTCTTTAGGACATGCCTTGTTGAGGTCCCTGAAATCGACACAAACTCGGATCTGCCCATTTTTCTTCTTCACTGGGACTATGCATGCGATCCAGTCTGCATATTTCTCTTCCCTGATGAAGCCGGCATCGATGAGCTTCTTGGTTTCCTCGATGACTTTTTCTTCTAGTTCCCTTCTCATTCTTCGAGGAGCTTGTTTGACTGGCTTAGCATAAGGAGATATAGCCAGTTTATGCACCGCTACCTCAGGGGAAAGGCCAGGCATTTCTTTGTACGTCCACGCGAAGCAGTCGACAAACTCACGCAGCAGGGCAATTATCTGCTCTCTCATTTCCTCCGACAAGAGTGAGCTGATGTAGGTCGGCCTTGGATTATCGGGCGTTCCTAAGTCAATCTCGGTTAGCTCATCAAAGGTTGCTTGTCCGCCATCTTCGAGCTCTTGAGGAGCTTCTTCTGGCTCGGCTATCTCGTCATCATCATTTGATCTTTCGCTGGCCTCACCAACATGGATCATGTAGCACGCTTTGGAATCAGGTTGAGTGTAGCCTATGCCCCGTCTATCTTGAATTCGTCCATCGATGAGTGCTCGGACCTGGGGCGGATACCATAGCCCTTCGTAAAACTTTGCTTCGGATTCCGTTTGATATAACCGGCATCCGCACTTTTTGAAGTATTCCCGCATCTCGGGCGCATAGTATCTGGGATTGAGGACGGCCCTTATGCCTCTTTCGTATGGAAGGCATGCGACAGACAAGTCGTCCGGATGCACAACGGGATTTGACCCATAAAACAGGATGCCCTTCTGTCCACTTTTCCTCCCGGGAACGTAGAAAGTTTTCAGCTGGTCTACGGTGGAGACTGACAACGCATCGAGCTCTTTGCACATCTGCTCTGGTACCCTTGTGACGGCTAGGGACCCTTCTGCAACTTCGAAGGTCTCTCGTAGTTTCGCTTGCTGCATGGGAGGCCAATCTGCACAGCTGTTGCACGGCAGGTCCTCTTCTTCTGACTCTTCAGTGTCACTGCCAAGATGAGGGCGGGCTTTGCTGCTAGATGAGCCTTCAGTAACAGATTCGTCCGTATCGCTGCCGAAATGAGGGCAAGTTTTGCGGAAGGACGGGCTTCCAGCGTCGGACTCATCAGTGTCGCTGCCAAAATGCGGGCGCACTTGGGTATTTTTGCTTTTGAAAGTGACAGCCGGCACAGATTTGCTTTTGAGTCTTGGGGCCGGTCTATCCTCAGTCAATTGTGGCCTAGCATTTTGGTGGTTCATAAAGTACCGAGAATCTTCATATCGGACTTCATGCACACCGAACGGCTGGATGTCTCCGTCAATGCGTCTTTCTTCGCCATTTTTAGTATACTTCATGCATTGATGGAGAGTTGACGGAATGATGCCATAATCGTGGAGCCACGGCCGCCCTAAGAGAATCTTATAAGACGTGTCGGCGTCGATCACGTATATCTTAGCTTCAGTTTGCAGATCCCCGAATTTGATTGGCAGAGCTATGGACCCCAGAACTTGCTGGCAATTTTGGTTGAAGCCTTGAATGACAATCCTTTCCCTTGACAGATGTCGGACGTCCATTGACAAACTCTTCAGAGTTCGCAAGTTCATGATGTTCACCGAGGACCCCGGATCAATCAATATGCGATTAATTCGGTCTCCGTCGCTGTACCCGGTCATGTAAAGCGGCCGATTATGCTCAGCCGTTCCCAGTAGCAAGTCTTCATCCTTCAATGTGACTGCGGCGGCATGCAAAGCGTGCTGGGCTTCTTTTATATTAATTTCCGCAAAGTGAGCCTGATACCGCTCGGGATTTTGTAGAGCATGGATGAGAACATCTCTAAGCTCCTTAGATAGGACCAAGGCGTCGTAGATGCTCAGGAGAGACGGAAGCTTCTTGAGATGCGCCAAGACATTATCGTCCACCGAGGAAGGACTTACGTTTTCATCAGCCGGTTCTCTGCCATCTTCTTCATTAACGACTTGTTTTTCCTTCCCTTTTGGGGCGTTGCCCTGATTTGGCGGTAGAGCCCTGCCGCTTCTGAGCTGGATTTGATTGGTCGTTGTGGCGAGCTCCTCGTCCTCTTCGGGAAAACAAAGCTCCTCTTCCGAGTCGCTGCCAAGATGGATGGCGTAGCAGGTCACTACTGGGATCTCTTCATTGGAGTCTTCTTCTAACTCCTCCAGAATTTCAGCCGCTTCTACAGGGAAAAACTCCTTCAATTGAATCAATGTTCTTTCCTTTTGTTCATATTCTTCAAGGGAATCGATATATTTTTGAATGGTCGATCTCCCTACAGACTCTCTTTCGCGCCGAGCTGCACTTTTCTTCTTCTTAAGCTTCTTGGATTTTGAGCCTGATGGAGCCGCATTGGCAGCTGGACTGGTAGGCTTCTTCTGTCCTTCCCATTTCATCCTGGGCTCTTTCTGAAGCAGCTTTAGCATCTTCTTCATCTTATTAGATATGTGCGTACCCCACGGAGGCCGCGATGAGTCAGTTTCATTTGTCAGGGCAGCGGGTTCAGCTGTCTGCTCCCAGAAGGCTTCAACTTCTGTCTGTATAAAGTTGGCGGTTGCAACTTGATTGTTCACCAACACGCTTTTGGACAGCTCGATCTCTCCAGCCTTGTACTGCTTCTCGACCCAGTCCTTGAAGATATAGCAATCCTCGATTGCATGGCTCACTACTCGGTGGTACGGGCAATACAGAGGATTGTCGGTCATTTTCGCTTCTTGGGGTCTTTTCGACTCCGGCAATTGTAGGCCGTTGTTCAAGGCATCTTTAAATATCTTGCGGACCTTGTCCCTTCTGAAAGAGTAAACCTTGTTCTTTTTCTCCTCTAGGGTGGGCCCATCTCCTCCCAGCAATGGCTTTCGAGACCGGTTAGTTTTGGATTCGGCCGCCCTTCGCTTTTCTTCATTGTCGGACGCATTGAAGACATTGGTACTGTTGGAACTCCCGCTTCTACGGTTGTCGTCCCGCGTGCTTTTCCAAGTTTTGTCTCTCTGAGAATCCGGCAGGGACTCCTGCTTCGAGCGTTCCAGCATTTGGACTTTCTTGGTTAGCTCCTGAAATGTCTTAAGGCCCGCTGTACACAAGAATGGGACCATCCAATTGCTGAGGTTCCCAATGAGAAGGCTGACGGACTGGTCCTGCTCTAACGGCGGTTTGCACTTGACTGTGAGATTACGCCATCGGGCGATAAAGTCGGTGTTGCTTTCATTCTTTCCCGGCTTGGTCCTCACAAGGTCGGCAATGGAGATTTTATCACTGACACTCATGAACCTTTGCCGAAACAGGGACTCCATTTGGGCAAAGGTAATGACGGACCCATCCGGTATACTCGCATACCAGTCGAAGGCGACGCCGGTCAGGCTGTTGACAAACTGACGAAGAAGGAGCGCGTCATTGCCCCCTGTATTTCCGCACGACGCTTTGAAGTGGGCGACGTGCTGATTTGCATTCCCCGTTCCATCAAATCTTCCGAACTTAGGAATGACGTAGCCGCTTGGGAACTCAATCAGATCGTACTGCGTGGGATATGGCCGCCCACTACTGCAAATTTCCTTCTGAGCTTCAGCTTCGGCCACCAATGTTTTAACCTTGCTGGTGACCAGATCCATTATCCGATCCTGTGTTAGCGGAATAGTGCTATCTTGGGCCAAGGCGTCCCCAGAAGCGGAGTGTGGCCGGCTTTCATGCGGCTTGACCAGCCTTGGTCCCAAAGGAACAGGCATTGGCTGCCTCGGATTGTCATCACCCGGCTGATTAGTAGCGGCTTGTGCTTGATTGGGAGGCGCTCGAGCAATTTGAGCCGTAAGCTGCATCACCACGTTCGTTAAGTCGTCAATCTTCGAATAGAGCTTGGCCATCTCTTTATCTTTGCTCCTGAGCTGTTTTCGAAGCTCTTGAAGCAGTTCCTGCTCCGCAGTCCTGGGGCGGAAAGTCGGCTCTTCCTCGCTGTCCGAGCTTGACTCTGCATTGACCGAGGGGTCTTTCTGTCTATCATCCTCATCGAGAGGGTTTTCTTCATCCAGTGGGGGTGGCTGTTCTTGGGCGGCGGCAACCACATTCAGGCTAGATTGGGCTTGGGATGTGGTGGCCCCATCCTTGCTTTTGCTGCGAAGGTTGTCGCTGGGGCGCCCGCCCGCCATATAGACCGTATGGATGATATATCCGGCCGTCTTTCGATCATTGGCGGCTGATTTGACGGATCGCTGTCTTGACCTCCTTGCTTCGGTAGCTGGTAGTCGATTAAAGGCGTCTGGCCTAACCAGTTTCTTGAATGGTGCTGGCGCTTCTTTTCTGGATTTACCCCGTTGCTTTCGTGCGGCACAGAGCGCCTGATAGACTCTTGAAGAGACAGTGTCATACTTTTTCTGTTGGGGCCGGGACACGTCTCTTTGTGGCACTGTTCGGACCGCTGTCTTCTTGATTCTGGCGGTCATGGCGTTTTTCTGAACCCACTTCAGAGGCTCGAAGGAATTGCTGATTCTTACGTCCGGCTCGGCCGTCGTCGCGGGGCAACCCTGCACTTGGAACATCACACGATTCCATTTGGCCGAAGCCCTGGCCTTCTTGTTGGCTCGATACCTGAGACGCTTCTGCCTTAACTTTTCTGTTCTAAGCAACCGGCAGGCTTCGGCTCTTTGGGAAGACGCTGCAGACCGGTTGATGGAGGGCCTTGGAGATACGCCCAATTGTGTATTTGTTGGAGTCATCGCCTGAGCTCGTCCGCAACATTTTATGTTGCCCTTCGCATTAGAAGTCTTGCCCCCAGCTAGAGCGCCAGGGAGTCGTTCAGACACTATCTTAAGTTTCGGTTGTGGTGCCTTGGCGATCACGACATTCGGCCTCTTACCCCTTGAGACCGGCTTGGCCACCTGTTCCGCCAGGATCTTCGCCAGATGAGCGCTTCCGGCAGGGTAGATGATGACGGAGCCAAACTGGCGGGGTGGCTCCTCCCATTGCCGGCTGAGACTGGAGGGGAGAACTACGCGGGCATTGATCTTGACTACGTACGAGATTGGGGTTGCGTCGTAAGCCGAATTCGTCTTGGGAGACATCGTCATTGAAAGTTGATTGCTGCACGAAAGAAAGAAATTATTTCAGTACAAACATCGGAGTATATGTTAAATGAGTTCGCATGAACGCTTAACCCGAGATATGGGAGGAGAGAAAGGTCCCACCGGGCGTGCCAGAATCTGTAGGGTGTTTTTCGTCACCCCATTGAGATGGGAATACGCGCGCGCTTGTCAGGCGCATTACAGATTCCCCCGGCCTAGGGTAGGCCGGGGTTTAATGATTGTGGGGATCCGAATCTCCGGCAGCCGCGGACTAAGCTGCCGTTAATTACCCCTCGCATTTGGAGCGAAGGAACCTCCGATTAACGGGTTAAACTGGTCATGCGAACTCAATGTGCAGTATCATATTTTGAAGGGGTTTTGGAAATATCGGGGGGCCCGCAGAGTTTTTACGGGGTGCGGGGCAGCGCCCCGTTAGAAATTTTTTCTAACGGAAGACAGTGTCGTGGAGTCTGCGTATATTTTCTTCCTCCCCTTTTTTTTTTAAAAAAAAGCGGAGTTTAATTTCAAAAGGGATTTTATTGTGGAGTTAAACTCCAAAGAATTTTAGATGGAGTTAAACTCCTAAAAGAATTTTATGCGGAGTTAAACTCCTAAAATAGAACTTTATTGTGGAGTTAAACTCCAAAGAATATTTTCTTTTTGTAAAAAAAAAAGGTTTAAACTCCAGAAGGGATTTTGTTGGGGAGTGCACGTAAAACGAGGGGGAAAGGAAAACAAAATGGCGCCTAAAGGACGCTCGCACGGCAGGCAGGCGCCTTAATGCCCGGGGTCACGTGCGCGCACATGACCAATGGGCACTTTGGCGCCTCCCGGGGTCACGTGGGCACACGTGACTGATGGGCGCCTTGGCGCCCCAGGGGTCACGTGGGCACACGTGACCGATGGGCGTCTTGGCGCCCCCGGGGTCACGTGCGCACACGTGACCGATGGGCGCCTTAGCGCCCCGGGGTCACGTGCGCGCACGTGACCGATGGGCGCCTTAGCGCCCCGGGGTCACGTGGGCACACGTGACCGCGGGAAAAACCCGCGGAAAGAGAAGCCTAGCCCCTAGGCTGGGGAGTTGAACTCCCAAGGGAATCTTTGGAGTTGAACTCCTAACAGAAACAAATTTATGGAGTTAAACTCCAACAGAAATTAATTTATGGAGTTAAACTCCAGCAACTTTAGAAAGGAGTTAAACTCCTGGGGGTTTATTGCTCTTCTTTTAAGCCTTGGGTCTGTCCAAACTTAGATTTTTGGAGATGGGTCTCCTTCTTCTTGCTCTTGACCGGCGGGATCTTGGAGAAAAGGGGATGAGCCTTAAAAGCCTCCCCTTTTCGAGATCTGATTGGAGATCCGAGCTCCCCTTTGTAGGTTTTATGGTGGAAATCTATTTATTTTGAGGAAAGGAAGAGTTAAACTCTTGATTTAATTCAAAAGAAAAAAAAGAAGGTTTTAGAACCTTGAGGAAGGAGAAAAAGGCAGATCTGGATTCTCTTTTTTTTTTGAGAGAGAAAAAGTTGTTGAGATATTTTCATTATCTTAGCCTTTATAGGCTATACACTTTACACATAGTCCCTTGGGCTTCACAAAATGGCATTTTGCCTATCCCATGGCTCATGTGCCATTTCTTTTTGCACATAAGCCATGGGCTTTACAAAAATTTGGCTTCATGCATATTTTTCTTACATTTATCCATAAAATAAAATAACAGAAATACAACAAAATTATTTATTACAAAATTTTTATCTTGGCATGGGGGAAGGCCGACCGCTTCATGTTCGGGCTCGACCCGGACATGGGCCTACTGGATCTGGGCTTGGGCCCACTTGGCTTGGGGTTGACTTTGATTTTGACTTGGTCAACTGGGATGTAAATTTTTACCCCAACATAGACATTGTTCACTTTGATGGTCATCGGGAGCTTCTTGTACCTCCTGCCCCATTGTCCGGAGAGGACGCGATTGCTCAGTGGGATGGTTATAATAATGTGACTTTCGGGATATATCCGACAAAACAGGTAAAACCATCATTCTGGAACAAGTTAAGCATTTTTTTCGAGCTTCCATACCGGTCAACAAATTTAGTGCATCGTTGTCTGGACGTCATGCACATAGAGAAGGGAGTATCCGAGCACGTACTCAACTTGCTTTTTTGTAAAGACGGAAAATCGAAAGACAACCTCCATACTCAGATGGATCTACAGGACTGGGAAATTAGAAGTGAATTGGATTCTAAACCGATAGCGTGTAAACCAGGCAAGTTTGTACTTTCAATGCCGTGTATCATATGTCACAATCGGAGAAGAAAAGATTCCTGCAGGTGTTACATGATTTGAAAGTTCCCACAGGTTTCTCAGGATCATTTAGTAAGAAGATAAAAATTGTGAAAGGTAAGATCGATGGGCTGAAAAGTCATGATCACCATGTTATTATGGAGCATCTTCTCCCATTATCTCTCAGGACTTTCCTTACCGAATCGGTTGGTCTAGTAATCAATGACCTATGTTGCTTTTTTAGAGAATTATGCGCTAAAACACTGGATGTTGTGACGCTGGAGAAACAAAAAAATTCTATTTCGTTGATACTTTGCAAGTTTAAGCGTATTTTCCCACCATTATTGTTCAGTCGAAAATAATGCATTTTGTAACATATCAATTTTCTCATTATTCTGATCATTTAAGGATAGTTGATATAATTATAACACATATTACCAGTTTGTCTGGAAAATACTAAATACCACGTGTTGTATATATATTCAACATTCTTTATCGGAAATTGTGTGTTTATTACTGCACGTATGATATTGTATATCTTAATACAATTTTATCGAGATTGTGTGCAGAAAATTCTTCAGGTCAAAGAACCGGAATCACAAAAGCACCGATAAATTATAGCAAGTCAAAGAATTCAAATCCGGTAGAGATTCTGAAAAGATAAAAAGATACCAGATATCAGAAGAAGATCCAAACATCAACAGAAGAAGAGCATAGAAAAATGATGCAGAGATCTCATTAAATGGCTGCGGATTCGCGGCCTAGTCGGCCGAGTTGCCGCGGTTCCGCGGCCGAGTTGAGGTACTAGGGTGACGTGTCTCTCCAGAAGCTTCATTCTAACAACCTCGCTTAGCTTAGACGCTCCAGTGTAACAGACTTCTTCTGGAAACTTCTCTGCATAACAACCTTATTCTAGAATGCTCCTTCCAACAACCTTATTCTAGAATGCTCCTTCCAACAACCTTATTCTAGAAGTCTCTCTCCAACAACCTTATTCTAGAAGTCTCTCTCCAACAACCTTATTCTAGAAAGCTCCTTGTAACAACCTTATTCTAGAAGGTTCTCTCTAACAACCTAGCTTTTGGGAGGGAAATTTGAATTTGAATTTAAAAGGAGATCTAGATCTAGGGTTGAGGTGGTTCATTCATTCATCAATTGGGGGTTCAAAAATTTCACACACAAGTTGAGTGACAAAACTTGTGATCCAATCCAAACCCTAACCCAAATCCAAATCCAAAGCCAAATCAAGATCCATTGAGAAGCAAATCAAGCGAGCAATCAACGATCCTTCATCACAACGCCGATCATCATCCGAGCAAGAGATCCACGACGATCCGCGACTCACGGTGATCGAGCTTCGCAAAGATCGACGACAAATTCACCTCTTCAAAGGAGCGATCGAGAGCTTAATCTTGTAGCTCGAATTGAGGAGTTGTATAAATTTGAAGAAGATTTAATGAAGGTGATAAATTGTTAATTCTTGTTTTCATTACATTCTTGCATTATGAAATATTTCATTTGTGATTCGTTAATTTTCATGATGTGTGAGTGAAATCTCCACTTGTGGAGGATTCGAGAGAATCGGTAGATCTAGTGATGATAAAATCCTTTTACTAATCTTAAGTCTTATGAGATTTGTGAACTTTAGGAAAAAGAATCATCAATGACCTAATTTGGAGCGAGATCACATTCTTGATAATTTCGTTGCAAACTAGGGATTAAACGATTGATGATTCTCTTTGCTAAAGGCTAGATCCAAATGATGATCAATGAAAAGACAAGGGATGGAGAAGGAGAAACCCTAGTTTCTTCAATAGATCCCTAATCTTCATTCGTCACCATCATTCTACCTACAAATTATCAATAGATAAGATTAGTCATCTCTAGATTCATCACTACTACTAATTTGATCGAATCCTACAAGCTATTCTACAAATCTTGATAACTAAATTGATTTGGACATCTTCTTGATTCTTGATTCTAGATATATTTTCTTTTTGTTTCGTGAAATGAAATCTCACAAATCTTGAATCATTTTCTTTTATATTTTCATTTCGACTCATCTAAGGCAAGATCAAACAAATTCACGTATTTCAGTGGACGATCCGTATTCATTAACGCGCTACATCGACACCGTTAATTGATTGCGGTATAAATTTCTTTGGTTGTAAAACTTTTCCATACACACGAAGAATTGATCAATCAATCATTCTTCGATATCATAATACACCTAACGGTTCATCTTGCAACTGAGACTAAATTAGCCGGACCGGTACAATATCGATGGATGTATCCCGTCGAGAGGTACGTGGAATTTTTCGTTCCGCGCAATTTGTAAAATTATTGTTGTCCTGTATGCCCGTATTTATTTATTTAACATATTTTTCTTTAGGTATCTCTACACTCTAAAAAACTATATACGCAATAAAAATCGACCAGAGGGTTCTATCATGCAAGGTTATTTTCTAGATGAAGCAACCACATTTTGTTCCCTTTATCTGGACGAGAACATTGAGACGAAACTTAACCGGCCTCGAAGAATTTAGGACGGGCCATAAGGTAAAGCTGATTATAAGGGGGTAGATACTATGTTTATCAACAAAATATATCGGTTTATCCTCTTCAATAGCGTACGTTTTGAAAAAATTAGAGAGTAAGTTTTTTTGGATTAATTGTTATATTTGTATTTGCGTGTGTATGAAATGATATAATATTAATGTCATAATTTATTGTTGAGAACAGAATTTATTTTAACGAGGTACGTAAGGGGTATCCTGATTGAAACGATGAACGATTGGAAAAATATTATCAGGATAATTTTTGCGATTGGGTTGTAGATCATGTAAGTTATTCGAATAACATGTTATTTCTACCAGTTTTAATCTAAACTTATATCGTTGTGTATTTGTCGTAAAATTTATTTTGTTAGATCCACGATCCGAACTTGTCTGCATCATTAGAGAATGATTCAAAATGTTTAGCTCAGTTTCCTAGTATGAAGATTGCATATTATAAAAGATTCGGTGTCTTTGGATTCAAATTCAAAATTAAGGACATAGAAACATCTAGAACCACTAAGAATAGTGGGATTGCGACGGTAGGATCGGATAGTGTGATTTATTATGGATACTTAAATTGTATACTTGGCATCCAATATCCCGGACGATCAGAACCGTTTTATATATTTCAGTGTACTTGGTAAGATACACGAACCGATACAGATAAGTGGAGAAACAATCTCGGGACTTGGAATGATGAATATGGATTGACCAGTATGAACACACTTCAATTTTACGGTCAGGACGATCCGTTTATCTTTCCGAACCAAGCGTTCCAAGTATACTACTCACAGTGTTTGAAGCATCTGGGATGGAGTGTCGTATGCCGTTGGAAACTCAGGGATGTTTACGATATCCCAGAATTCGAGGACAGAGATGAGGATAACGAAGAGAGAAGACTTAGAGTACTCCGACCGTCCGTTTCAAAAGACGGGTTGTTTTCGGTTGATTATGAAGTTACGTGAGTTAAAAATGATATCGATGATGAAATCCAAGTAGATATGTATAATGCGTCCACGAAACGAAAAAGGTTATCAGTAATGTTATATTATTACTTTACATTTTATGATCTATATATATATAGCATGCATATGTAATGATTGTCTAATGCATCCACGAACCGTTTTATCTAGATTTGATGACGATGACGGGAGCACCGAGGGGAGGCAGGAGCTCCAGCCGCGGTACCGGCAGAGGCAGAGCGGTTCTGCCGCCCTGAGAGCTGCGTAGGGAGCTTCAGAGGGCCGGTCTTGCACCCCGATCGGAGACCCTTTCGGATGCCTCCTTCCGTGTGGACTTTGCCATACCTCCAGGTATATTGCACGGATATTCATTTTGAATATAATATTATAGATATACATGCATATTTATGTCAAAATTATTTATATAGTCAATGGTTGATTGTCTAGTTGTTGGTGGTGCGTCCACATCAGGGACAGAGGCCACTCTCGCACCTCCAGGCATGGTTTATATATCCTATAGTATATGAATATTGATTTAGAATGCTATATTATAAATATACATATATTCTTTTTGCTCTTTTGTACTTAGATATTCAATTTTTAATTGTTTAACTGTAGGTGGTGCCTCCACATCTCGGGCAGAAGCCACCACCGTACCTGCGGGTATGTTTATATATCCTATAGTGTATACATATTGATTTAGAATGTTATATTATTGATATACACATTCTTTTTGCAATTACTTATATAGTTAATGTTTGATTGTCTAATTATATCTGGTGCATCCACGTCTGGTGCAAGGGCCACTCCCGTCACTTCCATGCCCTCCGCTCAGTTTGCAGATTAGTATGAATAAATATAAAATATTTATTCATTTTACATATCTTTTAAGAATAAACATGAACTTCATGTAATTTTATCGATATTTATTTTCTAGTTGGAGGGATGCGTCCATGTCCGGGTCACCGGCTGTTCTTCAGCGGAGGAACTATCGTCCCGCTCGTGCTGCTGCCAGGGCCCAGGCTCGTGTTTCTGTCGCCGGAGGTATATATCACACTTCAATTTTTGTTAAACCTTGATTTCTTAATACCACTTTGTCTTAATATTGATTTTCTTGATATTTCTTGTAGATGCATGGCATCCCCATCCCGAGAGGGGGACTTGAGGCCCGAATTAGTCCCACAGGCTGAGGCCCGACAGAGCTAGGGGGAGGCAGTATTCTCCCTCTTCTTTACCCCTGATTATCTTTATACCGGCGATTATGCCGAGAGGTTCGGCCGGTATATGGGGGATGAGAGCCGCCTTGTGAAGAAGTATCCACTTCACGTTGAGTGGGGCGATCAGCACCGGCGCTCATTTGCCCTCTTCTGAGATCAGGCTCGGCTATTACTATATATTTTCATTTGACTTATTCAATATATTTATTATTATTTAACACTTGCAATTTAATAACATTGTTTTCTTTTGTATTTGCAGTTGAATTACGATTTTCAGCCTGTACCCGATCCTGATCACCCTGAGAGAGTGCTCGATCTTCACGCTCTGTACCATGGCCTGATGAAGAATATGCAATCAAAGGTCCGATACAATAGGAATGAGCTGAAGATCGACTGCTATTTCCTGTGGATGGTGATCCCCGAGGCAGAGAGAGCGGCTCTCCTACATACTCCGGCCTTTGCGACAGTCGACGTAGTTACATGGCCTCTCTTATGCCAATATTTCAACTCTCAGCGTAAATAAGTTTGTATTTTAAATGTAATTCATTGTTTATTATATAATTTATTTTTTTGTGTTGCTAAATTAGAAAACTAAATCTGAATGTATTGTGCAGAAACAGGACGATCAAAATAAAGAGAATAGGAAGTCGGCGAAGAGGGGTCGCCCCATTTATACAGGTGGCTCGAGGAACATTACTCGTGCCATGGAGGCATCGGTAAATTATAATAGATCTACCGTGATATAATGTAATATTAAGAGTTATTTTATAATATATGTAAATATTTTGCGAATTGCAGAGAGCTCAGACCCTGGCGCAGGGTGGTACACCGAGCGTGCTGACCGCGTATCTTGCCGTCCACGGCACCTCGACAGATCTCGCCACGGGCGAGCTTCGATTCCCCGACACCGCTACCCAGGAGTATTGCGTAAGTTTAAATATTTATTCTAACAGGTTTGAAATTTTTGGTTTGAAAAGTTCAAATTTAAATGATATACTTATATTTTACTGGTTAATGTGGGTGTAGGAGCGGGTAGTGGAGCAGACGGAGGCATCGGGGATCGATTTTACTGGATAGAACGATCCGATACTGCT
This sequence comes from Agapanthus africanus, assembly GCA_030015575.1. Taxonomy (NCBI): domain Eukaryota; kingdom Viridiplantae; phylum Streptophyta; class Magnoliopsida; order Asparagales; family Amaryllidaceae; genus Agapanthus; species Agapanthus africanus. The sequence goes on from CM057338.1 coordinate 72,566,964, forward strand.
GACCCCAGTCCTAGACGCCGCACATGGAGGGCACCATGGAGGTTGGGAGAGAGGCCGCGAACTGGGTCCTAACAGGGCCCATATGAGGTTGGAATCTACTCCGGCGGTTACTTCCCTACCCCCCGTGAGCGACGTCTAGAGCAAGATGTTACCTCCTTGAAGACCACCGTCCAGGAGTTGAAAGAGATGATGGTATGTATATTATTTAATAGTAAAATATTATATCATATTATAGATAGTAACATATCCAATATTAGTAACCTGAGTTTATTTGGTTGTAGACTTAACTTTGATTAATCATACTTACATAGAACAGTCTAATTAAAATAAACTACAGTTTTCCAAACTAGATATCCAAACAAGGCCTAAGTCCATAAGTATTCTTAGATTGGGGTTTCGCAATAATCTGATAATGATACGAATTCGACTAATATACAGTTCTTACTTGTTTATTACACACAAAATTGAACAGATGCGACATGGTACTTCGGCTGCGGCTCCACATGCATCTCCTTCGGCTGCGGTTGCGCAGACCACTCCTGCAGTTCCACAGCCCGCTCAGACTCCTGCACAGTCCGCTCCTTCATTGGTCTAGTTTTTAACAACTCAGGGCTGCACCGAGAAGCAGATGCGTCAGATTACGACGATTATCAGAGGTGGAGGAGCTGGACCAAGGTAGGGTAGCTTTTTTTTTTTATAATATTTTAAGCATGTATATACTTATATGATACATATTGTATATATTTTGGATGATATTGGTGGTGTTTGCGTGTTCACGATGATTTAGATTGATATCGTATTCTGTTTGTTGATTTCTTTTATATATTATACGTGAGATGTTGATTATGAATACTGCGGTATTTGGTTATATGCTGTATATATTATTGTGCACAGGGCGAGCAAAAAACAGGAAGCCCCTTTTAAAAAAAACCCTGATATTTTGCCCCTACGGATTAATCCGTAGGGCAATAGGTTGCACCTACGGATTAATACGTAGGTCCATAGTTTGCCCCTACAAATTTATTCGTAGGGACAAAATATCAGGATACCTGACATTTTGCCTCTATGGGCTCAGTAACAGGTGTTACACTTGCCCTTACGTATTTATCCGTACGGTTTTTTTTCTGTCCCTCCGGATTACTCCGTAGGGACATAAAGATGGACATACGAAGAAATCCGTAGGGGCTGATATCTGGACCTACGAATAACTCCGTAGAGACATGTCGTTATCCCTACGGATTTATCCGGAGGGACAACTATTTTATTTTATAAACTAATAAATTAAATAAATATTTTGTTCCTACGGATTACACTGTAGGGACATATGTCCCTTCGCAGTAAACCGTTGAGGCAATTATTACTCCGTAGGGACATGTTCAGGATGAAAACTTACACCAACGGCCTTTTGCACCTACGGTGTATTTTTGTGCCCCTACGAATATATCCGTAGGGGCAGTGCTTTGTCCCTACGGCTTTATCCGTATGGACAACCTTTTTTGTAGTACTGCGTGGGCATATGAACACATTAAATTTTTTGGGTGTAGGGAACATAAATTATATTATTTTATTTGGAAAATTATTTCCGAACCCACTTTGGAAAATTGGTTTATTTTTAAGAGAAACGGGGGCTGCAAGGACCCTGCAGGGCCAAAACTGCATTGAACTCTCACATGGGCCTATGAGGTCCAAGGGACCTAACCGTAAAATTGCCAACGGGCCCCATTAGTCCATGTGAGAGGTTATTGCAGTTTGGGCCTGCAGGATCTGAAACCCGTTTCCTATATTTTTAAATCCACATACTTCCAAAATTGTTAAAAACCCAATACTTACAAACAAAAGTTTGGTTTAAAAATAATAATAATATACTTTTGGGTTTTGCCACAGTTTTGTAATTATTTTTTGGTTTAAGAAATAAATCAAGAACAATTTCCTTAGTTTCAAAATCATTATTAAATGTTTTAAATTGTTCCTGTTCTTAGCATCAAAAAAGCCATTAGGAAATCTAAGAAGCAAGTGAAAGAGATGTATACATGTACATGGGTCCCATTCAAGGTCTGATGTTTGACATGCTCCAAACCTCATATATATGATAATCTTTTGAAATTGTGTGATTGTGAACAAGTAATTATTAACAAGGGATCACTTCCAAATCTTTAAATTTCCTTGGTCAAATTGTGAAATGTGTATTTACCATCCATTCCCACAAGTACGTACATACATGTGCATTGACCTTTGCACTTTTGTCCAGTCTCTATCTTAATTTCTATCTACTAAATTTTTTGGCATGTGGAACAATTGTTTTTTTCTTCTCCCTTTTTTTTTTGAGAAAACATGTGGAAGCATTGCCAACTAAGAAATGGGTGTCCAAGATTTCTCCATTTGCATTAAGTAATATATATATTGTTATTAAAATATCACAAAAGTACTAACATAACAGACAATAAACAGTCCGATATCAAGACATGTTCACGGTATAAACAGATCTCATACGTGCTTAAGTAGTGTTCATTTGAGTTGGCCTAAAACCTTTTGTCATATCATTATAATGCATCAAATTTTCTTGTATTATACACGCGAATTTTTCCCCTCATTTATTATTTTTGTATTTGAGTATATGTCGATGGCATCTATATGGAGGCTCTAGAGTGTAATGCGTGGCGTGGAATATTTTTTCTTTGACGGTCTAAAGCCATGTTCTACTATTTTTCTGAACGATACGAATCACATGTATTTATATACATTATTAGTGGATACATGTGCCTGATCATGAAAAACGTTAATGGAGGAAGAACTGAGTATTGACTATTAAATACATACCATGTGTATAGATTTCCTTTAAGGGTACACATTATACTTTTAAAATTCTCATACTAACCCTTTTCTTTCTCATGAATTAAAGTCTCATGCTGTAACAATACAATTTAAAATGTAAAAGTAAAAATTACATAATTACATAACACTACCAAACACTAATTATGACATGATGCCCTTGTAAGCATCAGAGATTGCCAAAATAGTAAGTTGGGCCAACTCTTTGAATTAAACAGACTAAATTAACTGCAGTCTCTCTGAGCTGGACAAAAAACTCAGTTCTAACTTAGAAAAATAAACAGAAGTCAGAACAACTTCGAGCCCTGAGCTATCAATTTGAGTTCTGAAGTGAAAGATTTAGGAACTGTTCAGATTTTAAACCTAATTTGTCTGTTGACATGATCTTTTCCATATCTATTGGATGCACTCCTCAATTAATTAATACAAAACAACATTTCGGGCAAGTCCAAAATAATGTTGTATAATTACTTCTCTTTTGCACACAAAATACTTAATAAAACTCAATATATATTTATAGAGCTAATAATGCATGCAGTATACCACAAGCATGCTCTCTCTGTTGTATGGAGAGCAAAAGGGTAAAATAAGAAGATATTCCCTCCAGTTTTAAGTTGGTCAGGACCCATCCTCCGGTCTTTTTCTCTACAGAGTGTGGAGATGGGCCTACAAACTAGTGGTCTTTATATGCAAAATTATATATAGGTTCTCCTGGACAAATTACATATATACGAAACAAAAACATGTATACATGGATACCAAATTAAGTGGCGCTGACTTGGTATGCTTGTACTCGGATTGCAATAAAAGGGCTGCTTGTTTTGCACCATATGGGTTCGAACGGGTTGACCTGGAAAGATATGCACTATAGCGTGTCAGATTTGTCCTACCGACTTTGAACTCCCGCGTTTGTTTTGGTTAAATCAAGATGGAGGTGATTTGATAATTACATCACAAATATCATCAGAAGTCCGAAATCTAGCTAGGTTGGTTGTTTTGGGCCGAAGTTGAGAAAAAAATGTTAGAAACGATGAAACTTTCTTCAGGGCAGACGTCTGATTCAGAAAGGACGACAGACATATGAAGGTGTAAGCATGTTCACTTCAGACGTCTGGCCAAATCAACTTCAGACGTCTGGTATCTACACGAGAAATAACAAAGAAGGAGGCAGACGTCTACAGTTCATCGGGACAGACGTCTGTAAGAGCCACGAAACCCGATTCAAGACGGAGGCAGACGTCTGCCGAAGTGAACTGCAGATATCTGCAATCGGCGATTTCTGGTGATAACAAACTTTGGGAAGTTTGTTTATTTCCTAGTATTGTTGGGATTAGGGTTTGCCTATTTAAAGAAACCCCTCATATGTATTATTTACAATCAATTTGTGTGGGATCCTTGTATGAGAGGGTGACGACTAGAGCTAGAGAATTTTGAGAGAAAATTCCCAGGGTTTGCTTGTGTAATTGATTCAAAAATTATAGTGGAGATATGCAGATTCCGTTCTACCGGAGACTAACCATATGGTAGGTGAACCCCGTTAACAAATCTCGTGCCTCTCTGTGTTTGATTTCCTATTTTATTCTCGCATATTTATATTGTACTTTCGTCGGTATTGCATGGTGTGATTGTTGTCGTAATATTGTTCCGTGTATCGATTTTCTCCCAACAACTGGTATCAAAGCGTGGTTAAGCAATCTAAGGTTCTTAAAATCTACGATTTAGCTCAACGGTGGGTAATGAAAACTACGTGATCTTCCCTACTTTCTTAAAGTATTATTTTGAAGTCGTTGGTTCAGATCAAGGGAGAACTCAATTTTGCTGCAAAAGAGACGAAAGATGGCGGGGGATAAAATAAGGATCGAAAAATTCAATGGTCACAATTATGGTTGGTGGCACATGCAGATGGAGAATTACCTGTACCAAAAAGATCTGTATCTTCCGTTGTTAGGGGAGAAGATGAGCGATGACGCATGGACCCTTTTTGATAGGAAAGCCTTGGCGACAATTAGATTGTCGTTGACTCCGCAGGTGGTCTTTAACATCTCAAAAGAGAAAACAACCATGTGGCTAGTGACGACGTTAGTCAAGTTGTATGAGAAACCTTCTATATTAAACAAGATCTTCCTGATGAAAAGATTTCAACATGAAGATGACTGAAAACGGTTTGGTGACGGAGTATCTGAACGAGTTCAACAGCGTGACAAGCCAACTCGAATCGGTTAAAATCATCTTTGAGGACGAGATTCGAGCACTTCTATTACTCTGTTCGTTGCCGGAGAGTTGGAAGAATCTAGTTATGGCGGTTAAAAACTCGATCTCGGGGACTCTCACGTTTAATGAGGCGGTAAGTTGTATATTAAACGATGAGATGCAGAGAAAGGCCGCGAGCGGGAGTTTGGGAACTTCTGCACTTTCAGTAGAGAATTGTGGTGGAACGATGGAAAGGAGAAAGGATAAGAAGGGAAAGTCTAAGAGCCGGGAAAAATCGAAGGCAAAGATCCAAGACGATTGTCGGAACTGTGGAAAGAACGGTCATAGGAAATCCGAATATAGACTCTTGAAGAAAGACTCGGATGAGAAATGCAACGACCCTGAAATTCCTATACACTTTTGTTATTTAAATATTAATAAAAGAGTGTATTCTATTCAGATTAGGAGTTATAAGTAATTTTTGTTAAATAAGTACAAGAAATAACTTGTAGCTCATTAGTTAAGTCTTTATGTTGTTGTCCCATAATCCACGTGTTCGAATCGTCGCATCCTAATTATTTTATTTTATATTCTTTTTACCGTTTTTGGAATCCTGAAAGTTTCACGGGCGATCCAAGAAGTTTCGAGCCCTTTCAGACGAAAAGACACACGTTTTTGGTTTAATTGAAGTGAGCTGAGACCATGACCCGAACCCCAACCCGAACCAATCTGTTGGGGTCGACCCAGGTGGCCCTTGGACGGGTATGGGCAGCTCCACCATGCGCAAATGAGTCCATTCCGTGCACGTGCATCGTTTGGGCTTCCGACTCTTCGTTCTTTTCACTCCAAAACTCCCTCACTCACCAGTGAACTCCCAATTTCTTCATTTTCCCATTAAAACCAATTTTAATGCCCATTTAAATCCCTTTTCAATGCATTTTAATTCATCATACCTCCCTTCTTCATCTTCTATAAATTCTTGGCTGTCCAAGAAGATTACTCACAAAATTCTCCTATGAAATTTCTCTCTAAAAGTTCTTTCAAGTTCTCTCAAGTTAAGTTTGCTCCCATTCTTGTCAAGCTAAGTTCTTCTCAAGTTTTTCTTCCTTTACGTTACTCCACAACTCACCGAAGGGAAGCGAAGAAGATTCAAGATTTTTTCTTCTCACGTCGTCGGTCTCGGTTCTTCCACCCGAGACTTCTCCTTCGTCTTCTACGATCTAATCTAGATCAAGCGCAACCCGTAAGTCCTACTCTCTCCTCTCCATCTTTTTTCATTAACACTTGTAAATCCTACAATGAATCATTGCGCTCTTTAAAGTTGTAATTTTCCCGCCTCTGATCCTTCTTCTCTTTGAATCTATCCCTTGTCATGTCGCCAAATTCTACACTTAAATAATATTCTTTATATCTATAAAATCACCCATGCCATCATAAACTATTTCATGAAAACTTGTGAATTTAACTTGCTAAATAACTCACCTCTCATTCTAATCTTTGCATAACAAATCTTACTTTAACATGTGACCACACTTTCTTTAGAATTAGTTTCATGAAAAGCTTTTATATATATTCCTTTCATGTAACTTCTACACTATATGTTTAATATGAATTCCAGAAATTGTTAATTATAGATTTAGTGATAGCGCACGGGATAACGACCTACCCTACATGCACACTTTGATTCATAGCACGATCACATATTTGTCACGTTATTTTAAAAGAATCAAATTTCACTAAAATACCCCCAAGTCTTGAAATATAGAATTTTAACCCTAAATATATTTTCTTGGCAATTTCGCCCCTCAAAACTCTCGTTAGGAGTGCTTTGTTGAAGATGGTGCAGATTATCTCACATTTTTGGTTTAGTGGGTGAGATCAAAGCTCTTCAAAGAGCGTGTTCTCGAAAGAAAAGAAAATGCGGTTTTAAACTAAATAAAACAATACTAAATTAAAAATCATGTACATGTAACTTAAAAGAAAGCATTTTTTAAATCTAATTTCAATAAAATATTCTAAATTAAAAGATTAAGTTTTTATTAAAATACCTCAAGTTTTCCAAAAGATAGATTTTTCATGAAAATACCATAAATTTTTAAAAGCTAGGTTTTGTCACTAAAATACCACGAAATCTAAAATATACTTTTATTAAAAACCCTAGACATTTTAATTAATATATTTTTACCAAAAATACTCTCGAGATTTATTTTTTAAATAAAGTATTTACATGAAACCCTCTCGATCTTGTAAATGGACTAATTTAATTAAATACTTTAAAATTGATAAATGATATATTTTCATATAAATACTAAGAACTATAAAACTAGTCGCTAGCCGGTATATAGGTAGCAGATGGGTTTTAAGTGACTTATTCTCTCTTGAGCCTCGGAAATCCCGAAACAATTAACGTTATCACTTGCCTACTCCATATATATATATATATATATATATATCATATCTTCTTGAAAATCAAGTTACATGAATATAAACTCAAACATAACCCAACACATGATATTTTACATGAACTCGTACTAAACCATCTTATGCTAAGACTTGACTTGACTCGAATCATGAACACAATTTGACATGAATTCAATTGTATCTACATGAGTTATTCGATCAAACCTGTTACTTGCTTGCCTAGACTTGACCCGAATCATGAGTACGTACTGACTTGACATGAATACTTGAATTTGACATGAATATGTGAATTCGAATTGAACCATGAATTTGTAATCTTCTTATATATTCATTGATTCGAGCAAGAATTGTGACTATAATTCTAAATTAGATTACACGGGGTGTTGAGATAGTTTGAGCATGAATCCAACGGAATCTTATGATTCCCATAACTACAAATCACGTTGCGGTGGTACCGGTTGAAATGGTACATCACGAATTCACGAATGAATGCCCGTGTTTCCAAGCCCCTGAATGATAACTTGTTTTAGTTGGAATACTTCAATGATAATTGAAGTCCCATTATTTTGGGCCCGTGATTTCTTACCCCTGGACGATAGCCTTGGGTTTGAGAATACTTTTGAAATTGGTTGACATTCACACTTAAATTTACGTCAGTTAGATTACCTTGTAGAAACCTCTAGGACACCTTACTATTTATTTCATGTTCAGCACTTTCTCTTACTACATGTACACATTGACCAGCACATGCTCATGTTATTTTATTATTCTTATACGGTTGAGATACACATTATTATGTAATACTTGTTTACAGGTTCACTATTTTCTATTCATACCATACTACATGTCGCTTTGCACTTTATTATATACCTCTCATCTTTCTTGGAGACTTACTGAGCACAAGTTCGCTGACGTGCATTTCACCCACTTTTATTTCTTTGGAATGTTCGTCAGATAATTTAGAGACTGAGGAGGTGGAACCGACTCTAGAGGACTACGACCAGTTCGCAGCATAAGCCAATCTTTAGTTTCTTTCAGGTTTCATTTCAGTAAGCCATATGTTTAGGCTTTTATGTTTTTGTTTCTCGTTCAGACCTTTGTAATCAGTTTGAAACTTACGAAATTTGAATGGCCGGCACAAATAAAATTGTTGTTGAAAATTTCGGTTTCATGCTTATTCTTGTGTAATTTTATATTGCTTATATACGCTTAGCGTATTTATTTCGAGAAAGAACCTTTTCAGAATAAATACGTCGTGGGTCTCATCATGTGCCCTCTCCCGTCTTTTGGGAAGCGGGACGTGACGAAAAAGCAGATGGAAAGGAAGCTAATATGGTGTCTACACAAGAACAAGAGAAACAAGGTCTTTGTTTATCGGCGAACGTGAGCACAAAAGCGGATACTTGGTTCCTAAATTCTGGAGCATCTTTCCATTGCACTTTGGGCCGACATCATTTCAATGGGTATGTTCAAGGGGATTTTAGACATGTGATGGTGGGGAACGGTCAGCCGTGTAAGATCGTTGGAAAGGGAACGATCATGATACAGCCGTCAGGAGATGGTCAAATTAAATTGAAGAATGCTCGTTATATTTCAGATTTGAAGAAGAGTCTAATATTTACTAGTCAGCTAGTGTCATGCCCTGCTTCCCAGTAGACGAAAACGTTGACGCGGCAAGCCCGCGGCATATTTTTTCAGCGAAGGTCATTCCCTAAATAAATATACTAAGCGTATTGAAACAATAATATACAATGCAAGAATAAATGGAGATTGTAAAATTTTTCAACAAATATCTTTATTTACATTCAACTTCTAATATTTACAAGTACATGAATTTCAACTGGAAAGTAAATACAATAAAGAAAATGCCTAAACATGTGGCATACATAAGCTGAATAAAAAGTGAAGCTAAGCTAATGCTAAGGAGCAATCGAGTTGTAGTCTTCCTCTGTGGTCTCCACTTTCTCCGCCTCGACTGTATCTGATGAACATTCTAAGAAAATAAGGGTGGGTGGAATGCCCGTCAGCGAACCAGCGCTCAGTAAATCCCAAGGATAAAGTAAGAGTAAAAAAAAGACAAGTGTAGAATATCTATATATATGATGAGTAAAAGTATATGATCATGGGTAAATATGCACTATAGATCTCTATATGGTAACTATGTTAATGTTAAGTTCTAAGTGTGAATGTCAATGCAGCCGTAGAAGTATTCATGAGCTAAAGAGTGGGGCCTCAGGAGCAAGGAAACACGTGCACATTTCATGTGTTAGCTTCGGGGCTCTAGGTTGTGGATGAGTCAACCTGACTGATATTCGAGTAAAATAAAAAAAGGTTAATATGGAACTCCTGAAACTCCGTTGGATTCACACAAGAAACTATCTCAAGCATCCCGAGTATAAATAGTTTATAACTGTATAGTATACTTAATTAAATTAATTGATTGGTTATAATATGTCTTGATCGAAACCATAGAGTGCAAAAAGTGTAGAATGAAGTCGAGTGAGTCGAGTAAAATGCGAGTCATGTCAATTGCAATCTTGGTTCGAGTTAAGTTAGTTCGAGTAGATTGAGTTTGAGTTCATATTCAAATTAAGATTCGAGTTGGGTTAGAGTTCGAGTTTGTGTTCGAGTTCGAGTTAAAGTTTAGATCCGAGTTCAGGTCTTTTTTATATGAATTGATTTAAACTGTTAAAAATCTTATGTTCGGGAGAAATTGGCAATTGCTGCACATGGACGGCAGGATTTGTGTATTTTTCCAAGACAATTGCCATTGATATCTCCGTTAAGTTGTCTAACCTGAATAGGCAAGCACTCAGTTTCTCCGGCTTTTTAAGGCTTAAGAGAAATGATACCGCTTAAAACTATATTAATTTAGAGTTCTTATATATTGTTTGCATATCTCGATAGGGTTTTATGAATTTTTTTAATATAGTTTAAAAATAAATCTCGAGGGTGATTTGTAATATTTAGGGTTTTTATGAATATGTATTTTAATTGTTGTGGTGTTTTAGTGATAAAACCTAACTTTTTGAAAGTTTATGGTAATTTTATGAAAACTACTGCTTTCGGAAACTTGTTAGTATTTTATTAAAAATTCTAATCTTTCATTTTAAAAATATAGTATCATAATATGTTTTTATTGAAAATACAGATTCATAACCTTATATAATTTCCAAAGTTTAGTTTTGTTTAGAAAAGTCGTATTTCTTAAAAACCGTATTTTTATTTTCTTTCGAGACTGAATACCCCGTGAGGAGTTCTTCATCTCGCTCTACTGTCCCAAGAATGTGCGATAATCCGCACCATCCATTAGCGGGTCCCCTAATGACGGTTGTAGAGGCGTAATTGCCAAGAATTTAAAATATTGATTTAAAAGAAACCCGTTTTTAAAAAAGTGTGGTATTTTAATGTAAAGTTTGTTATATGATTGTTTCATATGAATTTTTTTGTTAAATTACAAGATAAATGATATACATAATGTTAAGAGCAGTATTAGGATATTAGTTTGACCTATTTTTCTTATAAAGTGGAGTACAAATGTTAAAAAATAACAATATATCGGAGCTAACTCCACTTTGTCGATGCGTTTTTAGAAGACGATTTGAGATGAAAGAAATAGAGAGAGAAGGGAAAATTGCTAGCTTAGATCGTTAACAAGAATAAGGGGAACCCTTCGGGTGTCGTCGGAAAGGCTTCGGTCATCGAGCTTGGTTTGCTACTCCACTTGGATACTTAACTCCACTTGGTACTTAGAAAGTTTGAGAGAATTTTTGATAGAAATTTCAGAATGGAGGAGAGCTAGAGCATGGGGTGGTATTTATAGTGAAGAATTTAGGTTTTGGGAATTAAAATTTAGATTAAAAGAATTAAAATTGGTGTTAAATGATGAATTGAATAGCCACTGTTTAATTGCAGGGAAATCAAACAATGCAGGGGAGTTGAGGGGAGCTGAAGAGACTTGTGTGTAAAGCACAGAGGCTTTTGGAGGCATCAGGACTGTCGGTGGCGGCCATAAGGGAGGAATGGGCGGTCGGATCTTGAGGATTTGCCTCGAGATTCATGCCACGTGTCTAGATTGGTGTTTACTCCTTTTTGCGCCTGTTTGATTTTTCTGAAACTTTTTGTTTCTTCGTGTATTGCACGTGCAACTCTTGGGCTTCCGAAAAATTAAAAGGAAAAATCTTTAAAATTTTTGGCACTGGTAGGATTCGAACACACAGGCTACGACATAGCAGTGTAGAGACTTTACTAGGGAGTTACAAGTTTTTTCTTTTATTGAACAAAAATAACTTATAATTCATACACAGGCTGAAATACCCATTTTCTATATATTTAAACAAATAATTCTGTACAGGGATTTCAGAGTCGCTACAGCTAGACAACGAAGGGCTTGTTACAACGTTTGGAAATTCTCAATGGAAGATTTCAAAAGGGTCGTTGGTAGCCGCTAGAAGCAATTTGAGCGGTTCGTTATACTAATTCAGCGAGAGTAGCGGATATTTGTTTATGTTGGCGACGGGTTCGGAGATAAATTCGAAGATTTCATTGTAGCATAGAAAATTGGGGCACCTCAGTGAGAAAAATATGAAAATTCTTCAGGGTAGGGGCTTCTTTCTGGGATGAAGAAGGTGGAGCCGGGGCTTTGCAAGAGTTGCGTTTGTGGGAAGCAAAACACGCTTAGATTTCAAATTGGCGGAATAACAAAAAAGACTAAGAAGTTGGAGACGGTGCATACGGACGTTTTGGGTTCGGCCTTAGTGGTGTTTTATGCAGGGAATCGGTATTTTGTGATATTCATCGACGATGCAAGCCGGAAGACATGGGTGTATGCGATGAAGAAGAAGTTCGATATGTTTGGTATCTTCAAACACTGAATTACGCAGGTTGAGAACTAAACAAGGGCTAAGGTAAATTGCCTTAAGTCCGATAATGAAGGGGAATATTGCATACATGATTTCGAGACATTTTGCTCGCAGGAGGGTATTCGTTGGCTGAAGACGGTACCGGGGACGCCCCAACAGAATGGTATCGCTGAAAGGATAAATAAGACGATCTTAGAGCGAGTGCGGAGCATGATCTCAGATGCAAATGTGCCCAAGTTCGTATAGGTAGTGGCGGTCGATGCTGCTGTGTACTTAATCAACAGAAGCCCGGTAAGTGCGCTTGATGGAGGCATTATAAAAGAAAATTGGTCAGGTAAACCGGTTGATTACTCACATCTAAAACTATTTAGCTGCGTTGCGTATTCTTTAGCCGATAAGATGGAAATGAGTAAGCTTGAATTCAAGTCTAGGAAGTGCGCTTTCATCGGATATAGTGGGGATGGGTTTGGATATAGGCTATGGTATTACACAAGCAAAAAATTAATACGAAGTCGAAACGTCATTTTTGATGAGCAGCATTTGTACAAAGAAGAAAAGCAAACCAAGTAAGGTGTAGTATGTGAGTTCTTCGAGCCAGATGGAACTCAAGAGAGCATTCAGATTCCTACAAGTGGTGATCAGAATATGGTTGAAGCCGCAGTGCAGGATTAGGTTCAAGAATGGGATGGTGACCATGTTTAACAACCAGATGTGCCAGTTCTGAGGAGATCTACGAGAGAAAGGAGAATACCTGAAAAACTTGTGACCGACTTTGTTTTATACACAGATGCGGGAGAGCCCGAATCTCTTGAAGAAGTAACAAACGATGGTGCTAGCAAGCAGTGAGAGAAAGGTATGGACGAGAAGATGAAATCTTTGAAGAAGAAGCATACATGGGACCTAGTGAAGCTATCTAAGGATCGAAAAGAGTTACTTAATATGTAGGTGTATAGGATTAAAGATGAGGCCAATGGTGTGAAGCGGTACAAGGCTCGTTTGGTAGTCAAGGGATACGCACAAAAATAAAATATTGATTATCAAGAGATTTTTTTCTCCGTGATAAAGATGACATCTATTCGGATGATCCTTAGTATTGTGACAGTGGAGAATTTGTACTTAGAGCAGTTAGATGTCAAGAATGTGTTCCTTCATGGAGATTTGGAGGAGGAGATTTATATGATGCAACCACCATGATACGAGATGAAGGGGAAGGAGAATATGATGTGTAAGCTACGAAAGAGCTTGTATGGCCTCAAGCAAGCTCCTAGGCCATGGTATCTCAAGTTCGCTCAGTTTATACTAGAGACGAGATTTGTGCGGAGTGAATCAGATCACTGTGTCTACATTCAAACTTTCAAGGATGGAGATTACATTATTTTGTCATTGTATATGGATGCTATATTGGCAGTAGGTCCGAATTTCGAGAAAATTCAAGAAGAAAATGATGACCGAGAAATTCACTATAAAGGATTTAGGAGCGGCGAAGAAAATCTTGGACATGAAAATCGTTCGAGATAGGAAATAGTGGGTGCTATGGTTATAGCTAAAGGACTGCATTGAGAAGGTTTTGAAGCGGTTTAATATGGACAAGTCAAAACCGGTGAGTACGCCCTTAGAAAGACATTTCAAACTCATGAGGGAGTTGTGCCCGACAACTCAAGAGTAGAAGGACGAGATGGCGAGAGTATCATATGCTTATGCAGTGGGGAGTTTGATGCATACGATAGTGAGTACGGGACCTGATATTGCATATGTAGTGGGAGTTGTTATCCGGTATATGTAAAATCCGGGAAGGAGCATTGGAATACGGTGAGGTGGATTCTAAGATATTTTAGGGGTATATCTAGTCACTATTTATACTTCGGAGGTGACTCTCTAGAGGTGCAAGGGTACGTTGATGCAGACTATTCGGAAGATCGAGATAGTGGGAAGAGCACAACGAGATACGAATTCACGGCTGGGGGAATATCGGTCAGTTGGGTCTCTCAATTACAAAAGGTGGTGGTATTATCAACTACAGAAGCTGAGTATATGGCGATCACAAAAGCAAGCAAGGAGATGATATGATTGAAAGGGTTACTTGAAGAATTGAGGAAAAAGCAAGACTTCAATACTTTATGGAGCGACGACTAAAGTGCGATACATATGGCGAAGAACGCAACGTATCACTCTCGGACGAAGCACATCAAATTCCGGTACCATTTCATTCGTATAGCGATTGAATAGGAGGAGTGGACATTGCAGAAAATCGCGGGAGAAAAGAATCCGGCGGATATGTTCACCAAGGTCGTAGACAGAGATAAGCTAAATGTCTGTTGCAGGTTGATAAATTTCTCCATTAAAATCTGATGAGTAGAGCATAGAGCGGAGTCGTGTAAAGTCCACTAGCGTTGAGAATCAAGGCTGAAGAATTTCCAAGTGGGAGAATGTTAGAAACGGTGGAACTTTCTTCACGGCAAACGTCTGATTCAGAAAGGGCAGCAGACGTCTGAATGTGTAATCATGTTCACTTTATACGTTTGGCCAAATCAAGTTCAGACATCTGGTATCTACACGAGAAATAATAGAGAAGGAGGCAGAAGTCTGCAGTTCATCGGGACAGATGTCTGCAAAACCCACGAAACCCAATCTAAGACGGAGGCAGACGTCTGCCGAAGTGAACTGCAAACCTCTGTCATCGACGATTTCTGATGATAACAAACTTTGGGAAATTTGTTTATTTTCTAGTATTGTTGGAATTAAGGTTTGCCTATTTAAAGGAATCTCTCATATGTATTACTTACAGCCAATTTATGAAAGATCATTGTATGAAAAGGTGATGACTAAGGCTAGAGAATTTTGAGAGAAAATTCATAGGATTTGCTCGTGTAATTGATTCGAAAATTATAATGGAGACTTGCAAATTCCGCTCTGCCGGGGACTATCCATACGGTAGGTGAACCCTGTTAACAAATCTCGTGTCTCTCTATGTTTGATTTCCTATTGTATTCTCGCATATTTATATTGTTCTTTCGTCGATACCGCGTGGTGTGATTGTTCTCGTAGCATTGTTCAGTGTATTGATTTTCTCCCAACAAGAAAATCCATGGCCATATCAGTATTATTAATTAATTAAGGATTAGAATATTGAAGGAAAGAGTAAAATTTACCACCATTTTCTTCCATCTTATATACTAGCTATCCATCGACTTTTGTATTTTGTGGCGCTGAATACTCACATGGTTATTTCTGATCCAACTCCTCATCAAGAATTATATTCTATGTTTTTTCTCACCAAATTTTTAATGTAAAATTAAACTAAAAATGCATAATTATACTTTGACAAAATTAAATAGGACTCTAGATATATATCAGAGACTACAACCTAACAACCAACATTGTATTCAAGAAAATGAAACCTTGGATTCAAACGTATTTTGTGATATATATAGAGTAATTATATATTCTAGAATCTACATCTTTGCTCCTAATTTCTTTTTCTCTAATAAAATGACTTGAGAGATGTCCCATTCTACAAGCTAAAGACTAAGTTAAATGTACCATTAATTCATGTTTGAATATGTATCTTTCATTTTCAGTAAGGAAAATGACTTGAGAGATTTCCAATTGGTAGTAGAAGAAGGAGCAATACAAGCTGGACAAGTTTCCTCTCATGTGACTTGTATATTTTTGTGGAATCTAGCTGTTCCTCATAAGTCTTTTCCCATTGGATGTGTTCAATACTGTATATAGTTGCAAATGAAGGGGGAATCTAATTGGTTGTCAGATGTTGTGCCTTGACACATGGAGCTCGCTTTGATATATTTATACCTTGAAAAAAAGGATTTATTTTCACATGTCACCACCAAAGCTTAGGTATTTCCATATTTCACTGCCAAAAGTTTGAAATGTAGACGCAGTGATCTGCCAAAAGCGAGCCGAGAGCATGGAGCCCAAGCGTCCCCGTAACGGCTCCGTGTATCTCGCAACGACGAGATCTCCGCCGCTCCACGTCCTGCATCCGACGCTAACGTATCTTGCCATTAATGGACGGATCTCTCTCTTAATGGGTATATCCCGCCATCAACGCGAACGTGACGTAGAGGCGTAACAGATGGCGAGAATCCCGTATCGGCTCGCTCCAATACGCCTTCTATATAAACCCCTCCTCCAGATGACCCATGTACAAAAAAATTCATTCCCAAGACACCGCTACTCTGCTCAATTACTCCTCGGTACTTACTTGATCGTCGGAGGGTCCTACGGTAGTTTCCAACCCCGGGACTTCTCTTGCAGATAGCTCGGTGTCGGCAACAACCGACTGCCCATTGAGAACCACAAACTCAATTCTCATACCGAATCTTAACCGTCCAGCCCGCTGGCAGCAAAATCAACAGAGAACAATATCGGAGGGAGATTCCGACCTCCATCAGATCGCGTTTCACTTTTCTGTCAAAAGTTATTTCCAATCGACTGTATATCTTCGATGCAGAATGCTGGTCATCTTTTCCAGCCGTTGCGAGTCATGTTGTTCTGACTCATCTATCAAGTTGTGCCAATTTTCCATAATTATAAACATTGTTTAATTTCGATTTTATTAATTAATGAAAAATTGCAGGAAGTATTAAAGATGCAATGCAACTAGCAGATAGGATAACACAACGAAAAGTCGTAATTAAAGCAAAGGGCAAATTGTAGCTTTTGAAAAGTGCATAGATTACATGTACTTCTAGGAAATGTTTGTTTTCAAACACGATTTAAGTTATGTATACATCTAAATTTGTAGGTGTTCATATGATATATTAATTTTAGCCATAAAAAGAATATATTGACTTGGTACTTGAATCGTTGGCAAATGGTACCGCTAATGTTTAGTCTTTGTTTTAGAGAGAGAGAGAGAGAGATTAGCTTTCATCTTCAAAGACTAAATGTTGAGGGGAAGGTGCCAAAGCTTTTCACTATCAACAATAGTGACATCTCTTGACAAGAAAAAGAGCTACATATATATGTAAAATAAACCTTTAAATTTCAATGCATGGATTATGTCAACACTGTTGATTAAAGTTTTAATCAAATGCATAACTAACTATTGGGTATGACTGAAATGGACATGGTACGGACTGAGTAATGAGCCGCAAAAACTCAGAAGATATAAATTTGACATGCCTAGCTAGTTCTAAGGATTAATGTTTCCAAAGTTTAGAACTTTGACTGTTTTGATTATTCCAAGGGAAAGCTTCAACGGCTTAATTTACAATGGAATTGGAGAAGTCTACATGATTGTAATGGGAGGAGACACAATTTTCTCAAGCTTAATTTGATCATTTCTCTTATTATAATCTTCGTTTTCCATCTAGCTTTCCCATGAAGTCTATACCATAAAATAGAACAAAAATGGTAATCAGAAAAGATCAAATCAGAACAAACATAATATAAAGATTTAACGTGCTTTTGCCAAATAGAAGAAAATAATTTACCATAATCTTAGTAATTGTGAATTTACAATGATGGTGGAATTACTATCAAATTTAATCTCAAACACATCCCAAATTTTATTATGTCTTGTTTCTCTCTCTCTCTCTCTCTCAAAGTTTTCACAAAATTTCAACACTAAACCGTAAACTTTACACGATACATGGTTTTCACATACGTGCACCTCAAGTAAAATTCTTCAGATACTTGCAGCCCTTAGTTCACGACATTGACATCAAAACGGCTTGACTAATTTCATAGGCTCCGTCATAGAGCTAAGTGAAAGCTCAACAAGGAGACCAATATGAGCTGCAACATATTTTGAAAAACTAGTTAATTTAGACCTGTACGAAAGAGAAACATTTAAAATTTTAAAGTTTTTGTAAATTAAGAAAGCAAAAGACCAAAAAGAAGAGTTATTTAGATAATAAGCTTATTGAGCACAAACCAGAGGACTGGTGAACAAAAAACCAAATTGGGTTGAGAAAACAAAATAAGATACATCTTGCAGCCTATATTACTGTTACCGCTGCATTAATTCAACAGGGGGAGCAATAGAAGATGACTCTGTTCAAAAGGATAGTAACGATAGGGGAGTGCATGAAGAGCAAAAGATTAGAGGAAAAAAATGGATTTGCGATTGAGTCCAAGACTGATGGTGCTCAATATTGGCGATCTCCAAGATCAAGACACGTGGCAGATGACGTGTCCCAGAACTCAGAAGGAAGGGCCCGCAGGGGCCGGTCAGGCCAACCCTGCACCCGACCTGCAAGCACAAGCTGGCCCTCCCCGGGACCCTCCTGCAAACTGGCCTCCTCGGTTCACAGCTCGCCTCGAGCTGCCACAAGACCAAGACTGCTCGGCCTCCTCGCTCGTCCCCGAGCTCCCAGCCGAAGCTGTCTTCCGCTGCCCCCCGACCAACTCTGCCACTCACAGGCGTAACCGCCGCTCCGCGAATCTTGCCACGCGTAGATTCTCCGCCAGCAACGTCCCACGTTCCACGCTATCACGATCTCCATTAATGGGCGATCCGCTCTTTACGCGGGCGTGACGTCGGGAGCGTAACTGCCGGCGAGATTCTCGCGCCTGCTGCTGTGTGCTGCCGCCGCTATATAAACCCCCATCACAGAGGGGTCAAGTAAGCCATTTTTACTCCACTTAGCCGTTACTCTACTCGGATCTCTAGACTAACTTCGTCAGAGGGTCCTCGGTGGTACCCAACCACCCCGAGACTTCTTTGCAGGTACTCGGCGTTAAACTCATCAAATCACCAATCTCCTCAAAACCCATTGAGACCCACACGCCACAGAAGATCACCACCAAAATCCACCGGGAGATCCAAGGAAGACAACATCTGACGGAGACCCGAAAAGGACCTCCGTCAAAGACAGTGAGGTGTTCAAAGGCAAATGCGAAGGTGAAGAACAAAGCAACGTCATCAGGTACACAGACAAATTCTAATACAATTTTTGGTAATATTCCTGATGAGGCTCGATACCGGTGATTCCCTAAATCATGACACGTGGCAGATGACGTGTCCCAGAGCTTACGAGATAAGATTAGGATCGGTACGTTGGAAGCATATCCCGGACCTTCGACCTAAGAATGTTCCCGACCTTCGGTGGCCTTCCAGACCACTCCAACGATCACCTTACAAACGACCATCGGCTCGCCTCGGAGCCCTCCCGCACGCTGAGTTCCCTCAACCCTCCAGCTCGCTTCCGAGCTATCGCATATCCAAGATGCCTCGGCCTCCTGCTCTGTTCCCGAGCCTCCCGCTGAGCTTATCTTCCTTGGTCTCATCGACCGACCTATAGCACCGATCACAGGCGTCTCCACCACGGCTCCGCGAATCTCGCCAGACGCGAGATATCCGCCGCCCATGATCCCGCATTCCACGCCATCGCGTTCCCCCATTAACGAGTATATCTCGTCATTAATGGGGACTCCCACCTGTCACGTGGGCGTAACGCCAGGAGCGTAACGGCCGGCGTGAATCTTGCGCCCGCCTGCCCATGGCTGCTACTATATAAACCCCTCTCTCAGATGACTCAGGAAAGCTAATTTTTTTACCCCAATAGGCCGTTACTCTGCCAAAATACCCCGTCTAACTTGATCGTCGGAGGGTCCTCGGTGGCACAACTACCTCGGAACTTCCTTGCAGGTAGCTCGGCCTCAACCACCTTAAGCCCATTGAGATCCACATGCTCCAGGAGGCAACCTCCAACTCAATTTCAGCCATCCATCAGTACCCGCTGTAGATCTACGGAAGGTAACATCTGAAGGAGATCCAAATATCCATCAGTTGGCGCCGTGCCACTGATCGATCCCGCCGACTCTTCGAGATCAGGCCGAGACGACATAACGATCTCAGCTTGCCAACCGCCTCATCCTTCAGTTGTTCAGACAAGGGGTTGTGCAGCCCTGACGATGCCCTCCAGATCGTGTACATCAGCAGCTGGAGTAAGGGTGATCGTCGCGGAAGCAGGCGACCGACATGATCCTCAATGCGTCGAACCACCGCCTGCAGCGTATCCTCGGAGATCTGCCGATCATACAAATACACGTCTTTGAAGGAAATGATCTCGGGAATGGAGAAAGGGAATCCGTCCATTATTGTGCTTCGGGGTGCAAGCCTAAGTATGGGCAACACACCCTTCTCTATTTATAATCTCAAACAGAATCCTCAAGGACCCAAATTCGCGCGCGCATGGGCGCGGATCCTAGGATTCACCAAAATTACTCCAATACCGCACCGCCAAAGCATTTAGGAGAGCCGCGTCAGTTCCGCCACGTGGCGGAACTGACGCGGCTCTCCTAAATGCTTTGCTTCCCCCCATGCGTTCTTGACACGTGTCGCCCGCGACGGTCACTCTTCCCGATGATTTGCACACCTAGGAAGGTTAGACCGAACCTTGCAAAGCCGAGCAGCAACCCTACTCGGTCCATCCTTGACTGGTAATCTCTTACCCCATGACGCCAAGGATCAAATCCCTCGTCAAGAGGCCACCGAGCGTCTTCCCTGCTCTGTCCATCCTTGGCTGGTAATCTCTTACCCAACGACGCCAAGGATCAAAGCCCTCATCAAGAGGCCACCGAACAGCTTCCCTGCTCGGTCCATCGTTGGCTGGTAATCTCTTACCCAACGACGCCAAGGATCAAAGTCCTCATCAAGAGACCACCAAGCAGCTTCCCTGCTCGGTCCATCCTTGGTTAGTAATCTCTTACCCAACGACGCCAAGGATCAAAGCCCTCATCAAGAGGCAACCGAGAAGTAACCCTGCTCGGTCCATCCTTAGGAGATAACTCCTTGCCCTCCCGTGTTAAGGATCAAAGCCCTCATCAAGAGGCCACCGAGCAGTTTCTCTGCTCTGTCCATCCTTGGCTGGTAATCTCTTACCCAACGATGCCAAGGATCAAAGCCCTCATCAAGAGGCCACCGAGCTGCTTCCCTGCTCGGTCCATCCTTGGCTGGTAATCTCTTACCCAACGACGCTAAGGATCAAAGCCCTCATCAAGAGGCAACCGAGCAGCAACCCTGCTCGGTCCATCTTTAGCAGGAAACTCCTTGCCCTCCCGCGCTAAGGATCAAAGCCCTCATCAAGAGGCCACCGAGCTGCTTCCCTGCTCGGTCTATCCTTGGCTGGTAATCTCTTACCTAATGACGCCAAGGATCAAAGTCCTCATCAAGAGGCCACCGAGCAGCTTCTCTGCTCGGTCCATCCTTGTCTGGTAATCTCTTACCCATCGATGCCAAGGATCAAAGCCCTCATCAAGAGGCAACCGAGCAGCAACCCTGCTCGGTCCATCCTTAGCAGGTAACCCCTTCCCCTCCTACGCTAAGGATCAAAGCCCTCCTCAAGAGGCCACCGAGCAGCTTCTCTACTCGGTCCATCCTTGGCTGGTAATCTCTTACCCAATGATGCCAAGGATTAAAGCCCTCATCAAGAGGCAACCGAGAAGCAACCCTGCTCGGTCCATCCTTAGCAGGCAACTTCTTGCTCTCCCGCGCTAATGATCAAAGCCCTCATCAAGAGGCTACCGAGAAGCTTCCCTTCTCGGTCCATCCTTGGCTGGTAATCTCTTACCTAACGACACCAAGGATCAAAGCCCTCATTAAGAGGCAACCGACCAGCAACCCTGCTCGGTCTATCCTTAGCAGGTAACTCCTTGTTCTCCTGCGCTAAGGATCAAAGCTCTCATCAAGAGGCCACCGAGCAGCTTCCCTGCTCGGTCCATCCTTGGCTGGTAATCTCTTACCCAACGACGCTAAGGATCAAAGCCCTCATCAAGAGGCCACCGAGCAACTTCCTTGCTCGGTCTATCCATGACTGGTAATCTCTTACCCAACGACGCCAAGGATCAAAGCCCTCATCAAGAGGCCATCGAGCAGCTTCCCTGCTCAACTTCCTGCACGTCTTTAATAAGCGATCCCCACCTCGACTTCGGGGCCATAGAGATACCGACCTTACAACGGTCTATACACACTTGGCAAATGGTTGAATTCAACTCGACGTGCGATCGCTAGATGAAAAACCGATCTCCAACCTAACGCATCATGAAAGCAGTACCGCGCAAATAAATTTTTTTATCACAAAAAAAGGAAAATGTTCACGCAAAGAACACTGCAAAAAGATTTTATTCACAAAGCGGAAGTCTTTACAGAGGCATTATGGGTTCCCCAGCCTTACAAAAACGCCCGGAGGCTTACAAAATTTCAGCGCAAAAGAAAATAAGGAGGCGAGGAGATTCAGGCCTCCGACCCGGGAAGAACCTTGATGAGATCCGCATCCACCACCACAACCGAGATGCCGTCTTGTAGGTCAGCGCCCATTGCAGGAGCCTCGGCGTTGGGAGCCGGGGGGACCAACTCCTCCCTAACGCTCCCACCAGGGGCCCTTCCCCCTGCGGCGCTTTCGGGGACATTCCTCCGCGCCTCATCCCCGAGGGGGTATTCACCCCGGAGCTCGCCGTCAGGAAACTCCGGCATCAGGGCCTTGACGGCGTCGAGGGCCTCATGCCAAACGAGGGCAGCGGCTTGAGCCAGGTCGGTGTAGAACTGGCCCGACTTCTGGTAGTTCTCCACTGCCTTCGACGCTCGGAGGTCGGCACGCCTCGCTCTTTCCTTCACCATCTCGCTCTCCCTCTCTAGAGGGTGTTCGCCGTCTTCTTCAGGATGGCGACAAGCACCCTGGAATCTTCCAACTTAGGTTCGGCGGCTCGGGCGGCCTCTCGGCAGCTGGCAATTTCCCGATCCCTGGCCGCCGCCCGGTCTTCGAGGGCGGCGACCCTCTCCATCGCCGCTTGCAGCTCCAGCCTGGAGCTCTCTTCCCGTGAGGAGAGCTCGTCCGTGGCCTGCATTGCCGGGGCAATTTTCTCGTCCTCCATGTTAACGACAAGGGCGCAGTGCTGGAGGACCTGAAGAAAACAAAGGAGGTTCAAAAAGAGAAGGGGCACCCAATCTTTCAAACAAAAATACTAAATGAAGACCCGAGTGAGGTGCGAACATTGACTTGCACGGCCTCCTAGGCTATGGCCGCCATTTGGGCCGTGAGGGTCCCTAAGGGATTCTGCCCCCGGCCGACCTTTCCATCTCCGAGAGTAGGCTGTCGGCGATGGAAAGCCCCGAGGGCACCTCGAAGCGAAGCTCCCCTTCATCCACGATGATCGTTGAAGCCGGGGAGCAGGGCGCCGTCCAATGGGACCTCTTAAGGAGAGACGCAGGGGAACCGGTCTCACTTCCCACCTCCAAAACTCGGGGCTCCTGCTCTTGAGCGCATTTTTGGCTCGGCGCATGGCTGGACTCCAAGGCCCGGGGCATGCTTGAGCGCCTAGCTGGAGCGGCCGCCGGTGGAGCCGGAGCCAACGACGGGCGAGAGGGACCGGCACCTCCGGCCTTCTTCCCCTTCTTCTGTTCGACCAGGGCTGCCCAAAATTTGCCTAGATCCATGGGTTCTGCATAAGACAAAAATACAAAGAAGGAGTCAGCAATGCCAGAAAAAGTGGAAGAATGCGTAAGTCTAAACAGGTCGCCTAAAAACTCCTAACTTACCCACGAACTAAGCGGGGTTGAGCCTAGCCCAACTAAGGGCCTGCTCAGACAGCAGCACATTGCCCTGGGGGAGGGGCTCCCACTCTAACACCACTACCGCTTCTGGATCATTCGCCTGCCTTAGCCGCGGGCAATCGGTCTTGCGCCACTGGACGGGCACAGGCCAATCCTCACCCTCGGGTGGCCCGACAAACAGAAACTTCTTCTTCTAGTCATGAATGGAAGAAGGTACTACGATGAACCCCGACCCGGTAGCACCTCCTCGACGCTTTCTAAAAGAAATGTATATCCAGCTCGCTCGTCCTTGCGAGTGCCGGGGTGGTTCTTATAGCAGAGAGAGTAAAGGAGAAGGCTCAGGTTGAAGGGGATCGCCCACAATTTCAACCGGACCAGAAACTCGAGGAGAATCCTCCAAGAGTTCGGCACTAACTGGCCCGGGGCTAACTCAAAATAATTCAATGCCGCACTCACCTCGGGGGAGAAGAGCAGGCGCATCCCGGCCCAAAAGGCTTCCAGGTACAAGGCAATCTCCTTGCCCCGTATCTGGTTTGCCCTCTCCCCCTCCCCGACCAGACAAAGCGAGTAGCCGGGAGGGATATGGAAGCGAGCCCGAATGGTGGCAAGCTCGTCTGCATGACTCAGTATGGAAGACGCATCACAGACGCCCCTGACCTGCGCTCTGGGGACTGCCCCCGTCGCACGACCCCGGGAAGCGTGACTAACCCGAACCTCCCGGGAGGACTCTGACTCATACGAAGAAGAGGAAGAAGCAGAAGAGGAAGCTATTGAAGACTCCCTAGACTCTACCCGGACTATTTCTACAGACTCCTCGGTAGAATACATCTAACCTGATCAAAGGGATGAGTCATCGGGAGAGAAAACGCAAGGATCCCGACCTAAGGAGAAGAGCGCCGAGCTAACACGCGAAGAGACAAGGAAATTATGATGAGGTATGGACCCTGAAGAGGATCCCACCTCTATTTATAGCAGCCGGTGTACAAATCCTACGACGTCGATCTTCTCCCGCCAAAACAACACTTCGCATTCAACGGCCATCGGCGTTCCACCTGTCGCACGTGCATCGGGCACGAGAACACCAACGGCCCGTCGCGTCAGCCAACTAGCGCCAGACACGTGGGCTGGAGCTTCGATGAACGTACGCACGAATCGGCGCCTCCTCTTTAATGCGAGATCTCTCCCCTGATCCGCTGACATCATCAAGAAAATACAACCAATTGCCCGGGAATACGCACCGACGATATCTTCAAATAAGAGCTTACCCCGGATGACCAGTCAGACCACTCTCGACCCAACCCATGAATGAGTCGAGACGAGAGTGGGGGGCTAATGATAAGGCTCAATACCGGTGATTCCCCAGATCATGACACGTGGCAGATGAAGTGTCCCAGAGCTTACGAGATAGGACCAGGATCGGTACGTTGGAAGCATACCCCGGGCCTTCGACCCGAGGATGTTCCCGACCTTCGATGGCCTTACAGACCACTCCTACGATCACCTTACAAACGACTATTGGCTCACCTCGGAGCCCTTCCGTACGCTGAGTTCCCTCAGCCCTCCAGCTCACTTCTGAGCTATCACATATCCAAGATGCCTCGGCCTCCCGCTCTATTCCCAAGCCTCCCGCTGAGCTTATCTTCCTCGGTCTCATCGACCAACCCATAGCACCGATCACAGGCGTCTCCGCCATGGCTCCGCGAATCTCGCCAGACGCGAGATATCCATCACTAATGATCTTGCATTCCATGCCATCGCGTTCCCCCATTAACGTGTATATCTCATCATTAATGGGGATTCCCACCCGTCATACGGGCGTAACGCCAGGGGCGTAACGGCCGGCATGAATCTCGCGCCCGCCTGCCCATGGCTGCCACTATATAAACCCCTCTCTAAGACGACTCAGGGAAGCCAATTTTTTTACCCCAATAGGCCGTTACTTTGCCAAAATACCCCGTCTAACTTGATCGTCGTAGGGTCCTCGGTGGCACAACCACCCCGGGACTTCCTTGCAGGTAGCTCGGCCTCAACCACCTCAAGTCCATTGAGATCCACACGCTCTAGGAGGCAACCTCCAACTCAATCTCAGCCATCTATTAGCGCTCGTTGCAGATCTACGGAAGGTAACATCTGAAGGAGATCCAGAGATCCATCAATTCCAAATGAGAAACTTTTAGAGATCTCAGATGCTATTGGTGTGGACTTGGGTCGATCTTTTAAATATAAAGATAGAAACCTGGTAGTTGCTCAGTCGGTAGAACATGATAGGTGTTTCCTAGTGGCCCCTCAGATAGAGGGGGGCGAGTTGAGTGGGGATAAAGAGGAGGTGATTCCTCAGGGTTAGTCTCATATTGATATCCAGGTTTTGGGGTAGGGTTTTTTTCTTATTTGAGATGAGTTGTCTCTTTTGGAATGTGCGTGAGATATGGTTGGCCTCTAATCGAAGAATGGTTAGGGATGTCATTAGGAAGGATATTTTTCTTGCTTAGGTTTGTCTGAGACTAAGCTTTGTAACCCGTCGTCTAGAGTGTTAAATAGTTTGGGGGAGGAAGAGATATAAAGTGTGTGGTTAAGAAGGCAGATTGCGCTCGAGGAGGGATTTTGCTTGGGATTAGGGAAGATATCTTGGATATTGTGGATTTCTTTATTGGATCCTTTTCGATTACAGCAATGACTAAGAGAAAGCAGGATGGATGGGTGTAGATGATTACGGTGGTATATGGCCCGAGCAGGAGAGAAGCACGTGATGAGTTCTGGGAAGAGTTAGGCCAGATAAAGAGAAGATGGGGGCATTTATGGGTGGTTGGAGAGAACTTTAATGCGGTTTGATATGTGGAGGAAAGGGTAAGGACTTTGAATGATTCCAGTGATAGACTGCTATTTAACTAAACGGTTGATTAGTTAAGTCTTATGGAAATTCCAGTTAAGGATAGGAAATTCACTTGGTTGAATCATAGCCTTAGGGTGCATCTGGCGAAACTTGACATGATTCTTGTGTCTCTGGATTGGGAGACTCAACACCCTCTTACTTTTGCAAGGACAGAAGCGAAAACAACCTTTGACCACGTACCCATTTTTCTCTTTGATGGGAAGAGTTAAAGAAGGACGTGTATGAAAAAGTTTCGGCTTGAAAAAATATGGTTCGTAATCTTATCCAGAAGAGTTGGGTGTGTTAGTTATATGTGCCCTAGAGGTCATTACTGTACATACGATGTATATTGTAGTGGATGCTTAGACATATACATGGAGGACTTTCTTGCTCGACATGATAGTATGCTATCTGGTTACTCTTTATCTTAACATGTACACTGATTGTCTCTATATTACATTTTGATAAAGCCCTTAGGATGAGTACTTGACTACCAGGATTATGATGCAGATCATACTAGTGGAGACACTGTAGTCGATAAGTATATCCTTCAAATGTTCCTAGTCGTGGGTGTATCGAGACAGGGCATCGATATACCAAAGTAGACTAGCGTATAGCTTCTCGACCCATGTAGATGGGCGATGGATGATCCCATATTCATTGGTGTTTGACATCATAGACAGTATACGGGTGCTTAGTGGAGACTGGGTACACTGGACAGACTCGCTGAGAACTCCCAGATGGTATTATACCAAACGTCAGATGGCAGTTCTCTGGTGACATTGGTGCAGGTTAGTCTGTAGACCCGAGATCGTCATAAAGTCTTGTGTGATTCCCACTGTGCTTTGATTTTCACCTTATCACGTTCAAGAGAACATGCAAAACGGTGGCTTTGGGGTACAATCCCGAATCACATGGAGGCAATGAGCGATAGGAGGGGTTTCGTCTCTCCCGGTATTGGGGGTTGATGTTGTGCTGTGTTCAATTGGCTATAACAGGAAGTCCCTTGCCAGGGCTGTTTTAGAGATATACTGGTAAGTGTTATCAGTAGTTTCTCGACCCGTTATGAGCCTCACATCGACACGACTTATCGAGTTACTGGGGTCTGACGTTTACCACCCCTAGACGAGATATGCGACATATCAGACGAAGAGACCGGACTGTACGGTAGTGTTACTGATTGGATTCGCAGGAGTATGAGCAGGCTTGCTTGTTGATCTTCTGATCGCTCAATATCCGGGTGGCCGTTACGTTTAGCAGACGGCTTGCGGCTTGTGGGTGTTTGATATGATCATCAGCTACTGCCAGCGTATTGACGAGTCTTTAGAGTCCTACACAGGGGTTTCCTGGCTCAAGCGAAACGAAGTAGGAGAACATATGAGATATGTGCGGGACTGAGATTAATATGATATGTGATACCGTATTCTATTCTCGTAATTTGTGACATTGATCGGTTAAATGCGATATAGCCGGGTTATCGGATCAAGTGTTGATTCGATAAGTTGTTACATTTGATATTAGTCGGTTATATGTAATATAGCTGGATTATTAAATCAAGAGTTGATTTGATAATCTAATGTATAATTATATATTTGATATATTAATTTACATTAACTAATATTAAGCTCACTTATGATTTCTTTTCTCACTTGATGTGCACATTGTATATATGTGATATGTATATTTGTGTATATGTTTGTGTCATGTTAGGTTACAAATGCAACATATGAGTATGAGAATTATACCTTGCTAGGGTTAAAATTAGGGTTTTATCTGTTTTAAGCAATTCAAACATTTAGATTAAGTCAATGTTAAGCTTGAAGAAACTAGTAGAACAAAGACTTAGTCAACTTGTTTGTCTAGCTTAAGATATTTGTTAACCCAACTTTAACCATACACCATGGTTTATTGTCTACATGAGTTTAGCATGAGATGATAACTCACCATGGTTGCATTTCTAACCTCATGAATGATTCACTCTTATTTCATGAGTTTTCTTCTTCTTCCTTAAAGCTTTCTAGCTTCAACGGAGATGTGAGGAAAAATGTGAGAAAATCAATTCTAAAGTGAACAAAATTCCTACATCATCATCTTCTACTACTTGCCATTTAGTATAGGGTGTTTACTTCACTAATTCCATGATTAGTGAAGAGATAGCTTGGGTTAGTGTCTCCTCGACGTAGATCATCTTCGGCCTCGAAGACTTCGAAGCAAGCTTGTTCTATTCTTCAAAGGATGCCTCTCTAGAGTCCGAGACTTCATGATCACAGCGAAGGGACTACTACACGGAGCTAATGAAGTGAAGGACCGGTCTACAAAGGTTGTATTCCTTGTTCACTTTTAGTTACAAAGTGTTTGTATATTATTCCATCGGATTTCTAGTATACAATTCTAGGGTTAGGGTTACCTAAAACGACAAATTTTTGAATTTAGCATGGAAGATGCCTCCCGAAACCTTGCTTCCGTCCTAGGGATCCCTGCAGTGGTATCAGAGCCATACTAGAAATTTAGACGGATTTTGTTAGGATTACGAAACCGAAATACTCGAAACTTGCAACGCCAAAACTTGCTTGCTGTCGTTTATAAAAATTTGTCAAAATTTTTTTAAACAAGTACAGAGTGCTATATGGGATATATCATGAACACCATGAAAAATTCAGGGGATCTGCTTGGATTTTGGCCGAGACCATGCATGTTGGGGCCGGCTACTTTGGTCTGGATTTGCCTGAAATTTTCACTGTGTTCCAGTGACTTGGTTTTGGTGTTTCAGGTGTTGTTTGTTTTTGCTAATTTTGCATGTGATGTAATCTTACACTATAAGCAATTCGGAGTGTTTCGTATTTGTAGTTTTAACAATGTTTCGGGTTATTCACATATTGTCTAGGCGAAGTTAAAAAGTTCGATCGAATGTCAAAAGCTCATTTTTCCAAGTTTAACGTATTCGGAAAAATATGCAAGTAATTCTATGAACCCTCTAGAAGAATGAAACCCTAACTCGACTTTTTGGATCGCAGAACCGCGGTCATACCCTAGGGTTTGCCGCAGTTCCGTGGCAACATGAGTGAGGCTTGGGTTTGCCCTTCTACGGCTGGTGCATAAGTACTGTGGCATATTCTGGGTATTATTGAACTGTGCTCAAGTGTTGAGCTGTCGGGAAATTGTGGGATTTTGATGAATCGATCGAAAAGTTTAACGTTGTTCGGATATTATGTGATGAGATACAATATTTGAAATCCACAAATGTAGTTATGAGATAACTAATTTGAATTTTGTAAATCTAGCAATTTAGTTTCATTGATCGGTTGCCACGGAATTTTGATGTGATCAAAAGTCTGTCGCAATCACGTAGTGTACGCGGATACTCGACGGGTAACATTATTATATAGCCACGCCTCATAGCCCCGACTAAGTGACTGTAGGAGAACCCTGTCGCCAAAAGTATCCGTTCGGGTGCTCGCGGCAGCGGTGTTCCGCCTTAGTGCACTTCGTCGACGTTATCGGGAGGTGCGACCGTCTACTAAAATTTCCGATGAGCATTCGATCTGGATGTCTGTAGTCTTGTTGAATTGCCCGACTTGTTATTGTAAAGTGTTTTCAATATCGAGACTAAAATGCGGGGTTTATAATTGTTAGGCATGCGATATCTAAGGAATTCATTTGGTTAGGCATGAAATCCAAAGTATGAGATACGTTGGGTTTATAATGTCTAAGGTGGTTGCGGATTCCAACTGTTGTAGTTTTCACTTTCTTTTCTGGGACCGTAAGTGTAATATGTGGTGTATCGCCGGTTTCGTTGCTATATGTCAACGACAATTGGGATACGCATATTTACTTACGTTGATGACATGTGATATTATGTATTGTTATGATGTGTTATATTGGATCGTCGTGTTTTGAATAGCCGGGGTTTTTATGTGAGATGAGAGTTTGTCATTTTCATTCATGTAAAATTCATTGTATGTAATATTCTTTTATTGGGGCACTTCCGGGTTGAGGATGATGTCACCATTGTATATTATTTACTTTTCCGCATTAGGATAGACCCAAGGTGGGGAGCACAAGTAACCGGGTTCTAGGGTCCAGTGGGAGACCAACTCGAGGAGTCGAGACTGGGTCTCCTAACTCTAGAATTGGTAGGGTTGCTTGCCGCTCTCGTAGGGGTCTAGGGATGTGGGTTTGGCTATTCATCACAACCGTGGAATCCGTGTTTTATACAGGCTTAATATAAAACCCGGAAATCCTAGTATATCCAATATTTCATATGTTGTTTTCTGCTGCAATATCTGTAATGCGATCATTTGATATATTGAGACAGATACTGGATATAGTATATGTGATATATTATATAGACGTTTCTTATGTTTTACACCCGCGTTAGCACTGCCCCGCTCTACCGTTAGTTACATAACCTAACGGTGCATGAGAGGACATCGAGGCGAATGCGGATGGTATAAGCGTACGTTATATTTATCTGTGATGGTTAGGTGACTTAAATGATGGGACTTCATTAATGAGATTAATGAAAGAAAATAAAACTAAAGATGTTGTGGAATCAAATTTTCAAAAACAGGTACCTACAGTTCTTTCTTTGCATAGCGGTGTTCCTTGTAGAACATCCTGCACCTTATTCGATAAGGAAAGAGCCGAGATCTCTTCAGCAGGAGTGACCTCTTTAGCAATAACTGGCAGATGCTACAACCCTCGGTTTCGTCTTTTGATTGCTTTTCTAGTTCTTGCTTTACATAGTGGTATTGTGAATATCCTGCACCTCATTCGACGAGGAAAGAGCCGAGATCCCTTCACTGGGAGTGACCTCTTTAGCGAAACTAGCAAAATCCTAAAAAACACTCTATTTAAATCATTTGATTCTACAACGATATCAAGTTCATTACACAAAAGGTTTTCTTAAAAACCTGTCGTAGCCCTCCGTCATTTCAGATAAGTAGTATTTAGTATTCGTGCTGCGTTTGTTGACCTTGTCATGGCGTAGTGTGCGGTAGCGTATTAGTGCTTATCTGCTAGCATATGATGCGATTGGATTAGGGTAGTCGTGCGACCTTGTTGATCTTGTCAAGGGTCATGCGGGTGGGTTTAATTCAATCAGGAAACGACGGGTTCAACATGACTTGCGGTCTATGGTTTGTTGACCTTGTCAAGGTTATAGATCGCTCGGGGCAAAATATTATCGGGAATTTCAAGTGTTGAAATTTGCAATGAGATTGCATACCTCCTATGAGATAGTTGGATCCCGATACCCACTGCGAGTAAGAGTTACTCTTGGAAGAGTTTTACACATCATAATTAGCTGATCAAGTAGGTGTCTAGAAAGGTGTTAACGGGGTTATGCCTTTGGGAAAATGAGGTTTATTTTAATTAGGTCCGTGCGAAAGAACGGGGAATCTCCCTCAAAATACCGACACTGGCCTGGCTGAAAGATTAGCAAACTTGTAAGGTGTAATTAATCCCGGCTAGTTTTACCTTTCAGGGTTTGAAGGAAGATTTGACTAAAACAGTAGGAGCCACCCTAATTAGATAAAATAATAACCAATCTAATCTTGTAAGAGTATACGCTGAGTGTTTTCTTCTCTCTCTCTCTCCAGGTAGCGACCATGTCACGCTTTAATCAAGATAATAATATGGATGTATTGACCAAACCCGCTTGTTATACTGAGCTAGGGAATGTTGGTCCCGCTCCAACTTATAATTGTTATAAGACCGAGCAGAAAATAAGGGATTACCAGAAATCCCGTGCCGCCCAAACGAAGAAAGTGCATGATGATACATCTTCTTCGGGTGTGTTCATTACCGAGAACTGTTTTTCATTATCCTTTACGTCCTGGGTATATGATACCGGATCAGGATCCCGCATATGTAATATGTTATATGGACTACAGATAGGTAGAGAACTGAGAATGGGTGATAAGTTTCAAGAGTTGGAAATGGTGCAATTGTTGTAACCAAGTTGTTGGCAGTTCATCCTGTATTACCAAATACATTGATTCTAGACGAATGTTATTAGATACCGAACCTAATATACAACATCATATCAGTCTCTTCATTTAGTAAAGAAGGATATAATTTTGTATTGTTGGATAATGTTTTGAACATTTCCTGTATCAAGAGTTGATCTGTTCGGGCACATTATCTAAAAGCATATACGTTCTAAATCGAACCACAGTTCTTAACGTACAGAACACACACAAGAGGAAGAGTTCAGAAATGAACGAATTCTTCTTGAGGCATTGTAGACTAGGTCATATCAATGCGATCCGACTAGCGAAGTTATATTTAGATGCATATTTAAATCAGTTTAAATTTATATCTTGTGAAACTTGCCAGTCATGTTACAAAGAGAAGATGACCATAGCTTCGTTTATTGGAAACAGAGAAAGAGTTAGTGAACTCTTGGGAATGATACATGATGATGTATATAGGTCCCCAGTCTACACATACCAGGATCAGTTCTTTGTACTTCATTACATTCACTGATGATTTCTCAAGATTTGGACACATGTTCCTGTTGAAATACATGTCTGAACCTTTTGAGAAATTCAAAGAATATAAGTTAGAAGTAGAGAACCAAAATGGGTATAAGTATTATGTCCTTTGATGTGATCAGGAAGGAGAATACTTGAGCATGGAGATACTAGACTATTCTAAAGGAGAATGAGATTCTCTCTCAGCATTACTCCTCTGTATATACCACAGCACATCGGTGTATCGGGGAGGAGCAATCACACCCTATGTGATATGGTGTTCTCTATGATGAGTACTACTGAGTTGCCTATTTCCTTTTGAGGGTTATGCACTTGTGAAGCTGCATACCTATTGAATAGGGTTCCAACCAAATCAGGTGTCTACCACTCCATATGAGATATGGTATGGGAAGAGCCTATATCTTAAGGATGTTAAGATTTGGGGTTGTCCGGCCTATGTCTAAAAGCAAAATCCGGACAAGCTCGAGGTAAGGTCAGTTCTGTGGAAGTTTGTTGGATATCCCAAGTATTCGCAAGAGAATATCTTCTACCGCACTGAGGAGAAAAAAGTGTTTTGTCCTTTTATAATATTTTTAACTACAGAGGGGTGGCGTCGACAAACGATAAGAGGATCTGGAAGTTTCCCGCGCCGTTAAAAGTTCATGTCTTCTTGTGATTGGCATTCAATAATGCAATCTTGACGTAAGACAACTTAAGCAAGCAGAAGTGGGTAGGGCCGTCGTGTTGCAGTGTTTGTGAGGCACAATCAGAATCAGCGAATCATTTATTTTTCTCGTGTCCAATAACTAGGAGCGTATGGGATAATTTCTGGAGATTGTATGGGTTTTCATTTTACCGAGCATCTTTGAAGATTTATGGAATCATGGGGGTATTGGGTTGGATAGAGGGAAATTAAGGGGATATGAAATTATGGTTACGGCTGTGTATTAGAATATTTGGTTGGAGAGGAATAATAGAATTTTAAAAAATTCTAGAAAATCTATTTTGAGTATTCAAAACCTAACTGAAGCAATCATTAAATTCTGGACAGATGGTGCTGAAAAGAGAGCTAAGAAAAAGGTTATGATCGAAGCAGAAGACGAGTGATCAGTAGCTGGCTTGGGGAC
The DNA here is from genome assembly GCA_030015575.1 of Agapanthus africanus. Classification (NCBI taxonomy): domain Eukaryota; kingdom Viridiplantae; phylum Streptophyta; class Magnoliopsida; order Asparagales; family Amaryllidaceae; genus Agapanthus; species Agapanthus africanus. The sequence continues at coordinate 72,601,256 of CM057338.1, forward strand.
TTTCGCTTCTCATATAGTGAAGGACGACGTAGTGTGATTCGGAGGAGGACAATAGTGATCGGTGTTGGTTCCAAAGGATGGTTATATGGGAGATGGTGGCTTTTTATTTTTATTTTTTTTATTTCTGAGAGAATAAAGACTTGTATTTTCATTTTAGGGGAATGTGTTATTCTCTGTTGTGCTTTTTCTTTTTTCTTTGACGGTCATTGATACAGTTTCGTTAAATCGTCGTTTAATGAAACGTGGGGGCATTTTGCTTCGGTTTTAATAGGAAAAAAATTCAACTGGAATATTTTTTGTAGCCTTGCATGAATATTCATTTCAAAGCTTATGGTCTACGAATCTAGCTCAAACTTTTGAACAAAACTAAGCTTAATTTGTTTTTATCAGAATCACAAAGAGAAAAATGTTCCATAAGTTTTTACTTGTAGCCATTCATTTTCAGCACACTAATTAGAGATTTTTTTTTATTTTCTTTTATAGGTTTTTTATTTACTTTTTTGATGATATGGGTATTTGATTTATGAGGTATAAGAAGAGCATTTAGTTCTTGTACATATCATATAGAGAGTTAGATACCGTATCTGTAATTGCAACAGCGTTTGGGATTGCTCGGATACTATGGAACTGAAGAGATGGCTTTAAATTGGAGTCCTCCGTGCTCGGAGTCTTCTTTTGGTTGGGATAATTTAAAGAAACTTGCTCAAAATTAGTCTTCAATAACAAAGACCTATCCTTGTGCTATATTGTGCTAAATATCGAGTTTCTCTTTCAACACCAGCCGCCACGAGCCAAATTAAAGAGAAGTTGAAGAGAACAAGAAAACTGCTCCATATTTCCAGATGAGTTTTTAAAATTTTGATACTCTTGTATTTTGTTCTTTTTTCCCAAACTACGGTAATTGGTGTTACGGATGATAAACAGAAACAGAGATTAAATAAAAACACAGAAAAGGCCAATCGTAGCGAGACACACAAATTTTTTTATATGAAAAACCCAAATCATGAAAAACCACATGCATCAGCAAAGAATGATTTCACTATTTCGTGGAGAATTACACATTTTCAAATGACGTCTAGTAAGCCCCTCACAAACCCTTAAATAGCAGCTAGGGTTTGTTACAAACAAATTTCTCAAATTATCCCCTCAACAAGTTCAGATAAGTACATATAACTGTTAGAAATTGTGGAAAAACTTACAGACGTCTGTCGTTGACAACAGCAAGCGTCTGGACGTGCACACGAGAAGCATGTCAAAAACACAGAGTAACGACAGACTTCTGAAGGCCATCTAACCAGTTGTTTGCAAAAGACCAAGCCCAAGTACAGAACGTGATCAGACTTTCACCAAGTGTGGTTCAAACGTCTGGGAAAGCTTGAAGCCCTAATCCGAGATCAGAGACCAGATGTCCGGAGACAAGATAGATGAATAAGTAAACTGAAGAGATACCGAGGAGACAGACGTTTGCCCAAATGTGGGTTAGACATCTGCCCAGGTGTGGGTCAGACGTCTGCCGATGGTGAATCTGCTGCGAATTTATTTTTGTAAAATTAAATTTATTTCTTATTTAAGATAGGTTTAGGGCTTGCTTATATAAGGGGAACTCTCATATGTATTATTTATTGCTAAAAGAGAGATCATTGTATTGAGAGGGTGACGACTGGGTTTTGTGAGATCTAAAGAGATTTGAGAGAAATCTCCTAGAGTTGCTCGTGTAATTGATTCAAGAATTCTAGTGGACGTTTGTAGATGCCACACTGCCGGGAACTAGCCATACGGTAGGTGAACCTCGTTATAAAATCACTCTTGTCTTTTTTTTTATTCTTATTTACTTATTCTCGCATCGTTATTAATTTTTCTTTTCTTTGTTAATTGTGTGGTTGTTGATTGCGTGGATTGGTTTGTCGCAAATATTGTTCCGCGTAATGGTTTCTCCATCCCCAACAACTGGTATCAAAACGCTTGGTGCTTGAGGCTTGATACCAACAACTGGTATCAAAACGTGGTTAAGAAACCTAGGATTCTTCAATTCCACGATCTAGGTTAACGGTGGGTAACGACGCCTATGTCCTTATTCCTTTATAAAAAAAATATATATAGAAAGAAAAAGGAAAAAAATTCCCCACTGTGTAGGTCTCACGTGTCCACACGTGAGCGGCTATATGCAAAACATATAGCCGCTGCATTTAAGCAATTGATAGACCAAAATTGAGCCTCACGTGTAAGCACGTGAGCGCCTATATGCAAAACATATAGGCGCTACATTCAAACAGATAGCCGGCAAAAAAAGGAGGCTCACGTGTTAACACGTGATACCCTCTTATGTTGTTGTATATAAACGAATAAGATTAATTCTATATGGGTCACATGCTACACGTGAGTGTTTCTAAACACTTTCCAAGCTGATAGACTTAAGTTCTGAATAAAAGGATCAAAACTCTATTGGGAAGATATTTCCTTAAATCTTTTAAAACTATCTGATAGAATTAAATTCTATATATGTAGGAAATATTTCCCCGATCTTTCTTAAACTAGAAAGATTTTCTTTGTTAGACGAAGGACATTTGGATCAAAGATCCAACATGTGATCGTCTGATAGAATAAAATTCTATTTTAGGAAAATATTTCCTAATCTGGTTAAAAACAAATAAGAACTCTTCTCTGTTAAACAGAGAGCCTTTGGATTAAAAATCCAACTGTGAATAAAATTCACCAGAACAATTGGATTGATTATGAAATCAATCATGATCTCTCAATAAGGGATTTGCTTAACAAATTGATTATTTTTCTTCTCCTATAAATAGGAGAAAACAAAAAGAAGAAAAAAGAAGGAACAAGAGAGAATAGAAAGAGAAACATACAGAGAAAAAGAGGAGAGCATACAAAAAAAGAGGAAGAAGAGAATTTAAGTCTCGGAAAAGACTTGCTTCATCAGAACATTATAGGTAAAAAAAAGAGAGAAATACACAGAGATTGTTCTATCTTGACATTTTTAAGGGTTTAACCCTTCGCATAAAAACTTAATTCTTCTTCTGGTTGAGATCAGTAGAAGCAGATCTCCCCATAAGTTGAGAATTTAATTCTTATCGGGAAGATTCTGTCATGCAGATTCAAAAGTTAGGGGAAAGAACTGAGTTCAACGAATTTAATTCTTACAGAAACATATGGGAATTTAATTCCTCTGAAAATCAAGATTTAAACCTATAATAAGAATTTAATTCTCACAAAAAAGAGGCATGGGGTCCTCTAAAACACTAGCATGAGATCAAAATCTCTAAACACTCAATAAGATCTCACGTGCTCCACGTGAGCGTCTCTGATGAATGAAAAGGAAAACACACAAAATTGCCTCGCGTGTTCACACATGAGTTAAGTGTTTAACACTTCTATATAAAAAAAGAAAGGGGGAATAGAACCCAGAGAAAAATTCTCACTTTGGGGCGCCTCACGTGCCCACACATGAGCGCTTCCAAAAGTCAAGTGTTTAATATTTCTATATAAAAAAGGGAAGGGAGAATAGAACCCAGAGAAAAATTCTCACTTTGAGGCGCCTTACATGCCCACACATGAGCGCTTTCAATGTGCAGTGTTTAACACTGATTCAGAGCCTCACGTGGGAACACGTGAGTGCTAAACATACACCAATGCTTAGCATTATAAGACTCAGACTTCAGCCCCAAATTGGCTAAGTCTTCCTGAGGTCAGAACCTCTTTGATCTCCAAATCAACCGAGCCTCTGTGCTTATGTTTTCCCAAACTAATCTCAGTCTCAAACATGACTGATGATCACTCAACTGATGATGTACAAAACGATATTTATCCCACATTCCCCTAAGGAAATCGTAGTCACAAAATACGACTAATGATTTCTGGGTTGACCATTAACTTCATTTTCCATCGAATAGGGAAATTGTTTCAAGGGTACATCTCTCCACTCCTCTGGTACATGTCGTTGTAATTTCTCAACGTCTTCAGAGAGGCGGCGGGTCCCAACAACCAACTGCTTTTGAGTGCACTTCCCAAACTGACGTGCACACCTTAAACCAAAACACACCCCAAATGGGTGTATCCCACATCATCGCCGTACATCCCGTCACGTAACAAATACACGGGCATAAAATGGTGATCTGCGGATCGTAATTTCCTCAAATTACTATCGACTGAAATGTCCTTAAACTAAACCCTCACCTCAAAAATGATGATCTACGGACCGCAACATCCTCAAACTACTACGGTCCGTAACGTCCTCAAAAATGGTGATCTACGGACCGGAACATTCTTAAACTAAACCCTCACCTCAAAAATGGTGTTCTACGGACCGAAACGTCCTTAAACTAACAACGGACCGTAACGTCCTTAAACTAAAATAATAGAGCCCAAATGCTCTTTTGTTGGATCTGAATGATCTTAAAACCCTGTTAAGTAGATTTTAGTCTCAAATTGGACTAACGTATCCTTAACAAAAATTTAAGATGATCTTAATCTCAAATGTGATTAATAATCCTTAAATCAACCCAAACCCAAATCTAAGATATACGGATTTGGACTAATCCACGCCCTACGGACGACAATATAAATTAGCCTCCGTATACAATCCACGGGCAACCAAAAATAAAACAAACACACATGACACAAAGTGAACTTCTGGAGCAAGAGAAAGTGGTTATCGTGGTGCGATAACGTAATTAACCGCAGGGGCTTGTGCCTGCAGGGAAGAGCGTCCCCACAATCAAAAACCCTTCGTAAACGAGGGGGAATCTGACGAAATCTGCTACAACGTCCGCATCCGTCCAAACCTCCGATATACGGTTCCATAAATCAACTTGGTATCTTCGGAGAGGTGGACGGATAAACCCAAATAGCATCTGCCCCCAAATTCAGGCAAGACGATCCATCGCGGTTTCATCTTTATTTTCGGCGGTGAACAGATTCTGGCATGCCCGGTGGGACCTTTTTCTCTTTCCACTCCACATTTCGTGTGTCGTGTTTGCGAACAAATCGCGGTTTACTATGGTTGCCCCTGGATTCGAGGTACTAAGATTTGGTGTCTTGCTCTTGTGCAGAGAAAAGAAGATCAATGGCTTCCAAGTGTACCTGTAACAGCAACTCCCGCTCCGTCCCCGCAGGAGGAGTAACGTACGGAGAAAATGCGGCCTGCATCTTTTTGTTGCCAGTGGAACTGGTGACTCAGGCCACCATTAGATTGTTTTTCGGGACCATGCTCCTGCCAACCAACACAGGAAGCTCCTAAGAAATCGGTCTTTGATCAACTTGCAACCACTATGGCCCCTCTCAACGGGTCGTCCAAGTCTGCCACCTCAGTCTTCAACAGGCTGAACCAAATCTCAAGTGGGCCCGCAAAGAGGCTCACAATACTTGAAGGGGTTATCCCGAAATGGATAGCCGTTCCAGCTCCGACGGGTGAAATCGTCAAAGGGGCTTCTCCTGCTAAAGGATCGGTCTTCGCAAGATTGGCCATTTCAACTCCTGCTTCCCACGAAGTCATCAAGACTGCTTTCCCTACTAAAAGGCCGGCTTTCGAAAGATTGACCGTCCCATTTCAACGGATGCCAGTTTTCAACAGGCTGGCCCCGAAACTAGCCCCTAACTAAAGCAGGGGGCATGAGGAAGCCACTACCACAACTGAGGCAATCCTGTCTGCAAGACATGCTCGACGTCGCCATTGGCGCCGAGTGAGAAGAGCTAGGGGCAACTCCCCCTCTGGACTTACTCTATCAGCTCCAATGGTGGAAGTTGATACTGCTGTTCCAACTGGGAATAACTTTGAGCTACTTAGGAGGGTGCGAAAGAACGCTCCGACTACAGTGCTGAAGAAATCACCCCAACCTGTTGAAAACATGATACAAGAGAAGCTGGAGCAGCCCCCTCAGCGGCTGTCCTCCCAAGTCCACAGAGTCTGGCGAAAGGTCTAAGATTCGGTGATCAATAAAGACTACTCTCACCGACTGAAGAAAACAAAGGCTTGGAAAGAGAAGGACCATCCCTCCACCATGAAACGAGGGACTTCTTTCATGAAGACGCTGTTATAATGGCTCCTTCAACTTTGACTTCTCACAAAAAGAGAAGGCCGGAGAATCTTCCATTGCCGGCGGCAAATCCCAAAGGTGCTGGATCCAAACGCTCCAAGTCTGGGGGCATGATCGTGCACACGGTGTACATGGATTCCGGAAAAGAGGAGAGCCGTGCTTCCGTGGCTCACCGGCCGCAAACTCGGTTGTTGACGAAAGCTTAGGAGCAGCAACAAAAGCTCTAGGAGATGCTGACGAAAATGACAGCACTCACCGGGCAGAAAGAAAGCCCAGAAGCAGCATCTGAACGGCGCCACGAGCAGGAGACAGATACGGAATTCTTGCGAAGGGTGCTGGAGAGAAAGGATAAGGAGGCCGTGGAACAAGCGGCTAATATAAAACAGATGGCGCTCCTGTTCCAAGATATGGATGGATTGATGATCCAGCCATAACCTCCAGCCGAAGATCTACCGATAATTATTGAGGACGACAGAGGGGAACATCAAACCCTCTTCCGATTTTATCAGCAGCCAGGGAGGAATCGATCTCTAAAGCTGCCCTCGATAACTACATAGCTCAGCAAATACGAGCTCATCAGGCAAGCGAAGCAGCTGGCCAAGTCGTCAGAACTAGGCGACCTTACCCAGACTGGTACGATCAAATCAAGTACCTCTGGGATATACGATCCCCAAGTTCCATGTATACAAGGGGAAATGCAACCCGCATTATCAATTCGCCCAGTTCAGATCTTTATGCGGTAATACTGGAGGCGACGACAAATTGCTGCTTCGCCAGTTCGTTGGCAGCTTCTCAGAGACGGCGTTTGAATGGTACTAGATGCTCCCAAATGACTCCGTCAAAACATTCATGAAGATGGAGTTACTGTTCACTCATCGGTTCACGAGCGCACCCCAATCACGACGTTAATCAACGCCAGGATGAAGCTAGGAGAGACCTGGGTACAATACGCAATCCGGTAGAGGAACCTATAGTCAAAATGAGAACAACGCATAGAAGAAGCTCCTGCCGTGGGCATATTTATAAGGACCCTCAATCCTCAAGCGACTGTATCCCAGTTTATGATGTTCTTCAAGCCGACCACCTTCCAGGCCTTGATCGACAAGCTGGCCCAAATGGACCAGATGGGCCAGAGGCCCTCCTCTTAAAAAACGGATCCTCGGAATGAAAAGGGCAAAGGAAAGCGGCCTTCGTTGCCAACACTCAACAAGAGCCGAGCAACTTGAAACCGGTTGTTCGCTAAAGCAACGTGCGCTCGCGCCAATCCTTCGAGGAGAAACTAGGACGTCCTTACTCGTTTCCCTGTGATAAAACGAGGAGACTGTTCGAACTGGCGATGCGCAACAAACTCATTATTATGCCTGATCCGAGACGTCCATTACAGCCTGGTGACGCCCCAACTACTGCTCCTACTACAGAGTAGTGGGCCACCCAATTGAGGATTGCTACGTCTTTAAAAATTGGGTTGAGGACTAATACCAACAAAGGGAAGTTTGCGCTGTCTGAAAACTGGAGGGTGAACCCACCGCAGAAGCACGCTCCTAAAAAGGTGGACACGCTGGGGCATCATTCTCGTTTGAAGAAGAAGTTTCGTGGGAAGTTTTCCTTTGAGCTAAAACTAAAAGAATGCTGAAGGACCTTCAAGCATGTCCGGCGATCAGGTGGAAAAGCTCGCTGGAGCCTGAGATCATTGAGGGAATGCTTAAACCGTGCCCAACACCGAAAAGTACGAATGATGGGCAAAACCTCCAGGCCAAGCCTTCGAAGTCTTCGAAGAAAAATAAGAAGGCCAAGAAACTCGTGCAGCCCGACGACAATCGTACGGACCTAAAAAAATACATCGACGCACTGGAGGAATACAACCAAAAGACGCGGACCCCAGTCACACTCGAAGAGTTTCTCAACCACATACTTGAGAACAGAGACAGTGACATTGATGAGGGAAACGACTTGTCAGAAGAACCCGAGAATTATGTAGTGAGTTGCCACATGGTCTCTCACTCATCGTTAAAAGACGAAGAAACTCCCTCGGTGTCGAAAAGCAATGCAGAGAAACTGGGGGCAGGACCGGCACCAGAATCCGTGGAACTATCAGAAGATCCAATTGATAGGCTGCTGAATGAAGCCCTTCAAAAGAGCAAAGCTGACTGAGAACGTGAAAGGACCATATACGAAAAGGCCAAGCGTCGGCGTCAGGATGAAGAAGCTGCGGTAAGGATGAGTCGTAAAATACTCCACCCAAGCCAAAGCACACATGTTACAAATAAGGTCAGGATCAAAGCAGAGAAGCAGTTCGCCAAAGCCATGTCAATGGGAATGAAGCTGCCTCCTCTCATGGAAAACACTCCCAGGAGTACGTACCTCGACGAAGCGGATGTACATCCGAACTACTGCTTATACCATCGGAGGGCACACACCCCACCGAAGAGTGCAATGCCTTCAAGAAGTGGTGGTAAGGATACGTTGCTTATCGAAAACGCTTCAAGCGGATGAAGCGCAAAACCCGTCGACAACAAAGAAGCGCGACAGACGAGCATGAAGGAACGGCTGACAACTGTCATATGGTTGATACCGGTTCGACAAAAGGAAAATCTCAAGTTCTTACATTCGGGAGTGATTCCGAGGAAGAAATAACCCTCGACCCTCTCTTCAAAGAATCCACTTCATGAAAAGAAGAAGAGGAGAAGAACTGCAAGAACATTCAGCCGCGTAACCGTACGCTGCTTGAAAAGAACCTCGGGCCTACAAACAAAGGTTCGAGCAAAAGAGACAAGGGGAAGGAAAAATTCCCTGAGGAAGTTGCCCTCGATGGTAGAGTCGTCAAAGAGCTCGCAGCCAAGGACCCGCCTAAGAAAAACAAGGTGGATTACAATGTCCTGGCACATCTGAGGAAGATACCCTCACAACTGAGCATACTGGATGCTCTCCTCCTGTCCAAAGAGGCACAAGATTCTCTGATCAAGGCACTGCAATAGCCTGATCAGTTCCAAACTTTCTTTGCGGAAGAAAAAATGAAAGACGAGCTGGCGGAGGTTCATACAGCCGACATCACATTCGGCGATGAAGATCTCCTCCTTGGAACGTGTGAGCGCAACCGTCCTTTATATGTCACCGGGTACTGCCACGACATTAAGATAAGGAAGATCCTGGTTGACAATGAGTCCTCCGTCAACCTTCTCAACGTGAAGGTACTGAAGGAGATTTGCATGAACGTTCAGCACCTAGCCCAAGACAAAATTACTATCTCCGGCTTTGACCCGCAGTCATAAAAAACGCTTGGGTACGTTATATTAACATTACACTTTGGGATGCTCGTCACCGATATCAAATTTCATGTCATTGACACCAAGACCTGCTACAACGCCCTGCTCAGCCGGCCTTGGTTACATGAGTACAACATCATCCCTTCTACACAATATCAGTGTATGAAGTATTTCAAAGACGGCATCGAGTACACAGTTACAGGGGAGCTAGACCCGTTCTCCGTAAATGAAGTCAGCAAATATGAAGACGCCAAGTACTTCCTACCAGATTTTAAAGACATGAAAAGATGTCATAAACCGGAGAATCAACAAAAAGCCGTCGCCACTATCCCGGTCTTTGGGAGCGATACCGAGGAAGATGAAGAGATAGTTTATTCAGGGCAATTCCAAGGCAAAAGACCCGGACCATCTACCCCTATTTTGGTCCTCGGAAGTGACTCTGAGGACGAGGCTAATGCAGTGTTTTCCGTCCACCCGTCAATGCAGACCTTCATTGGAGCTGATTAGAGTTTACAAATTGCCATGGTTCCGCAGCGGCATTACAGGGAACTTGATGCTCTCGATAAGTACGGCATGCAAGAGCTGCAGACCTTCTACGTCCCTCCTAGGCGAAGAGATGAAAAGGCGACCTCTTATACCAATCTACGGAGACTAAAGTGGAAAAAGAAGTCTGGCATGGTGCCGAACTTGCGCTTGACAGGCTTTAGCCAATCCGTCTGCCCAGATATTACGCAGAGGGATTGAAAAGGCTATTAAGATGTTAAGGCGTACCCTTCAAGCAAACCGCGCGACAAGCCCAGTTTTACAACAAGATTTGGGACATCCCCGGGACTCAGCGAAAGATGCCCAACGGGAAGATGGAGACGACTGGACTTGGATACGTTCGGTCCAGGAAACGGGAGCGACTCCATGGCTGCCGTGTCATAAATAACTCCGGTGGAGAAGGGAATGCTTTTCCAGATAGCGCTGATATTGAACCAAAGCGAGATCCCGCCGTAAGAATGCTAAGTTCGTCATTCGAAGAACAAATTGACAAACTAATAAGGGAAGCAGGTCAAAAGGTCCGGGATGACCACAGCCGCGAAATGGCTATTTACGAGAAAGCCAGGACGCAGCATTTTACTCAGCAGTCTGCGGAAAGAGAAGACTACGACACCCTCAGTCCGCTGTGTGCTCTCGTGGCAAGGAAAAAGCCTGATGTAGAGGAAAAAACAAAGTGAAGAATGAGAATGGCGTTCTAAAACAGCGAAGCGGATCCAAGAAGCCACACAATCGAGAAAGAGCCAGCTGAAATCTGTCTTTTATGAAGAAGATGGGTCGAAAATATTCTTTCCCTCGAGACAAGAAAAGGAAAATATTCGACCTTGTCATTAAATATCAAATGATGACGCTCCCGGAGTCTCGGCACCCCGAACAAATAAACGAGGTCTATCACCCGGCTTATTGCTCCTACCACCAAGCAGTAGGACATCCTCTTGAAGACTGCTTCACCTTCAAAGACTGGTTCGAAGACCAGTATCAGTAAGGCAGGTTTGCTCTATCCGACAGTTGGAGGGTAACCCCACCACGAAAGCATGAGTCAAAAGCAACCTATATTGCGAGGGTAAGTCCAGATCAACATCGAGCTTGGAAACGAACTCGTACCTGCCACGTGATAACATTCTCAAAGGAGGGGGAGCATGAGAATATGGACGACCCCTCCCAGTGCTTCGTAGATAAGGATGAAGATGAGGCGATCTCAGAATTTCCACCAGCGCCAAAAGAGCTGGAAGATGTGATACACACCATGGCGGACAATCTAAGGAAAATTGACTTGGGGGATAGAAAACGATCCAAGGCCAACGTTCGTCAGTGAGCTGTTGTCTAAAACACCAGTGGCCACATTAAAGGACCTGCTTATGCGGTATAAATATTGTTTCCCATGGAAATATTCCGAGATGCCAGGACTAGATCCAGAAATAGCGGTACATAAACTGGCGATATCGCCGGACTTCAAGCCAATTAAATAAGCGCCAAGAAGAATGCGGCTCGAACTTGAAATGAGTATCAACGCTGAAGTCAAGAAACTAATTGACTCCGGTTTCATCCAAGAAGTTCAATATCCCGACTGGATTGCCAACATTGTTCCAATGATGAAGAAAAATGGAACAGTGCGCATCTGCGTGGACTTCCGGGACTTCAACAAAGCTTGTCCGAAGGATGACTTCTTAGTGCCTGTTTCCGAGCTGATGATCGATAACACATCCACTCATGAGGTATTCTCCTTCATGGATGGATCTTCGGGGTATAATCAAATAAAGATGCATCCTAAAGACCAAAAGCATACTGCTTTCCTGACTTCGCTGGGCATATTCTGCTATAAAGTGATGCCCTTCGGTCTGAAGAACGCTGGCGCTACCTACCAGAGGGACATGATGAAGATCTTCGATGACTTCATACACGAGATTGTCGAATGTTATATCGACGACCTCGTGGTGGAAAGCAAATCGTACGAGGAGCACTGGGAGCATTTGAAAATAGTGTTCCAGTGTCTTCGGAAATATAATTTGAAGATGAACCCTCTGAAATGCGCGTTTGGAGTCTCCTCAGGAAAATTCCTAAGATTCATCGTACGACACCGAGGCATCGAAATAGACCCATCAAAGATCAAGGCGATTATGTTAATGCCCTCTCCAAGAACTCCCAAGCAACTGCGGTTTCTCCAAGGAAAGCTCGCGTATATCCGACGGTTCATAGCTAACCTCTCCGGCAAATGCCGCCCCTACAGCCATCTAAAGAATAATAGGACCCCGTTCGTTTGGGATCATAAGTGCCAAAATGCACTGGACGAAATCAAGCAATATTTGCAGAACCCGCCAGTGCTGACCGCTCTGGTCAGGGGAAAACCCCTCATCCTTTACACAACAGCCCTTGAAGGTTCTTTAGGCCTGCTATGAGCACAGAAGAACAACCAGGGGAAGGAGAGAGCTCTCTACTATTTGAGTCGAGTTCTTCTGGGGGTAGAAAACAACTACCCCCCCATCGAAAAATACTGCCTGGCACTGATCTTCGCGATAACGAAGCTTCGATGTTATGCCTTGGCACATGAGGTCTATCTCTCATCGAAGGTGGATCCTCTCAAATATCTGATGTCAAGGGTCATACTAACAGGAAGGCTTGTCAAATGGGCCCTCCTCTTGATGGAATTCTCGATAATATACGACCCCTTAAGGCAGTGAAACGCCAGGTCATCTCCGACTTTCTCGCAGAGCATCCGATACCAGCCGATTCTCCCTTAAATTGCGAATTGCCAGATGAACACATGTTTGACACAATCGAAGGGAAGATGGAGGAAAATAATGTCCAATGGAAACTCTACTTCGACGGAGCGTTCTCCTTGAAGAAGCGAAATCAAAATACCCCCATAATCAAAGCTGGGGTGAGACTTATCTTCGTGACTCCGCAAGGAGGGATAATGCGTTTCGCCATTTCCTTAACAGAACCAAGAACAAACAACGATGCTGAATATGAAGCTTTGATAGCAGGTCTTTAGATTGCTGTTGGCTTGGGAATCGAAAACCTTTTCATATATGGAAACTCCCAGCTAGTCGTTAGCCAAATAAATTAGACGTGTAAACTGGAGTTGGTAAAATATGGCGAAAGGGTGCAGCAACTACTGACTTAAATTCCCTCTTACATCCTGGAAAGTATACTGTGTGCGGAAAATAGCAAGGCGGATACGTTAGCCAAGCTCGCTAAAGAACCGGCCGACAAAAACCTCGATGACGTAAGGATCATTGTGCAAACCCGCCGGATTCTCTCGCCAGTAGAAAATCTCCGGAGTCATCTGAAAGAAAGGAAGCGACCAAACAAGTAGCCTTCCAATTAGAGGATGAAGAAAAGGCTAAGGATTGGAGGGAAGTCTTCATGGACTACTTCAAATCCCATCGAACACCCAAAAAAGCATCTTCAACACATCAGCTCATGAAACGAGCTCTGTCTTTTGCCTTCTTCAATGATACTCTATATAAGAGATCGTTCGACAGTTTGTGGCTAAGGTGTCTGGGACCAGAAGAAGCAAGCAGGGTCGTCCAAGAAACTCACGATGGACTCTGCGGTTCTTATCAAGTCGGGCCAAAGATGAAGCTGAAGATCAAGAGAATGGGTTACAACTGGCCCACGATGGTTCATGACTGCCTCGAATATGCAAAGCAGTGTCACTCGTTCTAAATTCACAGGGACATCAACCACCAACATCCAAATCCGCTACACCCAAAGGTAGCCAGCTGGCCGTTCGAAATGTGGGGAACCGATATAATTGGGCTCATCGAACCAGCATCATCCAAAGGACATCGGTTTATATTGGCAACAACCGACTATTTCTCTAAGTAGGCAGAAGCAGTACCGCTAAGAGAAGTGAAAATGGAGAACAACCTCCATTTCTTCATGAAACATGTCATCTACCGGTTCAGCACTCCGCAACGGATTATCTCGGATAATGGGCCGGCCTACAGGAGCCATAAGATCAGCCGCTTCGCACAGCAGCATAATATAGACTGGAGATAATCTTCAGTCTATAATCCCTGAGCTAACGGTCTAGCCGAGGGTTTCAACAAGACCTTGATGAAGATCATAAAGAAAACGGTGTCCAGAAATAAAAAGGATTGGCACGACAGACTACATGAAGCTCTCTGGGCGTATCGAACCACGTTCAAAACGGCCACGAATACAACGCCATTCGCGTTGGTATTCGGCACGGAAGCGGTACTTTCCTTGGAGATAGAGCTACCCTCTTTACGAGTGGCAGTTCGATATGAGCCGACAGATGAAGAAAATGCCTATCTTCGGCTTGAGGAGCTCGATGCCCTCGATGAAACTCGTCTCATAGCGTGGCAAAACCTGAAAGCTTACAAAGCAAGGATGACGCGCTCATACAAAAGACTAACCAGACCAAGAACATTCCGCCAAGGCGAACTCGTGTTAGTCGTAAAAAGACCTATGATCCCAACCGTACAAAGCGGGGGAAATTCGAGCCGAACTATGAGGGTCCGTGCATCATAGACAAGGTCTATCAAGGTGGGGTCTACTTGCTCATGGATATGCATGGCGAAAGACCCTTCCGGCCAATAAACGGCCGGTTCCTTAAGAAATACTACGCTTGACAAGTCACGACTCAGGTTAATGATAGATGACGACGCTCATGTCTCCTCGCTGTCTTTCTGAGCCAAGACTCTATAAGTAGTATCCGGCAAAACTTCGCCTCGAAGCTGGCCCTGGACCAAGATGTCCCTAAACTAACAATGAACCGTAATGTCCTTAAACTAATACGTTGCTTCAAGCACGACGATAATGTAATTCAAGTCCACAAGTCCCAAAGGCGAGGACTGCATCTCAAGTCCCGCTGGCTACACAGCTGCCCTGGTGGCGAAGTCCTCCCTAAGTTCCATTGGCAAACAGAGGGGTAAAAAAAACGGTACGTCCGCAAGCGGAATGGGCACGGATGAAAACCCGAAAGGACGCCGTGAGTAAAAACAGCAGGGCTATCGGCAAGCTTGTGAAAACCTGAAAGGGCGCAATCTTGTTATAAAAAAAAAACAAAAACGGTATGTCTACAAGCGAAATAGGCACAGATGAAAACCCGAAAGGGCGCCGTGAGTAAAAACAGCAGGGCTACCGGCGAGCTTGTGAAAACCCTGTTCCCCGATAAAATATCAGGAAATACCTCAATGAGGTATCACGTGTTCACACGTGACCAAGGGTCACGTGTTGACACGTGATAGTTTCCTGTGATCTCTACTTTATAGAATTAAATTCTAATCAAACAAAAATATAACAAAACAGCTAAGGAAAGACCCCAATGGGGCATCACGTGTTGACACGTGACCAAGGGTCACGTGCTGACACGTGATGGTCCCTTAGCTCTGTTAAAAGGCGGAATTAAATTCTGAATAAAAGAGGGTCACGTGCCAACACGTGACAGGTCTCTTAGTTTTGTTAAAATGTAGAATTAAATTCTAAATAAAAGAAGGTCACGTGCCAACACATGACAGGTCTCTTAGCTCTTTAACTGATAGAATTAAATTCTATTTCAATGATCAAATATTGGGATCACGTGCCAACACGTGATGGGCTTTAAAAGCCTTCTGAATTAATGGAATTAAATTCTAATTAAGGGAAATCAAAGACCCTAACTGGGAAAGTATTTCTTTAAATCTTTCCAAACAAAAAAAGGATTATGCTCTGTAAAGTGGAGCACCGTTGGATTAAAAATCCAATGATGATTAAAAATCACCAATTTATGGAAAGAAATCCGAAAGGGCGCAATTTCGTAAAATTTTCACTTACGAGATTCTCTCGATCCGTAAAGAGAACTCCCCCTATGAGACCCTCACGGTTTATAGGATTCAAAGTCTTAAGTTACAGGGATCCAAACCTGTCCTTAAGCTGTAATACTCCCCAAGTTGCCCTACAGGCGGTCTGATATTGGCCCTTGTATACAATCCACGGGCAGAAATAAACGTTTCCCCCACAAAGTTCCACCAATCACGAGAAATGTCCTCATATGGTGAACGACACTTGTAAGTCCTCTCGACTTATAAAGAGAAAACACTCTTGTAAGATCCTTACGACTTATAAGAGAACACACTCTTAAGAATCCCCATGATTCCTAAGGAGAAAATACACCTACGAGATCCTCACGACTCGTAGGGAGAAATACTTTTATGAGACCCCTACGGCTCGTGAAGTCAAAAAGGCTTAGTCGACAGGATCCTAATCCTATTTGCTAAGCCACCTTTGTTCAAATTGACAAAGGCAAATGATGATTCGCTCCTAGCAATATCCCAGTTGTAGCGATACTGATACCTAAATCAATATTAAATTCCAAGGCCTTTCACGACAAATGATGATTCGCTCCTGGCAATATTCCAGTCGCAGCGATACTAATGCCAAAATTGGTATCAAACCTTAAGTTACATACTCGCTGTTCGCCGCCAAATACGGAGACGGTACTGCATAGGTTCATCTTGCCTGAATTTGGGGGCAGATGCTATTTGGTTTTATCCATCCACCTCTCCGAAGATTCCAAGTTGATTTATGGCACCGTGCATCGGAGGTTTAGTCGAATGCGACCGTTGTAGTAGACTTCGTCAGCTTCCCCCTCATTGTGAGGAGTTTTTGATTGTGGGGACGCTCTTTCCTGCAGGCGCAAGCCCCTGAAGTTAATTATGCTACCGCATCGCGGTATCCACTTTCTCCTTCTCTAGATAGTCACTTCGTGTCGTGTGTGTTTGTTTTGTTTTTCAGTTGCCCGTAGATTGTATACAGAGACTAATTTATATTGTCGTCCGTAGGGCATGAATTAGTACAAATCCGTATTTTCTTAGATTTGGGTTTGGGTTGGGTTTAAGATCAACTTAAACGTTTGTTGAGGATACGTTAGTCTAATTTTAGACTAAGATCTACTCAATAGGATCATTTAGATCCAACAAAAGAGCATTTGGGCTCTATTGTTTTAGTTTAGGGACGTTGCGGTCCATAAGTTTAAGGACATCATAGTCCATGACAGTTTAAAGACGTCATAGTCTGTAAAGTTTAAAGACATCATAGTCTATGAGTTTAAGAACCTCACAGTCCATAAAGTTTAAGGATATCATAGTCCATGAGTTTAAGGACCCCACAGTCCATAAAATTTAAGGACATCATAGTCCAGTTTAAAGATGTCATAGTCTATGTGGTTTTGGTTCAACCGTTTGGGGATGTACCAAAAATTATTTGTTATTAGGACCCTCCGCCTCTCTGAAGACGTTGAAGAATCACAACGACATATATCAGAGGTACAAAGAGATGTACCCTTGAACCAATGTTGGTTGGGAGATCTGTAGTCAAGTTTGGGACTAAGATCAGTTAAAAAAATTCATGAGCATATGGGCTCAATTAATCTAAATGAGGGATTTGTGGCCAACTTGGGCTCGGCCCACTCAGCTAAAATGTTGAATATTTAATTAAGCTCAGTCCTTTTTCATTTAACAATGCTGAGCATTGGTTTGGGTTCTGACAACATTTTTGTCTTTTATTGAGTGCTGAGCACTCATTATGGTTCCGGGGCTTTATTTAAAAAATAATTTATGTTCTCTCAGCGCACACGTGAGGAGCACATGGTGCGCTTGGCGCTGAGCGCCAGATTTAGAGCGCTAAGGCGCTTTCTGTGAGATAGCGCACACGTGAGGAGCACATGGTGCGCTAGGTGCTGAGCGCCAGTCAATGAATGCAGAGCGCTCCTTGTGAAAGAGCGCACACGTGAGGAGCACGTGGTGCGCTTGGCGCTGAGCGTCAGGAAATGAGTGCAGAGCGCTCCTTGCGAAAGAGCGTACACGTGAGGAGCATGTGGTGCGCTTGGCGCTGAGTGCTAGTAAATGAGTGCAGAGCACTCCTTGTGAAAGAATGCATACGTGAGGAGCACGTGGTGCGCTTGGTACTGAGCGCCAATCTTGGAGAGGTGAGGTGCTTCTTTAAATTGGAGCGCTAAGAGCGCTGCGGCGCTGTGCGCCAGTCTTGGAGCGCTAGGGCGCTTTTTTTTAATTTGGAGCGCTAAGGCTCTTTTTAGGCAACTTTGATCAGTTCTGCGCTCTGAGAATTAAATTCTCGTTTATAAGAGACTTTGTCTCGTGGGTTTAAGAACAAAGTTCTTATTTTTATAAGAGGTGTCACAATCTCTTTTTTTTGTGAAAAGCTTTGCTTTTATGGATCTGTGATCTGAAGAGAATTGAATTCTTCTTTTCCCCCCTTTTATGATGAGATGCTGTGATCTCTTTTGTGAAAAACGTCTGTCTTATAGATCTATGACCTAGAAAAAAGAAACTATGTTCTTCTTCATTTGATGAGATGTTTTGACCTCTCTCTTTTGTTTACCTTGAAGAAATTCTTTTTCTTCCGAGAGCTTGCTCTTCTCTTTTTAAATTTCTCAAAGTTTGTGTGGGGGGAGGGGGGGAGGGGAGGGGGTTTCCTTTCTTCAAGACTTGAAGTCTTGGGCCTTTATATAGGGGAGGCTGATTTGTTGAATCAGTTGAAAAGATCTTTTCTCTAATTGATTTGGGGATGTTTCATATCGTTGGATCTTTGATCCTAGAGCTTCTGTTTTACAGAAGGCAATCTTCTTGTTTTTAACAAGATTAGGAAAATCTTTTTCCATACAGAACTTATTCTGTATCTTGGTGATTTTTAATTACCATTGGATCTTTGATCCAACGGCGCCTTAATTTTCAGAGGTAATTTGATGAATATTATTCATTTTTGATCCAAGGGTGGGGAACATTTAGTTCCAGCGCTAGCGCTCTCGTACTTTGCACGTGAGCGCTGCATCAGAGTCTTCGACTCTTGGTGATAGCGCACTTAGCTCTAGCGCTCTCGTGTTTTGCACATGAGCTCTGCATTAGAGTCTTTGACTCTTGATGCTGGCGCACTTAGCGCTAGCGCTCTCATGCTTTGCACGTGAGCGCTGCATCAGAGTTTTTGACTCTTAGCGCTGGCGGTGCTAGTGCGAGCGCTCTCGTGCTTTGCACGTGAGCGCTGCATCAGAGTCTTTGACTCTTAGCGCTGGCGCATTTAGCGCTAGCACTTTTATGAAGTGCCGCTTCATTTCAAATATTAAAAATTTGAACATAGTTTTGCTCTGATTGGGGGAAAGACTCGTAATAAAAATCAGCGAGCAAAAAATAATGCATATAAAAATAGCCGAAATGATGGGGCAACTCGCAATAAAAATCAGCGAGCAAAAAAATATGCATATAAAAACAGCCGAAATATTTGGGCAACTCGCAATAAAAAGCAGCGAGTAAAAAGAAAATATAGCCGAAATGATTAGGCACCGCGATAAAAAGTCGAAATGATTGGGCAATCACGACTTTAGCGATATAGAAATCTGAAATGATAGAGCGTCGAGGATAGAAAAAAATGAATGAAAATAAAACTTTTGCCCTGCAGGTGATTTCATATCGACCCCTGTATACAATCTTTGGGTACAAATGAAAAGGGAGCCATATTTTCCTACCAGGCTCCATCAGAAGGAGAGCCAAATCTCGACGGTTCGCAGAAAACCTAGAGACCATCTCGACATTCATCTCGTTACAACAGACGCAACATCAACAAAACGGAGCCATGGCAAAGTCTCTAGTTCCAAATGTCGACGGTTCACAGACAATCTAGAGACCATCTTGACATTCGTCAACAAAACGGAGCCATGGCAAAGTCCCTAGTTCCAAATCTCGACGGTTCACAGACAGCCTAGAGATCAACAACGGCGTTCCTTCTCACTCCAACAGGATGCAGACGCGACGTCAACAAAATGGAGCCATGGTAAAGTCCTTAGTTCCAAATCTCGACGGTTCACAGATAACCTAAAGATCAACAACGGCGTTCCTTCTCACTCCAATATGATGCAAACGCGACGTTAACAAAACGGAGCCATGGAAAAGTCCCTAGTTCCAAATCTCGATGGTTCATAGACAGCCTAGAGATCATCAACGGCGTTCTTTCTCACTCCAACAGGATGCAGACACGACGTCAACAAAGTGAAGCCATGGCAAAGTCCCTAATTCTAAATCTCGACGGTTCACAAACAACCTAGAGATTACCTCGACATTCGCCTCATTACAGCAGATGCAGTGTCAACAAAAGAAGCGAAGGCCAAATTCCTAGCTTCAGGGTCTTGACGGCAACTTAAATAAAACCTGAAAGACTATCGGAGATCATCTCACACCAGCGCGGAGTGGTTATGACTCATCGGGGCTTCCAAACTGAGCCTAACCTCAAGTAAAAAGCGTTATGGAAAATTCCTAACGTTTGCTCTTCTGACGGTAATATGACCTGAGGAGATTACTTGAAGACGTATTGTCCAGGCCCCGAAGAGATCAGAGACACGACAGTCATGGGGCTACTCGAACAGCAGCATAAAGTCTGCATATCGGGAAATGCATCAGCCAACGCGACGGTACGATAGATAAAACCCTAGTACCACAGACCCTAACGGACCTCTGTCGTAGAGAGCAGGGGTTAACTGTGACGTTAGGACATGTTTGCCTACAAGCCCAAGGAAGGCAAACTAAACAAACTCCGAAATGAGTCTATAAATTAGAGACTCCGGGATGAGTGAATAAGCTACAAGCTCCGAAATGAGCTCATAAAGTACAAACTCCGCAATGAGTATATAAACTACTTTATACCAAGTCAAGACAGCAAAAGAAAGGAAAGCGCTAGTATGAAATGAAATATGTCTTTTATTCATGAATCAAAATGAATACAAAATACCCTTATTAATGAATGAATACAAAAAAAAAGGAAGAAGAGAATTTAAGTCTCGGAAAAGACTTGCTTCATCAGAACATTCTAGGTAAAAAAAGAGAGAGAAATACACAGAGATTGTTCTATCTTGACCTTTCTAAGGGTTTAACCCTTTGCATAAGAACTTAGTTTCTCCTCTGGTTGAGATTTGTAGAAGCAGATCTCCCCATAAATTGAGAATTTAATTATCATCGGAGAGATTCTGTCATGCAGATTCAAAACTTGAGGGAAAGAACCGAGTTCAAAGAATTTAATTCTTACAGAAACATATGGGAATTTAATTCCTCTGAAAATCAAGGTTTAACCCTACAATAAGAATTTAATTCTCACAAAAAAGAGGCATGAGATCAAAATCTCCAAGCACTCAATAGGATCTCACGTGCTCCACGTGAGCGTCTCTGATGAATGAAAAAGGAAACACACAAAATCGCCTCGCGTGCTCGCACATGAGTCAAGTGTTTAACATTTCTATATAAAAAAGAAAAGGGTGGATAGAACCCAGAGAACAATTCTCACTTTGGGGCCCCTCACGTGCGAGCATGCGAGATCAAAATCTCGCGTTCTTCCTCTGGTTGAGATCTGTAGAAGCAGATCTCCTCATAAGTTGAGAATTTAATTATCATCGGGGAGATTCTGTCATGCAGATTCAAAATCTAGGGGAAAGAACCGAGTTCAAAGAATTTAATTCTTACAGAAACATATGGGAATTTAATTCCTCTGAAAATCAAGGTTTAACCCTACAATAAGAATTTAATTCTCACAAAAAAGAGGCATGAGATTAAAATCTCTAAACACTCAATAGGATCTCACGTGCTCCACGTGAGCGTCTCTGATGAATGAAAAAGGAAACACACAAAATCGCCTCGCGTGCTCGCACGTGAGTCAAGTGTTTAATATTTCTATATAAAAAAGAAAAGGGTGGATAGAACCCAGAGAACAATTCTCACTTTGGGGCGCCTCACGTGCCCACACGTGAGCGCTTCTAAAAGTCAAGTGTTTAATACTTCTATATAAAAAAGGGAAGGGGGAATAGAACCCAGAGAGCAATTCTCACTTTAGGGCGCTTTACGTGCCCATACGTGAGCGCTTCCAATGTGCTGTGTTTAACACTGATTCAGAGCCTCACGTGGGAACACGCGAGTGCTAAACATACACCAATGCTTAGCATTATGAGACCCAGACTTCAGCCCCAAATTGGCTAAATCTTCCTGAGGTCAAAATCTCTTTCAACTCCAAATCAACCGAGCCTATATGCTTATGTTTTCCCAAACTAATCTCAGTCTCAAACATGACTGATGATCACTCAACTGATGATGTCCAAAATGATATTCATCCCACATTCCCCCAAGGAAATCGTAGTCTCAAAATATGACTAATGATTTCTGGGTTGACCACCAACTTCATTTTCCCTCGAATAGGGAAATTGGTTCAAGGGTATATCTCTCCACACCTCTGATACATGTTGTTGTAATTTTTCAACGTCTTCAGAGAGGCGGTGGGTCCCAACAACCAACTGCTTTTGGGTGCACTTCCCAAGCTGACGTGCAGACCTTAAAACAAAACACACCCCAAATCGGTGTATCCCACATCATCGCCGTACATCCTGTTACGTAATAAATACACGGGCATAAAATGGTGATCTGCGAACCATAATGTCCTCAAACTACTATGGATCGAAACGTCCTTAAACTAAACCCTCACCTCAAAAATGGTGATTTACGGACCGTAACGTCCTCAAATTATTACGGACCGTAACGTCCTCAAACTACTACGGACCGAAACGTCCTTAAACTAAACCCTCACCTCAAAAATGGTGATCTACAGACCGAAACGTGTTTAAACTAACAACGGACCGTAACGTCCTTAAACTAAAACAATAGAGCCCAAATTCTCTTTTGTTGGATCTGAATGATTCTAAAACCCTGTTAAGTAGATCTTAGTCTCAAATTGGATTAACGTATTCTTAACAAAAATTTAAGTTGATCTTAATCTCAAACATGATTAATAATCCTTAAATCAACACAAACCTAAATCTAAGATATGTAGATTTGGACTAATCCACACCCTACGGGCGATAACATAAATTAGTCTCCGTATACAATCTACGGGCAACCAAAAATAAAACAAACACACATGACACGAAGTGAACTTCTGGAGCAGGAGAAAGTGTTTATCGCGGTGCGATAACGTAATTAACTGCAGGGGCTTGTGCCTGCAGGAAGAATGTCTCCACAATAAAAAATCCCTCGCAAACGAGGAGGAATCTGACGAAGTCTGCTACAACGGCCACATCCGTCCGAATCTTCGATATACGGTGCCGTAAATTAACTTGGCATTTTCGGAGAGGTGGACGGATAAACCCAAATAGCATCTGCCCCCAAATTCAGACAAGATGATCCATCCCGGTTTCGTCTCTGTTTTCGGCGGTGAACAGTCTTCTTTCCTACTTTCTTAGATTGTTATTTTGAAGGCGTTGTTTCAGATCGAGGGACAAGTTATATTTTGGTGCGACGTTAGACGAAAAGATGGCGGAGGATAAAATAAGAATCAAAAAATTCAATGGTCACAATTATGATTGGTGACGAATGTTGATGGAGAAATACCTATACCAAAAGGACCTGCATCTTCTGTTGATAGGCGAGAAGCCCGAGAAGATGACTGATGAGGCGTGAAATCTTTTGGATAGGAAAGCCCTAGCGACGATTAGACTATCGTTGACTCTGCTTGTGGCTTTTAATATCTCAAAGGAGAACACAACCATGGCGCTAATGACGACTTTAGTGAAGTTGTATGAGAAGCCTTCAACATCAAATAAGATTTACTTGATGAATGAGCTTTCAACATGAAGATGGCTGAGAGTGGTTCGGTGACGCACCTGAACGAGTTCAACAACGTGACGATCTAGTTAGAATCCATCTCGATCGTGTTTGAAGACGAGATTCGGGCCTTGTTATTACTATGTTCATTGTCGGAGAGTTGGGAGAACATAGTTATGGTGGTTAGCAACTCTATCTCAGGGGCTCTCACATTTAATGGTGCGGTAAGTTGCATATTAAATGATGAGACGCGAAGAAAGACCGTGAGTGGAAGTTCAGGAATATCTGCACTTTCGGTGAAGAATCGCAGTAAAATGATGGAAAGGGAAAAGGGCATGAAGGGAAAGTTTAAAGACGATAAAAATCTCAAGGAAAAATCCAAGGAATGTGTTGGCATTATGGAAAGAAGGATCATAGGAAAAGTGACTGCAAATCTCCAAAGAAAGGCTCAGATAGGAAGGCGGATGAAAAGGAAGCGAATGTGGTGGCTACAAAAGAATAAGGGGAACATGAGCTTTGTCTATCGGTGAATGACAGCACAAATCTGGATACCTGGTTCCTAAATTGGGGGGCATCATTTCATTGCACTTCAGGTCGGCATCACTTCAACGAGCATGTTCAATGCGATTATGGACATGTGATGGTGGGAAACGGCCAGCCGTGTAAAATCGATGGCAAAAGGACAATCATCTCACAGCCGTCAGGAGGAGGTCAATTAAACCTGAAGAACTCGAGACATATTCCAGATTTGAAGAAAAGTTTTATTTCCATAAGCTAGCTAGACAATGAAAGGTATATTACGACATTTGGAAATTCTCAATAAAAGATTTCTAAAGGATCGTTGGTGGTCGCAAGGCCAAGTTAAGCAGTTCGTTGTACACATTCAGTGGAAGCTGCTGAGGTTCGGTTGTGTTGGCGGTAATTTCGAAGATAAATTCGAAGACTTCGTTGTGGCATAGAAGATTGGTGCATTTTAGCTAGAAGAACATGAAAATTTTTCAGGGTAGGGGGCTTCTTTTGGGGCTGAAAAAGGTGGAGTTAGGGCTTTGCGAGAGCTACGTTTGTGGGAAGCAAAATGCGCTCAGATTTCAAATTGGAGGTATAGCTAAGAAGACCAAGAAGCTGGAGATGGTGCATACTGACGTATGGAGTCGAGCCTCGGTGGAGTCTTATGCAGGGAATTAGTACTTCGTGACGTTCATCGACGATGCAAGCCGGAAGACTTAGGTGTATGCAATAAAGAAGAAATCCGATGTGTTTGGTATATTCAAACACTGGATTGCACAGGTTGAAAACCAAACATGGGCTAAGGTAAAATACCTTAAGTTCGATAATGAAGAGGAATACTGTACGTCGGAGTTTGAGATGTTTTGCCCGCAAAAGGGTATTCATCGGCTGAAAACGGTACCGGGGAAGCTACAGTAGAATGGTATCGCTGAAAGGATGAAAAAGAAGATCCTAGAGCGAGTGCGGAGTATAACCTTGGATGCGGATGTGCCAAAATTTCTATAGGTAGCAGCCGTCGATACTGCTATGTACTTGATCCATAGAAGCCCGGCAAGTGCGCTTGATGAAGGCATTCGGGAAGAAATTTTATCAGATAAACTGGCTAATTACATGCACCTAAAAGTATTTGGTTGTATTGCATATTTTTTGGTTGATAAGGCAGAAACGGGTAAGCTTGATTCCAAGTCTTAGAAGTGTGCTTTTATCGGATATGGTGGAGACGAGTTCGGATATTGGCTATGCGAATACACAAGCAAGAAGGTAATATGAAGCTGGAACGTCGTTTTTGATGAGCAACACTTGTACAAATAAGAGAAGCAAGCCAAAAATAGTGCGGAATCGGTTTCGTCGAGTTGGACGGAACTCAAGAGAGCAATGATTAGTCTAAAATATTGCACATTTGAATGAATATTTTCCCCGCTATTGTTAAGCTCTAAAAGGTGTTTATTGTAATTATAGAACATATGAGGGTTTATGTGTAAAAAGTTTATTATCAAACGTTTCTACATTATAATTAAAATAATGAGGGAAAATACATGCATATAATATTTATATAAAATATTAGTAATTAAAATATGCATATCATATCAAATATTTCTAATCAATATTCTTAATATATAATATCATATAAAATGGTTAGGATAATATCTCAAAAATACCAAATATTACCAACACCTTGACTTGAGATATTGTGCAGATATTAGATCAGGGTTAGAATCCAAGAGATCCGAGATGTCGGAATCAAATCTGCTGAAATATAGAAGCAAATCATAAGATTTAGCAATGGCGGAGACTCAGTGCATTATTTTCAGAATCCAGATATCGAAGAGATCTCCAAATGTCAACAGAAGAGAGTAGAAAAAAATCCTAGAGGATGATCTCACCAAAGAGCCGCGGTTGGACGGCCAAAAGCATGCATTTGCGGCTGATCCGCGGCATATCCAGAGCCTTAGGATGTGATATTTTATGGTTTTGATCGTATCAAAATATAATCACAGATGGTATCTAGTATTTCTAGTTTCTGTGACTATAAATAGGACCGAGAGCTTCACATCAAAAATCAAACCGAAAAGATCAAGAGGTCCAAAACGATCTACGCATTCAGGTGATCATCAGCTAGTCATCTACCTCCAACAAGATAGAGAGCGAGAGCAAAAACTAGGGTTCTTGTAATCCACCTTCAAAGGATTTGTAAATGCAATAGTTGATTAATAAAGGTAGTGTTTTTATTAGTCTTTTCGCAAATTAATTTCCGCACCTATTTTCTGTATCTTAATCATGCTTTCATTATTCAATCTTTCTTTTAAATCTCAAACCATGAGTGAGTAATTCCTAGTTTGTTAGGGTTCGTAGGCTAGGATAGATCAATAGATGATAAAATCATTTAAATTCTTTTATACATTTTAAAGTGTATAAACCTTAGCAAAACAAATGTTAACATCCTTATCGGACGTGCTACCAATTTATTGCTAGTCACGACCACGATTTGAAATTGGTTTAACACTTGTTTTGATAAAAGCTAGACATGAATAGAGATCAATGTAAGGACAAGGGTTAAGAGGGAAAACCCTAGTTTCTTCCAAAAGAACCCTAATGTACATTCATCACTATCGATATAGTTTTAAACTATTAAAAGATAAAAGGAGTTATTTTTAATTATTCATCCATTACTACTAAGTCCTATGAATTCTACAAGCCTCTTCTTCATAAATTCTACATCCGTATTAAAATAGATCTAAAACCAAACACCCTTCTTCAATCAACCCGTCTAAAGCAAGAAAAAGGTTCACGTTTCCCTGCGGACGACCCGTACTCATCGCGGCTAGGTACTAGCGACACCGTCTTGATTGTGGTTATTTACAACACTTTTTAAACACATCATTTTAAGCAAATTAACATAAATATTCCGCTCCTAGATGCTACCAAACAAGTTCCTTCCTATGCGAAAATTTTAAAGGACTTGTGCACTAGGAGGAGGAAAACTCAAGTATCTAAAAATGTTTTCTTAGCAAGTAATATGAGCAATTCTCTTACCCAATAGGTGCCCACAAAATGTAAGGACCCCGGCTGTCCTACAATATCTTTAACTATTAGGGGTAAAAATATCAATCGTGCTCTACTCGATTTAGGTGCTAGTGTTAACTTTCTTCAGTATTCTATTTATGAGAAATTAGGGATAGGAGGGTTGAAACCTACGCATTGCACTCTCTAGAAGGCCGATCGATCTATCACCTAACCTAGGAGTGAGCTAGAGGACGTGTTAATAAAAGTCGGGAAATTTATATTCCCTGTGAAATTTATAGTTATAGATACACAGCCTGTGGCGAACCCACAGAACTAAATTCCGGCGATTCTAGATTGACCTTTCCTAGCAATTTCAAATGCGATAATCAATTGTCATAACGGTTCATTGAACCTGTCCTTTGGGAAGATGACAATTGAGCTTAACATCTACAAGCTAGGAAGTTATCCCTCCGAACCCTATGCTCATGTATGTTCTGTCGAAAAGATAACTTCCAACAGTTGCGAATTTGAGGAGCTTCACGATACTGATCTCAACACCACTAGTGCGTTATGATTTGATTCTACTGTTTATTATACATGTGAAGACCCTTCGGTCGACAAGTCCACACCAAAGTCTGAACCCTTTGACTTGTCGAATGATTTAGTCGAGCTATCCGAGTTTCATAACTCTCTTTCTGATGAGATTATCATTCAGAAACTTGATGAAAGTTTTGAAGATATTTTTGCCGAAGAACTCGCATTCCTAGAAGACATGGGAGTTGTGATGAATCAACCCCCACCCAAAGAAGTTGAACCGCCACACCTTCTTCTTATCAAAAACAAGAATGCGAGTATTGCACCACCACTGTTTCGTCTCTACCAACCGAGACGTAAACCCGATCGATTACGCCTGTTACCTCCCCACTTCTGCGCATCTATGATCTTCCACTAACTATGGTGTTACATTGATAAAATATTCGAATGGTTGGTGTTGACTTTTGGTCTTTGTAAAGCTTTGCATAGACCAATAACTTTACCCCCTTCTTATAATTCTTAATACTGTTTTGCTCAAGTTTGGGGGGGGGGGGAGAAAAATATTTTGGTTCTTGAAAGAAAAACAAATATTTACAAAATTGTGAGCCAAAAATAAGTTTGAGGGAGGATTTCACTGTCATTAATTCTTGTCCCCGTTACTAACTTTTCTTCCCAAGTCTACAGGTTTTAAGTTTAACAGATTATATCAGTGAGGACACTGCTGCAAATAGGTTTGGGGGAGGTTTGTGCTTATTCACGCATCATTTTTTGCATTATACTAAATAAAAGCACATTTTTTTGATAATGAAAGTTAGAAAGTGAAAAATACATATGATAGGAAGGATAAGTTTAAGAAAAGAAAGAAAATTAGATATTTTATAACGAAGCTAGTAATAGGTAGTCATGAGCTGTTGTCCCAAGGGTTAATAAGATGAAGAAAATCACTAATCTGAAGATAGAATTGAGTATGAAAAATAGTCCCTATTATTGAGTCTAAACATCTTAACTTTGATACCCTACTATACGCACTTGCATACATCTTGAAACTTGGGATAGTAGAGGATACCTTAAAATGTTCTTGTCGAAAAGCCTTAGTATGACGGAAAAAAATATATAAACAAAATATAAAAAAAATGTTGAAGAAAAATGAACACTGGTTTTGTAATTATTTAAGGCAGCATAAAAAAATATAGCGTGGGTTCCTTATCACCTAGTGCCTTAGACCAACTGGTTTGGGAGCCACCGCTAAGTTTTAGGTGTTGTAATATGAGAATATTACTAATTACGCATAAAAAAGTGAGCACATTTGGTAATCGGTTGGTTAGTACCTCAAGAAATATTAACGGTCGCATGAAAAATGTGTGAGCAATTCTATCTATAAAACATTCACCGATTAAAAAGTACTAAGGACGATGGACAAGAGTATGATAGCTTGAATTGAATTCTCTAAGTGTAGGGATGTCTTTTACACACACGTAGGGGTGTCACGCCCCGCTTTCCGGTCTACGGGCAGAGGGCGTGACGAGGTCCGCTACGTATTTATTCAGAAGTAAACACGCTAAGCGCATCTAAGCAATATAAAATAAAATGTACACAAGTGACAAGATGTAAATGAACAATAACTTTATTTATTAACATTCTTTTTATAATACAATGAAAAGCAAATACATGGAATGAAAGCAATGCCTAAACAGTGGCATAACAGAAATGAAAATATTTATAAGTAAACTAGAGTTTCGGGTCAAAGGCTAGCTGATCCAAGTCCTCGCTGGTGGGCTCTGTCTCCAGAAGGTTCGATCCACCTGACAACATTCCAAAGAAAGAAGAAAGGAATGTCATCAGCGAACAATCGCTCGGTAAGTCCCAAAGTTAAGTAGAGACAGAATAGACTGAAAGAGAATATAACTTTTACAGTTGTATTATATTTTTAACGCTGTTGTTTGTAGCTTGGGACAGAAAATGCCAGTGTATATGAGAGGAGTCTCATTATTCCGGAGACTAGGTTATACGGAGCACAAGGAACCGTTCAGCCACGGTACAACGGCAATGGAGATTCAGGTTAGGTGTATAATGGTTACAGTCCCGTGCTACTTTTAACACATTCCATACCAATCTACCCCTTATAAACCCCGCGATATCTTTATTGTATTGTATTGTTTGTTATATAGATGGATGACTTGCCGAAACCATGATATCAGTAAATGGAACGGATATAAATGGAGATTCATGTTGACAGAGTATATCCATGGTTCGGTTCAGTCAATATAGATTAATAAAAATTGAATAGGGTTTCATAGATTCATGTTGTATTGTAGTTTGTACTTGAATCACATTCAAGTCAGATTTATTAGATTGAGACTCGGTCTGAGTCAGACACTTTTGAAAAGAACTTGAAATCCTGAATTAGTTTTGATGTTATCGGTAACTGCTGCATATGGACGACAGGATTTGTGTCTTTTTTCAAGACAATTACCGTGTTGATAACACCGTTTGTTAGATTGTCTACTTTAAATAGGCAAGCACCCATATCTTCGGCTCCCTGAGGTTCAAGAGACTGGTCCCACTTAAACCTATGTTTTCTAGGGTCCTTATTATAATTTAGTATAACTTGAGGGGGTTTTATATAAAAATAGTTTGATATAATTTTCAAAGTACACCTCAAGTATTTAATTATCGTCTTTAGGGTTTTCAT
The DNA here is from genome assembly GCA_030015575.1 of Agapanthus africanus. Classification (NCBI taxonomy): domain Eukaryota; kingdom Viridiplantae; phylum Streptophyta; class Magnoliopsida; order Asparagales; family Amaryllidaceae; genus Agapanthus; species Agapanthus africanus. The sequence continues at coordinate 72,631,434 of CM057338.1, forward strand.
AGATGTATATTTTATAGATGTGTAATTTCTAGTGAGTAGAACCTAATTTCATAGTATATGGTAGTTTATTGAAATATTGTACTTGTGATGTATTTGGATGGTATTTTCATATAATAGTGATTCCTTTGATTTAAAAAACTTTGTATACTTATATAATCAAAATAGATATTTTGATAATATATATATATATATATATTTAATGAAAATAATTCATATATTTTCTTGTAGAAATCTCATTTTTTAAAGAAAAATGTATAAAAATTCTATCGAGATCGAATACTCCTTAAGGAGGTCTGCATCTCGCTCTACTAAGCCCGAGTATATGCGATAATCCACACCATCCTGAACGGGGTCCCCAAAATGGGTTGTAAAGGCGTAATTGCATGGAAATGTTTAATATATCTTTTTATAGAAAACGGTTTTGTAAGTTTAGGGTATTTATTTGTAAATTCGTATTTTCCCGTATTCTATTGTCCCAAAATTTATCGTGCTATGATAGAGATGTGTATTGTGATGAGTTAGGTCATTACCTCGTGAACTATCCAAAGGTATAGCAGGGAATAAAGTTATTATGTCGTAACTAAAGTATATGGTATTTTTCTGAAAAAGTGCGATAAATGTCACAAAAAGGATTATTTTGATGTGAAAGTTATTTTATTGAGATTTTTAATGTTTATTAAACAACATATGAGAATATAGTTTTATCTTATTAAAGAAGATTGTAGTTTTTCTAAAGAAAACCGAATCGGAAATCGGACTAACTCCGCTTCCGTCGGATTTTGGAAATGAAACTTTTTAAAGATAAAGATGAGAGGGGGAAATGGGACTTACTGGTCACAAAGATAGAGGGGAGAAAGAGGAAGAGTGGGGAAACGACGGTGCGTCGTTTCGTTGCCGGAAACTCCTTGGATCATCGCCGGAATTTCGTCGGAGCTTCGCCCTTTGTTAACTCTACTTGCACACTATAGAGACTTGGGAATTCTTGAGAGTTTTGACAGAGATTTATGAGTGAGGAAGTGTGAAATGAGGGGTGGTATTTATAGGAAAAACTAGGGTTTAGGGTATTGAATGGGGGAATTAAAATTTGTATTAAAAACAGAATTTAATGGGGTTTTATTATTCTCTGGAAATGTGCAGAGAATACAAACAGTGTAGGAGGAGTGGGGTAGCTGAAAGGGTGCAGGAGTGAAGAATTGAGAGCATTAGGGACGGAGGGAACCGGCGGCGCCGGGGGTTTTGGGGTGGGTCGCCCATTCCTGATGGATGGGGCTAGGGTTTGGGCCATGTGTCTTTGTCGCTTTGGCTTCCACAGTGCACATGTTTAAATTATCTGTGATTCTTGGTTTTACGTGTTGTGCACGTGTAGACCTTTGGGCTTCTAAAAAGATTAAAAGAAATTAAAATAAAAAGATAATGTGGCTGATGGGATTTGAACTCTGGTGCTTTGTAACAGTAGTGCAAGTCGTTACTAGTGAGCTACAAGTTCTTTCTTGCTGTTCAAAAGCAGAACAAATTCTTATAGCATTCACAGGATTGCAAGTACCCCAATTGTACATTAACTTTAAAAGAATTTTCTGTACATTGAAATTAGAGTTGTTACAGTCTACCCTCCTTACAAAAATTTCGTCCTCAAAATTTACAATTTAATTTAAGGACTAGTTTACAAATAAGTGAGGATATCTTGCACGCATCTCATCTTTTCTTTCCCATGTTGATTCTCCTGGTGTATCTTTTCTCCACATCACTTGAACCAAGTTGACTTCCTTATTCCGAATTGACTTCACCTTTCTATCCAGGATCTCAACAGGTTGTTGCTCACAAGATAAATCTGGCTGTACAGTGAGCTTGGAATGATCAAGAATATGGCTGGGGTCACTCACATACCTTCTGAGTTGGGATATATGGAACACATTGTGCACTCCTTCCAATGAAGGTGGAAGTGCCAAGCGATAAGCCATTTCACCGACTCGTTCGAGTATGTCGAACGGTTTAATATACTTTGGACTTAGCTTACCCCGTCTTCCAAAACGGATCACTCCACGGTTCGGAGATATCTTCAGAAATACGTAATCTCCCGGCTGGAACTCCAAAAGACGGCGCTTTGCATCAGCCCAGTGCTTCTATCGATCTTGGGCTATGCGCATTCTTTCCCTGATAATACGAACCACGTCTCATGTCCATGAAGTTCTCTATCTTCGATGTCGTCCCAACTTAAGGACGGTCGACACTTCCTTCCATAAAGCGCTGCAAAGCGTGCCATTCCTATACTTGCTTAGTAGCTGTTGTTGTATGAAAACTCCACAAGATGTAGGTGATCTTCCCTCGATCCTCCGAAGTCTAGCAAACACGCTCTGAGCATATTTTCCAAGATCTGAATAGTTTGCTCAGACCGACCATCTGTTTCTGGATGATAAGCTGTGCTGAATTTCAGACTTGTTCCCAAGCTCGCTTGCAGACTCTGCTAAAATTGCGATCGGAATCTGGTGTCACGATCGGAGACAATGCAAACCGGTACTCCATGCAATCTCACGATTTCTTACATGAGTTCATGGGTATCGGAGATAGTATATTTATGAAGATTTTAAATAGTACTTAAATTCTTTCCTCCATGTACTTCTTTGCTAATGTCTCAGTAGATTGGCCAACTCGAAATAGGATGAAGTGAGCTGACTTTGTAAGTCGATCCACAATAACCCATACCACATCGTTACCCTTTGTGCTGCGAGGAAGTGCAATCACAAAATCCATCGTGATGTGTTGCCACTTCCATTCTGGGATAAGTAACAGTTGAAGTAAACCGATTGTCCTGTGATGTTCAGCCTTTACTTATTGACACACCAAGCATTTAGCGACGCTTCTGGCCACCTCACGCTTCATTCCATGCCACCAGTAATTTTGACGCAAATCTTTGTACATTTTTGTACCTCCAGGGTGTACTGAGTAGGGAGAGCTGTGAGCTTCTTTCATTAACTCTTCCCGAACAAAACCTTTTGGTACACACAGTCTGTTGCCGTATCATAAAGATTCGTCTTCATGAATGATGAAATCTGTTCTGAGTCCATTCTCTACTCGTTCTATGATCTTTTGCAACTTAGTATCACTTGCTTGAGCTGCTTTGATCTGATTGACAATGGTAGATTGAACTTGTAAGTTCATCAAACTTGAAGCGTTACCTGGCATGAACACTTCAATCTCCATTTGATGTATGTCTTGCTGAAGTTTCCACTGTGCGGTGAGATTCATTGCTAATGGTTGGCGACTAAGGGCATCAGGTACTACATTCACCTTCACTGGGTGATACTGCAGGTTGATATCGAAGTCCGCCATGAGTTCTAACCATCTTCTCTGCCGCATATTAAGCTCCTTATGAGTAAACACATATTTCAGACTCTTGTGATTTGTGTATATGTTCACTCGTTCACCAAGAAGATAATGGCACCACATCTTAAGAGCAAAGATTACGGCTGCCATCCCCAAATCATGCGTCGGATAATTGCGCTTATGAATCTTCAGCTGTCTTGAAGCATAAGCCATAACCTTACCGTGCTGATGTAGAACACATCCTAATCCCTTACCGGATGCATCAAAATGTACTTCGAAACCTCCAGATTGGTCCGGTATGACGAGAATAGGCGCTTACGGCAACTTTGACTTGAGTTCTACGAAAGCTTGTTCGCATGCTTCTGACCACATGAATTCTTCATCTTTATGTGTGAGCTTGGTCAGGGGTGTTGCAATCTTAGAAAATCCTTCAATGAACCTTCTGTAATATCCAGCTAGACCCAAAAAACTTCGAATGTCCTTCACTGATTTTGGTGTCGGCCATTCGCTTACGGCTGAAACTTTCGCTGGATCCACAGAGATTCCTTCGCCTGATACAATATGTCCGAGAAAACCGACTTGATCTAGCCAAAACTCACACTTGCTGTATTTGGCATAGAGTTGATGCTGTCGTAGAGTTTCCAGGACAATTCGTAGGTATTCGGCGTGTTCCTTCTGACTCTTAGAATAAACCAGGATGTCGTCGATGAAGATGATAACAAACCTGTCTAAGTACTCCCGGAAAACTTGATTTATTAGGTTCATGAATGTTGCTGGTGCGTTGGTCCCTCCAAATGGCATTACAAGAAATTCGTAATGACCATAACGAGTTCTGAATGCCGTTTTATGGATATCAGATTCCTTGACCTTCACCTGATGATAACCCGAACGAAGATCTAACTTGAAGAAAACACAAGATCCACTTAGCTGATCGAACAAATCGTCGATGCGCGGGAGTGGATACTTGTTCTTTATTGTTATTTCATTCAAGGCTCTTTAATCAATGCACATTCTGTATGAACCTTCCTTCTTCTTCATGAGTAAAACTGGAGATCCCCAACTTGAAGTGCTGGGACGAATCCATCCTTTCGCCAATAATTCGTCCAACTGGGTTCGGACTTCTTTCAAACCTTCCGGACTTAACCGATACGGTTCTTTGATCACCGGTTGTGTTCCTGGTACTAAATAAATGCTGAATTCAAGAGCTCGATCGGGAGGCAAACCTGATATATCGTCAGGAAACACATCGTCGAACTCTCGAACTACTTCTGGCTTTGATCCTTCCTCCGCTTGGATTGCCGCAATCATTGCCTTCTTTGGTTTCGCCTTGTATGTACTTGGCTCCAGGGTATGGTTTCCACTTTTGAAATAGAAGATTAGATGTTCTGGAATCTCGAACACTACCCTCCTTTGACGACAGTCAATGGTAGCATAGAACGTTTTGAGCCAATCCATACCCAGAACCACATCGAAGTTCGGTATGTCCAGCACCTTGAAGTCAGCATAGAATTCTCTGCTGCAGACGAACACTGGACACAGGTTGTATCCTATTGTTGACTTTTGAACACCGTTCCCTAAACTGACATTCCAGCTGGATACAAGCGGTGTGACTGGAATCGCATGAGTTCATACGAACCGTTGTGACATAAAGCAATGAGATGCTCCAGTATCGAAGAGTGCTAATGCAGAGAGTGAGGCTACTAAGATTGTATCTAAGTTATATGGGATATATTTTAGGTATGAGAGAAAATGTATATAGGTATATCTATGGACTGAAAGAGAATTTGAAAGGGAAGTGTTACCAGTAATGACTTGGCCGGTGGCTTCAGCTTCTTTCACAGTCATTATGAAAGCCTGTCGCCTAGGCACATTCCTCCTTGCTGGAGGAGCATTCCTCTGTCCGTTCCTTAGTCCTTGAGGTATGTTCCGTTGAGTTTGATGGAACTGACGAGGAGGAGGTGCAGTTGGTCCACAAGGAGGTGGAGCAGGAAGTGCAAGTCTCGAAGCAGGTGCCTGGATGGCTGGGCGCTGTGGGTAAGTGATCGTTGACCTGGGTGCAGCATGTGGGTTGTGTCTACAAGGATAAGACCCAATATCATGAGTAGCTGAACCGCAGACTAAGCAAAGGTGATTGGCACGCCGACAATCTTTCACCAGATGTCCATCTCTCCTGCAGTATGTGCAAAAGGCTGGGCTAGGCCGGTTGTTCGGTACTCCTGGTCTCCTTGGCACAAATGGTGGCCTTGAAGAGGCTCCTCCTGCCATCTGGTTGGTAGGGCGCTTAACTCTGGCAGATTGATATCTGCCCCTCATCTTTACCACCGCCTCATATCGACGGGCCTTGTTCCCCTCCGAAAGACGGCGCGACGCGGGGACGTCTTGCCTGAGATTCAGGGCAGATGCTAATAAGTGCTATCCGTCCACCTCTCCGAAGATGCCAAGTTGATTTATGGCACCATGTATCGAAGGTTTAAACAGATGCGTCCGATGTAGCAGACTTCGTCAGATTCCCCCTCGCTTGAAGGGTTTTTGATTGTGGGGACGCTCTTCCCTGCAGACGCAAGCCCCTGCAGTTAATTACGCTACCGCATTGCGGTAACAACTTTCTCCTTCTCCATGTGGTCACTGCATGTCGTGTGTGTTTGTTTTGTGTTTGGTTGCCCGTGGATTGTATACGGAGACTGAGTTATGTCATCGCCCGTAGGGCGTGGACTAGTCCAAATCCGTATTATCTTAGATTTGGGTTTGGGGGTTTGGGTTTAAGGATACGTTAGCCCCATTTGAGACTAAAATCAACTTAAACGTTTGTTAAGGATACGTTAGTCTAGTTTTTAGACTTAGATCAACTTAACGGGATCGTTTAGATCCAACAAGAGAGCAATTAGGGGCCCTATTGTTTAGTTTAGTGACATTGCGGTCAATAGCTAGTTTAAGAATATTGCGGTCCAATGTTAGTTTTAAGACATTGCGGTCAAGGTTAAGGACATCATAGTTCGAGGATTTAAGGACTCCACAGTCCGGCGTTAGTTTTAAGACATCACGGTCAAGGTTAAGGACCTCATAGTCCGTTGTTAGTTTTAAGACATCCCGGTCAAGGTTAAGAACATCATAGTCCGAGGATTTAAGGACTCCACAGTCCGACGTTAGTTTTAAGACATTACGGTCTTGGTTAAGGACATCATAGTCCGAGGATTTAAGGACTCCACAGTCCGGCGTTAGTTTTAAGACATCACGGTCAAGGTTAAGGACATCATAGTCCATGAGTTTATGGACCCCACAGTCCGTGAAATGTATGGTTGTTGGGACCCGTCACCTCTTGAAGATGTTGAGGAATTACAATGACAAATATCAAAGGAGTGAAGAGATGTACCCTTGAACTAAGGTAGATTAAATGATCTGTAGCCTAATTTTGGAACCAAGACCAATTAATTATATTGTGAGCCCATTGGCTTAGTTAAGTCTGAATTGAGGACTTATGGCCAACTTGGGCTAAGTCCAATTGAGTTTGACCTTTTATTGGACTGTTTGACATTTGTCTGGTTTTAGTCCACATTATTTAGAAATGCTAAACATTTTCATCTTTGATTTCCTCAATTTTGAGATTCAATCGAAGGGGAGGCTTTGCCTCTGGAAAATTAGCCAAATTGGCCAAAAATAATGTTTAGACAATAAGGAACAGCAGTGTTAAACACTGAAAATAAAGTTCTCAGATTAGTGTTAAACACTGGAAGTAAGATTCTCAAATTAGTGTTAAACATTAAAAGATGATTAGTGTTAAACACTGGGGATGGGATTCTCGAATTAGTATTAAACACTAAAACATGATCAGTGTTAAACACTGGAAATAAGACTCTCAAATTAGTGTTAAACACTAAAAGATGGTCAGTGTTAAACACTGGGAACAAAACTCTTGAATTAGTGTTTAAAATACTAAAAGAAAAGCACGTGGGGACACGTGAGGGCGCCCAAAGGTGGGGCCAGATCTCCTTTTCTTCGTTCTGCAAGTAAGCGTTAAACACTTTTTATGTTTTCTTTGGAGCATCACGTGCTGACACGTGAGGAGGATTTGTACGCTGATTGTTAGAGCGTCAGCCAAGGGGTCACATGGGAACACGTGAGAGCGCCCAAGACTCCTATTTATTTTACTTTTCCTTTCTGTGTTCCGGGGGTCACGTGGAAACACGTGAGGCATTGCCTCTGAGCTTTTTCCTCCTTACTTCTGTGGATCTTTACAGGGGTCACGTGGGGACACGTGACCCTGGTTCTTTGCATGTTTGAAGATCCCTTTATCTTTTGAGAATTAAATTCTCTGTGGTTTTAACCTCAATTATAACTTTAGAGGAATTAAATTCCTATTTTCTTTGGAAGAATTATATTCTTAGATAGGGTTAAACCCTAATTTTTCTATATATGTAAAGAATCAGGTTCTGGCATAGGGTGAAACCCTAGTTTCATTTTAAGAGGAATTAACTTCCTGTGAGAATTAATTTCTCAATTAGGGTTAAACCCTAGTTCTGTCCATCTTGAAGGAATTAAATTCCTATAATTTTGGAGAATTGAATTCTCATATAGAGTTAAACCCTAATTTCTTTTCTGTAGGAATTAAATTCCCCATATATGTAAAGAATTAAATTCTGGCATAGGGTGAAACCCTAGTTTCTTTTTTAAGGGAATTAAATTCTTGTGAGTTTGAGACAATTAAGTTCTCAATTAGGGTTAAACCCTAGTTCTGTCCATTTTGAAGGAATTAAATTCCTATAATATAGGGTTGAACCCTAATTTTATCTTGAAGGAATTAAATTCCTATAACTTTGTGAGAATTAAATTCTCAAAACTCAATTCCTCCTTTATGTTTTAGATCTGCATGGCAGGATCTCGACTCGATGAGAATTAAATTCTCAACCTATGGGGAGATGTGCACTTTGCAGATCTTCAACCAGAGAAAGAACTAAGTTCTTCTCTTTTTTTTTATAGAAGAGTTAAACTCTTAGATTGAGAATTAAATTCTCTTTTTTTTTGAAGTCTTGATCCCCTTTCTTTTCTTACCTAGGGTTTTTTTTTGCAGAGAATCAAATTCTTCCTTCTGAATTTTTAAGACTTCAAGGCTCTATCTCTCTCTCTCTTTTTCTTTTTTCTTTTAACTCTCTCCCTTGGCACCTATTTATCGGAGAAGGAAAAGAATCAATCTGTTTAGTAAATCTCTCATTGAGAGATCTGATTTATTTATTGAGAGATTTGATTACTTTCATCATTGATCTGGGCCTTTAAATCATTAGGTGAATTTTATTCACCGTTGGATTTTAAATCCAAAGATATTCTTTTGTTATTTCGGTTAGATTTAGGGGGAAATCTTTCCATGTCCAAGATTTTTCCATAAATTGGTGATATTTAATCACCCTCGGATTTTTAATCCAACGGTTTTACATAATTCTTCTTTATTTTAGAAAGATTTAAATGATCTTATTCAGAATTTAATTCTGTTGAACAGCAGGGCTTTTAAAGCCAGTCACGTGCGGCCATGTGACCTTTGGTCACGTGTCAGCACGTGACCCCGGGTCACGTGAACACGTGACCCCGGGCCCTGAAGGGACTCCTCTTCTGCGCTCTGTTCTCTGCCGCTGTTTAACTATCACGTGCCAACACGTGACCACTGGTCACGTGCGAGCACGTGATACCTCTTCTGAAGCTTTTCCTGATTTTAAAACAGGGAACAAATACCCCCACAGCGTTGTTCTCACGTGTCTGCACGTGAGTGCAACGCTGTCACTTTTGTGACCGTTGGATCTGCCTTGGGAGTTGGGTAGATGAAACGTTTTCCATCCCATCCTATAAATGCCCATGTCTTTTCAGAAGCGCCTCCACTTTTGCTCATCTTCCTCCTCTGCTAACTTTCTTCTTTTCGAGAATTTAATTCTCTTTTTCAGAGCTTAGATCTCTGCTTCAAACTTTTTCCAGAGTTTAACTCTGTTCCAAGAAGACCCTTTCTTCAGGTAATGACCTTTGAACGATCGGAGAGCTTTTCCAGCAATCACCACGGGATTTTAAATCCAGATCAAGGGTTTTTCCCTTTGACAAGAACGCACATTTCTTTTTATTTTAAGTTCTTCCACAAGAACAGAAAACCATCTAATTTTCAAACTATAGATCTCTTAGGGTTTCTTTAACCTTTAGGCGGATGATGGTGTTGGTTGTCCCTTCCATGGAATTTAATTCCATCCCCAAGGAGTTCTGGCTCTGGAACAAAATTTTCTGGGAATTTAATTCCCTTTTTCAAAAAGGAATTTAATTGCTTTGAAGAACTTAGTTCTTCCCAGGGAACTTCATGGGTTTTCTTGCTCTGAGTCATCTTCTTCACAATCCAGAAGAAGTCTGCATTGTTGGTATTTAGGAATTTAATTCCCTTGATTCTGTTTGATTTATCACGGAGTCCAAGATGGATCTGTCTTTTAGGGGGATGTGTATGGTCACTTGAAACCCACTGCCTATTTAATGAGAATATTCCCTTTATCTCATTATAATTGCTGTGCCTCATCATTAGCCAGCCGCCATTTTGATTTCGTGGGACCCACATGTTTTGTAACTCATGGTCCCATAAAATGAGTCTTTTATCACTGTCTTTTCCTTTGTATATATATCTATAATCACTGTTGGTTTTGCCTTAACAGTTTCCTCTTATTTTATTACAGGTGCAATGACGTCTGTTCTGTATTTCCCTTTCGCTCGTTCGGAGGCCGCCTTTCCTCAATCACCATCTGATGAGGAAGTGATGGCGATGATCAAGTCCCATGACCCGACCTGCACCAACTTGCTTTTGTGGGGGACCTGGTACGGTCGTATTATCCGGGGACGTCGAAGCTTTCTTTGCGAAGTACCGACGGAGCCCACCTTTTTGTTTCTGCCAATGGACCCACCAAGGACAGTCTTTGCTGTGGAGATGCCGAATTGGACTTCGATGGGGCGGCTCGAGCCTTCGACGACGGGTATCCCGAACCATCCGATCCCAGCTATAGATATTCTGGGGCGGCGTATTTGTCAGGGTGAGGCTCGACCATGGGGACAAATCTACAAGATAGGGCTCACCCCTCGACACCCTACGGGCTACCTCCTCTGGGCTCGTTACATCCTATCCTCCCATCGCGCGCGGCTGCAGAAGGTCGGGCTTTACCAGGCGATGTATGCGTCGCTCTTCCACTACCAATCCCCGCATGTCTGGTGGGTTTAGGCATTCTTGAACTAGTGGAATCTCCCCACCAACACTTTTCTTTTAGGGGACCGCGAGGTTTCGATCTCTGTGGAAGAATTTCGCGAGATCTCGGGGCTGCCAATCAGGGGTACACTGTATGAGGAGCTGTTGCCTCCTAATGAGTATGTTTTTGAGCCCGAGCCCGCAATTACCGGCGGCTTGTCTAGTGAGAACGCCGTTCGCCACAAGCGTTCAAGTTTGATCAAGGCGCTGGGTATTTTTGACCGGCTGTTCACGGAATCTGAGGAGCAGGGAGTTACTTTTAAGAGCTTCATTGCCTGCTTCCTCCGCGAGGATGTCCTGTCGAAGACGGCTCCGAAGTTCGCAAACATCAAGGACCCCTTTGGGTTTGGTCCGAAGAAACTGCCGACCAAGGAATCGGATTTACCGCAGTACTACATACCTATTATGTCGCCGGTATCTTTCGAATCTATCGCAGCTCCTGGCATGGATGAAGAGACATTCTTCGTGGGCTTTGTCAGTGTCTGGCTTAGCTGGTTCGTCATTCCCATGCATCGCCGCTTCATGAGAGTCTCGATTATTTATCCGGCTCATCGCATCGCTGAGGGAACGCGGCTGGCCATTGGTATCCCGGCGTTGGCGTATCTATATCATGGGTTGGGCGCCGCTGCTAACACCTCAACTCCTGGCGTGGACGTAGTAAACTTTTCCCTCCATTACTTTACGTCTTGGATTGAAATGCATGTGTTGGGGGCCTTTGCTGCACATCAGCGACCCAGTTTTTATGATGCTTACACTTTTCCGCGACTCATGTGGCTAGTGGATGCCTCTGCACCTGATCCAACTCAGTTTGGGGCCATTCGTGTGTTGATAGCTCCTTACGCTAGCGCGGGCGGACTGGTATTTATTGATCAGGTTTTCTATCTGCTCCTTCAGGCCCGATTCAACAACTCCACGACCAGTCGATAGGGGAGGTGCCTTCTCTGAAGCCCCGGGAGGCCACGCACTTATACGCGATCAGACCGGGTTATCTCGTATTCCGTCAGAACAGTGCAGCTCTGTTTATGCGGTACAATCCGCATCGCTTCGCCCGGCAGCTTGGATATGATCAGGGTGTCCCCTTTGAGGCTTTTACGGTTGCGCCGGTCCCTTCACCCGTAGCTGTTTGTGATACTGCTCATCACTTCGTGAGGTTGAACACTGGTTCTTACTTTATGATCCCCGAAGCAGATCATACTCCCCGATGCGTGGGGGCCTTCACAGGATGGTATCTTCATCGGGTCAACCCAGTCATTGCTAAGGAGAAGAGGTTGCTTCTTGGCTATGGCGCTTTTGCTCCGGCTCAGGCCACAGGTATTCCACTGCGGCCGCGTGCACCGGTCCGCTTTCCCTTGAGGGACACCAGTGTTGCGCTCATTCCGGGGGAATTAGAGGTAGACCCTACCCCCACCGTTGGTATGCCATTGGGTACCCGGTCGCGGGCCAATCGGGCTCCGGTACCAGCACCACCGCCCGTGGTGTCGACAATGGCAGTGTCATTCTCGGTAGCGCCGCCAGACGAGGGTGCCGGTAACGAGGGTGTTGAAGGTGAGGTGGGTCGGCGTCGTGCCAAGGCTCCAAGGGAAAAGAAGCGAGCGTCCTCTGGCATTAGTTCCGGGCTAAACAGGAGGAAGAAGATAGCCGCCTGTCTGCTCGATCTTTCAGAAGGATCCGAACCAGTCGTTTAAGATGAACTAATATCCATGATATCGCCGGATGATGGTCTTCTTTTCCCAGGTTCATCTGCCGAGGAAGCCGCACAATTGGCTAAGCCTATAAGACGCTCGCAGCTTGAAGCTGAGAAGGTAAGGATCCCGAAGAGGCCTTATCCTGCCGTCTTCTTCTATGAAGATCCTTCGTAGATACGGCGGCGGTTCATCGGCCCTTTGGAGGAGTGGGGAGAAAGGGCCCTTAAGGAGGCTACTTCGGAGGATGCCGTGGACGCGCTTTCCTTGTGGACGGGTGGCCACGAGTCCACCCTTGAACCCCGGTGAGCACACCTCCTTGAGAAGGAGCATCGGCTAGAAGAAGCCATATTGAAGGCTTCCCTTCGTATTGGTATGTTTTTATACTTCTTTGTAGCATTTCAGATTGTTTATCCCTGTATGTATCCTTATTCTTGCGTGAATTGTGCAGAGTCTTCAGTGATGGGGGAGGTCCCTAAGGGCTTGCTGAAGATAAAGCCTGTTGACGTCCCCAATGAAGCATTGGTCGATGTGGAAGGGGTCGATGACGCTGCGCTTCTTACGATAGAGCCTCCTGTGGCGGTTGTTGATCCTGGAGCACTTGCTCCTTTGGGGGAGGCACCTTTGGTAGTCGCCGTCCCACCGGCTCTTCCCGAGGGCGACCCCGAGGCTGGGGTGGAGATAGTCAGGACCATCCTCCCTTCGTTGGAACCCGAGGCCACGGCGGAGGCCGCTGAAGCTGCTATCCCCCCAGCTCAGAATGGGAGGAGTGTCGAAGGTAACCTTCTAGATTTTAAATGAGCGATCTTTCTGTTATCTGAACTCTTTTGTTTTTTCAGAATTGCGTGGACTAGCGGCCTCTATTGCCGATCTGTCTCCCCGGCATTCCTTTCAGCGTCTGCTGGCGATGGCCGCTCCGCAGGCGATATCTGCTCAACGCATTGTCCTCTCATCTGGGCAAGGTTAGCATTGTTCTCCATTTTTTATTATGGCATCGTTGTTATTTTGCGGAATGACATTGATGTCTTTTACAGTTTTGGAAGCCGATGACGAGGTCGAGGTTATTGAAGGGCCAGGGGAATCTTCAGCTCCGACTTGCCCGACCGTAGGTAAGTGACATTTCAATATAGTCCCACTTGTTCCTTTGCTTAAGAGTTTTACTGACATTTTTGAAATCTTGAACAACCTTGCCAGCCCCCATAGCGTTGGAATCACGTATCGCCATGCCGCCCGGCCCCTATGCTTTGCGAGCCTCAGAGCGCCTGGCCCAGTTAAGCCTTGTCTCCCTGTCGTCTTTGATCGAGGAGCTTCGTGCTGACAGCGCAACTACAGCTGAAGCATTTGCTGCTGAGGCTAACGGTTCTCTTCCTTTTCTTACCACCTACCATAGCGAAGAGGTGGTGCGAGTCTGGGTGGAGTTCTGTCGGCAGGTGGAGGCTTGCTTGCACACACTTGAGTGTTCCCGCCTTTCCTCGGAGGCCATGGCTGCAAAGGTGGACTTGCGGGGGCTGATAGCGCGGTGCGCGGCAAATATGGTATCATGCGAGAAGAGGCTCGGCCGCAAATTCTCGGAAAGGGAGCTGGCCTCTAAGGCATTGAGCGAGCTTCAAACCAGCCTTACAGCCAAAGCCAATAAAGTTTATGAACTCTAGCAAGTGCTTCAGGAGTCTATCAAAGAGGTGGTGGCTCTTGATAAAGCTGCCGTGTTCACTCGCGAAAGGGTTGAGGCTCACAAGGCTATCGAGAAAGAGCTCGAAGGCCGGCTTACCTCATATCAGGCCCAGCAGGCTCAGGCGGAGGCCCGTCTTCTGGTGATACTGAATCACGAAGCCGTGACCCAGCAAAAGATGGATGAGCTAGTAAAATTGCTAAATCGCCCGCCGGCTTGAAGACTTGTATCTTTTCCTTTCTTTCTTGTACATACTCCTAGATGAGAGTATATTCTTTTTGCCTTTTCATGAATTGTACTTTGTATCCATTTTGGTTTATGAATAAAAGACATATTTTTCTTCTGAATGGTGTGTCTCTTTTTATTGAATGTGTTCTGCGGCCAATTTATCTTGGTCTCCTTGCAGGGTAGTGATGGCTTAGGATTCAGGGTTAAGATCTGCCTCCTAAGACTTTTGAGCTTTATGAGCCGTGAGGGTCTCATAAAGAGTTTTTCTCCCTACAGGTTAAGAGGATCATGTAGGTGTAAATTCTCCTTAAAAATCGTGAGGATTCTTAAGCGGGTTTTCCCTTGGGAGTCGTAAGGATCTCCAAGAGAGTTTTCTTCCCTACAGGTCGTGAGGACCCGCAAGTGTTGGGTGCGGTCACCCTTATCCGTATCTCACGGGGTCAGGGGTTGCTTTGGGATGTTTTCCAGGGTACCGTAGTTTTAAGACATCGCGGTCAAGGTTAAGGACCTCATAGTCCGTGGGTTTAAGGACCCCACAGTCCAAGGTTAGTTTTAAGACATCACGGTCAAGGTTAAGGACATCATAGTCCGTGGATTTAAGGAGTCCACAGTCCAATGTTAGTTTTAAGACATCACGGTCGAGGTTAAGTACCTCATAGTCCATGGATTTAAGGACTCCATAGTCCGATGTTAGTTTTAAGACATCACGGTCACGGTTAAGGACGTCATAGTCCGTGGATTTAAGGACTCCACAGTCCGATGTTAGTTTTAAGACATCACGGTCAAGGTTAAGGACGTCATAGTCCGTGGTTTTAAGGACTCCACAGTCCGATGTTAGTTTTAAGACATCACGGTCAAGGTTAAGGACATCATAGTCCGTGGATTTAAGGACTCCACAGTCCGATGTTAGTTTTAAGACATCACGATCAAGGTTAAGGACCTCATAGTCCGTGGATTTAAGGACTCCACAGTCCGATGTTAGTTTTAAGACATCACGGTCAAGGTTAAGGACCTCATAGTCCGTGGATTTAAGGACTCTACAGTCCACGAAACGTATGGTTACTGGGACCCGTCATCTCTTCGAAGACGTTGAGGAATTACAACGCCAAATATCAAAGGAATGACGAGATGTACCCTTGAACCATGGTAAAATCAGTCTAGAATCATGGTGGTTGATCGTTAGTTTTATGACATTACGGTCAAGGTTAAGGACATCATAGTCCGTCGATTTTAAGGACTCCACAGTCCGATGTTTGCTCTGAATGCTTCACACGTGTTCACTGCCGTGTTTGGTGAGGACCAGGCTCCACTCTGGGCGTTTTCCACGGGGTCAAAGAGTGACGTTATCCGTATTCCACGTGACCAGGAATTTTGCACTAGATGCTTCACACGGGTTCACTGCCGTGTTCGCGAGGACTAGGCTCCGCTCTGGATGCTTCACACGGGTTCACTGCCGTGCTCTGCGAGGACCAGGATCCGCTCAGGACGTTTTCCATGGGGTCAAAGAGTGACGTTATCCACGTTCCACGTGACCAGGAATTTTGCACTAGATGCTTCACACGGGTGCACTGCCGTGTTTGGCGAGGACTAGGCTCTGCTCTGAGCGTTTTCCACGGGGCCAAAGAGTGACGTTATCCGCGTTCCACGTGACCAGAAATTTTGCACTAGATGCTTCACACGGATTCACTGCCGTGTTCGGCGAGGACTAGGCTCCGCTCTGGATGCTTCACACGGGTTCATTGCCGTGCTCTGCGAGGACCAGGATCCGCTCCGGACGTTTTCCACGGGATCAAAGAGTGACGTTATCCGCGTTCCACGTGACCAGGAATTTTGCACTAGATGCTTCACACGGGTTCACTGCCGATTCGGCAAGGACTAGGCTCCACTCTGGATGCTTCACACTGGTTAACTGCCGTGCTCTGCGAGGACCAGGATCCACTCTGGACGTTTTCCACGAGGTCAAACAGTGACGTTATCCGCGTTCCACGTGACCAGGAATTTTGCACTAGATACTTCACACGGGTTCACTGCCGTGTTCAGCGAGGACTAGGCTCCGCTCTGGATGCTTCACACGGGTTCACTGCCGTGTTCTGCGAGGACCAGGATCCGCTATGTACGTTTTCCACGGGGTCAAAGAGTGACGTTATCCGCGTTCCACGTGACCAGGAATTTTGCTCTGGATGCTTCCCATGGGTTCACTGCCGTGTTCTGCGAGGACCAGGCTCCGCTCTGAACGTTTTCCACGGGGTCAAAGAGTGACGTTATCCGCGTTCCACGTGACCAGGAATTTTGTTGATTATATCCGCATTTCACGGGGTTGGGATTTGACTTTCGGTGATCTGTACAGCGCCGAATCATAGAACTGGGAGTTTCCGCTGTTCCACTTTGCTTGATATTGTGTCCGCAGTGAGACGAATGTTGAGACGATCTTTGTGACTCGTCGAGATTTGGCTTCTTCTTTTGATGAAACCTGGGGGAAGAGTATGACCCCTTCTTTGTTTGCGCCCATAGATTGTATACAGAGATTGATGTAACATCACCTGTAGGGCAAAAATTTCATTTTTATTTTATTTCTTTTTCCGCGATGCTCTATCATTTCAGCTTTTATATCGCGAAGGTCGCGATTGTCCCATCATTTCGGCTATTTATTTTATTTTTACTCGCTGCTTTTTATTGCGAGTTGCCCAATCATTTCGGCTATTTTTCATGCATACATTTTTACTTGCTGCTTTTTATTGCAAGTTGCCCCATCATTTCGGCTATTTCATATGCATGTGTGGCTTGCTGGCTTTTCGCTGGAAGCTTGGGATTAGATATCGATTTCGGCATCAGCACCGCTACAACTGGGATATTGCCAGGAGCGAATCATCATTTGCCTCTGTCAATGTTGAACAAATGTGGCTTAGTAAACAGGGTTAAGGGTCCTGTCGACTAAGGCTTTTGACTTCATGAGTCGTAAGGGTCTCACATAGGTATTTCTCCCTACAAGTCGTGAGGATCTTGTAGGTGTGTTTTCTTCTTAGGAATCGTGAGGATTTCTAAGTGCATGTTCTCTTGTAAGTCGTAAGGATCTTACAAAAGGGTTTTCTCTTTATAAGTCGAGAGGACTTACAAGGGTTGTTCACCATATGAACATTGTAACAACCCTAATTTTCTTATACACTTTTTCCTATAAAATTTTTTTCAAATATTTTTTCAAAAATCCATAAAGGGGTATTTATTGCCTGAGCTCAAGATTTAAGTAATTAATTAGCAATTTAATTGCAAGAAGGAGCTTGTAGCCCATTGGTAATACCTTGCACTGCTGAACCAAGCCACCAGAGTTCAAATCCCATACCCCACATTATTTTTAATATTTATTTTGTTTTAAATTTTTCTTCAATATTGTGTCTCTTCATCTTCTAAACCCCCATGTACACTTCAAATTCCTAGATCGGTTTCAGAGACCTTTGAAATCCCCATTTACTCCATTTTAATGATTTTTAATACATTTTTACATTAAAACCTTTCATATACCCTATTTACTCCAATTTTTAATGATTTTATACATTTTTACATTTTTTTATTATTTAAAAACCCTTCACCTACCCTACCCCTAGCCTACCCTATAAATACACCCCCTCCCCTCTACCCTCTCATCCCAAAATCCTAAGATCACTCTCTCAAAATTTCCACAAGAAAGTATGCTTTGAAACCGAGTTCACGGCGAAGCCCTGACGGAATTCCGGCGACGTGATTTGAAGCAACCGGCGACGAAACCACACCTCGGCCTTTCTTCTAGTCCTCTTTACTCTTTAGAAGAGTTTGAAACCCGTAAGTCCCATCCTTCTTTCTTTTCCATTTCTTAAAATACGGAATTACGAACCCCGACGGAAATCGGAACAAACCGATTTCCGATTCGGTTTTTCTACAAAATTCCACTTGTCACCTAATCCATAATACCTAAACATATCCATGATGACTATTAATCACATAGAAACCAATTTAAATAAAGTTTCTCACATGAAATGATAGCTTTCTTGTAAAATCGTATTCTTTTCACAAAAATACCATAAAGTTTATTTTTCTTGTTCTAATTAAATCCCTCATTCCTAAACATGTTCATCTTGATTATTAAACTTGTAAAAATCAATTTGAATAAGTTTTCACACATGAAATGATAATCTTTTTAACTTACCGTATTTTTTTTTCACTTTAATACCATCATATTTCAATTTCACATTTAACCCGTTAACATTGCTATACCTTAAAATAGATCACGAGGTAATGACCTACCTCCTCACACACACATATGCATCCATAATACGCTATCTTGAAAACTCTTAATACGATAAAACAAGACTTTATATTAAAATACCTTTTCCTTAATAAAACCTTTTATAAAAGTTTAGGTTTGATACATTTGTTTAAACAATATCTTTAATAGGAAAAATACGATAAGTTGTGGACATTGATCGTTTATCTAAACCTGACTTTGTGGTGTCTAGGCAAGTGTGTCTAAGGCAAGTGGTTACTTAATTAGGGCCACTACTTGTAGTGGAGAGCCTCCCACTTACCTGGCACTTACCTGGCCGCAATTGGCGGTGAAGAGGCGATTTGAGGCTTCTAACGATTTGTCGTTTAGACCTTTTAGAATAAGCTAGTTGGCTTAGGAAACCCTAGAATCTAAAATACGGAAAATTACACTTTGCAAATAAATATCTTTTACTTTATAAAACCGTTTTCTAAAGGATTAGTATTTTACAATCTTTGCAAAGCGTCGCTACAACCCATCTTTGGGGAACCCGTTCGGGATCGTGCGGTTTATCGTTCACCCTTAGGCTAGTAGTGCGAGATTCAGACCTCCGCAAGGAGCATTCGGTCTCGAAAGGTTTAAAATGCAACATCTTAAGAAAATGAGATTTTTGGAATATAAAATATTTATTAAAACTATTTTTGTATAAATATATGTATATTTATCATTTAAATATCTATTTTATTATAATATAAATATTCCACCTTTTTCTAAAAATCACAAGAATAAATTTTACACTAAAATACCATGAACTTCAAATAAATCAATATTACAGATAAATACCCTTATTTATAAAACTAGGATATTTTCACTAGAAATGTCACAACATAAAATCCACCCTCATTACAACCCTAAAGACGAATAATAAATACTTGAGGCGTATTTTGAAAAGTATATAAAAGTATTTTTACATAAACCCCCTCAAGTTTTATAAGTTACCTTAAGGACCCTAGCAATTGTAAGACCTCGATTCACATTTCTGATTGTCTGACTCGGGTTTGAGTCTGATTAATCTGACTTGAATATGATTCAAGTCAATTTATAAACTACAAGATTCCAATTCAATATGAACACATGAATTCATGAATATAATCATCAATTTACACAACTTGACTGAACCGAACCATGGATATATATTCCTTTTACATGATTCACAGTATTTCATTTACATGACTCTATGGTTATAACCGTTTCCTGATATCATGGTTTCGGTCGGTCGGTCAGTCAATCAATCATACAACCAATACAATTTACAAGATAACAATACAAACAAGACATCGTGGGGTTTAAGGGGTAGATTGGTACGGAAGGTGTTAAAGGTGGCACGAGACGGTAAGATTAAGACACCTAACATGAATCCAATTGCCGTTGTTCCGGGTTGTATAACGGAGCCTTGTACATCCATTTGCCCTGGTCTCTAGCATACTGAGACCCCTCTCGTATACACTGGTATCCTTCTGTTCCAAGCTACAACAACAGCGTTAACACTATACTACAATAATATAACAATATAATACAACTGTAAAAGCCACCCTCTCCCTCTCTCTCTTACTCTCTGTCTATTCTATTTCTCCTCTTACCTTTGGGACTTACCGAGCGACCTGTTCGCTGACGACATTCTATTTCTTTCTTCTTTGAATGTCGTCAGGTGATTCGGACTCGGCAGAGATCGAGCCATCTGCAGAAGACTTGGAGCAGTTTGCCGAAAATCCAGCACTTTAGTTTCATTGTACACTTTTCCTTCCTGTATTTTTCATTTTCTGTTATACCACTGTTTAGGCATCATTTTATTTCAGTTGTATTCCCTTTTCATGTATTGTACAAAAGAATGTTAATAAATAAAAGTTGCTGTTCCTTTTATATCTCGTCTCTTGTGTATTTATTTTATATTGCTTAGATACGCTTAGCGTATGTACTTCTGAGTATATACGTAGCGGGCCTCGTCGCGCTCTCTTTGCCGTACACTGGGAAGCGGGGCGTGACAAACATATCCCTAATCACGGATGGGACTCGGTTAGGGAAGTGTTTATTCACGCCCGTGGATTGTATACAAGGGTCGGTACGAGCCTCTTGTAGGGCAATATCGAAGGTTGTGGTGGGGGGGGTTGCTTAAGAACAGGTTCAGGTTTCTTAAGACTTTCAAATCTTATGAGCCGTGAGGGTCCCATAAGAGAGTTCTCCTTACGAGTCGTGAGGATCTCGCAAGTGTAATTTCTCCTTAGGAATCGTGAGGACTCCTAAGTGTGTTGCTCTTTTATGAGTCGTAAGGATCTCACGCAGGTGGTTTCTCCTTACAAGGTTGTGAGGACCCTGCAAGTGTCCTTTAACGAGGTTGCGCCCTTTCGGGTTTTCACAAACACTCGCCGGTAGCCCTGTTGTTTTTACTCACGGAGCCCTTTCGGGTTTTCATCCGTGCCAATTTTGCTTATGGACATACCGTTTTTTTTGTTATTATTTTTTTTATTCTTTTTTTTATCGGTTTTGAGATGTTGCAACCCACCGTAGTTTATCGACATCTCGGTCAACGACTAGTTTTAGGACATAGTGGTCCGTTGTTAGTTTAAGGATGTTTCGGTCCGTTGTTGAAGAAGGCCGGTTACTACTTATAGAGTTCAGGCTTAGGAAGATAGCGAGCGGACATAGTCGTCGTCATCTATCATTGACCTAGGCCTTGACCCGTTAAGCGTAGTATTTCTTCAGGAAGTGACCGTTTATTGGTCTGAAAGGTCTTTCACCGTGCATATCCATGAGTAGATAGGCTCCACCCTGGTAGACCTTGTCTATGATATACGGGCCTTCATAGTTCGGCTCGAATTTTCCCCGCTTGGCGCGATTGGGGATCATAGGTCTTTTAACCACTAGCACGAGTTCGCCTTGGCGGAATGTCCTCGGCCTGGTCAATCTTTCGTATGAGCGCGTCATCTTTGCTTTGTAAGCCTCCAGATTTTGTTGCGCTATGAGCCGGGTTTCATCAAGGGCATCAAGCTCCTCAAGCCGAAGGTGAGCATTTTCTTCGTCCGTCAGCTCGTAGTGGACTGCCACCCGTAGAGAAGGCAACTCTATTTCGAGAGGGAGTACTGCTTCCGTACCGAATACCAACGCGTATGGCGTTGTGTTTATGGCCGTCTTGAACGTAGTTCGATAAGCCCAAAGAGCTTCTGGCAGTCTCCCGTGCCAGTCTTTCTTGTTTCGAGACACCGTCTTCTTTACGATCTTCGTCAAGGTCTTGTTGAAAGCCTCAGCTAGACCGTTAGCTCTGGGATTATAAACTGAGGAATATCTCCAGTCTATGTTGTGTTGCTTTGCGAAGCGGCTGATCTTGTGGCTTCTGTAGGCTGGCCCGTTATCGGAGATGATCCGTCTCGGCGTTCTAAACCGATAAATGACGTGTGTCTTGAAGAAATGGAGGATATTCTCCGTCTTCACTTCCCTCAATGGTACTGCTTCTGCCCATTTAGAGAAGTAATCAGTGGTCGCTAGGATGAAACAATGTTCCCTGGATGATGCTGGTTCGATAGGGCCGATTATGTCAGTCCCCCACATTTCGAACGGCCAGCTAGCCACTGTGGGATGCAGAGGATTTGGATGCTGATGGATAAAGTCCCCATGAATCTGGCATGAGTGGCATTACTTCGCATATTCGAGGCAGTCTTGAATCATCGTTGGCCAATAGTGGCCCATCCGTTTAATTTTCAACTTCATCTTCGGGCCTGCTTGATCAGAACCGCAGAGTCCGTCGTGAACTTCCTGAACGACTCTTTTCGCTTTGTCAGGTCCCAGGCATCTCAACCACAGAGAATCAAACGACCTCTTGTACAGAGTATCATTGACGAAGGCGAAAGACAGAGCTCGTTTCACAAGCTGATGTCTTGAGGACGCATCTTCAGGCATTCGACGGGATTGGAAGTAGTCTATGAAGACTTCTCTCCAGTCTTCAGCCTTTTCTTGGTCCTTTATATACATAGCCATTTGCTCGGTTGCTTCATTTTCCTCAGATGATTCCGGAGATATTTCTGCCGGTGTGAGGACCTGACGGCTTTGTACCACGATTCTGACGTCATCGAGATTTTCATCAGCCAGTTCTTTAGCGAGCTTGGCTAATGTGTCAGCTTTGCTATTTTCCGCACGCGGTATGCTTTCTAGCATGTAGTAGGGAATTTGAATCAGCAATCGCTGTACTCTGTTGCCATACTTCACCAGCTCTGGCTTGCATGTCTGGTAGTCGCCGTTCACTTGGCTAACGACCAGTTGAGAGTCTCCATATATGAGGAGGTTTTCAATTCCCATGACGATGGCGATCTCAAGGCCTGCTATCAAACCTTCGTATTCAGCTTCATTGTTCGTCCTCGGCTCTGTTAAGGAGAAAGCAAAGCGCATTATCCCTCCTTGTGGAGTTACGAAGATGATGCATACCCCCGATTTGATTATAGGCGTGTTTTGTTTGCGCTTCTTCATGGAAGACGCTCCGTCAAAATAGAGTTCCTACCGGGTACCACTTCCGTTGATTGTGTCAAACACATGTTCATCTGGCAGCTCGCAATTCAAAGGAAAGTCGGCAGGTATTGGATGCTCGGCGAGGAAGTCGGCGATGGCTTGACCTTTCACTGCCTTAAGAGGCTGATAGGTTATTGAAAACTCCATCAAGAGTAGGGCCCATTTAGCGAGCCGACCTGTCAATATGGCCCTCGACATTAAATATTTAAGGGGGTCCACCTTCAAAATAAGACGGACTTCATGCGCCAACGCACTGTGCCTGAGCTTTGTTATTGCGAAGATCAACGCCAGGCAGTGTTTTTCGATGGGAGAATAATTGCTTTCTGCCCCAGAAGAACTCGACTCAAATTGTAGAGAGCTCTCTCCTTCCCTTGATCGTTCTCTTGTGCCCATAATGCGCCTAAGGAACCTTCGAGGGCTGTTGTATAAAGAATAAGAGGTTTTCCCTTGACCGGAGCAGCCAACACTGGTGGATTCTGTAAGTATTGCTTGATCTCGTCCAGTGCGCCTTGGCATTTGTGATCCCAGACGAACGGGGTTCCCTTCTTCATCAGGTGACTGTAAGGGCGGCACTTGCCTGATAGATTGGCTATAAATCGCCGGATGTACGCGAGCTTTCCTTGGAGAGACCGCAATTGCTTGAGAGTCCTTGGCGGTGGAATTTCCATGACCGTCTTGATCTTTGACGGATCTATCTCGATTCCTCGGTGTCGGACGATGAATCCTTGGAATTTGCCCGAGGAAACTCCGAATGCGCACTTGAGAGGGTTCATTTTCAAGTTGTATTGCCGAAGGCGTTGAAATACGGTCTTTAGATGCTTGAGATGTTCCTCGTATGATTTGCTCTTAACCACGAGGTTCTCAATATAGCATTCGACGATTTCATGTATGAGGTCATCGAAGATCTTCGTCATGGCCCTCTGATAGGTGGCACCGTCGTTCTTTAAACCGAAGGGCATCACCTTATAGCAGAATACACCCAGAGGGGTCCAGAAAGCGGTGTGCTTCTGGTCTTCGGGATGCATCTTTATCTGATTATATCCTGATGAGCCGTCCATGAAGGAGAAAACCTCGTGAGTGGACGTGTTATCTATTATCAATTCGGTGACCGGTACTGGAAAATCGTCCTTCGAGCAGGCTTTATTGAGATCCCGAAAGTCTACACATATACGCACCGTCCCATTTTTCTTCATCACCGGGACGATGTTGGCGATCTAGTCAGGATACTGGACTTCCTGGAAGAACCCAGAGTCGATCAGCTTCTTGACTTCGGCGTTGATGCTCATCTCAAGCTCGAGCCGCATTCTTCTCGGTGCTTGTTTGACTGGCTTGATATCCGGGGATATTGCCAATTTATGGACAGCTATTTCTGAATCCAGTCCTGGCATTTCGGAATAGTTCCATGCGAAGCAGTCTCTATGCCGCATAAGTACGTCTTTTAACGCAGCCACCCTTTCTTCAGATAGCAACTCGCTGACGAATGTCGGTCGCGGGTCGTTCGCCGTCCCCAACTCAATCTTCTTGAGGTTATCTGCAGTAGTATGTATGCCATTTTCCAGCTCTTTCGGCGCTGGTGGAAATACTGAGATTACCTCGTCGTCATTGTTTTCGAAGCACCAGGGAAGGTCATCCATATTCTCGGGCTCTCCTTTTGATATTGTTATCATATGACAAGTGCGAACTCGCTTCCAAGACCGATGTGGATCTGGTTCTGCTCTTGTGGTTTTGGGTTCGTGCTTTTGTGGCGGCGTTACCCTCCAGCCGCTGGATAGAGCAAACTTGCCTAGCTGATACTGATCTTCAATCCAGTTCTTGAAGGTGAAGCAGTCTTCGAGAGGATGCCCTATTACTCGGTGATAAGAGTAATAATTTAGGAGCGAGACTTCGCCTGCTTGTTCGGGGTGTTTAGACTCCGGCAATGTAAGCATCTGATGTTTTAGAGCGAGGTCAAGTATCCTCTTTGTCTTGTCTCGAGGAAAAGAGTACGCTCGACTCATCTTCTTTACAAGGGACAGATCAGAACCGCTCGATTCCCATTTGCGTGGCTTCTTAGTCCCGCTTTGTTGCTGTCGAGCGCCTTTTTTGCTTTTTGACTTGTTTCCACCTCTGCACCGAGCCTTTTTGACCACAGGTTGACAGGGAGCGGCACTTTCATCTTTCGCGGCCTATTGCAGGAGGCTTTGCGCTTTGGCTTTCTCGTAGATGGCCATTTCGCGGTTGTGGTCGTCTCGGACTTTTTGACCAGCTTCCCTTATAAGCTTGTTCATTTGTTCTTCAAATGACGGACTCGGCACTTTGATTGCGGGATCTAGTTTTGATACGGGGCCAGCGTTTTCTGACAGGGCATCCTCTTCTTCATCGGAGTTATATATGGCGTAGCTACCGTGGACTCGTTCCCGTTTCCCGGATCTTACATATCCAAGCCCAAGCGTTTCCATTCTCCCGTTGGGCAATTTGCGCTGAGTCCCAGGGGCATCCCAAATCCTGTTGTAGAACCGAGCTTGTCGAATAGTCTGTTTTAAAGGTACCCCTTGGCGTTTCAATAGCCTTTTTAGTCCGTTCGTATAATATCTTTCTCCACTCTTGTTTCCGTGGACCGATAGAATAAGATCGCCTTTTCACCTTTTCGCCTGGGAGGGACGTAAAACGTCTGCAGGTCTTGCACATTGTAAGCTTCAAGTGCGTCAAGATCTTTGTAGTGCTCCCGCGGAATCATGGTAACTTGCAGACTCTGATCACCACCAGGGAATGCTTGTATTGACGGCCGACTGGAGAACACAGCATTAATCTCATCTTCCGAGTCACTTCCGAAAATCAATATGGGGGTGGACGGTCCCGGGTTGTTGCGTCGAGACGGCCCAGCGTAAACTATCTCTTCTTCATCTTCGGTATCACTGTCGAAAACAGGAATGGCGGCGGCGGCTTTGTTCTCCGGTTTGCGACACCTCTCTGTGTCCTCGAAATCTGGCAAAAAGTTCTTTGCATCTTCGTACTTGCGGACTTCGTTCACGGAGAACGGGTTTAGCTCACCTGTTACGGTATACTTGAGACCATCTTTGAAATACTTCAAACACTGATGCTGCGTAGAAGGGATGATGTTGTACTCGTGTAACCAGGGATGATCGAGCAGAGCGTTGTAGCAGGTCTTGGCGTCAATGATGTGAAACTTGATGTCCGTGACGAGTAGTCCGAAGCGTAATGTTAGTATTACAGTTCCGAGAGTTTGTGACGACTGGGAGTCGAACCCGGAGATGGTAATTTTATCGCGAGCGAGGTGCTGAACGCTCATGCAGATTTCCTTCAACACCCGAACATTAAGGAGATTGATGGAGGATCCATTATCAACCAGAATTTTGCCTATCTTGATATCATGGCAGTATCCAGAGACGTACAGGGGACGGTTGTGGTCGTACGTACCAAGGAGAAGGTCTTCATCACCAAACGTGACGTCGGCTGTGTGCACTTCTTCCAGTTCATCCTTCATCCTTTTTTCGGCAAGGAAGGATTGGAATTGCTCGGGCTCTTGCGGCGCCTTGATTAACGAATCTCTCGCTTCTTTTGATAATAGGAGGGCGTCAAGAATGTTGAGCTGCGAGGGTAGCTTCCTCAGGTGCGCTAAGATGTTATAGTCCACCTTACTCCTCTTGGACGGGTCCTTGGCAGTTAGCTCTTTCATGACTTGGTCATCTAAGGTGATATCCTCAACGACCTTTTCCTTTCCCTTATCTTTTCTAGTTGTGGGTCCGAGATTCTTTTCCGGGAGCGTGCGATTGCGCAGCTGAATATTTTCGCAGGTCTCTGGTTCTTCCTCTTTCCCTAAGATGGATTTTTTAAAGACAGGACCCAGAGCCATTTCCTTATCAGAGTCGCTCCCAAAGGTGAGAACTTGTGATCCTCCGGCATTAACCGTGTAACAGTTACCGGTAGTTCTTTTGTGCTCTTCGGTCGTACTTCTCTGCTCCCGACGAGTTCTGTGTTTCATTCGCTTAAAATATTGCCGGTGAGCAATATATCCCTGCCACCATATCTTAAAAGCGTCGCACTCCTCAGTAGGGTATGAAATCTTCCGATGATATGAGCAGTAATTAGGATGCATCTCCGTTCCATTGCGAGTGTTCTTTTCCGAGGGCGGTAGTTTCATTCCCATTGATATGGCTTTAGCAAATCTTTTCCTCGTCTTGAATTTGTTTTTATCTGCATCGAATGTCTTTTGGTCTGGCGGGAGTGCTTCGACTCTTTCGTTTAGTCGCCTGCGTTTGGCTCCTTCTGATGCGGCCATCTCACACTCCCGATCGGCTTTACTTTTCAGACGAATCTCGTCTAGAAAGGCGTCGATCATTTTGTCTGTCGGCCACACAAGTTCCGGTTCAGGCTCTGCCCCCAGTTTCTCAGTGCCAGGAGTTTTTTCATCGTCCATAAATGAGTGGGAGATCACATGACAACTCGCCACGTATCCCTCGGATTCATCCGATGAGCTCTCTCCATTATCTTCCTCCTGAAAGACATGGTTGAGGAACTCTTGGAATGTGATGGGAGTCCGCGTCTTTTGATTGTACTCCTCCAGCGCGTCAATCTGTTTCTGCAAGTCTGTGCGCTTGCCGCCAGGCTTCACAGGCCTTTTGGATCTCTTCTTCTTCTTCTGTGAAGATTTCGACGGCTGGGTGTGAGCACTTGGGCCATCACCATCGATCTTTGGAGTTGGGCGCGGCTTCAGCATCCCTTCAATGATTTGGGGTTCCAGCGGGTTCTTCCACCTGATCACCGGGCATGTCTGGAGCTCATTCAGCATTCTTTTGGTTTTTGCTGAAAGCACGATTTCCCATGGAGCTTCTTCAATGAAAGAACAAGTTGCCCTCGGTGTGTCCGTCTTCTTAGGAGTGTGCGGTTGTGGTGGGCTCACCTTCCACTTCTCGGACAGCGTAAACTTGCCCTGTAGGTATTGATCTTCAATCCATCTTTTGAAGATGAAGCAATCCTCAATCGGATGGCTTACCGTTTGATGGTAAGGGAAGTAATTGGGGTTATTCACCTCACTGGGTTATGGCTGTCCCCTTGGATTTGGCAAGTTGATAAGCCTGTTGCGTACCGCCAGCTCGAATAGCCTCTTTGTTTTATCCCGCGGGAATGAGTAGGGGCGCTTCATTTTCTCATTATAATACCGCCGTCTTTCTTCCAGTTGGTCCGCTGGCTTTGGGGCACTGGGCTGCTGCTGAGCGTTCGCAACGAAGGTTGCCTTCCCTTTATCCTTGTCATTCCGTGGTTCTGGCTTCGGGGGAGACGGTCTATGAGCCATCTGGTCCATCTGGGCCAGCTTGTCGATCAAAGCCTGGAACGTGGTTGGCTTAAAGAACATCATGAACTGTGAGATAGTTGCATGAAGATCTAGGGTGCCCACGAACATGCCCAACGCGGGCGCTTCCTCAATACGTTGTTCGCATTTCGACCACAAGTTTCGCCAGCGTATAGCGTACTGGACCCACGTCTTACCCTGGCATTAATCAACGCCGTTATCGGGGTGCGTTCGCTGGCGATTGTGAATCTCTGTGTAAACAACAGCTCCATCTCCGCAAACGTCTTGACGGAGTCGTTCGGGAGTTCAGAGTACCATTCGAATGCTGTCTCTGACAAGCTGCCGACGAATTGGCGAAGCAAGAGCTTATCATCACCGCCAGTGTTGCTGCAAAGTGCCATGAACTGGGCCACATGTTGATGGGGATTGCCTGTCCCCCTGTAGACATGGAACTTCGGGATCGTGTAGCCCGGCGGGTATTTGATCTGATCGTATCAGCTCGGATATGGTCGTCCCGTCTTGACGACTTGGCCAGCTGCCTCAGTTGCCTGGTGAACCCGTATCTGCTGAGCTATATATTCATCCAGGTCAGCCTTGGAAATTGTCTCCTCCTTGGCTGTTGACAGAGCCAGTGGAGGATTCGACGTTTCTCCTCTGTCATCTTCGAAGACGATCGGAGGATCTTCAGCAGGGGGATCTTGTTGGATCATCATACCTACCATATCCCGAAATAGAAGGGCCATTCGTTGTATATTGGCTGCTTGTTTTGCATCCTCTTTATCCTTCTTTTCCAGTATTCTCCAAAGGAATTCGGCGTCGGCTTCTTGCTCCTGGCGTTGATTCGAGGATGCTTCGGGACTTTCTTTTGGCCCAGTGAGTGCAGCCATCACATTCATCATTTCTTGGAGCTTCTGCTGCTGCTCCTGAGCTTTAGTTACCGATCGCGTGAGCGGTCTGTGACCCGTGGATGTACGGCTGTCCTCTTTCCCAGACGCCATGTAAACGGTGTGTACCATAATGCCCCCGGACTTAGGGCGTTTGGGTCCACTACCCTTGACATTCGCCGCAGGCGTGGGGACTTTCTCCGGCCTTCTCCTCTTGTGGGAAGTTGACGTTGAGGGGGCTGTTGCAGCGGGCACCCAAGTGGTTGTCGTCCTTTGTGGTTTGACAGGACGGTTCTTTTCTTCCCGAACTTTCACCTTCTTCTGCCGCTGAGAGTGATCTCGAATGATTATTGAGTCCTGAACCCGTCGCCAGACCTTGTAAATTTTGGAGGACAGCCGTTGAGAGGGCTGCTCTGGCTTTGTTTCTGTAACTTTCTCCGCGGGTGGAGGGGATCTTTTGAGAACCGTAGTTGGCGAATTTCTGCGTACCCTGTTTAGCGGCTCAAAACTATTCCCGGTTGGAACAGCAGCCTCAATTTCCACCGTTGGAGCTGGTGGAGTTAGCCCGGAGGGGGAGTTGCCCCCAGTCTTCCTTATCCGGTACCAGTGGCGATGTCGGGCATGACTGGTTGTTGGGATTGATTCAGCGACGGCTTCGCCTTGCCCCCTATTCTGGGGAGGGGCTGCTGCCGGTGTCAGCCTCTTGAAGACCGACGTTCATTGAGAAGCTACGTCCATCCGGTCAAAAACAGATTTATGAGCGGGAGCGGGAACGGGGGTAGTCAGTCTCACGAAGACCGACCCTCTGGGAGGAGAAGCCGCCTTGACGACTTCGGGCGTAGCTATCTTCTTTGGGATGGCCACCTCAGGTATCATGGGCTTCTTGGCGGGCCTTTTGGAGTGCAGGCTCAGTCTGGTGAAGACCGAGGAGTTGGACGACCCGTTGAGAGGGGCCGTAGGAGTAGTAAGTCGATCGAAGACCAACTTCTTTGAAGCTTCCAGTACGTGCACTGGGATATTAACGTTCACTGGTGGGAGAATGGTCCCGAAGAACAGACCGGTGGTAGCTTGAGTCACTTGTTCCACAGGCATAGTGAATAGGGAAGCAGCCTGCGGTCCATAGGCCACACCTCCAGGTGAGGCGGAGCGTCGGTTGCATTTGCAGTTGGAGCAGTTCGAGCAGTTGCCAGCCATTGATCCTTTTGCTTTCTGCAGCAAACAAAACGCCAAATCTTAGTACTTCGAAACCCAAGGGCAACCATTAGCAAACCGCGATTGGTTCGCGAATCACGACACACGAAGTGTGGAGTGGAAAGAGGAAAGGTCCCACCGGGCGTGCCAGAATCTGTTCCCCTCCGGAAAACGACGCGACGCGGGGACGTCTTGCCTGAGATTCGGGGCCGATGCTAATAGGTGCTATCTATCCACCTCTCCGAAGATGCCAAGTTGATTTATGGCACCATGTATCGAAGGTTTAAACGGATGCGTCCGATATATCAAATTTCGTCAGATTCCCCCTCGCTTGAGGGGTTTTTGATTGTAGGGACGCTCTTCGCTGCAAGTGCAAGCCCCTGCAGTTAATTACGCTACCGCATTGCGGTAATAACTTTCTCCTTCTCCATGTGGTCACTTCGTGTCGTGTGTGTTTGTTTTGTGTTTGGTTGCCCGTAGATTGTATACGGAGACTGAGTTATGTCGTCGCCCGTAGGGCGTGGACTAGTCCAAATCCGTATTATCTTAGATTTGGGTTTGGAGGTTTGGGTTTAAGGATACGTTAGCCCTATCTGAGACTAAGATCAACTTAAACGTTTGTTAAGGATACGTTAGTCTAGTTTTTAGACTAAGATCAACTTAATGGGATCGTTTAGATCCAATAAGAGAGCAATTGGGGGCCCTATTGTTTAGTTTAGTGACATTGCGGTCGATAGGTAGTTTAAGGATATTGCAGTCCAATGTTAGTTTTAAGACATTGCGGTCAAGGTTAAGGACATCATAGTCCAAGGATTTAAGGACTCCACAGTCCGGCGTTAGTTTTAAGACGTCATGGTTAAGGTTAAGGATCTCATAGTCCGTTGTTAGTTTTAAGACATCCCGGTCAAGGTTAAGGACATCATAGTCCGAGGATTTAAGAACTCCACAGTCCGGCGTTAGTTTTAAGACATTACGGTCAAGGTTAAGGATATCATAGTCCGACGATTTAAGGACTCCACAGTCCGGCGTTAGTTTTAAGAAATCACGGTCAAGGTTAAGAACATCATAATCCACGAGTTTAAGGACCCCACAGTCCGTGAAATGTATGGTTGTTGGGACCCGTCACCTCTTTGAAGACGTTGAGGAATTATAACGACAAATATCAAAGGAGTGAAGAGATGTACCCTTGAACCAAGGTAGATTAAATGATCTGTAGCCCAATTTTGGAACCAAGGCCAATTAATTATATTGTGAGCCCATTGGCCTAGTTAAGTCTGGATTGAGGACTTATGGCCAACTTGGGCTAAGTCCAACTGAGTTTGACCCTTTATTGGACTATTTGACATTTATCTGGTTTTAGTCCACATTATTTAGCAATGCTAAATATTTTCATCTTTGATTTCCTCAATTTTGAGATTCAGTCGAAGGGGAGGCTTTGCCTCTGGAAAATTAGCCAAATTGGCCAAAAATAATGTTTAGACAATAGGGAACAGCAGTGTTAAACACTGGAAATAAAGTTCTCAGATTAGTGTTAAACACTAAAGAATAATAGTGTTAGACACTGGAAATAAGATTCTCAAATTAGTGTTAAACACTAAAAGATGATCAGTGTTAAACACTGGGAATGGGATTCTCGAATTAGTGTTAAACACTAGAAGATGATCAGTGTTAAACACTGGAAATAAGACTCTCAAATTAGTGTTAAACGCTAAAAGATGGTCAGTGTTAAACACTGGGAACAAAGCTCTTGAATTAATGTTTAAAATACTAAAAGAAAAGTCACGCGGGGACACGTGAGGGCGCCCAAAGATGGGGCCAGATCTCCTTTCCTTCGTTCTGCAAGTAAGCGTTAAACACTTTTTATGTTTTCTTTGGAGCATCACGTGCTGACACGTGAGGAGGATTAGTGCGCTGATTGTTAGAGCGTCAGCCAAGGGGTCACGTAGGAACACGTGAGAGCGCCCAAGACTCTTATTTCTTTTACTTTTCCTTTCTGTGTTCCGGGGGTCACGTGGAAGCACGTGAGGCATTGCCTCTGAGCTTTTTCCTCCTTACTTCTGTGGATCTTTACAGGGGTCACGTGGGGACACGTGGCCCTGGTTCTTTGCATGTTTGAAGATCCCTTTATCTTTTGAGAATTAAATTCTCTGTGGTTTTAACCTTAATTATAACTTTAGAGGAATTAAATTCCTATTTTCTTTAGAAGAATTTTATTCTTAGATAGGGTTAAACCCTAATTTTTCCACATATGTAAAGAATCAGGTTCTGGCATAGGGTGAAACCCTAGTTTCATTTTAAGAGGAATTAAATTCCTGTGAGAATTAATTTCTCAATTAGGGTTAAACCCTAGTTCTGTCCATCTTGAAGGAATTAAATTCCTATAATTTTGGAGAATTGAATTCTCATATAGAGTTAAACCCTAATTTCTTTTCTGTAGGAACTAAATTCCCCATATATGTAAAGAATTAAATTCTGGCATAGGGTGAAACCCTAGTTTCTTTTTTAAGGGAATTAGATTCTTTTGAGTTTGAGATAATTAAGTTCTCAATTAGGGTTAAACCCTAGTTCTGTCCATTTTGAAGGAATTAAATTTCTATAATATAAGGTTGAACCCTAATTTTATCTTGGAGGAATTAAATTCCTATAATTTTGTGAGAATTAAATTCTCAAAACTCAATTCCTCCTCTATGTTTTAGATCTGCATGGCAAGATCTCGACCCGATGAGAATTAAATTCTCAACCTATGGGGAGATGTGCACTTTGCAGATCTTCAACCAGAGAAAGAACTAAGTTCTTCTCTTTTTTTTAATAGAAGAGTTAAACTCTTAGATTGAGAATTAAATTCTCTTCTTTTTTTGAAGTCTTGATCCCCTTTCTTTTCTTACCTAGGGTTTTTTTTTGCAGAGAATCAAATTCTTCCTTCTGAATTTTTAAGACTCCAAGGCTCTATCTCTCTCTCTCTCTCTTTTTTTTAACTCTCTCCCTTGGCACCTATTTATAGGAGAAGGAAAAGAATCAATCTGTTTAGTAAATCTCTTATTGAGAGATCTGATTTATTTATTGAGAGATTTGATTTACTTTCATCATTGATCTGGTCCTTTAAATCATCAGGTGAATTTTATTCACCGTTGGATTTTAAATCCAAAGATATTCTTTTGTTATTTCGGTTAGATTTAGGGGAAAATCTTTCCATGTCCAAGATTTTTCCATAAATTGGTGATATTTAATCACCCTCGGATTTTTAATCCAACGGTTTCACATAATTCTTCTTTATTTTAGAAAGATTTAAATGATCTTATTCAGAATTTAATTTTGTTGAACAGCAGGGCTTTTAAAGCCAGTCACGTGCGGCCACGTGACCTTTGGTCACGTGTGAGCACGTGACCCCTGGTCACGTGTCAGCACGTGACCCCGGGTCACGTGAACACGTGACCCCCTGAAAGGACTCCTCTTCTGCGCTCTGTTCTCTGCCGCTGCTCAACCATCACGTACTAACACGTGACCACTGGTCACGTGCGAGCACGTGATGCCTCTTCTGAAGCTTTTCCTGATTTTAAATCAGGGAACATGCCTCTTTCAGAGCCAATTCATGAGTCGGAAAATCCCCTGTAGCTAATGCAGCTTGGATCTCCGGATCTAACCCTTGTTGGAATCGTCGGGCTTTGATCTCATCTTTCGGTATTAGGTGTGCCACAAAACTATTATGGTATTGTGTTAGCTGTGTAGTATGTTATATTTGAAAATCAAAATATTGAGATATATCTTACCGACTGAGCATGGTAAACTCAGCATCGTACTCATCCACTGATTTGGTCCATATTGAACCCTGTTGTAGGTGAATGAACTGCTGTTCCATATCGAATCTGGAAGTCTCGGGAAAGTACTTTGCATCGAACATATCGCGGAAAGTCCTCCATTCGATCGTCTGGGTGAGATGGCTTTCTTCCGCCTTCCACCAGACCTGTGCATTGTTAGTGAGTTGCAGCTTTGTAACTCGAACCCAATCTATCTTTGGCACTTGTGACGTTGCCAGGTCATCTTTAATACTCTGAGCCCATTCCTCGGCTTCTAGAGGGATCTCTTTTCCTGAGAACTGCTTGGGGTGCAAGGCCCTGAATTGCTTCATCCCAGGTGCTTCCGCCTCTGGACGGTTTATCAAGATAGTAGTATGCTGCTGCTGTCCTTCCAGGAGGCTGCGGATCGCCTCACGCAGTACCTCTGCTCATTGATCAGAGCAGCTAAGGCAGGTGTAATTGGTAGGGGTGGTGGAGTGTTGTTGAAGCTGGTGCTGGTTTTGTTTGGGGAATCCATAACCTTGAAAGAAAATTTTGGGTTATGACAGATTCAAAATATATGAAATTGGAAGATTCAAGGAATATGAATTGTAAAGAATGTTTTCAGTTATTGGTTCTTGTATTATATTGTTTAGGTTGTCCACGCAGAGCTGACTTTCATGGGCCACCAACAAAACCTGTCACGCCCCGCTTCTCGGTGTACGGGCAGAGGGCGCGACGAGGTTCGCTTCATATTTACTCAGAAGTAAACATGCTAAGCGCATCTAAGCAATATAAAATAAAATGTATACAAGAGACAAGATGTAAATAAACAACAACTTTATTTATTAACATTATTTTTACAATACAATGAAAAGTAAATACATGGAATGAAAGCAATGCCTAAACAGTGGCATAAGAGAAATGAAAATATGTACAAGTAAACTAGAGCTCCGGGTCAAAGGCTAGCCGATCCAAGTCCTCTCTGGTGGGCTCTATCTCCAGAAGGTCCGATCCACCTGACAACATTCCAAAGAAAGAAGAAAGGAATGCCGTCAGCGAACAATCGCTCGGTAATTCCCAAAAGTAAGTAGAGACAGAATAGACAGAAAGAGAATGTAACCTTTAAAGTTGTATTATATTGTAAACGCTGTTATTTGTAGCTTGGTACAGAAAATGCCTGTGTATATGAGAGGAGTCCCACTATTCCGGAGACTAAGGTATACGGAGCACAAGGAACCGTTCAGCCACGGTACAACGACAATGGAGATTTAGGTTAGGTGTATTATGGTTACAGTCTCATGCCACTTTTAACACCTTCCGTACCAATCTACCCTTTATAAACCCCGCGATATCTTGATTGTATTTTATTGTTTGTTATTTAGATGGATGACTTGCCGAAACCATAATATCAGTAAATGGAACGGATATAAATGGAGATTCATGTAGACAGAGTATATCCATGGTTCGGTTCGGTCAATATAGATTGATATAGATTGAATAAACGGTTTCATGGATTCATGTTGTATTGTAGTTTGTACTTGAATCACATTCAAGTCAGATTGATTAGATTGAGACTTAGTCTGAGTCAGACACTTTTGAAAAGAACTTGAAATCCTGAATTAGTTTTGATGTTATCGGTAACTGCTGCACATGGACGGCAGGCTTTCGTCAAGGGTCGTGCGGGTGGGTTTAATTCAATTAAGAAATGTACGGGTTGAACTTGACTAGCAGACTATGGGTTGTTCGGCATTCGTCAAGATCATAGCACGTTAGGGGTAAAAGCATTATTGGGAATTTCAAGTGTTGAAATTTGCAATGAGATTGCATACCTTCTATGAGATAGTTGGATCCTGATACACCCACTGCGAGTAAAAGTTACTCCTGGTAGAGTTTTACACATGACAATTAGCCGATCAAGTAGGTGTCTAGAAAGGTGTTAACGGGGTTATGCCTCTGGGAAATTGTGGTTTATTCTCATTAGGTCCGTGCGAAAGCACGGGGAACCTCCCTCAAAGTACCAACACTGACCTGGCTGAAATATTGGCGAACTTGCAAGGTGTAATTAATCCCAGCTAGTCTTACCTTTTAGGGTTTGAAGGAAGATTTGATGAAAACAGTGGGAGCCATCCTAGTTAGATAAGATAATAAACAATCTAATCTTGCAAGAGCCTACGCTAAAGTGTTTTCTTCTCTCTCTCCAGGTAGCGACCATGTCAGGCCTTAATCAAGATAATAATATGGATGTATTGACCGAACTCGCTTGTTATTCTGAGTAGGGAAACGTTGGTCCCGCTCCAACTTATAATTGTTATAAGCCTGAGCAGAAAATAGAAGAACATCCAGATTCTCACGCCACCCAAACGAAGAACAAGAATGTTGATGCATCTTCTTCGTGTGTGTTAGTTATCGAGAACTGTTTCTCTGTTCACTCTATGCCCTGGGTGTTAGATACCGGATCGAGATCCTATATATGTAATATGTTACATAGGCTACATAAAGGTAGAGAACTGGGAGAGGGTGATCATTTCATAAGAGTAGGGAATGGTGCAAATATTGCAGCCAAGACTGTTGGCGAATATCACCTTGTGTTGCCAAATGATAATATATTGATTCTGAACGAATGCTATTACATTCCGACCCTGATATGTAATATTATATCAGTTTCTTTATTAAGTAAAGAAGGATTTAATTTTGTAGTACAGGATAATGTTATGAATATCTTCCTGAATCAAAAGTTGATTGGATCAGGCTCGTTAAATAATGACATATACGTTCTAAATCAAACTACGGCTCTTAATGTACAAAACACACACAAGAGGAAGAGTTCAGAAATGAACGAATCCTTCTTATGAAATTGTAGACTGGGTCATATCAATGCGACACGATTAGCTAAGTTACATAAGGATGGATATTTGAATCCGTTCGAATTTTTATCTTATGACACTTTCCGGTCATGTCTCAAAGGAAAAATGACCAAAACTCCGTTTAGTGGACACGGAGAAAGAGTTGCAGAACTCTTGGGACTGATACATAGTGATGTATGCGGTCCCATGTCTACACATGCCAGGGATGGTTCTTCGTACTTCATTACATTCACTGACGATCTCTCAAGATACGGACATGTATTCCTATTGAAACACAAGTTTGAGGCTTTTGAGAAATTCAGAGAATATAAGAACGAAGTCGAGAACCAAACGGGTAAAAGTATTAAGATCCTTCGATCTGATTGAGAAGGAGAATACTTGAGCAATGAGTTTCTAGACTATCTAAAAGAGAATGGGATTCTCTCTCAGCTTACTCCTCCCTATACACCACAGCACAATGGTGTATCGGAGCGGTGGAATCGCACCCTATTAGATATGGTGCGCTCTATGATGAGCACTGTAGAGTTGCCTAATTTCTTCTAGGGGTATGCGCTTGAGATAGCCATACATCTATTGAATATGGTTCCTACCAAATCAGTGCCTACCACTCCATATGAGATATGGAAGGGGAAGAGACCACCTCTTAATTATGTTAAGATATGGGGTTGTCCGGCCTATGTCAAAAGGCACAATCCGGACAAACTCGAGGCAAAGTCTGTCCTGTGCAAGTTTGTAGGATATCCCAAAAAATCGCAAGGGTATATCTTCTACCACTCCGAGGAACAAAAAGTGTTTGTTTCTCGTCATGTCACTTTCTTAGAAAAGGGTTTTCTTATGAAACAAATCAGTGGCAATGAGGTAGAACTGGAAGAAGTTCCAGCTACATAAATTACAACAGAAGATTTGGTAGAACCAGAGAATTCAGTAGTTCCTGAAGAACCCCAGCCTCTCCACCGATCTAGTAGGATTTCTCATACACCTAAGAGATAATACGGTTTTCTCATAGACGGTGGGAGCGAGGATTGTATCATAGAAGATGATGACCCGACTAGCTTCGAGCAGACCATCACGAGTGGGGACTCTGTGAAATGGTTGGATGCAATGCGATCTGAGATAGAATCCATGTACACCAACAAAGTATGGACTTTGGAAGTTGCTCCTGAAGGGGTAAAACTCATTGGGAGCAAATGGATCTTTAAGAAGAAACTTGGTGTAGATGGAAAAGTTGAGACTTTCAAAGTTAGACTTGTTGCAAAGAGTTTTCGTCAATGACCAGGTGTGGATTATGACGAAACCGTTTCTCCAGTGGCTATGTTTAAGTCCATCTGGATCCTACTTGCTATTGCTGCATATCATGACTGCGAAATCTGGCAGATGGATGTTAAGACCGCCTTTCTAAATGGTGATTTAGAGGAGTGCGTGTACATGACTCAGCCAGAGGGCTTCGTAGATAGTGGGAGCAGCGGAAAGGTATGCAAGCTGCTTAAATCCATTTACGGGTTAAAGCAAGTATCGCGGAGTTGGAACATCTGTTTTGATGTGGTAGTCAAAGAGTTTGACTTCATCAATAACGTAGATGAACCTTGTATCTACAAGAAGGTTGCAGAGAGTAAGGTTGTCTTTCTCGTATTGTACGTGGATGACATACTCTTGATAGAAAATGATGTTCCTATGCTGCACTCGGTCAAACTTTTCTTATCACATAGATTCTCAATGAAAGATTTAGGTGATGCCTCCTGCATTTTGGGAATTAAGATCTATAGAGATAGATCTAAGCGGATACTGGGATTGTCCCAATCCAGGTACATTGACACCATACTAAAGAGGTTTAGTATGAAAGAATCCAAGCGTGGGTATTTACCCACGATCTCTGGACTCACTCTCTCCAAAGAGATGTCTCCTAAGACTGATTTGGAGAGAGCTCGCATGCAAGGGATACCCTATTCTTCGGCAGTAGGCTCTATCATCTACGCGATGCTGTGTACTAGACCCGATGTAGCATACTCACTAAGTGTAGTGAGTATGTATCAAGCAGATCCTGGAGAGAATCACTGGACAGCTGTGAAGAACATTCTCAAGTACTTGAGAAGGACTAAAGAGATGTTCTTGGTGTATGGTAACAGAGAACTCCAGGTGGAGTCCTTTACTGATTCGAGCTTCCAAAGTGATAAGGACGACTCTAAGTCGCACTCAGGATTTGTCTTTACCCTCAATAGAGGGGCAGTTTGTTGGAAGAGTTCCAAGCAAGAAACCGTTGCAGACTAGACGATGGAGGCTGAATACATCGCTGCCAACGATGCTGCCAAAGAGGCTATCTGGATGAAGAAGTTCATAACTGAACTTGGAGTGGTTCCATCCATTGTGCATCCAATACCTTTGTATTGTGATAACAATGGAGCTGTGGCTTTGGCCAAGGAACCCAGGTCCCATCAGAGATCCAGACATATTCTGAGGCGGTATCACCTGATCCGGGAGATAGCTGATCGCCGAGAGATCGAGGTCAGGAGAGTTGACAAGAAGGACAACACTGCGGATCCACTCACAAAATCCATACGCAAGATACACTTTGAGCGACTCTTTGGGATGTTGGGTATGAGATACTACAACAGCTGGCCTTAGTGCAAGTGGGAGATTGTTAGTTGTATATATGCCCTAGAGGCCATTGTTGTACATATGCTGTATATTATAGTGGATGCTTGGATATATATAGAGAGGACTTTCTTGCTCGATATGATAGTATGCTATCTGGTTTCACTTTGTCTTAATATGTTAACTTATTTTGGTTTACTGTCTTACTCTCACATGTTGATAAAGCCCTTCGGATATGTACTCGACCACTAGGACTATGATGCAGATCATACTAGTGGGGCCAGGGTAGTCCAAGAGTACATCCTATAACTGTTCCTAGTCGAGAGAGTATCGAGACAGGGCATCGATACTCCAGAGTAGACTAGCGTATACGCTTATTGACCCATATGATGGGCGATGGATGATTCTATATCCATTGGTGTTTGACATCAGAGAAGGTATACGAGTGCTCAGTGGAGACTGGGTACACTGAACGGATTCGCCGAGAACTCCTAGATGGTATTATACCTATCGTCAGATAGCAGTTCTCTGGTGACACCGGTACAGGTTAGTCTGTAGACTCGAGATCGTCATAGAGTCTTGTGTGATTCCCACTGTGCTTTGATTTCCATCTTACCACGTTCATGAGAACGTGCAAAACGGTGGCTTTTGGGTACAGTCCCGAATCACATGGAGGCAATGAGCAATAGGAGGGGTTTCGTCTTTCTCGGTATTGGGAGTTGATGTTGCGCTGTGTTCGATTGGCTATAACTGGAAGACCCAGGCCAGGGCTGCTAAGGAGACCTACTGGTAAGTGTTATCAGTAGTTTCTCAACCCGTTATGAGCCTCACATCGACATGACTTATCGGTTACTGGGGTCTGACGTTTACCACCCCTAGACTGGATATGCAACATATCAGACGAAGAGACCGGACTGTACGGTAGTGTTATTGATTGGATTCATAGGAGTGTGTGCAGGCTTTCTCGTTGATCTTCTGATCGCTCAATGCCCAGGTGGTTGTTACATTTAGCTGACCGCTTGCAGTTTATGGGTGTTTGATACGATCATCACCTACTGCCGGCGTATTGACGATTCTTTAGAGTCCTACACAGAGGTTTTCTGGCTCAGGAAAAATGGAGTAGGAGCACATATGTGATATGTGCGAGACCGAGAATAATACGTGTATGTGATACCGTATTCGATTCTCGTAATATGAGATATTGGCCGGGTATATGTGATATAGCCGGGTCATCGGATCAAGTGTTGATTCGATGAACTGGTACATATTATATTAGTTGGTTATTTGCAAAATAGCCGGATTATCGGATCAAGTGTTGATTCGATAATTTAATGTATAAATATATATTTGATATATTACATTATATTAACTAATATAAGCTCACTTAAATGATTCTTTTTCTCACTTGATGATACATTGATATATATGTGATATATGTTAATTGTATTATTTTCTTTTGTTAAATTATATATTATATATGTGATATACAATATTGTAACATGTTAGGGTTACACATGTAACTAAGGTTATGAGATTAAACCATGCTAGGGTTTAAATTAGGGTAAACATTTTCTTTTTAGTTATTTCTAAATTGTGGATTAAAATTAAGATATTTCTTTTTGTTGACTAAAGTCTACCCTTTAGATAATATTTAGATATTTGTTAACCTAACCTCTTAACCTTAGCCTATGGTTTATTCTCTAGAATGGTTAAGCATGCCATGCTTAACCCATGGTTGCATTTCTAACCTCACACAATTCATTCATCACAATTCATCTTCTCCTTCCTCTCACAAAAGGTCACTAGCTTTTTTATTTGTGATGAACTAAAGTGAGATAAAGAAAACTAAAGAGAGCAAAATTCCTACTTCATCATTCTCATCTATTC
Organism: Agapanthus africanus; assembly: GCA_030015575.1. NCBI lineage: Eukaryota > Viridiplantae > Streptophyta > Magnoliopsida > Asparagales > Amaryllidaceae > Agapanthus > Agapanthus africanus. Next base: position 72,672,849 of record CM057338.1, read on the forward strand.
TAACCACTTAGATTAGGGTGTTTGCTTCACTAATACCTCATTAATGAAGTGAGAGCTTGAGTTTGAGTTTCCTCAAGATAGATCGTCTTGGATTTCAAAGACTTCAAGCAAGATGCATCATTAACCTTATGGAGCCTCTCGAGAGTCTGGGAACTTGATGATCACAGCGAAGGGACCTCAACTCGGAGCTTATGAAGTGAAGGAACGGATTACAAAGGTTGTAATCTCTAACACTTAAAAGTAAAGTTGTTTACTTGGTGTTTATGTTTGATTTTCTAGTTAAAGATCTAGGGTTAGGGTTATCTATAATGGCAAAATTTTAAACTTGGCATAGGTGATGCCTCTCGAAAGCTTGCTGCCGCTGTAGGTATCCCAACACGTTTCTCACTCGAACCCGCACCTATGGCCAAGCTAGCCTGACGCTCCCTCGCTGCATGCTTCTGACGCTTCTTCTCGGCCTTAGCTGTATGGAGAGACCAACGTCTCGGTCCGGTCTTTCGGCGGTAAACAGTCCTAAACGCCGTCTTCGGAATATCGGACTATTGGACCTTCACCTGTTGATATCCTGAACGAAGATCTAATTTTGAGAAGACATAAAATCCACTTAACTGATCGAAAAGGTCATCGATACGAGGTAGCGGATACTTATTCTTAATCGTTACTTCATTCAGTACTCGATAATCCATGCACATCCGGTAAATTCCTTCTTTCTTCTTCACTAGTTACACCGGTGATCCCCAACTTGAAATACTGGGTCTGATCCAACCTTTCTTCAGAAGCTCGTCTAACTGGATACGAATTTCTTTCAATTCTTCCAGACTTAGTCAATATGGAGCTTTGATTACAGGTTGTGCACCAGATTGTAAATCAATACTGAATCATGAGCTCGATTGGGAGGCTAACCTGATAAATCTTTACGGAAAACATCCTCGAACTCTCGAACTATTTCATGCTTTTCTTCTTCAGCTGGTATAGAGAACACTTCTGCATTCTTCGGCTTGGCATGATAGCTTCCTGATTCCAAAGTTTTGTCTCCACTTTCGAACGACTGGGTGATCTAGTATCTCAAATACTATTCTCTTTTGACGGCAGTCAATGGTAGTATAAAATACTCCTAGCCAATCAATTCTCAACACAACATCGAAATTTGGTATGTACAGTACCTTAAAATTTGCATAGAATTTCAGCCACAAACTACAACTGGTGTAACACCCTAATAAGTTTATACAATATAACTTGGTGTTTTAAGTCTTGCTTTATAATTCTTTTGTTTTATCTTTTGGGTTGCGAATGATTCGAATGGTAGTAGTCGTTATCCGACCCAACCCGCTATGGTGCAAGATTGTATCTGAGATTTGCCAGTGAAGTGTATCTATGTGAATCTAGAATAATACCCACATTATATATATTTAGATCTTTAAATATTTATATATCAAAAGTTATGAATAAAATAATTCTATTGCTACCTGACATTGCATGGTATATCACCTCATAACTCATTTCACGCTTATCTTTTTTATGCAAATCCTAAAATATAGGTTAACAAAATATTTAATAATCTTATATCTATAATTAAATCTTTATATATGTTTTTTTAAAATCTTACTTGGGGGCATATGTATATATTATAGGAATATTGCATTATGGTTTAAGATCTTACGTATGGGTATATCTTTTGAAAATATATTTTTAGAGATTTTCGGGTAAAAGTTTGGTAAAAATTGAGACTATCTACAAATCATAATATATATATATATATATATATATATAAATCTATAATACATATACTATATATATATATATATAATACATATACTATATATATATATATATTATAAACTTTTTAATTATAAAATACCTTTCTCTCTCTCTCTCTCCGTCGTTCTCTCTCACTCACCTCTCGCCCGAGCCCTAACCCACGTCCTCGCCGTCTTGTCGCCATCCCCACCTCATCGTCGTCATCACCACCCTTCGTCTTCACCTCCTCTTCTTCATCGTCGCCACCTCCTCTCTTGATCCCTCGACTGAGCACCCATCTTTTCACCTTCGAAGTTCCCTTTCCGACGCCGTCGCCTGAACCCAACATCACTACCGTCACCATCCTCATCACCCCCTTCTCCTTCACGCAACACCTAGCACCACCCATGCTATCACCGCCAGCAACACCTTCTTCTTTTCCTTTTCTTCTCCGATCACCATACCGTCTCAATTTCCGACCTCGTCGTCGCCGTCGAAATCGCCCCATCTCCTCGTCGTCGACCCAGCGATCTTTTCTCCTTGCCCTCCTTAAAACCCAGAACCTCACAACCATCACCGACACCTTCTTCTTTTTCTTCTTTGTACTCTATCATTGCTTCGCCGGAGCCAACTGTCATCGCCACCCTAGTTTCCCGCCGACGAACACGACCCGGACCCCATCTTCAGTCACCACCTCCTCAAACCCAAACCCCCATCATCGTTCTCTATCTCTTTTCTTCTTCTCAAGCTTCAAAACTAGATTTCATCTCATCGCCATCACTTTCGATCCAAACACCAGCCTTTGGGAATTCCACAGAGCATCCACGGTTACCCCAGAGCATTACATGGTCGTTTGTGGCCAAGGTCGTATATACTTCGTGTTTTCGAATGCCGCTGTCATTCGAAAAATCCGTATTTCGTCGTGAGTGTATCAATCGAGGCAAGTTCCTAAACTTGCAACATGTTATTTTACCAACACCAATTTTTATACAATTATTTAAAGTGTTCGCATTATATTATTTAGCAAGTAATATCATTTTTCAATATTATAGCATTAATCCGTATTTTACCAATAACAAGTTTAGCTGATTGCATGCGAGTTCGTGATAGTTTCAATATAATTCTATTATAACTCATGATCCTTTAATTATATGACCGTATTATTAGTAGCAGACGTAAATGTCACCACACACCGGTTTATATATAGTAAATTAGTTAATTAATTAATTTTACATTTTTAAAATAAATTAGTTATTCCTACACTATTTAAATAAACTGGTTATTGTTTTCCATTTAGTATATATCATGTTAAAACACTACTCGACATGTTCATGACGCGTTACAAGACCTATTACTTGGATTATTACCAATGCCGACTATACTGAATTGTTGTGACTTGTTATCTAGATACACAAGACCTGTACTTAATTGATCCTGTGTTGGCATTAGATAGATATTGTTTATACCTGACTTGAACATGAAACCTGGGGAAAATGGGAAATCAAGAATGTAACCAAAACGTAACTTAAGAGGATATTATTATTGTTGGTCATGATTCCGGGCGTGAACGGAATAACCATTATTTATTGTGTTGTGGTCCCTTGGTGTTATGAACGGGATATATTGTGTCGTGGTCCCGTGAGGGTATAAACGGGATATATACTGTTGAGTTACGATGAGTATTACATTAATTAATTTCAAAAACTTGTAGAACAGATAATCTAGAAGTACAGACTTTAGGTTACACACGATACACCTATAGCTCACTGTTTTGCACCTGCGATGTTTATTTATACTCATATTTGATCATAGCTTTCTATTTTGGTTATTATTATCGTTATTGACATTTATGACGCACTGACGTCAGGGTTTTGCATAGCCCAGTTCGTTTGACCTTGCCGCAGGATGATCAAGAGTATTTTAACATGCAAGCTGAGCAGTGAGGAGCTTGATGATTAGGTTTAGATATGCTTATTTATTTTATTTCTGTAGTTTAAATTTATCGAAGTGATCCCATAAGGGACGTGATTAGGATATTATTTCGTTATAGCATCTTTATTCGTTTCCGCTATATGCATTTCTTGACTTTTATCTATTATGGCAGATGGATATGTGTTAGTTAGATTTTATTTACTGTTCTTGATATGTAATTGACAGTCGTAATGTGACTATAGAGCGATCTTTTCTAGCCAAAGGTTTCATGGCTGGCTTTATTACGTACCGTATTTATGTATTTTGGGAAGTGGGGCATAACAAGGTTTGGTGGGTATAAGAGATAAAGGTTTTAGGATTAGCCAGGTTTGGTTCTTTTGTAGTTGGGTATTAGACCCAATACACTAATCAGGAAACCCGGAATTAGGAACATATCCTGCCACAGTTCACCGCCGAAAGACGCGACCAGGACGTTAGGACGTCTGGCCTGAATTTTGGGGGCATATGCTATTTGGATTTATCTGTCCACCTCTCCGAAAATACCAAGTTAATTTATGGCACCGTATATCAGAGGTTTGGACGGATGCGGCCGTTGTAGCATGACTTCATCAGATTCCCCCTCGTTTTGCGAGGGTTTTTTTGATTGTGGGGACACTCTCCTCTGCAGGCGCAAGCCCCTGCAGTTAATTACGTTACCGCATCACAATAACCACTTTTTCCTGCTCCGGAAGTTCACTTCGTGTTGTGTGTGTTTTTGTTTGTTTTGGTTTAGGTTGCCCGTGGATTGTATACGGAAACTAATTTATATTGTCGCCCGTAGAGCGTAGATTAGTCCAAATCCGTATATCTTAGATTTGGGTTTGTTTTAAGAATCGTTAATCTGGTTTGAGATTAAGATCGACTTAAACATATGAGCATTTGGAGCTCGATTGGTTTTTTGTTAAGGATACATTAGTCCAATTTGAGACTAAGATCTACTTAACAAGGTCTCAGGATCATTTTTTTGCTTCGGATCCAACAAAAGAGCATTTGGGCTCTATTGTTTTAGTTTAAGGACGTCTCGGTCCGTTATTGCCATTTTGGAGGCGAAGTTTTAGTTTGAGGACATCTCGGTCTGTTATGGTGAGGTTTTAGTTTAAGGACGTCTCGGTCCGTTGATCACCATTTTGGAGGTGAGGTTTTAGTTTAAGGACATCTCGGTCTGTTGTCCATCTTGAGCGCACGTGTATTTGTTACATGACGGGATGAACAACGATGATTTGGGATGCACCCAATTTGGGGTGCAGTCTGATTTGAGGTGTGCACATCAGTTTGGAAATGCACCAAAAAGTCGTTGGTTGTCGGGACCCGCCACCTCTCTGAAAACGTTGAAGAATTACAACGACATGGATCAGAGGTGTGGAGAGATGTACCCTTGAACCAATTCCTGTATTTGAGGGAAAAAGGAGTTAGTGGTAAACCCGGAAATCATTAGTCATATTTTGAGACTAAGATTTCATCGGGAGAATGTGGGATGGGTATCGTTTTGGATAACATCAGTTAGAAGATCAATAGTCGTATTTGGGACTAAGATCAGTTTGGAAAATCATGAACACATGGGCTCAGTTGATCTGAATCAGGGACGTTTTATCCTCAGGGGATCTAACCAATTTGGTCTTAGTCCATTCAGTTTTTTTTATTGAAAAGTGCCAAACACTTATTTAGGCTCTGTTTGATCAGTCCCCTTTTTGTAAAAAGGCTGGGCACTTATATAAGTTCTGAAGCTCACGTATAACCATGTAGGCTCTCAGTCATGGGGATTGCCCAATAAATGTTAAACACTTTACCCCTTTTTTCCTTGTATGGAGTGATAGGCACTCTTTATGGCGCCCAAGTGCGAAGCACATGAGGCGCTAGGTGCTGCCTAGTGAGTGCTAAGCACTCTTCCATTCTGTGGCATCCACGTGAGGCGCTGGGCGCAGCTCATTGAGTGCTAAGCACTCTCCTTTGTGGCGCCCACGTGAAAGGTATGTGAGGCGTTGGGCGCTGAGCGCCGCTCCATGAGTGCTAGGCACTTTCCTCTGTGGTCTCCACGTAAGGAACACGTGAGGCACTGGGTGCTGATCACTGCTCGTTGAGTGCTAGGCACTTTCCTCTATGGCGCTCACGTGAGGAACACGTGAGGCGCTGGGTTCTTTCTTTTATGATGACCAGATTTCTCTCAAGAACAAGTTCCTCCCGATGAGAATTAAATTCTCAACTTGTGGGAGACTTGCCTTATGGATCTCAGATCCAGAGAAAGAACTAAGTTCTTGAAGAAGGGTTAAACCCTTAGATATGTAAATGAGATGATCTTTGTTCTTCTTATTTACCTAGAGTTTTTTGAGGAGGGAGATCTTCTTCTCTGTTTCTTTTTGAAGCTCTTTTTTTTATGCTTATGGGGGGATTCCTCTCCCCAGACTTGAAGTCTTTGGTCCTTTATATAGTAGAGGCAAGTTTGTTAATTAGTTTTTTTTTTTGAAGAAATCTCTCATTAAGATATCCTAAATGATTTGGGGATTTTTACTCACCATTGGATCTTTGATCCAAGGGTTTTTGTTTTACAGAACAAAATTGGGGAAATATTTTCCCTTGCACAGAATTTATTCTGTGAAATGGTGATTTTTTAATCAACGTTGGATTTTTAATCTAATGGTCCTCTGTTTTACAGAAGGCATAGAATTTTATTCTATGATCCTACCGAAGGTATATTCTTGTTTTAGAAAGATTTGAGGAATATTTCCTCTCAACGGAATTTTAATTCTGAGTCTTGATGATTTATCATCTCCGTTGGATCTTTGATCCAACGGCTCTGTTTAACAGAGAGTAGAATTTAATTCTACCCAGACGCCGGCGCTCACGTGTTGTGCACGTGGGCGCCACTTAAGATTTTGATCCTTAGGGTGGGCATTCTGTGCTTTGCACATTAGCGCCCGCATGAAGAGCACGTGCGGCGCTATATAAGAGTTTTAACTCTTATTTAATCTAATAGATTTTTTGTGTATTGCACACTGGCGCCCGCGTGAGGAGCACGTGAGGCATCACCATAGGATTTGGTCCTATCGGCGCTGGCGCCCTTGTGGAGGGCACGTGAGGCGCTGCCTCATTGATGAAGGTTTCTTTTCTCCTTCTTCCTTTTTCAATGCCTTCTTTCGTCAGAGTTTGGAAATAGTTCCACCATGCATAACATTTCCTGTGCCGAGACTTAAATGTCTCCCCTGATAATCTGAAACAATGCTCCACTTTGCTCTCGCTTTCAGAGAATCATTTTAACAGAGGAGAGTCATAGCTTGTAATCGTCCACATGCTCATCGGCAGCTATGGGAGATGCCCATTGAAGAAATTGTTCATCATTTTGTTGCACGCAAGGTGAATCCTGCTCTTACGGATGACCAATGTGATACGGTGCTGCACGAGCTCTTGACTCGTAGAGAATCTCCTCTCTCCATCGGCTCCATTTGGCTCCTGATGATCCTCCTGTTTATGCTCGATGACTTTCTCCCTCATCCAGCGGAGACGACTCCGGCGATGCTTGACGCAGTGGAGGACAAGATCGAATGCTTTCATGAAGCACTTTTGATTACCATGCCTCTAAGGGATCGCTCTGTTCAGTTGCTAAGCTAGATACGGGCTCAACGGGCCATCATGTCTGCCTTCACCGATGGGCACGACGCTAACCGATGGGGAGCGACTCCTCACGAAGATCGCCGCTTTGTCATCGTGGAGAAGGCGGAGGGGACTTTAGAAAACTTTATTCATAGTTTTGTAAACCCTTGTACTTTTGATCCCGTATTTGGTGATCTATTTCCTGTAGAATAAAATGTATATTTAAATGCTTTACCTTTATCGTTGACTACCGAGTGCTTCATTTCTAACACATGTTTTTCCTCTGATTGTATTGTTGCAACCCACATGTGTGCATGTGCATATATGAATGAGCCTATTTTCGCACATATCTGTAAACGAAACTTAAACCGGTGTAAACAAATGCCCCCCACTACTTTACTCACTGTGGTATACACGTGAGTGAAGTAGTGTAGCCTAATACGTGGCATTCAACTGGTTTCGGGCTGGTGTATCGTTCATAAATTTTATAATCTTGATCTGAGATGATAGCGAGCGGACACAAGCGTCGTCATTTATCATTAACTCAAATCTCAATTCTAAACCCCAAGGCTCATGAGTTGCACCCTTGAGTTTCTTGATGTCTTGATCTGACGCGAAGTAGTTTATCTACTCGTTTCGGAGTTTATAGTTTATTCACTCATTTCGGAGTCTTTAGTTTATAGACTCATTTCGGAGTTTGTAGTTTATTCACTCATTCCGGAGTCTCTAGTTTATGGACTCATTAGGAGTTTGTAATTTATTCACTCATTCCGGAGTCTCTAGTTTTGGACTCATTTTGGAGTTTGTTTAATTTACCTCCTTTGGGCTTATAGGCAAACTCGTCCTAACGTTATAGATAACCCATGCTCTATACGACAGAGGTTCGTTAGATTTTCTGGTACTAGGGTTTTAATCTATGGTACCGTCGCGTTGGCTGATGCATTCCTCGATATGCAGTCTTTACGCTGCTGTTCGAGTAGCCCCGCGACAGTCATGTCTCTGATCCCTTCGGGAGCTGGACAAGACGTCTTCAAGTAATCTTCTTAGGCAGTTTGACCGTCAGAAGAGCAAGCATTAGGAATTTTGCCATGCCGCTTTTTACTTGAGATTAGGCTCAGTTTGGGAGCCCCGATGAGTCATAACCACTCCGCACTGGTGTGGGATGATCTCCGATAGTCTTTCGGGTTTTATTTGAGTTACCGTCAAGACCCTGAAGCTAGGAATTTTGCCTTCGCTTCCTTTTGATTTGGCTATTTTGGAGCCTTTGTTGACATTGCGTCTGGTGTAACGAGAAGAATGTCGGGATAGTCTTTAGGTTATTTTGTGAACCGTTAAGACTTGGAGCTAGGAATTTTTCCATGGCTCTATTTTGTTTCGACCCTAGGGTCTTTTGTTGACATCACGTCTGTGTCCTACTGGAGTGAGAGGGATTGACATTGAGTCTGCTGTAACGAGACGAATGTTGAGATAGTATTTAGGTTATTTTTTGTCCGTCAAGACTTGGAGCTAGGAATTTTGCCATGGCTCTGTTTTGTTTCGACCCCGGGGTCTTTTGTTGACGTCGCGTCTGCATCCTGCTGGAGTGAGAGGAAACGTCGTTGTTGACATTGCGTCTGCTATAACGAGACGAATGTTGAGGTAGTTTTTAGGTTGTTTTGTGAACGGTCAAGACTTGGATCTAGGAATTTTGCCATGGCACCGTTTTGTTTCGACCCTGGGGTCTTTTGTTGATGTCGCGTATGCATCCTGCTGGAATGAGAAGGTATGCTGGGGTTGTCTCTAGGTTGTATATGAACCGTCAAGATCTGGCTCTCCCTTTGACGGAGCTTGGTGGGAAAAACATAGTTCCCTTTTTCATTTATGCCCATGAATTGTATACAAGGGTCGATGTAAACTCACCGGCAGGGAAGAAAAGTTTCATTTTGATATGTTTTTTTGTTTTCGCGATACTCTATCTTTTCATCTTTTATATCGCGAAAGTCGTGATTGCCCAATTCATTTGAGCTATTTTTCGCGGTGCCCAATCATTTTGGCTATGTATTGTTTTATTTTTTACTCGCTGTTTTTTTATTGCGAGTTATCCAATCATTTCGGTTGTTTCATATGTATATATTTGTTTGCTCGCTGATTATTTTTATTGCGAGTTGCCCCATCATTTCGTCTATTTCATATGCATATACTTTTGTTGCGAGTCGGGAACTTGGATCCTGACACCAATTCCGGCATCGGCATTACTGCGACTGGAATATTGCCAGGAGCAAATCATCATTTACCTTGAATGGACTTGGAATTTGATACCGATTTAGGCATCAGCATCGATACGACTGGAATATTGCCAGGAGCAAATCATCATTTGCCTCAAGAGGACTTGGAATTTGATACCGATTTAGGCATCAGCATCGCTACAACTGGGATATTGCTAGGAGAGAATCATCATTTGCCTTTGTCGATTTGAACAAAGGTGGATTAGTAAACAGGGTTAGGATCCTGTCGACTACGGCCTTTTGACTTTATGAGCCATAAAGGTCTTATAAAATTATTTATCCCTACGAGTCGAGAGGATCTCGTAGGTGTAGGTTCTCCCTCGAAGTCGTGAGGACTCCTAAGTGGTATTTTATCTTGCAAGCAGTAAGGATCTTACAAGAGTATTTTCTCCGTATAAGTTGAGAGAACTTACAAGTGTCGTTCACCATATGTGGACATTCCGTGCCATTGGTGGAACTAGGTGAGGGCTATATTTATTTTTGCCCGTGGATTGTATACAAGGGCCAATATTGAACCGTCTGTAGGGCAACTTGGGGAATATGATGGCTCAAGAACAGGTCTAGGTGCATGTAGCTTAAGGCTTTTGAATCCTATGAGTCGTGAGGGTCTCATAGGGGGAAATTCTTCTAACGAGTCGTGAGGATCTCGCAAGTGTAATTTCTCCTTAGGAATCGTAGGGATTCCTAAGCGTATTTCTCCCTTGTGAGTCGTAAGGATTTCACGCAGGTATTTTCTCCTCACAAGGTCGAGAAGACCTTACAAGTGTACATGAGTTTTTTTTTTAATCGAGATTGCGTCCTTTCTGGTTTTCATAAGCTCACCGGTAGCCCTGTTATTTTTACTCACGGCGCCTTTTCGAGTTTTCATCCATGCCCATTTTTCTTGTAGACATACCATTTTTTTAACCGAGATTGCGCCCTTTCGGGTTTTCACAAGCTCGCTGTAGTCCTGCTGTTTTTACTCACGGTGCCCTTTCGGGTTTTCATCCGTGCCCCTTTTGCTGGTGGACATACCGTTTTTTTTGCCGGTGGTGTTTAGGGGTGGCTTTGTCGCTGAAGTAGCTGCACAGTCGGTAGAACTTGAGTTGAGATCTTTGCTATCAAGATTTTGATTACAATATGGATCTCAAGAGACTATATCGTCATATCTGGGGCGACGCACTAGTTTAGGGACGTTCCGGTCCATTGTTAGTTTAGGGACATCTCGGTCCATTATTAGTTTAGGGACATCTCGGTCCATTATCACCATTTTTGAGATGAAGCTTTAGTTTAAGGACATTACGGTCCGTTGTCGCCATATTTGAGGCGAAGTTTTTACGAATACCACTTAGAGTTTTGACTCAGGAAGATAACGAGCGGACACGAGCATCGTCATCTATCATTGACCTAAGTCGTGACTCGTCAACCGTGGTATTTCTTGAGGAATCGGCCGTTTATTATCCGGAAAGATCTTTTGCCATGCATATCCATGAGCAAATAAGCCCCACCTTGGTAAACCTTGTCTATGATGTATGGACCCTCATAGTTTGGCTTGAATTTCCCCCGTTTTGCACTATTGGAGATCATAGGTCTTTTGACGACTAGCACGAGTTCGTCTTGGCGGAATTTTCTCGGCCTGGTCGGTTTTTCGTATAACCGAATCATCCTTGCCTTATAAGCCTCCAGATTTTGCTGCGCTATGAGGCGGGTTTCGTCGAGGGCGTCGAGCTCCTCAAGCCGGAGATGAGCATTTTCTTCATCTGTCAGTTCGTATTGAACTTCTACTCGGAGATAAGGGAGTTCTATTTCCAAAGTGAGGACTGCTTCCGTGCCGAATACCAACGCGTATGAGGTTGTATTCGTGGCTGCCTTGAATGTCGTCCGGTACGCCCAGAGAGCTTCGTGCAGTCTTTCGTGCCGGTCTTTTTTGCTTCTGGACACCTTTTTTTTATAATCTTGGTCAAGGTCATGTTGAAAACTTCAGCTAGACAATTAGCTCGGGGATTATAGACGGAAGAGTATCTCCAGTCTATTATGTGTTGTTCTGCGAAGCGGCTGATTTTATGGCTCTTGTAGGCTGGCCCATTATCCGAGATTATCTGTCGTGGAGTACCAAACTGGTAGATGACATGTGTCTTGAAGAAATGGAGAATATTCTTCGTCTTCACCTCCTTTAATGGTACTTCTTCCACCCACATAAAAAAGTAGCCGGTCGTTACCAGTATGAACCGGTGTCTTTTGGATGACGCTTGTTCAATGGGGCCAATTATGTCGGTTCCCCACATTTCGAACGGCCAACTTGCTATCATTAGGTGTAATGGATTTAGATGTTGGTGGATGAAGTCCCCGTGAATCTAGCACGAGTGACACTGCTTCGCATATTCGAGACAATCCTGAATCATTGTAGGCCAATAGTAACCCATTCTTTTGATCTTCAGTTTCATTTTTGGCCCGGCTTGATGAGAACCGCAGAGTTCGTCGTGAGTTTCTTGGACGACTCTCTTTACTTCTTCTGACCCCAAGCGCCTTAGCCACAAACATTCAAGCGACCTCTTTTATAGAGTATTATTGACGAAGGCGAAAGACAGAGCCCGTTTCATGAGCTGATGTCTTGACGACGTGTTTTCGGGTGTTCTATGGGATTTGAAGTAGTCTATGAAGACTTTCTTCCAATCCTTGATCTTTTCTTCGTCTTTTATTTGAAGGACTACTTGTTTAATCGCGTCCTTTCCTTCAGACGACTCTATTAAATCCCTCGAAGATATTTTTGCTGGCGCAAGAACCTGGCGGCTTTACACAACGATCCTTACGTCATCGAGATTTTCGTCAGTCGGTTCCTTAGCATACTTAGCTAATGCATCTGCCTTGCTATTTTCCGCACGCAATATGCTTTCCAGGATGTAGGAGGGGATTTATGTTAACAGTTGCTGAACTTTTTCACCATACCTAATCAGTTCTGACTTGCACATCTGATAATCACCATTTACTTGGCTAACGACCAATTGGGAGTCTTCATGTATGAGGAGGTTTTCGATTTGCATATCGACAGCGATCTCAAGACCCGCTATCAAAGCTTCATGTCACGCCCCGCTTCCCAAAAGAGAGGTAACGGTATGTGACAAGCCCGCGACATATTTATTCCGAGAATGTCATTTCCCGAAACAAATACGCTAAGCATATATAAGCAATATAAAATGACAAGAAAATACATAATAATGAAAATCCAACTCTATATATTTACATTCCTAACGTTCACAAGTTTGAAACCGAATACATGATGTCTGAAAACAAAGATGCATAAAAGAAAGTGCCTAAATAGGTAGCATACAGGAAGTAAAAGCTTAAAAGAAAGAACTAGTAGTCGTTTTGCTCCGCAAGCTAAGAGTAATCCTCCTGATTTGGCTCGATCTCCTCAGTCTCTAGATCATCTGACGAATATTCTAAGGAAACAAAGAAATGGATGGAAAGCCCGTCAGCGAACTTACGCTCGATAAGTCACCAAGAAAGGTGGGATGTGAATATATATAAATGAATATGCAAGGTGACATGTGATATAGTATGAATGGAAATAAAACATGAACAAGTATAATATGGTAATGTTAATGACAACTATGTAAGCATGACAATGTAATATGAGCATAGCAAATAAGTATAGCATGACCATGGAGTGTAAGTATAGTGAATATGAAGTGAATGTAAGTGTCATAAAAGGTCTCTAAAAGGGTAAAAATAACTAACGTGGGTTCAAATATGAATGTCAACCAATCTCAAGAGTATTCTCGAACTCAAGGCTATCGTCCAGGGGTAAGGAATCACAGGCCCAAAATATCGGGACTTCAATTATTATTGAATTATTCCAAACCCAACAAGCTATCATCCAGGGGATTGAAAACACGGGTTCTCATTCGTGAATTCGTGATTTTTACCGTTTCAGCCCGATACATAGCAACATGATTTGTATCAATGGGACTCATGAGATTCCGTTGGATTCATACTCAAACTACTCTAACACCCTGCATATATTAGTCTGTGATTAATGTTACAATTCTTGCCCAAATCCATGAATATATAAGAGAGTGCAATTCAAGTATCGAGTCGAGTTGAAGTATTCATGTCAATTGGTCATGTATTCATGCCAAGTGTTCATGTCAGGTCATTACGTATTCATGGTTCGAGTCAAGTCGAGTCAAGTGTACCTATTGGGTTGAAGTATTCATGATTGAGTCGTGTCAAGATCAAGTTGATTCTAGCATGTAATGGTTTAATCACAAGTCATATAAATAAAAATAGATAGTAATCATAGAACATGATATAAGATAAGTATATAAGAAACGTCCAAAAACAATGTTGTAAATATGTGATATGTAAGACTAGTTAATCAAGTCATTTGAAGTCAGAATATAGAGGAAAACATAACCTTATGTGTTATACACATATGAGTTCCAGTCTAGCCAAAATACAACTACTGATTTGGGAGATATACATGTTTTCGTATCGTCGTGCAAAACAGATCAAAATCTGTTCAGTACCATCACATATTTTTAAAACGCAGTTTGAGTTAATTTCTATCGGGTTTCAGGTTACAAAACTTAATCGAAAATTGTAGGTCTTTTGATATAGTTGTCTAAAACACCAAGATTCGCACGATTTGGATTTCTTAAGCTCTACTTATGATCATTTTAAGATCAGCGTTTAAAACATAAATTCAGATTTCTGGACAACAACTATATATTATATTGCAAAGCCTATATCGAGTTGTTACATGCATTTCTAAGTAATATAGTATACAGAAAATTATAGTTCTATTAATTTTGCATCTACACATCTAAAGTTTGTCACAAACGGATATCGGGAGTTCGAGTTATGTCCTATTTAAAATTAGTGTGCGAATCAGGACAGATTCTGTCCAGATTCGTCACTAAATATTGTAACGTAGTTTTTTTATATTTTACATAGGTTTTCAGTAAAAAATTAAAACTAATAAAATCTAGATTTTTCTATTTAGATATCCAAAACACTTGAGTTTGCTCAATTTGGATATCGGTAGACCAAGTTATATGTCTAAGAAATTGACCGATAAATACAATTTTCTGTTTTTACGAACAGTGAATAAAAATGATGTAATTCCTAAACCATTCAGCGATTCGATCTAAATTTTGTACAGAGTGTACAAAAAAATATATTCTATCCAAATTAAATTTCTTGAAATTTTCAGAAGTAAAACTTAATTTCTAAAAATTATTTTAAAGGTAAAAAGGTATTGATATGTCATATGTGAGAATGAGAAAATCATGGTATTTATTCGTAACTTCATTTTCTTTTACAAAATATAAATAAAGTAATTTAAAATACAGTGACAAATGATATATATTAATCGTTCTCCGCAATTTTAATATATGAATTGCTAATAGCGACAAAACTGATACAATACTTATTTTCCTAAGAATTTATATATGAATGTATATCATGCCATATCATTTTCCTCTAGATTTATTGTATTATTAATTATGGTAAATCTGTATGCAAGACATAGAGGAAAGTTATAATTCAATTAAACGACAACGTAACTTGAATAAGAGCCAATCATTAGTCTAATCAAAATTATATAACTATATGTGTGTGTTTTGATATGTTTTCAATATTTATATATGTAACAATATTTTTATTCATTTAAGAACTATGATATGATATGAGAGGCGGTTCATGGTGATATAACAAGAGAAAGATAAAGAGAAAGAGATGGAGGTAGAGAATGATAGAAGGGACTTACGGGTCTTGTAATACGGTATAACAACCGTATTGCAGATTGGTGAAGAAAATCTTGACTTGATCGAGACTTCGAAAGCTTAAGAAAATTGATGCTTCTCCAAATCTCCAAAGGAAAAAATTTAGAATTGATGAAGAGAGAATAGTTAAGTTAGGATGAAGAAGAGAGTATTATTTGTACTAAAAGAGATATTAAAATAGGTTTAATAGTGATAAAAACTCTTCATAATAATTTTAATTTATTATGAATTCATTTTGGGAGTAAAAAAGAAATTAAAAGGGTGCCCATTCATTTGGAAGTTAAAGAAAATGAAAGGTCTCATTTGTAGGTTATGCGGAAATTTTAAAAAAAAATAGATAAAAATAGTTGCAAGAATGAGGATTTGAACACGGAACCTATGAAATAACAATTCAAAGACTTAACCAATAAGCTACAAACTTATTCATGCACATATTTAATAAGAATTAAATATATGATGTTGCTTAACAAGAAAGTGAGCTTTCGGGCTCATAATTTTATAAAAGAAAATGAAAATGAAAATGAAATTGGATTTGAGTTATGGGCTGAGTTAGGTCTTTCGTTTAATTTGAAATAGGTTAAGATTTAGTTTAAAGAAATGAGTTTGAGAAAAATAGATGGAATAATAAAATAATATATTTAAAAGAAAACAAAATATACGGAAAAATACTAAGAATAAATAAATAGAATATTTTACTAAAGAAAGAAAACACGAAGGCATAGTAATATTGGGGTCGTTACACTTCATATTCAGTCTCGTTATTTGTCCTTGGTTCCGTTAAGGAAAGGGAGAAACGCATTATCCCTCCTTGCGGAGTCACGAAGATAAGGCCCACCCCGGTTTTGATTATAAGGGTGTTATGCTTCCGCTTCTTCATGGAAGATGCTCCATCGAAGTAAAGTTTCCATTGAACATTATTTTCTTCCGTCCCCCCTTCGATTGTGTCGAACGCGTGTTCGTCTGGCAATTCGCAATTTAAGGGAGAATCGGCCGGTATCGGATGCTCAGCGAGAAAGTCGGCGATGGTATGGCCTTTCACTACTTTGAGGGGTCGATATGTTATCGAGAATTCCATCAAGAGGAGGGCCCATTTGGCTAGCCTTCCTGTTAGTATGGCTCTTGACATCAAATATTTGGGTGGATTCACCTTTGATATAAGATGAACCTCATGTGCCAAGGCGTAGTGTTTGAGCTTCGTTATAGCGAAAATCAGTGCCAGGCAGTGCTTTTCGATGGGGGAGTAGTTGTTTTCTACCCCTGGGAGAACTCGACTCAAATAATAGAGAGCTCTCTCCTTCCCCTGGTTGTTCTCCTATACCCATACGCGCCTAGAGAACCTTCCAGGGTTGTTATGTACAGGATAAGGGGCTTTCCGTTAACCGGAGCGGTCAGTACCAGCGGATTCTGCAGGTATTGCTTGATTTCGTCCAGTGCACTTTGGCATTTATGATCCCAAACGAACGGGGTCCCCTTCTTCATTAGATGGCTGTAGGGACAGCGTTTACCGGAGAGGTTGGCTATGAACCGCTGGATATATGCGAGCTTTCCTTGGAGAGATCGCAGTTGTTTGAGAGTTCTTGGCGTGGGCATTTCTATAATCTCCTTGATCTTTGATGGGTTTATTTCGTTGCCTCGGTGTCGTATGATGAATCCTAGGAATTTGCCTAAGGAGACTCCAAACGCGCATTTCAGAGGATTCATGTTTAAATTGTATTTCCGAAGACGCTGGAACACTATGTTCAGATGTTCCCAGTGCTCTTCGTACGATTTGATTTTCACCACAAGGTCACCAAATATAGAATTCGACAACCTCATGTATGAGGTCATCGAAGATCTTCGTCATGGCCCTGTGGTAGGTAGCGCCTGTTTTCTTCAATCCAAAGGGCATCACCTTATAGCAGAATATGCCCAGCGGAGTCCGGAAGGTGGTGTGCTTTTGGTCTTCAGGATGCACTTTTATTTGATTGTAGCCTGAAGATCTATCCATGAAGGAGAAGACCTCATGAGTGGACGTGTTATCGATCATCATCTCGGTAACAGATACTGGGAAGTCATCCTTCGGACAAACTTTGTTAAGGTCTCGAAAGTCCACGCAGATGCGCACTATTCCATTTTTCTTCATCACTGGAACAATGTTGGCAATCCAATCGAGATACTGAACTTCTTGGATGAAGATGGAGTCAATTAGTTTCTTGACTTCGGCATTGATACTCATCTTGAGTTTAAGCCGCATTCTTCTTGGCGCCTGTTTGACTGGCTTAACGTCCGGCGATATAGCCAGTTTATGTACCGCTATTTCTGGATTTAGTCCTGGCATCTCGGAATAATTCCATGCAAAGCAGTCTTTATATTGCATAAGTATATTTTTTAAAGTAGCCACCTACTTTTTAGATAGCAGCTCACTGACGAACGTTGGCCTCAGATCGTTTACCGTTCCCAAGTCAATTTTCCTTAGATTGTCCGTCGTGGTGTATATCCTATCTTCCAGCTCTTTTGGCGCCGGTGGAAATTCTGAGATCACCTCATCCTCATCCTCATCCTCATCTGCGAAGCATCTGGAGGGGTCATCCATATTCTCATGGTTCCCCTCTTTTGAGAATGTTATCACGTGGCAGGTACGAGTTCGTTTCCAAGCTCGATATTGATTTGGCCCTACTCTCACAATATATGTTGCTTTTGGCTCATGCTTTCGCGGTGGGTTTACCCTCCAACTGTCGGATAGAGCGAACCTGCCTTGTTGATACTTCTTCGATCTACTCTTTGAAGGTGAAGCAGTCTTCAAGGGGATAACCTGTTGCTCGGTGGTAGGATCAATAATTCGGGTGATGGACCCCATTTATCTGTTCGGGGTACCGAGGCTCTGGGAGCGTCATCATTTGATGCTTAATGACAAGGTCGAATATTTTTCTTGTCCTGTCTTGGGGGAAAGAGTATTTCCAACCCATCTTTTTCATAAAAGATGGATTCCAGTTGACTTTTACTTGATCGCGTAGCTTCTTAGATCCGTTTCGCTGTTTTCGAACATCATTCTCGTTTTCTACCATGTTTTTGCCTCTGTGTCGGGCTTTTTTTTGTCGCGAGAACGTACAGCGTGCTGAGGGTGAAAGGGATCGTGGTTTTCCTTTTCCGTAGACTACTGAATGAGACGTTGATTCCTGGCCTTTTCGTAAATGGCCATTTCTCGGTTGAGGTCATCCCGAACCTTTTGACCGGCTTCTCTTATTAGCTTGGCAACCTTCTCCTCGAACGACGGACATGACATTCGTACGGTGGGATCTCGCTCTGGTTCAATGTTATAACCATTTGGAAAAACGTTCCCTTCTTTACCGAAGCCATTTATGACGCGGCAGTTGTGGAATCGCTCCCGTTTATTTGTCCGAACGTATCCGAGCCCAATCGTCTCCATTCTCCTATTGGGTATCTTTCGCTGAGTCCCAGAAACGTCCCAAATCTTGTTGTAGAACTGGTCTTGTCGAGTGGTTTGTTTGAAGGGTACGCCTTGGCATCTTAATAACCTTTTCAATCTCTCTGTGTAATATCTGGGCAGAAAGATTGGTTGAAGCCTGTCAAGCACAAAATCGGCGTCATGCCAGACTTCTTCTTCTATCCTGGTTTCCGTAGATTGGTAGAAGAGTATCATCTTTTCACCTCTTCTCCTGGGAGAGACATAGAAAGTCCGCAGCTCTTGTACGCCGTATGTATTGAGCGCATCAAGTTTCCTGTGATGCCGCTGCGGAACCATGGTGATTTGTAAACTCTGATCAGCTCCAGTAAAGGATTGCGCTGTTAGGCGAGTGGAGAATACGGCGTTGGCCTCATCCTCAGAGTCACTGCCAAAAACCAAAATAGGAGTAGATGGTCCATGCTTGTTGCATTGGGGTTGCCCCGAGTAGACTATTTCCTCGTCTTCCTCGGTGTCACTCCCAAAGATCGGGATGGAGAAAACGGACTTCCGTTTATCCTCTGGCTTATGACATCTTTCTGTATCTTCGAAATTTGGTGGGAAGTACTTTGAGTCTTCATATTTTCGGACTTCGTTTAAGGAGAATTGATTTAGCTCCCCCGTGACGGTGTATTTGAGACCATCTTTGAAATACTTCATACACTGCTGTTATGTATAAGGGATGACATTGTACTCGTGTAACCAAGTCCAGCCGAGCAGAGCGTTATAGCAAGTCTTGGCGTCGATGACATGAAATTTGATGTCAGTGATGAGAAGCCCAAAGCGTAATTTCAATGTTACAGACCCAAGCGTCCGCGATTACTGAGATTCGAACCCGGAGATGGTAATTTTATCCCGAGACAGGTGCTGAACGTTCATACAAGTAACCTTCAGCACCTTCACGTTGAGAAGGTTGACGGAGGACCCGTTGTCGACCAGGATCTTCCCAATCTTGATGTCGTGGCAGTACCCGGTGATATATAGAGGACGGTTGTGCTTACACGTTCCAAAGAGCAGATCTTCATCGCCGAATGTAATGTCAGCTGTATGAACCTCTGCCAGCTCGTCCTTCATCTTTTCTTCTACAAGGAAGATTAGAACTGATCGGGCTCTTGTAATGTCCTGATCAGAGAATCTCTTGCTTCTTTAGACAAGAGGAGAGCATCCAGTATGCTCAATTGTGAGGGTATCTTCCTCAGATGTGCTAGGACATTGTAATCCACCCTTTTTTCTTAGGCGGGTTATTGGCTGCGAGCTCTTTGACGACTCTATCATCGAGGACAATTTCCTCAGGAACTTTTTTCTTCCCCTTGTCTCTTTTGCTCGAACCTTTGTTTGTAGACCTGAGGTTCTTTTCAGGAAGCGTGCGGTTACGCGGCTGAATATTCTCGCAGTTCTTCTCCTCTTCTTCTTTTCCGGAGGTGGATTCTTTGAAGAGAGGGCCGAGCGTTATTTCTTCCTCAGAATCGCTCCTGAATGTAAGAACTTGGGATTTTCCTTTTGTCGAACTAGTATCAACCATATGACGGCTGCCAGTCGTTCCTTCACGCTCATCTGTCGCACTTCTTTGCTGCTGACGTGCTTTGTGCTTCATCTTCTTGAAGTGTTGTCGGTGGGCAACGTATCATTGCCACCACTTCTTGACTGCATTGGACTCTTCGGTGGGGTGTGTGACCCTCCAATTATATAGGCAGTAGTTCGGATGTGAAATCTCTCCATTGAGGCATGTGGCCCCAGGAGTATTTCCCTTGAGAGGTGGCAGCTTCATTCCAATTGATAGGGCTTTGGTAAACCGCTTTTCTGTCTTAGTCCTGCTTTTGTTTTCCGCAGCCGTGCGTTGGTCTGGTTAGAGCACTTTACGACTCCTCCTTACCGCATTTTCTTCATCCTGACATCGACGCTTGGCCTTTTCGTATATGGTCGTTTCACGTTCTCGGTCAGTTTTGCTCTTTTGAAAGGCTTCGTTCAGCATCCTGTCAATTGGGTCTTCTGACAGTTCCAGAGATTTTGGCACCGGTCCTGCCCCCAGTTCCTTTGCGTTGTTTTCTAACGCCGAGGGAGCTTCTTCGCCATTTGACGACGAATAAGAAACCATGTGGCAACTTGCTACATAGTCTTGGGTTCCTCCTGATGAGTCATGTTCCTCATCATCGTCACTATCTTCGTTTTCAAGGATATGGTTGAGAAACTCTTCGAGAGTGACTGGTTTCCACGCCTTCTGGTTGTATTCTTCCAGCGTGTCAATGTACTTTTGCATGTCCGTGCGCTTGTCGTCATACTCGGTAAGCTGCACGGGCTTTTTGGTCTTCTTCTTTTTCTTTGAAGACTTTGAAGGCTTGACCTGAGTGTTTTGCCCATCGTTAGCAGTTTTCAGTGTGGAATGCGGTTTCAGCATCCCTTCAATAACCTCAGACTCCAGCGGGCCTTTCCATCTGATTGCCGGACATGCTTGAAGATCCTTCAGTATTCTTTTGGATATAGCTGAAAGGACGACTTCCCACGGAGCTTCTTGTTGACCACCGGAAACTAGGAAAACGAACGTCTTGTCTGAATCAGGGGGCAGATGCTAATTGGTGCTATCCGTCCACCTCTCCGAAGATGCCAAGGTTATTTATAGCACCATGTATCACAGATTTAAACGGATGCGGCCGATGTAGCAGACTTCGTCAGATTCCCACTCGTTTGAGGGGTTTTTGATTGTGGGGACACTCTTCCCTGCAGGCGCAAGCCCCTACAGTTAATTACACTACCACCTCGCGGTAACAACTTTCTCCTTCTCCAGATGGTCACTTCGTGTCGTGTGTGTTTGTTTTGTTTGTGGTTGCCCGTGGATTCTATACGGAGACTAATTTATATTGTCGTCCGTAGGGCGTGAATTAGTCCAAATCTGTATCTTCTTAGATTTGGGTTTGGGGGTTGGGTTTAAGGATACGTTAGTCTAATTTTTAGACTAAGATCAACTTAAACGTTAGTTAAGGACACATTAGTCTAATGTTTAGACTAAGATCAACTTAACAAGATCCTTTAGATCCAAAAAAAGAGTATTTGAACTCTAGTGCTTAGTTTAAGGACATTGCGGTCAATTAGTTTAAGGACATTACGGTCCAATGTTAGTTTAAGGACGTTTCGGTCCATGGGTTTAAAGGGACCCCACAGTCCAGGTTAAGGACATCATAGTCCATGAGTTTAAGGACCCCACAGTCCGTAGTTTAAAGACATCATAGTCTGTAAAGTTTAAAGACATCATAGTCCATAAGTTTAAGGACCCCACAGTCCGTAGTTTAAAGACATCGTAGTCTATAGGGTTTAAGAACATCGTAGTCCATGAGTTTAAAGACCCAACAGTCCGTAGAAATGTGTGGTCGTCGGGACCCGTCACCTCTCCAAAGACGTTGAAGGATTACAACGACAAATATCAGAGGAGTAAAGAGATGTACCCTCGAACCGGTGTGAGTTGCTTGAAAGATCTGTAGTCCAATTTGGGACTAAGTTCTATTGAAATATTCATGAGCAGATGTGCTTAATAAGTTGAGGACTTATGGCCAGAATTGGGCTAAGTCCAATTAAAATGTTTAACATTTCTTTATTCTGGCTATTGAGCCTTTGCTTGGGCTCGGCCCTTTTAATAATGCTAAGCATTGGGTTCTGACATCTTTTGTCTTGTATTGAATGCATAGCATTCATCAGAACAATATGTGTTCGGACAGTGTGCCACGTGGCACGCCAGGCGCTTTGCGCCAATCAAAAAGCGCATAGCGCTTCTGTCGGGTAGCATACACGAAGATGACATGTGTCGCGCTTAGCGCTAAGCGCTAATTTATTAGCGCATTGCACTTTCAATTTATGAGCGCTTTGCGCTGGTTTAATGGCACGCCAGTGAGTGACACGTGGCGCGCTTGGCGCTGAGCGCCGGTCTATGGGCGCAACGCGATATTTCAGAAGCGCAAGCTATGTCTGTGGTTGACACGTGGCATGTTTTGGCGCTGAATGCCAGTCCAAGGAGCGCTAAAGCGCAGTTCATGAGTGCAAGGCACTTTTCAATAGCGCAGAGCGCACTTGATCAAATTTATGATCAGAGAACTAGTTTATGTTCTTTTAAAGGAGGATTTGCCTCAAGATTCAAGAACAAAAGTTCTTATTTATAAAAAGGGCTCTGCCTTTGTATATCCTTTGCATTCCAAGGGTCCATTTTTGAAAAGGAAGGCTCGTGGCCCATCTGGTCCATTTGGGCCAACTTGTCGATCAAAGCCTACAAGGTGGTCGGTTTAAAGAACGTCATGAACTGGGACACAGTCGCCTGAGGATCGAGAGTCCCTATGAACATGTCCGCGGCAGGAGCTTCTTCGATGCGTTGTTCAGATTTTGACTATAGGTTCCGCCACCGGATCGCGTATTGAACCCAGGTCTCTCCTGGCTTCACCCTGGCATTGATTAATGCATGATCGGGGTGCGCTGGCCAACCGCTGCATGAATAGCAATTCCATTTCCGTGAATGTTTTGAAGAAGTCATTTGGGAGCTCCGAGTACCATTCGAATGCTGTTTCCGACAGGCTGCCAACGAACTGGCGAAGCAGAAATTTGTCATCGCCTCCAGTATTAACGCACAAAGCTCTGAACTGAGTAACGTGCTGATGAGGATTGCATGTCACTTTGTACACATGGAACTTGGGGATTGTATATCCTGCCGGGTATTTGATTTGGTCATACCAGCCCGAATACGGTCGCCCAGTACTGACGACTTGGCCAGCCGCTTCACTTGCCTGATGAGCTCGTCTTTGTTGAGCTATATAATCATCAAGAGCAGCCTTGGAGATTGTTTCCTCCTTGGCCACTGATAAAGCCAGAAGAGGGCTCAATGTTTCCCCTCTGTCATTCTCGACGATTATCGGTGGATCTTCGGCTGGAGGTTCTGGCTGGATCATCATTCCAACCATATCTTGGAACAAGAGTGCTATCTGTTTTATATTAGCAGCCTGTTCCGTGGCCTCCTTATCCTTTCTTTCAAGCACCCTTCGCAGGAACTCTGTATCGGTCTCCTGCTCCTTGCGTTGTTCTGATGCTGACTCCGGACTTTCTTTCTGTCCGGTGAGTGCTGCCATTTTCGTCAGTATCTCTTGGAGCTTTTGTTGTTGCTCCTAAGCCTTTATTAACGACCGAGTTTGCGGTCGATGACCCACGGAAGCATGGCTTTCCTCTTTCCCGGAAGCCATGTAAACCGTGTGTATGATTATGCCCCTATACTTGGGGAGATTTGGTCCAGCGCCTTAGGAATTTGCCGCAGGCAATAAGATTTTCTCTGGCCTCCTCCTTTTATGGGAGGTCGAGGTTGAAGGATCCGTTATAACAGGCGCCTGTGTGAAAGAAGTCCCTCGCTGTATAGTGGAGGGATGATTTTCCCCTTTCCGAACCTTCATTTTCTCCGATTGACGAGAGTGGCCTTTGTTGATCACAGAGTCCTGGACTTTCCGCCAGACCCTGTAGATTTGGGAGGATAGCCGCTGAGGGGGTTGCTCCGGCTTTTCCTACGTCATTTTTTCAGCAGGCGAGGGAGATTTCATCAACACCGTGGTTGGAGAGTTCTTTCGCGCTCTCCTAAGCAGATCGAAGTTGTTCCTGGTTGGAACAGCAGCTTCAACTTCCACCATTGGAGCTGGTGGGGTAAGTCCAGAGGGGGAGTTCCTTAGCTCTTCTCACTCGGCGCCAGTAACGACGTCGAGCGTGCCTTGCAGATGGGACCACCTCAATTGTGGAAGCGGCTCCGTCGTGCCCCCTGCTTTGGTGAGGGGCTGCTGCTGGTGCCAGCTGATTGTTCGCGTTTTTGCGTATTCTTAATTTTTAATTACCGCAATTAAGACGATGTCGCTTGGTAGCTAGTCGGTTGAGTACGGGTCGATCCATAAGGAGATAGAATCTTTTTCTTTATGTTTTAATGAGTTAAGTCCAAAAAATTGGTGGTTTGTTTTAAGATCTACGGATGAGATAAATGATGATAAAATACTTGCTGTGGTTAGGATTAGGCTAGTTCGAGTTTTAAGAATTCCTCACTTTTCACTATGCCCTTATTAATATCGGTGTTAAGATAATCGGCAACAACGGGGATTAGCACGACTAGGAAGGAACTTGCAAGTTTAAACTAGGCTTTCCATGCTTAGTTTCTTTCTTTTGGTCCTTGTCCGTCCGTTCTTGGCTCTTAGCCCTAACCTCTGGTTAATTCAACCACAACCGGTCTAACTATGGAATCGCCGCTATCATGTAGGATAGGGTGCCATGGTGAGCAGATTGTGGTTTAATTAAAAAGAGTCCGAATTTAAAGTGTTGGGCAAAGAAAGGAGTGAGAGAAATTTCCTTCTCTCAAACCTTCCTTCTCCTGCCCTAACAAGTGAGAAATTACTCACCCATTAAAAAGATAAAAATAAAACAAAGGAAAGGTAGAAAGATTTTTAGGTTAAGATAAATTTTTACAACTAGCTATTCGAGACCTCACCTAGGCAAGGATCTTACTCAAGTATCATCGTTGTCAAAGAAAAATAGAAAAGGAGATAACAAAAGAAAAACACAGATTTAATTCTACGCCTAAGATAACAAATGAAAATTGCAGATAATAAAAATGCGATAAACAATTGCGATAAAAATAAAGAACTTACTTTTATTGATAACCTCTCAAAAACTCACTACAATTTTTTTTAGAGAATTTTAAATTCTAAATCTAAAAATAAAAAGAGGCATGCCTAATTTGGATTTGAGCTCTCCTATTTATAGATAGGAAAACCCTATATTTACATTCTGATCCATACACGAAATTACAAAACTGTCCACAGAGAGCCGAGTCAAAGCACCGACACTGCTACCGACATGTGCAGAACGCGGCCGCGGAACCGCGGTAGAAATGCCTGTTTGGCCGCAGTTCCGCGGCCATTTGGTGGACTTGGGGCATCAAACTTTCTGGTCTTTTTCATGTTGCTTTTATCTTCTGTTTTATCCTCTTGGTTTCTCAGAATCTCTTCAACTTCCTTCCAGATTTTTAACAGCGCAAGATAATGTGGACTTTTGCCATGAGCTCCGCGTTGAAGTCTTAGATCTTGTGCTGCCCTTGTGCCTTGTGCATTGAATTGATCAACGATTTTCCATTTTGTCTCTTGAACTATTAGGCGGCATCATACTAATGGTTAGCGGAGATCAGTATTCATCTGTTGTTGGTCGTAGTCCCACATTTGTTGCGACTTTTTATGAATTTCACTGTAAAAAGCTGAGAACCTGTAACCTGCAACTATTTAGCAGACATGGATCAAAAGTACCTACATATTTGCAATGTGATTAATAATGGGCGATAAAAAAATAAAAAAATCTGATATGAACAAATACCCCCAAACTTATCTTTTGCTTGTCCCGAGCAAAGCCAATTTTATTCTCGAAAAATCCTAGCCTCACTTTCGCAGGGAACGCGATTGCACTGAGCTCGTGCAACAAGCCGTTAAATCTCTAGGTGTCTCTAATAGGAGGAGTGTTGTCTCCTGATGGTTTTCAGCGGATACTACCCACAAAATCCGATCAATTTGGCCATTGACTCCAATTCTTCATTTCAGTATTCTAGCAAGAAATTCTATTATCTTCAACTTAGAAATCATCAACCCGTATTTTTCACACTTCTTTTCATTTATCTTAAGATCATATATGTTTGCTAGTTTATAAAGCTTTCAGCATCTCCAAAGTTTTCCTTCTAAGGTGCAATCTTAACTCAGGAATTTTTCTCATCTCTACTGAAAATATAAGCCCTATCTTTTATTCCTATCTCTCCTCCAAACTCCAATTATATACCCCTACGTATGTGTAATTATCACCCCTACACTTAGAAATTCAATTCAAGCTATCATACTCTTGTCCATCTTCCAAAATACTTTTAGTTGGTGAATTTTAGATGAAATTGCTCACACATCCTTCATGTGACCATTAATACTTCTTGAGGTATTAAACGACCGATTACAAAATGTGCTTGCGTATTTAGACGTAATTCCTCGTCTTGCAATACCTAAGGCTTAGCAGTGACTCCCAAACCAGTTGGTCTAAGGTACTAGGTGATAAAGCATTCTCGCTATATTTTTTATTTATGTTGCCTTAAGTAATTACAAAACCAGTGTTCATTTTTTTTTATCTCTTTATTCACCACTTATACTTTTATTTTATTTTCCTTCATACTAAGGATTTTAGACAAGAGCATTTCAAGGTATTCTCTACTATCCCAAGTTTCAAGATGTGTGTGAGTGCGTAAAGTAGGGTACATATTTTCAGAATTTGGACTTAAGCTTCAGAATTATTTTTCAGACTTATATTTCAAATAGAGCTTTCAATACTCTTCCCTTATTACAATTTAGCCCAAAAACTGAACTCAAAATTTGCCTATTTCAAAATAAACTACAAGGACGTATACAGTTAAACTTTAAGAAAGGTTATTTTTAGGGTTTTTAATTTACTAAGTTTAGGATCTAGTTTTTCCTAACTAGTCAACCGTCATGTTGAACTTAAGTCAAATATGGCCAAAATTGAACTTTTCAATTTTTATAATTTTTAAAAATTTTCAATTTTTTATTGATTTTATTTTTATATTTTTTTTAATTTTTATATTTTTTATAAAGATGCAATGCAGAATTAAATATGCAAAGAAAAAAAACAAATATGTACAAAAAATAAAAATATGCAGATGCAATACAAAGATAACTATTTACAATACCCTCATCCATAAACTTATTAATAGTAGTGTCCTCACTGCTCCCTGCGGCATCTACTAGACGCGGCCTCACTGGTCCCAACTTCATCCCTATCAGCCCCCCGTCCCCTCGATCGTGAGCAGGATCGTTCCTCTCTATCTAGTAGGGTTGTCATTCCCTGTTCCAGACCCATTACTCGTTGATCCAAGTTAGTCATCATCTCTAATAATCGTTCTACACCCTATGGGTTCTACTAAGCAAACGCGCTTACGCAGCGGGGGTAAACTCTTCGTCGCTCGTTGTGGAGCTCGAGCTAGGAGTCTTGGCCATCACTTCCTCGGCCGGCTTGGTGCACGACCATAAATCATGTAAACGTGTGTAGGATGTGGAGACACGCTCAAGAAGGGGTCGAATTGGAATCCCACTATGCATAAAAAAAT
Organism: Agapanthus africanus; assembly: GCA_030015575.1. NCBI lineage: Eukaryota > Viridiplantae > Streptophyta > Magnoliopsida > Asparagales > Amaryllidaceae > Agapanthus > Agapanthus africanus. The sequence continues at coordinate 72,700,755 of CM057338.1, forward strand.
TCAAATTTCTCAACAGGGAGGAAATTGCGACACAGTTGTGTCACCAACATAGGGCATGGATAATTGGCCGCCCGTTTCCCGGCGCCAATCGAGTGAAGCAACACAGTGCACATATCGTAACTAGGGTTTCGAGTCATTAGTGTGTGCACTATGTGTAGGGATGGGATAAAAAAAGTTGTGTTGTGCGAACTTCCAAAAATATTATTTTGTGCCCAACGGCACACAGTTAAGACATTCGCAAAAGGTGTTCGAGCTTGGATGCCTTTTTGTGGCTCCCTAGAACAGTCGTTTCCCATCAGAGGTAGGTAGTCTTCAAAACGGAGGGGTTGGTCATGAATGGGAAGTCGTGGTATTAAGGTGACTTCATGAATGAAGTCCCTATCAATTAAAATTTCCTTATCCCCCCAAATTAATCTAATATACCCGTGTTGTGCAAGACAACCATCCTCCATACATTCATAAAAACGGGTGACAAGATCCGGAAGCGCGAAGGAGTTCGGATGGTTAAATAAAAGAAAGATCCATCCACGCCTTCGGATCTCTTCACCGAAATAGCTACCGTAAACATTATGTGCAAAAAACTGGGAGAAATCCCTTTCAAACTGAAGTGTAGGGGCCATGACAGTGAAGTGCAGAAATTAAAAAAATTCACAGAGAGGATCAGAGAGATTCAAACCTCCTCTGAAAATTTCAGAGGGAGAAGACTCCAAGCAGTGGCGGTTGCGCAGCAGGAATGGGGTATCGACGGCGCTTGGGCGGCGGTCTAGAGGGATCTGCTGTGGAAACTTTGGCGGCGGTTAGGGTTTTGAGTTGGGGTTAGATTGAAGCTCTATAAATGCAGAAGATGGGTCGGGTTGTTTTTATAGGGGTGTTTTGGTTATTTGTAAAAATGACCCCTTAAAAAGAGGAATTTATTTTGTAAAGAAAAAAAATTGTATTATTTATTTATTTATTTAATAGAATTGAATATTTACAAAAATACCCCCGAAAATTTGAATTTTTTTAATTTCTTATTTATTTTTATTTTTAATTACAAGTGTGACATACCCCTAAACTTATTTGAAACAGTGTTTCCACTGGCTGGATAACTGAAGTTTGATGGTAAGCAGAGGAAGATCAGTCGATGTAAACCGGCTCCTACAACATCAGGAGTTCCTCCGAAGGGTCTGTGGTGAGGAACGGTTTTAACCTATGTCCGTTCACTTTGAAGTGTGAACCATCCTAAGGATTTTCTAAATCGACCGCACCTTGCGGATATACAGTCCGCAGAAAGAATGATCCTTTCCAGCGAGATCTGAGCTTCCCGGGATGTAAATGTAACCGGGTGTCGTAAAGAAGCACCTGTTGACCAGGTTTGAAAGTTTTGCGCATAAGGTGTTTATCGTGAAACACCTTAGTTCGGTTTTTAACGACAACCGCATTTTCGTAAGCTTCATCCGGAAGCTCGTTCAATTCGTTTAACTGCAGCTTCTGATGGATGCCCGCATTATCAAAAGATAAATTCAACTCCTTTATAGCCCAAAATGCACGATGCTCTATTTCCACTGGAAGGTGGCAAGCCTTTCCGTAAACAAGCCAATAAGGAGACATGCCAAGATCGGTCTTATAAGCAGTTCTAAATGCCCAAAGGGCATCAGTAAGTTTTAAAGACCAATCCTTAGGGTTTTTGGAAACCGTTTTCTCCAAGATCTGTTTGATTTGCCGATTTGATACCTCGGCTTGCCCATATGTTTGGGGATGGTAGGGCGTTGACAGCTTATGATTAATGGAATATTTCCGCATCAATGACTCAAAAGTCCTATTACAGAAATGAGTTCCATTGTCGCTAATGATTGCGCGGGGGTGTCCAAACCGGGAGAAAATGTTTTTCTTAAGGAACCTAACGACAACCTTATTGTCGTTAGTCCGGCTGGACACAGCCTCGACCCACTTAGAAACATAATCAACAGCGAGAAGAATATACAAGTTCCCAAAAGTGCTGGAAAATGGCCCCATAAAATCAATCCCCCAAACATCAAAAATCTCCACAACCAAGATTGGTTAGAGCGGCATCTCGTTTCTCCTGGATATCCAGCCCAAGTGTTGGCACTGGGAGCACATCTTGCAGTAATCATGTGCGTTTTTAAAGAGTTGTGGCCAGTAGAAACCACACTACAAGATCTTCTTGGCTGTCTTTCTCGAGCCAAAATGCCCGCCACACGCTTGATCGTGGTATAATGACAGCACACTCTTGAATTCATTGTCAGGCATACACCGACGAATAATCTGGTCGGGACAGTATTTGAACAGATAAGGTTCGTCCCAGTAAAAGTGTTTTACCTGGGATAAGAATCGGAGTCTTTCCTGATTTGACCATTCATTCGGCAGTAATCCTGTTGCTAAATAATTCACAATATCTATGAACCAGGGTTCGCATGATACTGTCAAGAGCTGTTCATCCGAAAAAAAGTTGTTTATTGGAAGTGAAAGAGTCGGCGAAGAAGGAAGTCGTGAAAAATGATCGGCCACTATATTTTCACATTCTCTTTTGTCTTTGATGACAAGATCAAACTCTTGGAGTAAGAGGATCCAACGTATCAGCCGAGATTTTGCGTCCTTCTTTGCAAAAAGATGGCAAAGAGCAGAATGGTCTGTGTAAACAATGACTGGAGAGCCGATTAAGTAAGGCCTGAATTTTTCTAATGCAAACACAACAGCCAAGAATTCCTTCTCGGTTGTTGTGTAATTTACCTGGGCATCGTTCAGGGTTCGGCTAGCATAATAGATTACGTGCGGCATCTTGTCAATGTGCTGCCCTAGGATAGCACCGAAGGCGAAGTCGGATGCATTGCACATAACCTCAAATGGATACGTCCAGTCAGGAGAAGAAAGTACGGGAGCAGAAGTGAGTGAGCTTTTAAGTGATTCAAATGCAGTCACACAGCTCGAGTTGAAATCGAATGTGGTGTCCTTGGCCAACAAAAGAGTCAAGGGTCTAACAATTTTGCTAAAATCCTTGATAAACCGTCTATAGAAACCAGCGTGGCCAAGGAAAGCTCGGATGTCTCTAACGCACTTGGGAGGAGGAAGATTGGAAATGACCTTAATCTTAGCTTTATCCACCTCAATACCATTTTGCGAGATGATATGTCCTAAGACAATACCTTCGCGCACTATGAAGTGGCATTTCTCCTAATTCAAAGTTAGGTTTTTATCCTTACACCGGGTAAGGACAGCGTCGAGATGCTGTAAACACTCATCAAAGTAATCCCCGAAAATGGAGAAATCATTCATGAATATCTCCAAGAATTTTTCCACCAAGTCTGAAAAAATTCCCATCATACACCGCTGGAAGGTAGTGGGTGCATTGCATAACCCAAAGGGCATGCGGCGATAAGCAAATGTATCGAAAGGATAAGTGAACGTTGTTTTGTCTTGGTCCTTTTTGGCGATGGGAATCTGGTTATAGCCAGAGTAGCCATCCAGAAAGCAGTAGTACTCGTGTCCAGCCAATCGTTCAAGCATTTGGTCCATAAAAAGTAGCAGAAAGTGGTCTTTTCACGTTGCGGCATTAAGTTTTCTGTAATCAATGCACACTCGCCACGCAGTTTGGGTGTGAGTAGGGATCAACTCGTTCGCCTCATTGGTTATGACTGTTATGCCCGACTTTTTGGGGACAACATGTATCGGGCTCACCCACTAGTTATCAGAGATAGGGTAAATGATACCACAATCAAGATATTTTACGATCTCTTTTTTCACAGCCTCCTTCATGACTGGATTGAGTCGTCTCTGTGGATCCCTAACTGGCTTGATATCATCCATCATATGAATGTGATGTTCAACGATTAAAGGACTAATCCCCTTGATGTCCGTCATAGTCCAGCCAAAAGCTTGCCGATTCTCTGCAAGACCGTCAGAAGGGCTTTCTCTTGCTCTGAAGCTAGAGAAGCCGAGATGATGATAGGTAGGGTCTCGTTCTCCCCTAAGTAAGCATACTTGAGATGGGACGGCAACGGCTTGAGTTCGAGCGTTGGAGGTGAAACGATTGAAGGCAAAATCGGTGAAAATGTCTCGAACTCGAAGGATTCTAACAAAGGCTCAAATCGAGTGTACGCGACCGAGTCGGATGGTTCAGCTAACTCATCCAAAAATTCAAAGGATTCAAGCTCGGGTGGCGACAAGTCAAGATCGTTCAAGAAAGTGAAACACTCATAATCACTGTCGGGATCAGTATCAGATTCAATGAGGAACGCACTAGTGGTGTCAAGATTGCTGTGATCGAACAAAAAAATTTCGAACTCACAGTCCTCAGAGACGATCTCCTGAATCGAACAAATGTCTAGTATATGAGCATTAGGTTCGGAGGGCTAATTCCCCAACCTAAAAATATTAAGTTCAATTGTAATGTTTCCAAACGATAGGTTCATCGAACCATTTCGACAATTGATCACAGCATTCGAGGTCACAAGGAATGGTCAACCGAGTATCACCGGAATTTGATTCCGGGGGTTAGCTACAGGTTGTGTGTCTAAAACAATAAAATCAACGGGGAATATGAAGTCCCCTACCTTTATTAACACGTCCTCTAGCTCACCCCTAGGATGGGTGATAGATCGGTCGTCCATTTGGAGAGTACAGTGTGTGGGTTTCAGCTCTCGTATACCTAGTTGTTCATATACTGAATACGGCAGCAGGTTAATACTGGCACCAAGATCCAAGAGTGTGCGGTTGATGTTCTTATCCCCAATAGTTATTGAAATCGTATGACAGCCAGGGTCCTTTCATTTTTGAGGTAAAGTTTGGGTAAGAGCATCACTCACGGCACTAGCTAAGAAAACCTTCTTGGGTACCTGGGATTTCCTCTTCTAAGTGCACAAGTCCTTCAAGATTTTTGCGTAGGAAGGGACTTGTTGGATTGCATCAAAGAGGGGAATGTTAATGTTAACCAGTTTAAACAACTCCATAATTTTTTTCATGTGTGGATTTTGTTTATTGGATCTCAACCGGTTTGGAAATGGAATGTTTTGGAAATTGGTTGAGTCTAATGCTTATGGAGGAGATTGTGGAGTTGGAACGGATCCCAGTGCTGGTGTTTTCGTGGAGTGAGATGTGGGTCCATTCGGAGTAGCAGAAGAAGTAGAGCCTTGTGAAGAATGGAGAACAGGCTCAGAAGACGAAGAAGAAGCGGCCAGGGTGTCTTCATCTGTGCCAACGTTGTTGTGCAGGATCCTTCCAGATCTCAACGTAGTCACGGCACTCACATTATGGTTTTGTTGTTCAAGAGCAACATGTGCATTATATGGGTGACCAGGATTTGGGAGTGGTTGAGATGGAAGCTTCCCCTTCTCTCGCTCGCTTAAAACTGCATTCAGTTGTGCAATCTGGGCTTCAATGGTTTTGATGCTTTGCCCTTGTATAGCAGTGTGTTGCACCAAAGACTGAATGGAAGTCTGGATGTTGGCGTTTGATTGTGTCGATAGCTTTACAAATGCCTCCAGACTTCGTTCTAGCGAGAAAACCTTATCGTTATTTGGCGGAACAAAATTGTTTTGAGGAAAAGAATTATTGGGTGCAAAATTATTCGGTGGATTTTGATAAGGTTGGGGTTGGAAAGGCTGTTGATATTGATTTTGGGCTTGTTGTTGAGGAGGAGGAGGCCTTTGGAAGTTGTTGTGGCCTTGGAATTGTTGCTGATTCTGATTCCAGGAGAAATTGGGGTGGTTCCTCCAACCAGGATTGTAAGTGGAAGAGTATGGATCATTTCTTTATCTTTGCTGAAATGCAGCATTGACTTGATCTTGTCCTTAAAAAGGTAGGTTGTAAGGAAACTCTTCGGTCAAATGTGATGGGTCTAAACAACAAACGCAGATGGTACGAGTAGGAAGAGCAGGGGAAGGAGAAGGCGATGAGAATTTGCTCTCAATTGCTTCTAATTTCCTCGTGATCGCAACCATTTGGGCCTTCATTGCAATCGAGAGATCAAGTTGATGAACGCCTGCCCTAAAGGGACCGGAAGAAGTAGTAGATGATGTGTTAGGTCTGGTGCTTTCCCACTGAAGCGTTCGCTCCGCGAGATCGTCGAAAAATTGCCAAGCTTCCTCGTCAGATTTGGATAGGAAGTGGCTTTGACAAATGGTTTCCAGCAACTGCTTAGTTGCAGGGTTCAGTCCTTCGTATAAGGTCTGGCAGAGTTTCCATCTCTCAATACCATAATGAGGGCACTGAACAAGAAGGTATTTGTATCGGTCAAAGCACTTCCAAAAAGGTTCAGCAGGAAGCTAGAAAATTGGTTTATTTCATTTTGTATTCTTGCGGTTTTGTGATTTGGGTAAAACTTTTTAAGAAACGCTTTTACAAACTTATCCAAACTGGTTATGGAATGTGACGCGGTGCTATACAGCCACTTTTCAGCTAGGTCACATAGAGTGAAAGGAATGGCTCATAGCCGTATAGCATCGTCGGACAGTTGGGTTGTCTTCATCATTGCACAGATGTTCTGGAACTTGTTGATGAAGTATAGGCATCTTCTGATTCCAGCCCGTGAAATTTAGGCAACATGTTGATGAAGTGGGGCTTAATTTCGAAATTATCCCCATTGGCCGGCGGAAGTGAAAGACAGGTAGGAAGTGCGGAGCGGGTGGGATAGAAACGATCCTAGAACGCGATTCGCTGTGGCGCTTCAACAGGAGGTGGTTGAGGGTTATTCGCACCCAGTTGAGGTAGAATCAGTCCCGAGGTAGGTAAAGGGTTGTTAGGATTGAATCCTGACATCTCAGAAGATGAAGATGAAGGTGAAGATGTACGAACAGAATTCCGGTCAAAGTCAGAATTGGCCGGCAAAGGTAAGGATAAAAGAGGTGTGGAGGGAGTTTCGACGTCGAAGTCGATCGCGTAGTCGGTAGCGACTAACGAAACATGGACTAAGCGGGCACCATTGTCCCGAGTCCAACCGAATATACACTAAATGAGTTTAGTATAGACAAAGTGTAGAATGTGAGGGTAAGAAAACGTCAATGAAGAAAATGCGGAGGAAGGGTGAGTGGAATGGGATTCTAGTGATAAAAGGGTAAGTTTTTATAAAAGTTTTTGTTTTGTTTTTTTAAATATTTTTTTAATATTTTTTTTAGAAAGAGATTTTGCAAGAATGTGTATGGACTTACTTCAAACAATCACAATTTAAAACATGCACAATCAAACCTAGAGTTAAGGTCTTCTAAGTCCACTAGACTGCTCCTAACTGTTCCAAAGTGACAAGTTGTGAGATAACCCTCAAATCGTCTCTTCACTGTCAATTGTGGCCAGGTAAGCACAAATGAAGAAAGGAGGGTTCCGTTCATGAATCACCATGAGACGGGCCTTTTAAAATTAGCTTTCTCACTTGTCTAGCCTAGGCACCACAAAATCAAGTTTAGATAAACGATTGAATGCCCACAACCTTCCTCTGTCCTAATGAGCACGACAGTCCTTGGTTGGCTGGGTCTAGATATTTTTTAATTAAACTCAAGGGTGGTGCATATGCTTTTAGTGATTTTTGGGGTCTCAGGAAGGGTGATGAAATCCCCATCCAATCTGAGTTGGTGTTATAGCCCCTTAAATTCCGTATTAATTATGCAAAGCAGTAACACACCAAAAAACACTTGCAAAATTTTTTTTATTTAGTAGCGCAAAGAATCATGCACAAAAACAATTTATTAGAGAGGAGAAAGAGAATCTGTGCAAAGAAACCTGCAGGAAAAATATTCAGTGGAGTTCAGAGGAGAGGAAAGGAGTAAAGAGAAACTCACAGAGAGTTTTTAGTTGCTGACGTCACCCGTTGACCGTTGTTCCGTGATCGAACCCTTTCTTCTGTCGCGGTTCCGCGGCTGAACAGTTGGTTTGGATCTTCAAATTTGGTCTCTGTGCTTATTTGGTTCTCCTCTTTCTGTTTAGATCCCCTGAATTTTGATTTGTTCACTGAGTTTGCTCCAGAACTGAAACAGAGTTTGCTCCAAGCCTGCACACTTGCACAAAGATTTTTCAAAAATAACAAGATGATTTTTATTTTTTGTTTTTGTTTTTTTTTTCAATTTTTCAATTTTTTAATTTTTTAATTAACCCGAAATTACACAAAGAATTAAACTACCGTCTCCCCGGCAACGGCGCCATTTGATTGTTCGCGTTTTTGCGTATTCTTAATTTTTAATTACCGCTATCAAGACGGTGTCGCTTGGTAGCTAGCCGGTTGAGTACGGGTCGATCCACAGGGAGATGGAATTTTTTCCTTTATGTTTTAACGAGTTAAGTCCAAAAAATTGGTGGTTTGTTTTAAGATCTACGAATGAGATAAATGATGATAAAATACTTGCTAGGGTTAAGATTAGGTTAGTTCGAGTTTTAGGAATTCCTCACTTTTTCTCTATGACCTTATTAATATCGGTGTTAAGGTAATCGGCAACAACGGGGATTAGCACGACTAGGAAGGAACTTGCAAGTTTAAGCTAGGCTTTCCATGCTTAGTTTCTTCCTTTCGGTCCTTGTCCGTCTGTTCTTGGCTCTTAGTCCTAACCTCCGGTTAATTCAACCACAATCGATCTAACTATGGAATCACCGCTATCATGTAGGATAGGGTGCCGTAGTGAACGGATTGTGGTTTAATTAAAAGGACTCCGAATTTAAATTGTTGGGTAAAGAAAGGAGTGAGAGAGATTTCCTTCTCTCAAACCTTCCTTCTCCTGTCCTACCAAGTGAGAAATTACTCACCCATTAAAAAGATAAAAATAAAACAAAGGGGAGGTAGAAAGATTTTTAGGTTAAGAGGAATTTTTACAACTATCTATTCGAGACCTCACCTAGGAAAGGATCTTACTCAAGCATCATCGTTGTCAAAGAAAAATAGAAAAGAAGATAACAAAAGAAAAACACAGATTTAATTCTATGCCTAAGTTAACAAATGAAAATTGCAGATAATAAAAATGCGATAAACAATTGCGATAAAAATAAAAGAACTTACTTTTATTGATAACCTCTCAAAAACTCACTACAATTTTTCATAGAGAATTTTAAATTCTAAATCTAAAAATAAAAAGAGACATGCCTAATTTGGCTTTGAGCACTTCTATTTATAGATAGGAAAACCCTAGGTTTACATTCTGATCTATACACGAAATTATAAAACTATCCCCAGAGAGCCGAGTCAAAGCACTGACACTGCAACCGACATGTGCAGAACGCGGCTACGGAACCGCAGCAGAAGTACCTATTTGGCCGCGGTTCCGAGGCCATTTGGTGGACTTGGGGCATCAAACTTTCTGGTCTTTTTCATGTTGCTTTTATCTTCTGTTTTATCCTCTTGGTTTCTCAGAATCTCTTCAATTTCCTTTCAGATTTTTAACAGCGCAAGATAATGTGGACTTTTGCCATGAGCTCTACGTTGAAGTCTTGGATCTTGTGCTGCCCTTGTGCTCTGTGCATTGAAGTGATCAACGATTTTCCAATTTGTCTCTTGAACTAGTAGGCGGCATCATACGAATAGTTAACGGAGATCAGTATTCATCTGTTGTTAATCGTAGTCCCACATTTGTTGCGACTTTTTATGAATTTCACTGTAAAAAGCTGAGAACCTGTAACCTGCAACTATTTAGCAGACATGGATCAAAAGTACCTACTTATATGCAATGTGATTAAGAATGGGCAATATAAAAATGAAAAAATCTTATATGAACACCAGCCTGTTGAAGACTGACGTCCTTTGAGAGAGAATGGCCAATCTTTCGACCACCGACTTTCTGGTAGGAGAAGCACTTTTGATGACTTCACCTGCCGGAGGAGTTGGGAAGACTATTCGTTTTGGGATAGCCCCTTCGGGTATCTTGAGCCTCTTTGCGGGCCCACTTGAGCTTCGGCTCATCCTGTTGAAGACTGAGTTGGCAGACTTGGACGACTCGTGGAGAGGGGCCATGGTGGTTGCAAGTCAATCGAAGACCGACTTCTTGGGAACTTCATGTGGTGGCACTGGGACACTGAAGCTTGCTGGCGGGAGCATGGTCCCGAAGAACAATCCAGTGGTGGCTTGAGTCATCTGCCCCATCGGTATTGAAAAGATAGAGGCCGCATTGGGTCCGTATGTCACTCCTCCAGTTGGGGCGGAACGGGAGTTGCTGTTGCAGTTTGTGCAGCTAGAAGCCATTGATTTTATCTTCTTCTTCTGCACAGGAAGAAGACACCAAATCTTAGTACCTTGAGTCCAAGGGCAACCATATCAAACCGCTATTTTGTTCGTAAGACACGACACACGAAGTGTGGAGTGGAAAGAGGAAAAGGTCCCACCGGGAGTGCCACAATCTGTTCACCGCCGAAAGACGCGACCGGGACGTTAAAACGTCTAGCCTGAATTTTGGGAGCAGATGCTATTTGGATTTATCTGTCCACCTCTCCGAAGATACCAAGTTGATTTATGGCACCGTATATCGGTGGTTTGGACGGATGCAGCCATTGTAGCGTGACTTCGTCAGATTCCCCCTCGTTTTGTGAGGGGTTTTTTGATTGTTGGAACGCTCTTCCCTGCAAGCGCAATCTCCTGCGATTAGTGACCTTACCGCATCGCGATAACCACTTTCTCCTGCTCCGGAAGTTCACTTCATGTCGTGTGTGTTTTTGTTTGTTTTGGTTTTGGTTGCCCGTGGATTGTATAGGAGACTAATTTATTTCGTCGCCCGTAGGGTATGGATTAGTCCAAATCCGTATATCTTAGATTTGGGTTGGTTTTAAGGATCGTTAATCTGGTTTGAGATTAAGATCGACTTAACATATAAGCATTTGGAGCTCGATTGGTTTTTTGTTAAGGATACGTTAGTCCAATTTGAGACTATGATCTACTTAATAAGGCCTTAGGATCATTTTTTTGCTTCGGATCCAACAAAAGAGCATTTGGGCTCTATTATTTTAGTTTAAGGACGTCTCGATCCGTTATCACCATTTTGGAGGCAAAGTTTTAGTTTGAAGACATGTTAGTCTGTTGAAGTGAGATTTTAGTTTAAGGACGTCTCGGTCTGTTGATAACTATTTTGGAGGTGAGATTTTAGTTTAAGGACGTCTCGGTCCGTTGATCACCATTTTGGAGGTAAGGTTTTAGTTTAAGGATGTCTCGGTCTGTTGTCCATCTTGCGCGCACGTGTATTTGTTACGTGACGGGATGAACAACGATGATTTGGGATGCACCCAGTTTGGGGTGCGGTCTGATTTGAGGTGTGCAAATCAGTTTGGAAGTGCACCAAAAAGCCGTTGGTTGTTGGGACCCGCCACCTCTCTAAAGACGTTGAGAAATTATAATGACGTGGATCAGAGGTGTGGAGAGATGTACCCTTGAACCAATTCCCATATTTGAGGGAAAAAGGAGTTAATGGTAAACCCGGAAATCATTAGTCATATTGTGAGACTAAGATTTTCTCGGAAGGATGTGGGATGAGTATCGTTTTGGATATCATTAGTTGAAGATCAATAGTCATATTTGGGACTAAGATCAGTTTGGAAAATCATGAACACATGGGCTCAGTTGATTTGAATCAGAGAGGTTTTATCCTCATGGGATCTAGCCAATTTGGGCTTGGTCCATTCTGTTTTTTTACTGAAAAGTGTCAAACACTTGTTTGGGCTATGTTTGATCGGTCTCCTTTTTGTAAAAGGGTTGGGCACTTATATAAGTTCTGACGCTCACGTATAACCATGTGGGCTCTCAGTCATGGGGATTGCCTAAAAAGTGTTAAACACTTTACCCCTTTTTGTCCTTGTATGGAGTTCTAGGCACTCTTTATGGAGCCCACGTGCGAAGCATTTGAGGCTCTGGGCATTGCCTAGTGAGTGCTAAGCACTCTTCCATTCTGTGGCGTCCATGTGAGGGACACGTGAGGCGTTGGGCGCAGCTCATTGAGTGCTAAGCACTCTCCTTTGTGGCGCCCACGTGAGGCGCTGAGCGCCACTCAATGAGTGTTAGGCACTTTCCTCTGTGGCGCCCACGTGAGGAACACGTGAGGCGCTGAGCGCCGCTCATTGGGTGCTAAGCACTTTCTTTTGTGGCGCCCACGTAAGGAACACGTGAGGCACTATGCGCTGGGTTCTTTCTTTTATAAGGACCAGATTTCTCTCAAGAACAAGTTCCTCCTGATGAGAATTAAATTCTCAACTTGTGGAAGACTTGTCTTGTGGATCTCAGATCCAGAGAAAGAACTAACTTCTTGAAGAATGGTTAAGCCCTTAGATATGTAAACGAGATGATCTTTGTTCTTCTTATTTACCTAGAGTTTTTTAAGGAAGGAGATCTTCTTCTCTGTTTCTTTTTGAAGCTCTCTTCTTTTTTTTAAAAAAAAAGCTTATGGGGGGTTTCCTATCCCCAGACATGAAGTCTTAGGTCAGTAGAGGCAAGTTTGTTAATTAGTTTTTTTTTGGAAGAAATCTCTCATTAAGAGATCCTAATTGATTTGGGGATTTTTACCTACCATTGGATCTTTGATCCAAGCGTTTCTGTTTTACAGAACAAGATTGGGGAAATATTTTTCCTTGCACATAATTTATTCTGCAAAACGGTGATTTTTTAATCACTGTTGGATTTTTAATCTAACGGTCCTCTGTTTTACAGAAGGCATAGAATTTTATTTTATGATCCCACCGAAGGTATATATCTTGTTTTAGAAATATTTGAGGAATATTTCCTCTCAACAGAATTTTAATTCTGAGTCTTGATGATTTATCATCTCCGTTGGATCTTTGATCCAATAGCTCTGTTTAACAGAGAGTATAATTTAATTCTACCTGCGCGTCGGCGCTCACATGTTGTGCACGTGGACGCCACTTAAGAATTTGGTCCTTAGGGTGGGCATTCTGTGCTTTGCACATTGGCGCCCGCGTGAAGAGCACGTGCAGCGGTATATGAGAGTTTTAACTCTTATTTAATCTAATAGATTCTTTTGTACTTTCCTCACTGGCGTCTGCGAGAGGAGCACGTGAGGCGCCACTATAGGATTTGGTCTTATCGGCGCTGGCGCCCTTGTGGAGGGCACGTGAGGCGCTGCCTCATTGATGAAGGGTTTTTTTCTCCTTCTTTCTTTTCCAATGCCTTCTTTCGTCAAAGCATGGAAATAGTTCCACCATGCACAACATTTCCTGTGCCGAGACTTAAATGCCTCCCCTTATAATCTGAAACCATCCTCCTCTTCGCTCTCACTTTCAGAGAATCATTTTAACAGAGGAGAGTTATGGCTTGTAATCGTCCACATGCTCATCGGCAGCCATGAGAGGTGCCCGTTGAGAAAATTGTTCCTCGTTTTGTTGCGCAATTGGTGATTCCTGCTCTTATGGATGACCAATGTAATATAGTGCTGCACGAGCTCTTGACTCGTAGAGGATCTCCTCTCCCCCATCGGCTTCATTTGGCTTCGTATGATCTTCCTGTTTGTGCTCAATGACATTCCCCCTCATCCGATGGAGATGACTCCGGCGATTCTTGACGCAGCGGAAAACAAGATCGAATGCTTTCATGAAGCACTTTTGATTACCACGCCTCTGAGGGATCGCTCTGTTCAGCTGCTAAGCCAGATACAGGCTCAACAGGACATTATGTCTGCTTTCGCCGATGGGAACGGCGCTAACCGATGAGGAGCTCCTCCTCACGAAGATCGCCGCTTCGTCATGGTGGAGAAGGCGAAGAAGACTTTAGAAAACTTTATTTAGTTTTTGTAAACCCTTGTACTTTTGATACCGTATTTGGTGATCTATTTCATGTAAAATAAAATGTTTATTTAAATGCTTTCCTTTTATCGTTGACCACCGAGTGCTTCCTTTCTAACACATATTTTTCCTCTGATTGTATTGTTCCAACCCACATGTGTGCATGTGTGTATATGAATAAGCCTACTTTCACATATATCTGTAAACGAAACTTAAACCGGTGTAAATAGCAACATTACTACCTTGCCAGTCTTGAATCTGTAGTTATCGATATCTTATTTATTGAATCATGTTTACCGTCACTAATCCCCTTCAGTGTTTTTGGCTTTAGAATCATGGCAAATAAGGATTTGCGGTCATACCAGAGGCGTGTAGATAACGCTGCATTACTTGGAGTGGTACGTGGTATGTTGGAAAACCAGAAGCGTCAAACTAAGCTGAATCAGCGGCAGGCTGAGACTTTCCAAGAGGGTCTGAGGATGGTCCAGCAGCCTGTTGTTACAGCAGCTGATAAGGCAGCGGCTCCCAGACCAACACAGCGTGAGGGCACCATGGTGGACTTCGGGAAGCTCGGTCCGTCCACTTTTACAGGATTAGAAGAGCCATTACCAGCGGAGCAGTGGCTATTAGATATGGAGAACCTTCTTGTTTCCGCACAGATTTTAGATAAAAAAGGGTGGATGTAGTACGCATCCAATTGGTAGATTACGACTGCGAGTGGTGGCTTGTTGAGGTGACCCGTCTGATCAAGCCGGTCAGCTGGGCAACTTTTTCGTGAAGTTTCTTAGAGAAGTTCTTTCCGCAATCTGCTCGAGAGGAAATGGAACAGAAGTTCATTAGCCTGAAATAGAATGGTGGATCTTTTGATACATATGCGGCGGAGTAGACCCGGCTCAGTCGATTTGCGGGGCCCTTGGTTTCCAATGAGGCAGATAGGGTTAGGCAGTTTATGCGTAGTCTGGATGTGGAGATTCAGAGACACATCATATCTTTGGGATTGACTACCTACTCCCAAGTTCTCAAGGCGGCTAGGGAGCAGATGAGTCTATCGGTAAAAATAATGGGTGATCTACAGCAAGCGGTTCCGGTGCGGAAGACTGCATTTGCACCAACCAGAGCTTCTGTACGTAGAGGCATTTCGGTGAAAAAGCAGAGGGCGGTACCTATGAAGGGGACCTTTGTTTCAACACATAAGAAGGATTTGATTTTTTATTACTGCCAACGACCAGATCATTACCAGAGGGAATGCCAAATGAGGCTTGGGTAGTGTCTGATTTGCGGGGCGGCTGATCATCGGATTAATACTTGTCCATCAAGAGTTCAGTTGAAGGGTGATGCTCCGAGAGCGCAGCAGAAGCAGATTACTCAAAGACCTAATTAGGCATGGGCCTTCACCTTGACGGCCGAGGAGGCCAAACCTTCAGACGATATTGTCTCACGTATCCTACTTATTTATAATTTTCCTGCATTAGCATTGTTCGAATCTAGTGCATCCCATTGCTTTATGTCATCCAAGTTTATTAGTGCACACTCTGTCCCACACACGGCTCTATCTAGTTCTTAGGACATACACACTGGGAATGGGAGAATTATATCTAGTAGTGAGTGCAAGGGTTGCTCGAGTGTTATATGCGGACGAGATTTATTCGCGGATTTCATGGTAATTGATACGGGAAGCTATGATGTGGTCTTGGGAATGGATTTTATCGGCACTTTGTACGCTCACACTGATTGCAGGACGAAGAAAGTGATTTTCCGGATTCCCGGACATCCGGAGTTCATATTCTTGGAAGGTAGCAGATCTGTTGGGCCAGTCAAATTTAGGGTTAGGCCGACAAGTGATGTTTTTTCGTCAATGGAAGTAAACAAGGAAGAAGCATCAGCTGTGGTTCGGGATTTCATGGATGTGTTCGAGGACATCTCGGGTTTACCGCCGAAACGAGATGTGGAGTTCGTGATTGATCTTATTCCTGGAGCAGCGCCGATTTCTAAGGCTTATTATCCGATGGCACTGGTGGAACTAGAAGAAGTAAAGAGACAAGTTACCAAATTACTAGAGAAGGGCTGGATTCGCAGCAGCGGTTCACTATGGGAAGCTCCAGTTCTTCTAGTCAAGAAGAAAGATAGCTCGCGAAAGATGTGCATCGACTATCGGGAGTTGAATCGAGTGACTATTAAGAACAAGTACCCAATCTCTCGCATAGGAAAATTATTCGATCAACTCAGTGGCGCGAGAGTATTCTCGAAGTTAGATTTAAGATCAGGGTATTATCGGGTTCAGGTGAAAGCAGAAGACATTTGTACGACAGCGTTTCGAACTCGATACGGGCAATATGAGTATTTAGTGATGCCATTTGGAGTTACTAACGCACCAGCAATATTTATGAACTTGATGAACCGAATCTTTTCACCATATCTGGATCAGTTTGTAGTGGTGTTTATTAACGTATTTTGGTCAATTCGAGGAGCAAAGAAGAACACGAAGAACACTTGAGGACCGCACTGCAAACGTTGAGACATGAAAAGCTATATGCTAAGATAAGCAAGTGCGAGTTTTGGCTCGAAGAGGTGAGGTTTTTGGGTCATGTTGTATCCGGAGATGGAATTGCAGTCGACCCCGAAAAGATAGCAGCAATTCATGATTGGCCTATTCCAAAGAATGTGGGAGAGATCAGAAGTTTTCTTGGGCTTGCTAGATATTATAGAAGGTTTGTGGAGAACTTCGCCCAGAAAGCAGAACCACTGACCAAACTAATACGTAAGGAAGTACCGTTCGTATGGACTGAGAAGTGTGCGTCAACTTTTGAAATGCTGAAGCAAAGATTGACAACCGCTCATATTCTGACAATACCAAATGGTTCCGAAAGACTGTTTATTCACAGCGACGCATTCGGGAAAGGTTTTGGATGTATTCTGATGCAGTATGGGAAGGTTATAGCGTATGCGTCAAGGCAATTGATGACCCATGAGAAGAATTACCCTAGCAGGAATGATTTTCGCGCTAAAGATAGACACTACTTATTGGATGAAAGAGTTGAAGTGTTTATGGATCATAAGAGCCTAAAGTACGTGTTCACGCATAAGAAGCTCAACATGAAGTAGCCTAGATGGTTAGAGCTAATGGCTGACTATGATCTTGATCTAAAGTATCATCCGGGAAAAGTTAATGTAGTTCCTGACACTTTAAATCGGTTGCCAGCGATACAGATGTTGACTGCACAGAGGGAGATTATAGCTGATCTTCAGAGGTTCGGGTTGGACATTGTACTACCAGATTCTTCGGGAAAGTTGATACATTTGCAAGTACAGTCATCCTTGATCGATAGTATTAAGGCAGCACAGTCGCATGACCCAAGATTGCAGAAGTTTCGAAGACAAGTGGAAGCAGGACTTTGAACAGATTTGTTGATTCGTGAAGATGGCTCGTTAAGATATGGAAGTCGTTTGTGTGTGCCTAAAAGAGATGTTCGTGAAGAAGTCATAAAGAAGGCTCACAGTTCTGCATATTCGGTACATCCGGGAAGCATGAAGATGTACAGAGATTTGCGACAACATTTCTGGTGGGAAGGCATGAAAAGGGAGATTGCTCGCTACGTATCGAAGTGATTGATGTGTCAGGAAGTCAAGACAGAATATCAAAGGGTAGCTAGTTTATTGCAACCACTTCCGATTCCTCAATGGAAATGGGAACATATAACTATGGATTTCGTGACAGCCTTACCACAGATTCCAAAGGGCAATAACGCAGTGTTGGTGATTGTCAACCAATTGACCAAGGCTGCTCATTTCATACTATTTCGACTTGGTTAGTCGACAGAGGTTTTGGCAGAGCGGTACATGCAGGAGATTGTGAGATTGCATAGAGTAACAGTTAGTATCGTTTCTGATCGTGATACTCGGTTGCTATCACACTTTTGGAGAGGTCTACAGGAGAGTTTGGGAACTCGTTTGAAGTTTAGTACGGCTTATCATCCTCAGACAGATGGACAGTCCGAGAGGACGATCCAAACTCTTGAAGATATGTTGAGAGCGTGCATGTTAAACTTCAAGGGTTCGTGGGAGGATCATTTGCTTTTAGTGGAGCTTTCATACAATAACAGCTTTCAAACGACTATACAGATGGCTCTATTTGAAGCATTGTACGGTCGTAAGTGTCGCTCGCCGGTCTGTTGGGACGATATTGGAGAAACAAAAATTTTGCGACCGGATCTCATTATGCAAACCGTGGAGAAAGTTAACTTGATCCGTGAGCATATGAAGGTGGCACAGGATCGACAGAAAATTTGGGCTAATAATGGAAGAAGACCTTTGGAGTTTACTATTGGTGATCTTATGTTCTTGAAGATATCACCGACTAGGAGAGTAATCCGATTTGGTAGTCGAAGCAAACATAGTTCATGATTCATGGGGCCTTTCGATATCATTGAGCGTGTTGGAGAGATAGCTTATCGATTGTATTTACCACCATCTTTGGCGGGTGTTCATGACGTATTTCATGTATCTCAACTCCGCAAATATGTTCAAAATGAGACGCACGTCCTTGATCACTCAGAACTGACAGTAAGAGAAGATTTAACCTATGAAGAGTGACCAATGGCTATTGTCACGCCTCGATTCCCAGTATATGGAGAAGGAGACGTAATGATGCCCGCGACGTATTTACTCAGAAGTAAACACGTTAAGCATAAATAAGCAATATAAATGAATAACACAAGAATAACAAGAGATGTAAATAAACAACAACTTTTTTATTGATTAACATTCATTACATACAACTGAAAAATAAATACAATGCTGGAAAGCAATACCTAACAATGGCATATGAACTGAAAGTAAAATAAGTACAAGTAGACCTAGAACTCTGTATCTTTAGTGAACTGCTCCAAATCGTCTTGGCTGGGCTCGATCTTCTGAAAGTCGGATTCTCCTGACAACATTCCAAAGAAAGAAGAAATAGGAATGTCGTCAGCGAACAATCGCTCGGTAAGTCCCAATAGGTAGAATAGAAATAGACAGGTAAGAGAATAGAATAGTTAACTTATATGTTTGTTATACTAACGTAGTTGTTTGTAGTTTAGTACAGAATATATCAGTGTATACGAGAGGAGTCAATACCCACGAAACAACGACAATGGATGTTTATCTACGTCTTTTAGTAACCATCTCGTGCCACTTTTAACACATTCCGTACTGGTTTACCCCTTTAAAACCCCGTAATGCACATTGTATTGATTGTAAAGATTTGTTGTATAAGACTTGCCGAAACCATGGTATAAGTTGTTCATGTAAACGGTTCAGATGTAAATGGATAGTCATGTAGTCAAGTCAAGATATATCCATGGTTCGGTCAATTCAAGTCATGTTGCATGTTCATATTGTTCGGTATTCATGTTCAAGTTCAAGTGTTCATGTTTGATACATTGGATTCATGTTGAATTGGATATATAGTTGGATTCATATTTGGATTGTATTCAGATTAGACTGGGACTCAGATTGGGTTAGACATTTAAACAGATTTGAGTCCTAAATTAGGTTTAGGAGTTATCGGTAACTGCTGCACATGGACGGCAGGATTTGTGACTTTTTCCAAGCCAATTATTATTGATAATCCCGTTTTAGTTTTTCTACCTTAAATAGGCAAGCACCCACTTTCTCCGACTCCCTGAGGCTCAAGAGATGGTCCCGCTTAAACCTATATTTAGTAGGGTCCTTAATGTAAATTTAATATAACTTAAGGGGTTTTATGAAAAATATTTTTAGTATACTTTCAAAATAAACCTCAAGTATTTATTTATTATAGTTAGGGTTTTCATGGATATAATTTTTAAAAGTGAGGTATTCTAGTGAATAAATATCTAGCTTGAATAGTACATGGTATTTTAGTGTAAACTTGACTTGAATGGATTCTTGATGGTATTTTCATGAAACTTGCAATTCTTTTCTTTTATTTAGAAAAACATGGAATTTATTATATATTTAAAATAGATGATTTGATAATATTTATATATAATTATTAAAAATAAAATTTCTTTATTAAATAGAAAATCACGTTTTTCTTAAAAATTGCATTAAAAATTCCATCGAGATCATATGCTCCGTGAGGAGGTCTGCATCTCACCCTACCAGTCCGATGGATATGCAATAATCCGCACCAACCGAATCAAATTCCCAAAAAGTGGGTTGTAGAGGCACAATCGCAAGAAATTTAAATAACACAATTTAAAGAATACGGTTTTTTAATAGTTTATGGTATTTTGATGTAAAAGTCGTATTTGCCACAAAATTGTTGTTCAAGGGAATCGTGCTATGTCAAAATGCATGTTTGTGAGAGGTAGGTCATTATCTCGTGAGATTTTTCTAAAGATAATATAAGCAAGAATGATTAAACGATATCATATGTAATTTCTTGGTATTTAAGCGTAAAAGCTTAATAAAAGTTGTTTTGCATGGAGTTTTAAATTGAAACTTGTTTCTAAAAATTGTTTAATGACTAACAAGAAAGGTTTGATGATTTGGATGATTGGTTCTTAAGAAAAATTGCAATTCTAAAGAGAATAGAATTTAAAGATCGGTATAACTCCACTTACCAATGTGATTTGAAAAAGTAAAATTTTATAATAGAAATAGAAGTATAGAGGTGGGACTTACAAGCTTAGAGAAGAGAGGAGAGGTTTAGGAAAAGGTTAGTGACTTCGTAGAGTCGCGGGGCCGCCGGAATCGTCTCGAATCCTCGCCGGTACTTGACCTAGTGCTAACTCCACTTGTACTCTTCTTTGACTTGGAAAATTTTGAGAATTTTTTACAATAGATTTCAGAATGAAGAGGGGTAGGGTATGATGTTGTATTTATAGGAAAAAATTAAGGTTTTGAGAATGAAGAGAGAATTAAAAATGTATTAAAATAGGATTAAAAAGATGAATTAACACTCTCTGGATAAATGCAGGAAAATTAAACATAATAGGAGTAGTGGGGGTAGGCTAAGAGACTGGGGTGCAGAGTTAGGGGGCATTTGCCACGAGGGGCCCGGCGTCGCCGGCCCAAAGGCCAATCTCGCCGGCCATCTATAGGTGGTTGGGGCTTGGATTTGTACCACGTGTCCATGTCGGTTCATATAACATTCAGCACATGTTTGATTTTCTGTGACTTTTCATTTTACGTGTATTGCACGTATAAACTTTTGGGCTTCCAAAAAGTTTTTGAAAAATCATTAAAGATATATATGGCTAATGGGATTCGAACACATGGGCTATGTCACAGCAGTGTAGAGACTTTACCGGTGAACTACAAGTTGCTTCTTGCTGTTCTTAAACAAATTAAATTTATAACTTGTGCTCAGACTTACAACTCTGTTCTGTACATTAACTTGAAAATTTTCGTATAGTAAAATTAGAGTCATTACATTCTACCATCCTTACAAAAATTTCGTCTTCGAAATTTATAGAAGTTGTAACAGATTCAAGAAATATTTGATGACAGTGATGGTGAACAGAACTACTCAAAGTGTATGAAAAATATTTGAAAGAACGAAAGGATGCAAGGGTTTTGAAAAGGTTGAAGGGAATTATCAGTGTTACCTTGACCTAAAGTTTCGGCTTCCATAGCCGCTAAAGTGAAAGCCTGTCGCCTGGGTACATTTCTCCTAGCTGGAAGCACATTCCTCCGTCTTTGGGGCATATTTCGCTTCCTTTGAGGCATGTTCCTCATTGCCTGGTGGAATTGACGAGGAGGCTGTGCAGGAGGTCCACGTGGAGGTGGAGAAGGGAGAGCAAGACGAGGTGCAGGAGCCTGAATATCTGGCCGCTGCGGGAAGTTGATGTGTTTTGAAACTGGGTTGCTTCTATAAGGACATATCCCAATATCGTAAGTGGATTCGCCATAAACTAAGCACAACAAACTAAGCACAGACCGTTTGCGCGTCTGTGGTCTTTCATCAAGTGTCCATCTCTCTTACAGTAGTAGCAAAAGTCCGGACTTGGCCAGTTAAATGTTACTTCCGGTCTCCTGGGTGCAAAAGTTGGTATTGAAGAGACTCCTCCTGCTATGTGAGTAGCAGGGCACTTCACACCGGCAGATTGAGGTATGCCCTTCTTTTTCACTACAGCCTCATATCTTCGGGCAGCCTTCAGAGTAAGGTCGTGGGTTGTAAAATCCCCTGTAGCTAAAGCAGCTTGGATCTCCTGGTCTAACCCTTGCTGAAATCGTCTAGCCCTGATCTCAGCAGTCGGTACGAGATGTGCTGCGAACCTATTACAGTCTTGTGTTAGCATGGTAAACTCAGTATCCACATAGATCCTTGTTGCAGGTGAATGAATTGTTTCTCTATGTCAAAACGGGCAGTCTCGAGAAAATATTTCACGTCGAACATCTCGCGAAATGTCTTCCATTCGATCGACTGGGTAAGTTGGTTTTCTTCAGCCTTCCATCTTACCCTGGCATTGTCAGTTAGTTGTATCTTCGCAACTCTTACCCAAGCAATCTCTGGCACTTGTGCTGCTACCAGATCGTCCTCGATCGACTGAGCTCATTCTTCAGCTTGTAGGGGGCTTGTTCATCTCAGAAAACTGCATTTTAATACCACTCATTCATTATCTATTTTTTGTATATATCGGTACTATTAACCAGTGTCTGCTCAGTAAATACAGATTGCAAGTATCCGTGGCACAATACTGGAAACACACTCAAAATCACGAATATAACGTTTGTGAGCCGACACTGCAACCGGAACTGCAAACCGGTCGATATTCAAAGAGTTTTTGCTAATAAACTAGTGTACACACATTTTGGTCCAACACATAGCAAGTGTGCTCTAGCTCTTTGATGCTTGGACCTAGGTGGGGGCTGCCCAAAGCACAAGTGAGGGTGATGTGTTATAAATGCAAAAAGTTATGATTTGATTTAAAGTATCAAGTTTCCCTCCAATCTACTGAATAAAACACAGGTTTCAACAAAGAAAGCAAGCAATACCAGTAGGATTGTAGATACAACACTAGACCACCACACCAACACGGGCCCATTTTCCTTCACTTGAACCGGCGACATGTCCCTAAAGACCGGCCCCACCGGTTTTATTGTAGCCAAAGCCCCCCAATTTTTCTCTGGCCTTCCCTTGCAGCTACATCATCCATATTATATTGCTTGTCTAATCTTGTTTTGGGCCTACAAATACAGATCAGTGAGCAAGGGATAGGGGGTCATACTTTGTCTACTTTTTGTCCAAGACTTCATACTCTTTTTGTTTTCTTTTTTTCTTGTACATAGCTAGTTCTCCTTGAGTTCTTTGCCTTCTCTTGATCTTGCAACCTCTTCATTGAGCTTGCAAGTTTAAGTTTTGGTTATTGAACTCAAGGGTTGTATTATCACTTGGAATCAATAAAGCTTTCATTTTGCCTTCATTTTTCCTTGAGTTCTTAGCCTTCTCTTGATCTTGCAACCTCTTCATTGAGCTTGCAAGTTTAAGTTTAGGCTATTGAACCCATGGGTTGTAATATCGCTTTTAGTTCTTAGTATTTCTCTTGCTTTACTTACTTGAAATTTTAATTCTTGCCCTTTACTTACTTGCATTTTATTACCTTACCATTTACTTACTTGTAATGTTGTTTTACTCTTTTCTTTGTATCATTTCTTTGCTTTTTCTATGTTGTTGTGATGGTTGTGAATATAGTGTTGTTAGGAAATAGAATGGTGTTGTAAGTTAAGATTTCTTTTCTCATTTTCCTTTGCTCGATACTTTCTATTTGAACTCTGCCCAAATCTTACGCAAGCGCTCCGTTAGGCACCCTACCCTACCAAGATCTCGGTGATCCCTAACCGCGACCGGTTGCGTTCGGTTTGGCCGGAGGCGAAAGCCAAGCGACAAGAACAAACGGACAAGGGTCAATAAGCCAGATTTCACTAATACCATGCTTAAGTACCCTAATCCACGTTATTGCCGATTGCTCTAGCTTCAATAGTCAAGTTTGGCACAAAGGGTTGAGTGCGAAATTCACTAACTTACATTAACCTATCTAATCCTAACAACTTATACTTTGCATTTAAACACATTGGTTAGAATCGAACAATTCCGCCACGCGCATTAACTCGTCATAACAAGAACGTAAAACGCACCGTCTCCCTACAGATGACCCGTACTCATCGCGGCTAGCTACTGAGCGAAACCGTCCTGATTGTGTTAAATAAAACCCTTTCAATCAAGGCTCTCATTCCCTGAAAAGTTCTTCAAGTGCAAAGCCCGAAATTGCTTCACCCCGGGTGCCTCTGATTCTGGACGGTGTAATAAAATAACAGTCTGCTGCTGCTGTCCCTCCAAGAGGCTCTTAATTGCCTCAAGAAAAACTGTCTGCTTGTTGATAGGAGCTGCTACGGTAGGTGTAAGTGGTATAGGTGGTGGTGGTGGTGGTGGGGTGTTGTCATTCACATTGGTGCTTGTATTGTTTGGAGAATCCATAACCTTGAAAGAAAAATAGGGTTAGGATAGATTCAAAAAATTTGAAATATAAAGAATGTTTTTTAGTTGCCGATTCTTATAATTCTTGTGTTATATTACTTAGGTTTCCATGCAGAACTGGCCTGCATGGTAGGGTTCCAATACCCACGGAACAACGGCAATGGATGTTTATCTACATCTTTTAGTAACCATCTCGTGCCACTTTTAACACTGACCTGCATGGGCCGCCAACAAAACCTGTCACTCCCCAATTGCTAGTATACGGAGAAGGAGACGTGATGAGGCCCACGACGTATTTACTCAGAAGTAAACACGTTAAGCGTAAATAAGCAATATAAATGAATAACAAAAGAATAACAAGAGATGTAAATAAACAACAACTTTTTTATTGATTAACATTCTTTACATACAACTGAAAAGTAAATACAATGCTGGAAAGCGATGCCTAACAATGGCATATGAACTGAAAGAAAAGTAAGTATAAGTAGATCTAGAACTTTGTATCTTCAGTGAACTGCTTCAAATCATCCTGGCTGGGCTCGATCTCCTGAGAGTCGGGTCCTCCTGAAAACATTCCAAAAAAGAAGAAATAGGAATGTCGTCAGCGAACAATCGCTCGGTAAGTCTTAGGAGGTAGAATAAAAATAAACAGGTAAGAGAATAGAATAGTTAACTTATATGTTTGTTATACTAACGTAGTTGTTTGTAGCTTAGTACAGAATATATCAGTGTATATGAGAGAAGTACAACTTTCCCCGTAGACTAAGATAACCCGTAGTACAAGGCTCCGTCAATACCCACGGAACAATGACAATGGATGTTTATCTACGTCTTTTAGTAACCATCTCGTGCCACTTTTAACACATTCCGTACCGGTCTACCCCTTTAAAACCCCGTAATGCACATTGTATTGATTGTAAAGATTTATTGTATAAGACTTTCCGAAACCATAGTATAAGTTGTTCATGTAAACGGTTCGGATGTAAACGGATAATCATGTAGTTAAGTCAAGATATATCCATGGTTCGGTCAATTCAAGTCATGTTGCATGTTGGTATTGTTCGGTATTCATGTTCAAGTTCAAGTGTTCATGTTTGATGCATTGGATTCATGTTGAATTGGATATATGGTTGGATTGATGTTTGGATTGTATTCAGATTAGACTAAGACTCAGATTGAGTCAGACACTTAAACAGATTTGAGTCCTGAATTAGATTTAGGAGTTATCGGTAACTGCTGCACATGGACGGCGAGATTTATGACTTTTTCCAAGCCAATTACCATTGATAACCCCGTTTTAGTTTTTCTACCTTAAATAGGCAAGCACCCACTTTCTCCGGCTCCGTGAGGCTCAAGAGAATTAGTCCCGCTTAAACCTATATTTACTAGGGTTCTTAATGTAAATTTAATATAACTTGAGGGGTTTTATGAAAAATATTTTTAGTATACTTTCAAAATAAATCTCAAGTATTTATTTATTGTAGTTAGGGTTTTCATGGATGTAATTTTTAAAAGTGATGTATTCTAGTGAATAAATACCTAACTTGAATAATACATGGTATTTTAGTGTAAACTTGACTTGAATGGATTCTTGATGGTATTTTCATGAAACTTGTAATTCTTTTCTTTTGTTTAGAAAAACATGGAATTTATTATATATTTAAAATTAATGGTTTGATAATATTTATATATAATTATTAAAAATAAAATTTATTTATTAAATAGAAAATCACGTTTTTTTTAAAATTGCATTAAAAATTCCATCGAGATCGTATGCTCCGTGAGGAGGTCTGCATCTCGCCCTACTAGTCCGATGGATGTGCGATAACTCGCACCAATCGAATCGGATTCCCCAAAAGTGGGTTGTAGAGGCACAATCGCAAGGAATTTAAATAATATAATTTAAAGATTACGGTTTTTTTAATAGTTTATAGTATTTTGATGTAAAATTCGTATTTGCCACAAAATTGTTGATCAAGAGAATCGTGCTATGTCAAGATGCGTGTTTGTGAGAGGTAGGTAATTATCTCGTGATATTTTCCTAAAGGTATTACAAGAAAGAATGATTAAACGATGTTATATGTAATTTCATGGTATTTAAGCGTAAAAGCTTAATAAAAGTTGTTTTACATGGAGTTTTAAATTGAAACTTGTTTCTAAAAATTGTTTAATGATTAACAAGAAAGGTTTGATGATTTGGATGATTGGTTCTTAAGAAAAATTGCAATTCTAAAGAGAATAGAATTTAAAGATCTGTATAACTCCACTTACCGATGTGATTTGAAAAAGTGAAATTTTATAATAGAAATAGAAGTATAGAGGTGGGACTTACAAGCTTAGAGAAGAGAGAATAGGTTTAGGAAAAGGTTAGTGACTTCGTAGAGCGTAGGGCCGCCGGAATCGTCTCGAATTCTCACCGGTACTTGACCTAGTGCTAACTCCACTTGTACTCTTCTTTGACTTGGAAAATTTTGAGAATTTTTTACAATAGATTTCAGAATGAAGAGGGGTAGGGTATGATGTTGTATTTATAGGAAAAAAATTAGGGTTTTGAGAATGAAAAGAGAATTAAAAATGTATTAAAATAGGATTAAAGAGGTGAATTAACACTCTCTGGATAAATGTAGGAAAATCAAACAGAATAGGAGTAGTAGGGGTAGGCCAAGAGACTGGGGTGCAGAGTTAGAGGGCATTTGCCATAGGGGGCCGAGCGGCGCCGGCCCAAAGGCCAATCTCGCCGGCCATCTTTAGGGGGTTGGGGCTTGGATTTGTGCCACGTGTCCATGTCGGTTCATATAACATTCAGCACATGTTTGATTTTCTGTGACTTTTCATTTTATGTGTATTGCACGTGTTAACTTTTGGGCTTCCAAAAAGTTTAAAAGAAAAATCATTAAAAATATATGTGGCTAATGGGATTCGAACACATAGGTTATGTCACAGCAGTGTAGAGGTTTTACCAGTGAGTTACAAGTTGCTTCTTTCTTTTCTTAAGCAAATTAAATTTATAACTTGTACTCAGGTTTACAACTCTATTCTGTACATTAACTTGAAAATTTTCATACAGTAAAATTGGAGTTGACATCTCTTGTGGATCGACGAGAAAATATTCTCAAGAATAAAGTAATCTCTCTAGTATTTGTTTCGTGGGGAAATTGTTCGCATGGAAAATTTACTTGGGAACATGAAGACGAGAATCGACAAAAATTTCTACATCTTTTCCATTAGATCCTTATCTTCTTGTCTTTTCCTGTTCCGTGAATTTTGAGGACGAAATTCTTTTGTAGTTGGGTATAATGTAACAGCCTGGTGCATTTGTACAATATAACTTGGTATTTTAAGTCTTACTTTATAATTCTTTTATTTTATCTTTTGGGTTGTGAATGATTCGAATAGTAGTAGTTGTTATCCGACCCAATTCGTATGTTTAGAACCCGCTATGGTGCAAAATTGTATCTGAGATTTGCCAGTAAAGTGTATCTATATGAATCTAGAATAATACCCACATTATATATATTTAGATCTTTATATATTCATATATCAAAAGTTATGAATAAAATAATTGTAACGACTCTATTTATAATGTACAAAATTTGTTTAAAGTTAATGTATTAAATGGAGTATTTGCAATCATGTGTATGCTATAATTATTTGAATTGTTTTAGAACAGCAAGAAAACACTTGTAGCACATTGGTAAAGCCTTGCACTGCTGTGATATAGCCCTTGTGTTCAAATTTCCCCAGCCACATATTATTTTTAATAATTTTTCTTTTAAACTTTTTGGAAGCCCAAAAGTTTATACGTGCAATACACGTAAAAATGAAAAGTCGGATTAAATAAACATTTGGAATATGTTATATGCACTGAACATGACACGTGGCAGAAATCCAAGACCCCGACCCCTTGATCGGCCGGCGAGAATTGCTTTGGGGCCGGCGCCACCGGTTCCCCTCGTCGCTAATGCCCTCAATTTTTGCCGACACCCTTTGGCCACCCCCTACTACTTCTCTTCTATTTGATTTTCCTGCACATTAATAGAGAATTAAAATGGGCTTTAAAACAAATTTTAATGCATTTTAATTCTCATTTTAATACTCCAAACCTTAATTCTATCCTATAAATACCACCCTACACCCTATCCCTCTCTATTCTGAAATCCATTGTCAAAACTCTCAAAAATTTCCAAGTCCAAAAGGTTATACAAGTGGAGTTAGCCCAAGGTCAATTTCCGGCGACGATTCAGGACAAATCTGGCGACACGGCAACTCCACGAAGTTCACAACTTTTCCTATAACTCTTCTCTCTTCTCCAAACCAATAAGTTCCCTCTCCTCTCCTCTCTTCTATTCTAAAAAAATCTCTTATTAAAACTCGTCGGAAGCGGAGTTATTCCGACTTCCGATTCTAATTTCAATAAAAACCCAATGTTTCTTAACAATAAATCAACCATTTCTTTATACCTTATTTAGCAAGCATAAAACAATTTTTAGAACAAGTTTCAATTCAAAATAAAATGCTATGCAACTTGTATTACACTTTTTCGTTTAAATACCACAAAATTTACCTACGACATTAATTCATCATATTGCTCATATTACCTTAAGAAAACTCAAGAGGTAATGACCTATCTCATCACAACACTCATCATGACATAGCATGATAGCTTGAAAACAATATTTTTGTGGCTAAGGCGAATTTACAGTTAAATACCATAAACTATCAAAACCGTATTTCTTTTAATTGTTTTAATCAAATTCCATATAATTACATCCTTACAACCCATTTTGGGGAATCTGATTTGATTGGTGCGGGTTATCGCATATCCATCGGACTAGTAGGGCGAGATGCAGACCTCCTCACGGAGCATATGATCTCGATGGAATTTATATTACAATTTTTAAGAAAACGTGATTTCTATTTAATAAATAAATTTATTTTCTAATAATTATATATAATATTATCAACCTATCTATTTTAAATATACATAAAAAATATCCATGTTTTCTAAACAAAGGAATCACAAATTTCATGAAACTACTATCAGAAATCAATACAGGTCAATTTACATGAAAATACCATATACTATTCAATTTAGGTTTATATCCACTAGAATATCTCATCTTATAAAAATTACATCTATGAAAACCCTAAAGACAATAAATAAATACTTGAGATTTATTTTGAAAATATATCAAAACTATTTTTCATAAAACCCCCTCAAGTTATATTAATTTACAATAAGGACCCTAGTAAATATAGGTTTAAGCGGGACCAATTCTCTTGAGCCTCGAGCCGGAGAACGTGGGTGCTTGCCTATTTAAGGTAGATAACTAAAAACGGGGTTATCAATACGGTAATTGTCTTGAAAAAGGATACAAATCCTTTCGTCCATGTGCAGCAGTTACCGATAACTCCAAAACTTAATTCATGACTTCAATTCTGTTTTAGTGTATGACTCAGACAGAGTCTCAGTTTAATCCGAATACAATCCATACTTGATATAATTCCATTACAACATGAATCCATCTATATCAACATGACTTGATTTGACCGAACTATGGATATACATTGACTTGTCTACATGACTATCCTTTTACATTCTTTCCGTTTACATGAAAATTTGATATCATGGTTTTGGCAAGTCTTATATGTACAAATTACTGCATAACAATACAATAAACATTACGAGGTTTAAAAGGGGTAGATTGGTACGGAATGTGTTAAAACTGGCACGATGATGGTCACTTTAATACACCTAACCTGAATATCCGTTACTGTTGTTCCGTGATTTAACGGTTCCTTGTGCTCCATATACCTTAGTCCACGGAATAGTTAGACTCCTCTCGTATACACTGGCATATTCTGTACCAACCTACAAATAACAGCGATAACATAACAAATATACATTAAATCAGTTATACTCTCTGTCTATTCTATTTCTATCTCTCTTTGGGACTTACCGAGCGATTGTTCGCTGACGACATTCCTTTTCTATTCTTTCTTTGGAATGTTGTCAGGAGAACCCGACTCTCTGGAGATCAAGCCCAGTTCAGAAGACTTGGAGCAGTTCATCAAGGACCCCGAGCTTTAGTTCACTTGTATATACTTTTATTTTCAGTTCTTGCCATTGTTTAGGCATTACTTTCCATATTGTATTTATTTTCTAGTTGTATTGTAAAGAATGTTTAATAAATAAAAAAAGATGCTGTTCATTTACATCTCATGTCATTCATGTATACATTTATATTATATTGCTTATTTACGCTTAATATGTTTACTTCTGAGTAAATACGTCGTGTGACCCGTCACGTCTCCTTACCGTACTTTGGGAAGCGGGGCATGACAATAATTCTGTTGCTACCTAACATTGCATAGTATATTATCTCATATATCATTTCACTCTTATCTTTTATATGCAAATCCTAAAATATAAGTTAACAAAATATTTAATAATCTTATATCTTTAATTAAAGCTTTATATATGTTTTTTAAAATCTTACTTGGGGCATATTTTTTTATTATAGGAATATTGCATTATGGTTTAAGATCTTACGTATGGATATATCTTTCGAAAATATATTTTTAGAGATCTTCGGGTAAAGGTTTGGTAAAAATTGAGATTATCTACAAATCATAATATATATATATATATATAAATACATATACTATATATATATATATATATATATATATATATTATAAACTTTTTATTTATAAAATACCTTTCTATCTTACTCTGTCGTTCTCTCTCTCACCTCTCGCCCGAGCCCTAACCTACGTCCTCGCTGTCTCGTCGCCGTCCCCACCTCATCGTCGTCGTCGTCACCCTTCGTCTTCACCTCCTTTTCTTCGTCGTCGCCACCTCCTCTCTTTCTGAGACCTCGCCTGAGATCCCTCGACCGAGCACCCATTTTTTCACCTCCGATGTTCTCTTTCTTACGACGTCACCTGAACCCTATAACACCCTGTCAGCATCCTCATCACCCCCTTCTCCTTCAAGCAACACCCAGCACCACCAACGCCATCACCGCCGGCAACATCTTCTTCTTCTATTCTTTTTCTTCTCCGATCACCTTACCGTCTCGATTTCCGATCTCATCGTCGCCGTCGAAGTCGTCCCATCTTCCCGTCTTCGATCCAGCGACCTCTTCTCCTTGCCCTCCTCAAAACCTAGAACCCCGCAACCATCACCGACACCTTCTTCTTCTTCTTCTTTGTGCTCTGTCATTGCTTAGCCGGAGCCAACCGTCGTCGCCACCCTAGTTCCCCACTGACGAACACGACCCGGACCCCATCTTCAGTCACCACCTCCTCAAACCCAGACCCCCATCATCGTTCTTTATCTCTTTTCTTCTTCTCAAGCTTCAAAACCTGATTTCATCTCGTCGCCGGCGAACCCCGACTAGTCGCCGTCACCTTCGATCCAAACACCAGCCTTTGGGAATTCTACAGAGCATCAGCAATTAGCGTAAAGCATTACACAGTCGTTTGTGGCCAAAGTCGTATATACGTCGTGTTTTCGAACATCGCCGTCATTCAGAAAATCTGTATTTCGTCGTGTGTATATCAATCGAAGCAAGTTCCTAAACTTACAACATGCTATTTTACCTACACTAATTTTTATAAAGTGTTCGCATTATATTGTTTAGCAAGTAATATCATTTTTCAATATTATAGCATTAATCAGTATTTTACCAATAACAAGTTTATCTGATTGCATGCTAGTTCGTGATAGTTTCAATATAATTCCATTGTAATTCGTGATCCTTTAATTATATGACCTTATGTTTAATAGCAGACGTAAATGTTACTACGCACCGGTTTATATATAGTAAATTAGTTAATTAATTAATTATACATTTTTTTAAATACATTAGTTATTCCTACACTGTTTAAATGAACTGGTTATTGTTTTCCATCTAGTATTTATCATGTTAAAACACTGCTTGACATATTCATGACGCGTTACAAGACATGTTACTTGGATTATTATCAATGCCAACTATACTGAATTGTTGCGACTTGTTGTCCAGATAGAGAAGACGTGTACCTGATTGATTCTGTGTTGGCATTAGGTAGATATTTTTTATACCTGACTTGAACACGAAACTTAGGGAAAAGGGGAAATCAAGAATGTAACCAAAACTTAACTCAAGAGAATATTATTATTGTTGGCCGTGATTCCGGGCGTGAACGGAATAACCATTGTTTATTGTGCCATGGTCTCGTGGGGGTATGAACAGGATATATTGTGTCGCGGTCCCATGGAGGTATGAACGGGATATATAATGTTGAGTTACAATGAGTATTAGATTAATCGATTTCAAAGACTTGAAGAACGGATAATCTAGAAGCACAGACTTTAGGTTACACGTGACATACCTATAGCTCACTGTTTTGCACCTACGATGTTTATTTATACTTATGTTTCATCATAGCTTTCTATTTGGGTTATTATTATGTCTATTGATATTTATGACGCACCGACGTCTGGGTTTTCATTGCCCAGTTCCTTTGACCTTGTCACATGAAGATCAAGAGTATTTTAACAAGCAAGCTGAGCAGTGAGAAGCTTGATAATTAGATTTAGAGATGCTTAGTTATTTTATTTCTGTAGTTTAAATTTATCTATGTGATCACATAAAGGACGTGATTAGGATATTATTTTGTTATTGGATCTTTATTCGTTTCCGCTATATATATTTCTTAAGTTTTATCTATTATGGCAAATGGACATGTGTTAGTTAGATTTTATTTACTGTTCTTGATATCTGATTGACAGCCGTAATGTGACTATGGAGGGATATTTCCTAGCCATAGGTAGTATGGCTGGCTTTGTTACGTACCATATTTATGTATTTTGGGAAGCGGGGCGTGACAACTGGGCACAGATCATACCCTAAAGTTGCATTCAAGACTCCATTCCCGGAACTGACATTCCAGCTCGAAACAAGTAGCTTGACGGGAATCGCGTGCGTTCTCATGAACCGCTGTGACATGAAGCAATGTGAAGCTCCAGTGTCGAAAAGTGCTAGTGCGGGAAGAATGGTTAGTAGTATAGTACCTAAGTTATGTGAGGTTGCGTTTAGGTATATGGGAAAATATAACGATGCACAAGAATCGAAAGGTTGAAAGGATAGGAGAATTTACCGGTGATGACTTGTCATGTGGTTTCGGACTCCTCGACCGTTATTGTCATGTCGTCTCGGTACATTCCTTTTCGCCGGAGGCACATTCCTCTGCCTTTGAGGCACGTTTCTCGGTGCCTGATGGAATTGACGCTGAGGTTGTGCAGGTGATCCATGTGGAGCTGATGCAGGAAGAGGTAGGCGGGGTGCAGGTGCCTGAATAGCTGGCCTCTGCATAGCTGGCATTGTGGGTCTAGGTGCTGGTGTTGTGTTACCTCGATATGTGCATGCTCCTATAGCGTGAGTAGATATGCTACAAATTAAACATGGGCCATTTGCACGCCTGCAGTCCTTCGCCAAGTGTCCAGTTCTCTTGCAGTAGAAACAGAAATCTGGACTGGACCGGTTAAACGATCCTCCTGGCCTCTTGGGTGCAAAAGTCAGCCTGGAAGAAGATCCTCCTGTCATTTGAATAGCAGGGTGTTTGATTCCGGCTTCTTGAGCTTTACCCTTCTTCTTGACCACAGCTTCATAACGGCGCGCTACCTTTAGAGTGAGTTCTTGAGTCGGATAGTCATTGGTGGCTAATGCCGCCTGAATCTCCGGGTCTAAACCTTATTGGAATCATCTAGCCCGAATCTAATCAGTAGGGATCAGGTGTGCCGTGAACCTGATATGATTTTGATGTCAGGATAGTTACGTGTTTTATGGAACAGAATTTGAGACGAATTCTTTACCTGCTAAGCATGATGAATTCAACATCATATTCATCCACTGATTTTGCCCACATAGAGGTTTGTTGTAGGTGGATGAACTGTTGTTCCATCTCAAAACAGGCAGTCTCGGGGAAAAACTTTGCATCGAACAGATTGCGGAACGTTTTCCACTCTATTGGATGTGTAAGATGGCTTTCCCCAACTTTCTATCAGACTCTTGCGTTGTCCGTAAGCTGAAGCTTGGACACATGAACCCAAGCTATGTCTGATACATGTGCTACAGCAAGGTCGTCCTCGATACTTTGGGCCCATTCTTTAGCCTCAAGAGGATTCTCTTTTCCTGAGAAGTTCTTAGGATGCAACGCCCTAAATTACTTTACTCCAGGTGCTTCGGCTTCAGGGCGGTTCATAAGGATAGCAGCCTGTTGTTGCTGGCCCTCCAGAACACTTTTGAAGGCTTCTAGAAGTACCGTCTGTTCATTGATCGGAGCAGCAACGGTAGGGGGAGGTGGTAAGGTAGGCGGTAGTGTGTTGCCATTGACGTTGGTGTTGTTGTTGTTTGGAGAATCCATCACCTTGATAGAAAAAATCGATTAGGATAGATTCAAGGTATTTAAAATGCAAGGAATGTATAGTTGCAGATTTTTATAATTTTTGTAATATATTGCTTAAGACTTCATACCGAACTGACCTGCATGGGCCACCAATAAAACCTGTCACGCCCCGCTTCCCAGTAAACAGAAATGGTGACGTGGCAATCCCGCAACATATTTACTATGAGAATACGTTAAGTGTAATTAAACAATACAACAATGTATAAGAATAACAAGAGTAATAAGATTAAACAGCAACTTTATTTACATTCAAATTTACATACAACTATTTGTAATAAAAAGATACAATGATAAAGTAAATTCCTAAACAATGGCATACTGGAAGTAAATATAAGCAGAAGCTAATAGTCGGGCTGAGAAGCAAACTGGTCCAAGTCCTCCGGGCTCGGCTCCATCTCCTCCTGACGAACATTCCAAAGAAAGAAATAGAGAGGAATGTCGTCAGTGAACTAGCGATCGGTAAGTCCCCAAAGAAGTTAAAGAAGATGGTATATAGAATGAAGAGAAACCAAGTAAAGTGAACAGGCAGGGTTACATATGAGAGTATCTAAGCATGTTTATTTACCGGTATAAAATAGTTATTATAACATGGTTATTTATAGTTTGATAAAATAGGTATTCATGTATACGAGAGGAGTCCATCTTATCTCATGGACTATGGTAACATGTAGTACAAGACCCCGTCTTAACCCACGAGATAACGTCACGTGAATTCATATAGGTGTCTTTTAAGTGGCCTCTCGTGCCATGAGATACGTTCTGTACCAATGTACCCCTTTATCCCTAGTATTGTATGTATAGTTTAATATTATAGGTCTTGACCAAATATAAAAATGTACAGGTTCATGTGTAAGAAGTAATCATGTATTCAGGTATTCATGTCAAGTTATATCCATGGTTCGGTCAAGTTGAGTCAAGTATTCAAGTTCAAGTTTGATATTTGAATTCGAGTGTTTAGGTTCATGATTAAGTATTCAAGTTTTTTTTTGATTTTGGATTCTGCTTTGAGTTTGGATTCAGGTTGGAGTCGGTATCTTATAAAAAGATTTAGCTCTTGAATTTCTAAGTTCGGGAGTAATCGGACAACTGCTGCACATGGACGGAAAGATTTGTGTCTTTTTTCAAGACAATTAACATTAATAAACTCCGTTAATTTGCAGTGTTATCTAACCTAATTAGGCAAGCACCCACTTTCTTCAGCTCTCCGGGGCTTAAGAGAAATGATACCGCTTAAACCTATTTCAATCTATTGTCCTTAAAGATTTATTCTTATTATTTACATATCTCGAGAGGGTTTTGTGAAAAACACTTTAATATTGTTTAAAAATAAACCTCGAGGGTGATTTATAATATCAAGAGTTTTTAAGAAAGTATATTTTAGTTTTAGTGGTATTTTAGTGATAAAACTTAGCTTTTAAAAGTTTATGGTATTTTTATGAAAACTACTGCTTTTGAAAATTTGTGGTATTTTATTAAAAGTTCAATCTTTCATTTTAAAAGATAATTTTAAAATTTTGTTTTTATTGAAAATACGCTTTCATAATTTTATATAATTTTCTAAAGTTTTAATTTTGTTTAAGAAAATCGTATTTCATTAAATCGTATTTTTTTATTTCCTTTCGAGACCGAATTCTCCGTAAGAAGTTCTGTATCTCACTCTACTATCCCAAGAATGTGGATAACCCACACCATCCGTAGATGGGTTTCTCTAAAAGGGTTGTAGAGACGCAATTGTAAAGGATCTAAAAAAATATCGATTAAAAACATATTTTGTAAAAGCGATGGTATTTTATTGTAATTCGTATTCTTTAAATTAACCATGTATCTAAAATATCGTGCTATGAAACCATAGTATTTGTGAATAGGGAAGGTTATTACCCCGTGAATTTTCTAAAGGTATGTTGCTAGTTATCGAATAAAGGGTTGTATTTAAAGTTCATGATATTTATGTGAAAAAGTTTGTTATATGATCATATCACAAGGAATTTTAATTGTATAAAAAGGTAAACAAAGAGAATAACATTTTAAAGTTATGTTAGGTATTGGTGTGACTTAAAAAATGGATTAAAATAGTGAAAGGAAAATGTTATCTGAGTGAACTCCTCTTTGTCAATATATTTTAAGAATGTGATTCGAGACGAAATGAACTGGAAGAATAGGGACTTACAGGTTGCGTAGCATTGATAAGAGAGTAAGGAAGGGAGAGAGGGTCTCCGTGGCATCGCGGTATCGTCGGGAAAAGCTCCGATCTTCAGCGGAAAGAACTTGATCGCTAACTAGCCTTAACCTCTCTTGAACTTAGAGAATTTTGGAGAATTTTTTATAGGGATTTTCAGAATGGGGAAAGCTAGGGGATGGGGTGTATTTATAGTGTAGAAATGAGAATATGTGAGTAAAAGAATTGAATTAAAAAAGCTTTAAAATAGGTTTAATGGGGAATGTAAGAGCCTCTGGATGAATACAGAGAAATCAAACACTACAGTGGAGTATAGGGGAGTCAAAAGGACACACGTGCAAAGAATTGAGCGATTTGGAGCTAGTTGGACTGTTGGTGGCAGCCAAAAGACGGATTTGGACGGTTGGATTTAGTCCATCTGTCTCGAGATTCGTGCCACGTGTTATATTTCGTGTTAACTCCTCATTTATCTCGTTTGATTTTTCTGAAACTTTTCAATTCTCTGTGTATTGTACGTGCAACTCTAGGACTTCCAAAAAGTTAAAAAGAAAAATTATAAAAATAATTGGGACTGATAGGAATCGAACACACATGCTATGACATATCAATATAGAGACTTAACCAGTGAGATACAAATTATTTCTTACTTTTATTGAATAAAAATAACTTATAACTTCTAATTTGGCTGAAATACCCTTTCTATACATTTGAATAAATTATATTTGTACAGGGATTTCAGAGTCATTACTGGGAGATTGTTAAAAATTATGGAAAAACTTTCAGGTCAGACAACTATCGTCGACAACAACAGACGTCTGGACATGTACACAAGAAGCATGCCAGTAACAGTAACGACTCTAAAATCACTGTACAAATGTAACGTGTTCAAATGTATAGAAAAGGTATTTCGGTCTGATTAAGAGTTATAAGTTATTTTTGTTCAATAAAAGCAAGAAACTCTTTGTAACTCACTGGTTAAGACTCTATACTGCTGTGAAATAGCTTGCGTGCTCGAATCCCATCAGTCCCAATTATTTTTAATATTTTTTAACTTTTCGGAATCCCAAGAGTTGCACGTGCAATACACGGAGAATCGAAAAATTTTAGAAAAATCAAACGGGATAAATGAGGAGTTAATACCAATTAAAACACATGGCACGAATCTCGAGGCAGAAAGTCTCAATCCAACCGCCTAAATGCACCATCCGGCCGTTACCAGCGGTCCAACTTGCCCCCAAACCCCTCCATTCTTTACTCATGCACCTCTTCAACCCTCCTCTACTCCTCTGTAATATTTGATTTCTCTGAATTAAACCAGAAACCCTTCATTTCCCTCATTAATCCTATTTTAATTCTTTTTAATTCAAATTCTTTTACTCACACACCCTCACTTCTATACTATAAATCCACCTCATCCTCTAGCTCTTCCCATTCTGAAAATCTCTATCAAAAATTCTCTCAAAATTCTCTTAGTTCAAAAAGAGTTAAGATTAGTCAAGTGGAGTTAGCAATCGACTTCATTTCGTTGAAGACCGGAACCACTCCCGACGATACTGTGATGCCACGAAGACACTCTCTCTTTTTCTTACTCTATTCTCAACGCTACACAACTCGTCGATCCCTTTTCTCTCTCTTTCTTTTCATCTCAAAACCAATCTCTAAAACAATATCGACAAAATAGAATTAACTCGTTATCTTTTCATTTAAAACAACTTTTGTCACCTTTGCCATGTTTAAAATTTCACTCTAAATCTCTAATATCAGCTTAACATATTATTCAAATCTTTCACCATTTCATATAATTAAAATTTCATGTGAAATAACCACCTAAATTGAACAATTTCATATAAATACCATGAGCTTTAAAAGTACCTTTTTCGATAACTAACCTATATACCTCTAGGAAAATTCACGGGGCAACGATCTACTCCATCACATACACTATGATTTCATAGCACGAAGTTTTTAGATGTATATTTAATTTAAAGAATACGGTTTACAATAAAATACCATCATTTTTACAAATAAATGTTTTTTAATCGATATTTTTTTATCCTTTGCAATTGCGCATCTACAACCTTTTTAGGGGAACGCATCTACGGATGGTGCAGATTATGGCACGTCCTTGGGATAGTAGAGTGAGATACAGAACTCCTCACGGAGAATTCATTCTCGAAAGAAAATAAAAAAATACTGTTTAAAGAAATACGACTTCTCAAAACAAATTAAAACTTTGGAAAATTTATATAAAATTATGAATCCGTATTTTCAAAAAAAAAATTTGAAAATTATCTTTTAAAATGAAATATTAAAATTTCAATAAAATCCCACCAAGTTTTCAAAAGTATAGTTTTCATAAAAATACCATAAACTTTTAGAAGTTAAGTTTTATCACTAAAATACCACTAAAACTAAAATACGTTTCCATAAAACTCTGAAAATTATAAATTACCCTCAACGTTTATTTTTTTAAACAATATTAAAGTATTTTTCATAAAACCCTCTCGAGATATACAAACAATGTAAACACAATTGAAACAAAAAGAATAAATCTTTAAGGACAATAGATTAAATAGATTTAAGCAGTATCATTTCTCTTAAGTCCCAGCGAGCCGGAAAAGGTGAGTGCTTGCCTACTCAGGTTAGACAACATTACAACTTAACGGAGTTATCAATGACAATTGTCCATGTGCAACAGTTGTCCGATTACTTCCGAACTTAAGAATTTCAACAGTTAAATCCATTCACAAGAAAATGACTATAACCTGAATACGAACTCAAACTCGAATCCAAACTCAAAACCAAACTTGAATACTTGATCTTGAACCTGAACACTTGAATTCAAACATCCAAACTTGAACTTGAATACTTGACTTGACTTGACCGAACCAAGAATATAACTTAACATGAACTTGACATGAATATTTGAATACATTATTACAACCTGAAAATGAATTTGCGCATTTTTATATTCATGGATTCGGTCAAGACCGGTTAACTTGAACATGAACTTGCATCATTATATCTTTTTATTCCAGACAGTTGTATGTAAAGTTGAATGTAAATAAAGTTGTTATTTCATTTCAATACTCTTGTCAGTATTGCTCATTATTATATTACTTAATTAAGCTTAACGTATTTTCATAATTTCCGTCTACTGGGAAGCGGGGCGTGACAGGTTTTGTTGGTGACCCATGCAGGTCAGTTCTGCATGAAGTCTTAAACAATATATCACAAGAATTATAAGAATCAGCAACTATACATTTCTTAGATTTCAAATTCCTTGAATCTATCATAATCTGTCTTTTCTATCAAGGTGATGGATTCTCCAAACAATACCAGCACCAACGTCAATAGCAACACACCACCGCCTACCTCACCACCTCCCCCTACCGCTGCTGTTCCAATCAATAAACAGACAGTAGTTCTAGAAGCCATCAAAAGCATTCTGGAGAGCCAGCAGCAGACTGCTATTCTTATGAACCGCTCTGAAGCCGAAGCACCTGAAGTAAAGCAATTCTGAGTGTTGCATCCAAAAAACTTCTCAGGAAAAGTGAGTCCTCTTGAGGCTGAAGAATGGACCCAAAGTATTGAGGACAACCTTACAACAGCGCATGTACCAGACATAGCTTTGGTTCGTGTGGCAAAATTTTAGCTCACGGACAACGCAAGAGTCTGGTGTAAGGCCGAGCAAAGCCGTCTTGCACAACCAATATAGTTAAAGACGTTCCGCGACTTATTCGATGCAAAGTTTTCCCCCGAGACTGCCCGTTTTGAGATGGAACAACGGTTCATCCACCTACAGCAAGGCTCTATGTGAGCAAAATCAATGGATGAATATGATGTCGAATTCATCATGCTTAGCAAGTAAAGAATTCGTCTCAAATTCTGTTCCGTAAAACACGTAACTGTTCTGACATCAATACCGTATCTGGTTTGTAGCATACCTGATCCCTACCGATGAGATTGGGGATAGACGATTCTAACAAGGTTTAGACCCAGAGATTCAAGCGGCTTTAGCCACAGGCGACTACTCGACTCATGAACTCGCTCTGAAGGCAGCACGCCGTTATGAAGCTGTGGTCAAGAAGAAGGGTATGCCGCAAGAAGCCAGAATCAAACACCCAGCTATTCAGATGACAGGAGGATCCTCTTCCGGTCTGACTTTTGCACCCAAGTGGCCAGAAGGATCGTTTAACCGATCCAGTTCAGATTTCTATTTCTATTGCAAGAGAACTGGACACTTGGAGAAATACTACAAGCGTGCAAATGGCATGTGTTTGATTTGTGGTGCATCTACTCACACTATAGGAGCATGCCCATATCGAAGTAACTCAGCACCAGCACCCAGACCCACAATGTCATCTCCCTAGAGGCCAGCTATTCAGGCACCTACACCCAGCATAGCTCTTCCTGCACCAGCTCCACCTGGACCACCTGCACAGCCTCAGTGTCAATTCTATCAAGCACAGAGAAACGTGCCTCAAGGGTAGAGGAATGTGCCTCGAGCGAGGAGGAATGTACCGAGACATCAGATTTTCACAATGACGGTCGAAGATGCCGAAACCTCAGGATAAGTCATCACCGGTAAATTCTTCCCATCTGTTCAACCTTTCAATACTTGTAAATCGTTATACTTTCCTCTATACCTAAACGCAACCTCACACAACTTACGTATTATACTAGTATCCACCCTTCCTGCATTCGCACATTTCGACACTGGAGCTTCACATTGCTTCATGTCACAACGGATCGTGAGAACGCACGCGATTCCCGTCAAGCCACTCATTTCGAGCTAGAACGTCAGTTCCGGTAATTGAGTCTTGAAGGCAACCTTGGGATGTGTCCAGTTGTAGATTGCGATCGAGAACTCTGCATGAATTTCAAAGTGCTAAACATACCAAATTTTGATGTTGTGTTAGGAATGGATTGGCTGGGAGTATTATATGCTACCATTGATTGCCGTCAAAGGAGGATAGTATTTGAGATACCAGATCACCCAGTCTTCTATTTCAAAAGTGGAGACACTACCTTGGAGCCAGGAAGCTATTGTGCCAAGCCGAAGACTGCTGAAGTGTCCACCCTACAAGCCGAAGGAGAAAAGCCTGAAGTAATTCGAGATTTCGAGGATGTTTTCCCTGAAGACATATCATGTTTGTCTCCTGATCGAGCTCTTGAATTCAGTATTGATTTACAAACCGGTGCACAACCTGTAATCAAAGCTCCATATCGACTAAGTCAAGAAGTATTGAAAGAAATTCATATTCAGTTAGACAATATCCTGAAGAAAGGTTGGATCAGACCCAGTACTTCAAGTTGGGGATCATCGGTGTTACTAGTTAAGAAGAAGGAAGGTACCTACCGGATGTGCGTGAATTATCGAGTACTGAATGAAGTAACGATTAAGAAAAAATATCTGCTACCTCGCATTGATGACCTTTTCGATCAATTAAGTGGATCTTGTGTATTTTCAAAGTTAAATCTTCGTTCGAGTTATTATCAGGTGAAGGTCAAGGAGTCCGATATTCCGAAGACGGTATTTAGATCTCGTTATGGCCATTATGAATATCTCATAATACTATTTGGAGTGACCAATGCACTGGCCATTTTTATGAACCTGATAAACCAAGTTTTCCGAGAGTACTTAGACAGGTTTGTTGTTATCTTCATCGACGACATTCTGATGTATTCAAAGAATCGGAAAGAGCACGCCGAGCACTTACGAATTTCCCTGGAGACATTTCGACAAATCCATCTCTACACAGTAAGTGTGAATTTTACCTAGATAAAGTCAAATTTCTCATACACATCGTTTCAGGCGAAGAAATCTCTGTGGATCCATCTAAGCTGTCAACTGTCAGCAAATGGCCGACACCCAAGTTAGTCAAAGATATAAGAAGTGTTTTGGGATTAGCAGGATATTACAAATGCTTCATTGAATGATTTTCAAAGATCGCAGCACCCCTGACCAAGCTCACACGTAAAGACAAAGTATTCGTGTGGTCAGAAACATGTGAGAAGGCTTTTGTAGAAACCAAGTCGATATTAACCTCTGCACCTATTCTTATAATACCGGATCGATCTAGCGGATTCGATGTACATTGTGATGCATCCGGTAAATAATTAGGATGAGTTCTACACCAACATGAAAGAGTTGTGGTTTTTGCATCAAGGCAGTTAAAAGTTCATAAGCACAACTATCCAACGCATGATTTAGAATTGGCAGCCGTCATCTTCGCACTCAAGATTTGGCGTCACTATCTTTTGGGAGAGCGAGTGGATATATACACAGACCATAAGTGTCTGAAGTATGTATTTACTCAAAATGAACTCGATATGCAGCAAAGAAGATAGCAGACTTCGACATCAACCTACAATACATCCTGAAAAGGTGAACGTAGTCCCCGATGCACTTAGTCGCCAGCCTTTAGCAATGAACCTCACCACTAAGTGGAAACTACAGCAAGAACTGCATGCATTGGAGATTGAAGTAATTGTATCAGGTAATGCCTCATCTTTGATGAACATACAAGTCCAGTCCACTCTTGTCAATCAGATCAAGGTAGCTCAAGCTAATGATGTCAAGCTACAAAAGATCCGAGAACAAGTAGAAAGTGCTCTTCGAACTGACTTTATCAACCATGAAGATGGATCCTTACGGTATGGGAGCCGTTTATGCGTGCCATTCGGCCCTATTCGAGAAGAGTTGATAAAAGAAGCTCACAGCTCTCCTTATTTTGTACACCCCAGCGGCACGAAGATCATGTCATGCCCCGCTTCCTAAAATACGGAATACGGGAAGTGACTAGACCAGCCATGCTCCTACGGTCAAGGAAATGATAGCACTGACATCGTTGATCTAGATGTTCGCAATATCCTCGAGGTAAGGCCGGTCCTGATCCAGACTAAGTCCTCTTCTTACTCTGAGCAT
Source organism: Agapanthus africanus (assembly GCA_030015575.1). Lineage (NCBI taxonomy): Eukaryota > Viridiplantae > Streptophyta > Magnoliopsida > Asparagales > Amaryllidaceae > Agapanthus > Agapanthus africanus. The sequence goes on from CM057338.1 coordinate 72,744,444, forward strand.
GCATACTCAGGTCATCAGAGCGACACAATAGCAATATATATATATATATATATATATATATATACGTGCAATGATGATAAACATGAAGCAGTAAACATGGAGTAATTACGTAAGCATGAAATAACCGGTACGGGTCAACAGTAAAGCATGTGTATCGAATCAGTAATCAATACAATGTCCATATCACTAAACCTATCATCAATCCAAGTGTGAGCGTCAACCACTGCAGGAGTATTCCCAACCCAAGGGTAAGCCCCAGGGGCAAGGAAATATGGGCCCGAATCACGATCAGTAAGAATCAGTAACACGATCAGTATCAAAGTCATGAAATCACGAAATATGCCAGCAGTGGGACTCCTGAGATTCCGTTAATCGAACCCACACTCAAAAAACACCACACCCCGCGATATACATCAAACACCAACCATGAATCTAAATACTAGTCGCTCCATGACAAGTCTACGCGAGAATTGGAGATAAGGTCTCCATCAAGCATGTCTCGACTGGTATCCAAGATAAATGAACAGTGTTCGATATCTTACCTATGACACTAATATAAGTGCTTCCATACCTGTCCCATACCAGTTATAGTTACACTTATATATGCCCCATAGGCGTTGGCAATGCAATAACTAACCGGTTCCGCTGATTGTGTACAAGTACGTGTCACTTTCATTATTCAATCACGCTTTTACACTAACGTACTTACCACAATCCAATCACTAACACTATCTCTCGGTAATGTAAAATAGTCAATAGAATATCGATACAAATGAACACTTTTTACAAAGGGTATAACAGTCATGCAACATGATGAGGATACAATATATGCACTACTAAATACCTATGAGCAGCCGGTGTCGGTTGGATTAGAAAAATCATATAAAATCACACGTGCATAATTTGGCAAAACAATATAAAAGGAGTAAATAGTGTATTAAATTATCTCTATAGATAAATTAATTTTGAGTCAATCGGGCTTCAGATTTGAGAGTTATGGTCATTCCATTTTAAGTGTTCTCTGCTGGAAATCTAGTTTTAGAACTGGAAGTCCATTTCGTAACACGGTTTGCTCCCTGTTGAGGTCATAATTAGGCAACGCTAAAGCTAGATAATATTTATATTTATCTGTTATGTTTCCAACACACCATATGTATCAATAATATACACTGTATGTAAGGAGATATGCACCGTCCAAGGTTAAGGTATACATTCTTTTTCTGCATGAAACTACAGTACACATCTACGGTTTAAAAAGTTTTATAAATATCAAACGATACTGGAATGCAATGGTACTAGTACCGTTAGAAAGATAATTCAATTTTCCATAATTAAATATATGGTTCCGCACACTTTCACGCTTAAAAAGTGAGAAGTATGCGTTCCAAAAACGGGTAAAGGCAGAGATTCTTGCTCTGGACTGCAATCCAGAGCCATGAATCGCCTTAGTTTATATTGGCATAACTTATTAAAATTCGGAGATCAATTATTTAGTGTTGTATATTTATCTGCTGGCTTTGAGAAGATCCATGAAACGTTTCATTACGAATCATATTCCATTTAATATGAATTTTACAATATAGCATGCACGGCAGGAATCAGATTTTACGACGCATCATGGGGACGTCGTTTCGTATGCGAAATTTAATCGTTTCGGTCCTAACTTTTTATACGCTACACATTAACAGTAAGATGAACTATTGATTTAGAAAAGTTTACTATCATTAATGTTTTAAGTCCGGTATTCGTATCGAACACTTGTTACGCCTATATGATTATCATTTATCAAGTTGAATTAACGTATATATATATAGCATGATTTCATAAGTGAAGGCGAGTCACTTGCTTTCGGTCGCTTGATATAGAAGCGACACCATGTGCGGGATCCGTCTCGACACCCGAGACGATGCGATGCTGGACACGTGCGCGACGCGGGCGCGATGCGCAGTGACTCGGTACTGGACACGGTAGCGACGCGGGCGTGATACGGTAGTAGGCGTGGTGATGATGTGGACATGACACGGTGCTGGGCACGGTCTTGACTCGGTGCATGGTACAGGTATGGCACGGCGCGACACGACACAGGACACGACGCTGGTGTGGGAGTGGGCACGGTGCATGCACTGGATCGGGGCACGAGTGGCACGGAGGCGGGCACGGGCCACGACACGTCTGGATACGTGGTGACACGGAGCTGGCGCGGTTGTGGCAGGGCGGCAGCGGCAAGGAGGCAACGATGACGAGGATACTACTGGAGATGGGTTGCAACGGGGTGAAGAGCTCGAGAGGACTGTTTCCGGTGGGTCGTCGGAGGTGCCAGGGAGTCGTGGAGGAGATCGGAGTTGATGGGTAGCTGCGGCAATGGTGTCGCGGAGGAGAGGCTTCGGTGTGGAAGTAGGGAGGAGGTGCAGTGGGAGGAGCTCGGGTTGGAGGAGAGGGGTTGGAGTCATGGGTTCTGATGGGTCTCTGCGAAGTGGTGGTGCCGGGGCTAGGGGAGTGCTTGGAACTGCAACGGAGAAGATGGGGAGCTAGGTGGTTACCGTAGTAACTGGGGAGTGCCGTGGTTAACGTCTGGATATCTTTTATTAATGTAGGTTTATGCGTATACTTGTTTGTGATTTGTGAGATCTAGGAAGGGTGATGAAATCCCCACCAAATCTGAATTTGGATTTCTTGCCCCTTAATATCCGTTTTAAATATGCAAAAAAACCAAAATCTAAAACACACAAAAAAAAATTTAGCGGCGTTGTTTGCAAAGAATTCTGCAGGTAAAAACAGTTTATTAGAGTTTAAGAGAAAAGAGGAAGACTATAGAACAATACCAAAAAAAATTGGGGGCTCAACTCCTCAAGGTGGCCACGCTTCTGCCGCCAAAAGCTCCTTTAGGTCGCGGTTCCGCCGCCTGTTGATGAGATCTCCCCTTCAAAATATGGCACTGCACTCCGATGCTCCTCTACTCCTATTTGATAGTCTCTGAATCTCTGTTGGTTCACTCTAAGTGCTCCAGATTTCTCGCAAAACTCGCACAAAAATCGTTAAAAATACAAAACGCGGTTTTTTATTTCTATTATTATTTTTATTTATTCTGTTTTTTTAAGAAATCAACCTGAATAACAAGAAAAATAATATTACCGTATCCTCGGCAATGGTGCCATTTGATTAGTTGGAAAAAGTGAGTCTTAGTGTGTTGTAAATACCGCAATCAATAACGGTGTCGCAATAACTAGCCGATAGTGAGTACGGGTCGTCCACAGGGAAATGGTGAACTACTTATCTTATTTTAGACGAGTTGATAGAAGAAATGTGGGATTGTTATCGTTTATTACTAGGAAGGTTTGAAAATTTATAAGAAAAGGGATTGTAGTGTTCGTAGGATTTAGTAGTTTGGAGATTTAAAAATAATTCTTTTTATTTTTTAATTATTTATTACTAGAGAAATAGCGATGAATGTAGATTGGGGTTTTTGGAGGGAATTAGGATTTCTCTCTACTAATCCTTGTTCTTCCATTGATCTCTATTTATCTCAAGCCCTGAACAAAATGATTATTAACAAATCTCAAATCGTGATCGTGACTATCATGAATTGATAGCGCGCCTGATAAAAGGGTTAATATTCATTTTGCTAAATTTTAAAAGTATTTAAGAGATATTTTTCATCCATTATTCTACCATATCCTACAAACCCTGGCAAGCGAGAATTTAATCGCTCATTGAGATAGAAGATGTAAACGAAGTAAAAGAAAGGTTGAAAATGAATACGGAACCCATAAGAAAATACAGAAATTAAAGTTGCAGAAAGTAAATGCAAAAAAATTAAAAGAAAGAACTAACTTTTATTGAATAACTATTGTATTACAAAAGTTGCTCGCTAAAAAACTAATTTACAAAACCCTATTTTACTTTCTAGATCTTAATCGATCGATGGATAGTTTGATTGATTGATAATAAATAGCTCTCGATCCTTTTTATAAGCTCTAGAATTAGAAACCTAGATGTCATATTAACGTGTGTGAAAAGACGATCATGGCCCTGAAGTTCCACATCCTACGGCCACCAGAAGACCACGCTTCCGCCGCCTATGGCACCCTTTGACCGTGGATCAGCCGCCGTGTAGTGGGTTGGAGCTTCCAAATTTTTCATTCCTTTTCTTCTCGATATTTGGAGATCTTCTGATAAAAAGATTCTAAAAATATTGCTCTTAGTCTCTGTCGTTGCTAGATTCTTTAATTTGCTCCTAATATTCGGCAGATTTGATTTGATAGTTCGATTTGCTGTGGATCTCCTACTTGTATTTCAAACCTGAGCTGATCTATTATAATACATGCACAATGTCTCAAATCACATTATTAGTAGCATTTGTTTTATTTGAGATATTATTCCAACCAATTATATAATATGATATCTTAAAAATATTGGTTAAGAATATTTGATATGATATGCATATTTTAATAATAAATAATCTCATGAATATTTTATTTAAATATGATATGCATATATTTTCCTTAATTATATTAATTATAAATGAAGAAACATATGACAATATTTTTTTACAAATAAACCCACATATGTTCTTTATTTACAAATAACATATTTTACTAGTTAATAATAATAGGAAAAATGTCCATACAAATTTGCAATATATTTGACTGATCAATCTACAAACAGACGGACGGTCCATGCGAACTATTCAGATCCTTGGAGACATGCTGAGAGCCTGCACGCTAGACTTCAGAGGTTCGTGGGAAGATCACCTACATCTTATGGAGTTTTCATATAACAACAGCTACCAGGCAAGCATTGGGATGGTACCTTTCACAGCACTTTATGTACATAAGTGTCGTTTTCCACTGAGTTGGGACGACGTTGGAGATCGTGAACTCCTTGAACCAGAGATGGTCGTGGCAACCGTAGATGTAGTTCGCACTATCATGGAAAATGCGCATAGCCCAGGACCGACAGAAGCATTGGGCAGATACAAAGCGTCGACACCTAGAGTTACAACCCGGAGATCATGTGTTTCTGGAGATCTCTCCGAACAGAGCAGTGATACATTTTGTCAAGAGGGGTAAACTCAATCCAAGATATATCGGACCGTTCGATATATTCGAACGAGTTGGAAAAGTGGCGTACCGTTTGCTACCACCACCCTCAATGGACGGAGTGCACGACGTGTTCCATATATCCTAGCTACAACGATATGTGAGCGCCCCCAGCCATATACTTAATCACTCAGAGCTCACAGTACAGACCGATCTGATTTGCGAGCAACAGCCAGTCAAGATCTTGGTGTTGGGGTCGAAAATTGCACCCCGGTTGACCAAGTCAAAGTCAAGGTCAACCCCAAGCCAAGTGGGCCCAAGCCCGGATCAAGTGGGCCCATGCCCAGGTCGAGTCCGAACATGAAGCGGCCGGCTCTCCTCCATGCACAAAATGAAATCATGTAATAAATAATTTTTTATGTAATTTTTTATGCATGAATGGGCATAGAGCCAAATTTTTGTAAAGCCCATGGCTTATGTGCAAAAAGAAATGACACATGAGCCATGGGATGGCCAAAATGCCATTTTTTAAAAACCCAAGGGGCTATATGTAAAGTGTATAACCTATAAAGGCCAAGATAATGAAAAAATCTCAACAACTTTTTCTCTCTCCAAAGAGCAAATCTAAATCTGAGATTTTTCTCCATCCTCAAGGTTCTAAAACCTTCTTCTTTCTTGAATTAAATCAAAAGTTTTACTCTTCCTTTTAAAAAACTAAATAGTTTTTCACCACAAAACCCACAAAGGGGAACTCAGATCTTCCATCAGATCTCAAAACGAAGAGATTTTTAAAATCTCACACTTCTTGATCTCCAAGATCCGGCCAACAAAGGAAGAAGAAGGAGACCCATCTCCAGAAACCCCACTTTGGGGAAGAACTAGGGCTCAAGGGGAGAAGCCCTTCATCAGCTTCAAAACATCTTAGGAGTTTAACTCCACTCTAATTTCTCTTTCAGGAGTTTCTGGGGCTAAAAGCCCCTTTTCTCTCGCCGGCGCCCGAGCGCCTTGCGCTCAAGCGCCTATCGCCCACATGCCAACACGTGGCGTGCTAGCGCTCAAGCGCCCAGCGCCCACGTACCGACACGTGGTGTGCTAGCACTCGAGCACCCAGCTCTCAAGCGCCCAGCGCCCATGTGCCGACACGTGGCGCACAAGCGCTCGAGCGCCTAGCGCTCGAGTGCCCAGCGCTCAAGCACCAAGTGCCCATATGTCGACACGTGGTGCGCCAGTGCTTGAGCGCCCGGCACTCAAGCGCCCGGCGCCTATGTGTCAGATACTTGGCGCGCTAGCGCCTAAGCACACAGCACCTAAGCGCACAGCGCTCAAGGCACTGGCCCCACACGTCCTTTGGGCGCTTTTTCCTTTTTATATATATATGTATACATGTATATATATGTATAGATACACACACACCCCACAATACTGTCCCTCCCAAAAAATTTTGGGCCAGGGCGCTGCCCCGCACCCCGCAACGGGCTGCTAGCCTCCTTGACCCCCAGCCCGCTATCCAGGTAGCGGGACCCCCGTAAAAACTCTGCGTGGTTCCCGATATATCCAAGCCCCCTCTAAAACAAAACACACGTACACTGCACATTGAGTTCGCATGACCAGTTTAACCCGTCAATCGAAGGTTCTCTTGCTCCAAAGGCGAGGGGTAATTAACGGCAGCTTAGTCCGCGGCTGCCGGAGATTCGGATCCCCGCAATCAATAAACCCCGGCCTACTCTAGGCAGGGGAATCTGTAGTACACCTGACGAGCGCGCGCGTATTCCCATCTCAATGGGGTGACGAAAAACACCCTACAGATTCTGGCACGCCCTGTGAGACCTATCTCTCCTCCCATATTTCGGGTTAAGCATTCATGCGAACTCAATCAATTTACATATCGATACTTATACTAAAATAATGCCCTTTCATGTAGGTTTTCAAGCAATCACTTCTCAACGATGTCTCCAAAGATGAACTTAGCTCTCATCTCATACACGATGAAGATGGACTGCAGGACGGTCCTCCCGACCAATCTTAGGCGACAGTGGGAGGAGCCGCTGCTACAGTTCGGCTCTATTATGTTCGTGCCAGCTAACGTCATTCCAGCTCCTCAAGCTCCAGCAACAGACAGACCGGTCTCGAAAGGCAGGAGACCAAATGTGGTGATCTCGAGGGTGCCCCAACCCAAACGCAATTCGGTGTCTGAACAAATTTCCTTGGCCCCGGCTGGGGAAAGACCATCAACACCAACAAAGCAACAAGGCCTCTCGAGCAAGCTCCGGCGGTGCCCCTGACAACTGCTCTATCGGGTGTCTTCTCTAAGCTCCCCGTTAATCGACTCACGGTGGCTTCCCAGGAAATGGATGCCCGCCAAGCCCTTAAAATTGAGAAGCTAAGGCAGAAAAAGCTCAGACATAGAGCCAACAAAAGGGCTAGGGATCCTGCTAGGCTGAACCTCATGAGGTTCGAAGAATAGGGTTACCCCGCCGAAGATGAGGAAATGGCTGGGTATGTGGTCCACACTGTCTACATGGTGCGCACGCGGAGCAAGAGCAAGGACAGGGCCAGCACATTTCAAATCCAATCTGGCTTGAATGTGGCTGCCGCTTCCCAAGACCAGCATCCTCCTGAAGGTAATGAAAATCCTCCCAGTGAGGCTGATAGGCAGAGAGAGCCCTCAGTTCATGAGGAGTCGGGCTCGGAAAGCGAAGATGAGTCAACTTTCCATCCTAAGACCGCAGAGCAGCAACTTCTCCAGGAGCTCCGAAAGCAGCTCAGAAACAAAAACAAGGAGATGGCCAAGCTCTACTCAAAAATTGACGACTTGACAAACGTCGTCTTACAGCTCATGGCCCAACTTGCCTCTCAGCCGCCCAATCAAGCGCATGGTTCTACTCATGGACCAGGAAACGGTGTCCCGAGACAGCCGACACCTATTCCCTCAAATCCAAAGGTGGGCGGACCGTATGAAGGCCAGTCGCATCCTATCTCGGGAAATGTCTTGGCAGCTGATGACAGCAACCCGCTAACTCAAGATCAAATCATGGATTTGGTTGCCAACAAAGTCAAAACATTGGTAGCCGAAGCCGGAGAGCAAAAAGATGTCAGCAGTAGCGGGAGACCATATCCTACTCGGTACGATCTTGTGGAGTTTCCCACTGGCTATATCGTCCCTAAATTTGAAAGGTTCGATGGGACGGGAAATGCGAACCGACACATTGCCCAATTTAAAGCATCATGCGTGAATACTGGGGGCAATAATGCGCTCCTTCTCCGCCGGTTTGTCAATAGCTTGACGGATGTTGCTTTCGATTGGTATGCAAGCATACCAGATGACTCGATCACGACGTTCGCTCAAATAGAATCCATGTTCAAGCAAAGGTTCATGAGTGTCAGCGATAAAATCACCATTGCCGACCTCGTAAGGACAGAGCCAAAGAACAACGAAAGCAACATGGATTTTATAGTCCGATGGCGCAATCTCTCTGTCAAATGTGAACCGTCGTTGGAGCAAGACCGATCTGTCAGTCTTCTTATAGAAAATCTGAAGGACTGGATGAAACCTTTCATGTGCACCGCAAGCCTTAAAACATTCCAAGATCTGACCAAAAAGGTCCAAATGTTAGAACGCTCAAAGCTCGAGTCCGCTCAGGATCTTCAGTTCACAAACAGACCGAAACCTTGGAGAGATGAAAACCGAAAAGGCGGAAGTTCTAAAAGCACCGATTCTCTAAATAAGCAGAGAGCGGGCGGAGCAAAAACTAACAAATCTCGAGAACCAACTTTGGAGGAAAGAAGAAATAAGATCTACTCATTCCGAAGGGACAAGGTCCATAAAATTTTTAAAGATGTTCTGAAGAATGGCCTGCGACTACCAGAACCAAAAAGGCTAAGTGAAGCAAACAAGACTGATCATCCCAACTTTTGCCCATACCACCGAGTGCTGGGACACACTATTGAAGACTGTTGCATCTTTAAGGATTAGGTCGAGAAACAATACAAGGCGAGAGAAATATCATTGTCTCCTGGTGTGTTAACACACAATCAAGCTGCGACCGCCAATTTTATACAAACGGAGACCGAAGTCCTTCAGGGACCTGATTCTCTCAGACATCTGCCTTTCCCTAAAAAGAGCGGACCAAGGCAACAAGCTAAGAGCCAAGCGAGCAGCATTGCCAATGAAGAAGCAATAGACGGGTACACAACCCATACGGTCTATATGATGGAGCTCAGAGGAACAAATCCTCCTACGCCTTATAACCATGACAATGACGTGGTTGTTGCCATCCAACATCGGCCCGATCCAAATGATGAAGAGCTCGCTCCGGCTATTAAGCCAAAGGAACCCGTGGTTCATGCTGAATCAAGTTCAGGCGGTAGGGATGACCTCGTTGTCATACCCGGAATTATAGAACAAGTATTATTCCAATGGCTTCAAAGGCAACTTCAGGAAAAGGATGAGAAGATGGCCAAGGTCCATTCTAAAGTTGATGAGCTGGCAAATGTTATGGCGGATCTCACGACCTAAGTCGCCCGATTGCAATTACAGCAAAATCAAATTTTGGTTCGTGAGCTGGGGATTGATATCCGGAAGCAGCCGACCGATGCGCCCTCCAGCCCGAGAGCGGAACACCTTTGTGAAAAACAGACGCGATCAGCCTCCAGTCGCTCCGATACGTACACTGAACATGGTAAGCGGACAGTAGGCGAACCAAAGACTTATCGTCCTCAGGGTCCAGCATCAGTAAGGGCACCTACTCCAATGGAGAGAAAGAAGAAAGTATACTCCTTTAGGAGGGATAAAGTCCGCGAAATATTCATGGACGCCTTGAACAAAGGTCTTCAACTGCCTATTCCAAAGAGGCCACATGAGATGAACATGACCGGCAATCCCATATACTGCCCATATCATAGAATGGTGAGTCATACCATTGAAGACTGCTATGTTTTTAAAGATTGGGTGGAAAATCGATACAAACTTGGGAAAGCCTCACAGTCATCAGATGAACTGACAAGCCACAGAGCTACGATCATCAACACAGCCCCGCCAAGATCAAAGTTTGAGGAGCTAGGATGAGAAAACCCCAGACCACCAAGTCTTTAAACTGGGAATAAATGACCACCACATCGTTAAATTGGGAACAATCGACCTCTAAGTCGTTAAATTGGGAATGTAAAAAAAATAATAAATATGTAAATAAACAAAAAAATGTGTAAATAAAAGAAAAATAAAAGCCGAAATGATGGGGCAACTCGCAATAAAAATCAGCGAGTAAAATAAAGATGAAAATAAAGCCGAAATGATAGGGCAATCGCGATCTTCGCGATAAGAAAAGCTGAAATGATAGAGCAATCGCGGTAAAAAAAACAAAAAAAATGGCGAATGATGAGTCGCTCCCGGTACTATATTCTAGTGTAGCGATGCAGACGCCAATCAAAATCCAGTTTCCCAAAATTCTTCCAGCCCTACGGCCAGTCCCCAAATTGACTACCGTATACAATCCACGGGCTCAAATAATTCTCATCATACCCATGCCCCACCGCAATCACCAGTTACGCGGCTGGTCTCCACCCTTGGAATTATGCTCCATTGGGAAGACACACTCATGTATCCTCACGATACATGAGGAGAACAAACCTTTGTGGAATCCTTACGACTCACAAAGGAAAAACACACTTAGGAGTCCTCATACTCCTAAGGAGAAAATGCACCTACGGGATCCTTACGACTCGTAGGGAGAAAATGCTTTTATGGGACCCTTACGGCCCAAAAAATTGAAAAGCCTCAGGTGATAGGGATCTAAACTTGTCTCCTAAGCCATCGCTTCCCAATAGGCAATGGCGAATGATGAGTCGCTCCTGGTACCATATTCCAGTGCAGCGATGCAGACGCCGGCCAAAATTCCAATCCCTAAATGGCGAATGATGGATCGATCCTGGTACCATATTCTAGTGCAGCGATGCAGACGCCAACCAAATTCCAAATCCCATACCCCAACGGCGAATGATGAGTCGCTCCTGGTACCATATTCCAGTGCAACGATGCAGACGCCAACCAAATTCCAAATTCCAATCCCTAAATGGCGAATGATGAGTGCTCCTGGTACTATGTTCCAGTGCAGCGATGCAGACACCAACCAAATTCCAAATCCCATACCCCAACGGCGAATGATGAGTCGCTCCTGGTACCGTATTCCAGTGCAGCGATGCAGACGCCAATAAAGTCCCGAAATTTTTCCGGCCCTATGGTCCGGATCATACATCCTGCAAAACGGTATACAATCCACGGGCGTAAAACAATCCCAATCCCTCCCAAGTCCTACCGGTGAGACCACATTCAAAGTCCCACCGGCGGTGAAGATTCAAAAAAAAGGGTATGTCCACAAGCAAAATGGGCACGGATGAAACCCGAAAGGGCTCCGTGAGTAAAAACAGCAGGACTGCCGGCGAGTTTGTGAAAACCCGAAAGGGCGCAAACTCATAAAAAAAGAGATGAAATGCACTCACAAAGTCCTCTCGACTTTGTGAAGAGAAAATTCCCGCGTGAGATCCTTATGACTCACAAAGGAGCAACACACTTAGGAGTCCCCACGACTCCTAAGGAGAAAATACACCTACGGGATCCTTACGACCCGTAGGGAGAAAATGTTTTGTGAGACCCTTACGGCTCACAAAATTGAAAAGTCTTAGGTTATAGGGACCTAAAACCTTTCTCCTAAGCCATCGCTTCCTAATAAGCAAGCGCAAATGATGATTCGCTCCTGGTACCATATTCTAGTGTAGCGATACTGATGCCAAACCAAAAAAAATAATTCCCAAATCCTTCCGGGGCAAATGATGAGTTGCTCCTGGCATTATTCCAGTGCAGCAATGCAGATGCCGACAGAAAACCAATTCCCAAATCCTCTCATGACAGATGATGATTCGCTCCTGGTACCATATTCCAGTGTAGCGATGCTGATGTCAACTCAAGTCAAACAGATCAAACCAACCAATTCCAATATCGACCTCTGCGTCAAACACCGACACTCCGTACCGGGGAAACGTCACAAACAGACACTCCGTATCGGGGAAATGTCCAACAATGACACTCCGTAACGGGGAAACGTCAAGCAGACACTCCGTCTCAGGGACACGTCCAACACAGATACTCCATGCCGGGGGCACGTCGACTACAGACACTCCGTCTCGGGGAAACGTCCAACACAAACACTCCGTCTCGGGGACACGTCGACCAACGACACTCTACATCGGGGAAACGTCCAACACAGACACTCCGCATCAGGAAACGTCCAACACAGACACTCCGCATCGGGGAAATATCCAACAGCGACACTCCGTACCGGGGAAACGTCACAGACAGACACTCCGTCTCGGGGAAACGTCCAACACAGACACTCAGCATCGGAAAAACGTCCAACACGGACACTCCACATTGGAGAAACGTCCAACAACGACACTCCGTATCGGGGACACGTCAACCAACAGACACTCCGTCTCGGGGATACGTCAACCAGCTGACACTCCGCCTCGGGGAAATGTCGACCAACGACACTCCGTACCAGAGAAACGTCGCAAACAGACACTCTGTCTCGGGGAAACGTCCAAGCAGACACTCCGTGCCGAAGACATGTCAACCAGCTGACACTCCGTCTCGGGGAAACGTCAAGCAGACACTCCGTGCGGGGGACACGCCAACCAATAGACACTCCGCCTCGGGGAAACGTCGACCAGCGACACTCTGTGCCAGGGGCACGTCTACCAAATCACTCCGGGCCAGAGAAACGTCTATCACAGACACTCCATCTCGGAGACGCGTCAAGCGTCGACCGTCCATGTCGTAAAAAGGGCAGTGCATCCCAAAAAGTGAGAAGCAAAGCAAGTCGCCTCCACGTGAAAGAAGATCCATCAATTTCATGCACATGACCCATGTATGTGATGTGCATTTATTGATGGGGGGCACTTTGTTGGGGTCGAAAATTGCACTCCGGTTGACCAAGTCAAAGTCAAGGTCAACCCCAAGCCAAGTGGGCCTAAGCCCGGATCAAGTGGGCCCATGCCCAGGTCGAGTCCAAACATGAAGCGGCCGGCCCTCCTCCATGCACAAAATGAAATCATGTAATAAATAATTTTTTTATGTAATTTTTTATGCATGAATGGGCATAGAACCAATTTTTTGTAAAGCTCATAGCTTATGTGCAAAAAGAAATGGCACATGAGCCATGGGATGGGCAAAATGCCATTTTTGTAAAACCCAAGGGGCTATATGTAAAGTGTATAGCCTATAAAAGCCAAGATAATGAAAATATCTCAACAACTTTTTCTCTCTCCAAAGAGCAGATCTAGATCTGAGATCTTTCTCCTTCCTCAAGGTTCTAAAACCTTCTTCTTTTTTGAATTAAATCAAGAGTTTTACTCTTCCTTTTAAAAAACTAAATAGTTTTTCACCACAAAACTCACAAAGGGGAACTCAGATCTTCCATCAGATCTCAAAACGAAAAGATTTTTAAAATCTCACACTTCTTGATCTTCAAGATCCGGCCAACAAAGGAAAAAGAAAGAGACCCATCTCCAGAAACCCCACTTTGGGGAAAAACTAGGGCTCAAGGGGAGAAACCCTTCATCAGCTTCAAAACATTTTAAGAGTTTAACTCCACTCTAATTTCTCTTTCGGGAATTTCTCGGGCTAAAAGCCCCTTTTCTCTTGCCGGCGCCCAAGCGCCCGAGCGCCTTGCGCTCAAGCGCCTAGCGCCCACGTAGCGTGCTAGCGCTCTAGCGCCCAGCGCCCACATGCCGACACGTGGTGCGCTCGCGCACGAGTGCCGAGCGCCGAGCACTCGAGCGCCCAGCGCCCGAGCGCCCCGCGCCCAAGTGCCGACACGTGGCGCACTAGCGCTCAAGTGCCCACGTGTCGACACATGGTGCGCCCAGCGCTCGAGCGCCCGGGCGTCCACATGCCGACACGTGGTGCGCTAGTGCTCGAGCGCCTAGCGCTCAAGCGCCCAGCGCCCACGTGTCAGATACGTGGCACGCTAGCACCTAAGCGCACAGCACCTAAGCGCACAGCGTTCAAGGCGCTGGCCTCACGCGTCCTTTGGGCGCTTTTTCCTTTTTTATATATATGTATACATGTATATATATGTATAGATACACACACACACCACAACACTGTCCCTACCAAAAAAATTTGGGCCAGGGCGCTGCCCCGCACCCCGTAAGTGGGCTGCTAGCCCTCTTAACCCCCAGCCCGCTATCCGGGTAGCAGGACCCCCGTAAAAACTCTGTGTGGCTCCTGATATATCCAAGCCCCCTCCAAAACAAAACACACGTACACTGCACATTGAGTTCGCATGACCAGTTTAACCCGTCAATCGGAGGTTCCCTTGCTCCGAAGGCGAGGGGTAATTAACGGCAGCTTAGTCCACGGCTGCCGGAGATTCGGATCCCCGAATCAATAACCCCGGCCTACCCTAGGCAGGAGGAATCTGTAATACACCTGACGAGAGCGCGCGTATTCCCATCTCAATGGGGTGACGAAAAACACCCTACACTTGGATCGAACGGTAAAGATACTACGAAATAAGGAGGTGAACTTGGTTCGAGTGATGTAGAGAAAGGATTCGCCAGGAGAATTAACATGGGAGCGAGAAGATGATATGCATGCACGATACCCTCATCTTTTTTTAAATTAGTCTTTGTGTAAATTTCGAGAACGAAATTTTTATAAGGAGGGTAGAATGTAACGACTCTGAAACCCCTGTACAAATGTAACTTGTTCAAATGTATAGAAATGGTATTCAGCCTGATTATGAGTTATAAGTTATTTTTATTCAATAAAAACAAGAAACTCCTTGTATTTCACTGGTTAAGACTCTCTACTGCTGTGACATGGTCTGTGGGTTCGAATCTCATCAGTCCCAATTATTTTTGATATTTTTCTTTTTAACTTTTCGGAAGCCCAAGAGTTACACGTCCGATACATGGAGAATCGAAAAGTTTCAGAAAAATCAAATGGAATAAATGAAGAGTTAAGACCGATTAAAACACATAGCACGAATTTCCAGGTAGATGGCCTCAATCCAACCGCCCAAATGCACCATCTGGCCGCTACCAGTGGTCCAACTTGCCCCAAATCCCTCCATTCTTTACCCGTGCACCTCTTCAACTCCCCTTGTTTCCCCCAATTAGAGCAAAGCTCTGTTTTAAAATTCAAAATTTGAAAATTGAAGCAACGCTTCAAAATCAGCGCTAGGTGCGCTGCGCGCCACGTGTCAGACACAGACGCGCTAGCGCCAGGTGCGATGCGCCCTAGGCAGCACACCCCCAATCAAAACAAAACTCTATTTTAAAATTTCAAAACTCAAAAGTTGAAGTAACGGTTCAGATCCAGCGCTCTGCGCTGCGCGCCACGTGTCAAACACGGTTGCGCTAGCGCAGTTGCGCTTCGCGCCACGTGTCAAACACGGGTGCGCTAGCGCAGTTGCGCTACGCTCTGCACTACGCGCCACGTGTCAAACACGGGTGCGCTAGCGCAGTTGCGCTACGCTCTACACTACGCGCCACGTGTCGAACGTAGGTGCACTAGCGTAAGGTGCGCCAGCGCTGGAATTAAAAATTCCCCACCGTTAGATCAAAAGATCTAATATAATAAATTATTAATTAATCGGAATTAAAATTCTGTTATAGAAAGATCTTCCCAATCTTATTAAAATAAGAAGATTATTTTCTGCGAAACAGAAGCCTTAGGATCAAAAATCCAACGGTGAGAAATATTCCCAAATCAATCAGAGAAAGATCTCTTAAAACTGATTTAACAAATCAATTGGCCCTATATAAAGGCCACAAGACTTCAAATCTCATATAGAGAAACCCCCCTGCAAATTTTGAGAAAAACTCAAAGAGAAAGAAGAGCAAGCTCTTAGAAAAAGAAGATCATTTTTTCAAGGTAAAGAATTAATTCTTGAACAACAGAGATGAAATCGTCTCATTAAAAAATGAAGAACTATCATCTTAAAGGATCACAGATCTACAAAAGACCAAGGTCTTTGATAAAAAAAAATATCAAAAGATCTAATCATAAAAATAAAAGAAGCATTTACTTCGTTCACAGATCCTTGATCTACAAAGGCAGAGCCCTTTTATAAACAAGAACTTTTGTTCTTGGATCTTGAGGCAAAGCCTCCTTTAAAAGAAGAACATAAACTTGTTCTCTGATCATAAATTTGATTAGATGCGCTTTGCGCTACTGTACAGTGCCTTGCACTCATGAACTGCGCTTTTGCGCTCCTTGGACCGGTGCTCAGCGCCAAAACATGCCACGTGTCAACCACAGACACTGCTTGCGCTTTGCGCTTCTGAAACAGAGCTTTGCGCTCCTTGGACCGGCGCTCAACGCTAAAACATACCACGTGTCAACCATAGACACTACTTGCGCTTTACGCTTTTAAAACATAGCACTGCGCTCATGGGCTGGCGCTCAGCGCCAAGCGCACCACGTGTCACTCACTGGTGCACCACCAAACTAGCGCAAACCACTCATAAATTGAAAGCGCAATGCGTTCATAAACTAGCGCTTAGCGCTAAGCACGACACGTGTCACCTTCGTGTGCGCTACCTGACAGATGCGCAATGTGCTCTTTAATTGGCTCAAAGCGCCTGACGCGCCACGTGGCGCACTGTCAGACACACTTTGTTCTGATGAATACTATGCATTCAATACAAGACAAAAATTGTCAGGACCTAATGCTCAGCATTACTAGAAGGGCCAAGCCCAAGTAAAAGGCTCAATAGCCAGAATTAAAAATGTTAAACATTTTAATTGGAATTAGCCCAATTCTGGATATAAGTTCTCAACTTAAATTGAACTGAGTCCATCTGCTCATAAATATTCAACAGATCTTAGTCTCAAACTGGGCTACAGATCTTCCAATCAATTCACACCGGTTCAAGGGTACATCTCTTTACTCCTCTGATATCTGTCGTTGTAATCCTTCAACGTCTTCAGAGAGGTGACGGGTCCCGACAACCACACAGCTCACGGACTGTGGGGTCCTTAAACTCATGGACTACGATGTCCTTAAACCTTATAGACTACGATGTCTCTAAACCGGACTGTGGGGTCCTTAAGCCCATGGACTACGATGTCCTTAAACCTTATAGACTACGATGTCTCTAAACCGAACTGTGGGGTCCTTAAGCCCATGGACTACGATGTCCTTAAACCTTATAGACTATGATGTCTCTAAACTGGACCGAAATGTCCTTAAACTACCGATGGACCGAGACGTCCTTAAACTAATATTGGACCACCACGTCCTTAAATTGGTAATGGACCGTAATGTCCCTAAACTAACTGACCGCAATATCCCTAAACTAAACAATAGAGTCCAATTGCTCTCTTGTTAGATCTAAATGATCCCGTTAAGTTGATCTTAGTCTAAAAATTAGACTAACGTATCTTTAACTGTAACACCCGAGCCCAAATAGTACTATTTCTATTGCTAGTTGAGTGTTATATATTGCTCATTCCAATTATCCTGATTGTTTGGTGTTTATTGCTAAATTTTAACCGGTTAAGTCATTTTGGCACATAACAAATTTTAACACCGAAAATGAAATTAGAAATATCCATGTTGGCCTACTCGTCGCCACTAGTCGCGTGGTAGCGTCCGCGTGTCGAGATTTCTTCCCGTTCGGCTAAACGGGCAAGTTTGGACGGCTACGCGCGCGTGCAAGTGTCCGACTTGGGGGCATGCATTTTATCTTTAAACACCCCTTTTCAAAATTTGGAACCCGCTTAAAATCCTATAATTTGAATTTGAAACATTTGGGCGCAACCCGGGCGCGATTTGGAAATGTTTCATTTAGCGCCGAAAATGCCCATTTAATTAAATATTGTGAAACTAATATATATATACGATAATATATTCTGTTACTTTTCTAACGTTTAAAATCTTTTAAATTTTTTCCTTTTAAAACTTCCAGCCAATCACGAGGGATTTAATTCCCTCGTGGGCCCCCCTTTTCCCTCTCTCTCTCTCCGTCTCTCTCTATCTCTCTCTATTCTCTTTCTCTCTCTCTCTCTAAAATCTTTCTCTACAATCTCTCTCTCTCTCTCTTCCTATATATTCACGCAGCCGCCTCCTTCTTCTCCTCCATCACGAGAAAACTCCTGCAACGAAACCTCCGAACCCTAACCCTAGCCTCCTCGTGCCTGCGCCGTCGACCTCCCTGCGACCTCGCCGTCGCCGTTCTCGCCTCCACAACCTCACCGCGCTCCTACCTCCTTCCTCCGTTCTCTTTCCGGGCCTGCACCCAACCCCCGACGCCACCACCAGCCGCAGATCTCGCCGTCGCCGCCGCCTCCCATCGCCGACGACACCAGAATCCTCCTCCCTTCACCCTCGTCCCGACCTCGTCGTCGTCTTCCTCCTCCCCTCGCTGGACCACCAGAACCCGAGCCCGACCCTAGAACCAACCCCCGGGTCGCCGGAAAACGTGCCGACGATCCTCGCCGTCGTCACCAGAGCCACCTCCGACCACCTCCGTCTCCCCTTGATCACCAGAGCGGGCCAGCACCCCTCTACTCACCGCACCACCCTCTTTCCAACGAACCCAGAAAATTCCAGCCGTCGCTGCTCGCCGTCGCTGCCTCGCCGGCGCCCCATCGCCGTCGAGCCCGTCGTGGTTGCCCTGGTTCTTCCCTGTAAGCATCCCTTTATCTTTCCATTTGTGCTAGATCCCCCGCTGATCTTTAATATGTATATCGTGTTTTGCTAACTTCGTCGCCTTTGACTTTCGCCGGATTCCGGCCGTGCCGTCGTTTGGACCCGACGCTCCAGCGAGGTACTCTGGTCCGTGTGGTCCCGCTGTTCGCTGTTGGGACTCGATCCGTAGTCCGTGCACCCGTCTCGTGTTTTCCGCCGACTTTGCATTCGTGTTTTCCGGTTTGCGAAACCGTCGAGGCAAGTATCCGAATACTTGCTTTAACATGCTAGTACACAATATCAAGTCTTGCTTTACTCATGATTATCATATTATTTATTATAACCACACAGCTATTAGTAATATCGACATCATTTTTATAACTTAGAATTGACGGTCACAATTATCCTTAACATTAAATCAGTATAGTAGTTGCTTGTAATTAATCGGTCTGCTATCAATCCACACTTTAACTAACTAAACCAAGTAGATCGTCCTCGCTTCATTTGTTAAATCACCCATGAGACAATTATTATGCTTTAGTTTAAATTCATGTAGCTTCATTACGTATGTTGTTGATATTGTTTCACTTTGTGACTATTGCACCCCAAGGGTGCTTGAACCTGTTAATAAGATAATACTGTAGGGTTCCTAGGCACCCTAATGAGGTCTCACAAGGCATCGAACATGCCATTTTCAAAAAATCTAGGTGCCGAGAGACCCGACTACGGATCGTTTGCTAGAAAACTAGGCGAAAAAGCTAACTAGTTAACACTTAACTATGAGAATACGGATATACAACCTTTGTAGATCCGGTGCTCCACCTCCACGGCTCCGCAACGAAGTCGTCTCCGCTGTCCAAAAGGAATCCGGGCTCTAGAGTCGACTTCGTCGGAGAAAAAGCGAGCTAGGTCGTCGATGTCCATGCCGAAGATGATCTACGTCGAGGCATCGCTAAATCAACCTCCACCTTCACCAAGCCTTGAAAACTTGTGAAGAAAACACACTCTACTACTTGGCAAGAGGTAGAGGATGAAGAAATAGGAAGTGGGTAGACTTTAGAATTGGATTTCTCACACTTATGCTCAAATTGCCATTGTTGAAGCAAGCTTTCTTCTTGAAGAAGAAGAAGAAGAAGAAGATGATAAATCTTATGATAAGTTAATTCCAAATAGAAAATAAATTGAACACTTATCATGTGGCAACCATGGTCAAGTGTATAGAATAAATCATGGTTAGAAGGAGTGGTTAGGGTTAAGCATGAAGACAAAATGGTCACTTAGTCAAAGCTTCATGAACTTTCAATGTAAAACAAAACTAGCAACCATTTTCTTTTCTTTTGCCATTTCTTTTCCAAAATAAAATAAATGCAATAAATAAATAAATGAAAAAGAAAACCCTAAACAATATACAACCATGGTTTAATCTTTACACAAACCCTAAAGAGCATGTATCATCAAACATGATACAATCAAATGCACAAAAAGTATATCACATATACAATGTGCACATCCGAGCGAAAAAATCCATCTTAAGTAAACCGATACTGGTTGATGCAAAGTAATATATCAAATATATAAATATGCATCAAATCATTAAATCAACACTTGATTCAATGATCCGGTGACGTCGCACACAACCGACTAGTATACAATGTATCGGTTTATCGAATCAACGCTTGAATCGATAACTAGGTTATATCGCATACAACCATTCGATACATTCATCGCGAGAATGAAATACGGTATCACATACACGCATTATTCTCGGTCCCGCACATATCTCATATGCGCTCCTATTTCGTTTCGCTTGAGCCAGGAAACCTCTGTGTAGGACTCTAAAGACTCGTCAATACGCCGGCAGCAGATGATGATCATATCAAACACCCACAAGCCGCAAGCGGTCTGCTAAACGTAACGGCCACCCGGGTATTGAGCGATCAGAAGATCGACGAGCAAGCCCGCTCACACTCCTGTGAATCCAACCAGTAACACTACCGTACAGTCCGGTCTGATCGTCTGATATGTCGCATATCTCGCCTAGGGGTGGTAAACGTCAGACCCCAATAGCTCGATAAGTCGTGTCGATATGAGGTCTATAACACTTCGAGAAACTACTGGTAACACTTACCAGTAAATCTCAGCAACCCTGGCCAGGGATTTCCTGTTATAGCCAATCGAACACAGCGCAACATCAACCCCCTATACCGGGAGAGACGAATCCCCTCCTATCGCTCATTGCCTCCATGTGACTCGGGACTGTACCCAAAAACCACCGTTTTGCACGCCCTCTTGGACGTAGTAAGATGGAAATCAAAGCACAGTGGGAACCACACAAGACTCTATGACGATCTCGGGTCAACAGACTACTATGTACCAGTGTCACCAGAGAACTGCCATCTGACTTGAGGTATAATACCATCTGGGAGTTCTCGGCGAGTCCGTCCAGTGTACCCAGTCTCTACTGAGCACCCGTATATCATCTCTGATGTCAAACACCGATGGATATGGGATCATCCATCGCCCATCTATATGGGTCGAGAAGGTATACGCTAGTCTACTCTGGTATATCGATGCCCCGTCTCGATACACCCACGACTAGGGACTTTGAAGGATGTACTTATAGACTACCATGTCCCCACTAGTATGATCCGCATCATAGTCCAGGTAGTCAAGTATAGATCCTAAGGGCTTTACCAACATGTAACAGAGAGACAATCAGCATACACGTTAAGGTAAAGGGTAACCAGATAGCATACTATCATGTCGAGCAAGAAAGTCCTCCCTATATATGTCCCAGCATCCACTACAATATACATCCTATATACAGTAATGGCCTCTAGGGCATACATATAACTAACAATCTCCCACTTGCACTGGGGCCATCTGTAGCAGTGGTTGCAGTATTTCATACTCAACCATCCCATAAAAATCTCTCTCTGGGAACAGGCCTTTGTGAGTGGATCCGCTGTGTTGTCCTCTGAGTCTACTCTCCTGTCCTCGATCCCCTGGAGATCAACCATCTCCATGATCAGGTAATACTGCCTTAGAATACATCTGGATCACTGATGGGACGGACGTTCCTTGGGATAAGCCACAACTCCATTGTCACACAATGGGAGGAACATAGTTCATCTCATGAACCAACATACACCCAAACAGCCTCTAGGGTAGCATCTTAAGTAGCGATGTATCTTGCCTTTATCGTCTAGTTTGTCACGGTATCTGGCTTGGAACTCTTCCAACATACCGTCCCTTTACTGAGGGTAAAGACAATGCCTGTGACTGACATTCAGTCGTCTTTATCACCCTGGAACACTTCCAGTGATTCTCCCCAGGATCAATTGATACTATCTCACTACAACTAGTGAGAATCCTAACATCCAATTAAATCTATCTCATAGATCCAAAACTCAGGATTTAGGAGGTATCACTTTGATCCTATGTGGAGAATCATAGTGATAAGCGGAGATTGATCGAGCGTAGCATAGGAAACTCCTTCCCTATCAAGAGTATGTCATCCACGTACACTACGAGGATCGTCACCATACTCCCTACTACCTTTTTGTTTATACAAGGTTCATCTACCATTTTGATGATATCAAACTCTTTGACTATTTCATCAAAACAGATGTTCCAACTCCGCGATGCCTGCTTTAATCCTATAAAGCATCTTGCACACGTTTCCGCTGCTCCCACTGTCTACGAAGCCCTCTGGCTGTGTACTTATAGACTCTCTCTTCTAAAACATCATTTAGAAAAGCAGTCAAGACACCCAACCACCAGATATCGCAGTCATGGTATGTAGCCGTGACAAGTAGGATCTGGATGGACTTAAGCATAGCTACTGGAAAAGGTTTCATCATTATCCATGCCTGGTCGATGACGAAAACCTTTAACAATTCTAGCTTTGAAAGTCTCAACTTTTCCATGTACACCAAGTAATCTTCTCAAGATATACTTGCTCCTGATGGGGATTTAACCCTTCAGATATAGCAACCAAAGCCCATACTTTGTTGGTGTATAAGGATTCCATCTCAGATCGATAAACATCCAGCCATTCTTACAGAGTCTCACTCCTGATGGCCAGCTCGAAGCTAGTTGGGTCATCATCTCATGATGCAATCCTCGCTCCCACTGTCATAGAGAAACCGAAGTATCTCTCAGGTGGGTGAGGAACCCTACTAGATCGGCGGAGAGGCTGAGGTTCGTTGGTAACTATCGAATCCTTTGGTTCTTTCAAATCATCAGCTGCAGTTTGTATAGCTGGAACCTTTCCAGTTCTACATTACAGACCTTGTCTCGAGCTTGTCCGGATTTTGCTTTCAGACATAGGCCGGACAACTCCAAATCTTAACTAATTTAAGACATGGGCTCTTCCCTTTCCATATCACATATGAAATGGTAGGCAACTAATTTGATTCGAACCCTATTCAATAGGTATGCAGCTTCTCAAGTGCATAACTCCTAAAAAGGAAATAGGTAACTCAGTAGTACTCATCATAGAGCACACCTTATCACATAGGGTGTTATTGCTCCGCCCCGATATACCATCGTGCTATGGTGTATACGGAGGAGTAATGCTGAGAGAGAATCTCATTCTCCTTTAGAATAGTCCAGGAATTCCGTGCTCAAGTATTCTCCTCCTTGATCTCATCAAAGGACATAATACTTATACCCGTATCGGTTCTCTACTTCTAACTTATATTCTGTGAATATCTCAAAAGGTTCGGACTTGTGTTTCAACAGGAACATATGTCTGAATCTTGAGAGATTATCAGAGAATATAATGAAGTATAAAGAACCGGTCTTGGCATGTGTAGACAGGGGACTTACATACATCAACATGTATCATCCCAAGAGTTCATTAACTCTTTCTCTGTTTCCAGTAGACGGAGCTATGGTCATCTTATCTTTGTGACATGACTGGCGAGTTTCACAAGATGTAAATTCAAACTGATTTAAATATGCATCTTTATGTAACTCTAGCTAGTCGGGTCACATTGATCTGACCTAGTCTACAATGCCTCAAGAAGAATTCGTTCATATCTGAACTCTTCCTCTTGTGTGTGATCCGTATACTAAGAACTGTAGTTTGATTTAGAACATTAATGCTTTTAGATAACGTGCCTGAACCGATCAACTTTTGATATAGGAAATGTTCAAAACATTATCCAACAATACAAAATTTTATCATTTCTTTACCAATAAATAGACTGATATGATTTTGTATATCAGGTTCGGTATCTAACAACATTCGTTCAGAATCAATGTATTGTAATACAGGGTGACAGTGACCGACAGACTTGGCTGCAACACTTGCCCCGTTTTCTGCCTCATGAAACTTATCACCCGTTCTCAGTTCTCTACCTTTCTGTAGCCCTATGTAACAGATTACATATCTGGGATCCTGATCTGGTATCACATACCCAGGACGTAGAGAATACGGAGAAACAGTTCTTTGTAACGAACACACCCGAAGATGATGCATCATCATGCACTCTCTTCGTTTGGGCTGCACGGGAATTCTGGTAATCCCCAATTTCTTGCTCTGTCTTATAACATTTATAAGTTGGAGCGGGACCAACGTTCCCCAGTCAGTATAACAAGCGGGTTCGGTCAATACATCCGTATTATTATCTTGATTAAGGCGTGATATGGTCGCTACCAGGAGAGAGAGAGAAGAAAACACTCAGCGTGCGCTCTTGCAAGAATAGATTGGTTATTATTTTATCTAATCAGGATGGCTCCCACTGCTTTTTATCAAATCTTCCTTCAAACCCTAAAAGGAAAGACTAGCCGGGATTAATTACACACTACAAGTTCGCCAATCTTTCAGCCAGGCCAATGTCGGTACTTTGAGTGAGGTCCCCCGTGCTTTCGCACGAACCTAATTACTGTAAACCTCGTTTTCCCAGAGGCGTAACCCCGTTGACACATTTCTAGACACCTACTTGATCGGCTAATTGTAATGTATAAAACTCTCCCAGGAGTAACTCTTACTCGCAGCGGGTATCGGGATCCAACTATCTCATAGAAGGTATGCAATCTCATTGCAAATTTCAACACTTGAAATTCCCGATAATATTTTGCCCCTAACGTGCTATGACCTTGACGAAAGCCAACAAACCATAGCCCGCTAGTCAAGTTCAACCCGTACATTTCTTGATCGAATTAAACCCACCCGTACGACCCTTGACGAAAGCCAACAAAGCCGCACGACTACCCTAATCCAATCGCATCGTATGCTAGCAGATAAGCAGCATATAGCTACCGCACACTGCACCTTGACGAAAGCCAACAAATGCAGCACGAATACTATATACAACTTATCTGAAATGACGGAGGGCTACGACAGGTTTTTCTGAAAACCTATTGCGTAATGAACTTGATATCGTTGTAGAATCAAATGAATTTTGAAATGGAGTGTTTTTGAGGCTTTTCTAGTTTTGCTAAAGGAGTCACTCCCGGTGAAGGGATCGTCGGTCCTTTCCTCGTCGAATGAGGTGCGGGATATATCATATATATCACTGTGCGAAGCAAACACTCTTAAAAGCAATCAAAAGACAAACCGAGTGTGTAGCATCAGCCAGTTATTGCTAAAGGAGTCACTCCCGGTGAAGGGATCTCGGTCCTTTCCTTATCGAATAAGGTGCAGGATATATCATATATACCGCTGTGCAAAGCAAGAACTGTAGCTACCTGTTTTATTTTGAAATTCGATTCTACAACATCTTAGGTTTCTTTTATTTCATTAATCACATTAATGAAGTCCCATCATTTAAGTACCTAAACATCACAGATAAATACGACGTACACTTATGCCATCCGCATTCGCCTCGATGTCCCCTCGTGCACCGTTAGGTTAGGTAACTAACGGCAGAGCGGGGCAGGGCTAGCGCGGGTGTAAAACATAAGTAACGTCTATATAATATATCATATATACTATATACTGTATCTATCAAAGAACATCACAGATATCGCAGCAGAAGAATCATATGAAATATTGGATATACTAGGACGTCCGTGTTTTCAATACGAGCCAGTATAAAACACGGATTCCACGGTCGTGATGAATAGCCCAATCCACACCCCTAGACCCCTACGAGAGCGGCAAGCAACCCTACCAATTCTAGAGTTAGGAGACCCGGACTCGACTCCTCGAGTTGGTCTCCCACTGGACTCCAGAACCCGGTTACTTGTGCCCTCCTCCTTGGGTCTATCCTAGTGCGGAAAAGTAAATAATATACAAACGGTGACAACTTCCGCAACCTGGAAGCGCCCCAATAAAAGAATATTACATACAAGTTTTTACATGAATGAAAATGAAAAACACTCATCTCACATAAAAACCCCCGGCTATTCAAACACGACGATCCAATATAACATATCCAGCAACACATAACATCACATGTCATCAACGTAAGTAAATATGCGCATCCCAATTGTCGTTGACATATAGCAACGAAACCGGCGATATCACATATTACACTTACGGTCACAGAAAAGAAAGTGTAAAACTACAACAGTTGGAATCCGCAACCTCCTCAGACATCGCATGCCTGACCAAATGAATTACTTAGACATCGCATGCCTAACAATTATAAACCCCGCATTTTAGTCTCAAAATCGAAAACACTTTTCAATATCAAGTCGGGCAATTCAACAAGATTCCCGACATCCTGATCGAATACTCGTCGCAAACTTCAGTAGGCGGCCGCACCCCCGATACCGTCAACGAAGTGCACCAAGGCGGAACACCGCTACCGCGAGCACCCGAACGGATGCTTTCGGCAACGGGGTTCTCCTACAGTCACTTGGTCGGGGCTATGGAGTGAGGCTGTCTATTAAGTTTACCCGGCGAGTATCCGCGTACGCTACGTGATTGCGACGGACTTTTGATCACATCAAAATTCCGTGGCAACCGATCAAGTGAGACTAAATTGCTAGATTTATAACATTCATTCAGTTATCTCATAACTACTGTGAATTCCAATTATTGTATCCCATTCCAGATAATTAGAAAATGTTAAACTTTCCGATTGAACATTCGAACACCCAAGTTTTCCCGATACAGATCAACACATGAAATAAGTCTAACAACATTTAGTTCGTGCCTCAGTACCAACGGTCCAGCCGTAGAAGGGTCAAGCCAACGCCTCACATGTGGCACGCCGTACTGCCCCAAACCCGAAGGTTCAAAGGGCAGTTCAAGACGGTCACATAATCGAGTTAAGGTTTGTTGTCTTCTAGAGGGTCTATTGCGTTACTTGCACTACTTAGAACGTCGTTAAACTACGGAAAAATCCAACACTTGGAAATTTCCCGACAGGGGAAAAATTGGGTATTTATATCCGGTCGAACTTTTTAACATATTCTAAAATTTATCCGGAAAGCCACACCGACAAAATTAGACAGTCCGATCGAATATACAGAGTTCCCAATACAAGCCAAAAAATAAAACTCTGGAATAAATATTAAAATAATCCCAGAAAACCCAGCACTACTTACTAAGAGTTACTGTGCAAACTTTGATGCACAAAGCGACAAAAGAGCCGCGGATCCGCCGCATATGCCTACTGTAGGGCCGCGGATCCGCGCCACTTTTGTGGAATCAGAACCACGAATTTTGCAGTAACCCTTACATTTTCCTTCTGAATTTTCTGGATATTTTTAATTTCGAAAAAACCACATTTTACAGAAAAGTCCAGAGAGCAATTTTCTAGTCGGGTTTTGGGTCGTTCAGACTTCAAATTCCGTCGGGACTTCGCCTAAGGCTCTAGCTAGGCTCTGATACCACTGTAGGGTTCCTAGGCACCCTAATGAGGTCTCACAAGCCATCGAACATGCCATTTTTAAAAAATCTAGGTGCCGAGAGACCCGACTACGGATCGTTTGCTAGAAAACTACGCGAAAAAGCTAACTAGTTAACACTTAACTATGAGAATACGGATATACAACCTTTGTAGATCCGGTGCTCCACCTCCACGGCTCCGCAACGAAGTCGTCTCCGCTGTCCAAAAGGAATCCGGGCTCTAGAGTCGGCTTCGTCGGAGAAAAAGCGAGCTAGGTCGTCGATGTCCATGCCGAAGATGATCTACGTCGAGGCATCGCTAAATCAAGCTCCACCTTCACCAAGCCTTGAAAACTTGTGAAGGAAACACACTCTACTACTTGGCAAGAGGTAGAGGATGAAGAAATAGGAAGTGGGTAGACTTTAGAATTGGATTTCTCACACTTATGCTCAAATTGCCATTGTTGAAGCAAGCTTTCTTCTTGAAGAAGAAGAAGAAGATGATAAATCTTATGATAAGTTAATTCCAAATAGAAAATAAATTGAACACTTATCATGTGGCAACCATGGTCAAGTGTAGAGAATAAATCATGGTTAGAAGGAGTGGTTAGGGTTAAGCATGAAGACAAAATGGTCACTTAGTCAAAGCTTCATGAACTTTCAATGTAAAACAAAACTAGCAACCATTTTCTTTTCTTTTGCCATTTCTTTTCCAAAATAAAATAAATGCAATAAATAAATAAATGAAAAAGAAAACCCTAACCAATATACAACCATGGTTTAATCTTTACACAAACCCTAAAGAGCATGTATCATCAAACATGATACAATCAAGTGCACAAAAAGTATATCACATATACAATGTGCACATCCGAGCGAGAAAATCCATCTTAAGTAAACCGATACTAGTTGATGCAAAGTAATATATCAAATATATAAATATGCATCAAATCATTAAATCAACACTTGATTCAATGATCCGGTGACGTCGCACACAACCGACTAGTATACAATGTATCGGTTTATCGAATCAACGCTTGAATCGATAACTAGGTTATATCGCATACAACCATTCGATACATTCATCGCGAGAATGAAATACGGTATCACATACACGCATTATTCTCGGTCCCGCACATATCTCATATGCGCTCCTATTTCGTTTCGCTTGAGCCAGGAAACCTCTGTGTAGGACTCTAAAGACTCGTCAATACGCCGGCAGCAGATGATGATCATATCAAACACCCACAAGCCGCAAGCGGTCTGCTAAACGTAACGGCCACCCGGGTATTGAGCGATCAGAAGATCGACGAGCAAGCCCGCTCACACTCCTGTGAATCCAACCAGTAACACTACCGTACAGTCCGGTCTGATCGTCTGATATGTCGCATATCTCGCCTAGGGGTGGTAAACGTCAGACCCCAATAGCTCGATAAGTCGTGTCGATATGAGGTCTATAACACTTCGAGAAACTACTGGTAACACTTACCAGTAAATCTCAGCAACCCTGGCCAGGGATTTTCTGTTATAGCCAATCGAACACAGCGCAACATGAACCCCTTATACCGGGAGAGACGAATCCCCTCCTATCGCTCATTGCCTTCATGTGACTCGGGACTGTACCCAAAAACCACCGTTTGCACGCCCTCTTGGACGTGGTAAGATGGAAATCAAAGCACAGTGGGAACCACACAAGACTCTATGACGATCTCGGGTCAACAGACTACTCTGTACCAGTGTCACCAGAGAACTGCCATCTGACGTGAGGTATAATACCATCTGGGAGTTCTCGGCGAGTCCGTCCAGTGTACCCAGTCTCTACTGAGCACCCGTATATCATCTCTGATGTCAAACACCGATGGATATGGGATCATCCATCGCCCATCTATATGGGTCGAGAAGGTATACGCTAGTCTACTCTGGTATATCGATGCCCCGTCTCGATACACCCACGACTAGGGACTTTGAAGGATGTACTTATAGACTACCATGTCCCCACTAGTATGATCCGCATCATAGTCCAGGTAGTCAAGTACAGATCCTAAGGGCTTTACCAACATGTAACAGAGAGACAATCAGCATACACGTTAAGGTAAAGGGTAACCAGATAGCATACTATCATATCGAGCAAGAAAGTCCTCCCTATATATGTCCCAGCATCCACTACAATATACATCCTATGTACAGTAATGGCCTCTAGGGCATACATATAACTAACAAATACAAAGCACCATTGTGATTAAGCGACTATTAGTGCTGTTTACTTTAAATTCTTGCTGCTGTATACCTGTTGAGAGCACACACTCGATCACAGTACATATTGACTCGACCCTGCTACACCTGACACATATACTGATACACCGGACATGACACCCTGTACATACTGACTCAACCTATTGTACTACGACCTGACTTATTACATGATCTCATGCCCAATGCCAACAAACCTGACTTGGGGTCCTCATGGACCATTCCTGCTGTCTATTCAGACAGACCTGCTTTTACCTGATTCTGTGTTGGCATTAATCCTTGACTACTGAATACCTGACCTGACATACATAACTTGGGGGTATGGGGAAATCAAAGATGAACCTGACTTGTAACTCGATAGTTCACTACCTGTTCGAGTGTACACATTCCTGTTTTGTGCCTAGCGGCATGTCTCGGTTTCGGCAGAGAATATTGTGGCCGTGATCCCGGGTATGTACAGGGTACTACCGAGTGTACACTTTCCTGTTTTGTGCCTAGCGGCATGTCTCGGCTGCAGCCGAGAATATTATGGCCGTGGTCCCGGGTATGTACGGGATACTATTGAGTTACATCGACGATTCATCAATTGATTTCAAAGACTATAGAGTAGAAACCTGATAGGACAGTTTAGTGACCACTGCACATTACCCTGCACTGTTATTTCTTAGTACTGCTGTATTCATGTTCATACCGAAATTGCTTATTACCATGTTTATATTATATTATTGGTTGACATGACGCGCTGACGTCTGGGTTTTGCATGGCCCAGATTCCTTACCACTGTCGACGACCGAGCAGGAGTACTTCAGCCAGCAGGCTGAACTGTGAGTCCTTAGTGATTAGTTTATTTATTTCATTTCATTTCCAGATGTGAGCCCGCATTATGGGACATACTGTTTATTTATTGTATTGGATCATTTGCTTCCGCACTATTGTTTATTGACTCTTGTTATTATGGATTTGGACATGTGTTAGATTAGTTTATTCATACTGTTCTTGATATCTCTACAACCGTAATGTGACTGTGGATGGATACTTCCTACCCACAGGTAGCATGGTTGGCTATGTTACGTGCCCAATCTTGCGTACTCTGGGAAGCGGGGCGTGACATGGTTCTTTTGGTATCAGAGCCATAGGTTAATTGGGTTGATTCTTTGTAGTTGGGTATTGCACCCGATACACGAATCATAATACCCATGACTAGGAAACATGTCCTGCCACTTTGACCGTTTTACCATCCTTGAATCATTCTTCCGGATCATGTCGACATGCAAACTTACTTTGCATTGTCAATTCGAAAACCTAATTCCTTGTTATCTCTAGGACTTAGGCGACTTGGATGGAGTTAAGTAATTGCGGCTATGATACCGCGGCATAGCTACAATGCAGTACTCTATTTAAGTATCTTGGAGTTCTAGCCTTGATCTATACTCAGAATCTATCATCATGCTAATGTTGGGTATTTTGATTTCCAGGAATATGGCCGGTAAGAATTTGAAGATGGACCAAAGACGTGCAGACATAGCCGCCAGGCGTAGAGTGATAAGGGGATTGCTGGAAAATCTAAAGGGACAGACCGAGCTGGAACCGGCATCTGCACTGAACCAAACGTCTGTACGTAGAAGTATTCCGGTGAACAGGCGCAACGTAGCACCAAGGAAGAAAACAATTGTGGGTGATCGGAAAAGGAGCGTGATTTGTGATTACTGCCATGTACCCGGACATGTGCGAAAGGAGTGTCGTAAGAGGCTGGGACTCTGTTTTAGTTGTGGAGCGGCAGATCACGCCGTTAATGCTTGTCCGTCGAAGCTTTGTACAAGGAATGTTATTCAGAAGCCTCCGCAGAGACCGTTCCAAGGGCAGAGACAGCTGACTCAAGGATCTAATCTGGCTCGAGCTTTCACGTTGACAGTTGAAGAAGCTAAGGCATCAGGAGAAGGGGTTTCAGGTACTTTACTCGTTCATGGTTTTCCCGTATTGGCATAATTTGATTTCGGAGCATCCCACTGTTTTATGTCATCTAAATTTATAACTACACACTCGATTACCTGCACGACCCTGTCTAGTTTTGGGGACATACACACTGGGAATGGGAAAATCATAGCTAGTAAGGAATGTAGAGATTGTACAGTTGTTGTTTGCGGACGGAAGCTCTTTGCAGATTTCTTAGTAATAGGTACGGGCAGTTGTGAAGTAGTATTGGGAATGGATTTTTGGCACTTTCCACGCACACATTTGATTGTAGGGCAAGGAAGGTAATTTTCCAGATTCCCGGACACCCTGAGTTTACTTTCACTGGAGGAATCAGTTCTGTCGGGCCAGTCGAGTTTAGGGCTAGACCGACGAACAGTGTTCTTGCGGCTATGGTAATGGATAGTAATGAAGAGCCGGCAGTTGTTCGCGACTTTATGGATGTATTTGACGATATTCTGGTGTACTCGAAGAGTCCAGAGGAGCATGCTGAGCATTTAAAGATCGCACTGCAGACGCTGAGACAGGAGAAATTATTCGCGAAGATGAGTAAGGGCGAATCCTGGCTGGGAGAAGTGAAGTTTCTGGGGCATGTGGTGTCGGGCGATGGAATCGCCGTCGATCCCGAAAGGATTGTAGCGGTTCGAGATTGGCCAATTCCAAAGAATGTTGCGGAGATAAGAAGTTTCCTTGGTTTGGCCGGATACTACAGGAGATTTGTGGAAAACTTCGCTCGTTTGGCAGAGACGTTAACCAAGCTCGCGCGCAGGGAGGTACCGTTTGTTTGGACGGATGGATGTGCTTTGGCCGTCGAGACGTTGAAGCAGAGGTTGATAACCGCCCCTATCCTGACCGTACCAAACAATTCCGGAGGACTGGTGTTTCACAGCGACGCATCCGGAAAAGGATTGGGATGTGTTTTGATGCAGAATGGGGAAGTCGTAGCTTACGCATCGAGACAACTGAAGACTCATGAGAAGAATTATCCGACTCATGACTTGGAGCTTGCGGCCGTGATCTTCGCCTTGAAAATTTGGAGACACTACCTTTTGGGCGAGAGGGTCGAAGTCCTTACGGATCACAAGAGTTTGAAATATGTGTTCACTCAGAAGGAGTTGAACATGAGGCAACGCAGATGGTTGGAGCTGATGGCCGACTACGACCTTGATCTTAAGTACCATCCGGGAAAGGTCAACGTCGTGCCGGATGCGCTAAGTCGGTTACCAGCAATTCAGGTATTGACCGCACAAGGGAGATCGTTGCGGACTTTCAGAGATTTGACTTGGAGGTTGTGCTACCACATGCTACGGGACAGTTGATGCAGTTGCAAGTACAGTCGTCCTTAGTTGAGAAGATTAAAGCAGCACAACTGCAGGATCCTAGACTGCAAAAGTTTCGAGAGCAGGTTGAGACCGGACTACGAACCGATTTACTGATCCACGAAGACGGTTCGTTGAGGTATGGTAGCCGTGTGTGTGTGCCAAAAAGGGGATGTGCGTGAAGAGTTTATGAAGGAGGCACACAGTTCAGTTTACTCTGTACATCCAGGAGGGACAAAGATGTACCGAGATAGTCGACAGCACTTCTGGTGGGAGGGTATGAAACGGGAGATTGCTCGCTTCGTGGCTAAGTGCTTGGTGTGTCAGCAAGTCAAGGCTGGGCACCAAAGGGTTGCTGGTTGGTTGCAACCACTTCCGATCCCTCAGTGGAAGTGGGAACATATAACCATGGATTTCGTGACGGCTTTACCGCGGAGTCCAAAAGGCAACAATGCAGTATGGGTGATTGTCGATCGGTTGACCAAGGCAGCCCACTTTATTCCTTTTCGGGTTGGTCAATCGACGGAGACTTTGGCAGAGCGGTACATGCAGGAGACTGTAAGATTGCATGGAGTACCGGTGAGCATCGCGTCCGATCGGGACACTCGGTTCTTGTCACACTTCTGGAGGAGTTTACAAGAAAGCTTGGGGACTCGATTGAAGTTTAGCACAGCTTATCATCCTCAGACTGATGGACAATCGGAGAGAACGATCCAGACCCTTGAAGATATGTTGAGGGCTTGCATGTTGGACTTCAAAGGTTCTTGGGAGGATCATCTACACCTGGTGGAGTTTCGTACAACAATAGCTTCGATTATTCAGATGGCTCCGTTTGAAGCGTTGTATGGTCGTAAATGCCGTTCACCGGTTTGTTGGGATGTTGTTGGTGAACGAAGGTTACTAGGACCAGATTTGGTGGTACAGACAGTCGAGAAGGTGAATACAATCAGGAAGCATATGAAGGCAGCTCAAGACAGACAGAAAAGTTGGGCCGACACGTCAAGAAGACCTCTAGAGTTCGCCGTGGGTGATTTGGTATTCCTGAAGATATCGCCGACTAGAGGGGTGATTCGCTTTGGGAGTTGGGGAAAGCTTAGCCCTCGATTCGTTGGACCCTTCGAGATATTGGAGCGTGTTGGAGAGGTAGCGTACCGTTTGGCGTTACCACAGTCATTGGCAGGAGTGCACGATGTGTTTCATGTATCTCAACTACGGAGGTATGTCCGAGATGAGACGCATGTCTTGGATCTTTCGGAGTTGACGGTACGGGAGGACCTAACTTTTGAGGAGCGACCGATTGAAATCAAGGATCGAAGAGAAAAGGTTCTTAAGAACAAGGCTATCCCTCTTGTGCTAGTTTCTTGGGGTAATCGATCGCATAGAGAATCCACTTGGGAGCGAGAAGACGAGATCCGGCAGAAATTTCCTCACCTTTTTCCGGTAGTTAGCTATCTTGTATTCTTGGAATTTCGAGGACGAAATTCTTTTTGTAGTTGGGTATGATGTAACACCCGAGCCCAAATAGTACTATTTCTATTGCTAGTTGAGTGTTATATATTGCTCATTCCAATTATCCTGATTGTTTGGTGTTTATTGCTAAATTTTAACCGGTTAAGTCATTTTGGCACATAACAAATTTTAACACCGAAAATGAAATTAGAAATATCCATATTGGCCTACTCGTCGCCACTAGTCGCGTGGTAGCGTCCGCGTGTCGAGATTTCTTCCCGTTCGGCTAAACGGGTAAGTTTGGACGGCTACGCGCGCGTGCAAGTGTCCGACTTGGGGGCATGCATTTTATCTTTAAACACCCCTTTTCAAAATTTGGAACCCGCTTAAAATCCTATAATTTAAATTTGAAACATTTGGGCGCAACCCGGGCGCGATTTGGAAATGTTTCATTTAGCGCCGAAAATGCCCATTTAATTAAATATTGTGAAACTAATATATATATACGATAATATATTCTGTTACTTTTCTAACGTTTAAAATCTTTTAAATTTTTTCCTTTTAAAACTTCCAGCCAAACACGAGGGATTTAATTCCCTCGTGGGCCCCCCTTTTCCCTCTCTCTCTCTCTCCGTCTCTCTCTATCTCTCTCTATTCTCTTTCTCTCTCTCTTTCTAAAATCTTTCTCTACAATCTCTCTCTCTCTCTTCCTATATATTCACGCAGCCGCCTCCTTCTTCTCCTCCATCACGAGAAAACTCCTGCAACGAAACCTCCGAACCCTAACCCTAGCCTCCTCGTGCCTGCGCCGTCGACCTCCCTGCGACCTCGCCGTCGCCGTTCTCGCCTCCACAACCTCACCGCGCTCCTACCTCCTTCCTCCGTTCTCTTTCCGCGCCTGCACCCAACCCCCGATGCCACCACCAGCCGCAGATCTCGCCGTCGCCGCCGCCTCCCATCGCCGACGACACCAGAATCCTCCTCCCTTCACCCCGTCCCGACCTCGTCGTCGTCTTCCTCCTCCCCTCGCCGGACCACCAGAACCCGAGCCCGACCCTAGCACCAACCCCCGGGTCGCCGGAAAACGTGCCGACGATCCTCGCCGTCGTCACCAGAGCCACCTCCGACCACCTCCGTCTCCCCTTGATCACCAGAGCGGGCCAGCACCCCTCTACTCACCGCACCACCCTCTTTCCAACGAACCCAGAAAATTCCAGCCGTCGCTGCTCGCCGTCGCTGCCTCGCCGGCGCCCCATCGCCGTCGAGCCCGTCGTGGTTGCCCTGGTTCTTCCCTGTAAGCATCCCTTTATCTTTCCATTTGTGCTAGATCCCCCGCTGATCTTTAATATGTATATCGTGTTTTGCTAACTTCGTCGCCTTTGACTTTCGCCGGATTCCGGCCATGCCGTCGTTTGGACCCGACGCTCCAGCGAGGTACTCTGGTCCGTGTGGTCCCGCTGTTCGCTGTTGGGACTCGATCCGTAGTCCGTGCACCCGTCTCGTGTTTTCCGCCGACTTTGCATTCGTGTTTTCCGGTTTGCGAAACCGTCGAGGCAAGTATCCGAATACTTGCTTTAACATGCTAGTACACAATATCAAGTCTTGCTTTACTCATGATTATCATATTATTTATTATAACCACACAGCTATTAGTAATATCGACATCATTTTTATAACTTAGAATTGACGGTCACAATTATCCTTAACATTAAATCAGTATAGTAGTTTCTTGTAATTAATCAGTCTGCTATCAATCCACACTTTAACTAACTAAACCAAGTAGATCGTCCTCGCTTCATTTGTTAAATCACCCATGAGACAATTATTATGCTTTAGTTTAAATTCATGTAGCTTCATTACGTATGTTGTTGATATTGTTTCACTTTGTGACTATTGCACCCCAAGAGTGCTTGAACTTGTTAATAAGATAATACAAAGCACCATTGTGATTAAGCGACTATTAGTGCTGTTTACTTTAAATTCTTGCTGCTGTATACCTGTTGAGAGCACACACTCGATCACAGTACATATTGACTCGACCCTGCTACACCTGACACATATACTGATACACCGGACATGACACCCTGTACATACTGACTCAACCTATTGTACTACGACCTGACTTATTACATGATCTCATGCCCAATGCCAACAAACCTGACTTGGGGTCCTCATGGACCATTCCTGCTGTCTATTCAGACAGACCTGCTTTTACCTGATTCTGTGTTGGCATTAATCCTTGACTACTGAATACCTGACCTGACATACATAACTTGGGGGTATGGGGAAATCAAAGATGAACCTGACTTGTAACTCGATAGTTCACTACCTGTTCGAGTGTACACATTCCTGTTTTGTGCCTAGCGGCATGTCTCGGTTTCGGCAGAGAATATTGTGGCCGTGATCCCGGGTATGTACGGGGTACTACCGAGTGTACACTTTCCTGTTTTGTGCCTAGCGGCATGTCTCGGCTGCAGCCGAGAATATTGTGGCCGTGGTCCCGGGTATGTACGGGATACTATTGAGTTACATCGATGATTCATCAATTGATTTCAAAGACTATAGAGTAGAAACCTGATAGGACAGTTTAGTGACCACTGCACATTACCCTGCACTGTTATTTCTTAGTACTGCTGTATTCATGTTCATACCTGCATTGTTTATTACCATGTTTATATTATATTATTGGTTGACATGACGCGCTGACGTCTGGGTTTTGCATGGCCCAGATTCCTTACCACTGTCGACGACCGAGCAGGAGTACTTCAGCCAGCAGGCTGAACTGTGAGTCCTTAGTGATTAGTTTATTTATTTCATTTCATTTCCAGATGTGAGCCCGCATTATGGGACATACTGTTTATTTATTGTATTGGATCATTTGCTTCCGCACTATTGTTTATTGACTCTTGTTATTATGGATTTGGACATGTGTTAGATTAGTCTATTCATACTGTTCTTGATATCTCTACAACCGTAATGTGACTGTGGATGGATACTTCCTACCCACAGGTAGCATGGTTGGCTATGTTACGTGCCCAATCTTGCGTACTCTGGGAAGCGGGGCGTGACATTAACAAACGTTTAAGTTGATCTTAGTCTCAAATGAAGCTAACGTATCCTTAAACCCAAACCAAAACCCAAATCTAAGAAGATACGGATTTGGACTAATCCACGTCCTATGGGCGACAACATAAATTAGTCTCTGTATACAATCCACGGGCAACCACAAACAAAAAAAACACCCACGACACGAAGTGACCATCTGGAGAAGGAGAAAGTTGTTACCGCAATGCAGTAGCGTAATTAACTGCAGGGGCTTGCGCCTGCAGGGAAGAGCGTCCCCACAATCAAAAACCCCTTAAACGAGGGGGAATCTGACGAAGTCTGCTATATCGGCCGCATCAGTTTAAACCTTCGATACATGGTGCCATAAATCAACTTGGTATCTTCGGAGAGGTGGACGGATAGCACCAATTAGCATCTGCCCCGAATTTCAGGCAAGACAGACCTGCGCGGTCGCGTCTCTGTGTTCGGCGGGAAACAGATTCTGGCACGCCTGGTGGGACCTTTTTCTCTTTCCACTCCACACTTCGTGTGTCATGTTCACGAACTAATCGTAGTTTGCTATGGTTGCCTGTGGATTCGAGGTACTTAGATTTGGCGTCTTTCTCCGTGCAGAAAACAGAAGATCAATGGTTTCAAACTGCACTAACTGCAACTGTAACTCTCGCTCCGTCCCATCCGGAGGAGTGACTTATGGGCCCCAAGCGGCCTCCATGTTCGCTATGCCGGTGGAACAGGTGACTCAGGCCACCACTGGGCTATTCTTCGGGACTATGCTCCCACCGATGAGCTTCAATGCCCCAATGTCGTCGCAAGAAGCTCCAAAGAAGTCGGTCTTTGATCGACTTACAACTACCGCGGCCCCTCTCAACGGGTCGCCCAAGTCCAATGCCTCAGTTTTCAGCAAACTGAGCCAAAGATCAAGTGGGCCCATGAAGAAGCCCGCGATACCTGAAGCAGCCATCCCAAAGCGGATAGCCATTCCTGCTCCTAAAGTCGTCAAAGAAGCTTCCCCCGCTAAAGGGTCGGTCTTCACAAGCCTGTCCGTTTCAGCTCCTACTCCATGCGAAGTCACGAAGGCTGCTTCCCCTGTTCGAAAGTCAGCCTTCGCAAGACTGACTATCCCCTCTCAACGGATGTCGGTCTTCGACCGGCTAGCGCCAATAACATCCTCCCCTCAAAACAGGGGGCACGACAAAGCCATCCTCATAGCCGAACCAACACCATCTGCGCGACATGCTCGCCTTCGTCAATGGTGCCAAGTACAGAAGGTTGCGGGCAGCTCTCCATCTAGATTTACTCCACCAGCTCCAACGGTGGAGATCGATGATGTTGTTCCAACCGGGAACAGCTTTGAATTGCTGAACAAGGTGCGCAGGAACTCTCCTACCGCCGTTTTGAAAAGATCTCCTCCATCCCTGGGGAATGTTACAGAGGCAAAGCCGGAACAGCCCCCTCAGCGGCTGTCCTCCAAAGTTTACAAAGTCTAGCGATGGGTCCAGGAGTCAGTGGTCAATCAAGACTATCTTCGCCGACAGAAGAAGCTGAAGGTTCAGCAAGAAGAAAACCGTCCTAGCAAGCCACAAAGGACAACAACTGCCTGGGTGCCCGCTGCAACGGCCCCCTCAACGTCAACTGCTCAGAAGAGAAGGAGGCCAGAGAAAGCCCCTGTGACTATGGAAAACCGTAAAGACGCTGAGCCCAAACGCCCCAAGTCTGGGGGCATGATAGTGCATACTGTTTATATGGCTTCCGGAAAAGAGGAAAGTCGCGCTTCTACAGGTCATCGACCGCTCACCCGATCTGTGACAAAAGCCCAGGAGCAGCAGCAGAAGCTTCAGGAGATGCTGACTGCAATGGCCGCTCTCACCGGGCCAAAAGAAAGCCCGGAGGTATCATCAGAGCAGCGTCACGAACAAGAAACTGATGCTGACTTCCTACGCAGGGTCCTCGAAAAGAAGGAGAGAGAAGCAGCAGAACAAGCTGCCAACATAAAACAAATGGCACTTCTCTTCCAAGACATGGTAGGAATGATGTTACAGCCGGATCCTCCAGCTGAAGACCCTCCGGTCATTATTGAAGACGATAGAGGGGAGACATCAAATCCTCCTCCGGCTCATTCGGCAGCCAAGGAGGAAACCATTTCCAAAGCCGCACTCGATGACTATATAGCACAGCAAATACGAGCTCACCAGGCGAATGAAGTGGCCGGCCAAGTCGTCAAAACTAGGCGACCGTATCCAAGCTGGTATGACCAAATAAAATACCTGCCGGGATATATGATCCCTAAGTTCCACGTGTACAAGGGGACAGGCAATCCTCACCAGCACGTCGCCCAGTTCAGAGCTCTTTGCGGCAACACCAGGGGTGATGATAAGCTTTTGCTCCGTCAATTCGTCGGCAGCTTGTTGGAGACGGCCTTCGAATGGTACTCTGAACTTCCAAACGACTCCGTCAAGACTTTTGCAGAAATGGAGCTATTATTTACACAAAGATTTGAAAGTGCCAGCGAGCGCACCCCGATCACCGCATTGATCAACGCCAGGGTAAGGGCAGGTGAAACATGGGTTCAATACGCAATACGGTGGCGGAACTTATGGTCGAAGTGCGAACAACGCATCGAAGAAGCACCGGCGGTAGGGATGTTCGTGGTCACTCTTGATCCGCAAGCGACCATCTCGCAATTCATGATGTTCTTCAAGCTAACAACTTTCCAGGCCTTGATTGACAAGTTGGCCCAAATGGACCAGATGGGTCATAGACCATCTTCTTCGAAGACAGATCCTCGGAATGAAAAGGGGAAAGGAAAAGCGACTTTCGTCGCCAATACTCAACGACAGCCGAGCAACCCAAAGCCGGTTGTTCGCCAGAACAATATGCATCCACGCCCATCCCTCGAGGAGAGACTAGGACATCCTTACTCATTTCTTTAAGATAAAACGAGGAGGCTGTTCGAGCTGGCAGTACGCAACAGACTCATCAATCTTCCAAATCCAAAACATCCGTTGCAGCCAAATGACGACAACGATCCCAATTACTGCCCCTACCACCGAGTATTAGGCCATCCGATCGAAAACTTCTACGTCTTCAAAAACTGGATTGAAGACCAATACCAACAAGACAAGTTCGCATTATCGGAAAACTGGAAGGTGAGCCCGCCACAACCTCATGTCCCTAAAATGGTGGACATGGCGAGGGCATCGTGCTCATTCATAGGGAAAGCCCCATAGACCGAAAAGTCAGTAAACTAGAGATTCGCCTCAAATACGGCGACGGTGGACCACTATGTCTTAAAACTGGCATCGGACCGGAATGTCCTTAAACTAACGATGGACCACTATGTCCTAAAACTAGCTGATGACCGAAACGTCGTTAAAACTACTACCAACTCGCGGCATCCTCAGGATGACGTAAAAAAAAGAATAAAAAAAAGAGAGAGAAAAATCGGTATGTCCGTAAGCAAAATGGGCACGGATGAAAACCCGAAAGGACTTCGTGAGTAAAAACAGCAGGGCTACCAGCGAGTTTTGTAAAATCCCGAAAGGGTGCAATCTCGTTAAAAGACACTTGTAAGGTCCTCTCGACTTTGTAAGGAGAAACCACCTGCGTGAAATCCTTACGACTCACAAGGGAGCAACACACTTGGGGATCCTTACGATTCCTAAGGAGAAATTACACTTGCAAGATTCTCATGACTCGTAAGGAGAACCCCGTTATGGGACCCTCACGGCTCATAAGATTCAAGAGTCTTAAGCTACAGGGATCTAAACCTGTTCTTAAGCAGCCCCCACAACCTCCAGCAATGCCCTACAAGCGGCTCAATGCTGACCTTTGTATACAATCCATGGGCACGAATAAACATTTCCCTAACAAAGTCCCATCCGTGACTAGGGATATGTTCGCACGGTGAACGACCCTTGTAAGTCCTCTCGACTCATAAGGAGAAAACACTCTTAAAAGATCCTTACGACTTATAAGAGACCATGCACTTAGGGATCCTCACGATTCCTAAGGAGAAAACACACCTACGAGATCCTCACGACTCACAGGAAGGAATACCTTTATGAGACCTTTACGGCTCATGAAGTCAAAAGCCTTAGTCGACAGGATCCTAACCCTGTTTACTAAGCCACCTTTGTTCGATATCGACAGAGGCAAATGATGATTCGCTTCTGGCAATATTCCAGTTGTAGCGGTGCTGATGCCGAAATCGGTGTCTAATTCTAAGCTTGCAGTGGGAAGCTAGCGAGCCACACATACATACGAAATAGCCGAAATGATGGGGCAACTTGCAACAAAATCAGCAAGTAAAAAATGTATGCATGCAAAAATAGCCGAAATGATTGGGCAACTCGCAATAAAAAGCAGCGAGTAAAAATAAAATAAATAGCCGAAATGATGGGGCACTGCGAAAATAGCCGAAATGATTGGGCAATCATGACCTTCGCGATATAAAAGCTGAAATGATAGAGCATCGCGGAAAGAAATAAAAAAAATATACATATGAAATGAAACTTTTTCCCTACAGGTGAGATCACATCGATCCCTGTATACAATACAGGGGCACAAACAAAAAGAGAACCATACCTTCCCACCAGGCTCCATCCGAAAGAGAGCCAAGTCTCGACGGTTCACAGACAACCTAGAGACCACCTCGACATTCATCTCATTATAGCAGACGCAACGTCAAAACAAAGCGGAGTGACGGCAAAATCCCAACTCCACCTCAGCATTTGTCTCGTTACAACAGACGCAATGTCAACAACGGCGTTCCTTCGCAGTCCAGCAGGATACAGACGCAACGTCAACAAAAAACCTCACGATCAAAGCAAAGCGGAGTGATGGCAAAATCCCAACTCCACCTCAGCATTCGTCTCGATACAGCAGACGCAATGCCAGCAAACGAAGCGAAGGCCAAATTCTTAGCTTCAGGGTCTTGACAGCAACTAATATAAAACCTGAAAGACCATCGGAGATCATCTCACACCAGCACGGAGTGGTCACCATCTCGACGTTCGTCTCGATACAGCAGACGAGATGTCA
Organism: Agapanthus africanus; assembly: GCA_030015575.1. Classification (NCBI taxonomy): domain Eukaryota; kingdom Viridiplantae; phylum Streptophyta; class Magnoliopsida; order Asparagales; family Amaryllidaceae; genus Agapanthus; species Agapanthus africanus. The sequence continues at coordinate 72,787,063 of CM057338.1, forward strand.
CTACAGCATCCTTCCTCCAACCGGATTCGGACACGCCAAAGAAAACCAAACGAAGGCCAAATTCCTAGCTTCAAGGTCTTGACGGTAACTCATATAAAACCTGAAAGACTATCGGAGATCCCACACCAGCACGGAGTAGTCACCACCTCGACGTTCGTCTCGATACAGCAGATGAGATGTCACCAAAGCGTTCTTCCTCCAGCAGGATTCAGACGCGACAATCAAACAAACGGAGCCACGGCAAAATCCCTAGTTCCAAACCTCGATGGTTCACCAGCAACCTAGAGACAACCGCGACATTCGTCTCGATACAGCAGATGCAATGCCAACAAACGAAGCGAAGGCCAAATACCTAGCTTCAGGGTCTTGACGGAAACTCATATAAAACCTGAAAGACTATCGGAGATCATCCCACACCAGCACGGAGTGGTTATGACTCATCGGGGCTCTCCAAAATGAGCCTAACCTCAAGTAAAAAAGCGGCATGGCAAAATTCCTAACGCTTGCTCTTCCGATGGTCAAACTGCCTAGGAGGATTGCTTGAAGACGTCTTGTCCAGCCCCCGAAGGGATCAGAGACACGACAGTCGCAAGGCTACTTGAACAGCAAGACTGCCTATCGAGGAAAACACCAGCCAATGTGACGGTACGACGGACAAAACCCTAGTACCACAGACCCTAACGGACCTCTGTCGTAAAGAGCAGAGGTTAACTGTGACGTTAGGTAATTCCTGCGAGAAATGCTCGATTCGTCTCGACTCATGAGGAAATCAGTGTCTTTGCGAGAACTTCTCAATTCGTCTCGACTCGTAGGGAAAAACATTAGGCAATGGGGATAAGGACCGGTTTCCTAAGCACTGGGGCCCTGCAAATCGGCCCAAAATGGACTCTTGCATACTACTCACGGGCCACACTCTCCAAAGTCAAATCTCGATAAGGAGGGAAACAACCGCTTACGGGTCCTTTCGACTTATAGGAGGGAAAATTCTCTTATAAGATCCTTACGACTTATAAGGGAAAACACACTTAGGAATCCTCACGATTCCTAAGGAGAAAAAACACCTACGGGATCCTCTCGACTCGTAGAGAGAAAAGTCTTCATGAGACCCTCACGGCTCATGAAGTTGAAAAGTCTTAGGCAGCAGATCTGAACCTGCCTCCTAAACCATCACTACCCCTCGAAGAAGCCAAAACAAGATGTTCACCCCATCATCTGCCAGCTGTGTTTGTTAAGGTGACATGTTGATAACAAAAGAAAGAAGAAATCAAAGAGAAGACATAAGACATTGCGAAAGAAATGTATCTTTTATTCATGAATTCAATCGGGTACAAAATACATCATATGAAAGAGTAAAAGAATGAATACATTTTACTCAAAATTACAAATGGTAAAAAAATCGCTACTGAGAAGGAAGCGTTTTTAGCAAGGCCGCCAGCTGCTCTCGCACTTCTTTTAGCGTCTTCTCATGATCAGCCGCCACGGCCAGCTCCGCTTCAATTTGAGCCCTTTGCTGCAAGCACAATGAAATCTTCTCGTCAATTTCCTGCCGAGCAGCTTCCTGACTCCGCGCAACCTGCTCACTAAGATCAAGCCTCTTCCTCAGCACCAGCCCGATAGAAATAAATCGTTGAAGGTTTTCAAAGATGGTGTTCAGCTGGGCAGCATTTGCTGCAACCTTAGCGCGCAATTGAACAGATTCAGCGGAAGTCGCCTCACGTTCCTTTCGCTTAAGGGTTGCCTCTTGTTCGAAATGGCGAAGGAACGGAACGCTATGCTTAACCCATGCGACCCGCTGGGAGTTCAAAGCCTGAGCCTCAGGGACCGGACGCATAAGCTTGAGCTCGTGCTGGTAGGCCTCAATCTTCCGGCAGTAGTTAACCCAAGACTCGACAACGCCTTCATTATGGAAGTTTACAAGCGTCTCCAGCATTAGGTTAACCTCTGCGGAAAAATCCACAGCAAATGTAGGAGTCTCCACGTCGAGCTCCTCGATACAGTCGCTCATCATGCGCAAACTATTCGCGGCGCCTTTCGAGGATGAACGTCGGGAAAAGGGTCCGGCCGGCATTATGACGCGAGACTCGAACGGGGCTGGAGTCGATGTGACCGCTGCAAAATAAATCATAGTCAAACGACGGTTCAAGAAGTATAAGAAGTGCATGAACAATGGAATTTACTATACCAGCTGCAGCAGGTGGTAAGGCCGGGAGTACCAGCGGCACAACTGTTCTCTCATCTCCTCTTTCAATCTGTAGTACTGCAATCAAAACGAAGAAGAATCAGAAATGATTTGACTGCCGGTAAAAGAAGGAACATTAGCTGAAGGCTGTACACACCAGTGCATTAGATGAAGCAATCTCCGACGGGAAGGAGAAGTGTGGGTACATCACCTGATACAAATGATCAAGAAGAACTCCTGTGAGATCACGATGATACATGGTCAGTACACGAAAGATGCTGTCCCCGACTTAAATTTATCACAAATCCATACCTTCCAGCATTTGAGAAGATATAAGAAAAGATGGAGGGGCGGTCACCGTCAAAGCAGTAACTGGTGGCGCTTTCTCGGGGGGGCACAACCTCAACGCCCACTGCAGCTACATTCAAAACAAAAGTACTTTCAGAGAAGATAGAAAAAAGATTGCAGAATAGAATAGAAAGCAATAACCTGAAATTTACCTGGTAAGTCACCGGTCGGGACCACGACAAGGGCATCACTGGATGCAGCGACTGCCTCACCCCCCTCCGTGTTCCCCAGCACATCATCAGGGATGTCGGTGTTGGTTATATGTATGCCCTAGAGGCCATTACTGTACATTGGATGTATATTGTAGTGGATGCTGGGACATATATAGGGAGGACTTTCTAGCTCGACATGATAGTATGCTATCTGGTTGCTCTTTACCTTAACGTGTACACTGATTGTCTCTCTGTTACATGTTGGTAAAGCCCTTAGGATGTGTACTTGACTACCTGGACTATGATGCGGATCATACTAGTAGGGACATGGTAGTCCATAAGTACATCCTTCAAAGTCCCTAGTCGTAGGTGTATCAAGACGGGGCATCGATATACCAGAGTAGACTAGCGTATACCTTCTCGACCCATACAGATGAGCGATGGATGATCCCATATCCATTGGTGTTTGTCATCAGAGATGATATACGGGTGCTCAGTAGAGACTGGGTACACTGGACGGACTCGCCGAGAACTCCCAGATGGTATTATACCTCACGTCAGATGGCAGTTCTCTGGTGACACTGGTACAGAGTAGTCTGTTGACCCGAGATCGTCATAGAGTCTTGTGTGGTTCCCACTGTGCTTTGATTTCCATCTTACCACGTCCAAGAGGGCGTGCAAAACGGTGGTTTTTGGGTACAGTCCCGAGTCACATGGAGGCAATGAGCGATAGGAGGGGATTCGTCTCTCCCGGTATAGGGGGTTGATGTTGCGCTGTGTACGATTGGCTATAACAGGAAATCCCTGGCCAGGGTTGCTGAGATTTACTGGTAAGTGTTACCAGTAGTTTCTCGAATTGTTATAGACCTCATATCGACACGACTTATCGAGCTATTGGGGTCTGACGTTTACCACCCCTAGGCAAGATATGCGACATATCAGACGATCAGACCGGACTGTACGGTAGTGTTACTGGTTGGATTCACTGAAGTGTAAGCGGGCTTGCTCGTCGATCTTCAGATCGCTCAATACCCGGGTGGCCGTTACGTTTAGCAGACCGCTTGCGGCTTGTGGGTGCTTGATATGATCATCACCTGCTGCCGGCGTATTGACGAGTCTTTAGAGTCCTACACAGAGGTTTCCTGGCTCAAGCGAAACGAAATAGGAGCGCATATGAGATATGTGCGGGACCGAGAATGATGCGTGTATGTGATATCGTATTCCATTCTCGCGATGAATGTATCGAAAGGTTGTATGCGATATAACCTAGTTATCGAATCAAGGGTTGGTTCGATAAGCCGATACATAGAATACTGGTCGGTTATATGCGATGTGACCGGATCGTTAAATCAAGTGTTGATTTAATGATTTAATGCATAATTATATATTTGATATACTACTTTGCGTTAACTAGTATTGGTTCACTTTAAGATGGATTTTCTCACTCGGATGTGCGCATTGCATATGCGATATGATTTTGTGCACTTGCTTGTATCATGTTTGATGATGCATGCCTTTTGGTTAAGTGTAAAGAATTAAACCTTGGTTAATGAAATGGTTTACTTTTTCCTTATTCATTTTATTCATTTATTTATTCTTTTGGAAAAAGAAAAGGAAATGATAAAATGGTGGCATTCTTTGTTCTTTCATGAAGCTTCATGAATACTTTGACCAAGTCACCATTTTTGTCTCATCCTTAAACCTAACCATTCCATTTAACCATGATTCATTCTCTACACTAAACCATGGTTTGAATATGATAAGGTTTGATTTTCTTTTCTATTTTAATTAACACTTATCATATTCATCATCTTCTTCTTCTTCTTCACTTCAAGAAAAAGCTTGAAAGCTTTAATGGCAAAGTGAGAAAAAGAGTGAGAAATCCAAATCTAAAGTCTACCCACTTCCTTTTTCTTCATCCTCTACCTCTTGCCAAGTAGTAGAGTGTGTTTTCTTCACAAGTTTCATAACTTGGTGAAGTGAGAGCTTGATTTAGCGATGCCTCGACGTAGATCATCTTCGGCATGGACATCGACGACCTAGCTCGCTTATTCTTCGACGAAGCCGACGCTGGAGTCCGGATTCTTTTTGGACAGCCGAGGAGACTTCATTGCGGAGCTATGGAGGTGGAGAACCGGATCTACAAAGGTTGTATTTCCGTATCTCTTAGTTAAGTGTTAACTACTTTACTTTTCGCCTAGAATTCTAGCTAACGATCCGTAGTCTAGGGTTTCTCGGCACCGTATTTTTTAAAATTGGCATGTTCGATACCTTGTGAGACCTCTAGTGTGTGCCTAGGAACCCTACAGTGGTATCAGAGACTAGCTAGAGCCTTAGGCGAAGTCTAGACGGACTTTGAAGTCCGATCGAACCTAAAATCCGAACCCAAAATAGCTCTCTAGACTTTTTCCAAATTCTGGGATTTTTCCAAATTAAAAATTGCTAAAAAATTCAGCAGGAAAATATAAGAATTACGGCGCAAAAATTTTCCCATGAACAGTAAAAACCGCGGCGGAAGCGCGGCATAAGCGTGCCTTCTGCGGCGGTTCCGCCGCGACTTGATGACGTCATCATCCACTTTTTGTACAGTAATTCATTTTGTATGATACTGAGTTTTCTGGGAATTTTTAAAATTTATTCAAGAGTTGTATTTTCTGGAGTTGTTTTGGGAATTCGGCGTTTCGATCGGGGTATCAAATTTTGTCTGTGTGGCTTTCCGAATAAATTTTAGAATATGTTAAAAAGTTCGACCGGATATAAATACCCAATTTTTCCCCTGTCGGGAAATTTCCAAGTGTTGGATTTTTCCGTAGTTTAACGACGTTCTAAGTAGTGCAAGTAACGCGATGGACCCTCTAGAAGACAACAAACCTTAACTCGATTATGTGACCGTCTTGAACTGCCCTTTGAACCTTCGCGTTTGGGGCAGTACGGCGTGCCACATGTGAGGCGTTGGCTTGACCCTTTTACGGCTGGACTGTTGGTACTGAGGCACGAACGGAATGTTGTTAGACTTATTTCATGTGTTGAGCTGTATCGGGAAAAATTGGGTGTTCGATTGTTCGATCGGAAAGTTTGACATTTTCTATTTATCCGGAATGGGATACAATAATTGGAATTCACAAAAGTTATGTGATAACTGAATGAATGTTATAAACATAGCACTTTAGTCTCACTTGATCGGTTGCCACGGAATTTTGATGTGATCAAAAGTCCGTCGCAATCACGTAGCGTACGCGGATACTCGCCGGGTAAACTTAATAGACAGCCTCACTCCATAGCCCCGACCAAGTGACTGTAGGAGAACCCCGTCACCGAAAGCATCCGTTCGGGTGCTCGCGGTAGCGGTGTTCCGCCTTGGTGCACTTCGTCGACGGTATCGGGGGTGCGGTCGTCTACTGAAGTTTGCGACGAGCATTCGATCAAAATGTCGGGAATCCTGTTGAATTGCCCGACTTGGTATTGAAAAGTGTTTTCGATAAAGAGACTAAAATGCGGAGTTTATAATTGTTAGACATGCGATGTCTAAGTAATTCATTTGATCAGGCATGCGATGTCTGAGATGGTTGCGGATTCCAACTGTTGTAGTTTTACACTTTCTTTTCTGTGACCGTAAGTGTAATATGTGATATCGCCGGTTTCATTGCTATATGTCAACGACAATTGGGATGGACATATTTACTTACGTTGATGATATGTGATGTTATGTGTTGCTGGATACGTTATATTGGATCGTCGTGTTTGAATAGCCGGGGGTTTTTATGTGAGATGAGTGTTTTTCTTTTTCATTCATGTAAAAACTTGTATGTAATATTCTTTTATTGGGGCGCTTCCAGGTTGCGGAAGTTGTCACCGTTGTTGTATATTATTTACTTTTCCGTACTAGGATAGACCCAAGGAGGGGAGCACAAGTAACCGGGTTCTGGAGTCCAGTGGGAGACCAACTCGAGGAGTCGAGTCCGGGTCTCCTAACTCTAGAATTGGTAGGGTTGCTTGCCGCTCTCGTAGGGGTCTAGGGGTGTGGGTTTGGCTATTCATCACGACCGTGGAATCCGTGTTTTATACTGGCTCGTATTGAAAACACGGACGTCCTAGTATATCCAATATTTCATATGTTTCTTCTGCTGCGATATCTGTGATGTGATCATGTGATGTTCTGTGATAGATACTTTATATAGTATATATGATATATTATATAGATGTTACTTATGTTTTACACCCGCTCTAGCCCTGCCCCGCTCTGTCGTTAGTTACCTAACCTAACGGTGCACGAGGGGACATCGAGGCGAATGCGGATGGCATAAGTGTACGTCGTATTTATCTGTGATGTTTAGGTACTTAAATGATGGGACTTCATTAATGTGATTAATGAAATAAAAGAAACCTAAGATGTTGTAGAATCGAATTTCAAAATAAAACAGGTAGCTACAGTTCTTGCTTTGCACAGCGGTATATACGATATATCCTGCACCTTATTCGATAAGGAAAGGACCGAGATCCCTTCACCGGGAGTGACTCCTTTAGCAATAACTGGCAGATGCTACACACTCGGTTTGTCTTTTGATTGCTTTTAAGTGTTTTTGCTTTGCACAGTGATATATATGATATATCCCGCACCTCATTCGACGAGGAAAGGACCGACGATCCCTTCACCGGGAGTGACTCCTTTAGCAAAACTAGAAAAGCCTCAAAAACACTCCATTTCAAAAATCATTCGATCCTACAACGATATCAAATTCATTACGCAATAGGTTTTCAGAAAAACCTGTCGTAGCCCTCCGTCATTTCAGATAAATCCTGTTTAGTATTTGTGCTGCGTTTGTTGACCTTGTCAAGGCGCAGTGTGCGGTAGCTAACCAGTATTTATCTGCTTATGCATATGATGCAGATTGGGTTAGGGTAGTCGTGCGGCCTTTTTGACCTTGTCAAGGGTCGTGCGGGTGGGTTTGATTCAATCAAGAAATGACGGGTTGAACTTGACTTGCGGTCTATGGTTTGTTGACCTTGTCAAGGTCATAGATCGTTCGGGGCAAAATATTATCGGGAATTTCAAGTGTTGAAATTTGCAATGAGATTCCATACCTTCTATGTGATAGTTGGATCCCGATACCCGCTGTGAGTAAGAGTTACTCCTGGGAGAGTTTTATACATTATAATTAGCCGATCAAGTAGGTGTCTAGAAAGGTGTCAACGAGGTTACGCCTCTGGGAAAACGAGGTTTACATTAATTAGGTTCGTGCGAAAGCACGGGGGACCTCCCTCAAAGTACCGACACTGGCCTGGCTGAAAGATTGGCGAACTTGTAGTGTGTAATTAATCCCGGCTAGTCTTTCCTTTTAGGGTTTGAAGGAAGATTTGATAAAAAGCAGTGGGAGCCATCCTGATTAGATAAAATAATAACCAATCTATTCTTGCAAGAGCGCACACTGAGTGTTTTCTTCTCTCTCTCTCCTGGTAGCGACCATATCACGCCTTAATCAAGATAATAATACGGAATATTGACCGAACCCGCTTGTTATACTGAGCTGGGGAACGTTGGTCCCGCTCCAACTTATAATTGTTATAAGACAGAGCAGGAAATTGGGGAATACCAGATTTCCCGTGCCGCCCAAACGAAGAGAGTGCATGCTGATGCATCATTTTCGGGTGTGCTCATTACAGAGAACTGTTTCTCAGTATCCTTTACGTCCTGGGTATGTGATACCAGATCAGGATCCCTGATATGTAATTTGTTACATAGGGCTACAGAAAGGTAGAGAACTGAGAACGGGTGATAAGTTTCATGAGACAGAAAACGGGGCAAGAGTTGCAGCCAGGTCTGTTGGTCACTGTCACCCTGTATTACCAATACATTGTTTCTGAACGAATGTTATTAGATACCGAACCTGATATACAAAATCATATCTGTCTCTTTATTAGTAAAGAAATGATAAAATTTTGTATTGTTGGATAATGTTTTGAACATTTCCTATATCAAAAGTTGATCGGTTCAGGCACGTTATCTAAAAGCATTGCTGTTCTAAATCAAACTACAGTTCTTAGTATACAGAACACACACAAGAGGAAGAGTTCAGAACTGAACGAATTCTTCTTGAGGCATTGTAGACTAGGTCATATCAATGTGACCCGACTAGCTGGAGTTACATTTAGATGAATATTTAAATCAGTTTGAATTTACATCTTATGAAACTCGCCAGTCATGTCACAAAGATAAGATGACCACAGCTCTGTTTATTGGAAACAGAGAAAGAGTTGGTAAACTCTTGGGATGATACATGTTGATGTATGTGAGGTCCCCTGTCTACAAATGCCAGGACTGGTTCTTTGTACTTCATTACATTCTCTGATAATCTCTCAAGATTCAGACATATGTTCCTGTTGAAACATGAGTCCGAGCCCTTTGAGATATTCACAGAATATAAGCGAGAAGTAGAGAACCAATAAGGGTATAAGTATTATGTCCTTTGATGTGATCGAGGAGGAGAATACTTGAGCGCGGAAATCCTGGACTTTTCTAAAGGAGAATGAGATTCTCTCTCAGCATTACTCCTCCGCATACACCATAGCACGATGGTATATCGGGGCGGAGCAATAACACCCTATATGATAAGGTGTGCTCTATGATGAGTACTACTGAGTTACCTATTTCCTTTTTGGGAGTTATGCGCTTGAGAAGCTGCATATCTATTGAATAGGGTTCTAATCAAATCAGTTGCCTACCGCTTCATATGTGATATGGAATGGGAAGAACCCATGTCTTAAGTTAGTTAAGATTTGGAGTTGTCCGGCCTATGTCTGAAAGCAAAATCGGGAAAAGCTCGAGGCAAGGCCTGTAATGTAGAACTGGAAAGGTTCCAGCTATACAAAAAGCAGCTGATAATTTGAAAGAACCAAAGGATTCGATAGTTACCAACGAACCTCAGCCTCTCCGCCGATCTAGTAGGGTTCCTCACCCACCTGAGAGATACTTCTGTTTCTCTATGACAGTGGGAGCAAGGATTGCATCATGAGATGATGACCCAACTAGTTTCGAGCTGGCCATCAGGAGTAAAACTCTGTAAGAATGGCTGGATGCTTAGTGATCTGAGATGGAATCCTTATACACCAACGAAGTATGGACTTTGGTTGCAATATCTGAAGGGTTAAATCCCCATCAGGAGCAGGTATATCTTGAGAAGATTACTTGGTGTACATGGAAAAGTTGAGACTTTCAAAGCTAGACTTGTTAAAGGTTTTCGTCATTGACCAGGCGTGGATAATGATGAAACCTTTTCAAGTAGCTATGCTTAAGTCCATTCGGATCCTACTTGCCACGGCTACATACCATGACTACGATATCTGGCGGTTGGGTGCCATGACTGCTTTTCCAAATGATGTTTTAGAAGAGTGCGTCTATAAGTACACAGCCAGAGGGCTTCGTAGACAGTGGGAGCAGCGGAAACGTGTGCAAGATGCTTTATAGGATTAAAGCAGGCATCGCGGAGTTGGAACATCTGTTTTGATGTGTTAGTCAAAGAGTTTGACATCATCAAAATGATGGATGAACCTTGTATAAACAAAAAGGTAGTAGGGAGTATGGTGACGATCCTCGTAGAGTACGTGGATGACATACTCTTGATAGGGAAGGAGTTTCCTATGCTACGCTCGGTCGATCTCCGCTTATCACAAGGATTCTCCAATAGGATCAAAATGATACCTACTAAATCCTGGGTTTTGGATCTATGAGATAGATCTAAATGGTTGTTAGAATTCTCACTAGATGTAGTGAGACGGTATCAACCGATCCTGGGGAGAATCACTGGAATGGTTCCAGGGTGATAATGACGACTGAGTGTCAGTCACAGGCATTGTCTTTACCCTCAGTAAAGGGACGGTATGTTGGAAGAGTTCCAAGCTAGATACCGTGGCATACTAGACGATAAAGGCTGAATACATCGCTACTTAAGATGCTACCATAGAGGCAGTCTGGGTGTATAATGGTTCATGAGATGAACTATGTTCCTCCCATTGTGTGACAATGGAGTTGTGGCTTATGCCAAGGAACGCCGGTCCCATCAGTGATCCAGACATATTCTAAGGCAGTATCACTTGATCATGGAGATGGTTGATCTTCAGGGAGATCGAGGTTAGGAGAGTAGACTCAGAGGACAACACAGCGGATCCACTCACAAAGGCATGTTCCCAGAGAGAGACTTTTATGGGATGGTTGAGTATGAGATACTACAACCACTGCTACAGATGGACCTAGTGCAAGTGGGAGATTGTTAGTTATATGTATGCCCTAGAGGCCATTACTGTACATTGGATGTATATTGTAGTGGATGCTGGGACATATATAGGGAGGACTTTTTTGCTCGACATGATAGTATGCTATCTGGTTGCTCTTTACCTTAACGTGTACACTGATTGTCTCTCTGTTACATGTTGGTAATGCCCTTAGGATGTGTACTTGACTACCTGGACTATGATGCGGATCATACTAGTGGGGACATGGTAGTCCATAAGTACATCCTTTAAAGTCCCTAGTCATGGGTTTATCGAGACGGGGCATCGATATACCAGAGTAGACTAGCGTATACCTTCTCGACCCATACAGATGGGCGATGGATGATCCCATATCCATTGGTGTTTGTCATCAGAGATGATATACGGGTGCTTAGTAGAGACTGGGTACACTGGACGGACTCGCCGAGAACTCCCAGATGGTATTATACCTCACGTCAGATGGCAGTTCTCTGGTGACACTGGTACAGAGTAGTCTGTTGACCCGAGATCGTCATAGAGTCTTGTGTGGTTCCCACTGTGCTTTGATTTCCATCTTACCACGTCCAAGAGGGCGTGCAAAACGGTGGTTTTTGGGTACAGTCCCGAGTCACATGGAGGCAATGAGCGATAGGAGGGGATTCGTCTCTCCCGGTATAGGGGGTTGATGTTGCGCTGTGTACGATTGGCTATAACAGGAAATCCCTGGCCAGGGTTGCTGAGATTTACTGGTAAGTGTTACCAGTATTTTCTCGAATTGTTATAGACCTCATATCGACACGACTTATCGAGCTATTGGGGTCTGACGTTTACCACCCCTAGGCGAGATATGCGACATATCAGACGATCAGACCGGACTGTACGGTAGTGTTACTGGTTGGATTCACTGGAGTGTGAGCGGGCTTGCTCGTCGATCTTCAGATCGCTCAATACCCGGGTGGCCGTTACGTTTAGCAGACCGCTTGCGGCTTGTGGGTGCTTGATATGATCATCACCTGCTGCCGGCGTATTGACGAGTCTTTAGAGTCCTACACAGAGGTTTCCTGGCTCAAGCGAAACGAAATAGGAGCGCATATGAGATATGTGCGGGACCGAGAATGATGCGTGTATGTGATACCGTATTCCATTCTCGCGATGAATGTATCGAAAGGTTGTATGCGATATAACCTAGTTATCGAATCAAGGGTTGGTTCGATAAGCCGATACATAGAATACTAGTCGGTTATATGCGATGTGACCGGATCGTTAAATCAAGTGTTGATTTAATGATTTAATGCATAATTATATATTTGATATATTACTTTGCGTTAACTAGTATTGGTTCACTTTAAGATGGATTTTCTCACTCGGATGTGCGCATTGCATATGCGATATGATTTTGTGCACTTGCTTGTATCATGTTTGATGATGCATGCCTTTTGGTTAAGTGTAAAGAATTAAACCTTGGTTAATGAAATGGTTAGGGTTTACTTTTTCCTTATTCATTTTATTCATTTATTTATTCTTTTGGAAAAAGAAAAGGAAATGATAAAATGGTGGCATTCTTTGTTCTTTCATGAAGCTTCATGAATACTTTGACCAAGTCACCATTTTTGTCTCATCCTTAAACCTAACCATTCCATTTAACCATGATTCATTCTCTACACTAAACCATGGTTTGAATATGATAAGGTTTGATTTTCTTTTCTATTTTAATTAACACTTATCATATTCATCATCTTCTTCTTCTTCTTCACTTCAAGAAAAAGCTTGAAAGCTTTAATGGCAAAGTGAGAAAAAGAGTGAGAAATCCAAATCTAAAGTCTACCCACTTCCTTTTTCTTGATTCTCTACCTCTTGCCAAGTAGTAGAGTGTGTTTTCTTCACAAGTTTCATAACTTGGTGAAGTGAGAGCTTGATTTAGCGATGCCTCGACGTAGATCATCTTCGGCATGGACATCGACGACCTAGCTCGCTTATTCTTCGACGAAGCCGACGCTGGAGTCCGGATTCTTTTTAGACAGCCGAGGAGACTTCATTGCGGAGCTATGGAGGTGGAGAACCGGATCTACAAAGGTTGTATTTCCGTATCTCTTAGTTAAGTGTTAACTACTTTACTTTTCACCTAGAATTCTAGCTAACGATCCGTAGTCTAGGGTTTCTCGGCACCGTATTTTTTAAAATTGGCATGTTCGATACCTTGTGAGACCTCTAGTGTGTGCCTAGGAACCCTACAGTCGGCTGGTATAATAACGCCCGGTGGAGAAGCAGTGACCATCGCTACACGCTCCAATGAAACGACAGTGGCTTCAACCACCTGTCCCACAGTCGCCGGGCCATCCCCAGAAAGATCCATTGGATCCATAGACAATGAAGATACCTCTTCCGGAGGAGCAATCACCTGGAGAGCAGGAATCACCAAGGGAAGCTCCATCGCAGGAACATCAATGGCGTCAACCCCCTCCACACTGATTAGGGCTTCATCGGGGTTATCTACGAAGTCCATAGTCAGGACGCGACTTAGACTCAGCCTCTCTGCCATCGCCGAAGTCCCTGCAAAGTTTGTACGAGGATAAGGATATATATATACAAGCAATACAAAATATTACAAAGAGATACATGAACATACCGATGCACAAGGGAGCTTCTAATATGGCTTGTTCAAGTCGACGCTCCTTCCTGAGGAGGTATGCTCGCCGAGGTTCAAGAGTAGACTCGTGGCCACCGGGCCACAAAGAAAGTGCATCCTCAGCGTCGGCTGAGACGGCCTGCTTAAGAGCCATTTCCCCGCATTCTTCCAGAGGGCCTATGAATAGTCGCCGTATCCACGGAGGGTCTTCGTAAAAGATGACAGCAGGGTAAGGCCTTTTCGGGATCCTTACATTTCGGATTCGTCTTGTGAGCGTTTGATAGCCTCAGCCAATTGTGCGGCCTCCTCGGCAGATGAACCAGGAAAAAGAAGACCGTCTTCCGGTGGACTAGTAACGGTCTTCTTCTTGGTCTAGAGCTAGTGATTGCAGAAGATCGCTTCTTTCCCCTAGCCGTATGTTTTTTAGGCTGCTTCTCGGCTTTGACAGGGAGAGGAGACTTCTTCAGGACCTTCGCCAAGGAGATATTATCACTAGGGCTAGGTTTTACATCCGGAACCGTTACGGTATCCATCATCTGTCGTTCAAGCGAAGCCTCTGTTGGCAATGAGGTGCGAAGCATTTTCTCCTCTTCAAAGGTTTTAAGCGAAGCAGCAATGGCTTCTTCTGTAGAGGCACCTGTTAAAACAGGAGACGTCAGTCAAAGTATGATAAAAAAAGAGTGAAATAAACAGCTGATAGATAAGGATAAAATATACCTGACTGCGCAAGGGCGGCCAATTCCTTTTCGAGGGCGGCCGATTGTTTGGAAGCTTCAATGGCAACCCCCAAATCGGTATCATCAAGCATCCCGAATAAACCCTCGTTGGTCCCATATTCGCTCAAGCCTTCGCTAAACGGAGCAGGGGGCGTCGAGCCTAATATGGTGTCCAAAGAAAGTACTTCCTTCTTCTTCTTCTGAGGACGGGCGCCGGGAGCCGATGACACGAGTTTGCGTTTGGTAGACTCCTTTGGACGACGAGTCCCAATTTCTTTTCCTATGTCCGACTCGGGGAACGCGGCAGCCACTTCTTTTTCGGGCACGCTGGATGGGGGCGACCCGTGCGTAGGGCTTAGCACGTGTGGAGGCTTAACTACAGTGACCTCTCTCAAGGGAGGATGAACAATGTTCCGTCGCTTCAGAGGAACATTTCGATCACCAGCCGGCACTGCACCCTTGCGATCGAGCAACAATCGTTTCTCCTCCCTGATGATGGCGCCCATTGAATGCTGATACCACACCACGTATGCAGTAAGGGCCGTTGGGACGCAGCTCGGTTCACTGATAAAGAAGTTGGACCCTGTGTTCAAGCGCATGAAATGATGCAGTGCGCTCCTCATTCCCTCTTCGGAAGCAACAGGTTCGACCAAAAAAGCCTCAAGTAGGACCCCTGATTGTAACCTAATTGCTGGGCGAAGCGATGCGGGTTATACCTCATGAATAAAGCCGAGTCATTCATCTTGAATACAAGAAAGCCCGGCCGGATGGAGTACAGATGAAGAATCTCTTGAGCCTTCAAGATAGAGACCCCATCTTTAAATATGTCCTGTAAGGACAACACCGTCTTCCCCGACTCTTGGCCGACGGTCAAAACTTTATCAGTAAAGGACATGCCAGCCCCAACCGTGCATGGGCGAAGGAGCAATCCTCTAGCTTCCCGTTGCGTCGGAGTCACGATAGAAGCGCCAACCAGTTGCATGATCCGAGAGAACCTGCACCTGTCATAAAAACTTGGCCTCTTATGGATGCCCAAGACGCCTAGCACGTGTAACTCGAGCCATGACGTGAAATAATGTATCGGGAAATGTACCGACTGCACCCCTGGCTCAGTGGTATCAGCTGCCAAGCTGAGGCCATGGTACATATGGGCTAACCCAGCAATTCCCACAGCCACTTGTATCCCGGAAACCATTCGATGCGCAGGATAGAAGACGGACGGCCTCATGCGACGAGGGTGCATGGGAAGCGCAAACCAACTCAGCCACAACCCAAGGAACCCTAAAAAGAACGTTTCCTCATCAATCCCAGGAGCCGCGAGCTCTGTAAAAGGGATGACCGGGGTATCAGGTAGAAAGAAGTTTTTCTGATCTACCTCCGCCGCCGGCAGATTGCCTAAACCCAAGCCGAAGGGGTCGTCAAGACTGGCAAATTTATCGACTTCTTCCTTCAACATTTCCGGGCGAAGAAAATCAGCAATAAAAGCCGTAAAATTAACTCCACGATCTTTGGATGCAAGAGAGAGGTTTTCATACATATTCAACACCTTTATCAAGCTCGGAAATTGGTGTTGAATAGCATTCTCGGGAGTAAGACCCATTACCATGGATTTGGTAGCGAAAACATACTCATCCGGGGGAAGCAATTCCTCATAATGTTCCCCCCTAACGGGTAAACCTGAGACCTCAGCAAACTCTTCCAAAGAAATGGAGACTTCTCGATCTGACAGGAGAAAGGTGTGGGTTGGAATGTTCCACTGTTTTAGAAATGCCCTGACCCACCATGTAGGGGGTATGGAATATTGAAACAAAGAAGCATAAACGGCGGAATACAATCCGAGCTTCATCAACTGTGATTTCCTCGCCGATAAGATATACCGGGCCCACTGCAAATATCCGGCTGAGTGACGGGGAGTTAGTCCTACATTGTACGGCTGTCCCCAAGGACGCAACTCGCCTTGACATATGCGTCGCCCTAGGATGTCCAAAGCTATCGGCGGCTGCACGGGTATTGCGGCGATAGAAGGCCGAAGGAGACCTTCTGAAGTCCAGTAGACCTCCTCCATAGTGTAATTTATCGGAGGCGCATCTGCATAAGCAATCGCTGAAATAGGCTCCGAGGGTGTCGCACAGGAAAAGCTCCATCGGCCCATGATAATTTGGTCATACCATTTACCCTATAAATGAAGGCTCTTGTGCTCCGGGTCATGGTCTTTTATCAACGCAAAAACCTCACGGTCAACGGGTGCTTTAGGGAACCCGCCTTCTGAGCGAATGAACGGGAAAGAGGTGACGGAAGACATAATGCCTGGGCGAAAAAGAATGAATTTACAGCTGCCTATGCTATAAATTAAATTCTATTACAAGGTACTATAAGTCCGTACCGCACTGCAATGCAGTTAAAAGGGACCAAAGGGGACCCACAAAATCTAGATGACAGTTCATCATTAATAAAACAGCCTCATCATTGGATGAGGCTGTCATTAAAAGAGGAAATTCTCATAAGATTCTCATTAAATGAGAGAAATCCCTCGGGCAGAGGAGTAAAACTCCCATTGAGAGCAGCGCTCTTCACTAGACAGGCATCTGTCAAAATTTAATGATGAAGGAATAAAATTTCTCAAGAAGAGCCTTGCTCTGAGAAGATGATCCATCAAAAATAAAATTTCATTTTTTTGATCTTCAAGATACATGAACAAACTCTTAGGAGTTCTGAAAGGAGCAAAACTCCATTAATGGATTAAAAAGGGTTATAAGTAAAATCCTTTCTGAGAGCAAAGCTCTGCTAATGAAACCCTAAGTAGGTTTTCTTTAGATCAAAGATCTATGAAGAGCAAGGCTCTGTTAATAGGTAAAACCCTAATTTATTAAAAGTTCTTAACTTTACCTAAGTTTTGACATAGTTTTACTCTTGAAAAAGTTTTAAACAGGAGAGCTGTGCTCTGTGGTAGAATGAAATTCTCAGAATTGAAAATTCTTAAGAAGAAAATGAAAATCATCTAAGAGACCAAAAGTCCTATTTATAGGCATTGAAACGCCTCTTCAACTTCTGAGTTGGTCAAAGGGCACAGATGTCTCCACCGTTGCACTCACATGTGGGCCACGTGAGCGCAACGGTGGAGGGGCATTTGTTTCCCCCAATCAGAGAAAATCTCTGTTTTAAAATTCAAAATTTGAAAATTGAAGCAACGCTTCAAAATCAGCGCTAGGCGCGCTGCGCGCCACGTGTCAGACACAGACGCGCTAGCGCCAGATGCGTTGCGCCCTAAGCAGCGCACCCCCAATCAGAGAAAAGCTCTGTTTTAAAATTTCAAAACTCAAAAGTTGAAGCAATGCTTCAGATCCAGCGCTCTGCGCTGCGCGCCACGTGTCAAATACGGGTGCGCTAGCGCAATTGCGCTACGCTCTGCACTGCGCGCCACGTATCGAACGTAGGTGCGCTGGCGCAAGCTGCGCCAGCGCTGAAATTAAAAATTCCCCACCGTTAAATCAAAAGATCTAATAATAATAATAAATTATTAATTAATCAGAATTAAAATTCTGTTATGGAAAGATCTTCCTAATCTTATTAAAACAAGAAGATTATCTTCTGCGAAACAGAAGCCTTAGGATCAAAGATCCAACGGTGGGAAATATTCCCAAATCAATCAGAGAAAGATCTCTTAAAACTGATTTAACAAATCAATTGGCCCTATATAAAGGCCCCAAGACTTCAAGTCTCATATAGAGAAACCCCCCTGCAAACTTTGAGAAAAACTCAAAGAGAAAGAAGAGCAAGCTCTTAGAAAAAGAAGATCATTTTTTCAAGGTAAAGAATTAATTCTTGAACAACAGAGATGAAATCATCTCATTAAAAAAAGAAGAACTATCTTGTTAAAGGATCACAGATCTACAAAAGACCAAGGTCTTTGATAAAAAGAAAAAGATCAAAAGATCTAATCATAAAAATAAAAGAAGCATTTACTTCGTTCACAGATCCTTGATCTACAAAGGCAGAGCCCTTTTATAAACAAGAACTTTTGTTCTTGAATCTTGAGGCAAAGCCTCCTTTAAAAGAAGAACATAAACTTATTCTCTGATCATAAATTTGATCAGATGCGCTTTGCGCTACTGAACAGTGTCTTGCACTCATGAACTGCGCTTTTGCGCTCCTTGGACCGACGCTCAGCGACAAAACGTGCCACGTGTCGACTACAGACACCGCTTGCGCTTTGCGCGTCTGAAACAGAGCTTTGCACTCCTTGGACCGGCGCTCAACGCCAAAACGCGCCACGTGTCAACCATAGGCACTACTTGCGCTTTGCGCTTTTAAAACAGAGCACGGCGCTCATGGGCTGGCGCTCAGCGCCAAGCGTTCCACGTATCACTCACTGGTGCACCACCAAACTAGCGCAAACCGCTCATAAATTGAAAGCGCAATGCGCTCATAAACTAGTGCTTAGCGCTAAACGCGACACGTGTCACCTTCGTGTGCGCTACCTGACAGATGCGCAATGCGCTCTTTAATTGGCGCAAAGCGCCTGACGCGCCACATGGCGCACTATCAGAACACACTTTGTTCTGATGAATGCTATGCATTCAATACAAGACAAAAATTGTCAGGACCTAATGCTCAGCATTACTAGAAGGGCCAAGCCTAAGTAAAAGGCTCAATAGCCAGAATTAAAAATATTAAATATTTTAGTTGGACTTAGCCCAATTCTAGACATAAGTCCTCAACTTAAATTGAACTGAGCCCATCTGCTTACAAATATTCAACAGATCTTAGTCTCAAATTGGGCTACAGATCTTCCAATCAATTCACACCGGTTCAAGGGTACATCTCTTTACTCCTCTGATATCTGTCGTTGTAATCCTTCAACGTCTTCAGAGAGGTGACGGGTCCCGACAACCACACATCTCACGGACTGTGGGGTCCTTAAACTCATGGACTACGATATCCTTAAACTTTATAGACTACGATATCTCTAAACCGGACTGTAGGGTCCTTAAGCCCATGGACTATGATGTCCTTAAACCTTATAAACTACGATATCTTTAAACCGGACTGTGGGGTCCTTAAGCCCTTTATAGACTATGATGTCTCTAAACTGGACCAAAATGTCCTTAAACTACCGATGGACCGAGACGTTCTTAAACTAACATTGGACCACCACGTCCTTAAACTGGTAATGGACCATAATATCCCTAAACTAACTGACCGCAATGTTCCTAAACTAAACAATAGAGTCCAATTGCTCTTTTGTTGGATCTAAACGATCCCGTTAAGTTGATCTTAGTCTAAAAATTAGACTAACGTATCCTTAACAAACGTTTAAGTTGATCTTAGTCTCAAATGAGGCTAACGTATCCTTAAACCCAAACCAAAACCCAAATCTAAGAAAATACGGATTTGGACTAATCCACGTCCTACGGGCGACAACATAAATTAGTCTCCGTATACAATCCACGGGCAACCACAAACAAAACAAACACTCACGACACGAAGTGACCATTTAGAGAAGGAGAAAGTTGTTACCGCGATACGGTAGCGTAATTAACTGCAGGGGCTTACGCTTGCAGGGAAGAGCGTCCCCACAATCTAAAACCCCTCAAACGAGTGGGAATCTGACGAAGTCTGCTATATCGGCCGCATCCGTTTAAACTTTAGATACATGGTGCCATAAATCAACTTGGCATCTTCGGAGAGGTGGACGGATAGCACCAATTAGCATCTGCCCCCAATTTCAGGCAAGACGGACATGCGCGGTCACGTCTCTGTGTTCGGCAGGAAACACCCCTCTACTTCTCTGTAATATTTGATTTCTCTGAATTAAACCAGAGACCCTTCATTTCCCTCATTAATCCTATTTTAATTTTTTTAATTTAACTTCTTTTACTCACACACCCTCATTTCTACACTATAAATACACTCTATCCCCTAGCTCTCTCCATTCTGAAAATCTCTATCAAAAATTCTCTCAAAATTCTCTAAGTTCAAGAAGAGTTAAGGTTGTTCAAGTGGAGTTAGCAATCGACTTCTTTCCGTTGCAGACTGGAGCCACTCCCGACGATATCACGACGCCATGAAGACACTCACTCTTTTCCTTACTCTATTCTCAACGCTACACAGCCCATAAGTCTATTTTCTCTCTCTTTCTTTTCATCTCAAAACCAATTTCTAGAACAATATCGACAAAGTAGAGTTAACTCGTTATCTTTTCTTTTAAAACAACTTTTTTCTTCTTTGCCATATTTAAAATTTCACTCTAAAAGACTAATATCACCTTAACATATTATTCATATCTTTTACCTTTTCATGTAATTAAAATTTCATATAAAATAACCACCTAAATCGAACAATTTCATATAAATACCATGAACTTTAAAAGTACCTTTTTCGATAACTAACATATATACCTCTACGAAAATTCATGGGGTAACGACCTACCCCATCACATACACTATGGTTTTATAGCACGAAATTTTTAGATGTATATTTAATTTAAAGAATACGGTTTACAATAAAATACTATCATTTTTACAAATAAATGTTTTTTAATTGATATTTTTTTATCCTTTGCAATTACGTCTCTACAACCCTTTTAAGAAAACCCATCTACGAATGGTGCGGGTTATCGCATATTCTAGAGATAGTAGAGTGAGATACAGAACTCCTCAAGGAGAATTAGCGGTCTCGAAAGGAAATAAAAAATACCGTTCAAAGAAATATGATTTTTCAAAACAAATTAAAACTTTGGAAAATTTATATACAATTATGAATCCGTATTTTCAATAAAAAAAATAAATTATGAATTATCTTTTAAGATGAAATATTAAAATTTCAATAAAATACCACCAGGTTTTCAAAAGTATAGTTTTCATAAAAATACCATAAACTTTTATAAGTTAAGTTTTATCACTAAAATACCACTAAAACTAAAATGCATTTCCATAAAACTCTTAATATTATAAATCACTCTCGAGATTTATTTTTTTAAACAATATTAAAGTATTTTTCATAAAAACCCTTGAGATATATAAACAATGTAAACACGATTGAAACAATAAGAATAAATTTTTAAGGACAATAGATTAATAAGTTTAAGCGGTATCATTTCTCTTGAGTCTCAGAGAGCCGGAAAAAGTGAGTGCTTGCCTACTCAAGTTAGACAACACTGCAATTTAACGGAGTTATCAATGGCAATTGTCTTGGAAAAGGATATAAACCCTACCGTCCATATGTAGCAGTTGTCCGATTACTCCCGAACTTAAGAATTTCAACAATTAAATCCATTCACAAAAAATGACTATAACCTGAATACGAACTCGAACTCGAATCCAAATTCAAAACTAAACTTGAATACTTGATCTTGAACCTGAACACTTGAATTCGAATATCCAAACTTGAACTTAAATACTTGACTTGACTTGACCGAACTATGAATATAAGTTGACATGAGCTTGACATGAGTACCTGAATACATGATTACAACTTGAATATGAACTTGCACATTTTTATATTCATGGATTTGGTCAAGACCTGTTAACTTGACATATACACTATAATACGCGGGGATAAAGGGATAGGTTGGTACGGAACGTATATCGTGGTATAAGAGGACATTTTAAAAGACACTTACATGAATTCACATGTTGTTGTCTCATGGATTATGACGGGGTCTTGTACTACATGTTACCATAATCAATGGGATAAGATGAACTCTTCTCATATACATGAATACCTTCTTTATCAAAATATAAACATCCATGTTAGAATAGCTATTTTATACCTGTAAATGATCTTACTTAGATACTCGCATATACAACCTTACCTGTTCATTATTCACTTGGTTTCTATTCATTTTCATTCAGCGTTACTTTTTCTTTTGGGGACTTACCGAGCACTGGTTCGCTGACGATATTCCTCTTTATTTCTTTCTTTAGAATGTTCATCAGGAAGACCGGACTCTAAGGAGATAGAGCCGAACCAGAAAGACGTGGACTGGTTTTATGCTCAGCCTGACTACTAGCTCCTTCCTGCATTTACTTTCAATATACCAATATTTAGGCATTTATTTTTATCATTGTATATTTTTATTCAAGATAGTTGTATGTAAAGTTGAATGTAAATAAATTTGCTGTTTCATTTTATTACTCTTGTCATTCTTGCTCATTTTTATATTGCTTAATTATGCTTAACGTATTTTCATGGTAAATACGTTGCGGGTTTACCACGTCACCGTTTCCGTCTACTGGGAAGCGGGGTGTGATAGAAACACAAAGTAACGGTAGACGTCAGAAAGCCAACTAGCCAGACGTCTGCAGAAGACCAAGCCCAAGTACAGAATGTGGTCAGACGTCTAACCAAGTATGATTCAAACGTCTGAGAAAACTTGAAGCCCCAACCCGAGACTAGAGAACAAACATCTGGAAACAAGACAGATGTCTGCACAAGTAAACTGAAGAGATACAGATTGGAGACAGACGTCTGCCCAAGTGTGGGTTAGACGTCTGCCGACGGTGAATCTGCTACGAATCTATTTTGGTAAAATTAGATTTATCTCTTGTTTAAGGTAGGTTTAGGGCTTTCCTATATAAGAGGACCTCTCATATATATTATTTACTACCAAAAAGAGAGATAATTTTATTGAGAGGGTGACGGTTAGAGTTTGTGAGATCTAAAGAGATTTAAGAGAAATCTCCTTGGGTTGCTCATGTAATTGATTCAAGTATTCCAATGGACGTTTGCAGATTTCGCTCTACCGAGAACTAACCATACGGTGGGTGAATCTCGTTAACAAATCTATCTTGTTTCTTGTTTGGTTGTTATTTACTTATTCTCGCATCATTATTAATTTGTCTTTTCGTTGTTAATTGTATGGTTGTTGATTGCGTAATTTGATTTGTCGTGGGCATTGTTCCGCGTAACTGCTTCTCCATCCCCACAACAATACCAAAATAAAATTATCAGAATCGGGTATCGGTGCAGAAATGAACAATTGAAACTGAGCCAGGAATATATAACAGATTAGTATTCAGGACATCCACAATTGGTTTTATTACCAATGAGCAATGGTTTAGTTGGTATGTCACTTCCTTCTCCAAGGAGAGTGCAGGTGGATCCTCTTTGGAGGAGTTGGCCACAATTTAACTTTTTCGGGGCAAATTCGTAGATCATCTGCGCCCGCGCGCGCGTTTGTGTGTGATGTATGCGTGGATCTGTTGTGTGTGTTGTATGCATAGGTTAAGGCCTAAGGTACAGTGCCTAAAAAATGGTTTTATTAATTATGCCTTAATATACAGTTAAGATGAGCTACCACTCTACTTTTTTCTTTTTTGAAAAAAAAAACTATATCTATATACAGTTTCTATTGAGCACATTTATATTGAGAACAGAAAAATCAGCATCATAAAAATAAAAAATTTATGTCCTGCTAGCTAATCGATTTCTACTTCCTATCTTTCTACATTAGACATATATATACTTATCTCTATTATAGTCCAAATCTCTTTTACAGTGTAAAAGACACAGGGTCTCCGATTTTAAAACTGATTTGGATCTTAAGCTATCTAATTTTCAAGAGAAATTCATTAAAAAAATATCAAATATCAAATCTCCAATTATAACCGCAACTAATCTTATACATCTCGTCCAGTAACTAACTCCATAAATCTCCTCTTTCAGTAATTAATTCCATACAAAAAAAATTAAAGCACCAGTAAAACACTAGTTCTTATGGGTGGTGATTATGCCATCAAATTGATATGGTTCCTACCTTTTAACAAAATAATTTTTAAACATTAGACATGAAAATCAAGTGTGCAAATTTGATCCAAGCTTCACATGTATAACATATCGATTTTCCAAAAGCTCAAAATATAAGACAAGAATATCCATATCTCATGGGCCAGTTGGTTATGGCATGGACGTGCGGTGTTGGAGGTCTCGTGTTCGAACCCCCACACGCGAGAGTATTTTCTCATTCCCTATTCTTTCTTTAATTAAATGCGTACGTCAAGGTTCGATCCTGGACGTACGTGGATGTGGATGTCTTGGGACCCTTTGGGCTCGCCAAGGATGCTCACGCTAGTACAAATATGGCTTGACCTTACGGATAATAAAATTCGTAGGGGTAATTAACGAATGTCCCTACAGATTAAGCCGTAGGGGCAAGTAATGCCTCTACGGATAACACCGTAGGGATATTTATAAATAAAAATTTGTTAAAATTTAACTTATGCAGTTGCCCCTACGGTGCCACAACATAAGAACCTATGGATATATCCGTATGGGAAAATTTAAAGATTAAAAAAAAAATAAAAACCAAAATTTTATCGTCCCCGTCACCATACCCTAATTTCTAATTCCTTCCAAAATTTCCCTGCGAGCGCCTCCTCCCTCGTCACCTCCTCCCTCGTCGATCGTCGCCTCCGACCTCCTCTACGCCTCCTCCCTCGTTGCCTCCTCCCTTCTCGTCGCCTCCTCTGAGCTCTCGATCCCTCTTCCGACTGTGTCGCCTCCTCCGATGTAGTCTTCTTCGTCCTCCTACAACCTCCAACGCTCCCTCCATTACCTCCTGCGCCGTCCTTTTCATCAACATCGAGCTCCTCCCTAACTTCCTCATCACCATCGAAATCGTCAACATGTTAGTTAATTTATTGATAAATTTTTATTTTTATTTCCGTAAATTGAATTTGATGGGTAGGGCTTCAATTTGGGGATTTTGAATTGTGGTGGTGGCTGTGGTGGTCGGTGATGGGTGGTGGTAGCTGTGGTGGTCGGCGGCGGCTGTGGCGGTGGCTGTGGTTTGGAGATGTGGGTGGCGGTGGTGGTGGCTATGGATGGTGGTGGCTGTGCTGTAATTAGGTCTAGGGTTAGGGTTAATTGGATCTAGATGGCGGCAGCTGTGGTTTGGGAATGTGGGTGGTAGTGATGGTGGGTGGTGGTGGTGGCTGCCCTGTAATTAGGTCTAGAGTTAGTGTTAATTGGGTCCATGGTTAGGGTTAAGGTAGTTAGGGTTAATTAGGTCTAGGGTTCGGGTTAAGGTAATTAGGGTTAAAGTTAAGGGTGAGGGTTATGATTAGGGTATTTTAGTGTTGGTGTAAGTGTGTGTGTGTGAGAGAGGGAGAGATAATGTTGATGATGATATGCGTGTGTTTGTGTGTGTGTTTGTAATAATGATGATGTTGATGTTGATCTCTCATATTAAATAAGGCCAAATCCGAATTTTAAACTTAACCACAGAACTAAATCCAAAATCTTAAACTTCACACCAGAACCAAATCCAAAATCTTAAACTTGATTAAGAAAACCCTTAACTTTAAAAAAATTTAACTAAACTAAAAACTTAAAACCCTTGAAATTGAAATGTAAATGTAAAATCAATTCAATTTAAATCTTATAATATGTGTATATATGATAATCGATGATAATATGAAATTTTCATATGCTCATTGATCGTCATATATGAAAATCAAAACGCGACTTAGTCCCCGTCTATCGATTAACATACGTTCAATATTCGTCGTAACATAGAACTATACGAAGGTTGTTAAATATCAGACGGTATCATTCGGTGCTAATAAACGTCGTGTAGTCTATGTGACGAGAAGATTCAATCATATAATAACTGATAGATTTGTCTCGTTTGGACAAGTTAGGAATGTATAAAACAAACACATGCATTTACTTGTGTTTTCATTCATTTCGGGTTATTTCGTCGGTACTTTTCCGTTGGTTCTCCGTGTACAAAGATAGATTAGATGTTCATTTCAACATTTTTTCATATCATTGAAATGATTATCTATTCTATTACGGTGTACTTGGAGAACAGCGGGGAGGTGCTGCCGAAATTTACTCGAAACGGATGAAAACACAAGAGAATGGGTGTCTGCTCTATACATTCTTAATGGGATAGAATCCTTTTCCATGACAGCCGAAACACACACATACAATACGAATACACAACACACGCGCACACAAAACACATACACACTACCAACCTTACACCTAAGCAAAATCATTAATTGAAACATATATACACAGAATACAACTCATACTTGGGTATCTTCAAATATAATTCTGGAAGAAAGTAGAAATCGTAGAGTTTCACATCGTTAAACATGGTTTTACGAGACTTTATACAACTTGGATATATCACGAGGAAGGACAAGAAAAAGATGGTAATGCGGCAAAAGAAGAAAGAGAAGACGGT
The DNA here is from genome assembly GCA_030015575.1 of Agapanthus africanus. Classification (NCBI taxonomy): domain Eukaryota; kingdom Viridiplantae; phylum Streptophyta; class Magnoliopsida; order Asparagales; family Amaryllidaceae; genus Agapanthus; species Agapanthus africanus. The sequence goes on from CM057338.1 coordinate 72,813,524, forward strand.
AATGCGGCAGAAAAAGAAGAAGATGATAATTTCTTTTCAGAAGAAAAGATGGATGATATGGTAGAGTCTGCTCTCGATGATAATAATCCTACCGAAAATGGCATTCCTTCCGGTCAAGGACCACATGCGGATAAGTATAAAAAGTTCAAGAATAATATTAGAAGACCAATTTATGAGAATCTAAAGTATTCCACCCTATCATGGTTCGTCCAACTTTTCCAGATTAAGTGCCTAAATGGATGGAGCAATAAACCATTCACGATATTTCTGAAGTTCCTGAAAATTCTATGCCTCCAGTAAATAACGTGCCCGACACCTCGTACGAAATCCAGAAGATGATTTTTGATTTGGGTCTGAACTGTGAGAAGATTCATGCATGTCCCAAAAATTGCGTGTTGCACCGGAAAGAGAATTCAGATTTGAAAGAGTGTCCAACATGCGGAGAGCCCAGATATAAGCCGAAAGAATCTGATAAGAAGCCCGATACACCTGTCAAGATACCACGATACTTTCCCATAACACAGAGACTGCAAAGGCTATTCAGAAGCAAGCAAATAGCCAAGCTAATGATTTGGCATCACCGTACTACTCCAAGCGAAGATGGAAAAATGAATCATTCAAGAAATTCACCGGCATAGAAGGATTTCGATAGGAGGCACCAAATATTCAGTAGTGATTCTCGCAATGTCAAGCTCGGATTGCTAGTGATGGCTTCTGTCCAATCAACTATATTGCTGGAGGCCACAGCACATGGCCCGTTGTAATGATGGCTTATAATCCGTCACCTTGGTTGGATATGGATTAATCCTACTTTATGATATCTCTTCTTATTGACGAACCAAACTCACAGGGAAACAATATCGACTCTATCTCCGATCTCTGATCGAAGAGTTAAAATCATTATTCATTAATGGTGTAGAGACTTACGATGCAAACACAGATACAACCTTCACAATGCGTGCGGCTTTAATATGGACAATTAATGACTTTCCTGCGTATGAAATATTATCAGGTTGGTCTATACATGGTCACAAAGCATGCCCTTACTGCCATCAAAATACAATATCGAAATGGTTGAATTTTAGCAGGAAGGTTTGTTATTGCGGTCATCGGCGTTTCCTGCCACTAGACCATCCCTACAGGTTAGACGTTGCTCACTTTAATTGTCATCAGGAGTTTCTTGGACTTCCAACCTCATTGTCCGGAGAGAACGTGATTGCTCAATGGGATGGTTACAATAACGTGACCTTCAGGATAGATCCGGCAAAACAGGTCAAACCACCTTATTTGAACAAGTTAAGCATTTTCTACGAGCTTCCGCACCAGTCAACAAATTTAGTGCGTCATTGTCTGGACGTCATGCACATAGAGAAGGGAGTATCCGAGTACGTACTTAACTTGTTTCTTTATAAAGATGGAAAATCAAAAGACAACCTCCGTGCTCGGATGGATCTTCAGGACTGGGAAATTAGAAGTAAATTGCATTCTAAACCGATAGTGGGTAAACCAGGCAGGTGCGTACTTTCCAATACCGCGTATCATATGTCACAACCGGAAAAAAAAAGGTACTTGAAAGTGTTGCATAATTTGAAAGTTCTCATAGGTTACTAAGGATCGTTTAGTAAGAAGATAAAGATTGTAAAAGATAAGATCGATGGGCTGAAAATTCATGATCACCATATTATTATGGAGCACATTCTCCCATTAGCCCTCAGGACTTCTCTTTCTGAATCGGTTGATCTATTAATCAATGACCTTTGTTACTTTTTTAGAGAATTGTGCGCTAAAACCTTGGATGTTGTGATACTGAAGAATCTAGAAAATTCTATTTCATTGATACTTTGCAAGATTGAGCATATTTTCCCACTATCGTTCTTCGATATCATAATACACCTGATGGTTTATCTTGCAATCGAGGCTAAGTTTGCCGGACCGGTACAATATCGATGGATGTACCGCGTCGAAAGGTACGTTAAATTTTTCGTTTCACGCATTTTGTAAAATTATTTTTGTCTTATATGCCCGTATTTATTTATTTAAAATATTTTTCTTTAGGTATCTCAACACTCTAAAAAAGTATATACGCAATAGAAATCGACTAGAGTGTTCTATCATGTAAGGTTATTTTCTAGATAAAATAACCACATTTTGTTCCCGCAATCTGGACGAGAACATTGAGATGAAACTTAACCGGCCTCGGAGAATTCAGGACGGGCCATATGGTAAAACTGATTATAAAAGAGTAGACTCCATATTTATAACCAAGATATATCGGTTTATCCTCCTCAATAGCGTATGTCTTGAAGAAATTAAAGAGTAAGTTTTTTTGGATTAATTGTTATATTTGTGTGTGTGTGTGAAATGATATAATATTAATATCATAATTTATTGTTGAGAACAGAATTCATATTGATGAGGTACGTTAGGGGCATCCTGATTGGAATGATGAACGATTGGAAAAATATCATCAGGATAATTTTTGCGATTGGGTTGCAGATTATGTAAGTTGTTTGAATAACATGTTATTGCTACCAGTCTTAATCTAAACTTATATTGTTATGTATTTGCCGTAAAATTTGTTTTGTCAGATCCACGATCTGAACTTGTTTGCATCATTAAAGAAAGATTCAAGATGTTTAACTCGGTTTTCTAGCATAGAAGTTGCATACTATAAAAGATTCGGTGTCCTTGGATACAAATTTGAAGTTAAAAACATAGAAATATCTCGAACCACTCAGAATAGTGGGATTGCGACCGTAGGATCGGATTGTGTGATTTATTATGGATACTTAAATTGCATACTTGGCATCCAATATCTCGGACGATCAGAACCGTTTTATATATTTCTGCGTATTTGGTGCGATACACAAACCGATACGGATAAGTGGAGAAACAATCTCAGGATTTGAAAAGATGAAGTGGAGAAACACACTTCGACTTTACGGTCAAGACGATCCATTTATCTTTCCGTAACAAGCGTTTCAAGTATACTACTCACAGTACTTGAAGCTTCCAGGATAGAGTATTGTATGCCATTAGAAACCCAGGGATGTTTACGATGTCCCAGAATTCGAGGATCGTATGTAGGACAGCGATGAGAATGAAAAAAAGAGAAAACTTAGAGTGCTCTGACCGTATGTTTCCAAAGACGGGTTATCTTCGGCTGATCGTGAAGTTATGTGGGTTAGGAATGATATCGATGATGAAATCCAAGTAGATATGTCCAATGCGTCTACGAAACGAAAAAGCTTATCAGTAATGTTATATTATTACTTCATATTTCTACGATCTATACATATATTGCATGCATATATAATGATTGTACTCTTATCTAGGTCTAATGACGACGCCGGGAGCAGCGAAGGACGGAAGGAGCACCAGCCGCGGCAGAGGCAGAGGTATAGAGCGGTTCTACTGTCTGGGGAGCTATGTAGAGAGCTCCAGAGGGCTGATCTTGCATCCCGATCCGTATCCCCTTCGAATGACTCCTTCCGTGTGGAGTTTGCCACACCTCCGGATATATTGCATGCATATTCATTTCTAATATAATATTATAGATATACACGCATATTTATTTTAAAATTACTTATATTGTCAATGTTTAATTGTCTAGTTGTAGATTATGGGTCCACATCAGAGGCAGAGGCCACTACCGTACCTGCAGGTATATTTATGTAACATTTCAGAAAATAAAATATTATTTTTGGGAATTTAAATAATTAAAATAATAAATATTATGAATATCTTAAAGTAAGGAAATTGGTTTTAATGAAGTGGTATAATTATATACCGATAGTTTGAAAAATATTCGGAAAATTAATAAGAATTATTGTTTTTGAAAGAAATTTTGTGAATTGGATATTTTGTAAATTATTAAATAATTAATCATATACAAGTTTAATACTAAAATTGATTAATATGTATTAAATCGTGCATTAAGCATGTTACAAATACTTGCTACATTTTTATTACATGCACCATGGGTTCTTTTTTTAAAAATGATTTTTTTTTGAGTTTAAAACAAAAAGAAATGGGAGAAGAAAAATAAATGAGAGAGAGTGTGTGAGGTGACATGTATCGTGGTTGATGTGAGAGAGAGAGAGAAAGTGAGAAAGCTCTAGAAATTCCCATGGCTCCTTCTTTGTTCCCATTTATTCTTCATCATCTTCTTCATCTCATTCTCCTCCTCTTCCTCCACCCTCTACCACCCTCACAACCATCCCAAATCCACATCAAAACCTTATATCCCCTTCATTAAAATTATGCACAAGCTCACTACAAGCATGGTGGACCAAACAAGTCAAGGTTTTGAGCACTTAGGGCAACTTAAGAAAATTCTTGAGTTGCAAAATGAGGTATTTCCTACACCATTAGTTTAGTAATTGAGTTTCTTTAGCTTCTATTTTAGTTTAGAATTGGTTAAGTTAGGATTAGTGAGCTTTGAAAATTCCAAGATGAGATTTAGGATGGTATTATGAATTGTGATTGTGTATTGAGGTGTAATTAATCACTACAACCCTTCTAGTGTTAGAATTCTAGACAAAACAGAGACTGGACGCCATGATGTGAACTTTGAATTTGTCGATATCAGTTTTTGGTGGAAATTGTGGTGTTGTTTTGAGATCTTTTATTACCCGGAGTACCCAAAAATTATTTAGCGATTACTGTGAGATGTGCAGGTGACCTAGAAGCTAATCCCAAGACCCGAGGCCCTAACTCCATTGCCTGGCCGCCAATAAATTAGATTTGGCTGCAATTTGCGGCCTGAGTGAGGTAAAAATGATTTGTGCTTGGTCCATAGCTCCATTTTCAGTAAATTAGACCTACCCCATATGCAAAATTTGCTAATTTGACCTGAGGAAAAATCTGGAGATGTTTTTCTTGAGTTGCTGTTTTGGTTTTGCGACTTTTTAATGACTTTAGTTTTGATATTGTGTTTTATCTCGGTCACTTGATGTTTGTACGTCGATATCGGGAGTTGTTTGATTATTCTTGCATGCGTAAACCATAGGTTTTAACCTATGTGTGTTTCGTGTGCCGTTTTGGTTTTCATACATGATTTCTGTTTACAATACTATATATTTATATATGTAGGCACCCTCACATGGACTTTGAACAACAAGGAAGAGCGTGGCGTTTTTGACTTCGGCAAGCGAGGATCAAGGTGGGTAGATATATATCTACGGGAGAAGTCAAGTGGATGGCGTATAGCACCCCCGCAAATGTAGAATAGGGTTATTACCATATTATTATGAGTTGGATATGATATTGGATACTTAGCGAGTAGGGTATTTAGAAGGCCTTAGGTTAGATTAGGTTGATTTAGGGAGACCTATCCATAGGATGATTACCTTAGTGGTGAATCACAGGTTTTATGTAGTCACACACACACACACACACTTGACTTTGTGTGTGTGTGTGTGTGTGTGTGTGTGTGTGTTTAGGTTTATATTTATATATACACGTGAGATGAGTATAGTATATAATACTTAGAGATGAGTCGATATGATCGGGCATGATACCGTGAGATTTGATATGTGATTGAGTCATGATATAATATATAACGTGATATTATAATGAATCGTTGGGGGATGTGTATTCATACATATGATAATCTGTGTTGATGATATTGAAATGTATGAGACTTTAGAACAGTACCTCTGATAATGATATTGTTCGATGATGATACCATATGAGTGATGATGTATATATGATAGTTGACCCGTACCCTCGATTTTGGGGATGTCGTATGATGGACTTTACCGTACGAGATATAGATATGATGATTGATCCGCACTCTTAACTCGAGGATGGCGTACTATATATTATACAGTACGTGACGTTATGAGGCTGGATCGCCGACTACTAGGTATATCGACTCGGAATTTAGGTGGATTTCTTACCCTTTCGGCTAGTTTCTTAGTTTAGTCTTTTAGTTGATTAGGTAGATGTTAAACTAGGCTCGAGTCATACCTTTTTTCATAAACTAACGAATCGTGAGTATTTTCAAAATACAATCTGAGAGATGCTACGGATTTTCAAAGGATATATCTTTTCTTAAAAACACCGTAGCCCCTATTTTTCTAAGAACCATGATTCGTGCTATTTCAAACACCAAAACGGTATGACTCGTATATAGATATGTATATTCTACAATGTTGCATTTACTACTCATTCTCTGTTATATTCATGATTGTTCTCATCGCATTGCATATTTATACATGTGTTTTCTTTAGTTATTATGAACTCCGTCTGTTAGGACACCAGCACCATTACCAATGATGCGTATTGTAACAACTTCAAATTCTGTATACATAAAATTCATTTAAAATTAATGTACAATTGGGATATTTACAATTCCTGTGAATGCTATAAATATTTGTTTTGATTTAGAATAGCAAGAAAGTACTTGTAGCACATTGGTAAAGCCTTACACTGCTGTGACGTAGCCCCTGTGTTCGAATCCCCCCAGCCACATTATCTTTTAAGTTATTTTTCTTTTAACCTTTTAAAAGCCCAAGAGTCTACACGTGCAACACACGTAATAAGGTAAGTTACAAAATATTTAAACATGATAAATAGGCTAGTAGAAGTGTCAGGGACACGTGGCCCCAATCCGAGCCCCCACCCCCTGGATCCGACCGGCGAGAATGCTTCATGGACCGGCGTCACCGGTTTTGTATAGTCCAAACCCTATTTTTTTTTGTAAAACCTAGACCCTTGGACTCCCCTCTTTAACCCCTATCTGTTTGTTTTTCCTGCATTTTCCAGAGAATTAAAAAACCCTTTAAATCCCATTTTTAATGCAAATTTAAATGCATTTTTCATCACCCCCAAAACCCTAATTTGTCCTATAAATACCCACTCCATTTTGCATCCCTTCACACTGAAAATTCTATACAAAAACTCTCAAGAAATTTCCAAGTTCTCATAGTGTGCAAGTGGAGTTAACGAAGGGCGAAGCTCCGACGAAGTTCCAGCGCGACCCAAGGAGTTTCCGGCGACGAAACGACATACCGGCGCTTTCCCACTCTTCCTCTTTCTCCCCTCTACCTTATAAGCCAGTAATTCCCCCTTCTCTCTCTTGTTTGCTATTCTCAAACTTCTTATTCTCAAAACATGTCGGAAGCGGAGTTATCCGGTTCCTGATTCTCCTTTCTTTTAAAAGTACAATTTTTTTCTTAATAACAATCCTACAAATTTTGATATCTTGTTTAGTAATCATTAAAAAGGACTATGGAACAAGTTTGACAACAAAATAATAACCATAGCAAGTTTTATTCCACTTTTACATTAAAATATCTTTATATTTCATTTCGACATTATAACCTTAATTCCTTGTTATACCTTTAGGTAGTTCACGAGGTAATGACCTACCTTATCACAACACGCATATCTATCATAGCACGATAAATTTTGGGACAATAGAATACAGTAAATACGACTTTACAAATAAATCCCTTTAACTTATAAAACCGTTTTCTTTAAAAAGTGTATTTAACTTTCCATGCAATTGAGCCTCTACAACCCATTTTGGGACCCCGTTCAGGATTGGATGGATTATCGCACATTCTCGGGGTTAGTAGAGCAATATGCAGATCTCCGCAAAGAGCATTCGATCTCGATGGAATTTTTATACATTTTTCTTTAGAAAATGAGATTTTTACAAGAAAATAAATAAATTTATTTTCGTTAAATATGTATATATAAATATTACCAAAATACTTATTTTAAATATATATATATATATATTATTTTATGTTTCCAAAACTCAAGAAAAGGATTCAAATATTACATGAAACTACCATGATAATTCAAAACAATATTCATATTACAAATAAATACCATATATTATGAAATTAGGTTTTATTCACTAGAAATGTCACATTTATAACATATACATCAATGAAAACCCTAAAGACGATAATTAAATGCTTGAGCTGTATTTTGAAATTATACCAAAACTATTTTTATATAAAACCCCTTCAAATTATACTAAATTACAATAAAGACCCTAGTAAACATGGGTTTAAGCGGGACCAGTCTCTTGAGTCTCAAGGAGCCGGAGATATGGGTGCTTGCCTATTTAAGGTAGACAACTTAATAAACGGTGTTATCAATACGGTAATTGTCTTGGAAAAAGACACAGATCCTGTCGTCCATGTGCAGCAGTTACCGATAACACCAAAACAATCAGGATTTCAAGTTCTTTTAAAAGTGTCTGACTAATACTGAGTCTCAATATAATCAATCTGACTTGAATGTGATTCAAGTACAAACTACAATACAACAAGATTCAATATGAATCTATCTATTCAATCTATATCAATCTGTATTGACTGAACCGAACCATAGATATATTCCATTTACATGTTCATCCATTATATCTGTTCCATTACTGATATCATTGTTTCGGCACGTCATCCATCTATACAATTTATAAGACAATATAATACAATCAAGACATTGCGGGGTTTATAAGGGGTAGATTTGTACGGAAGGTATTAGAAGTGGCACGAGACTGCAACCATAAGACACCTAACCTGAATCTCCATTGTAGTTGTACCGTAGCTGAACAGTTCCTTGTACTCCGTATACCTTAGTCTCCGAGATAGTGAGACTCCTCTCGTATACACTGGCCTCTTCTGTACCAAGCTACAAACAACAGCATTAACACTAAATAACAACATTAAACAACTATACCCTATTCTGTCTATTCTATTCTTATCTATCTACGGGACTTACCGAGCGACTTGTTTGCTGAAGACATTCTCTTTCTTCTTCTTTGGAATGTCGTCAAGTGTTTCGGACTCACTGGAGATCGAACCTAGCAGCAAATACTTGGATCAGTTTACTGAAGACCCGGAGTTTCAGATTCACTTGTACATTACATTTCATTTTCATTTCTGTTATGTCATTGTTTAGGCATTGCTTTCATTCCATGTATTTTCATTTCAGTTGTATTGTAAAAAGAATGTTTAATAAATAAAGTTGATGTTATTTACATTTTGTCTCTTGTGTACATTTTATTTTATATTGCTTAGATACGCTTAGCGTGTTTACTTCTGAGTAAATACGTAGCGGCCTCGTCGCGTACTCTGCCCGTATACTGGGAAGCGAGGCATGACACGTATGCTCCACGTACACTTGCTTGCCGGCTCACACACATCATCATCGGTAATTGCCATATCACGTACACTTTAGAAAACGTTACTTCATAGGTATAACCTGCTAGCTGGTAGTTTCAACATATTATTATGCTTGCTCTCATGTTCTAGTTTTGATATTGCATTCCTTGTATAGATACCCCATGCATTTATATATCCATTCTGTTATGCAATATTGTGGGCTTTATGCCGATATTCACTGCTTATTGACTCTCGATTTTGTGATTTCGGATTTTCTATGAGATTTCTGGATTTGGGGGAAAACCGCAAGATTTTTATGAACTCATTATCTTTCTAAAATGCAAGTTGCGGTTTTCTCGTGATATGATGTATATGACGTCCACTATGAGTTTTCCTGATTTCTGTTGGTTTTCGAGACCCAATTCGAGGAGTTGGATGAACCGTTTCGGGTATATGGTGGGCCCGGTAAGGTACCCCGGGGCAAGAAGCTCGAGTTGTAGACAATGAGCCTGGTAGGGGCAGACTACCTACCGGTGATGTACCGACCGTAGTCGTGAGATTTGATGATATGGGCCGATCCGGACTAACGGAGCCCGAGATATTGAGATATTGAGATATTGAGATACTGAGATATACATATATTGTGTCGATGCTTTACACAGATTTTCTGTTGATTTCACTGATGATGTTCCAGTTTTATTATACAAGTTTTACTAAGATAAAAACACAGATTTTCTTATACCAGATATATCCAGATTTCGTGGTTGATTGTTTCATTTATGATGCATTTATACATCAGATATATGACTTGTTGCTGCTTAGTGACACTGACACGAGTACATGTTATTACACTTATGTTTAGATGATTACCCTTGCCACTACTAGATGTTTCAGTGTATATTATGAGTACATTTTGATATGACCTAGGAGATTGTTATACATTCGGTTTCTATTCGGTGATGTTTTCTACTCACGAGTTGGCAACTCACCCCCATTGTACCATATTTTCTTGCAGGTTAGCCGTACAGGTTCCATGGCGGCTTCGCTGGCACACCACTTCCTTCCGGGTGATTGCTTTGGTAGGTGGGTTCATTTGCATCGTGACCACCATTGTACTTTTATTTATTTCAGTTGTATCTAGTACGCTCCATCAACCAGACTTGTATATTTGATAGATTTAGAAAACCAGTTGTATATTCTTTCGGCCTTAGAGTCGCGCTCTTATAGTATTATTGTTTTCTGGTTTTCTTGAGGCTTAGTTTTCTTGCTTTCTTTCTGAGTTTTGATTCTCGCCTTCGGCGTTGTATATTCATTTTATCTTGCATGGTTGTTCCGCCATTTGGCGAAGAGCTAGCTCCCGCTTGGGGATGCCTTATATATTATTGCTTGTATTCGTTTTTGGGTTACAAATTATAAAGGAGGTACTGCCCGAATTTCAAGCCACAAAAAGGGTTTTCAAGTTAGATACAAATATAGTGCTTTCATATACTACTGCTTATGTGTGTGTATATAAGAATAAGTTTGATTTTCAGTGAACCTTATTTCAAAACTGCACCTCCACTATTTTTCCTAAAAAGATTTAGATTTCTGGACTTTTGGCTTACTTGTATTAGGTGTGGCCCTATAGACTTCACCTAATTCAAGTGCTAGTCACGTGCCCTTTCCGGATCGTGACAATTTATATATCCTATAGTGCATGCATATTGATTTAGAATATTATATTATAAATAGACACACATTCTTTTTACTCTTACTTATATAATCAATTTTTGATTGTCTAGCTGTAGGTGGTGCCTCCACATCCCGGGCAGAGACCACCACCACACTTGCAAGTATATTTATATATCCTATATTGCATGCATATTGATTTAGAATGTTATATTATTGATATACACATATTCTTTTTGCAATTACTTATATAATCTATTTTTAATTGTCTAATTGTAGGTGGTGCATTCACATCTGACGAAGAGGCTACTCCAGCCACTTCCGTACCCTCCGCGCTGTCTGCAGGTTAGTATTCTTAAATATAAAATATTTTTTTATTTTACATATTTTCTAAGAATAACCATGAACTTCATGTAATTTTGTTGTTAATGTTTATTTTCTAGTTGGAGGGGATGCGTCCATGTCCGGGTCAACGGCTATTTCTCACCGGGGGAACTTTCGTCTCGCTCGTACTGCTGTCCGGTCCTTAGCTCGTGCTGTTGTCTCCGGAGGTATATATCGCACTTCAATTTTCTTTAATCCTTAATTTCTAAATATCGTTTTTACTAGATATTGCCTATCTTAATATTTCTTGTAGATACAGGACAGCCCCACCCCGAGAGGGGGACTTGAAGGCCGAATCATTCCTACATGCCCGATAGAGCTAGGGGGAAGCACCATTCCCCATATTATTTTCTCCCGTTTATCGCTATAGTAGCGATTATGTCGAGAGATTCGGCCGGTATATGGGGGATGAGAGCCGCATCCAAAAGAAATATCCACTTCACGTTATGTGGGGAGATCAGCACCGATACTCATTTGCCCTCTTCTGGAATCAAGCTCGGGTATTGATATATATTTTCATTTGACTTATCAAATAAATTTATTATTATTTAACATTTATTTTCTTATATTTGCAGTTGGATTACGATTTTCAGCCTGTACCCGACCCTGATCATCCTGACAGAGTGCTCAATCTTCACGCTCTATATCTAGGTCTCATGAAGAACATGCAATCTAAGATCCGATATAATAGGAACGAGCTGAATATCGATTGCTATTTCGTATGGCCAGCGACCCCCGAGATGGAAAGAGCGGCTCTCCTATATTCTCCGGCCTTTACCAGAATCGACGTAGATATATGGTCTCTCGTGTGCCAATATTATAACTCTGAGCACTAACGATTTTGTAATTTAAATGTAATTCATTATTTAGTATATAATTTATTTTTTTGTGTTGCTTAATTAGAAAACTAAATCTGATTGTGTTGTGCAGAAACAGGCCGATCAAAATAAGGAGAATAGGAAGTCGGCGAAGAGAGGTCGCCCCACATTCACAGGTGGCTCGAGAAACATTACTCGTGCCGAGAGTTATTTTAATATAATGCAATATTACAATAGATTTATTTTAATATAATGCAATATAAAGAGTTATTTTATAATATATGTAAATTTTTGGCGAATTGCAGAGAGTTCAGACCTTGGGGCAGGGTGGTATACCGAAAGTGTTGACAACGTATCTTGCCGTCTACGGCACCTCGACTGATCCTGCCGCGGGCGAGGTTTGATTCTCTGACACCGCTACCCAGGAGTATTGCGTAAGTGTTAATATTTATTCTAATTAGAATAAAAATTTTGTTTTGATAAGTTCAAATTTAAATGATATACTTATATTTTAATGGTTAACGTGGGTGTAGGAGCGAATGGTGGAGCAGGCAGAGGTATCAGGGATTGATTTTAGTGGACAGACCGATCCGATCCTACCGACCCCAGTCCTAGACGCTGCACACGGAGGGTACCACGGAAGTTGAAAGAGAAGCCGGAGACTTGGTCCTAGCAGGGCCCATATGAAGTTGGTCTCTACTCCGGCGGTTACTTCCACTACCCCCCATGAGCGACGTCTAGAGCATAATGTTGCCGCCTTGAAGACCACCATCGAGAAGTTAAAGGAGATTTTGGTACGTATATTATTTATTAGTAAAATATAATATCACATTATAAATAATAACATATGCAATATTAGTAGGTTGAGTTTATTTGGTTTTAGACTTAGTTTTGATTAATCAGACTTACATAAAACTATCTAATTAAACTGAACTCTATAATCATAACTATATCACATCTTTCTTCATTTTGGAGTTTAAAAAGTTATGATTATCCAAATTCAAAATTTGAGAAGAAAATATTTCTTTGTAAATTAGATAACTTCAAAACCAAGCATACAATCAAAGTTAAACAATTAAGGAGAGATACGGACTTACAAATTAGAGTAAGCGTCATTTCGACCTCCAGTTAAAATAAACTACGATTTTTCAAACTAGATACTCAAATTAGGCCTAAGTCCCTAAGTATTCTTAAATTGGGGTATACAAGCATAACCCTGAATGTGTAGAATTTCAACATGTACAAATTCTCATACATAATATATGAATTTCAACATAACGTGTGGAATCTCACCAAAACATATATAAATTCATGGTTTCGCAATAATCTGATAATGATACGAATTCGACTAAAATCTAATACACCGTTCTTACTCATTTATTACACAAACACAAAATTTTACAGATTCGGCAGGCTACTTCGGATGTGGCTCCATATGCATCTTCTTCGGTTGCAGCTCCGCAAACCACTATCTCGGCTGCGGCTGCGCAGACCACTCCTATAGCTCCATAGACCGCTTAGACTTCCGCACAGTCCGCTCCTTCATTAGTCGAGTTTTTGACGACTCAGGATTGCACCGAAAAGCAGATGCGCCAGATTACGGCGATTATCAGAGGTGGAGGAGCTGGACTGAGTTAGGGTAGTTTTATATATATTTTTGAGGATGTATGTACTTATTTGATACATATTGTATATTTTGGACGATATCGGTGGTTGTTTGTATGTTTACAATGATTTTAGATTGATTTCGTATTCTTTTGTTTATTTCTTTTATATATTATGCATGAGATATTGTTTATGAATATTTCTGTATTTGGATATATGAAATATATATTATTGTGCACAGGTCGGGAAAAAAACAGGAAGCCCTCTTTTTTAAAAAAAACCCTAATATAATGCCAAATGCCCCTACGGATTAATCCGTAGGGACAAGTTTTGCCCCTACACTTTTCTCCGTTGAGATAAAATATCATAATATCCGATATTTTATTCCGATGGAATCGGTAATTGAGGCAAAACGTGCCCTTACGGATTAATCCGTATGGGCATATAGAAGGCCCTACGGATTATTTATTCCGTAAGAGCAATTATTTTATTTTATAAACAATAAATTAAATAAAGATTATGTCCCTACGGATTATACTGGCCCCTACGGCTGAAGCCGTAGGGACAAATATTACTCCGTAGGGGTATGATCAGGACGAAAACTTGCACCTGTGGCCTTTAGACCTATGGAGATATTTTATATCCCTACGAATATATCCGTAGGGCGGCTCTTTACCCTACGGTTAAATCCGTAGGGGCAATTGAATATTGTAGTAGTGTCGTTTGTCAAAAAATATATATAAGACAAGACTAGTTAAAACAGTCATTAACTTTTCAAAAAGCATGCATGTTGGAGATTGTTATTCAATAGTTTGATCAACCATAATATCTTGTCCCCTCTGCACATATTCTACCTACTTCCCTTAATTGTTCTAGAACTTAATCAAAAGCCTAAAGCCGGCTAGGATTTATCGGAAAAGTATCAAAAAGAATTACAGTGTCAAAATGAATTTTCATGTACTTATCTTTCACCATCAAGTGTGCACCTAGTCATGGTTAATTTTTAAAACTCAATGCACTGAACTTTTTTCAAAGGAGAACAGAGACGTGATTGACAAGTCATTTTTTTTTTGTATTAAGAAAGTGAACATGCATGTTACAAAGTCTTTTAACAAGTCTAATAAGTAGTTAACAATATTCTACTATCAATTTGTTGCATGGTTAGCAATGTATATTTATTTGATATTTTATAATTATATTCGCATGGCATCTAACAAAACACGCATTTGCACGCCTTTGTGCCTTCATGCATTTCTTAGGATCCAATGGTTGTGTGTACACGTGTGTTTTTTTAATAGGTAGATACACCTACCTTCCTTGTGCCTTGAATGAGGAGCACCCAAAAGAAAGTATTTGGGTTTGGCAATAACATATATTAATGACCAAATTTTCCAACATATTCAACATTACTTGAAGAACACAATGATAAGTGGGATAGAAAAATTAATATTGCAAGGCAGTTTACATGACAGTAAAACATGAAAGATTAGTAAGACGGAAAAAATTATGATAGGTTTTGATTAAAAGGGTAGTCGTGACAACATGTCTTCAATTGCAGTCTATTTTCTAAATATGTCACTTTTAGGACAACTAACTAGTCGAATTATCGAATTACATAAATTTCCATAGATTAAAGAGTTCCAATGATCGTGTATAAGTACTCAATAAGATATAATCGATCAAAAAGATTTAATAAGGAAAAACATGTTGACTTGAAGCTGGTATCACATGTTTTCTGTGAACGTCTCATAATTCAAGATGATGTTATAGCATCAAAGGAGTTTTCGCGGTAAAAAACCATGCATCTTTTCATGTCAAGATGGTATACAAGTTATTTTGTGGTTTTTTTTTATTTTTTTTGCCTTGTACTATTACAAAAGCAAAAAGGGCTTTTCTAAAGTTTGAAGGGTGACATTGAACATCAACAATTATAAAAAGCATGCATTTATTATGTACAAAATATTGGTAGTAGATCAAATTCATGCACATGATCATAACAAAATTAATTCTAGAGGAGTCTATTTTAGCAATTGCTTGAAGGAATATGCCAAATTCCAAAGAAGAAAAGAAAAACACAAACCATATAATAATATGTTGATGGGATTGAGCTCCACCTGTTATGGTCTGAGCTTGTCATGCAATCAGCAATCTAAGGAGGGTTTTTTCCCGAAGTATATATATTAAAATTATTAAAATAATATTATTTAAATTATATTTAGCAGAGTAGGACGGTTTCCCATCCCACCCGCATAGTGAGCGGGTTCTTAGAACCCGCCTCCACACTCATAGAGAAAAGGGCGCACTACTACAATAAGGGGTTGTCCCTACGGATAACGTTATCCGTATGGACAATAAAATGTTGCCCCTACGGATTAATCCGTAGGTCCCTTTAGTTGTCCCTAGGGTACTATACGAATTAATTTAAAAATATTAAAACGTAATTTATTATTTGGCCCTATAGAGCCACAAAAGAAGAACCTACGGTTTAATCCGTAGGGACATATATATGGATTATTAATAAAAAAATAAAGCACAGAAAACGTAATTTGTTTTTTGGCCTTACGGAACCCCAAAAGAAGGACCTACGGTTTAATCCATAGGGGCAGATAAAAGGGTTATTAATAAAAAATAAAGCACAGAAAAATCGTCGTTCCCAAAATAATTACCCTCATCTCTCTGCCGCGCGCGCCTCTCATCACCACCGCCCGCGTCTAATCGCCACCGCCCGCGCCTCATCGCCGCCGCCTTCCCGCGCACGCCTCTTCGTCTCCGACATCACCGTCGACTTCCTCTTCACCACCGCCCGCGTCTCGTCGCCATCTCCTCGTCTTCGCTACAGGTTAGTAAATTTCTTATTTTTACTTCTAGTTATTCGTTTGTTTCTGTTTTTGTTGATTAGGGTGAGAGTTAGGGTTGGTGTTAGGATTCAGTTTAGTGTTTAGGGTTCGGGTCAGTTAGTATTAGGGTTAGGGTTAGGGTTAATTAGGATTCGGGTCAGTTAGGGTTAGGGTTAGGGTTTGGGTCAGTTAGTGTTAGGCTTAGGGTTAAGGTTAGTTAGTTGCGATTAGGGTTAGGGTAAGACTTGGGCTAGGGTTAGGGTTAGGCCTTCATTATATGGTTAGGGTTAGGGTTTGGGTTTGGTTCAGGTTTAGGGTGGCTAGGGTTAATTAGAGGCTAGGGTTAATTTAGGTTAATTAGTGATAATTTGAAAGTGTTAGGATGTTGATTAGGGTTAATTAGGTTAATTTGGGTAAATTGGGTTAAGTTTGGGTTAATTAGGGATAATTTGTATTAGGGTAACGATTATGCTTAATTGTGGTTAATTTGGGTTATTTAGGGTTAGGGTTTAAGGCGCACTAGTTCATTTAGTAGGATACTCGATAATAACGTATACGTACAACTTTGCCATAAACGCAAGAAAAATTTACCCTAAACTAAAAACTTCGAACCCTTAATAACGAAACGTAAACGTAAAATCTATTCAAGTTAAATGTTCAAGTTATAACCAATATATGATAATCGATGATAATATGAAACTTTCATATTCTCCTCGATACTGATATATGGAAATCAAAGTGCCACTTAATCCCCGTCTATCGGTTAACATACGTTTGATATTCGTCGTGACATAGAACTATACGAAGGTTGTTAAATATCGGACGGTATAGTTCGGTACTAACAACCGTCGTATAATCTATGTGACGATGAGATTCAATCATATGATAACCGATAGATTTGTCCAGTGTGGACAAGTTAGGAATGTATAAAGCAAACACTTACATTCACTTGTGTTTTCATCCGTTTCGAGTTATTTCATCGGTACTTTTCCGCTGGTTCTCCGTGTACAAAAATAGATTAGATGTTCATTTCAACGTTATTTACAGCTTTGAAATGATTATCTATTCTATTACAGTGTACTCAGAGAACAGCGGGGAAGTGCTGCCGAAATTTACTCGAAACAGTTGAAAGCACAAACGAATGAGTGTCTGCTCTATACATTCTTAATGGGATAGAAGCCTTACCCCCGATAGCCGAAACACACACATACAACATGAATACACAACAAACGCACACACAGCACATACACACTAACAACTCTACACTTAAGTGAAATCATAAATTGAAACACTCATACATGCGTATCCTCAAATCTAATTTTGATTATCGATAATTTATTCTTTTCAACGACAAACGCACACACAAAACATATACACGGATTTTCTCCTTTGTCAGTAACCATCCTATTCTTAGATTTCTCAATATAGTCATCATAACCTACAATTTATATATTATACAGTCTAACATGGCCCATGAGTACATCAGAGTTAAAAACTGGAGGTATGTGGATTGGCAACAACGTATGCAACCTAAGTTTTTCGCAGGAGTTGCTGCTTTTATTGAATTTGCACGCGCACATAATAAGATCGTGTTAGAGAAGATTATGTGCCCGTGCGATAGATATGGGAATAAGTACTGGCAGAAGATAGAATTTACAGAACTTCATATCGTTAAACATGATTTTACTAGACTTTATACAACTTGGCTATATCACGGGAAAGAAGAAGAAGACAGTAATGCGGCAGAAAAAGAAGGAGAAGACAGTAATGCGGCAGAAGAAGGAGAATACGGTAATGCGGCAGAAGAAGAAGACGATAATTTCTTTCCAGGAGAATAAATGGAGGATATGGTAGAGTCTTCCCTAGGTGAATCTATTCGTACCGAAGATGACATTTCTTCCGGTCAAGGACCGCGTGCGGATAAATATGAAAATTTCATGAATAATGCTAGAAAACCAATTTATGAGAATGCAAAGTATTCCACCCTCTCATGGTCCGTCCAACTTTTCCAGATTAAGTGCCTAAATGGATGGAGCAACAAATCATTCATAATACTTCTTTCGTTCTTGAAAGATTCTATACCCCCAAGAAATAACGTGCCCGACAGCTGGTACGGAGCCCAGAAGATGATGTCTGATTTGGGTCTGAAGTGTGAGAAGATTCAAGTATGTCCTAAAAATTGCGTGTTGTACCGGAAAAAGAATTCAGATTTGAAAGAGTGTCCAACATGCGGAGAGACCAGGTATAAGCCGAAAGATTCTGATAAAAAGCCTGATATACCTGTCAAGATAGCACGATACTTTCCCATAACACAGAGGCTGCAGAGGCTATTCAGGTGTAAGAAAACAGCCGAAACAATGATTTGGCATCACCGTGCTTCTCCAAGTGAAGATGGAAAAATGAGTCATCCAAGAGATTCACCGGTATGGAAGGATTTCGATAGGAGCCACGAAATATTCAGTAGCGATCCTCACAATGTCAGGCTCGGACTCACTAGTGATGACTTCTGCCCATTCAACTATATGACTGAAAGCAACAGCACATGGCCCGTTGTAATGATAGTTTATAATCTGTCGCCTTAGTTAGCTATAGACCAATCATACTTTATGATGCCTCTCTTATCGACGGACTAAACTCACCGGGAAACAATATCGACGTCTATCTCCGACCTCTGATCAAAAAGTTAAAATCTTTATTTATTGATGGTGTAGAGACTTACGATGCAAACACAAATACAACCTTCATACTGTGTGTGGATTTAATGTGGACAATTAATGACTTTCCTGCGTATGGAATGCTATCAGGTTGGTCCGTACATGGTCACAAAGTATGTCCTTATTGCCATCAACATACAACATAGATTTACTGTGATATAATGTAATATTAAGAGTTATTTTATAATATATGTAAATTTTTTGCGAATTGCAGAGATTTCAGACCCTAGCGCAGGGTGGTACACCGAGCATGCTGACCGCGTATCTTGCCGTCCATGGCACCTCGACAGATCCCGCCACGGGCGAGCTTCGATACCCCGACACCGCTACCCAGGAGTATTGCATAAGTGTTAATATTTATTCAACCCCTATTTGAAATTTTTGTTTTGAAAAGTTCAAATTTAAATGAATACTTATATTTTACTGGTTAATGTGGGTGTAGGAGCGGGTGGTTGAGCAGGCGAAGGCATCGGGATCGATTTTACTGGACAGAACGATCCGATACTGCTGACCCCAGTCCTAGACGCAGCACACGGAGGGCACCACGGAGGTTGGGAGAGAGGCCGGGGACTGGGTCCTAGCGGGGCCCATATGAGGTCGGACTCCACTCCGGCGGTTACTTCTTCTATTTCCCGTGAGCGACGTCTACAGCAAGATGTTGCCACCTTGAAAGCCACCGTCTAGGAGTTGAAGGAGATGATGGTATGTATACTACTTAATAGTAAAATATTATATCATATTATAGATAGCAACATATCCAATATTTGTACGTAGCCTGAGCTTATTTGGTTGTAGACTTAGCTTTGATTAATCATACATACATAGAACTGTCTAATTAAAATAAACTACAATTTTCCAAACTAGATATCCAAACGAGGCCTAAGTCCCTAAGTATTCATAGATTGGGGTTTCGCAATAACCTAATAATGATACGAATTCAACTAATACACAGTTCTTACTCGTTTATTACACATAAAACTGAATAGACGCGACATGGTACTTCGGCTGAGGCTCCACATGCATCTCCTTCGGCTGCGGCTCCACATGCATCTCCTTCGGCTATGGCTCCACAAGCCACTATCTTGGCTGCGGTTGCGTAGATCACTCCTACAGCTCCACAGCCCGCTCAGACTCTCGCACAGTCCGCATTGGTCGAGTTGTTGACTCAGGATTTATCCGAGGAGCAGATGCGCCAGATTACGGCGATTATCAGAGGTGGAGTTGGACCGAGCTAGGGTAGCTTTTTGATTTTTATATTTTAAGCATGTATATACTTATATGATACATATTGTATATATTTTGGACGATATTGGTGGTGTTTGCGTGTTCACAATGATTTAGATTTATATAGTATTCTGTTTATTGATTTCTTTTATATATTATGCGTGTTCATGTTGATTATCGTACTGCGGTATTTGGTTATATAATGTATATATTATTGTGCACAGGGTGAGAAAAAACAGACAGCCCTTTTTTAAAAAAACCTGATAATTTGTCCCTACGGATTAATCCGTAGGGACAACATTTGCACCTACAGATTAATCCGTAGGGACAAACTTTGCCCCTACATATTTATCCGTAGGGACAAAATATCAGGATACCTGATATTTTGCCCCTATGACTCAGTAACAGGTGTTAGACTTGCCCCTACGGATTAATGCGTAGGGACATAAGGATGGACCTACGGAGGTATAAATCTGGCCCTACATATTACTCCGTAGGGGCATGTATTTGACCTACGGAGTAATACGTAGGGGAAACTACTTTATTTTATAATCCGATAAATTAAATAAATATTTTGTCCATACGGCTTACACCGTAGGGATATACTTACCTACTCAGTAATCCGTAGGGGCAATTATTCAACCGTAGGGGCATGTTTAAGGCAAAGACTTGCACCTGCGGCGTTTGCACCTGCGGTGACTTTTTGTGCCCCTACGAATATATCCGTAGGGGCAGTGGTTTACTCCTACGGCTTTATCCGTAGGGGCAAATCCTATTTGTAGTAGTGGCGGGTTTCTAGAACCCGCCCTCTTCTCTACGAGGGTAGGGGCGGGTTCTAGGAACCCGCCCTCTCCTTTATAAATGAGAAGGCGGGTTCCTAGAACCCGCCATATTTAAAAAAAAAATTTAAAAATAAATTAAAAATAGAATTTAAAAATCTCGTTTTTAAAAACCTGAATAAATAATAAGATTGTTGTTTTTGTTACGGATGGGTGACAGGTGTTATTACAGTTCATATAGAATTACTATAAATATGAATCTTGTATACACTTCATTAACAAAATGAATCTGTCAAAATAATAATAAAATTAGACATCCATTCGTAAAAGTATACAATTATCGCTTTCCCTTTCCCTTTCCCTTTCCCTTTCCCAATCCGAGGAGGCTTGACATAAGCCTATGTCTCTTGGGATGACTGGACAACCCTCCCGTTTCTTGGGTATATGGCGGCGGCGGCGGCTCTTCTGCTTCATCTTCAGTATCGTCTTGGACAGGCTGTTGTTCCGCAAATCCTGAATGTGGGACAGGTGTCGGATATGTGTTGCCTCCCAACAACTGTATGTAGGACAAAAAATCTGTCTCCCAACTGGGCTGTTGTTGCGAAGAACCTGTTCTGGTTTCATACTGCTGCTGTTGCACAAAACCTGGCCCCCATGGCTGCGCAAAACCTGTTCCGCAAGACTGTTGTTGTTGCGCAAAATCTGACCCCCAAGACTGCTGTTGTTGCGCAAAACTTGTCCTCCAAAACTGTTGTTGCTCCAGTTGTTGCGCTTGTTCAATATGTCATGGTTGCTGCTGACAGTATGGTGTTCCGAACCACTGATCCCGCTGCTCTGGATCTCCCTGATGCAGCGGGTCTAGTTCCAGCTCATACTGCTACTCTGGTGCCGGCTCATGCTGCGGCTCTGGTGCCAGCTGATGCTGCTGCTCTAGCGATGGCGATAAATGTGGAAGCATATTATATGAACTGAATATACCACCAATATATGAGTCTACAGTAAAAAATAAAGCCTGGGTATCCGGACCAGCATCAGTCGGATATAGATCCTATATCAATGATTGTATATGATGCAACCCACGAGCCTGTCGTTACATTAAAAATAAGATATAATTATTGACTCATAACGCCGGATGTTAAAAACTAATATAATTTAAAGAATTTAACTTGCCATTTCTCATTCCACGTGGCCTCTAGGCTCGTACTGCCGGATGTTTGGAAAGTAGTTAGGGGGAGCTGAAAGATATCTTACAGTGACATGCTTATACCATTGTAGATATGTTTCTGTAACGTCGGTGGTTGTTTGGTCACCTACTTGCTGTAAGGCAATATTACGCTGTCGATTCTCCTATCTCAGCAAATATTGATGATGATACTCTCTCCAATCACGCTCCGCCTTTTCTCCTCACATGTCTCCCTCTATTGTCATAGGCGCAGACGGCGGAATAGGAATATGTTGTAATCTACTGAACTGTCGCAACACCCGGTCCAGTAGGTGCATGACCACGATATTAATGCATAGTAGTGGAAATCGAGCCCACAAAACCGGCTCTCCTTCGATACAGATACCGGGTAATCCTTGCAGACGATCTGCTGTATAAGACGTCCACGTGAACTGCACAAATAATATAGTACAAAAATTGTAATGAAGCTAATTTAAAAATTTTAAACAAAGTTAATTACCTAATATATTGTTAGCTGAGTCGCCTCCATGCGATTCAACTCATCTCTATAATACTTAAGTACTCGACGAGGAGCCTGTTCATAACAGAATACTGCATTTTATACCGCCCATTCTTACGCTCGTGTGTTTATAGGTAGGTGCTTTTTATCCGTGTTTATCACATATTTGCAGAATACAGGTTCTCGGTTCTAAAACGGTGAGATTCATGGAAAACACGACAAAATCCGGGTTCCTGCCAACCACTGATAAAACACGGTCTCCGCTCTCTATCCGTGTGTTGCCAGATATCAGTTTAAGAGACAAAATGTCAAATCAATGTCGCTTTCATGCACAAGGCTCAATGGTAGCACAAGATCCAAGAGATCTACGCGGAGCTCGAGGCAATCATTCCAAATCTTGACAAAAAGTCCACCTTTCCTCAACAGAAATTCTGGAAGAAATATGAAAGTAATTTCAGAAACTACATGTACCAGACAACAGGGGACACCAAACCAGGAAAACACCAGAAATCCCCAAGACCAATTCCTCTAAACGGCCGCGGAAGCGCGGCCAAATGGGGGTTTTGGCCGCCCTTCCGCGGCCATGTGGGGCCCACTCACAGTCGTCTTTTGGGGGCTTTTTTGTAACTTCATGTTGAGGCTTCTGGTTGCCCTAGAACTCCAACTCCCTGCCTATAAATACAGCAGAACTTGCCAAAGCCAAGGGTCATTCTTTGTATTCTTTTGTTCCTCTTTCTTTTGTAGTTTTTAGTTCTTTTTCTTCTTCTTCTTCATTCCTCTTCAATGAATTGTAGTGAGAGCTTTTTATGGATGTGAATAAAGATGAGGGTTTTGTATCATTCTCTTGTGCTTCTTCTTCCCCTTTGAGATTTTTGCTTTCTCTTGCTCATTCAACCTCTTCATTGAGCTTGAATGGTTAAGGGTTAGTTATTGATCTCAAAGGTCGTATTTTCTCCCGGGACTAGTTCTTCACTTCACATGCGTTTTCTACCCTTCCCTTGATCTTGCAACCTCTTCATTGAGCTTGCAAGTTTAAGGGTTGGCTATTGAGCACATGCTTGGCTTGGGTTCTACTTCCGTGTTCTTTTCTTGTTCTTTTTATTACTCGCTTTTTATTACTTGTCTTTTTATTACTTGCAATTTTATTCATGCACTTTAATACTTGTATCTTTTCTTTTCTTTGTTCTTTTCTTTTTGTTCTCTTTTGTTCATTTTGTGAATGTTGTAATTATTGTTGTTGTTAAGAATTAATACGGTATTGTAAGTTAAAGTTTCCTTGCCAATTCCTTTTCCCGTTATTTTCCATTTGAACTTCGCCCAAACCATACGCAAGCGCTCCGTTAGGCTCCGTACCCTGACAAGGTAACGGTGATTCCTAACCGCGACCGGTTGCGTTCGGTTTGGCCGGAGGCGAACGCAAGAGACAAGAACGGAAGGACAAGGGTAAATAAGCCGTATTCCACGAATACCGCGCTTAAATCCCCTAATCCACGTTGTTGCCGATTGCTTAGCTTCAATTGGTCAAGACTCGGCTCAAAGGTTTTGAGTACGGATTTCTTAGCTTACAATCTCGTATTTTCTTAACAACTTTATACTTGCAGATAAAACACTTAGGTTAGACTGAACAAACATACAGATTCTTTATTGACTCGTCTAAAGCAAGAAGGTAAGATAACACCATCTCCCTGTGGACCGACCCGTGCTCACCGGCTAGCTGCATAGCGACACCGTCCTGATCGCGGTAAACTTTAATTCTTTCATCCGACACGCCAAAAGCGTGCGATCAGAGCCTTATAAGATTTCTTGCCACTCCACCAAAAGCCGAGAGGCTTTCCAGGGGTATCCACGGCAGAAATATTAATGCGATCTAGTCTTCCCATACACATGTGCTCGCATGACCAAATCTATATATAAAGTGTCAGATGATAAGAGAAAGAACCAATATTACAATTTTGCAAATGTCTATCTGTTAAAAAATATTATGTACCTGAAGAAATGTAATACAGCCACAAATTTTATTCTTCGTAGGAGCACATGCCTTATCTAGTTCCTTTAAAGATGGGTCAGGACCCCTGCTCTCCAAGCATACTGGCCACACACATCAAAATCCGTAAGAAACCGAAGATATAAAAAATGGACATGCGTTACTGATTGGTCCGGCATCAACCAAAAACCGATCATTTACATAATATAGGTACGTGCATGTCTATCCAAGACATCATCGGTAGCTTCATCAGGATATTAGTAAATGTATTTTTGAGCCAGTTTAAACTGATCTTATACCCCTTAGTATACCCTCCTGCTACCTGAATTTTACAAATAATTGTTAATTAATATCACTGTAATATACTTAAACTTTTGATTAAAAAATTACAAATTATACCTGTCCGAAAGCAGACTCAATATATGTATCCCAATATGGGTGCTCGGTATCTGGACCCACAATTATACCTCCGACCAATTCAAGGCCATTCACCCGTAAACCAAGTAAAATGCCAATATCCTGGAGTGTGATAGTGGCCTCACCCCATCTAAGATAAAAAGTGTAAGTCTCTTTTCTCCAACGCTCAACAAGAGAAGTAACGAGACTGTGGTCGATT
Organism: Agapanthus africanus; assembly: GCA_030015575.1. NCBI lineage: Eukaryota > Viridiplantae > Streptophyta > Magnoliopsida > Asparagales > Amaryllidaceae > Agapanthus > Agapanthus africanus. Next base: position 72,838,963 of record CM057338.1, read on the forward strand.
TGGATATGACGAAGCAATGAAGCTTTATAAAATCCGGCTCTTCGAATCCGCTCGATTATACGATAATCAGTAACTTGTCACTTGTCAGAACTATGACTGACGGTTATAAGATTATCTCCACCTTGCAAAATTTAATCATATTATTTTCAACTATTAGAATTAAAAGAAATGGGATATTGAAACAAATTTAATAAGTTTTGAATCTTTCCTCCCCGTGTAATATACTGAAAGATCTATGGTCGTTTTGATTTACGAGCAGTGATTTATCGAATGATTGATTCTCCATTGAAATTATTTTGATATTACAATTACTGAAAGATTGAGATGGTTGGTGGGTTTAGAAGGGAATCTGGATAGAGATATTGAAAATCAGAAAGAAGAGGACGGGGTTTTAAAGGAAAAGGAGGACGTGTTCCAAGAACCCGCCCTCACCTTTACCCACAGAAAGTTTCTGTCTTTTCCTAAAACATAATGTCAAGTGTGGTGTCAAATCATGCTTTTGTTTTTTTCTTAAAACATATTCTCAAGTGTGTTGTCAAATCTTACTTTAAAAAAGTAATCATAGGTGTGTTGTCAAATCATACTTTTTGTTTTTTTTTAAAAGTAATCATAGGTGTGTTGTCAAATCTATTCCATGATCTCGCTCTCTCATTTTGCAAAGGAGATGGCGGGTTTTTAGAACACGCCCCCTTCAATAATTTTATACCAGCGGGTTCTTAAAAGCCGTCCTCTAAATTAAAAATAAGGAATGTAAATAGCCCGTGACTCTTAACCCAATAGCCCATGACTCTGACCCATTGTATTGTCAAATCGAATTAGTCACAAGGGAATAGCGGGTTATAAGAACCCGCCCTCTCATTTAAAAAGAAGATAGCGGGTTCCTAAAATCCGTCCTCTAAATTAAAAATAAGGAATGTAAATAGCCCGTGACACTTGACCCAATAGCCCGTGACTCTGACCCATTGTATTGTCAAATCGAATTTATCACAAGGGGATAGCGGGTTACAAGAACCCGCCTTCACATTTAAAAAGGAGAGGGCGGTGTTCTCGCCAAAAATTTCTGCGCGGAAGAGTCTAAGGTATCAAATGGCAGCGATACGCTTAAGGAAATGTGAACCAGTATCTTCCGGCCTGTATTTTGATAAACTCCCGAAGGAGGAACTATTAAATTCTGATGGTATTGGAAGAAACTCGAAAAATCCTTCGATTTGATATATTATGGGCTTCATAACTCATCCGGGATCAAAAGTTATGAGCAAATATGCTATGCACTGTTCCCTGATTAAAAATCAGGAATTACCTCAATGAGGTGTCACGTGCTCACACGTGACCAATGGTCACGTGTTGACACGTGATAGTTAAAACAGAAATAAAAAACGGCTGAAGAAGGACCTAATTAGGGGTCACGTGCTCACACGTGACCAATGGTCACGTGTTGACACGCGATAGTTAAAACATAAATAAAAACAAATGGCTAAAGGAAATACCTCAATGAGGTATCACGTGCTCACACGTGACCAATGGTCACGTGTTGACACGTGATGGTTAAAACTGAAGCGTAAATAAACGCTGAGAAAAGGACTCAATTGGGGGTCACGTGCTCACACGTGACCAAGGGTCACGTGTCAGCACGTGACTGGCTCCAAAAGCCTCACAGTTAATAGAATTAAAATTCTAAAAGCTTCTAAACCTTTCCAAATGGAAAAGGATTATGGGGACCGTTGGATTAAAGATCCAAGAGTGATTACAAATCACAAATTTATGGAAATATTTTAGACAAGGAAAGATTTCCCTGAAAATCCCACCAGAAATAACAAACAGAATATCTTTGGATTTAAAATCTAAAGGTGAATAAAATTCATTGTGTGATCTAAAGGATCATATTAATTATGAAATCAATTAAAATATTTCAATGAAAGATTCACAACAAATTGATTCTTTTCTTTCTCCTATAAATAGGAGCCAAGAAGAGAAGAGAAGGGGGTCTACCTTTTTGGAGAGAAGAACAGAGAGAGGAGAATTTAATTCTCAAGAGAGAAGAAAAGAAAGGAGAATTTAATTCTCAACAAAGAAAACCCTAGGTGAGAAAAGAAAGGGGATTAAAACTTCAATAAAGAGAATTTAATTCTCAATCCAAGAGTTTAACTCTTATACAAAAAAGAACTTAGTTCTTCTTCTGGTTGAAGATCTGCACAGAGCACATCTCCCCATAAGTTGAGAATTTAATTCTCATAGAGTCGAGATCCTGCCATGCAGATCCTAAACTTAGAAGGGGAATTGAGTTATGAGAATTTAATTCTCCCAAAACAAAACTAGGGTTTAACCCGATATGAGAATTTAATTCTCCCAAAGTTATAGGAATTTAATTCCTCCAAATAAAATTAGGGTTCAACCCTGTATGAGAATTTAATTCTCCTGAAAGTATAGGAATTTAATACTTTCAAGATGGACAGAACTAGGGTTTAACCCTATATAAGAATTTAATTCTTTTACATATATAGGAATTTAATTCCGCCAAAACAAAGTTAGGGTTTAACCCTACAGAGAATTTAATTCTTAAAAAAGAGACTTGTAAAATCTCTGTGCATGAAAAAAGCTGAGGTCACGTGTCCCCACGTGACCCTTGAAAAGATCCCTGAAGAAAAGAAGCTTTGAGGCAATGCCTCACGTGCTCCCACATGACTCCCAAAACGCAGAAAGAAAAAGTAAAGGAAATGAAGGCTTTGGGCGCTCTCACGTGTTAACACGTGACCCCTTGGCAAACGCTTTAACAGTCAGCGCATAAATTCCCATCACGTGTCAACACGTGATGCTCAAAATAAAAAATAATAAAAAGTGTTTAACACTTAATTGCAGAACGAGGTAAAAGGGGATCTGGTCCCACCTTTGGGCGCTCTCACGTGTCCCCACGTGACCCCACTTTCTTTAGTGTTTAACACTAATTCGAGAACTTTATACCCAGTATTTAACACTGGTGTTTTCTAGTGTGTAACTAATTTGACAACATCATTTCCAGTGTCTGTTGTTTGCTAGTGTTTAACACTAATTTGGGGGATTATATTTCCAGTGTTTAACACCGATTATCTTTTAGTGTTTAACACTAATTTGAGAGTTTATCTCTAATGTTCAATACTGAGGTTCTCCAGTGTTTAATACTACTTTTAACCAAATTGGCTAATTATCCAGAGGTAAAGCCTATATGAGAAGATAATTCCTCCGAATGGCGGCGCGACGACAGGAATTTAATTCCTCTTAAAATGAAGTTAGGGTTTAACCCTATTCAAGAATTTAATTCTTTTACATATATGGGAATTTAATTCCTCTGAAAAGAAAATTAGGGTTTAACCCTATATGAGAATTTAACTCTTTCATAATAGGGGTTTTAATCCCCCCCAGAATCATAATTAGGGTTTAACCCTATGAAGAATTTAATTCTTAAAAGATAAAGAGATTTGCAAGCATGCAAAGAACCAGGATCACGTGTCCCCACGTGACCCCTGAAAAGATCCCCAGAAATGAGAAGGAAAGAGCTCAGAGGCAACGCCTCACGTGCTCCACGTGACCCCCGAAACACAGAAAGAAAAAGTAAAAGAAATAAAGGCCTTGGGCACTCTCACGTACTCCCACGTGACCCCTTGGCGGACGCTTTAATGATCAGTGCTTGAATCCTCCTCACATGCCAGCACGTGATACTCCAAAATAAAATATAAAAAGTGTTTAACACTTAATTGCAGAACGAAGAAAAGGGATCTGGTCCCACCTTTGGGCGCTCTCACGTGTCCACACGTGACCCCTCTTTTTTTAGTGTTTAACACTAATTTAGGGATTATATTTCCAGTGTTTAACATTGATTGTTTCTAGTGTTTAACACTAAATTGAAAATTATATTTTCAGAGTTTAACACTGATTGTCTTTTAGTTTTTAACACTAATTTGAGAGTTCTACCTCCAGTGTTTAACACTGTTGTTCTTTAGTATTTAACACTACTTTTAGCCAAATTGGCTAGTTCTCCAGAGGCAAAAGTCCCTCCTCGAAATGAATCTCAAAATTGAGGAAATCAAAAACAAAATGTTGTCAGAGCCCCCCCAAACCTCTATTTAGAACTGCTGAAGGATGAGGGGCTGAACCCAAACAAATGTCTAATGGCCCAAAGGGCCAATATTTCAAACATAATTGGACTTAGCCCAAACTGACCATAAGTTCTCAAATCATCTTGAACTGAGAACATTTGCTCTTTCAACCAACACATTGGTTCAAGGGTAAATCTCTGAACTCCTCTGATATCTGTCGTTGTAATCCTTCAACGTCGTCTGTGAGGTGACGGGCCCCGACAACCACACATCGATACGGACTGTGGGGTCCTTAAACTCATGGACTAATGCATCCTTAAACCAACAACATGGACTAATGCGTCCTTAAACTCACGGACTAATGCATCCTTAAACCAGTATTCGTCCCCAAAATGGGAATGATGGACCACCATGTCCCTAAACTGGAAATCGACCGCAATGTCATTAAACTAAACAATAGAGTCAATTGCTCTCTTGTCGGATCCAAACGATCCCGTTAAGTTGATCTGAGTCTGGAGATTAGGCTCGCGTATCCTTAACGAACATTTAAGTAGATCTTAGCCCCAAATATGGCTAACGTATCCTTAAACCAAAACACCAAACCCAAATCTAAGAAAATACAGATTTGGACTAATCCACGTCCTACGGACGACGACATAAATTAGTCTCCGTATACAATTCACGGGCAACCACAAACAAAACAAACACCCACGACACGAAGTGAAATTCTGGAGAAAGAGAAAGTTATTGCAGTGATGCAGTAGCGTAATTAACTGCAGAGGCTTGCGCCTGCAGGGAAGAGCGTCCCCACAATCAAAAACCCCTCAAACGAGGGGGAATCTGAAGAAATCTGCTACATCGGCCGCATCCGTTTAAACCTCCGATATACGGTGCCATAAATCAACTTGGCATCTTCGGAGAGGTGGACGGATAGCACCAATTAGCATCTACCCCCAGATTCAGGCAAGACAGTCTGTCTTCCCGGTTTCCAGCGGTAAACAGATTCTGGCACGCCCGGTGGGACCTTTTCCTCTTTCCACTACACACTTCGTGTGTCGTGTTTTTCCGCGATCAAATAATCGCGGTGTGTATGTTTGCGGTTGCCCTTAGGGGAGTGGATACTGAAGTCGGTGCTTCGTCTCTATGAAGAATGACGTTTGTTCCCACCTTAGCAACTCAGGCTCTGTCATATCTGGTGGAGTCAAGTACGGGCCACTTACAGACTCAAATCTCTGCAATCCGGCTCTTCAAGAAATCAACGGGCTTCTCTTTGGGTCGACGCTCCCACCTCCCACCCTCGGTGGCTCAACGCTGATAGAGGAAGCCCAGAGGAAGTTTGTCGTCCATAGGCGGGCTCCCCAAGCAGCAGTTTTGCCGAAGGAATCAGTCCTCAAACAACTGGCACATGCCAAGGACCAAGGTCGACGCAGGGGGCAAAATATTCAAGTTCTCAAAGGAAACAGGGGGCAGGCTCGGCAAAATCATGAAGCTAATCAAATCCCGGCCGTTAGAAACGGTCGACGTCGATACCAGTGTCATACAAAATGAGCTGGGGGCAGTTCTCCCTATGCTCCTGTTTCAACCCCAATGGTGAATATTGTTGTTCCAACTGGGAACAACTTCAAATTGTTGTGAAGGGTTAGACAAAGTTCTCCTACCGCAATATTGAAGAAGTCTTCACAGCCCATGGAAATCCCACGAGAGCAGAAACCAGTTCGCTCCCTGAGACAACTTTCCTCATCTATATATAAGGTGTGGAAGCAGGAGAAAGGGACTCACCCCAAGACGGATCCTAATACAACAGTTCCTCCCAAAACCAAAGCGGCTTTTCACAAAAAAGAGAGGCTCAATAATGCTCAAGTGCCCGAAGAAAACTCCAAAGGCCAAAACTCCAAACACCCCAAGCCTGGGGGCATGGTAGTTCATATAATCTATGTGGTGAATTCCAAAGACGAAGTTCGAGCTTCTACTAGTCACCGACCTCAAACTCGGTCCTTAACAAAAGTTCAACTGCAACATGAAAAGCTGCAGGAGATACTTGCTCAGGCGGCACCACTCCCTAATCCATCGTCTAAGGCAAATCCCGAAGACGCACCTGGAGAAAAAATAGAGAAGGAGTCGGATATTGATTTCCTAAAGCGCGCTCTGAAAAAGGGAGATGCAGAAGCGGCAGAAATGTCCAGTAAAATGAACCAGATGGCCCTTCTGATTCAGAATATGGCTGGAATGATGGTTCAATCGAAACCACCGGCAGATGAACTGCCGGTAGTCTGTCTTAAAGATAAAGATGACATTTCAAATCCTCTACAAAGCTCATCGATGGCTGAGGAGGAAATGATTCCTAAAAGCAAAGCTGAACGAATATATCACTCAGCAAATCAAAGCTCACTATGCCAGTGAAGCCGCAAATAGATCAATCAAGGTTGGTTGGCCGTATCCGACATGGCACGACCAAATAAAGTACCCGCCAGGATACACGATCCCTAAATTCCATGTGTACAAGGGGACAGGGAATCCACATCAGCATGTCGCTCAATTCAGGTCCTTATGCGGCAACACTGGAGGCGATGACAAACTGTTACTTCGCCAATTTGTCGGCAGCTTAGCAGAAACGGCCTTTGAATGGTATTCGGAGCTACCTAACGACTCTGTCAAAACATTTGCGGAGATGGAGCTATTGTTTACACAAAGATTCCCGAGTGCTAGCGGACGCAACCCGATCACGGCATTGATCAACGCCAGGGTAAGGCCAGGCGAAACTTGGGTCCAGTATGCGATACGGTGGCGTGATCTATGGTCAAAGTGCGAGCAGCGCATCGAAGAAGCTCCTGCCTTGGGCATGTTCGTGGGCACTCTTGATCCGCAAGCGACCATCTCGCAATTCATGATGTTCTTCAAGCCAACTACTTCCAGGCCTTGATTAACGAGTTGGCCCAAATGGATCAGATGGGTCATAGATCATCTCCTTCAACGACGGATCCTCGGAATGAAAAGGGGAAAGGAAAAGCAACTTTCATCGTTAATACTCAACAACGGCCGAGCAGCTTGAAGCCAGTTGTTCGCCAAAACAATGTGTGTCCACGCCTATCCCTTGAGGAAAGACTTGGATGTCCTTACTCGTTTCCTTAGAATAAAACAAGGAGACTGTTCGAGCTGGTAGTGCGCAACAGACTCATCAATCTGCCGAATCCAAAACGTCCGTTGCAGCCAGGCGATGTCAACGATCTTAATTACTACCCTTACCACCAAGCGGTAAGCCATCCAATCGAAGATTGCTTCATTTTCAAAGGCTGGATTGAGGACCAATACCAACAAGGCAAGTTCGCATTATCCGAAAACTGGAAGGTGAGCCCGCCACAACCACACGCTTCGAAAAAGATGGATATGCCGGGGGCATCATGCTCATTCATAGGGAAAGCCCCATGGACCGAAATGTCCTTAAACTAACAACGGACCACTATGTCCTAAAATTAGTCGTTGACCGAGATGTCGATAAACTACGGTGGGTTGCAACATCTCAAAACCGATACAAAAAAAAAGAATAAAAAAAATAAAAATAAAAACGGTATGTCCATAAGCAAAAAGGGCACGGATGAAAACCCGAAAGCGCTCCGTGAGTAAAAACAGCAGGGATACCGACGAGTGTTTGTGAAAACCTGAAAGGGCGCAAGCTCGTTAGAAAAATAAAAAGAATAAAAAAAAAGAGAGAAGAAAGACGGTATGTCCATAAGCAAAATGGGCACGGATGAAAACCCGAAAGGGCTCCATGAGTAAAAACAGCAGGACTACCGGAGAGTGTTTGTGAAAACCGGAAAGGGCGCAACCTCGTTAAAAGAACGCTTACGGGGTCCTCTCGACCTTGTAAGGAGAAACCACCTGTGTGAGATCCTTACGACTCACAAGGGAGCAACACACTTAGGGACCCTCACGATTCCTAAGGAGAAATTACACTTGCAAGAATCTCACGACTCGTAAGGAGAACTCTCTTATGGGACCCTCAAGGCTCATAAGATTTGAAAGTCTTAAGTTACAGAGACCTGAACCTGTTCTTAAGCAACTCCCACAACCTTCGATAGTGCCCTACAAGTGGCTCAATACTGACCCTTGTATACAATCCACGGGCGCGAATAAACATTTCCCCAGCAAAGTCCCACCCGTGATTAGGGATATGTCCATATGGTGAACAACCCATGTAAATCCTCTCGACTTATAAGGAGAAAACCCTTTTGTAAGATCCTTACGACTTACAGAGGAACATACACTTAGGAATCCCCACGATTCCTAAGGAGAAAACACACCTACAAGATCCTCACGACTTGAAGGGAGAAATACCTTTGTGAGACCCTTACGGCTCATGAAGTCAAAACCCTTAGTTGACAGAATCCTAACCCTGTTTACTAAGCCACCTTTGTTCGACATCGACAGAGGCAAATGATGATTCGCTCCTGGCGATATCCCAGTTGTAGCGATGTTGATGCCTAAACCGGTATCAAATTCCAAGTCCTTTAATGGCAAATGATGATCCGCTCCTGGCAATATTCCAGTCGTAGCGATGCTGATGCTGAGATTGGCACCAGATTCCAAGTTCCACACTCGCGATAAGAAATCAGCGAGCTAAAAATGCATATGAAATAGCCGAAATGATAGGGCAGCTTGCAACGAAATCAGCAAGTAAAAATGTATGCATACAAAATAGCCGAAATGATTGGGCAACTCGCAATAAAAAGTAACGAGTAAAAAGAAAAACAGCCGAAATGATTGGGCACCGCGAAAAATAGCCGAAATGATTGGGCAATTACGACCTTCGCGATATAGAAGCTGAAATGATAGAGCATCGCGGAAAGAATAAAAAAAATGATGATGAAAGAATGAAACATTTTGCCCTACAGGTGAGATCACATCTATCCCTGTATACAATCCAGGGGCACGAACAAAGAGGGAACCATACCTTCCCAACAGGCTCCATCAGAAAACAAAGCCAAATCTCGACGGTTCATAGACAACCTAGAGACAACCTCGACATCTGTCGCAATATTGCAGACACAATGTCAACAAACGAAGCGAAAGAAGATCCCTAGCTTCAGGGTCTTGACGGAAACTCATATAAAACCTGAAAGACTATAGGAGATCATCTCACACCAACATGAAGTGATCACCACCTCGACGTTCGTCTCGACACAACAGACGAAATGTCACTACAGCATCCTTCCTCCAACAGGATTCGGACACACCAAAGCAAATGAAGCGAAGGCCAAATTCCTAGCTTCAGGGTCTTGACGGTAACTCATATAAAACCGGAAAGACCATCGGAGATAATCTCACACCAATATGAAGTGATCACCACCTCGACGTTCGTCTCGACACAACAGACGAAATGTCACTACAGCATCCTTCCTCCAACAGGATTCGGACACACCAAAGCAAACGAAGCGAAGGCCAAATTCCTAGCTTCAGGGTCTTGACAGTAACTCATATAAAACCGGAAAGACCATCGGAGATCATCTCACACCAGCATAGAGTGATCACTACGTCTACATTCGTCTCGATACAGCAGACGAGATGTCACTATAGCGTCCTTCCTCCAACCGGATTCAGACGCAACAAAGCAATCGAAGCAAAGGCCAAATTCCTAGCTTCAGGGTCTTGACGGTAACTCATATAAAACCTGAAAGACTATCGGAGATCATCCCACACCAGCACGGAGTGGTCACCACCTCGACGTTCGTCTCGATACAGCAGACGAGATGTCACTATAGCGTTCTTCCTCCAACCGGATTCAGACGCGACAATGCAATCGAAGCAAAGGCCAAATTCCTAACTTCATGGTCTTAACGGCAAGTCATATAAAGCCTGAAAGACAATCGGAGATTATCTCGCACCAGTGCGGAGTGGTCACCACCTCGACGTTCGTCTCGACACAGCAGACGCAACATCACCAAAAGGAGCCACGACAAAATCCCTAGTTCCAAATCTCGACGGTTCACTAGCAACCTAGAGACAACCACGACATTCGTCTCAATACAGCAGACGCAATGCAAGCAAACGAAGCAAAGGCCAAATTCTTAGCTTCAGGGTCTTAATGGCAAGTCATATAAAGCCTGAAAAACAATCGGAAATTATCTCGCACCAGTGCGGAGTGGTCACCACCTCGACATTCGTCTCGACACAGCAGACGCAACATCACCAAAAGGAGCCACGGCAAAATCCCTAGTTCCAAACCTCGACGGTTCACCAGCAACCTAGAGACAACCACGACATTCATATCAATACAGTAGACGCAATGCAGGCAAACGAAGTAAAGGCCAAATTCCTAGCTTCAGGGTCTTAACGGTAAGTCATATAAAGCCTGAAAGACAATCGGAGATTATCTCACACCAGTGCGGAGTGGTCACCACCTCGACGTTCGTCTCGACACAGCAGACGCAACATCACCAAAAGGAGTCACGGCAAAATCCCTGATTCCAAATCTCGACGGTTCACCAGAAACCTAGAGACAACAGCGACATTCGTCTCGATACAGCAGACGTGATGCCAACAAACGAAGCAAAGGCCAAAATCCTAGCTTCAGGGTCTTAACGGCAAGTCATATAAAGCCTGAAAGACTATCGGAGATCATCCCACACTAGCGCGGAGTGTTTATGACTCATCGGGGCTCTCCAAAATGAGCCTAATCTCAAGTAAAAAGCGGCATGGCAAAATTCCTAATGCTTGCTCATCCGACGGTCAAACTGCTTAGGAGGATTGCTTGAAGACGTCTTGTCCAGCCCCAGAAGGGATTGGAGACACGACAATCGCAAGGCTACTCAAACAGCAAAACTGCCTATCGAGGAATACATCAGCCGATACGGCGGTATGATGGACAAAACCCTAAGTACCACAGACCCTAACGGACCTCTGTCGTAAAGATCAGAGGTTAACTGTGATGTTAGGATATTCTTACGAGAAATGCTCGATTCGTCTCGACTCGTGAGGAAATTAGTATCTTTGCGAGAAATGCTCGATTCGTCTCGACTCGTAAGGAAAAGCCTTAGGCAGCGGGGATTAAAAAACCTGTTTCTTAAGCACTGGGACCCTGCAAGTCGATCCAAAACGGTCTCTTGCATACTATCCACGGGTCACACTCTCCAAAGTCAAATCTCGACAAAGAGAGAAACAACCGCTTACGGGTCCTCTCAACTCGTAAGAGGGAAAATTCTCTTATAAGATCCTTACGACTTATAAGAGAAAACACACTTAGGAGTCCTCACGACCCCTAAGGAGAAAATACACCTACGAGATCCTCTCGGTCCGTAGGGAGAAAAGTCTTTGTGAGACCCTCACGGCTCATAAAGTTGAAAAGTCTTAGGCTACAAGGACCCTAAACTTATCTCCTAAGCCCTCAATTCCATGGCTACTCATAACTTTGCACTACTTCACCCACGTATATACTTACATGGGCAAAGTAGTGGGGGTCATTTGTTCCCGCCAAAAATTTCTGCGCAGAAGAGTCCAAGGTATCAAATGGCAGCGATACGCTTAAGGAAATGCGAACCAGTATCTTCCGGCCTGTATTTTGATAAACTCCCAAAAGAAAAACTATTAAATTCTGATGGTATTGGAAGAAACTCGAAAAATCCTTCGATTTGATATATTATGGGCTTCATAATTCATCCGGGATCAAAAGTTTTGAGCAAATATGCTATGCACTGTTCCCTGATTAAAAATCAGGAATTACCTCAATGAGGTGTCACGTGCTCACACATGACCAACGGTCACGTGTTGACACGTGATAGTTAAAACAGAAATTAAAAAAACGGCTGAAGAAAAACCCAATTGGGGGTCACGTGCTCACACGTGACCAATGGTCACGTGTTGACACGTGATAATTAAAACAGAAATAAAAACAAATGGCTAAAGGAAATATCTCAATGAGGTATCACGTGCTCACACGTGACCAATGGTCACGTGTTGACACGTGATGGTTAAAATTGAAGCATAAATAAACGCTGAGAAAAGGACTCAATTGGGGGTCACGTGCTCACACGTGACCAAGGGTCACGTGTCAGCACGTGACTGGCTCCGAAAGCCTCACAGTTAATAGAATTAAAATTCTAAAAGCTTCTAAACCTTTCCAAATGGAAAAGGATTATGGGGACCGTTGGATTAAAGATCCAAGGGTGATTAAAAATCACCAATTTATGGAAAGATTTTAGACAAGGAAAGATTTCCCTGAAAATCCCACCAGAAATAACAAACAGAATATCTTTGGATTTAAAATCCATCGGTGAATAAAATTCATTGTGTGATTTAAATGATCATATTAATTATGAAATCAATTAAAATCTTTCAATGAAAGATTCACAAAACAAATTGTTTCTTTTCTTTCTCCTATAAATAGGAGCCAAGAAGAGAAGAGAAGGGGATCTACCTTTTTGGAGAGAAGAACAGAGAGAGGAGAATTTAATTCTCAAGAGAGAAGAAAAGAAAGGAGAATTTAATTCTCAACAAAGAAAACCCTAGGTGAGAAAAGAAAGCGGATTAAAACTTCAATACAGAGAATTTAATTCTCAATCCAAAAGTTTAACTCTTATACAAAAAAGAACTTAGTTCTTCTTCTGGTTGAAGATCTGCACAGAGCACATCTCCTCATAAATTGAGAATTTAATTCTCATCGGGTCGAGATCCTGCCATGCAGATCCTAAACTTAGAAGGGGAATTGAATTATGAGAATTTAATTCTCCCAAAACAAAACTAGGGTTTAACCCGAAATGAGAATTTAATTCTCCCAAAATTATAGGAATTTAATTCCTCCAAATAAAATTAGGGTTCAACCCTGTATGAGAATTTAATTCTCCTGAAAATATAGGAATTTAATCCTTTCAAGATGGACAGAACTAGGGTTTAACCCTATATAAGAATTTAATTCTTTTACATATATAGGAATTTAATTCCTCCAAAACAAAATTAGGGTTTAACCCTACAGAGAATTTAATTCTTAAAAAAGAGACTTGAAAGATCTCTGTGCATGAAAAAAGCTGAGGTCACGTGTCCCCACGTGACCCTTGAAAAGATCCCTGAAGAAAAGAAGCTTTGAGGCAATGCCTCACGTGCTCCCACATGACTCCCAAAACGCAGAAAGAAAAAGCACAGGAAATGAAGGCTTTGGGCGCTCTCACGTGTTAACACATGACCCCTTGGCAAACGCTTTAACAGTCAGCGCATAAATCCCCATCACGTGTCAACACGTGATGATCAAAATAAAAAATAATAAAAAGTGTTTAACACTTAATTGCAGAACGAGATAAAAGTGGATCTGGTCCCACCTTTGGGCGCTCTCACGTGTCCCCACGTGACACCTCTTTCTTTAGTGTTTAACACTAATTCGAGAACTTTATACCCAATGTTTAACACTGGTGTTTTCTAGTGTGTAACACTAATTTGACAACTTCATTTCCAGTGTTTAACACTGTTGTTTGCTAGTGTTTAACACTAATTTGGGGGATTATATTTCCAGTGTTTAACACTGATTATCTTTTAGTGTTTAACACTAATTTGAGAGTTTATCTCCAATGTTCAATACTGAGGTTCTCCAGTGTTTAATACTACTTTTAACCAAATTGGCTAATTTTCCAGAGGCAAAGCCTATATGAGAAGATAATTCCTCCGAATGGCGGCGCGACGACAGGAATTTAATTCCTCTTAAAATGAAGTTAGGGTTTAACCCTATTCAAGAATTTAATTCTTTTACATATATGGGAATTTAATTCCTCTGGAAAAAAAATTAGGGTTTAACCCTATATGAGAATTTAACTCTTTCATAATAGGGGTTTTAATCCCCCCAGAATCATAATTAGGGTTTAACCCTATGAAGAATTTAATTCTTAAATGATAAAGAGATCTGCAAGCATGCAAAGAACCAGGGTCACGTGTCCCCACGTGACCCCTGAAAAGATCCCCAGAAATGAGAAGGAAAGAGCTCAGAGGCAACGCCTCACGTGCTCCACGTGACCCCCAAAACACAGAAAGAAAAAGTAAAAGAAATAAAGGCCTTGGGCGCTCTCACGTGCTCCCACGTGACCCCTTGGCGGACGCTTTAATGATCAGTGCATGAATCCTCCTCACATGCCAGCACATGATGCTCCAAAATAAAATATAAAAAGTGTTTAACACTTAATTGCAGAACGAAGAAAAGGGATCTGATCCCACCTTTGGGCGCACTCACGTGTCCACACGTGACCCCGCTTTCTTTAATGTTTAACACTAATTTGGGGATTATATTTCCAGTATTTAACATTGATTGTTTCTAGTGTTTAACACTAAATTGAAGATTATATTTTCAGTGTTTAACACTGATTGTCTTTTAGTTTTTAACACTAATTTGAGAGTTCTACCTCCAGAGTTTAACACTGTTGTTCTTTAGTGTTTAACACTACTTTTAGCCAAATTGGTTAGTTCTCCAGAGGCAAAAGTCCCTCCTCCAAATGAATCTCAAAATTGAGGAAATCAAAGACAAAATGTTGTTAGAGCCCTCCCCCAAACCTCTGTTTAGTACTGCTGAATGATGAGGGGCTGAACCCAGACAAATGTCTAATGGCCCAAAGGGCCAATATTTCAAACATAATTGGACTTAGCCCAAACTGGCCATAAGTCCTCAAATCATCTTGAATTGAGCACATTTGCTCTTTCAACCAACTCATTGGTTCAAGGGTACATCTCTGAACTCCTCTGATATCTGTCGTTGTAATCCTTCAACGTCGTCAGAGAGGTGACGGGTCCCTACAACCACACATCGATACGGACTGTGGGGTCCTTAAACTTATGGACTAATGTATCCTTAAACCCAGAACATGGACTAATGTGTCATTAAACTCACGGACTAATGCGTCCTTAAACCAGTATTCGTCCCCAAAATGGGAATGATGGACCACCATGTCCCTAAACTGGCAATGGACCACCATGTCCCTAAACTGGAAATCGACCGCAATGTCATTAAACTAAACAATAGAGCCAATTGCTCTCTTGTCGGATCTAAACGATCCCGTTAAGTTGATCTGAGTCTGGAGATTAGGCTCACGTATCCTTAACGAACGTTTAAGTAGATCTTAGCCTCAAATATGGCTAACGTATCCTTAAACCAAAACACCAAACCCAAATCTAAGAAAATACGGATTTTGGACTATTCCACGTCCTACGGGCGACGACATAAATTAGTCTCCGTATACAATCCACGGGCAACCACAAACAAAACAAACACCTACGACACGAAGTGAAATTCTAGAGAAGGAGAAAGTTGTTACCGCAATGCGGTAGCGTAATTAACTGCAGGGGCTTGCGCGTGCAAGGAAGAGCGTCCCCACAATCAAAAACCCCTCAAACGAGGGGGAATATGACGAAGTCTGCTACATCGGCAGCATCCGTTTAAACCTCCGATATACGGTGTCATAAATCAACTTGGTATCTTCGGAGAGGTGGATGAATAGCACCAATTAGCATCTGCCACCAGATTCAGGCAAGACAGTCTGTCTTCCCGGTTTCCGGCTGTAAACAGATTCTGGCACGCCCGGTGGGACCTTTTCCTCTTTCCACTCCACACTTCGTGTGTCGTGTTTTTCCACGATCAAATAATCGCGGTGTGTATGTTTGCGGTTGCCCTTAGGGGAGTGGATACTGAAATCGGTGCTTCGTCTCTATGAAGAATGACGTTTGTTCCCACCTTAGCAACTCAGGCTCTGTCATATCTGGTGGAGTCAAGTACGGGCCACTTGCAGACTCAAATCTCTGCAATCCAGCTCTTCAAGAAATCAACGGGCTTCTCTTTGGGTCGACACTCCCACCTCCCACCCTCGGTACCTCAACGCTGATGGAGGAAGCCCAGAGGAAGTTTGTCGTCCACAGGCGGGCTCCCCAAGCAGCAGTTTTGCCGACGGAATCCGTCCTCAAACAACTGGCACAAGTCAAGGACCAAGGTCGACGCAGAGGGCAGAATATTCAAGCTCTCAAAGGAAACAGGGGACAGGCTCGGCAAAATCCTGAAGCTAATCAAATCCCGGCCGTAAGAAACGGTCGACGTCGATACCAGTGTCATACAAAATGAGCTGGGGGAAGTTCTCCCTATGCTCCTGTTTCAACCCCAATGGTGAATATTGTTGTTCCAACTGGGGACAACTTCAAATTTTTGTGAAGGGTTAGACAAAGTTCTCCTACCGCAATATTGAAGAAGTCTTCACAGCCTATGGAAATCCCACGAGAGCAGAAACCAGTTCGCTCCCTGAGACAACTTTCCTCATCTATATATAAGGTGTGGAAGCAGGAGAAAGGGACTCATCCCAAGACGGATCATAATACAGCAGTTCCTCCCAAAACCAAAGTGGCTTTTCACAAAAAAGAGAGGCTCAATAAAGCTCAAGTGCCCGAAGAAAACTCCAAAGGCCAAAACTCCAAACACCCCAAGCCTGGGGGCATGGTAGTTCACATAATCTATGTGGTGAATTCCAAAGACGAAGTTCGAGCTTCTACTAGTCACCGACCTCAAATTCGGTCGTTGACAAAAGTTCAACTGCAACATGAAAAGCTGCAGGAGATACTTGCTCAGGCGGCACTACTCGCTAATCCATCGTCTAAGGCAAATCCCGAAGACGCACCTGCAGAAAAAATAGAGAAGGAATCGGATATTGATTTCCTAAAGCGTGCTCTGAAAAAGGGAGATGCAGAAGCGGCAGAAATGTCCACTAAAATGAACCAGATGGCCCTTCTGATTCAGAATATGGCTGGAATGATGGTTCAATCGGAACCACCGGCAGATGAACTGCCGGTAGTCTGCCTTAAAGATAAGGATGACATTTCAAATCCTTTACAAAGCTCATCAATGGCTGAGGAGGAAATGATTCCTAAAAGCAAAGCTGAACGAATATATCACCCAGCAAATCAAAGCTCACTATGCCAGTGAAGCCGCAAATAGATCAATCAAGGTTGGTTGACCGTATCCGACATGGTACGACCAAATAAAGTACCCTCCAGGATACACGATCCCTAAATTTCATGTGTACAAGGGAACAGGGAATCCATATCAGCATGTCTCTCAATTCAGGGCCTTATACGGCAACACTGGAGGCGATGACAAACTGTTGTTTCCCAATTCGTCGGTAGCTTAGCAGAAACGGCCTTTGAATAGTATTCGGAGCTACCTAACGACTCTATCAAAACATTTGCGGAGATGGAGCTATTGTTTACACAAAAATTCGCGAGTGCTAGCGGACGCACCCCGATCACGGCATTGATCAACGCCAGGGTAAGGCCAGGCGAAACTTGGGTCTAGTATGCGATACGGTGACGTAATCTATGGTCAAAGTGCGAGCAGCGCATTGAAGAAGCTCCTACCGTGGGCATGTTCGTGGGCACTCTTAATCCGCAAGCGACCATCTCGCAATTCATGATGTTCTTCAAGCCAACTACTTTCCAGGCCTTGATTGACAAGTTGGCCCAAATGGATCAGATGGGTCATAGATCATCTCCTTCAAAGACGGATCCTCGGAATGAAAAGGGGAAAGGAAAAGCAACTTTCGTCGTTAATACTCAACAACGGCCAAGCAGCTTGAAGCCAGTTGTTCGCCAAAACAATGTGCGTCCACGCCCATCTCTTGAGGAAAGACTTGGATGTCCTTACTCGTTTCCTCAGAATAAAACAAGGAGACTGTTCAAGATGGCAGTGCGCAACAGACTCATCAATCTGCCGAATCCAAAACGTCCGTTGCAGCAAGGCGATGTCAACGATCTTAATTACTGCCCTTACCACCAAGCGGTAAGCCATCCAATCGAAAATTGCTTCGTTTTCAAAGGCTGGATTGAGGACCAATACCAACAAGGCAAGTTCGCATTACCCGAAAACTGGAAGGTGAGCCCGCCACAACCACACGCTCTAAAAAATATGGATATGCCGGGGGCATCATGCTATTCATAGGGAAAGCCCCATGGACCGAAACGTCCTTAAACTAACAACGGACCACTATGTCCTAAAACTAGTCGTTGACCGGGATGTCGATAAACTACGGTGGGTTGCAACATCTCAAAACCGATACAAAAAAAAAGAATAAAAATAAAATAAAAATAAAAACGGTATGTCCATAAGCAAAATGGGCACGGATGAAAACCCGAAAGGGCTCCGTGAGTAAAAACAGCAGGGCTACAGGCGAGTGTTTGTGAAAAACTGAAAGGGCGCAACCTCGTTAGAAAAATAAAAAGAATAAAAAAAAGAGAGAGAAGAAAGAAGGTATGTCCATAAGCAAAATGGGCACGGATGAAAACCCGAAAGGGCTCCGTGAGTAAAAACAGCAGGACTACCGGCGAGTGTTTGTGAAAATCCGAAAGGGCGCAACCTCGTTAAAAGAACGCTTTCGGGGTCCTCTCGACCTTGTAAAGAGAAACCACTCGCGTGAGATCCTTACGACTCACAAGGGAGCAACACACTTAGGGACTCTCACGATTCCTAAGGAGAAATTACACTTGCGAGATCCTCACGACTCGTAAGGAGAACTCTCTTATGGGACCCTCACGGCTCATAAGATTTGAAAGTCTTAAGTTACAGAGACCTGAACCTGTTCTTAAGCAACTCCCACAACCTTCGATAGTGCCCTACAAGTGGCTCAATACTGACCCTTGTATACAATCCACGGGCGCGAATAAACATTTCCCCAGCAAAGTCCCACCCGTGATTAGGGATATGTCCATATGGTAAACAACCCTTATAAGTCCTCTCGACTTATAAGGAGAAAACCCTTTTGTAAGATCCTTACGACTTACAGGGGAACATACACTTAGGAATCCCTACGATTCCTAAGGAGAAAACACACCTACAAGATCCTAACGACTTATAGGGAGAAATACCTTTGTGAGACCCTTACGGCTCATGAAGTCAAAACCCTTAGTTGACAGAATCCTAACCCTGTTTACTAAGCCACCTTTGTTCGACATCGACAGAGGCAAATGATGATTCGCTCCTGGCGATATCCCAGTTGCAGCGATGCTGATGCCTAAACCGGTATCAAATTCCAAGTCCTTTCATGGCAAATGATGATTCGCTCCTGGCAATATTCCAGTCGTAGCGATGTTGATGCTGAGATTGGCACCAGATTTCAAGTTCCACACTCGTGATAAGAAATCAGCGAGCTAAAAATGCATATGAAATAGCCGAAATGATAGGGCAGCTTGCAATGAAATCAGTAAGTAAAAATGTATGCATACAAAATACCCGAAATGATTGAGCAACTCGCAAGAAAAAGTAGCGAGTAAAAAGAAAAACAGCCGAAATGATTGGGCACCGCGAAAAATAGCCGAAATGATTGGGCAATTGCGACCTTCGCGATATAGAAGCTGAAATGATAGAGCATCGCGGAAAGAATAAAAAAAATGATGATGAAAGAATGAAACTTTTTGCCCTACAGGTGAGATCACATCGATCCCTGTATACAATCTATGGGCACAAACAAAGAGGAAACCATACCTTCCCAACAGGCTCCATCAGAAAGCAAAGCCAAATCTCGACGGTTCATAGACAACCTAGAGACAATCTCGACATCTGTCGCAATATTACAGACACAATGTCAACAAACGAAGCAAAAGAAGATCCCTAGCTTCAGGGTATTGACGGCAACTCATATAAAACCTGAAAGACTATCGGAGATCATCTCACACCAACATGAAGTGATCACCACCTCGACGTTCGTCTCGACACAACAGACGAAATGT
The DNA here is from genome assembly GCA_030015575.1 of Agapanthus africanus. NCBI lineage: Eukaryota > Viridiplantae > Streptophyta > Magnoliopsida > Asparagales > Amaryllidaceae > Agapanthus > Agapanthus africanus. The sequence goes on from CM057338.1 coordinate 72,858,753, forward strand.
CACTACAGCATCCTTCCTCCAACAGGATTCGGACACACCAAAGCAAACGAAGCGAAGGCCAAATTCCTATCTTCAGGGACTTGACGATAACTCATATAAAACCGGAAAGACCATCGGAGATAATCTCACACCAACATGAAGTGATCACCACCTCGACGTTCGTCTCGACACAACAGACGAAATGTCACTACAGCATCCTTCCTCCAACATGATTCGGACACACCAAAGCAAATGAAGCGAAGGCCAAATTCCTAGCTTCAGGGTCTTGACAGTAACTCATATAAAACCGGAAAGACCATCGGAGATCATCTCACACCAGCATAGAATGATCACTACCTCTACATTCATCTCGATACAGTAGACGAGATGTCACTATAGCGTCCTTCCTCCAACCGGATTCAGACGCGACAAAGCAATCGAAGCAAAGGCCAAATTCCTAGCTTCAGGGTCTTGACGGTAACTCATATAAAACCTGAAAGACTATCGGAGATCATCCCGCACCAGCATGGAGTGATCACTACCTCTACATTCGTCTCGATACAGCAGACGAGATGTCACTATAGCGTCCTTCCTCCAACCGGATTCAGACGCGACAAAGCAATCGAAGCAAAGGCCAGATTCCTAACGTCAGGGTCTTGACGGTAACTCATATAAAACCTGAAAGACAATCGGAGATCATCCCGCACCAGCACGGAGTGGTCACCACCTCGACGTTCGTCTCGATACAGCAGACGAGATGTCACTATAGCGTCCTTCCTCCAACCGGATTCAGACACGAAAAAGCAATCGAAGCAAAGGCCAAATTCCTAACTTCAGGGTCTTAACGGCAAGTCATATAAAGCCTGAAAGACAATCGGAGATTATCTCGCACCGGTGCGGTGTGGTCACCACCTCGACGTTCGTCTCGACACAGCAGACGCAACATCACCAAAAAAAGCCACGGCAAAATCCCTAGTTCCAAACCTCGACGGTTCACCAGCAACCTAGAGACAACCATGACATTCGTCTCAATACAGAAGACGCAATGCAAGCAAACGAAGCAAAGGCCAAATTCCTAGCTTCAGGGTCTTAACGGCAAGTCATATAAAGCCTGAAAGACAATCGGAGATTATCTCGCACCAGTGCAGAGTGGTCACCACCTCGACGTTCGTCTCGACACAGCAGACGCAACATCACCAAAAGGAGCCACGGCAAAATCCCTAGTTCCAAACCTCGACGGTTCACCAGCAACCTAGAGACAACCACGACATTCATCTCAATACAGCAGACGCAATGCAAGCAAACGAAACAAAGGCCAAATTCCTAGCTTCAGGGTCTTAACGGCAAGTCATATAAAGCCTGAAAGACAATCGGAGATTATCTCGCACCAGTGCGAAGTGGTCACCACCTCGACGTTCGTCTCGACACAGCAGACGCAACATCACCAAAAGGAGTTACGGAAAAATCCCTGGTTCCAAATCTCGACGGTTCACCAGCAACATAGAGACAACCACGACATTCATCTCGATACAGCAGACGCGATACTAGAAAATGAAGCAAAGGCCAAATTCCTAACTTCAGGGTCTTAACGGCAAGTCATATAAAGCCTGAAAGACTATCGGAGATCATCCCATACTAGCGCAGAGTGGTTATGACTCATCGGGGCTCTCCAAAATGAGCCTAACCTCAAGTAAAAAGCGGCATGGCAAAATTCCTAACGCTTGCTCATCCGACGGTCAAACTGCCTAGGAGGATTGCTTGAAGACGTCTTGTCCAGCCCCAGAAAGGATCGGAGACACGACAATCGCAAGGCTACTCGAACAGCAAAACTGCCTATCGAGGAATACATCAGCCGATGCGGCGGTACGATGGACAAAACCCTAAGTACCACAGACCCTAACGGACCTCTGTTGTAAAGAGCAGAGGTTAACTGTGACGTTAGGATATTCTTGCGAGAAATGCTCGATTCGTCTCGAATCGTGAGGAAATTAGTGTCTTTGCAAGAAATGCTCGATTCGTCTAGACTCGTAAGGAAAAGCCTTAGGCAGCGGGAATTAAAAAACCTGTTTCCTAAGCACTGGGACCCTGCAAGTCGATCCAAAACGGTCTCTTGCATACTATCCACGGGTCACACTCTCCAAAGTTAAATCTCGACAAAGAAGGAAACAACCGCTTACGGATCCACTCGACTCGTAAGAGGGAAAATTCTCTTATAAGATCCTTACGACTTATAAGAGAAAACACACATAGGAGTCCTCACGACCCATAAGGAGAAAATACACCTACGAGATCCTCTCGATCCGTAGGGAGAAAAGTTTTTGTGGGACCCTCACGGCTCATAAAGTTGAAAAGTCTTAGGCTACAAGAACCCTAAACCTGTCTCCTAAGCCCTCAATTCCATGGCTACTCATAACTTTGCACTATTTCATCCACGTATATACTTACGTGGGCAAAGTAGTGGGGGCATTTGTTCCCGCCAAAAATTTCTGCGCAGAAGAGTCCAAGGTATCAAATGACAGCGATACGCTTAAGGAAATGCGAACCGGTATCTTCCGGCCTGTATTTTGAAAAACTCCCAAAATAGGAACTATTATATTATGATAGTATTGTAAGCATCTCGAAAAATCCTTCGATTTGATATATTATGGGCTTCATAATTCATCCGGTATCAAAAGTTATGAGCAAATATGCTATGCACTGTTCCCTGATTAAAAATCAGGAATTACCTCAATGAGGTGTCATGTGCTCACACGTGACCAATGGTCACGTGTTGACATGTGATAGTTAAAACAGAAATAAAAAAACGGCTGAATAAGGACCCAATTGGGGGTCACGTGCTCACACGTGACCAATGGTCACGTGTTGACACGTGATAGTTAAAACATAAATAAAAACAAATAGCTAAAGGAAATAACTCAATGAGATATCACGTGCTCACACGTGACCAATGGTCACGTGTTGACACGTGATGGTTAAAACTGAAGCGTAAATAAACGCTGAGAAAAGGACTCAATTGGGGGTCACGTGCTCACACGTGACCAAGGGTCACGTGTCAGCACGTGACTGGCTCCGAAAGCCTCACAGTTAATAGAATTAAAATTCTAAAAGCTTCTAGATCTTTCCAAATGGAAAAGGATTATGGGGACCGTTGGATTAAAGATCCAAGGGTGATTAAAAATCACCAATTTATGGAAAGATTTTAGACAAGGAAAGATTTCCCTGAAAATCCCACCAGAAATAACAAACAGAATATCTTTGGATTTAAAATCCAACGGTGAATAAAATTCATTGTGTGATCTAAAGAATCATATTAATTATGAAATCAATTAAAATCTTTCAATGAAAGATTCACAAAACAAATTGATTCTTTTCTTTCTCCTATAAATAGGAGCCAAGAAGAGAAGAGAAGGCGATCTACCTTTTGGAGAAAAGAACAGAGAGAGGAGAATTTAATTCTCAAGAGAGAAGAAAAGAAAGGAGAATTTAATTCTCAACAAAGAAAACCCTAGGTGAGAAAAAAAAGGGGATTAAAACTTCAATAAAGAGAATTTAATTCTCAATCCAAAAGTTTAACTCTTATACAAAAAAGAACTTAGTTCTTCTTCTGGTTGAAGATCTGCACAGAGCACATCTCCCCATAAGTTGAGAATTTAATTCTCATCGGGTCGAGATCCTGCCATGCAGATCCTAAAGTTAGAAGGGGAATTGAGTTATGAGAATTTAATTCTCCCAAAATAAAACTAGGGTTTAACCCGATATGAGAATTTAATTCTCCCAAAGTTATAGGAATTTAATTCCTCCAAATAAAATTAGGGTTCAACCCTGTATGAGAATTTAATTCTCCTGAAAATATAGGAATTTAATCCTTTCAAGATTGACAGAACTAGGGTTTAACCCTATATAAGAATTTAATTCTTTTACATATATAGGAATTTAATTCCTCCAAAACAAAATTAGGGTTTAACCCTACAGAGAATTTAATTTTTAAAAAAGAGACTTGAAAGATCTCTGTGCATGAAAGAAGCTGAGGTCACGTGTCCCCACGTGACCCTTGAAAAGATCCCTGAAGAAAAGAAGCTTTGAGGCAATGCCTCACGTGCTCCCACGTGACTCCCAAAACGCAGAAAGAAAAAGCAAAGGAAATGAAGGCTTTGGGCGCTCTCACGTATTAACACGTGACCCCTTGGCTAACGCATTAACAGTCAGCGCATAAATCCCCATCACGTGTCAACACGTGATGCTCAAAATAAAAAATAATAAAAAGTGTTTAACACTTAATTGCAGAACAAGGTAAAAGGGGATCTGGTCCCACCTTTGGGCGCTCTCACGTGACCCCTCTTTCTTTAGTGTTTAACACTAATTCGAGAACTTTATACCCAGTGTTTAACACTGGTGTTTTCTAGTGTGTAACACTAATTTGACAACTTCATTTCCAGTGTTTAACACTGTTGTTTGCTAGTGTTTAACACTAATTTGGGGGATTATATTTCCAGTGTTTAACACTGATTATCTTTTAGTGTTTAACACTAATTTGAGAGTTTATCTCCAATGTTCAATACTGAGGTTCACCAGTGTTTAATACTACTTTTAACCAAATTGGCTAATTTTCCAGAGACAATGCCTATATGAGAAGATAATTCCTCCGAATGGCGGCGCGACGACAGGAATTTAATTCCTCTTAAAATGAAGTTAGGGTTTAACCTTATTCAAAAATTTAATTCTTTTACATATATGGGAATTTAATTCCTCTGAAAAGAAAATTAGGGTTTAACCCTATATGAGAATTTAACTCTTTCATAATAGGGGTTTTAACCCCCCCCCCCGAATCATAATTAGGGTTTAACCCTATGAAGAATTTAATTCTTAAAAGATAAAGAGATCTGCAAGCAAGCAAAGAACCAGGGTCACGTGTCCCCACGTGACCCCTGAAAAGATCCCCAGAAATGAGAAGGAAAGAGCTCAGAGGCAATGCCTCACGTGCTCCACGTGACCCCCGAAACACAGAAAGAGAAAGTAAAAGAAATAAAGGCCTTGGGCGCTCTCACGTGCTCCCACGTGACCCCTTGGCGGACGCTTTAATGATCAGTGCATGAATCCTCCTCACATGCCAGCACGTGATACTCCAAAATAAAATATAAAAAGTGTTTAACACTTAATTGCAGAACGAAGAAAAGGGATCTGGTCCCACCTTTAGGCGCTCTCACGTGTCCATACGTGACCCCTCTTTCTTTAGTGTTTAACACTAATTTGGGGATTATATTTCCAGTGTTTAACATTGATTGTTTCTAGTGTTTAACACTAAATTGAAGATTATATTTTCAGTGTTTAACACTGATTGTCTTTTAGTTTTTAACACTAATTTGAGAGTTCTACCTCCAGTGTTTAACACTGTTGTTCTTTAGTGTTTAACACTACTTTTACCCAAATTGGCTAGTTCTCTAGAGGCAAAAGTCCCTCCTCCAAATGAATCTCAAAATTGAGAAAATCAAAGACAAAATGTTGTCAGAGCCCCCCCAAACCTCTGTTTAGTACTGCTGAATGATGAGGGGCTGAACCCAGACAAATGTCTAATGGCCCAAAGGGCCAATATTTCAAACATAATTGGACTTAGCCCAAACTGGCCATAAGTCCTCAAATCATCTTGAACTGAGCACATTTGCTCTTTCAACCAACTCATTAGTTCAAGAGTACATCTCTGAACTCCTCTGATATCTGTCGTTGTAATCCTTCAACGTTGTCAGAGAGGTGACGGGTCCCGACAACCACACATCGATACGGACTGTGGGGTCTTTAAACTCATGGACTAATGCATCCTTAAACCAACAACATGGACTAATGCATCCTTAAACCAACAACATGGACTAATGCGTCCTTAAACTCACAGACTAATGCGTCCTTAAACCAGTATTCGTCCCCAAAATGGGAATGATGGACCACAATGTCCCTAAACTGGCAATGGACCACCATGTCCCTAAACTGGAAATCGGCCGCAATGTCATTAAACTAAACAATAGAGCCAATTGCTCTCTTGTCGGATCCAAACGATCCCGTTAAGTTGATCTGAGTCTGGAGATTAGGCTCACGTATCCTTAACGAACGTTTAAGTAGATCTTAGCCTCAAATATGGCTAACGTATCCTTAAACCAAAACACCAAACCCAAATCTAAGAAAATACGGATTTGGACTAATCTACGTCCTACGGGCGACGACATAAATTAGTCTCCGTATACAATCCACGGGCAACCACAAACAAAACAAACACCCACGACACGAAGTAAAATTCTGGAGAAGGAGAAAGTTGTTACCGCGATGCGGTAGCATAATTAACTGCAGAGGCTTGCGCCTGCAGGGAAGAGCATCCCCACAATCAAAAACCCTCAAACGAGGGGGAATCTGACGAAGTCTGCTACATCGGCCGCATCCGTTTAAACCTCCGATATACGGTGCCATAAATCAACTTAGCATCTTCGGAGAGGTGGACGGATAGCACCAATTAGCATCTGCTCCCAGATTCAGGCAAGACAGTCTGTCTTCCCGGTTTCCGGCGGTAAACAGGCGGGTTCTTGAAACACGCCCTCCTTAATATTTTAAATAATTTTACTCCAAGACAAACCCGTGACCCATTTATCTCCCGTCAAATTTATAAAGGGATAGCGGGTTTCAAGAACTCGTGACCCCTTTACCACCAACCACCTATAAAAACCCCTCTCTCTCCTCCCATTTGCTCTCCATTCTGCTCCGATTTGCATCTGTACCTCCTAAAAATCTCATCTGCACCCCTTCAAATGTATGTAAATTTAATTTAACGTTTATTTATTTTTCAATGAATATAATCATTATATAAGTTGTTAACGTTTTTTTTATTGTTGGGTTGATATTGTTTGATGCAGATAATGGCAAGTTCGAGTTTATTTGTTGTATGTAAATACGATGGCCAGATTGTGACAAGTGCACAAGGTCCCGAGTATATGGGCGGATGCGCAAGAATTATGCGATTAGAATTATCAACGACTTATAATGAAATCGAGAATAAAGTGTTTAAAATCACGAAATACGATCCCCGTGAAATTAAGCTTAAGTTAAGTTGTATATGGCCTGTGTTTAGTGGAAATGTATTGGTTGAAATTATAGATGATGCGTCAATATCTTCGATGATAGATTTCGGTCTGGCAAACACCCAGCATTCTTTTAAACTTTTAGTTCAGAAGGAACAATTGAAAGTATCAGATGTCGCTCCAACGGGTAATTTTGATGGTAATGTTGAAGCCAGTTCCTGGGGATACGGTCCAATGGTTAACGATGATACCGTTAGTCTCAGTGGATACGACTATATACATCATTATTCAAACCTTCAAACTCAAGGGTAAATATTTTATAAATCTACTTTTTGTAATACCAAAATACTAATATATTTTATATATTAAATACAGATTTTTCCAATCGACTGCTGCAGTTGCATGCACCCCTGAAGAACAACAAGGATTACCATATACAACCTTCCAAAGGTAAATCAATCTGAAACAAGTGGTGATTATATTTATATTCTTCATAATAAGAAAATATTAAGGAAAAATTATAAAAGAACAATTTATATACTAAACGCAGATTTTCCCATACGTCCGCATCATTCCAACACGATCCAAGGAGCGCATTCCAAGCATGTCCGTCCACGTCTTTCCGGTCTTTTCATCTCGAACCATCCACATTATACCGACCTCAACCATCATATATTGCACCCGAACCTTATGCTGCTACGAGTGACATTGATATGGGTGACAGTAATGATGATGGAACTGGTGAAGGTCATCAAGGGGAGGATAGTGTGGATTATGCCGCTGGATTGAATGAAGTAGTATTGATTGATGACATCGCTGCGAATAATGATTTTGTCAAACTAGAAGATCTCGGCCTCGATCCGCTGGAAGATGATAATTAGGTAGACTTAACCGTGGCAGAAGTAAATACTGAACTCTATTTGGAAGCGACTGTAGTAAGCAAAAATTGTGTCACTGTTGGAGATATGTTTCAGGAAAAATGAGATCTTATTTGTAAACTGAAGTCATGGGCTATTCAAAAAAATGTTATATTTAAAACCGAAGAGTCAAAGAAGATGTACTGTACCGTGGTATGTACGAAATATCCTGAATTTAAGTGGAGATTGCATGCATGTTGTTCCAAAAGAGCCAAAGTTTGGAAGGTCACGAAATACAACCAAGAACATACTTGTATCAATTCTATTATGTTAAAAGATCACAGGAATTGCATTTCATCTTACATTTGTTCACTAATCATGCCACTAATCCGTACAGATATGGCGATGACTCCCCGAGAGATACGGCTCTACGTCAGCGGAGAGCACAAAATTCAGATTTCGTATGTCAAGGTATGGGATGCTGTAACATTTCAGAAATATAAATATTATTTTTGGAAATTTAATATTAAAATAATATATTTCACGAAAACTATTCGATTTGCGAGTAGGGTTTTTTTGTAAAATGGTATAAATATATACCAATATTTGGAATATAAGTGGAGATTAAAATGATTTATTCATTAAAAAGATATTTATCGGATTTTGGTATTTTTATAATTAAATATATGCAAGTTTAAATTAAATTGATTGGTGCACTATTAATCACGATTAAACCAAATCCATATTTTTACAATTTTTCCATGGCTAGTACACCATGTCATGTGACATTTGGTTGCATATTGTTTTATTGTGTTTGGTTTTATTTTAAAAAGAAAAGAAAATAGAATTAGATGCCATGGTTGAAGAGAGAGAGAGAGAAGACAAAATAGATATTTAGAGAGAGTATGAGCTTAAGAGAGAGTGGGGTTAAGAGAGAGAGACCTTTGACTTCTTCCTCGTTCCATTACCTTCTCAATTTTTCTTCTTCCTACTTCATTTTTCTTCTCTTCTTCATAATTCTTCATCTCCTTCATCCTTCTCTACCTCCATGTATCATCTCCAATTAATCTCCAAAACCCCATGCCGCCTTCATTAAAAAGATGCACACCCTCTTTCTAAACCCTTTGGACCAATCAAGTATGGATTTTGAAGATTTTGGGCAACTCAAGAATTTTCCTAAATTGCCAAATGAGGTAATCCCTACACTTTTAGTTAGGTATTTGTATTTAGTATATCCTAATTAGTTTAAATTTCGTATTAGTTAGGTTATCTTGGAAATTTCCAAGTTGATATTAAGTGGTAAGTTGAGCTGTAGTGAGTGTTTGCAAGACTTTAGAGATGATTTCCTGACCTGGAACAGAGAAAAGAAACCAAAACACGAACTTTGAATTGGCCGATATCGTATTTTGTGGAATTTGTGATGGGATACTGAGATCTGCTATTACCCCGAAACCCTAAAATTTATTTAGCGATTACAGAGAGACGAGCAGGCAACCAAGAACCTATCATAGAAACCCGAGCCCCTCCCCTTTTGATCTGGCCGCAGATTTAATCATGGTGGCCGCAAATTGCGGCCACATCAGGGTGAAATGTGTTGATTTTTGGTGTATAGCCTTGTTATCTGATATCTAGACTAACCCTATATGCAAAATATCTTAGTTTGACCTAGGGTAAAATCTGGGATAGATTTCCTCAGTTGCTGAATTTTGTTTTCCGATTTCTGAAACTTGGTTTTGATATTTGTGTTTGGATTTCGTCGTTGGACGTTTGTACGTCATCGGACGAGGGTTATTTGGCTGATCTTGCATGTGTAGGCTATAGGTTCTAACTTATAAGCAATCCGTGTGCCGTATTGATTTTCGAATATTGGTTTTAATTGCATTGCGATTGTGTATTGATTGTAGGTATCTTCGCGTGGACTTCCGAGACAACGAAGCACATCGACTTCGGCTAAGCGAGAAGTTTAGCAGGTGAGTAGATTTATATCTACGGGAGAAGTCGGGTGGATAGCGTATAACACCCCCGCAACCATTGATTTGGAGGATTGTTTTATAAATTATAATTGTGATAAAAGATATGCTACGAACTTACAGACATGATTATAAGATTTAGTAAGATATGATATGATAAAAGTTGACACTAATGGATATATTGGCTTGAAAATATGATATAAGTATATAAGATAACATGATGTGGGATATTGAGATGATAGATATAGATGACTCGGATTGATATATGAGAACATGAAATGAGAAAGTGAATCATGATAAGTATGAATTGAAAGAGAACAAGTATGAGTTGATAGTGGTATGATATGAGATCAAAATCAATACGACTTGAGATTAGTAAGATATGACGTATATGCAAGATATCATTATATGAAATTGATACAAATGTAATTTGAGATATATGTGTATATATATTTATTTATGCAGATTAAGAGTGATATGCCGTCCGAGATTTTAGATCTGTATCCTTATTGATGAATAGGACGATAGAATCCCTATTTTGTTTGATGTCACCGTACGATAGATTACCGTACGCGATGAGATGTATCGGATGATTGATCCGCGCTAGTGATTTGAGAATGATGATCGAGGATTATTGTCATATCGGATGTTATGAGGCGGGATCGCCAACGTAGGATATTACCCCTCGTGATGTACATACCACGTTGCGGTATTTAATGCTATATGATATTATTTGCTTGTACACCTGCACAATTACCATTGATGCGCATGTTACACTTACATAGATTTGCCGGCTCACACACATTCTTCATCGGTAATTACCATGCCCCTTACACAGTAGAACTTCTATATTATGAGATTAATCTTAAACGTAAAAATACATTCATTGTTCAGTACTATCACTTGACATGCTTGCATGATATACTCGATATGCTCATATTACTGCTCTATATTGCATACATCGTACTTTATGGTTATATGCTTGAGATATTGTTTTCATGAGATCTCTGGATTTGAGAACCGTAGTTATATTTCAAAGGGAATTATGTATTGCTTTAAAATGCGGTTTCTCTTGATATGATATTTCGATGTGTCCACCATGAGTTTTCTCGGTTCTGAGCAGTGATTATACCCGATTCGAGGAGCGGTAGGCACCGTCTGCGGGTACATGGTGGACCTGGTGAGGTACCCAGAGGCAAGAAGACTCGTATTGTTAGGCGATGAGCCTGGTAGGGTAACACTACCTACCGGTGATAGTTTTGGGCTCGGCGGTTATCTGGAGGATACCGACCGGAGTCGTGAGATGATATGGGCCGATACGGACTGACGGAGCCCGAGATAGTTTGGCACGGTGAATATGTCGGGTTAGCTTAGCACCTTGTGAAGGTTTTGGCAAGTATCAATCATGCTACTTTAAAAATTTTGGGGTGCTAAACAAACCCTAACCAAGATCTTAACTAGAGAATTAGGAATAACAAAGCATGTAAACAACTTTACATCTAAGAGTTAGGGATTACAACTTTTGTAGTCCGTTCTTTCACTTCTAAAGCTCTGTGTTGAGGTCCCTTCGCTGCGATCATCGAGTACCCGGACTCAAGAGAGGCTCCATGAAGAGAAAGATGCAAGCTTGCTTCCAATCTTCAACAACAAAGATGATCTACCTTGAAGAAATCAAGCCCAAGCTCTTGCTTTACTAATCAAGTATTAGCAAAGCAAACACCCTAATCTAAGTGGATAGAATAGATGAGGGTGATGAAGTAGGAATTTAGCTCTCATTTGCTTTCAATTTCTCACTCAAAATCATCACATAAAAAAAGCTAGAAAGCTTTTCTCAAAGGAAGAAGAAGAAGAAATCACTTTGTGATGAATAATGAAATCATTGTTGTGGTTACAAATCAACCATGGGTTAAGAATGAAGACTTAACCCATGTAGAGAGTTTACTAGAGTAAAGGGTTTGGGTTGGGTTAGAAAATATCAACATAAAATATCTTAGCAAAAAACAAAAGGAAGCTTCTTGAAACTTCATGCAAAAGCTAACCCAAATCAAACCCTAACTTGTTTAATCTCCACAAATCATGTTGCATTTGTAACCCTAACTTGTTACAATATTATATATCACATATATAATATATTTTTGTAACAAAATAAAATAATACAATTAACATATATCACATATATATTAATGTATTATCCAAGTGAGAAAAAGAATCTTTTAGTGAGTTTATATTAGTTAATGTAACTTAAAATATCACATATATAATTATACATTAAATTATCGAATCAACACTTGATCCGATAATCCGATTATATCGCATATAACCGACTAATATAATCCGTATCTATTCATCGAATCAACAGTTGATCCGATGACCCGGCTATATCACATATACCCGGCCGATATCATATATCGCGAGAATGGAATATGATATCTCATATCGTAATATTCTCGGTCCCGCACATATCACATATGTGCTCCTACCCCGTTTTGCCTGAGCCAGGAAACCTCTGTGTAGGACTCTAAAGAATCGTCAATACACCGGCAGTAGGTGATGATCATATCAAACACCCACAAGCTGCAAGCGGTCAGCTAAACGTAACAGCCACCCAGGTATTGAGCAATCAGAAGATCAACAAGTAAGCCTGTACATTCTCCTGTGAATCCAACCAGTAACACTCCCGTACAGTCCGGTCTCTTCGTCTGATATGTCGCATATCTCGCCTAGAGGTGGTAAACGTCAGACCCCAGTAGCTTGATAAGTCGTGTCGATATGAGGTCTATAACAGTTCAAGAAACTACTGATAACACTTACCAGTAAATCTCAGCAACCCTGGCCAGGGATTTCCAGTTATAGCCAATCGAACACAGCGCAACATCAACTCGCTATACCGGAAGAGACGAAACCCCTCCTATCGCTCATTGCCTCCATGTTATTCGGGACTGTACCCAAAAGCCACCGTTTTGCATGCCCTCTTGGACGTGGTATGATGGAAATCAAAGCACAGTGGGAATCACACAAGACTCTATGACGATCTCGGGTCTACAGACTAACCTGTACCAGTGTCACCAGAGAAATGCCATCTGACGTGAGGTATAATACCATCTGGGAGTTCTCGGCGAGTCCGTCCAGTATACCCAGTCTCCACTGAGCACCCGTATACCTTCTCTGATGTCAAACACCAATGGATATGGGATCATCTATCGCCCATCATATGGGTCAAGAAGCGCATACGCTAGTCTACTCTGGAGTATCGATGCCCTGTCTCGGTACTCCCACGACTAGGAACATTTGAAGGATGTACTTGGCGACTATACTGTCCCCACTAGTATGATTTGCATCATAGTCCTGATAGTCAAGTACTCATCCTAAGGGCTTTATCAACATGTGACATAGAGACAATCAGAGTACATGTTAAGATAAAGGGCAACCAGATAGCATACTATCATGTTGAGCAAGAAAGTCCTCCCTATATATGTCCAAGCATCCACTACAATATACATCGTATGTACAGTAATGGCCTCTAGGGCATACATATCACTAACAGAATATCTGGAGGATACCGACCGTAGTCATGATATGGGCTGATCCGAACAGACGGAGCCCGAGATATGAGGATTTACGTGTCGATAATAGACACGGGTTTCATGATGTTTCGAGTGTCGGTGTTGGACACTCAGGTTCCATAATTTTGATGTATCGTTGATGGACACACGTGGTTGATATCCTCATATATATACAGGCATATGTTTTCAGGATGTTTCGAGTGTCGGTGTGGGACACTCAGATTCCATGATATTGTTTGTGTCGTTGATAGACACGTGGATGATATCCACATGCATACAGGCATATGATGTCGGATGTTTATTTATATATGTCATTATATTGATCGATTGTTGACATATATGCATATGTGGTCACCCTAGATATCATGGTATTACCTTCAGGATATAATGACCTGGGAAATCGTTGTTTTATTCGATTTCTACCTGCTGTTGTTTTCTATTCACGAGTTGGCAACTCATCCCCGTTGTGCCACAGTTCTTGCAGGTTTGACCGCTTAGGATCAGTTGCGGTATTGCTGGCATACAGTTTCATCCAGGGTGCTTTGCTTTGGTAGGTGGGACACATGTTAGATTGTGCCCACTCTCGTATTTTATATTCCGTTGTATCTAGATAAACTCCATCAAATCAAATCAGAAACTAGAACTTGTATATTGGTAGACCTAGTCAGACTTGGGTATTGTGCGAAACTTAGAGCGATGGGTTTATGATCGCTTTCTTGAGTTTTGATGTCTTGACTTATTTATTGTTCTTTCTGGGTTGATCTTCGTCGTTGGGCGTCGTATATAAGTTATTGCATGATTGTGATTCCGCCAGTTGGTGAAGAACTAGCTCCCGCTTGGGGATGCCTATATATTGTTGTGTATATGGTTTCGGATCAAAAGATACAAGGGAGGTGCTGCCCAAATTTTTAAAGACGAAACATGTTTTCAATTATAGTATAATCCACTTGAATTTTCATGTTTCATTAGCTATGCATTTAAAAAAAATATGATTCGTTATACCTTTATTTCAAAACCGCACCCCCATTATTTTCTGCAAAAAGGTTTAGATTTTCTGGGCTTTGGCTTACTTGATTTACGTTACGCCTTTAGACATTACGTAATCTAAGTGCCGGTCACGTGCTAAATTAGGGGTCGTGACAAAGTTGGTGTAGGGTTCCTAGGCACACTAGTGAGGTCTCCCAAGCCATCAACCATGGTAATTTCAAAAATTATGGTGCCGAGAAACCCTAAACTACGGATCGATAACTAGATGTCTAGGCGAAAAAGAACTAGTTAACACTTAACTATTGGGAATACGGAAATACAACCTTTGTAGATCCGGTGCTCCACCTCCATAGCTCCGCAACGAGGTCCTCTCCGCTGTCCAAATCAAATCCGGGCTCTAGAGTCGGCTTCGTCGGAAAATGGGCAAGCTAGGTCGTCGATGTCCATGCCGAAGATGATCTACGTCGAGGCATCGCTAGATCAAGCTCACAACTTCCCCAAGTCATGAAACTTGTGAAGTAAACACACTCTACTACTTGGCAAGAGGTAGAGGATGAAGAAATAGGAGTTGGATTAACTATAGAATTGGATTTCTCACTCTAATTCATCAATCACCATTGATGAGGTAAGCTTTCTTCTTTTTGTTCAAGGAAGAAGAAGAAGGAAATAGTTATGATAAGTTATCAAAAATAATAGAAAAACAAATACTTATCATAATGTTAACTAGAGTTAAGTGTAGAGAATGAATCATGGTTAGTGGGAATGGTTAGGGTTAAGGATGAGATAAGAATGGTTGACTAGATCAATGTTTCATGAAGCTTCAACTAAACTCCAAAATTTGCCACCATTCTTTTCTCTTTTCTTTCATTCATTTATCAAAAATAAAAGGATAATTAAATAAGATAAATGAATAATAAATAATAAACCCTAACCATTTCATTAACCAAGGTTTAATCTTTACACTTGAACCCTAGCATGACTTGTATCATCAAACATGATACAATCAAGTGCACAAAAGTATATCGCATATACAATGCGCACATCCGAGTGAGAAAATCCATCTTAAGTGAACCGATACTAGTTAACGCAAAGTAATATATCAAATATATATATAATTATGTATTAAATCATTAAATCAACTCTTGATTTAACGATCCGGTCATATCGCATATAACCGGCTAGTATCCAATGTATCGGCTTATCGAATCAATCCATGATTCGATAACTAGGGTATATCGCATATAACCTAATCGATACATTCATCGCGAGAATGGAATACGGTATCACATACACGCATTATTCTCGGTCCCGCACATATCTCATATGCGCTCCTATTTCGTTTCGCTTGAGCCAGGAAACCTCTGTGTAGGACTCTAAAGACTCGTCAATACGCCGGCAGCAGATGATGATCATATCAAACACCCACAAGCCGCAAGCGGTCTGCTAAACGTAACGGCCACCCGGGTATTGAGCGATCTGAAGATCGACGAGCAAGCCCGCTCACACTCCAGTGAATCCGACCAGTAACACTACCGTACAGTCCGGTCTGATCGTCTGATCTGTCGCATATCTCGCCTAGGGGTGGTATACGTCAGACCCCAATAGCTCAATAAGTCGTGTCGATATGAGGTCTATAACTGTTCGAGAAACTACTGGTAACACTTACCAGTAAATCTCAGCAACCCTGGCCAGGGATTTCCTGTTATAGCCAATCGAACACAGCGCAACATCAACCCCCTATACCGGGAGAGACGAATCCCCTCCTATCGCTCATTGCCTCCATGTGACTCGGGACTGTACCCAAAAACCACCGTTTTGCACGCCCTCTTGGACGTGGTAAGATGGAAATCAAAGCACGGTGGGAACCACACAAGACTCTATGACGATCTCGGGTCAACAGACTACTCTGTACCAGTGTCACCAGAGAACTGCCATCTGACGTGAGGTATAATACCATCTGGGAGTTCTCGGCGAGTCCGTCCAGTGTACCCAGTCTCTACTGAGCACCCGTATATCATCTCTGATGTCAAACACCGATGGATATGGGATCATCCATCGCCCATCTGTATGGGTCGAGAAGGTATACGCTAGTCTACTCTGGTATATCGATGCCCCGTCTCGATACACCCACGACTAGGGACTTTGAAGGATGTACTTATGGACTACCATGTCCCCACTAGTATGATCCGCATCATAGTCCAGGTAGTCAAGTACAGATCCTAAGGGCTTTACCAACATGTAACAGAGAGACAATCAGCATACACGTTAAGGTAAATGGTAACCAGATAGCATACTATCATGTCGAGCAAGAAAGTCCTCCCTATATATGTCCCGGCATCCACTACAATATACATCCTATGTATAGTAATGGCCTCTAGGGCATACATATAACTAACAGTTGGTATCAGAGCGTTACG
Source organism: Agapanthus africanus (assembly GCA_030015575.1). NCBI lineage: Eukaryota > Viridiplantae > Streptophyta > Magnoliopsida > Asparagales > Amaryllidaceae > Agapanthus > Agapanthus africanus. The sequence continues at coordinate 72,875,581 of CM057338.1, forward strand.
TTTAACCTTAGTTTGAGTCTGGGTTTGACTATGCGGAGTCTAGGGCTTATATATTTCGGAACTTAGACTTGACCTTACGGAATTTAGACTTGACGAGGGGTATTAGACCCGAACTTTCGTTTCATAGATTGACCTTGATTGATGGGGTAGGTAGCTTGAGTAGAGTGACGTAGCGTGCGTATGTTCCGCGGTATACTTACGATACGATACTCCACTTAAGAAACCTTAGGATGTACTTATCTTGAGATCTTCGATACTATTCGTTCCTATGATCATATATCCATTTAGGATCTATTGATTTCTTTCGTTCATTTGATCTATCATCATCGATACCTGCTTGAGGTTCCTGCCACCATGCTTTGAGCGCAGATTGAGCTGCTGCTAGTGTTGCGGTCAGGACGAGCTCTTCATGGACGAGAACTGACCATGTTGTTTCTGGTGACATAAGGAAGTGTAGGTATAGTGTTATGTTGTGATCTCTCATCGAGGCAAGTGTTCGGTTTTGCACCGGATAATCGGGCCATTGATAGAGGCTGCCAGATTGAGAGGACTGTTGATGTACAGCCTACCTTAGAGATCGTAATATTGTCTACCGTGCAGACAGATGACCCAGTTGTTGCTAAATTGATGGGATGTCGTTTCCAGAGTCTATGAGCTGAAACCGCTGGAGCTTTCAGGCAGAGATGTGACAGAAAAGAGCTAGTCTATCTTGAGTTGAGCGACTGATATGATTCGTCAGATTTGATGTGCCGATGCAGGTTGGGTTGAGTTGAAGAATTTCAGTTGAAAGATCTTATTTGGATCTAGAGTAAATCGAGCAAGAAAGGACATTGTTTGTTGGATGCTCCGATGTGAGATCGGTAAATTGACCAGTTTCAGATAGAAGGACCTCACCAGATGCATTGTGAGTTGATCGAGAATGGACGAATAAGTGTATTCTTCCGATGATTTGGATGAGTTCCCGAGGACGTGTTCGGCTAGATATCTTTCACAGAGTGGTGAAGATACCGAGTTCGTAATTTCGAGTCCGTGTAAAAGACTTCGGATTGACTGTAGCCGAGAATGAATTGCAATACGCAGACAGCAAGAGATGACGTCGAAGTGGACGATAATAAAGACGAGCGGAACAAGAGGTTCATGCGAGATGTTAACGAGCGGTTGTTACTCTCCGTTGATGCCAGAGGACTGATACATGTGCAGAGGTGTTAGATACAGCCAAATTCAGAGGGAAGCCGTGCTGAGGACACAGCTATCCGATTATGAGAAAAAAGTTAAGCAAGAGTGCCAACCTTCATATAGTTCGGTATAAGTGAGATCGGAAGAAACCATGAGCAGGTTCTTTCCAGGACACCGCAGCGATAGAGACTTGCAGCCAGGATCAGTTATATCATGCGTATTCAGAAGGCCAGATGTCGTCGTCAGTAATGTGCCGTTTGCGAGTGGTCATGTTGATTGGCTAAACGGTGATAAAGAGGAGTTCCAGAATGGGACTGTTCCGTTGGCATACCTGACCGGGCCGACGAGCAGAAGAATCGTGAGATTTGTAATCCACAGAGAAACGGGAACCCAGAGACCGAAGACGCCATACTGTGAGCAGGAGGCATGTAGATGATCTTGCTCTGCCAGCTTGGGCGCACCGGTATTTTTCAACATTGTAGGAGGTGTATCTCAATGTCATTTATTGTAATTGCGTTTTGTGATCCGAGTATCACACTTTTATCGCTTGAACTTGAGTTTCAATGATTGGGTTTCGTGATTTATGTTTTCGTGAAGCATGGCTGCACCTACTGGAGATTTATATTTTGGTGCACAGTTATTGCACTTGATTTATGTTTTATACACCGCTACATTGGTTTGTGATTTGTGCATATCTATTACACTCGGTATCGATTTGTGCCTTCGTTGCACGTATTTATAGTTTCGAGAATTCGATACTGTCGATTTGATTTCGTGTATGTTGTATACACTTGCCTTTAGTTATGCACTCGGTATAGCTTATATGTGCTTACAGTGCATTGAGATGGATTCTTTGCACGCAGTTGCACACATTTATGATTCTATACATCTTGGTATACTCAGTGTTGTTTTTGTGAGCAATTGAGATATTGATGAGTTTTCGTGTATTTGTTGCACCAGATTTATGTTTTCGTACGCGTCTACACTTGACGTTCGTTATCGTGCATACCCTTGCACTAGATACTTTATACGAACCTGACGCACTTGTTTTGGATTTTCGCGCATGTTTGGCGCATGATATGAGATTTTGTGCACACCGGGTGCACTTGATAAAGATTTTTTTTTTATTCGTGCATGATTGGATGCACTTGATTGGGATTTTTATTCGTGCATGATTGGATGCACTTGATTGGGATTTTTATTCATGCATGTTGGATGCACTTGATTTGGGATTTTTATTTGTGCATGTTGTTGGATGCACTTGATTGGGATTTTCATTCGTGCATATTAATTGCACTGGGTTGAGATTTTCGTGCACTATAAATGTACTTGATATTGTTGTCGTGCACATCCGTTGCACTAGACAGATACTTTCGTGCACACCCGTTGCACTTAGTTTTGCTTTTGTGCATATTCGTGGCACTTGTATTGGATTTGGTTTTCCATGCGCACCAGACGCATGTGATGTTGGATACGCTTTTTTAAGCTGATTTTATTTATGAGTATCGCATTTTAATGATGGGCACTAGATTATATAGTAGTCGAGCAGGGCTGATCTGAGGACAGTATCTGAGTACTTTTGCATGCATGAAAATTTTACCAAGAGCTTTTCAAAAAGAGGCTATAGTCTCGCCATTTCTTAAGTGTCCGTGAGTGACATGAACCCTTACATAGAGAACCTTCTGGAATATTTCAAAAAGGCGGGACGTATAATTCGAGCAAAACCTATATAAGTATATATTTACTGCTTTACAAATGATCGCCCGCTACTTATGCCGTGAGCTACGCATCATACGGCGATATAAAAAGAAGATTTGGCATGAGTTGTTCAGTTTTTAAAATGGTTTTACAAGGATACGTACTATATACGTATTATGATTTGACTATAGTATAATTGGATTTCAGCAGTGGATTTCGGGATTCGTATTTTCTTTATAACTCCAGTGATTGTGTGATACTTGACGGAGTTTGATTTTGAGTTTCGTACTCGTTTTCAGGCACACACGATGCGCTGTGGTATTTCTGTATTTTCCGTGATTTCGGAGCCCAGTTGATTTTGGCTAATTATTGAAATGTTTTAGCATTTGGGGATTTAAATTTAAATTCGGAGACCGAATTTATTTAAGTGGGGAAGATTATAACATTTCAGAAATATAAAATATTATTTTTGGAAATTTAATATTAAAATAATATATTTCGCGAAAAATATTCGATTTGTGAATAGGGGTTTTTCGTAAAATGGTATAAGTATATACCAATATTTGGAATATAAGTGAAGATTAAAATGATTTATTCATTAAAAAGATATTTATTGGATTTTGGCATTTTTATAATTAAATATATGCAAGTTTAAATTAAATTGATTAGTGCACTATTAATCATGATTAAGCCAAATCCGTAGTTTTATATTTTTCCATGGTTAGTGCACTATATCATGTGACATTAGTTGCATATTGTTTTATTATGTTTGGTTTTATTTTAAAAAGAAAAGAAAATAGAATTAGATGCCATGGTTGATGAGAGAGAGAGGAGACAAAATAGATATTTAGAGATAGAGTGAGCTTAAGAGAGAGACCTTTATTGGGCTCGGCGGTTATCTGGAGGATACCGACCGGAGTCGTGGGATGATAGATCCGGACTGACGGAGCCCGAGATAGTTTGGCGCGGCGGATATCTGGAGCATACCCACCATAGTCGTGATATTGGTTGATCCGGACACTCATATTCCATGATATTGTTTGTGTCGTTGATGGACACGTGGATGATATCCACATGCATACAGGCGTATGATGTCGGATGTTTATTTATATATGTCATTGCATTGATCGATTGTTGACATATATGCATATGTGGTCATCCTAAATATCATAGTATTACCTTCAGAATATAGACCTAGGAAATCGTTGTATTATTCGATTTCTACCTGCTGATGTTTTCTATTCACGAGTTGGCAACTCACCCCCGTTGTGCCATAATTCTTGCAGGTTTGACCGCTTAGGATCAGTTGCGGTATTATTGGCACACAGTTTCATTGAGAGTGCTTTGCTTTAGTAGGTGGGACACATGTTAGATCGTGCCCGCTCTCGTATTTTATATTCCGTTGTATCTAGATAAACTCCATCAAATCAAATCAGAAACTAGAACTTATATATTGGTAGACCTAGTCAGATTTGGGTATTGTGCGAGATTTAGAGCAATGGGTTTATGATCTCTTTCTTGAGTTTTGATGTCTTACTTATTTATTGTTCTTCTGGGTTGATATTCGTCGTTGGGCGTCGTATATATGTTATTGTGTGGTTGTGATTCCGTCAGTTGGCGAAAAGCTAGCTCCCGCTTGGGAATGCCTATATATTGTTGTGTATATGGTTTCGGATCAAAATATACAAGTGAGGTACTGCCCAAATTTTTAAAGACGAAACATGTTTTCAACTGTAGTATGATCCACTTGCATTTTCATGTTTCATTAACTATGCATTTAAAGAAAAACAAGATTCATTATACCTTTATTTCAAATTTGCACCCCCACTATTTTCCACAAAAAGGTTTAGCTTTTTTGGGTTTCGGCTTACTTGATTTACGTTACGCTTTTAGACATTGCGTAATCTAAGTGCCGGTCACGTGCTAAATTACTGGTCGTGACAGATGCTCGTAGAAAGATATTATGCAAGATATTTGGGGATTGGGAAAGAACATACAACTCACTAGTCTCTTTTATAGAAGCCATGAAAGCATCAAATCTGGCGTCCGTATACCGATTAAAAACCACAGAAACATATGTCGATGGCCGTATCAGGTTTCAAAGAATTTTCTGGTGTTTTGCTCCTTGTGCGGCCAGTTTCACACACTGTCGGACGGTATTGTGCGTGGATGGGACGTATCTATATGGTAAGTACAGAGCTTGCATGTTAATTGCTACAGGTGTTGACGGTAATAACGGTATATTTCCGTTGGGATTTTCTATTATCGATAGTGAAAATACATCATCCTGGTCATGTTTTTTCGTCAACTCAAAAGTATCCCATCTGTTATTGATAAAACAGATTTATGCATCATATCTGATAGACATCTAGAAATACTAGCTGCAATGAGAGCTGTATTTCCGATGACCCCACATTGGTTTTGCCTGCGGCACTTCAGACAAAATTTTGATAGAAAATTTAAAGATTCAGATCTACATAAGCTTATGTACAAAGCCGGTGAAGCGTCTGACCTTAATGTTCATGACATGTTCATAACGCAAATTGGAGAGATGGGTCAAGCAGCGAAAGCGTAGTTAGATGAGTATCCAGTACACATGCGGTCACAAACACATGATAATGGATGCAGATATCTACTAATGACCACTAATATGTCTGAAAGTTTCAACGGGATTCTTAAAGGTGTTAGAGGCTTACCGATACAAAGGTTGATTGTTCGAAACTTTTTCAGAGTGAATACTTATTTTGTGCGAAGAAAGGAAAAGTCTTTGGCGATGGAGACTCCACTCACCGCGTATTATGAAGATATATTCCGGAAAAGAGAGCGCGGATCACAATACTACAGATCTGAAAGGTTTGACACAGCAGAGTTTCATGTTACGGGGAGTAATGGTAATCAATATACCATAAATTTTAGAAATGAAGGGCTTTTTTCGTGCACATGCGGTATTTTCCAGTAACAACATTTACCTTGTGCCTACGCAATTGCTGCTGCGAGCAGCATGCATAACTCACATTACAATTTTGCTTCTCGTTACTATACAGTTTCTAATTACCAAAACGCATACGATCCAAAATTTCATACTATACCAGACGATCGCTATTGGCACTATTATATTGAGAACAAACAAACACCGACTGTATTACCGCCAAACAAAAAATAGAATCCGGAAGATCTAAGGTGCGTCGAGATCGAATGACAATGGATACTGATCCTCAGCAAAAGCACGGCAGATGTAGCCTATGCAAACAACCAGGTCATTATAGGACCAAATGTCCAGGATAGTCAATAGGGGCGGGACTTTCGAGATCGTGACAAGTGCACGGGAGGAAAATCGGTTAACGTTTGTAAAGAAACTTGTACAATTTACATTTTAGTATGATATGATTTTTTTGTATTATTATTTTAACTGATTCATTTTGTTAATAAAGTGTATACAAGATTCATATTTATAGTAATTCTGTATGAACTGTAATAACACTTATCACCCGTCCGTAACAAAAACAACAATCTTATTATTTATTCAGGTATTTTGAAACGAGATTTTTTAAATTCTATTTTTAATTTTTTTTTTTAATTTAAATATGGCGGGTTTCTAGAACCCGCCCTCTCCTTTATAAAGGAGAGGGCGGGTTCTAGGAACCCGCTCTCTGTGCGGATGGGATGGAGAACCATCCTACTCTGCTAAATATAATTTAAATGATATTATTTTACTAATTTTAATATATATACACTCCATAAAAACCCATTTAACAAACATGATAGTTACACTATAATATGTACTTCTTCAATTAGTACCTATATAACAATTAGGGAAAAAATCAGCTAACAAAGATATGAGTCTCATCACTCTCATTGACTCTATGAAAAAATAAATAATGTATTAAAATAATACGTTAATGATGCTTCAATTTTTTCTTTAAGGTTGGCTGATCTGTTGTTAGGGAGCCAATTGAAATTGGCAGGTTTAAAATAATTACTTACTCATGTAATTAATCAAAGATTAAAAAACTAAAAATAACAGGATTCAATGAGGGAGCCAATAGTAAAAAAATATGGGGAAAATGGGTTTAGCTTCCTGGAACCCAAAAGCAATAGGATTTAGTCCCTGAACCAAAAACGCTTGTCAAAAACTCCCAGACTAAAATATTTCTTTATTTTAGTCTCTAAAGTACATTAACTAATATGTTATTCCGAGATTGTCCTTTTATATAAACTACTGCATTTACCATTTAAACTACTATATATATCTCATAAATTACTACATTAATTTTATAAATTACTACATTTATACATAACCTACTATATTAATGTTAGGAATACTTCATTTAATCTAAACTTCTACATTTGTTGATAAGATAAATGTAGTAAATGTAGTAGTATTGCTGGTAGATGTTGTAATTTTAAAAGTAGATGTAATTCTTTTAGGTCACATGTAACATTCTGATCTATAATACTTTCCACACAAATGTAGTAATTTAAGGGAAATGTAGTGTGTGTGTATTTATTATTTTAAATGATAAATATAGTAGTTTATCTAAACGGACAGTAGCGGAATAATATATTAGTTAATGTACTTTAGGAACAAACAAAGAAATATTTCAGTGTAAGGAGTTTTTGATAAGTCTTTTAGGCCAAGGGGCTAAACCCTATTGATTTTGGATAACATTTCAAGCAACAGACATCGGTACATTGAGGTTTTCTTTCCTTTTTTGGCACGGGCCCATAAACCCTAAAATCGATACACACAATCACACCCATGCACACATCACACAAGCTTACAACACACACAAGCACCAAAAAGACCCACGAATTTGCCATGAAAACGTTGATTTCTAACGAATTCCTCTCCTGGGATTCCTAAGTTTTGAACCGGAATATGTCCATGCCAACTGAGCTATTGCTCCTGCAATTAAAAATAGCTCATGCAATACAATTACCCAAAAGAAAAAAAAATTGTAACCCGACACGATCAATTCAGAAATAAGCATAGAAGGAAGATTTTATTTGATCCAGGATATCGCTATTATCAATTAGATAGAGGAATATTTTCTCTGAGGGATACAAACTGCATAACGTAAAGCAGTCAAAACAAAAGGGCAAACATATACAAGATAAAAAAAGAGAGAATTTCCCAACAAATTTTGGTTTCCAGTCATTAAGTAAATAATAAATATACAACACAGTAAATTCATTAAGATCAATAGACACAAGCATATGCTGATACCATAATGCCTATACTTTCAATTCTCTACTGTTCCTTAACTTCACAGAAGACACATCTATAATGGCCCAACTTGTATAAAAAAAGGGGCATTTTCCCATATAAAATTGTTTATAAAGCTTGTACAGATCACTAGGATATTAGTGAAACCAGTAATGAAATATGTACAATGATTTTGTTATAACCTTTGAAGCTCTGCCGAAAAGACCGAGTTCGAAGCCAAAACTTTATTTGCAAGGTTGCAGATATCTTCTCTTGAGGACTCTTGAGATATGCGAACTAATTGCTTGAGTCCTTTGGCCGATATGATATCAGAGGCATTATCTTCTGTAGCAATGAGAAATAAATGGTTAAAACAGATGACGCGAAACAGATCAAGCTAAGATTTCTTTGTTATGGGACAAATGTTTCTTTTTCACAAAGTCTCTTCTAGTGATATTCACAAACCAGTGAACTTCCATAGTGGAAGCAAAGATGAAATCTGAGCATATAGTGCTGATTTAGTATTAAAAAATAAAATAAAATTAACTAAATGATGCTCTCTATAACTCATATTTTCATTTTGTTATTAATTTAAAAGTAAATCAATTAACAAAATATATGAATGCTAAGAATCGATAGTCGGAAAACAGAAAAGGTGAAGAATATGATGGGATTTGAATCGACTAAGAAAACATATAAGCCTGCAAACGCTGCATCTTATTCACGCTATCCGATGATGTTTAAACAAACATGTTATTTATGCCATGGAAAATAAATCTTCTAAAGGAACAGCTGACAATTCAAACGTTACGAGAAAATATATTTAAGGAGAGAATTATACCATATTAAGCATAGGAGATAGGGGTATTAGGTAATATAAATTTGAGGACATATATTGCCATAGAGCATTTTGAACAAAAAATGGTATTGAGCATCTTATGGTTATGTTTAACTATTTATGGCTCGATTGGCAACGGAGCTAAGGGTTCCGAAACCCCCGTTTCATGGGTTTCCGATGCTAAACTCTAAAATATTGAAACCATTGCTCGTTGGGAAACCAAAATAAAGCTTCCCAAACCACAGTTTCAAAATGTTTAGAGGGCTCAAACCCCTACTTTTCATAACTCTAAAAAAAATGGAGTTCGCGCGCACGGCACACCTTTTTAGAAATAAGTTAAACGAAACCTTGGGTTCATAAACTACGTTGCCAACCGACCCTAAGCTTTACGTACGATACCATGGTTTGCACACATGCAAACTATGTTTTCGTTTTATCTCGATTAAAATCATGGTTTCGGAAAACCTTGTTGCAAAACTAGGCCTTAAGGGTTTTCGTAAGGAACAAACACTGAAAACAGACTCTGTTCTACTGGGAAACTCAAATATGCAAAAGAAAGTGTACCGTTTTGGGCTAAATGGCAAAGTGCAAGCTCAATATGCCGTCTCGTTGTGGTAGAAAAAGCTGCTGAGTTGGTAATTATCCAGCTGAGAGCACCATCTTCTATAAGAAGAGACTTCCCTTTTTTGTGTCCTTTAGAGGGAAAAACACCACATGTTCATCAAAAATTTTGTAAAATAAAATTAATATGAATACTAATTGAATTTTAACCACTGGTATGGATGTTGAACATTAATGACAGGTTTCAGGAAACATATACTAAGTTGACTTACAACTGATTCAATAGTCTCCAGAGCCCAAGTGTATTTTTATTACATGATCAAACCACTCTTTTCCTCCCCCTTTCTACTGATCTTTCTAAGTTTCAAAGTTTGTAAGTAAAAGCTACTCTAAGCTCTAAATCCCAGCCTCGACACTCTATCCTTGATGTTTCTAGTCACAAGTGACATCAAGTATTTTACAGTGGACTTGATTCATGCTGGGTTCAGGAACATGTTATGCAAACAGTAGCAGTTCAACAACAGTCCAGGCCAGTCCCTCTAGGTAAATTTGACTTATTAGCTTCAATAGAATTCACTTTGCGATTCATCTCCTAGGCCAAGGAGCTAAAACAAAAACTACTGCCTGATGCTTCATTTATTTAGGAGATCCCAACCATCTAATTAATTAAAGAAAAGAGAGAGAAAAGACAGGAAATAATTGAAAAAAGGACATGGCCAGTTCTAAGCAAGATCATAAGGGGCTGTTTGGTTGCAAGGAATTTCATACATTTACGATGATTTGGGGATCAAAACACTCTAGCAAGTACATAATCCAACCAAAATTTGAAATCCTAGGATTTGGATCCCCTTTGGAATTGTACAAAATATGAATTTCAAAGTTGGAGCCTTTTGGGATGGAATTGTTTTTGAAATCAACCCCCTTTCAAACTTGCAACCTCTCACAATGGAGAGGAAATGGGATGAATTTGAAGGGGTTTGGTGCCACATCATCTTTTTACCAAATAAAAAAATCTATCTCCATCTCTCTGTATATAATTTATACTTCAAATCCATATTTCAATTAAACACAAGCCAAACAAAAGATTGAGTATATAGATACAAATTCATCTCTATTCCTTGCATCCAAACAAACAATTTGGAATTTTTAGAAGACACAAAAAATTTGGATTAGTGACGCATTCATAATCAATATTTTATAGTTTTGCAACCAAGCAAACACTAACCCTACGCCTCTTATATGACTGCAGGAGCCTCATCCCTATGCTATGATGGATCTCATAGTTAAATAAAAAGTTGACGCCTAAAATATTAAGCCATATCGCACATACAGAGACGAAAAAACAAAACATTTGAGCATGCTGTAGAAGGAAAGATATCCAATGGAAAAGCAAGACGAAAGCATAGTAGAGGAACCTTCACGGATTGCACGAGATTCACATTTTGCAAAATTTGCTAATCCCCTCGCAATCTGTGCAACGACTTCGCTGTGTCCAGACTTGACCATTGTCAAAAGTGCTCTAATGCCGCCATCCTCCTTTAGCATCACATGTAAGCTTTCTGTAAAATAAGAACAATTGACAATCATTAATAAAAAAAAACTAACTGAGAAACAGAATGCAAAACTAATTTGTGAGAGATGACGAGCTTCTTAATGCACCAAACTTCCTAAGTCATATAAGTTCATACCAACTTGAATATGTTTGTACATTATGCAGCACAATCCAGACAAAAATTTTAAACGCTATCAACAAATTAAATTTCAAATCAAAGTAGTGTATGGCCTAGTCAATTCAACCCAGAAAAAAAATAGCAGTAAGGAATTAACCGTGAGTTTAAAAAGGGTTTTACGGTTCATCACAAAATCAACCCATCCAATTGATTGGAAGGCTATGAATCTCAAAATCTAATGTTTATCGATTGGTTCCATATGATATAAAACCACACCTACAACTTTTGTTAAAAGGAAAATGTGATGCAAGGCTATGAATCTCAAAATCTAATGTTTATCGATTGGTTCCATATAATATAAAACCACACCTACAACTTTTGTTAAAAGGAAAATGTGATGCCTGCAGTGCAGGCTGAACCAGCTACCTCTAGGTTCGAGTGGCAATTAACCTTTAATCACAACTGTTAAACTGATTCTTGAACATCATTTATCGAGAAAATTTAAAACTCAATACAAGGGAGAAGAAAGCAAAAAAAAAAGTAACTTGGTCTCTGGACAATTATATGGGCGCAGATATGTACATCTCAGATACTGTTCATAACCAGTTTACCCGCGACAAATTTATTTGTGAGGGCTTAGTAGATCTTTCTGGTGAATCCACATACACCTTTATCATGCTATAAACGTCCAGGAGACAAAAAGCTGACCAACTTAGCTGATCATAAATCAGGTCTATACACTACAAAATCATTTTTTTGGATTCCAACATTTAGACTTAAATGTTTTTTGAGGATTCAGAATTCTCATTTTTTAACATAGATCGGGAAGGAAGGAGATAGTTAACCTTAAAACAGACCAGCAATTAAAATATATTCTACAAGATAAACTCTGAATCAATGTATAACTGTAGTTTCCTATTTTTCTAATAAAAAAATAAACACGAATGTGCAGGCCCACACATACACAATATATAGAAATCTTTTTGAATATAATCTGACAAATTCATCATGCCAAAAGAATATGATGTAATAAGTAGCAAGCCAACAACAGTTAACAAACAAACAAACACACGCATGTGCATGCACGCATGAAAGATGATATTCTATCATACCATTTCCACATAAATTTGCAATTGCTCCAGCTACCATCCTAAGAGTTTGAGGATCGTCTGTCTGAGAGGCTATATTTGCTAATAAACGAACACCTCCTTTGCTCACAATCAAGCCTTGATTTAACCCTAATGGAACATAAACTTTCCATAAGATAAAATGCATTCATTCATTAATATATATATATAGCCATAGTGCGAAGTGAAAGAAGTAGGATAGTATGCCAGATTTCCAGTCCAAAGGAAAAGGAATATCTCTGAAACATAGATAACGAGTAAGAGACACTGTAAAACTTGAACAGCATACAAAAACAATTCTGATCATGTAATTTCTATCATTTCATAATTTTAATGAAATGTTTTATTCAGTTATTTGGCTAGGGCCATGCCGACCCTAGCCATTTTTCTCAAAAATGAAAACAAAACAAAACAATTGATATCCGTGTTAATCATCCCGGCCTACATTCTGGACTCAGATATATAGAATTTGCCTTTGCGGTATGGTATTGCTCCCTTTTGATTGATTCCAGATCTTTCTGTCAAGGTTTTAAATATCGAATATCAGAATCGTATCGAATGAGTGTTTTCTACATCGGATAGTGCTATCAGATGATATATCACCGATACGAGTTACGTATCGGACGTTCATATCAGGTACCGGTATCGGGCATATCAAGTGTCGGTATCGGTATCGGACATATCGGATATCAATATCGGAAATTCCATCATACATAATGAACATGATCTATTTTATAACCAAACCTGCAAATCCTGGAATGACGGTTCGACCTCGACCGGGTTCGTGCCAACGGCACTCTGTTTAGGCCGAAAGGAAACTTTTCGGATCACATTATACATATTTATTTTAATAAATTTATAAATATTAAATTTATGAGCAAATCTAATGATGGGAATATGGGATCGGGTTTAAATATTTTAGTTTGTGTCTTCTAAATGGGTTTCAGGTACGGGTTTGAAACCCAAAAGGATATATACCTAGATCATTTTCTAAAATAAACACAATATCGGCTATATTTAAACCGATACGATATACCGGTGTATCGGCCGATATTTGTAATATCGGCCGATATTAGGTTAAAACGATAAACCTCCTTATCGATATAAATTTATTGGTGCATAACCGATATCGATATATCGGCCGCTACAACCAATATTTGTTTCACAGGGACTCTATCTGTGCATATGGAAGCGTTCCTTGACTTTCAACAGCACACGATTGAGCCATATTGAAATCAATGGAAATGTTTGAGCCTAAGGAAAGTAACCTTATCTTCTTATCACTAGAATATTTTATTTTATTTTATTTTTGGAAGGAATCACTAGAATAGTTAAACATTTAGAATGTTGTTATATGTGGCAGGTTGGTAGTGTCCAAGCACTTCACCAAGATGACTGCTTAGAAGATCATATCAACGAAGAATCACGAAATAAAGAGGGCCATTTAAATGCATTTTTTAGTTCGTCTGGTTGCAATTGAGAAAATCCAAATACCTTTCAAATCATCTGCAACTGATTTTTTCAGTCTTATCAAGACAATAGTTTGCGAAAACGAACAGTGGAGTAAGCATGCTCTCATTGTGAGTGGCTTTTACATGTAGGTGCTGGGAACAAGATATAGATTTTTTAACAAGGGCCGAATAAACCTAGATAGTAATAATTATAGTAATGCAGTAAGAAGGGGAGAGGGGTGTGTGTGTGTGTGTGTGTGGTTTGGGTAATTAATTCTGGTCCCAACCAACAGCTCTGGAGATGCTGGCGTTGTAAAATGACCAATCTAACAGAGTATGTCAAGCAATGAAGCAAATCAAACACTTGACAGTATTTGTTACTGGTGAAATGCTGCGACTGTAAGTAGGTGGTACAAATTCTATAGATAAGGCAAGTATGTGTTTTGTCTCGGGCTGTGAGTCAGGGGACTGAAGGGGCAAGCAAGGACGCTTCCTGGGCAGGGATATTGGCTGAAATCATGAAAATTCATAAATAAATGAGTGATGTAGTCATAATGACAACCAGATTATATTTACCATAACAGCGGATATTCAAGAGAACAAAAGCAACAGTGATCACATAACATTTACCAGAACCTTCAATGGATCCAAACACATCCACCGACATGCACATTGTAATATCGATTACTTTTAAAGAAAACATTTTTGTATCTCTTTGAAATTTACCGGGACTTCAAAAGATTGAGAGATTTTTAAATATAACTATACCACATGTTTTTTTTTAAAATATAAATCTCAAAACAGTAAGAAAACATGCTGAATTGTATGCATTATCTGATACCATTCATTGCCAAGTTAGCAATGGCGCCAGCTGTGACTCGATGAATTGTTCTATCTTTTGATGTTTCTAAAAGTAGCAGAAGAGCATCCAACCCTCCTTCTTCAACAATCCTTTCCTGGTTTGCATCTGTAAGATAGAAAGATGACTATAATTGACACAGATGTAAATCATTAAATATGACATCTTCAAAACCAAATGGAAGAGTTATTACTATTAGTCTAAAATGGTTAATTAACCAGAATAGACCATACAGTTATATGTGTCTTTGTAGAGTCCTACCTAGGATTTGTTAGTCATTATTAATATTTGTTGATAAAGTCTGTAAGCATAATTTGACTTTGAGATATTGTTTAGGAGACGCCATATTCTTTTTGACAAGAAAACAATTTAACATAGTTTAGAGGAGACAAAAATGGCTAAGTGCACCCAAGTTTTCCTTAGGCTTGCATATGATGGCAGCACACAACATCTCGATATTGATGCATGCCAACATCCTGCAAATTACATGGTACATGCGTAAACCAATGAAAACATCTCTGCTTTCTGCAAAGATGATACTTGATAATCCATGATTTTTGGCTATATGATTTACAAATAAGCCTAAAACGTATGCAATAAAATGATTTATAACACGAGGAAATAAAACAAATTAGGCGTTTGAGTTTAACAATATGCCAATGAAAAAGTCAAAGATATGTAAAAGCTCGGTTCCAGTCAAAGAAATAAGATGATAAAAAAAAGAAACTAATGACGCACCATCAGCTGCTAGATTGGCAATCACCTTTGCCGCATGGATTTGCACATCCAACTCCTCAGATCTTAACATAGCAAACATATTAGGAAGACCAACTGAACATAAAATGACAAAAAATTCATTAATCAGAAAGGAATAAAAAGACAATTTTCAGGAAAATCGTATATCCCTTCATAAAGTGACACCTTCTTCAAAGATCTTTTCTACAGTAGTCCTTTGACTAGATAGAGTCTCCCTTGGCTTGCTTGATTTGGAAATATTCATCCGACCTCCTAATCCAGATGGCGATCTAACCAAACTTTCATCTGTAAACAAGTTCTTCTCCTGTGAAAGAGTAGAAGGGTAAGAGCCAAGTCATGAAAACAACAAGATGCATGAAGATTGCAGTAAAACCACACTAGCATGTTGGCAATGTTGGCATGTGTGATGCACGCAGTTAAGTTAATAAGCTATTTAACAGTAAATGGCATTGTTGATTCTGTAATTTAAAAATATATATGTTGTATTAGTTTAGTTTAGTTTGTTGTTAATGTAATACATTAATATATTTTAGAAGATTTCATAAATTAGTCATGTGCATAAAATATTTTTCTACCGGATTCGGGTATCTTTTAATTTTTTGAATTTGTTAATGAACATAAATTTGCTATTGAAGCTTTTTATAACTATAATAATCTCTTTAAATATTTTTTGTTTAAAATTTTTTTATGCTATTATTCTAAAGTGTTTTCTCTCATCAAAAGAGTTGTTGAGGTTGACCATCTTAGAATCAAGAATTTTCCTCGTTTGTCTGAATATTTAATTCGAATTAAATGTCAAAGCGCTACATACCCCTCCGTTTTCTAGTTATAACAGTAAATGGTTATCATTATATGATGCACATGTATATTAAAATAAAGGTTTGATGTGGATATATTTATTATTTTAACTAAAAATCCCTAAAAGAAATCTATAAGCTTAACTAAAAGTCTTTAAGATTCTTTTCAACTCTTTTGTCTAGGATGCCACAATATACCCACATGCATGCACGTGCAAAAACTTAATGATGCGGATCATCTTAGGTTTAAGGAATTTTCCCGTTTTTCTGAATATTTTATTTCAATTAATTGTGAGAGTGCCACATAGCCCCCCCCCCCCACACCTGCGCACGGGCGTGTAATAGTAGAGATTTAAGCTTATAATTGTACCTGATCTCCGACATGGTTATCAGATACAAGCTTTTTCAACTTCGTGACTTCATCTTCTAGGAACTTCCTTTGCCTTTCTTCGCCAAGTAGTTTTTGTTGAAGAGCATTAAGCTCTTCATCTAACAATTCCTACAGAAGTAATCAAGTCCATATAAATTTCATAATTGTTAAATGTATAGGTCATTATTGTTATTTATTGCAGCATCAAATATAATCGCTACAAGCTTTATACTTAAGCTAGCAGGTGTACTTACTAATGAACATGTAATACAGATTGCAAAACTTTATCACGCCCAAATAGCAGCCTTTTTTTCATTTTTTCGGAAATATGCATGGTAACCGCATTTCAATTATGAGCAGATCTTTTACCGTCGGTACCTTTCTGGAAAGGAGTTCGTTGTTTGCTGCTTCTAGAGAATTGATTTTATTTGCAGCCTCTCCATTCAGCTTTAATATACCATGTAGCTTTAAGTTAAGCTCGTCAACACAATTTTTTTGCACCTGAGAAATCATCATTTATAGATTTTATGAAGTCTGAAGTCAATCAGATAGAGAAGAATGATATTTTCAGACTGAAGTAATGAGGAACAGGCGCTGGCAATCTAGCATGGGGGACAACAAGCTCAAAACACACACTGAAGCTAGCTACACAATCAAGATAACTATGTACTTAAAGTCCCAGCCACAGCACCAAAAAACCAAAGTTGAGGTGAGGGTTGAGGGATATTACTTCATCTCTAGCAATACCGTAAACTGAGCTCTCTTTTTATGGGACGAAACTTGGGCATCTGTCCAGCAGCAGCATTTTCTTAAATCCACATTTCTATTGCGTCTAGTGGGAGTAAAATATGAATTGCTCTAAAAATCATGTTAAAGTCCCTGGCTCTGAACTTCTGGTGAGGGTTAAGGAAGATATTTCTATATTTTAACAGGTGAAACTGAAAAGGTATATGAAAGCTTACAAGGCCATGATTGTTTACCGCCGGAAACCAGACTGAGGTGCGGGGATCGCGTCCAGCCTTAATCTGGAAGCAGATGCTATTTGGAACATACCCATCCACCTCTCCGAAAATACCAAGTTGATTTATGGCACCAAATATCGGAGGTTTGGATGGATGCGACCGTCGTAGCTAAACTTTTCAGATTCCCCCTCACGGATGAGGGGTTTATTGATTGTCGGGACGCTTTTTCCTACAGGCGCAAGCTCCTGTAGTTAATTACGTTATCGCAAAACGATAACAACTTTCTGGACTCCATGTCTAATCCTTCGTGTTGTCGTGTTATGGTTTATTTATTTTCAGTTGCTCTTGGCTTGTATATGGAGACTAATTTATGTCGTCGTCCGTAGGGCGTGGATAAGTCCAAATCCATACATATTAGATTTGAGGGTATGGCTCCATGTTGGTGTTTTTGTTTGCCAACGAGAGTTGAACTTAGGACGCATTTCACATATCGATGAGGTCCGTCAATTCACGGGTGCTTGAATTTGATCTAAGGATCGTTAGTCGTATTTGTGACTAAGATCAAGCTAGAAACGGTGAGTATATGGGCTCAATTAATGTATGTATGCTTTCATAGAACCAAGGCTCGTTGGTTGTTGGAACCCATCACCACTCTGAAGACGCTAAGAAATTACAACGCCGTACATCAGAGGTGTGGAAGGATGTACCCTTGAACCAAAACCCGTTTACGAGGAAAGAGAACATGTTGGAACTTATACTTCGATTTACCGAAAAGGCTTCTTGGCGAACTTATATTTTATTTAAAAATCGTTGGTCTTGTTTTAGACTAAGGTCAACTTAGAGGATTTGAGCATATAGGCTCTGCCTAAGGATCGTGAGTCTTGTTTGAGACTAAGGTCAACTTAAGACTTTGGTTAAGGATCATCAGTAGTATTTGGGACTAAGATCAACTTAGAGTTTATGTGCATATGAGCGCATGACATATTGCGCAGGGGTATTGGCGCATGCCATATTGGTGCATGGAAGCATTGATGCACGGCCACGTAGCGCATGCATCTTGGCGCACGGAGGAATGGCGGTTGTCACGTGGCTGATCACGTGACGCATGCATATGAGCGCATCCCTTATGGCGCCAGCGCAACATGCTAGGGTTTCTTTTCAAGAGATTAATCTATGTATATTTTAAAACTTAAGTTTCATGAAGTTTAAATTTCTGTTAATGGCATTTTGGCTATTAACAACATTAAGATCAAGACTTTAATGATCTTGAATTTTATTTTGTGCATGGTTCATATCATGGGTATCTTTGAAGTTTAAACTTCATATTTTCTTTATGACGATCTTAAGGTCTCGATGGTTTTTCATCATTTTGATAAAGGATTTTCTTAAGTTTTTTCCCAAACCCTAGATCTTAAAATCAAAAACACCTCCTGCAGGAACTTAAGTTTCAAGTAAGGATAAATTTGACTTAATGACCTTAAGATCCGAAAGAACTTAAGTTGCTACGAAGCTTAAGCTTCTTATTAATAGAGATTGATCTCCTATACTCGGTTTGTGGAGTAAGATGATAGATCACAGAGAAGAGCTTAAGCTTTTAGGTTGACCTCAAGTTTATAGAAGGGTCTCTCTTTTAAGATTAATCTCAAGAATTTCTTATATAGGGTATAAGATTTGTTGGGGAAGTAGAGAAAATCTCTCCTTGAGATCTCTTTGATTGATCTTAATATCAAGCCCGGATATTTAAGTATCGTTGAATCATGATCCAAAGATTCTCTGTTAACATAGTTAATATCTTTCGTGCTTTAGAAAGATAACAAAATTATCTTTTATTAACAAGAAAAATCTTTCTGTTTAAGAAAGATAGGAAAATATTTCCCAAATATAGCTTAGGATATACAGAAGCATGCTCTTCACCCCAACGCATGGCTTGCGCCATGTGCTTTGCACGTGGTGCGCATGTGCATAGGCTTGGTGGTTTGCACCACGTGGTGCGCATGCGCAGACCGACATGCAGCATGGGCTTAGCGGCTTGCACCACATGACTTCCATATGGTGCGCATGCGTAGCCTAACATGCGGCTTGCATCACGTGACTTTCACGTGATGCGCATGCACTCCCGGCTTGACACTTTTACCTTGGCGTTTTTTTCTTGCCTAAATGAAGCTTAAGCTTCGAAAGTCAAATTTTTAATGGAAACAAATGCCCCCCACTATTTTGCCCACGTAAATATGTACATGGGTTAAGTAGTGCAAAATAATGCACCGCTAGAGATTTGATGGCTTAGAAAACAGGTTTAGATCCCGTCACCCAATACTTTTTCAATCTTCATGAGCCGTAGAGTCTCACAAAATTGTTTTCTCCCTATGAGTCTAAAGAATCTTATAAGTGTATTTTCTCCTTGAAAATCGTGAGGATCCCAGAGTGTATTTTGTCTTGTAAATCATAAAGATCTTACATGAGTGTTTTTCTCCATACGAGTCGAAAGAACACGTAAGTAGCTTCTTCTCGTCATTGGTAGCTTGGTTAGCCAATGGAAGATATTGTGTACAACTTCATAGTGGATAGCCCATGGATAGTATATGGTAGTCAATTTGGTGAAGCGATGGCTTAGGAAACAGATTTAGATCCCTGTCACCTAAGACTTTTCAATCTAATGGGCCGTGAAGGTCTCATAAAAGCTTTTTCTTTCTATGAGTCAAGAGGATCTCATAGGAGCGTTTTCTTCTTAGAAATCGTGAGTACTCCTAAGTGTCTTTTCCCCTGTGAGTCGTAAGGATCTCACAAGAGTATTTTCTCCTTACGAGTCGAGAGGACACGTAAGTGACTTCTTCACTTCATCATTTGTGCTGAAATAACCCGGCTTGGTTTATTTACTCGTCTCAGAGTGTTCAGTTTACTCTTCCTTTAGACATGGATAAACTCATACTGACGTTAACATACCCCTGTTAGTATAAGAGGCAGTCGGGTTTGTGGTACTGGGTTTAGTCCATCGTACCGTTGCATTAGCTGATTTCTTCTCGGTCCACGTCCACTCGGGTCGCGGTTTTGGGTAGGTACGCACTTGTATCTCTCATCCCTTCGGTTGCGGAGATACGTCTCAAGTAATCTTCCTAGGCAGGTATCTCCATATTGCCGTCAGAGGATTCCACGTTAGACATCACCGTGGCGCTTTACCTTGAGTTCAGACTCTGTTTGGAGTCCTAGGAAAGTCATAACTTCCAAGTTAGGATGACATCCGGTGGTTTTTAGGCTTTGTATGTAATGACATAGAGGCCTGGACCTAGGAATTGTCCATCACTCTGCTTTTGCTTTGGCTCCTTTGAGTTTTCATGATGTCACATCTGTATCCTGCTGGAGTAAGACGTCCAGATGGTCTTTAGGCTGTATATATTGCCATTGAGATATGAAGTTAGGAAGTTGTCATCAATCCGTCTTTGATTTGACTCTTTGGTCGTTGTTGACGTTGAGTCTGCACCCTGCTCGAATAAGAAGAAACGTCGAGATAATCTCTAGGATCGAGATTTGGAGTTAGGATATGCAGTCACCTCGCTTTAGTTTTAGCTCTTCGTGCTTTATTAACGTCGCATCCGTACTTTGCTGGAGTAAGAAGGCGTCCAGATAGTCACTAGATTGTATGTGTTGCCGTTAAGACTATTTCTTTGTTCGGTTGAACATGAGAGAACACGTTGCTCCTTTTTTCATTTGTTTCTGTCCATGGATTGTATACAAGAGTCGGTATCGACCTACCAGTAGGCTAAAAATTTCTTTTCTTTTCTCTTTTTTCATATATCCGTGATTTCTCTATCATTTCAGCTTTTCTTATCGCGAAAGTCGCGATTGCCCAATCATTTCGGCTATTTATTCACGGTCGTCCAATCATTTTGATTATTTCATTTTATTTTTAATTTCGGCTATTTTTTTATTCCCGATTTAACAACTTAGGGGTCGATAACTTTGGACTTCAAGTTGGAATCAGCGTTACTAATACTGAAACACATACACCAGAAGCAAATCATCATCTGTCTGCGGAAACTTGGGATTTGATACTTGTTTTGGCATCAGTATAGGTACAACTGGAATGTTGCTAAAGCGACTCATCATTTTTCGTTGCCTATTTAGACAATAGCGACTCAAAAGACTGGTTTAGATCCCTGCCAACTAAGTTATTTTGACTTTATGAGCCGTAAAGATCTCATAAAAATATTTTCCACAATGAGTCAAGAGGATCTCATAGGAGCATTTTCTCCTTAGGAGTCGTAAAGGCTCCTAAATGTCTTTTCCCTTGTGAGTCGTAAGGATCTCACAAGAGTATTTTCTCCTTACAGGTCGAGCGGACTTACAGGTGTCGTTCACCATGTTGGGAATATGGACCGCCTCTGGTGGGACTTGGTCTAAACTTTTTCTGTTTCTTTTCATTCACGAGTTTGCGTCCTTTCGGGTTTTTACAAACTCGCGAGCAGTCCTGCTGTTTTTACCCACGGAGCCCTTTTGGGTTGTCATCCGTGCTCATTCTTGCTTATGAACTGCCTTTTTTTAAACTCTCGGATGCAGCTTCCAATGTTGCTCGCTGATGAGACTTGGGGATGGTATGAATCTTTTATGCCCATGATTTGCATACGGTAATCAATGTAGAGACTGACCATAAGGCAGGATGCCAGTTTAGGGACATAGCGGTCCATAAAAAACTTGGATGGGTATGGATTGTTTATGCACGTGAATTGCATACAGTCATCAATATGGAGATCAGCCGTAAACCATCGATGGCTTAGAAAACAGGTTTAGATCCCCGTCACCTAAAGCATTTCAACTTTATGAGCCATGAGGGTCTCAAAAAAATATTTCTCTACTAGTCGAGAGTATCTTGCAAGAGTATTTTCTTCTCAGGAGTCGTGGGGACTCCTAAGTGTCTTTTTCCCTTCATGTGTCGTAAGGATGCACGAGTGGGAATTTTCCACAATGGTAGCTTGATGGGATAATGTGGGTTGTTTTGGACGAGAGTTTTATCACCAGTAGCCTATGAACAGTATATGATGGTCAAGTTGGAGATTGACCGTAGGGCATCGATGGCTTAGGAGATAAGTTTAGATCCATGTCACTTAAGCCTTTTCAAATTTATGAGCCGTGAGTCTCATAAAGGTATTTCTCCCTATGAGTCGAGAGGATGTGTATTTTTTCCTTAGAAGTCATGGAGACTCCTAAGCGTGTTTTCTCTTATGAGTCGTAAGGATCTCACAAGAGTGTTTTCGCTTTGCAGGTCAAAAGGACTCACAAGTGTCGTTCACCATGTTGGAAATATGGTCCGTCTCTGGTGGGACTTGGTCGAAACTTTTTCCGTATCTTTTTCTTTCACGAATTGCCTCGGGTTTTCACAAACTCACAGGCAGTCCTGCTGTTTTTACTCACGGAGCCCTTTCGGGTTTTCATCTGTGCCCTTTTTGCTTATCGGCTATCTTTTTTGGTCCAGTTTAACAACATAGTGGTCGATTCGCTCCAATTGAACTAGCATGTCAAGGAATTCTTGATATGTATTAGGATTAGCGAAGGATAGGAAAGAATAAACCTGCGATCGCGGATCAAGGGTGCCTATGAACATCCCAATAGCTGGAGCTTTAGCAATCAAATGCTCGCATTTCGAGACGAGGTTTCTCGACCGAATGGCATACTGCACAAGTGTTTCGTTTGATCTCATCTCTTCATTGATCAAACCAGAGATGGTGGTGCGCTTGCTCGCACTGACGAACCTCTGTGTGAAGAGCGGTCCATGTCAGTGAAGATCTCTGCGGAGTCATTTGGAAGTTCCGAATACCATTCGAAGGCAATATCTGCAAAGTTGCTGACGAACTGCCGGAGAAGTAGCTTATCGCCTTTGGTATTACCGCACATGGCTTTAAACTATGTGACATGCTGGTGGAGATTCCCCTTTCCTTTGAAGACATTGAAATTCGGGATTGTATATCCCGGAAGGTATTGCTTCTGGTCATACCATACAGGATATGGACGACCAGTCTTGACCAACTTGGTGTTTGCTTCGCTGGCAGTGTGTTGTTTGGCCTGTTGGGCTATGTACTCGGTGGGCTGAGCCTTCGAGATCACTTCATCGTTTGAGGTTGAAAGGACCTACAGAGAGCTTGTGGCACCTCCTTTCTCAATATAAGGATCCACCAGCGGTTCTTCGGCCAGTGATCCTGACGACTGAACCATCATCGTACACATGTTCTGCAGGAGGGTCATCTTGTTCATATTGGCGGCCATATCTGCCGCTTTACTTTTCTTGTCGAGAGCACATTTCAAAGAGTCAACTTCAAACACTTGTCTCTCGAGATCTTCTTGTTCGTCTTACGGACGTGTCTTGAACAGCAAGCTGACGAGTGTTGCTGCTTGAGCTGCCACTTCTTGCAGCTGTTGTTTCCTTTGAGCTTGAGTCAAGGACTGAGTTTGGGGTCGATGACAGGTGGAAACGTTATTTTCACTTCCATTGATATGAATCATTCACACAGTATAGACTACTTCGGCCTTCTGCGCAGAGCTTTTATCATTTCGCCTTTTGGGATTTGCCTTAAGCGATTGAGATCTTTGTAGCCTTTTCTTTTTAAAAAGAGCCACTTTGGACTTAGAAGCTGTGTCGTCGGCTTTTGGCAGATTCGTCAGCTTCTCAGATTTTGGAGATAGACGTTGTCGATATCAGAGTCACGAACTTTTTTCCAGACTTCATATATCGTCGAGGAAAGTCTTGGCTTAAGCATTGGCTTTTGCTCATTCAATACCCCCATGGGTGGTGGAGACTTCTTTAAGACGACGGTAGTCAAATTCCGTCTAACCATTTTGAACAGTTCGAAACTGTTTTTGGTCGAGACAGCTGCATCTATAGTGGGCATCAGTTGAGTTAGTCCTGATAGGGAGATGATCTCGCCTGTCTTTGCCGGTGCAAGTAACGACGTCGAGCGCATCTTGAAACCAGAGCTTCTTCAGTTTTGGGAGCTTCGTATAATTGCCTCATGTATGGCTTTGGAGCTTCCGCGGGTGTTAGTCGCTTGAAAACGTTTTTGGCGGCATAGAAACATTTGATGCCAGTCTGTGAAAGACAGATTGTCTTGGGGATGAAGCGTCTTTTGGTGCTTTGGGAGCAACATAAGCTATAGGGGTCAGACTCTTGATGACTGGCTCTTCTCGTTTTGCGGGTTTCTTTGATGAACCCACGGAGTTTGTATTCAGCCGGTGGAAGACTCAGCTCTGAGTCTTTGCGGGCTTCTCGAAAAGGCCTGCGAAGCTTGTTGCCAACCTATCGACGACTGACTTCTTTAAAGCCTCCTCCTTTGGCATTATGACGCCAATGGTAAGGAGAAGGTGAGACATTTGTCCGAATTGAAGCACGTTCCATTCTTGCATAAGCTAGGCCGTTGGGATGTCGATTAGTGGGACCATAATCTGCCCAGAGAAGATCAGCTGAAGTGTGATGGTCTTAGAGTTATTGCAGAATGACATTGAAGTCTATATAGGAAGAAAGCACCCTCTTCAGTCTTCCTCAGAATCCAAAAGGAACCATAAATATAATATACCGTGATTTTGTTCGTGAAACACGACACACGAAGTGTGGAGTGGAAAGAGAAAAAGGTCTCACTGGACGTGTCAAAACCTGTTTATCGCCGAAAACCGGACTGAAACGCTGGGAGCGCGTCCAGCCTGAACCTGGGGACAGATGCTATTTGGAACATATCCATCCAACTCTCCGAAAATACCAAGTTGATTTATGGCACCGTATATTGAAGGTTTGAATGGATGTGACCGTCGTAACTGAACTTTTCAGCCCCTCACGGATGAGGAGTTTGTTGATTGTCGGGACGCTTTTTCCTGCAAATGCAAGCCCCTGCAGTTAATTCGTTAATGCAAAATGATAACTTTCTACACTCCAGGTCTATTACTTCGTGTTGTCGTGTTATGGGTTGTTTATTTTGGGTTGCCCTTGGATTGTATACGGAGACTAATTTATATCGTCGTCCGTAGGGCACAGATTAGTCCAAATCCATACATATTAGATTTGGGGGTTTAGGTCCACGTTGGTGTTTTTGTTTGCCAACGGGAGATGGACTTAGGACGCATTTCTCATACCAATGAGGTCCGTCGGTTCACGGGGTATTTAAATTTGATCTAAGAATCGTTAGTCGTATTTGGGACTAAGATCAACTTAGAAACTGTGAGCATATAGGTTCAATTGATCATTTGATCACATATGAAATATAGGTTTCGATACTTAGCATATTTTACTGAGTACCAAGCTTTGGCTTGTCATCAAGTGCGTTTGCGCACTATAGATGCGCAAGGCATCAGCGCACGGGGTGTGCATGCTGCGCATGGTCTGTCATGGGACAGGGGTTGGCACTTATGCCCTGACGATGCGCACGTGTATGGCACGTGGTGCACATGTCCTCATAAAGGCTTCTTTCAGCTTGCGCGCACATGCATATCACGTGGCGAACGCTTGATGGAACATCTAAATAGGATGCATCCAATATTGGAATGCGATCCAATTTGCAAGCATTTATATTTTCTCCAAACATATATACATATATGTATGCTTTCATAGAACCAAGGCTCATTGGTTGTTGGGACCCTCCACCTCTCTGAATACGCTGAGAAATTACAACGCCGTACATCAGAGGTGTGAAAGGATGTACCCTTGAACCAAATCTCGTTTACGAAGGAAAAGAACATGTTGGAACTTAAGCTTCGATTTGCCGAAAAGGCTTCTTAGCGAACTTATATTTTATCTAAGGGTCGTTAGTCTTGTTTTAGACTAAATTAAACTTAGAAGGTTTGAGCATATAGGCTATGCCTAAGGATTGTTAGTCTTGTTTGAGACTAAGGCCAACTTAGGACTCTAGTTAAAAATCGTTAGTCGTATTTGGGACTAAGATCAACTTAGAGTTTATGAGCATATGAGCTCAATCGATCATAAGATCAGAAAATCTTAAGCTTCAGAACTTAATCAATTTTAACTAAGTATTACATCTGTATCACATGGTCAGGCGCATGACATATTGCGCATGGGGTATTGGCGCATGCCCATATTGGCGCATGTAAGCATTGGCATACGGTCACGTGGATCACTTGACGCATGCATATTGGCGCATGGAAGCATTGGTGCATGGTCACGTGGCGCATGCATATTGACGCGCGTATACTGGCGCACGGAAATATGACACTTGTCGTGGTTGATCACGTGGCACATGCATATGGCCGCATCCCTTATGGCATTGGCGACACATGCTAAGGTTTCTTTTCAAGAGATTAATCTCTATATATTTTAAAACTTAAGTTTCATGAAGTTTAAACTTCTGTTAATGGTATTTTGGCCATTAACGACATTAAGATCAAGACTTTAATGATCTTGAATTTTACTTTGTGCATGGTTCATATCATGGGGATCTTTGAAGTTTAAACTTCATCTTTTCTTTATGACGATCTTAAGATCTTGATGGTTTTTCATCATTTTGGTGAAGGGTTTTCTTAAGTCTTTTCCAAACCCTATATCTTAAAATCAAAAACACCTTCTGTAAAAATTAAGCTTTCGGTAAGGATAAATTTGACTCAAGGATCTTAATATCCAAGAGAAGAACTTAAGTTCCTGCGAAGCTTAGGTTTCTTTTTAATGGAGATTGATCTCTTATACATTGGTTTATAGAGGAAGATGGATCGCAGAGAAAAGCTTAAGCTTTTAGGTTGAGGGATCTCTCTCTTTTGAGATTAATCTCAAGGGTTTCTTATATAGGGCATGAGATTTGTTAGGCAAGTAGAGAAAATCTCTTTTTGAGATCTTTGATTGATCTTAAGATTAAGCCCAAATGCTTAAGTATCGTTGGATCGTTGATCCAAAAATGCTCTATCAACAGAGTTAATGTCTTTCTTGTTTTAGAAATATATTAAAATTATCTTTTATTAACATGAAAAATCTTTCTGTTTAAGAAAGATGAGAAATATTTCTCAAATATAGCTTAAACTATACTGAAGCGTGCGCTTCAACCCAACGCGGCTTGCGCCACGTGCTTTGCACGTGGTGTGCATGCACATGGGCTTGGTGGCTTGCACCACATGTTTTGCACGTGATGCGCATGCACAGCCAACATGCGGCTTGCACCACGTGCTTTGCACGTGGTGCGCATGCGCATTGGCTTGACGGCTTGCACCACGTGCTTTGCACGTGGTGCGCATGCGCATTGGCTTGACGGCTTGCACCATGTAACTTCCACATGGTGCGCATGCGCAGCCTAACATGCGGCTTGTACCGCGTGACTTTCTCGTGGTGCGCATGCGCATTCCGGCTTGACACTTTTACCTCGGCATTTTTTCTTGCCTTGGTGAAGTTTAAACTTCGAGCGTCAAATTTTTGGCGGGAACAATGATATTGCATGGTAATATGCAAGAAGGATTTCTTGATTTAAGAGTTTAAGTAAATTTTGCTAGGGTTGTAGTAGCAGTACAGGTCCAAGTATTGACAGAAAATATACATTGGGTTAATTCACTCAAAACCTCAAATTATAAATAAGAGAAATCTGAACCAATAAAATGCAGTTAATTTTAAGTGGAATATAGTTATGACACCCAACAAGAGCTTGAAAATCAAACTTATGCATTTCACCTGAACTGATCTTTTACTATCACTAAGATGCTGTCTTGTCTCAGACAATTGTCCTTCTAAATCAGCAGAATGGGACTGCTCACATTCCACTTGCTTGATCAATTCGACTATCTTTTTCTCATACATCTGAGTGGTGTCTGCAAGCACTTTCTGGTATGTAGAAGTTTCAAGTTGGTGCTGCTACTAAGTAAGAATAAATTTAACATTACAACGAGATGTCAAAATTTAAAACATAAGTTAAAAAAGTTAGTAGCATGTGTTGATCTATACAACAAAAAGAATAAGAAAGAACTGCTTTGCACCATAAATAGAGAGACAGATTTCAGTGGTCTAAAATTCTAATAATCAAACTGAAAAAATTAAATGAAGAAAAAAATGGAATAGACGGTGTGCATTTTTTAATTTTTTTTGATAAAAAACGGTGGGAAAACCCCCCGCGTTCCATTAAAATAACTTAATGAACATTACAAGATAATAAAATAAAAAAGAAAAAGCAATAACATTGCACGGTCACCAGCAGCCGAATAGAATCAACGGCAGCAGTGTCCATTTTATTCGCTTCATTATTAAATTTGATTGAAGCATGTTACTTGAAGAAATGCAGAATATGTCACTGATACTAAAATAAATAAGACCAAGTTGCAGAGACATTTTTCAGTGAAAGGAAAGAAATTAAGGGTACCTTGTATTGCTTTAAGCCCGATTTTAACCGGACTATTTCTTGAGTCATTACACTGTTCTTCTCCTTTTGCCGGTCCAATTCCTCCAGCAAATTTTTCATCTCTAACTCCAAACGAGTATTTTCTCTTTCTGAGTACTACAAACAAAAAACATCCACTGTTGAATTGAAAAAATCAAAACAGAGAAGACAATAGATTGAATAAAAATTATCCAAGAAATGACTTGCTGCACTTGCATATAAGAGCGACAATGAAGTTTTAGAAAAATGATACAATTGATATAAAAAGGATACCTATATATTTGTTAGATTGTACGGTTATTCATTTAGCAAGAAGAAAGGGTAATTCTGACCACCTTAATCATAACTTCTGGTTAGTTTGTTTATGATTACTTGCAGTGATATAAGCACACAGACCTCTGCAGATCCTTCTCTCCAACCTTTGTAATAAGCTAGAAGAAACAGAGGGAGAGAAGGACATATACAAGCTTTTACGACAAGAAGATAGAGTAGGAACCTAGACAATGTAGAGATATTAAGAATGAAGGTCAAGAAAAGCCTAGTAAAGGACAATAATTTTTTTTTAAAAGGTGGAAACGTTAATTTCAGAAATTGTTTAATGAGAATAACAACAAAGAACATAAGGTAGAACAGAATGGTCCAGTTCATGGTAAAATATATATATTATTGAAATGATGACCAAGGACATTTCAAAGAAAATTTGAAGTGAGTGAAGCTAGACCATCTAATATTCCTATTTAACATCAAAAGTGGTTAGGAGATGCAGACTTACTGAGGCTAATTAAGTTATTCAACAATTAAAAAAGTTGTATATCAAAAGCAGGGGCGGAGCCAGGAAATAGACATTGGGGGCCAGGACAATGCCTAGATCCGAATATGGGAAACTTTTATACATAACTATTGAGTTTGAATACAAAATTAAAATGGTGCTTTTAAACTTAATATAAAATAGATGCCATATAACATTTGTGCAAAATACTTAATTTATAAGGTAAGATATGAGAAAACACACAACAAACCAAAAAAAGGTTTGGTTTGCTTTTGTATTACTATAGAGTAAAATTTTAGGGTAAATTTCATTAAACTACCTTGAACTTCAGTGTTTTTCCGATAAACTATCCTTAATTTGCTTTATTATTCATACCTATCCTCAATTTTTCAACTTTATTTAACTCCCTAGCGAAATTAATTCTAATTGTTGTCTATTATGCCCTTTCATAGTAAAATATCCCAAAAACTGAAGAAAATATTTTTTTAAAAATGGTTAAACATTTATAAAGAACATCATTATATAAATGAGAGTAAAGTAAATCCATAAAATCATTTAGGAAAACGGATAAACTATTTTGAGAGGGAGAGGGAGAAGCAAAATTGATGAGATTTGGTAATTAAGTTTTCTTTTTATTATACAAGTCAAAAATAATATGTGCTTTGTCCATAATTGTTATCTTTAATTGAGAAGTAACATAAGGGTTTTTTTCTTTTTGAAAGGGGGAGGGGAAGGGAATGGAAAAGCTCAAGATAATAGATCAAGTTAAAAGTAGTTTGATTGAAAAAATCAAAAGTTCATGGTACTTTAGTGAAATTTACATCAATGATTTTACCATTAAAAAGCCAAAGGATGAAAAGTAAAAAAGGTTGTGCAAAAGGACCTCGAACTTGGACCATCACCCTAAAAACCCTATGCATTAACCACTGTAGCAACATGAACTTATTGTATAAATACGTAACAATAGATAAATATTAAGCAAAAGACTATTTCACATATCGATACAACGCCGGGTATCGCAAACTTTGGGGGACGGCTATGTAGTTCTGGTTCGGATACGGATATGAGATATGATACGGATTCATGGATTCGCAATTTCCCAAAAACCTACGATACGAGATATGTTTTTATATCGATTTTAAATTAACTAAATATACATATATATTAAGGTATACATTCCAATATATAATAATATAAATAGATTGCTGCATTATGTTAGATATTCAATGCATTTTCAAACTTTGAGTGTCTAAATTTTCGAGAGAAAGAGAAGATGGATCGATTCGAGAGAGGTTAGGGAGACATTTATAATTCCAAGTGAATCCGAGAGTTTCCAAGAGTTTGGGACTCCAATACGCAATCGTGGACGATTCGGGAGGTATATTCAAGTATCCGTGCTACATAGGGGCCCGGGCCCCAGCCCGCCCCGGTCTGTTATCATGATTCATTAAGCAATGAGCTTTTAATATTAGGTTGGCAAGAATATTGGGAGCTAACTGAGACCAAATACAATCTCCTCTTTATCAGCTTATTACTTGAAGAGATGTTTTCTTATAGCCGTCTTGTAGAATTCAACTTTCAATTTCATAGGTATTCTATGATCACATAGTATTCTAGAAACACTTACCTACTTTATTAATTTTGCTTTGATCCTATGAACCTCATTCTTCTTGCTCTCACCATCTTATATAATTGACATTAAGTAACGAAAAATCATAACGCGTGTATTTTATGGCCATCAATATGCAATTATGCTCATTTCTTCTCACATTCTTTTAAGTTGCTTTTGTTCAGGGGTGGGCTGCCCCTCCGCCCTCAAGATTACGAATCCCAGTGATCGATATGTAAATTAGTATTTTGCTTTATATATATATCTATTGTTCAATACTTACAATAAGTTCATGCTGCTACAATGGTTAAGGCATGTGATTTTAAAAGTGATGATCCAAGTTTGAGGCCCCTTTGCACAACTTTTTTTCCCTTGGCTTTTTAATGGTAAAATCATCGAGTAAGTTTCGCTAAAGTACCCACATATTATTTTTGACTTATATAATTTTGCTTCTCCCTCGCCCTCTAAAGTTAGTTTTTCTGTTATCCTAAATGATTTTATGGATTTACTTTACTCTCATTTATATAATGATGTCCTTTATAAATGCTTAACTATTTTTTAAAATTTCTTCAATTTTTGGCATATTTTACTATGAAAGAGCATAATAGACAACAATTAGAATTAATTTCGCTAGGGAGTTAAGTGAAGTTGAAAAATTGAGAATAGTTACGAATAATAAAGCAAATTAAGGGTAGTTTATCAGAAAAACACAAAAGTTCAAGGTGGTTTAATGACATTTACCCTAAAATTTTACTCTAGTGATACAAAAAGCAAAACAAACTTTTTGTTTTGGTTTGTTGTGTGGTTTCTCATATCTTACCTTATAAATTAAGTATTTTGCACAAATGTTATATGACATCTATTTTATATTAAGTTTAAAAACATCATTTTAGTTTTGTATTCAAACTCAATAGTTATGTATAAAAGTTTCCCATATTTGGATCTAGGTATTGTCCTGCGCCCCCCCCCCCTTCTAATTTCTGGTTCCGCCCCCGATAACAGACAAATAAGAAACGAGTCCCAACAAATAAGTGTAGCTAAAACGAGAATGGGCAGATGGATGAGTGAGAAAAATTTACGAAATAGTACAATAAATGAATGCATGTGTTAAAAGTTAGACGTAGCACCCATTAAGGATAAAGGAAAGAGAATTTATCGGCATGGTTGAACATGTGGGATGGAGTCAGATAAATGCACTCGATGGGGAGAAGAGGTAAAATTCTCTAATGGAGTAGAGTACTAGCAGGAGGCCTACACGGCAATTTAACAGTTCTCATATAGCATAAATGGCAGAGGATTGATTACAAACACAATGTTTAACTATTATAAAAATCTTAACCATTGAGAAAACCTGTAATATATCTACAAAATAAAGAAAGCTTTTTGAGGCTTAAACATCAAGTTTCAATGCATTAAGATTATTTTATTTTAAGAAAATGTAAACAGATGTTAAAATAAAATAAAGAGGAATGAATATGAAAGCAATCATGATAAGAAGAATAGTGGCATATGTACCACAAGCCCTTTTGAAATGCAACAAAAAGACAGGTCACCGAGCAACTAGATTGATAAAAAGATATTACCTCAGATTTTGCAGAAATTTTCTTTTCTGCTTCAGCTAAGGAAATTTCACACTGTTTTAATTTCTCCTCTATCTGTGCTTTCTCAGTATCTCTAAGCTTATGTTGTCTCTCCATCTCCGAAGTAAGATAATCGACTTGATGTTCAAGCTTTCTACAAAGGCTCTCATAGTCAAATTCCTCCTTTAGTTTCACAATGTTTACTACTTTCATCGCCTGGAAAATATACAGACTATATCAAAATGTCCATCAAAACGAACCGCTTGCATCAAATTATTCCATCAGTTAAAACATGAAATCAAGAGGTATGATGAATTTTCCTCACATCCTGCAGCTTAATGAAAATTTGAACCGAATAAGAGTACTTTACAAAATGTCAGACCTATAATCCAAACACACAATACAAATATAATGACATCAATGTAACCAAATAGTTATGAGATAGTTACCATCCCAGTATTTGCTTTTATAACTTTTCTAAGTTCAAAATGTTGGTCGACATGTCGTTTTCGAGCACTTGTTCTCAATATTATTAAAAGCATTTTCAGTCGCTGACAGAAACATCCAGGCCTGAATCAACATATTGCCTGACAAGACCTTTTTTCCCTTGGTTTTCTAGTTCTTGAAATTTTCCTTTTCTTTTTTTGCTTCCAGTGGAGGTGGTAAGAAGAGCAATGAAAACATTGTCCAAATGGTTATTTTGTTTACGGGTTCGATGCAGCTTCTTTCAAAATCCAAAATGTGTGCACGCGTGCACGCGTGTAAATGTATATTAACATTCCTCTATTATGGCTTATGGAAATGATACATCATGGTAATACATATAACTTATAGTAAGAAAATAATTTGCAAGTGTATTAAGCATATACTTCCAAGCAAACATGGATTGGTCAAATGATACGAAAAAAATTTATATGAAAGAATGCATATTGCATATGCCATAGGAAGATAGAAAAATGTGAGAAGTTAGAAAACTTATCCACCAGATAGAAAACTTATCCACTAGATTCCTCCAAGCAATTAGTTATTAACTTTATTAACAAATGGAAATATGAGATTTTGAATCATTCTACAACTATACTACCATTAAACTAATTACATATTATCATTCTTCTAATCTAAAATTTATCTTATATTCCTGTCCAGACAAATTATTAGCAGGAAACAGCAAGGTATCCATGAATGGAAGATTGAATTAGTAGAAATGGTATACTCATAAGAACTATGAATACAAGCAAGCTCATCAGTTCAATAAATATATGCAATCAAATGGTTTCGTTGTCAAGTAAATGATACTGACCCTTTGTCCAAACATAATAGTACTTGCAGTTTCAGAATAGTGCCTAGCTGATGGCCCAACTGTTATAATAAGTGATGTTCTTGCCGTTCCTACACAATACAAGGCAAAGAAGGATTTATACACAATATAAGGCAAAAGAAGGATTCATGTAATATTTACACCTGCTACCAAAGAAATGAGGATAAAAAAGTAATATTCCACAAAATGCTTTATCAGGACATGCATATTCATATCATGGTACATCCAGGATAAAGGTCTGGTTTGGTTGCATGTAAATGAAAGCGCGTGAAAGATTTGATGTCATGCAAACAAACAAAGAAACGAAAGAAGTGGAAACAGCACTCTTACTATTAAAAGTCATCCCATTGCAATTCAAGTTGCAGTCAGATTCAGCTAAAATGAGAGAATCCTAACAGTGATCTGCTTTGGTGCATTTGGAAATCTTTCTTGTATAATTGGTGATGTTAAGCTAGAGTTGGACTTACAAAAAGAGATTGTAGGGTTGATAAGAAGCACATGTTTCACTATTGTGCATATCTCATAAAGAAGAAACATGGGGAAAAGGGAGGAGAAAAGAAAAGAGGGGGAAATAAACATATATCAAGTCAGATCTTAGCATCTTACTACATCATTCACTACAAAACATACTTCTTTCAAGACTCCCTGAGAAAATATTAATTATGATCCCAAAACAAATTTTATCATAAATACATCATTTAATTCTATCAACTGTAGAGTACACAAGGTGAATTTACCTCCACTTTCCAACTCCTATAGAAATATAATTTACTTAAGTATCCAACTTCCAAATTTTGATTAATTGTTCCAACGTAAATTGAATTGCTTATCAAAATATTGACTGTGTTTGGCTATTCTGTTTTTACAATTTAATAATTAATTAACAGCTCAGTATAAATTATAGGTCGGGTCATTAGAATAACATAATTAAATTCCCAGCGACTAAATTTTCAGAAACAATTATATTCTAGAACAAAATGACTGATTTTCCTTCAGGAGCTCTGTTCTAAAGTAATGATAATTCTTAATGAACAAAAAATAGAAATATACAATCAAATTATTCCTAATAAACCAATAAAATCTTAGAAATGCCAATGGAAAGAACACGTCAAGAAATTCAAATGAATAGAGAAGAGGGTAGAAAGAAAAACCTCCAAACGAATCACGAAGCAGCCTGGTGAGCTTGGAATCTCTTGTTGGAATATGAGTGCTATGTTCAGCCAGCGCATTAATACACTTACCCAGTGAAGTAAGTGACAAATTTATAAATTTTGCCTCTTCAAGCATGTGTCCCTCACTACCTTCAAAGCAGAACTTTATTTTGTGAGCTAAGTTAGATTTATAAAAAAAAATTAAAAAAATAATAATGCAATTTCAGCACCAAGGTGACCAATGAAATGCCCTCCACACCCTGATAAGAATAATATCAAAAAGAGCATAATATTCATCAACATTTCAGGAACTGACGTATTTTACCATAGGAAGAGTCAATAAACAATTTATTCCCCCGACTAGGATTGTATGATTTATGCTTGTCTATGATCTCATTGTGTATAACGAGTCAATGACGATAGACAAGAATTCTGAGCCTCGTCTTCCAACTGCCATTAAAATTATCTTTCATTTTCCGACTTATAACATTCCCTCAAAAAGACTTATAAAGCCTACCAAAGAAAAGTAAGTGTAACACAACTAAAAATCCACTTCCCATGCAACTAGGGCTGTGCAAATTATACCCGACCCAACCAAACCCAACCGACCAAATTCTGTCGGTTTATGAGCTAGGTCAGGTCCAAAAAACCCACTAAATGGTTATCAGATCGGGTATCGGGCTTGGAATTTCCAAACCCGGCCCGACAATATATATACCAAAAACAAAACCCTAACCCTAACCTCTCTCATTTTCCCCTAATTTTCTCTCCGGCGCTGCTGCCGCCTCACTCCTCTCTCCCTCGGCCCCTCAACCCTAATTTTCTCTCTCCGAGATGAGCCACGTCCCTCTTGAGCCTCCTCTAAGTCTTCTCTACTCTCACAACCCTAAATTTCTTCCTCACCGGACCTCGTTGGACCCTGGCTAACCTCATCGGCCCTCCAGCACCCCCGACGAGGCGGGTCGACAACAAACGCAGCGGATCGAAGCCTCTCCATGCGTCGTCGACCTCAGATCTGCAGAAGTGTGTTCGAAATGGCTGTTGGGGTTTCGATTTGATGTCTTGACCTCATGAATGGAGTCGATCTGCTGCTTCGAAGTTGCTGGCGGTGGTTCTTGGTGATTCAAGGTGAGTTCTTCGACTTGATCTCGTTTTTGGAGTTTTTGGTTGACTTGACTTCAATTTGAAGCGGTTTTTTGGTATTTCTTGATGATTTGAGATAGTTTTCTTGCTGATTTTGGAGATTCCTCGCGGATTTGAAACTTTCTTGCTTGATTGACCAGTTCTTGGCCGTTTTCCACGCCGTTGGTGGCTGTTTGGTGCTGGTGGTGGTGGTTGTTTCGTGGCTGCTTGGAACCGTAACCGACCCGAACGGTTTATTTCGGTTTGGATGCGGTCAGGTCGGGTCAGTTGGCGGTTCTGGGTCTTGGTCGGGTCGGTTTGGTTTTCTTCAAAAAAAAGACCCAGACCGAACCGTGCTCAGCCCTACATGCAACTCCACAATACTACTAGTCCAAGGAAACTTTTGTTTGGACATCCAACTTATGTTGGTGTTGGTTGATGAGTGAAGTCAGAACCATAGAGTTTCTAAAATTATAATAGAAGGCAAAAGTTATGGAAAGAATGCTCTCTGGTTTTCTTAATCCAGAGGGAAAATCCTTGTGACTAAATATAATAAATTATTGTTACGTTAGTTGCATATTTACAATCTCTTGGATATTGTTTGTTACATATTTGTTCTTATTTCATATGATTCAGTAAACTACTTTCTGTTATCCTAACATCTCCCCTCAAACCCAACGGCAGTGCAACGACGTTGAGTTTGGAATAAAAGCCGTGAATCGAGATCCAACTAGAGGCTTTGTGAATATGTTAGCAATCTGATCAATGGTCGGCAAATATCGAACATCGAGATCTCGCCGAGCAACTTTATCAAATACAATGTGGAAATCGACTTCGACGTGCTTAGTTCAAGCATGGAAAATTGGGTTTGCGGTGAGATATGTAGCTCCAATGTTGTCACACCATAGAATTAGCGCTGAAGGCAGCCTAAGACCAAGCTCATGCATAAGAGATTGCAACCACATGAGTTCAGCGGTTGCATTCGCTAGAGCCTTGTATTCTGGGATCTACACTTGGCTCATGGAGTGCTCGTAAGCAATCAACTGTCGCTCGATCCATGTATTCTGCTTCCGTTGTTGATCGAGCGACAGTTGATTGCTTACAAGCACTCCATGAGCCAAGTGTAGATCCCAAATACACGGCATAACCGCTGGTGGACTTTCGGTCAACTATATCTCATGCCCAGTCAGCGTCGCTATAGGCTTGAAGAAAGGTGCGAGAAGTAGGTTTTATTAGCAATCCATGATCAAGAGTGTTCTTAAGATAGCATAAAATACGCTTGGCTGCAGTCCAGTGCTCCATGGTTGGGTGATGCATGAATTGACAGACTCATCCTACTGCAAAAGCTATATCAAGACGAGTGTGTGTTGCATATTGCAGTGCACCTACAAGACTTCGATATAATGTAGGATCAGCCATTATTTATGCACCCTTGCTAGTGAATTTTGATGAAGATGCCATAGGAGAGGATTCAGGTTTGGCGTCATCGAGCTGCATCTTGATTAGAAGATCATGGATATATTTTCTTTGACTCAAGTACAACCCCTCACTCGCTCGAACAACTTCAATACCCAAAAAGAAATGCATATCGCCTAAGATCTTTCACAGCAAATGTAACACCCGAGCACAATACTACTATTTTCTGTTACTGTTTGAGCATTAATGTGATACTCATTTCATTTAGCCTGTCTGTTTGTCACTTACCGAAAAATTTTATCTGGCAAAGTCATTTCTGCATATAACAAATTTTAGCACCTAAAATAAAATTTAAAATATCCATCTTGGCCTACTCGACACCCCTAGCCTTGTGGTAGCGTTCGTGCATCGAGTTCTCGTCCCGTTCGGTGAAACGGACGAGTTTGGACGGCTACGCGCGCGTACAGGTGTCCGTCTTGGGGGTATGCTTTTTAATCGTTAAACACTAAATTTTAAAATTTGGAACCTGCTTAAAATCCTATTATTTAAATTTCGAATTTTTGGACCCAACCCGGGCACGTTTTGGAAATGTTTTGTTTAGCGCCAAAATCCCAAATTATTATAATATTTAAAACCATATAATATTTCGTTTACATATAATCTTTACTGTTAATCTTCTAAAATCTTTTAAATATTCTTTTAAAAACCTTTGCAATCTTTCCAGCCAATCACGTGGGCATATTACCCCGTGGGCCCCAGCTCCTCAGATTTCTCTCTTTCTCTCTAACTCTCTTTCTCTCTCTCCCTTATATATATTTTCCCCTCACCTTTTTCATTCTTCACGAGAACTGTAGCAACCACGAACACAAAACCCAGCGCGCCTCAACCCTAGCCGCCTTCACCGTCGCCGGCGCCAACATCACCGGCATCCTCGCCTCCTCCTCTCAACCTCAACCTTGTTTCCTCCCCGCGCACCCTGCACGACAGCTGCGGCCACCTGCAGAATTCGCTGCAGCAGCCTGCTCGCCGGCGGCCCTCGTCGTCGCCATCCGCGCCACCACCAGCGTCCTCACCACCTGCGCACTCCAGCACCCCTGACCAGTTCCATACCCGAGCCTTAACCCTAACCGCTGCAACCTCCTCGCCGGCGCCTCACCGCCGTCGATCTCACCGCCGTCACACCCTCTGCAACACCAGTAAGCTATCTCTTCTCTTCCTCCTTCCATTCCCTCTTCCTGTTTCTCCTTTGGCTGTGCATTAAATTCTGGAATTTTGTAGTCGCTGTTCGCCGGAATCCGACCGTGCCGGTGACGTGTCCCAACAATCCAGCAGAGTGCTCTGACCCGTGTGGTTCCTTGGTTCGTTGTTTGGGTTCAATCCGTGAACCGTGCGTCCGTCGCGTGTTTTCCCCGCCGACGTTACGTTCCGTTTTTTCCGGTTCCCGACCCGTCGAGGCAAATACCCCTTGCTACATGCTATACAGTATATTTATATATGTATTGACACCCTAAACTTATAAAACTTAACTTGGTATAGTCGTTTCCCATTTGGTTACAATATGTCATTATATCATTTTACTGTTAACCTACTAATCAAATCTACCTGTTTAATCACATTTTACTATTTAAGAGATGGTAGCACTTACCCATGTAGTTCTATCACATTCGGACATTTGTATTCAAAGGCTTAATATAACTGTATTGCATCAATACCTAAACTATTGCACCGCTAAGGGTGCTTAAACCTGTTAACATAATTAAACGGCTGCATTGTATTACTGCACTCTTGTGATTAAATGAAACATGCTTATTATTTAATCCATTGCTTATTTCATGTTATTAAATACCTTGTTCGATTATATATCTGTTTATGAGCACACCCACGATATTGTTACATCTGGACTTGACATTGTCACACATGGTATATATTGATACACCTGATATGGTACAGTATGCTGTTGACTTGACCCGATGTACCATGACCCGACCTGTTACCTGATCTTGTGTCTAATGCCAACAAACCTGTCCTGTAGTCCTCATGTACCGTTCCTGTTGTCTATCCAGACAAACCTGCTTTTACCTGATCCTGTGTTGGCATTAGTTCTTGATTACTGAATACCTGACTTGACTTGCACATATAACTTGGGGGTATGGGGAAATCAAAGGTGAAACCTGACTTGTAACTCGACAGTTCACTACCTGTCCTGAGTGTACACATTCCTGTTTTGTGCCTAGCGGTATGTCTCGGTTTAAGCCGAGAATATTGTGGCCGTGGTCCCGGGTATGTACGGGATACTATCGAGTGTACACATTCCTGTTTTGTGCCTAGCGGCATGTCTCGGCTGCAGCCGAGAATATTGTGGCCGTGGTCCCGGGTATGTACGGGATACTATTGAGTTACATCGACGATTCATCAATTGATTTCAAAGACTTTAGAATAGAAAACCTGATAGAACAGTTTAGTTACCGACTGCACACTACCCTGCACTGCTTGTTTCACATTATTGCTTTATTCATGTTTATTTTGCATGGCATGTTACATTGTTCATATTATATTTACTTATTGACATGACGCGCTGACGTCTGGGTTTTGCATGGCCCAGATTCTGTACCGCTGTCGCAGTCCGAGCAGGAGTATTTCAGCCAGCAGGCTGAGTTGTGAGTTCAGTAGTGGTTAGTTTTATTTCCTGCATTTATTTCCTGATGTGAGCCCGCATTATGGGACATACCTTTCAGTTATTTGTATTGGATCATTTGCTTCCGCATTTATTTATTATTGACTCTTGTTATTCTGGATTATGGACATGTTTTAGATAGTTTTATCTTGTTCTTGATATCTCTACAGCCGTAATGTGACTGTGGATGGATACTTCCTACCCACAGGTAGCATGGTTGGCTATGTCACGTGCTCAATCTAGCGTACTCTGGGAAGCGAGGCGTGACAGCAAATTGGGATCCAAGATGTTTGATAATGGAGTGAACAGCCAATGGATCATTACCTGTTACAAGCATATCATCAACATAAACTAGTATATAAATTATAATACCGTGTTGACGATAAATAAACAGAGATGTGTCCGTCTTGGAAGGCCAAAATTGAAGATCGGCAAGTTTATCACTAAGACGTCTAAACCATGCACGCGGAGCTTGCTTAATCCCATAAAGAGCCAAAATAGGGACACCCGAAGGGCCCAGCACGCACAATCCTATCCTATACGAGCCCGTCATTGCACTTATGCAAGTGGCGGACAAGTTGTGGTTGATATGGATCCTGAAACCCTGGTGGTTGTGTCATGAATCCGGCTTCATCTAGTTCTCCATGTAAAAATGCATTTGAGACGTCAAGTTGCTTTACAATCCATTTGCTTGCTACAGCAATGGTCAGTACAAGCCAGATGGTTGTTGCTTTAACGACTGGACTGAAGGTCTCGTGGTAGTCGATTCCGGGTTGCTGCTTAAAACCCTTAGCCACGAGTCATGCTTTGTGACGTTCAATTGATCCATCCGCTCGACGTTTGGTCTTAAAGACTCATTTGCAATCAATAGCATGCATATGAGGTTGACGTGGCACCAAAGTCCATGTACCATTACGAATAAGGGCATTAATCTCATCATTCATTGCATTATGCCAAGTGTTCAAAGTAAAAAACCAAATGATGGGACTTTAAAGATAGTCCCACATTGAAAACAACAAAAGAAATACATGGGTATAGATATAAGATTGGTCAAACCTCAATAAGGCTTGAGTCTTATTGTTAGAACACACTTATCATTAAAAGGTCATGTGTAAAAGCTCATCACTCCTCCAACTCTACTCTACTTTAAAAATAACTTTAACATGGTATCAAAACCAATGGCTCGATCCTCCGCAGGTGACTCTTCTTGTACTTCACGTACTTTGCATGTGACTCTTCTCGTACTTTGCATGTGACAACCAAGAAAAACACGTCAAGAAAAAGTGATGGTTGCACGTAACTCTACTCATACTTTACACGTGATAACCACACCAAGAAAAGGTGATTGTTGCATATGAGAAGTATTGAATTTAAAAAAACTAAATAGTGACTTTAAAAATAGTCTCATGTTGGAAACAGCAAAAGAAACACATGGGTATAAGATATAAGATGGACCAAAACTCAATAAGGCTTGAGTTTTATTGTTGGAACCAACTTATCATTAAAAACCCATATGTAAAAGCCTATCACTCCTCCAACTCTTCTCTAAATTTAAACTCAACTCTACTTTAAAAATAACTTTAACAC
Organism: Agapanthus africanus; assembly: GCA_030015575.1. Lineage (NCBI taxonomy): Eukaryota > Viridiplantae > Streptophyta > Magnoliopsida > Asparagales > Amaryllidaceae > Agapanthus > Agapanthus africanus. Next base: position 72,917,611 of record CM057338.1, read on the forward strand.
CAAGAGATTTCGACGCTTGAGAATAGCAAATAGGTACGACGGCATCAATTTCATTTAAGAGGGCAACAGGAATTGGATATTTGGTAGAAAGAAAAAGTTTTGGTTTTAGAGTGTCATCTTTAGAACGTGTTGTCATTCAATGGTGATTTGAAGGTGTTGTAGTTGTGGGAATATTAAGAAGGCTCTGGTTATTGGTGATGACTCGAGGCTTTGGATTTATAGTTTCTAAAGGTGGGTTTTGTGTTGTTACGGTTTTGTGTAGGCACAAAAGATGTTGCAGGGACATGTGATGTTGTAGGTGATGGTGAAGATGAATTAATATGAGATGGAGAGGAGTATTGTATGGTTGATGTTGTAGGCAAAATAGGTTGTGTAATAAGATGCGGAGGAACATAAAGATGGCTTCCCTTTTGTTGCAAATTAGTAATCGAAGATTGTTCTGCAAAAGGAAATCGAGTTTCGTCAAACAAAACATGATGATTAATAAATATTTTGCCGTTATCTAGATTCAAACATCGATAACCGCGATGATTCAAACTATACCTAAGAAATACACGGTGAAGATCGAAAATCCAGTTTGTGTTTGTTGTATTGGCGGAGTAAAGGAAAACACGCACAACCAAAAACACGAAGAGTGTTGTAGTATGGACTATCACCAAATAAAGTTTCATACGGAGATTTATGCCCGACTAAAATTGTTGGCATCATGTTAATAAGATAGACAGCAATACTTACCGCATCATCCCAATGAGTTTCAGGAACAGAAGAAGTGGCAAGAAGAGTAAAGGCCGTTTCAATAATGTGATGACGCTTACGCTCAGCAGCTCCATTTTGTTTATGAGTGTGTGGACATGATACTCTATGAACAATGCCAATCGAATCTAAAACACGGGAAACACTTCGATATTCACCACCCCAATCAAATTGCAAAGCTTTGATCTTTTTACCAAAATAAGTTTCAAATGACAACGAAAATGATCAAAAATATGGCATACATCAGACTTCTTTTGCAAAGGGAACACCCGAGTGTACTTACTAAAGTCATCCAGAAAATGAACATAATAGTTGAAGCAATTAATAGAATCTAAATCTAATGGAGCTGGTCCCCAAACATCACTGAAAATCAAATCTAAAGGAGTAGTAGAAACTTTAAAAGAGGTCTTAAAAGGAAGTTTATGACTTTTAGCGGTAGCGCAAGAACTACAAATATCCGAGCTCAATTTAGACCTAGTAGATGGCAAACCATAAGAAGATAAAACTCGTTGGGCGATCTTCATAGAAGGATGACCAAGCCGAGCATACCACCGATCAAAAGAAGCTTGTTCACCAACTAAAGCCTGCTTCCTCGATCCTTTATTCAAAGAAAGCTGATAAAGTCCACCTTTACCCTGGCCTTGAAGTTGAATTTTCCCCGTTGAGCGATCCTTAACAACCGAATAATCAGGATAAAATACCATAGAAGCATTATTGTCTTGGGTAAATTGATGAACAGATAAGAGGTTCTTTGATATGGTAAGAACATGTAAAATGTTTTTCAAATGAATAGAAGCTAAATCAGAAGAAATAGTCGAAGAACTAATATTATGAATAGGCAAACCTAATCCTTTTCCCATTATGACTTGATCAGATCCTGTATATGGACTGTGAATGTTCATATTTTGAAGGTTTGTGGTGAGGTGGTGTGTCGCTCCTCAATCTGGATACCAAGACTGATCTGAGGACTGCGACTGAGAAGTATAATGGGTTGGAGCGACATAATTGACTGCTGGCGAATGGTAGAATGGGCTTGTAGATCCTGGAGGTCGAAGTTGAGATGGATGCAAATGAGATAAATGCTGACCTGGTTGATAAGAGTGATTGAAACGCTTGTAACAAGTCCTTGCAGCATGACCGTGACGTCCACAAAGTTGGCAACGAACTCCACGTTGACCGCGGTCGCGACCTCACCCGCCACGACTTCCACAACGTTGTGTGTTTCTTGAATCAAAATAATTATTTGAATTCTGCGAAATGGCTTGTGTTTTGGTGGCAACATGAACAATAAGAAATGGAGCCACGGATTCATTTTGCTTGGCTTGTCTAGCTAATCAAGCTTCATGAGCTAGAATGTAACCCTAAATTTTCTGTACAAAATTTTTCTTAAAGTACAGAAAAGAGTTTGCAAGCCTAAACACAATTTAAAAGTTATACTTGCTTAAGAACAGCAAGAAACAATTTGTAGCTCACTGGTAAAGCCTTGCACTGCTGTGATGTAGCCCCTGTGTTCGAATCCCATCAGCCACATATTATTTTTACTGATTTTTCTTTTAAACTTTTTGTAAGTCCAAAAGTTTACATGTGTACACGTAAAAATGAAAAGTCAAGGAAAACAAACATGTGTAAAATGATATTTATACTGAGAGGACACGTGGCACCAATCCGACGGCTCCCTTCAAGAAAATGGCCGGCGAGATGACCTTAGGGGCCGGCGGCGACGGATCCCCCGTGGGGAAAAGTCCCCATACTCCACACACTTGACTCTTGGCATACCCTCATTATCCATGTACTGTTTGTTTTCTCTGCAATTTAACAAAGAATTCAATTTCACCTTTAATCCAATTTTTAATGCATTTTAATTCATTCTTTCAATTCTAAAACCCTAATTCCATACTATAAATATAACCGCATGCCCTAGCCCTTCCTCATTCTGAAAATTCTAGTCAAAATATCAAAATTTTCTAAGTACAAGTGGAGTTGAAGTGGAGTTAGCCCAAGGTCAACTTCCAGCGAGAATCTACGCAAGTTCCGGCGACCCCACGACGCCAGGACGACCACACCCTCTCCTTCTATCTCATCTTGATCCTTTTAGCTAGTAAGTCCCTCCCAATCTCTTTTTCCTTTTTGAAATCTCTCTTCAAAACAAATATCGGTAAGTGAAGTTAATACTGTTAGTGTATATGCCCTAGAGGTCATTACTGTATCATACTGGTTTGTATATTACTTAATGGAAGCTTGGGATATTCACCTTGTATATACAATGTTGCTCAAAATAGTAGTATGCTACTTGGTTTGTTTCTACTTCAATGTGTACATGTGTTTATTTTATCATATCACTTATACGCATCAGTGGAGCCCTTAGGATCTTTGCTTGATTACCAGCGTTGTGATGGCTGTCACACTAGTGGGGGCTGGGTAATCTATAAGCACATCCTTATACAGGTCCCTAGTCGCAGGACTATCGAGACAGTGCATCGATACTCCGGAGTAGACTGGCGCATACGCTTCTCATCCCAGTGTGGGAGACGGTCTGTCCCACAGCCGTCAGTACGTCGTACTTGAGATAGTATGCGGGTGCTCGTTAGGTTACGAGTACACTGGACAGGACTCGTCGGGAACTGACAAGTTGGAATTATACCTATCGTCAGTTATCAGTTCCCAAGTGACATGAGTACAGCTTAGTCCGCTGACTTGACACTGGCACTTCGCCTCGAGTGTGTTCCCACTGCACTTTGATCACTACCCTACCACGGCTCAAAGGAGTCATGCAAACAGGTAGTGGTTGGGTGCAGTCCCGAAGCACTTGGAGGCAGTGACGGTTAGACAGGATTCGTCTCCCCCGGTATTGGGGGTTGACATCGAGCTGTGTCTAGGAGAGCCATTACACGAGTAGTCCCTGGCCAGGGCAAGCGAGATATACTGGTAGGCTTCCAGTGTTATCTCAGGGTGTTTTGGGCTTCACTCCGACACGACTTGTACCGCTATTAGGGGACTGACGTTTACCGCCCCCCTAGGCCCGACATGCGATGTATCAGACAAACAGACCAGACTGTACGGAGACTGTCACATTCAAACTCAGTAGGAGTTTAGATGGGGTTCACCTCGTCAGTCTTCTTATCGGCATCTACCTGGGGATCGTTACGCACAGCTAGTGCCGCTTGCGGTCTGTGGTTAAACCCACTGCCAGCGTAGTGTCGAGTCTTTAGAGTCCCACACAGAGGGCTATTCGCCTCTGGGCAAAACAGAGTAGAGGTCGCATGGTTTTGCGACAGGGTTCGTTCTCATCCGCGCACTTGTGCACGTTTGGAGTCCGGACAGATATTACTAGCTGGCTCTGGTTTGAGCCAGATACTGGTATATGTTTTGGGGTTGACTTTATCTCATTGTATTCATGTTCCTCGGAACAAGAATGCGGGTGTGTATGCACAGTTGATTGAGGCGGAGGAAGAGGATTTTCATTAGGGTTTCGGAACAGGTGCGTATGCACAGTTGACAGTCGTCTTTTTCCAAACCCTAATGAATTTATGAAATATCAATTAATAATATTAATTAAATGAAATTGTGTCATGGTTGGGTTTGTTGACTTGTTGACCAAGGTTGACTAGTTGACCATAGTTGAAAGTTTGACCATCATCATTACTTTACAAAGATGCTCTTTGATTCTAGCAAAATTCATTTAATGAATGTAATGATAATGGTCATTCCAAACCTTCCATCAACTATTTCATTTTATTATTATTGTTATTGTTAATTTGATAATTCTTTTCATTTTGTTATGGTTGCAAAATGAGAAGGATATTATTCATTCTATCATAACACTTCTCTCTCCTCACTTCTTCTTCTTCCTCCTCTAGTTCAAGGAGATCCCTTCTCATGTGTTGAGAATCCCTCTCCTTGAGATAAAAACACCCCAAAACCACTCTCTACTCGCTCTAGGGTTAGAGGTTTAGCAAGCCAAAGATCCTAGTTCTCTCAAAGTTCGAGAAAAGAGCCCGAAGGTCGAACCCTCAGATGGATCCATCTTTGACGGAAGAAGGCGACGAGGAAAGCACCATCAAACCCTACAAAGGTTTCAAGAAGAAGGAGTTCAAGTTAGGTATAACCTTTTATCCGAGTAGCTAACTCTCTTTAGCATGATAGCTAGTTTAGTTTAGAAAAGATCCCGACTTTGATAGTCCATGTTGCCCTTTGCGCTAAAAATTTGATTTTTATACCGTTTCCGCCTCCCCGCCAGAACCGGGGACGGCAACGTGGACTTACAAATACCGATGATGATCTTCTAAAACCCTAAAAACTCACCCTTTTTCTTACCTATCATTCATACAACTTTTACACAATTTTTGTAACATTAGTATAAATGTTTAGAATAATTGGTAACCTATAATTCCATGAAAAATAACTTTTAATTTAATTTTTCGTTAAAATACCATGAACTTTACATGTCACTTTTTAATATGCTGTGAATAACATACCTTTAGAAAACTTCACGGGCTAATGACCTACCCCTCACACACACACATATTGACATAGCACGATACTCTTGAAAATATATTGTTGTGGCAAATACAATTTTTTATCAAAATACCTTGAACTATAAAAAAAACCGTTTTCTTCGGATTGTATTATCAAACTCTTTGCAATTATGCCTCTACAACCCATTTTGGGGAACCCGCTATTGGATGGTGCGAATTATCGCATATTTTCGGGCTAGTAGAGCGAGATGCAGACCTCCTCATGGAGCATCCGATCTCGAAAGAATTTTAATAAAAATTTTTAAGAAAAACGACATTTTCTATTTAATAATAAAAATCTATTTTTTTATAATATATAAATATTATCAAAACATATATTTTCAAGATATAATAAAATTCCATGTTTTCTAAAAAAATAAAAGAATGACAAGTTTCATTAAAATACCATCAAGTATCAATACAAAACAAGTTATACTAAAATATCTTGAACTATTCAAACTAAGTTAATTTTCACTAATATGCCTCGCTCTTTAAAATTCACATTCATGGAAACCCTAAAAAACATAAATAATTACTGGAGGTTTATTTTGAAAGTATATAAAATATTTTTCATAAAACCCCCTAGAGATATATAAAATTATATTAAGGATCCTATTAAATATAGGTTTAAGTGGGACCAATTCTCTTAAATCTCAGGGAGCCGGAGAAAGTGGTTGCTTGCGTGTTCAAGGTAAAAAAAACTTAACTGTGTTATCAATGGTAATTGCCTTGGAAAAAGACACAAATCATGTCGTCCATGTACAGCAGTTACTGATAACTCCTAAACTTAATTCAGGATCCAAATTCTGTTCTAAATGTCCGACTCAAGTCTGAGTCCAAATCAATCTGAATCCAATTCACATGAATACAATTCTAACATGAATCCAATATACCAAACATGTATACTTGAACTGAACCTGAATACCAGAACAAGATCAACATGCAAACATAACTTGACTTACCGAACCATGGCTATATCTTGACTTGATTATATGCCTACTTGATACATCCTGAAACCGTTTACATGAACAACTTGTATCCATGGTCACGGCAAGTCTGTTAACTATATTTATACAATATATATATATATATATATATTGCGGGCTTTAACAGGATAGATTGGTACGGAATGTATTATAAGTGGCACAATGAAGAACACTAAAAGACACCTACATGAACATCCGTGCTGTTGTCCCGTGGGTATTAACAGGGCCTTGTAATTTCCGTTTCGCATAGTCCACGGGATAGTTGGACTCCTCTCGTAAACACCGATACATTCTGTACCAAGCTACAAACAACTACGTTAGTATAACAGACACATAAACCTGTACAATTTATCAGTTCTATTCTTTTTACTTGTCTATTTCATTCTTTCTTTGGGACTTACTGAGCGTTAGTTCGCTGACGACGTTCCTGTCTATTTTTTGTTTGGAATGTTTGTCAGGAGGACCCGACTTTCAGGAGTCCAAGCCTAGCCAGAAGTGATTGGAGCAAATACCCGAGCAGCTCGACTACTAACTTATTTGTACTTATTTCCATTTCATATGCCACTGTTTAGGCATTGCTTTCAGCATTGTATTTTTTTCTTTTTCAAACCAGTTGTAATGTAAAGAATGGATATTAATAAAAGTTGTTGTTTATATTACATCTCTTGTCATTTTTGTGCATTTTATTTATATATTACTTATTTACGCTTAGCGTGTTTATTTCTGAGTAAATACGTCGCGGCCCGTCACGTCTACTTCTCCGTACACTGGGAAGCAGGACGTGACATAGAAGATGTCCATGGAGTTCTTCTAATTTCATTGGAGTTGCACGTATAGCCGCGGCAGGAACGAAGGCTTGAAATTCAGAACCAAGGCCTCCAAGAACATTAGATTGAAATTCATGATCAGGGACAGATTGTCCGATTGCCGCCAAACTATCGGTGATTTTCTTGATGCGTTCGATATAGTCAGTAATAGAATCTGAACCCTTCGAGATATTACGAAGCTCTGTATGGAGTTCAAGAGCATGGGCTTGTGCTTGAGATGCAAAGGATGTAGCAAGCACATCCCACACTTTCTTCGAGGTGCGAAGACCGACGATCAGCGGGAATAGCTCTTCGGAAAGTGAAGATAATATCCAACTCAAAGCGAGTTGATCATGTCGGAGCAAATGGGCATAATCCAGGTTTGGGCTCAACAACGAAGTGAGTGAGTCTTGGCTGGCGGTGATACTAGAGCCACTGTCCATCATCGCCTTCAATTGAGGAGGGCATGGTTCGGAGCCGTCAACGATGCCGAGCAAGTCATGACAAACTAGCAAAGGAAGAAATTGTGCCTTCCACATTAAATAATTATCTCTCTTGAGTTTAAGTGGAAGAAAATGAGAAATATTGGTAGCTGGAAGGGAAAAGGTATTGGTGGTGGGATTGTTGAATGCCATGAGACCTTAAGCTTTTAAGCAAAAAAAAAACCTCTGATACCATATGATAGAAGGCAAAAGTTATGAGAAGAATGCTCTCTGGTTTTCTTAATCCAGAGAGAAAAATCCTTGTGGCTAAATATAATAAATTATTGTTACATTAGTTACAGATTTACAATCTCTTGGATATTGTTTGTTACATATTTGTTCTTATTTCATATGATTCTGTAAACCACTTTCTGTTATCCTAACAAAAATGATCGCTTGTGTGGTTCATAGGCTCATAAGAAATGATCGTTCATTTCCTTGATATTAAAGCATGAGTATCTCCTGAAACCCTAGCAGTCCTCAATCTGGCATCTGGAATTGAAGCAAGGAATATGAAAGTGAAAGTACACATTATTGAAACTCCAGGAACTTAGTGCAAGGTTAGCATGAAAGACATTAAAATTATAGCAGTATGCCTGATATAGCTACAGACACATCACAGATTTGCACAATGGTCTTGCCCTGTATAAGCTGCACGCTTTGGGAACAGTTCTTTCATAAGGTTGCCCAACAGGAAACAACCTAAGCAAAGCAATATGGGTTCAGGCATGTGCAGCGCCGTAGAGGGTGGAGGGGTCTTGATTCTAACCGATCAATCATATATGATGATGGGAAGGAAAGAATCTCTAAGACTGAATATTCCCGGAAGGGTTGAAATTTTCCCCAAGTGAATGTTTAAACAGGAATGCCCTGTCTTACCAGAAATACGAAGATGCGGGATAGGCAAATAGCTGAACTATAACTGATAGGTTCAACAGCAAGGAACTGAGATGCATTTGCAATTCCAGGTTGACTAAATGAAGTTTAGAATTTGTAGAGGTTATGATGATAAGAAGCTAAATAATGTCTAAAATAGTGCTGTTGCACAACACGGAGAGAACTTGCAATGTATCATAGAAAACTGGAACCAACAGGAAGTATTAACAGAGTTGTGGGTGTATAATCCATCATTGCTAGTCAAGATACTTCAGGGATAGTGGATGTTTCATAATGAAGAACAAAGTTTCCACTATATATACCAGAAAAAGGTGAGCATTACTGAAGACTGACATCAGAAGTTCTGCAACAAACATTGCAAAGAAAATGAGAAGGACATAAAAGCGATATGAGTGATCCAATTAAAACCATTCCACCTGCCACCCACTACATTCTTTGGGAAGAATTTATTTATGACGAGGATACATATCAAACTGCTACCCAAATTCTTGCGAGAAACAGTAAATAATACTTAAAAGCCTCACATAATTACATCAACCCATTACTTATTTTAGGTTCAACTTCAACCTTGCCAACAGCTAGTTAAAAATATTTTATCATTCCCCTCCATTCTTCTATTTCAGGTCGTCAACATGAACAGTGTGTCCTTCTTCTCAATTTCAATGCTTTCAACAAGGCCCATGTGAGAACAAGTGCAAGGATTGCATACATTGATGCCTATAATCATCAGCATAAGGTTTTCGGTGTAGTGATTATCCAATTATATATCAATGACAATAAAAGGATTTTGTTTATAGTTCGCTAACCTAAGGCATGGTTATGTGTAAGAAAAGATGAATTATTTATATAGTGCGCAGAATGGCGCAGGCTAACAGGTAACAGGTGATAAAAGGACAGAAGATCTAAAAATAAAATGAAGATTAGTTAGTAAACACACCAGATTTATCTATCCTTTCAGATCCTGCAAGGTCAACTATTAGCAACTTGCTCTTCAGAAGAACCGGTACATTGCGAGAAGATAAATCACAGTTAGTACCATTTGCCTGTAAGAAAACCTCATTTTCTTCTTTAACTTTGGAAGATCTCTGTATATGCACCTACATATTCATCCATGCAATGCATTCAATAACTTAGCTTCCAAAAGAGAATGAAGTACACAATAAGCTGGTAAAAAAGAAATGCACAAACAAGAGAAAGACCAGTCCAATATGTTACCATTAGGATCGCATGACTTCGAGAAGACTCGGTATTAAGCTTAGTATTCGCAGCATGGCGGTTAGCTTCGCCAATTTGTAACAGCTGCAGAAACTGGTCAAGATCCCTAATTTCCACCTTAGTAGCACCAGGCAAGGACACCTCACCGGTCTTTGGATCCTCAGCAATAGGGATGTTGGCTTTCTCAGGTGCCAGCAGATCTTGTATCAATTCTAAATACAACTAAAACAACAACAAACAAGTATAAGTTGATGTATACTTGGCAAACCAATAAAACTCCAAATTTGAACTTGAGCAAGGAACTATGACATTAGCATAAATTAGGGGAGGATAATATAGTAGGTAAGAACAAGTCTGCCAAACAACTACGACACTAAATGTTCAAAAGTGAACCTAAAATTGCGAACAACAGGATACTTAATTTTAAAGTGGTGCTCTAGCTTTTTAGATGAGACCTTGTAAATAAATGCAGGTTTCGACCTATGACACAAGCATTTTGTCAGAAAGTATAAAATAAGGACCAACATAAACATCACATAGGTCATTAATGAGCATTCTTAGATGCTAACCATACTTTTAGAGTTGGATGCTTTTGCAAACTATTACTTTTAGTTAACAAAACTATAGAGGCAGTTATGTTTAGCTGTCTCCGGTCATTCTCGAAAAGCCTTTCTTTTCAAAGTGAGCTACAAGAAACAAGAAACATGAAACATCCATTCAAGATTAAATCCTTCTGAGACTGTCAGGGATCATCAGGCAAGGACATGTTCTCAAGGGTAACTCATTTATCACGGTGATACGGTCGAAACATGCAATTTATTAAAAGACCTTAACTGAGTAAAGAAAGCCTGATACTGCTCAACAATGTTTATCATCATCTGAGAGGATGTTTTCCCAAATTAAGCAAGCAATAACTACTAGAATCCAAGCCCATGGCACCAGAATTAAGGTCAAGGCATATATGTATGACAGATTTTTAAGCGTTAGTCCACTAGAATACAACTAAAAACTTTTATGCTTAGTCTAGGAGGAGATGGTCAACAGATAGAATCATCCGCATCATTTAACATCTTACACTATTTACAAATTTGTGTTTTGCAAATTTGTGGTGCTAGTAGCAACGAACGGAGAGCATTAAGAGAAAAATTCACTGTTTCCTTCATTCTGAAAAATCTTGAATAACAGGACACTTATATGACAATGGAGCGCCGATAGGCCTATGATGCACTTTCACATTAAGCCACTTCTTAGTTTTCCTCTAAGAACAGAAATCATAATCAACCTTCACATTGGGTCATTTCGTAGTTACCCTCTAACCAGCAATCGGAATTCTTAAATATAGAACAAAGTACATTTACCTGAAGGTAGGATACAGAGACAATGTCAACCCCGGGTGAGGTATCAGCAAGAATATCCTCCAAAGCTCTGACCATAATTCCCCGTTCAGATGGATCTTCCTTGCCAAGTCGACCCACTGTGTATGTTTTCCCAGTACCTGTTTGACCGTAAGCCATCACTGTGCCATTATATCCATTTAGCACACTCTGCACAAAGCAAATTTAAAACAATGGAATGCCTTATTAAATCCAAAAGACAGAGAAGGTATATATCATTAATTAGGCTTGTTCCTATGTCAAAACCCTTCAGTTAATTCCCAAATGAATAAGTAATGCAGCAAAATATTTAGATGAATGTTAAAATAAAAATTCAAAAACAAAGAGAATCTTAATAGCAAAAACAGGAATTATTAATTACGCTTCTCATGCATAAATTATTTATATCGTAGGATGAAAAAATGCATGTAACTTTAATATAATATGGCTGCTGTTGCGGTATGATGATGAAAGGGTTTCCAGCAGTTTCCTACCTTATATTCACTTATTCAGTATCGCACAAATGCGATGCTCATGCTTCTAAAAGACATCACATGCCAACTTTAGGACAACCACCTTTTATAGTAACTCTGTAGGATAAAAGTGTAAAACATGGAGACGGTCATTTCTTTATAATAAAAGTGTACAAGTATACATGTTTTCTTCACTCACATAAAACGAGCACTATATTTCATAAACTCGGTGGCTTAAAACTGATGGACCCTTCTTTGATCAACTTGGAAATCATAAGATAAGCAACCATTTAGGTTAGAGTATTGTCATATCTTCAAAACAAATGTGAGCAAATGGCAGAGACACATACGTGCACACACAATATTGTTGCGCACTGTTGACGACGTGTCATCAAGGTTTGAGAAACTAACAATTGCACAGATAATCAATGTGATTGAAGAACATCAGCTACAAAGTAAAAATAATAACATATTGATGAGCTTATACTTGCAGACATGATCATACAACATGATTGAACCAAATACAAGTATGATGGCTGACACAGTGGGAAAACGAATAGGTTTCCTGAAGGCAAAAAACCAAAGACATCCAGGTTTAATACCTAAATGATGCAAAAATAGAGGTTTAAGTTATATTTCTGCCAGAATCCTGATGCTTACCTCCACCACAGGCTTCGCAACAGCATCATAAACTCGCTTTTGTGAAGCATTTTCTCTAAAAACCTCATCGAATCTATAGGACTCAGAACTCCAATTGTTTTTTCTCAACTTCAGTCTCTTTAACTGCATGTAAGCATTCCAAAAAAGATAGTTTTTATCTATATAAGCAAGTGATAATAACAGTTCCGCAAGACTGCAGAACTAAAATTATACAACATCGTACATAAGTAAAAATCAATGATTACCATATATGGATATAAAAAATGTTAATTTTAATAGAAAGATCAAGAGTCAGAAACCTCGGTCTGTAACTCAATGCAGTCAAGGGAATCTGTCTCACTAGCGAGGTCCTCAGCATTTTTTGGCCGAAGTCTAATGGCAACTCGCACTCTCTCGGAATCTGTCATAAGCACAGAAGATTATTAGGTTTTGGGATGATGTGCCAAATCTTGAGCATTCAACTTGAATGTTAGAGCAAGGTTATGTGAAAAATAGTGTTCCTAGGACTACAAAATATGCAATACTGCGGAATGAAAATAAACCATGTCTGTATGATATCCATTGAATTTTGCACTAAAAGGAATCCCATGTGAACAAAACAACGTATAACAAAGAAGCAATATACCATAGAGCTAAAGGGAAACTGAAGGGGAAGGAATACAGACCATACAGTCAAGTGGGATATTGTCAGCTATCAAAAGAAAGCACACAGGGTACATTAATCTTCAGTGTATGGCATATAAACAAGAAGTTGTAATCAATTGGGGTATAGTTAAGTTTTATTTGCTGCAAAGAATTTTTAACACAATTATTGCAGTCTATAAATAAGTCAATATATATAATATTATAATGATATAGCAAGAACCATTTCTTAAACAAAAAAACTAAAATCTGCAAGAAGGAAAGTGAAAGAAAAATTGTACTAAAAATGCTAAGATGCAGAACTAGAGTTCTATGGGCTACCATGGTCAAAGATAGAGGTTGGGGCTAAAAGCCTAAAACTCAGAAAGAATGTGGCCTCATATGTACGTCTGTTTACATAGAAAATGAACTATTTCACATAAAGGACCTTTTAACAGGTTCTATAGCCCTAGTTTACAAACCCCAATCTCAGAGCTGACTCCTCTTTCTATTTGCAAGCATATCTTCCCCTTATCTAGATTATCGACTCTAGTGGCATGAAAGAACATGGACTTGATACGTGTCTTCATTTGTACTTTGGCCAAAATACTTCAACCTCATTAGTAAAGAACTTTAGGCTAACAAAATTACAACATTTGGCATCACTTAGCTCTAATAACAATCTTTGACAATATAATTGTATTATTTGCAAAATATTTATTCTCGCTTATGGATATTCCCATCAACCTTTATTTCTTAATTCGTTCTATACATCTGAGCCTTGGTATGATAAATTCATATATAGGCATCAAGGACAGGAAGAGATAGAGAAGTTGCCCAGTGTTCCCATTTTGTAATTAATCGACATAAATTTACTGCTGATTTGCTTAAAACTTATTCTTAAACCTGCTTTAAAGCCTTGTTTCACATACATGAAAGCATTATGCATGACTTATTCCATGACTTTTATTTTCTACATCTTGGCTCAAGCTAGCATTCACTCTCTTTATGCCACACAGTTGGACCATAAAGCAAAAGAAAATGTGAGGGGCTCAATGTTCTTCTCGGGTATAACATTATTGCATTCCTCTTGTTATCTTTTTCTTCAGATTTTCTTTAGAACCAAGCATAAACTTGGTGACTAAATACATGGAAAGCATGATAGATAAATAGAGAAACCTAGGTCAGCATCTCCATAAAGTCTTCATTATCAATTCATTATCATGATTGTCGTGTAATTGGAACATCTTAACCTTTTTCTGATTATGTCCTTCAACATTGGTGAAAAGATTTCACTACACCATACAAAATGGTGCTAGAAAAGACAATACTAAGATTTTGTATATCACTGAACTAAGGATGATATGGGCTAGTAGAAAGCTGAACTCCTCTGAGTTTGAAGATTCCTATATGCAACTCAACAACGATATATTATCTCAAAAGAAAAAAAACTCAACAGCGAAATAGAAAAGCTATATAGAAGTAAGAGAAATATACACTCCTCTACATATTAAAGCTAAGAAGTTGCATTCTTCAAATGTTCTGTCTTTTCCACAGGAAAACGCATGTCCAGTACCAAAACCAATTCGAACAGACAAGTAGAACAATTCTTTCGATTTTCTTCATCACAACCTTTTGTTCAAACACGAATTAGTATTCGAAACAACCGTTAGAACTTGGGATCTACTTTTCACAATTTACAGATTTCCGTCCCTACGTAATCCTTTCCTTCCTGATTAGCAATAACCTATAAAACCATGGCACTCTTGCAAAGCAATTCATAAATAAATAATTGCATCACTATCAACTAGTTATACATATTTAGCCATACTAATTCTCCACTTAATTCTCTGCTTAGCCATCACTTCAACAAGATAACTAACTAAAAAGTTCTGTACATTAATATATCAAAAGGGTATTCTAAGTGTTCCTAGTTAATGAACAAGAAGCAATAATTTTATTTTATTTTTTTGAAAAATCAAATCTCAATACCTTATTTCCCAGTTGAGCTATCAAAATTTGCTCCTTAGTGTTTTACGCGGATAAAAAATTGCCATTTTTCCCATTAAATCTTAATAACAAGAAAATTTAAAATTTTGGGTCATTAAAAAAAATTGCTTGCAAGTACCAAAATTACGGATTCGGAGTCCTTGCTATTGGAGCTGAAATAGCAACCATGCTATTGGATCCAACGTTCTAGATTCATTGAAAATCGAAATCAACCATCAAGATTTGTACCAAACAGGGGGCCTTGTTTTGTATTGGTGTATGCTAGGTGTTTGTGGTGAGATTCCTCCAGACCACCCCTCCTATTCTTTTTCACATAGCAGGGACTCTTTTTCCCAAAATTACCGCTTAAGAATAGAGAGAGTGTGTGTAATGAATAATTACCAAGGTTGCAACTTTATCACTAAAAAGCGCAAAAGAAGGAGCTTTAAAGATAGAAAACAACCAGAATCAAAATCCATGGAGGTCCTCAAACTCGAAGCCACGGATCGCTTCGCATTCGCCGGCTTCGACCGCACCGACTGGGTCCCACCTCCACCTCCCTTCGCCGGAGGCATCTGCCGATCATACCGAAGAGAAGCGCGCGAGACGCCATTGGACGACGCCATCGAAGAGATCAAAAACCCTAGAAATTTCAAACTCCAAATTGGGGATTTTGAGATTTAAATTTTAAAAAAAGGGTTTTTGATTTGAACGAAGACGGCCGTTTTGAGTTGAGACCGGCACGATCGGCTTCCTCAGTACGCCACGAAGTTGAAATTTATTTTATCTTTTATTAAAAAAAATTACTGAGAAATTAAAATAAAATAGATAAAGAAATGAAAAAAAAATCATTTCCCGCTTTGGGTTGTGTCGCTTCTTGTTGTTTGCTCGAGCGGCAATAATAAAACCCAGGCCTCCAACTTTTTAAAATTGATTGATGGAAGGAGAAATTTCTTTTTTGCCCCCTCCTTTTCCCACTGCATTTCATGAGCCCCTTGTTTAGAGTACTCCTAAGAACTATAAAATAACTAATTAAATGATTTTGGGTTGAAAGTTTCGAATCAGAATTATCAATAGACTTTAAATAAGATGATGTGAAACAAGGATTTTTTTCCCCTGTGTCCAAAACATCTTTCATATCTATGAATGCATTTCGTAATATCATTCATATTTAGATAACCATGTTAGATCGACTGAAGGTTTCAGAAAACCTATTTTTAAAACTCTTTACTCTTTATGACGTCAGATATACATTTAGAATGTATTATCTTCATAAGTTATATTTAAGGGATTATTTTTGTAATTTTTCCATTAATCTTCGTTGTTGGATCCTTCTTAATTCCTGACATTATTTAATCCATAAATCTATAGCTCTTGTCCTGACCCTAAATAAGATACAAGAAAACAATATAGGGAAATAGTAAAATAGATGAAAAAGATTTGAAGTTAACATGCTTCGTTCATCCTCTTCCACCATAAACTTTTTTTAAAACGTATCGAAAGGATTATAACAAACCCACCGTTGCCGGTCCCAAGTCCGGATGAGAAAGGGTGAGAGCTGCGGTAGTCATGTGACAGCCAACATAAAACTTTGTCGCATTCTATGACATGAATTATAATAAGAATATCGTTGAGGCGTCCCCTGCTCAGCGACGCGTTGCATTGGATCCCGGGTACAGTGTTAAATATGCAAGGGTTTCTAGGTCGTCATCCGGAAGCGACATGCTGCATCAGACCCCGGGTGTGATGACAAATAAGTAAGGGTTTCATAAAACCCGTCTAGCTTATTGAAACGTAGGTTCCCTTACAGATAGACTAACGGAATT
This sequence comes from Agapanthus africanus, assembly GCA_030015575.1. Taxonomy (NCBI): domain Eukaryota; kingdom Viridiplantae; phylum Streptophyta; class Magnoliopsida; order Asparagales; family Amaryllidaceae; genus Agapanthus; species Agapanthus africanus. The sequence goes on from CM057338.1 coordinate 72,934,206, forward strand.
AATGGAGATGATGATTAGGAGAAAAGTTGGCATTATGTGTTTGTAAGAAACTAAGAGGGTAGGTGAAAAGGGTTGAGTCATAGAGTCTTGGTGTTATAAGTTTTGGTATACGGATAGAGATAAAAATCGTAACGGGGTAGGCGTAATCGCAGATAGACGATTGCTTGAGAATGTGGTTGAAATTAGAAAAAAATGTGGTAGAATTTTACTAGTTAAGCTTATTCTAGATGGGGAGATTATTAATATTATTAGCGCTTATGCACCACATATAGGTCTTGATGACGCTAGTAAGCGTCTATTCTGGAAGAATTTAGACGAGATGGTGCAAACGATACCTAGTGGAGAGAAGTTATTTAGGCAGCAATTTCAATGGACATGTCGGCACTAGTCGTAGTGGATTTGATACTATCCATAGAGGTTTGGGTTTTGGACAAAGAAATGAAACAGGCAGTTCGATTCTAGATTTTGCCATGTCTTATGTCTTGATCTTAGTAAATGCTTGTTTTAGGAAAAGAGAATCTCGCTTTATCACCTTTGGGAGCAGATCAAGTGCGAGTCAAATAGAATTTTTTCTGACGAGAAAGATAGATAGAGGTTGTTGTATCGGTTGTAAGATAGTGCCAGGTGAGAGCGTAATCACTCAACATAAATTTTTGGTTTTAGATTTTCGATTTAGAAGAGAATCTAAGAAAATTAGACGTAAAGCAGAATCTAGAATTAAGTGGCGGCGATTGAAGGAAGACAACCAAAAGGTTTTTATAGATCGTGTAGTTCAAGAGATGGATTGGCAGTCTGAAAATGATTCAGATAGAACACGGAACAAGATGACTGGTTGTATCAAGAGGGTAGATAGGGATCTACTTGGTGAGTCGAGAGGTGATACTCCACCATCTAAGGACACATTATGGCAGAACGATGAAATAAAGACCGCTATTAAAATCAAGATGGATTCTTATAAAAATTTGAAGAAAAGCAGAGATGTTGAGATATTTGAGAACTATAAAATGGCTAAAAAGGAAGTTAAAAAAGCTGCCCGGGAAGCTAAAACCAAGGTCTAGAAGGAGGTGTACGAGAAGTTGGACACTAAGAAAACTGAAAATGATATATACTGGATTGTTCGGATACGGGAAAGGAAGACCAGAGACTTATGTGTTAAAGATGAAAATCAAAAGGTTTTAATTCGAGATGAGGATATTAAGGAAAGATGGAGAGATTACTCTGACAAATTGTTCAATGAGAGATTTACTAAGAATTTGGATGGACCTGTTATTCAATCTCATGATATAAACCGTGATTTCATGCGTAAAATAAGAATAACAGAGATTAAAGAGGCTTTGAAGAGAATGAGATCAAGAAAAGCAGTCACTCCAGACGGGATTTCTATCGAGATTTGGAGATACTTAGGAGAAATAAGCGTTAGATGGCTGACAAATCTGTTTAATAAGATTTGACAGACCAAAAAGATGCTAAATAAGTGGAGAAAAAGTACCCTTTGTAGCAATCTACAAGAACAAGGGCAACATTCAAAACTGCTCAAACCACTGTGGAATAAAATTTGTGTGTCGCACCATGAAATTTTAAAAGAGAGTGATTAAACACAGGCTAAGAAAGAATATTAAAATAACAGAACACAGGCTAAGAAAGAATATTAAAATAACAGAGAATCAGTTCGGGTTCATGTCTGGACGATCGACGACATAGGCTATTCATTTGCTTCGTCAGCTTGTCGAGCGTTTTTGAGAGAGGAGAAGAGATTGCATGTGTGTCACGACCCACCCCCAAAAACAGATGGTATTGTCCGCTCTGGCCGAAACCGCACGGTTTTGTCCCTTTGAATGAACCGAGGGCTACTTCCCAGTAGGTCACCCATCCCAGAATTTCTCTGGCTCAAGCACGCTTAACTATGAAGTTTTTCAAACTTCGGAGTTCCGATTCATCCAAAAGGCGCATCTGTGTTATAAGAGTGGTATCATTCCATTTATAGTTCAGATCGTCCCTCTTTCATAATGGAATTCGATACTCCCCATTGTTCTGGTGGGTCCCCGTGTGCATCCGTATCGGTTACATCCCCACCTCGATACCGGATAACATCTCACTTCTCACGGGATAGGTGGTATTCGGCCCCAACTCCACTTGGGGTATTACATTCCAACTTTGTTACGGCCCAAAATGGCATGTGACTGTCACTTAAATCATGCGAAGTCTATAGGACCCCGCCTAATTCAAGTAAGCCAAAAGCCCATAAATCTAAACCATTTTCAAGAAAAAGAGTGAAGGAAAACTTGTTTTAAAGCAAGTGGTTTTAACAAAATAAGGTATTAAACAGTTTAAAAGCAACATCATATTTTCCGAAAATTTCGGCAGAGTCTACTTTGTAAATATTGGCCCCCAAATAGGTACAACACATGAAATACATAATAATGAATAAAGGCATCCCAAGCGGAAACTAGCTCTTCGCCAAATGGCGGAAACCACCACACAAGCAATATAATATACAACGCCGAAAGGCGAGAATCAAAAACTCAGAAGAAAACCAACATCCTCAAGAAAACAAGAGAAGAATCATAATAATACAAGCGTGCGACTCTAAGGTCGAAAGAATATACAACTGGTCTTCTAAGTCTATCAAATATACAAGCCTGGTTGATGGAGTTTACTAGATACAACTAAAATATATAAAATGCAACGGTGGTCACGATGCAAGTGAACCCACCTACCAAAGCAATCATCCGGAAGGAAGCGGTGTGCCAGCAAGCCGCAATGAAACCTGTACGGCCAAACCTGCAAGAAACTATGGCACAACGGGGGTGAGTTGCCAACTCGTGAGTAGAAAATATCACCGAGAAGAAATCGCATATATGACTCTCTCATAGGTCATACCAAAAATATACAATACTACAATAAGGGTGACAGTATATCATAAGTGTGATATCAAAGTACTCGTGTCCATGTCATGAGTAATAGTATATCGATGCATGACATGTACTAATGCATCATCCAACGTGTGTCCAGCAACGACACACAAAGCATGATAAAACCTGAGTGCCCAGCATCGGCACTCAAAACATCTTGAAATCCGTGTCCGACAGCGACACATAATACTCAAATCTCGGGCTCCGTTAGTCCGGATCGGCTCATATATCATCTCTCTCATAACTCCGAACGGTATCCTCTAGATATCCGTCGAGTTTCCATAAAATCACCGGTAGATAGCCTGACCTTGCCGGGCTCCTACAACTCGAGCTTCTTGCCCCGGGGTACCATACCGGGTCCACTATGTACCCGCAGAAGGTTCATCCACTCCTCGAATCGGGTCTCGAAAACCAACTCAGAACCGAGAAATCATCATGGTGGACGCTACTCATCATATCAAGGAAAACCGCATCTTTCTCTTTTAAAAATAATCATAAGTTTATAAATATTCACATGCGGTTTCCCAAATCCAGAAATCTCATGAAAGATCCGAAATCTCAAAATCACGAGTGAGTGAACAGTGAATATCGGCATAAAGCCCTAGAACGGTACATAACCGAATGAATATATGAATGCACCGGGTATCTACTTAAGGAATGCAATAACTAAACTAGCATATGAAAACAATCGTACTGGTACTTTATTGCAACTACCAGCTAGCAATTTATACTTACGAAGTAATGTTTTCTAATGTGTACGTGACATGGAAATTACCGATGATGTGTGTGTGAGCCGGTAAGCAAGTGTATGTGGAGAATACGCATCATCGGTAATGGTGCTGGTGTCCTGACAACATGGGTTCATAATAACTTAAGAAAACACATTTATAAGCATGCAATGCGATGAGAACAGCATGAACGTACGGAAAATGATATAGTAACCGCAACATTGCAGAATATACCTATCCATATACGAGTCATACAGTTTTTGGTGTTTGAAATAGCACGAATCGTGGTTTTAGAAAAATAGGGCCCACGAGGTCTTTTGAGAAAAGATACGTCTTTTGAAAAATCCGTAGCATCTCTCGGCCTGTCTTTAAAATAATCACGATTCGTTAGTTTTGAAAATAGGTATGACTCGAGCCCAGTCTAAAGGGTAAGGAAAAATCCGCCTAAAATCCGAGTCGATATATCTAGTAGTCGGCGATCCCGTCTCAATAGCGTCACGTATGGTAAAATATATAGTACGACATTCTCGAGTGACGAGTGCGGATCAATCATCATATCTATAATTCGTACAGTAAAATCCATCGTACGGCATCCCAGAAATCGGGGTACGGGTCAAATATCACATATGCCTCTTTATTCATATGGTATCATCATCGTAAAATCATGAATTATGGGTACCTTTCTAAAATCCAGCACATCTCTATATAATCAAGCATATATACTCGTGTGTATGAAAACACCTCGTCCAACGATCCGCTATAATAACATGTCATATCATATCACGACCCAATCACATATCACAATCTCACGACATCATGCCCGATCATATCGGCTCATCTCTAAGTATTATATACTGGCGCATCATCCATGTATATGTATATATATACACACCAATGCATCTCTCTCTCTCTCTCTTTCTCTCTCTCTCTCTCTCTATATATATATATATATATAAACACATATAACATATATACCCAAACATATCACGTGTGTATCAATCTTTACTCTAGGGTTTTGCGACTAAGAAACTAAAATAAAATCACTTTCCTCCAATTACACTAAATCTAATCCGTGGTCTCTTAAAGCCTTTCTGTAATATTTCAGAAAATATAAAATATTATTTTTGGAATTTAATATCAAAATAATATTTTTCCCGAAAACTGTCCGATTTGCGAAATTGAGGTTTTCGAAAAAGGGTATAAATATATACCGATGATTGTGAAATAAATGGAAATTAAAATGATTTATTCATTTAAAAATATATTTAAAGGATTTGGAATTTTTAAAATTTATTATATGCAGTTTGGATACAACCCAATTAGCGCACTGTTAATCGCGATTAAGCCAAATCCGCGTTTCTACAGTTTTTCATGGTTAGTGCACCATGTCATGTTATATTTTGATTACATGTTGTGTTCTTGTGTTATTTTGGGTATTATGCGATTTGGGTTTTAAATAAAAAGAAAAGGTTAAAAAGAGAAAGGGTAATATTGTGGGAGAGAGTTAGAATAAGAGAGGAGAGGGGGGGGCTGCCATATCCTCATCCCGTGTTATTTCTTCATCTCCTTCTTCTTCCCCATCTCCCTCCACTTCTACCCATGAAATCATCTAAAAACCTTCATCAAAACCCTAAACCCCTTTCTTTAAAATTGATTCTCTCTTCACCCTCTACACTTTGGACCAAGAAAAGTTTGATTTTGATGACTTGGAGAAGCTAGGGTTTTTCTTGGGTTGCCCAAATGAGGTAATTTCATCACCATTAGCATAGTATTTCATTCACATTAGTGTCTATGCATGTTTAGAAGTGATTAAGTGATGTTTAGGGAGGTTTGGAAAATTCAAGTTAGGGTTTTGGGAAATTATTGAATTCAAAGATGAAATTGAGGTTAGTAGAGACCTAATAAACCCTCTAGAGTTAGTTTCATCGACTGAAACCAGGTATAGAACCCCAAACCCCAAACTTAGAAACCCGACGTCGGAAAATTGTGAGAATTGTGATGGTATTTTGGAATCTGCTAACACTCGGGGATCTGGAAAATTATTTAGCGAACACAGTGACACATGCAGGCATCCAGAAAGCTACCACAGAGACCCGAGACCCCAACTCCACTTATAGGCCGCAGATTTAATCATTCTGGCCGCAATTTGCGGCCAGAGTAGGGTGGATTTGGTCCATGTTTGTTCCAGGGCTTTATCTCCAGTAAATTAGACCCTCCATATGTGCAGAATTGACTAAATTGACCTAGGGTAAAATCTGGGACCATTTTCTTGAGTTGCTGCCTTGTAATTAGCGATGTTTTTGAATTTAAGTTTTGGTATTTGTCATTATATTTGGTCGTGTGGCGTTTGGACGTCAACGACTAGGATTTTTAGTCGTGTTTTGCACGCGAAGGTATAAGTTTTAACCTATGAGCGAAACTTGTGCCGTTTTGGTTTTTAGAACTTGACTTTAATAGCGTTGCGATATGTGTTATTATTGTAGGTACCTTCGCGTGGATTCCGAGGCGACGGAGCGTGGCGTTATCGACTTCGGAAAGCAAGAACCAAGGTGAGTGGATCTATATCCACGGGGGAAGTCGGGTGGATGGCGTATAGCACCCTCGCAAACTTTGATGGAAACCGATTTATATATATAGAATATGGTTAAGAGAACCTTATATATAAAACTATAAATAAAGTTAAAGGATAGTTAGAGAACCATATTAGAAACTAAAGAATAGTTAGAAGTGATATGATACGGCTAATATGTGATGACGGAATTTGAGGATGATGTTTGACGATATTGCCGTTTAGGGTACCATAAGACTAGATAGCCGACGTAAATGTGTCATCCGAACCATACCTATTTCCAAATTGAAGAATCGTATGCGTGTTTTAAACAGATACCTTGAGGGACGTTACGAATTTACAAATGATATCTTTTCCTTAAAAACACCGTAGCCTCGACTTTCAAAACTACGATTCACATCTTTGAAAAACTGATTGTATGGTTCGGGTGTGTATGTGAGATTTAGAGGCGATGAAAAGAGAATACGATTTGGCAGGTGTTATGATGATATGTTGGTATACGGATGCGAGTTGACTGAGATGATTGATACCTTTACCGGTTCCCAGATATGAGTTTGTTATGGATGTGACCTGGGACGTAGGTATATAGATATATAAATGTTGTGAATCATGTGTGATATGTCGTACGAGACGTTAGGTCCGTACCCCTCTTTGTTATATAGGATGATAGGATCCCCGATGGTTTAGTGACGCCGTACGATAATTTTCCGTACATGATGAGTTTATGACGATTGATCCTTACCCTTGACTAGAGGTTGCCGTACGATGGATTATCCCGTACGTAGTATAGTGGCTGGGTGCGGATTGATTGATTCACCGACTCGATCATGTAGATATGTATACCTTATAACTTTTAGCTGATGATTTGCATTATGCTGCATTCATGTTATTCTTATGACATTGCTTATACCTGTGTTAGTACACTTACACCATTATCGATGATGCGTATGTTACACTTACACAGATTTGCCGGCTCACACACTTCATCATCGATAATTGCCATATCACTACACAGTAGGATTGCTGCATCATGATATGACCCCCTTACATAGTTTACTTGCTATAGTTACACAAGCACCTTATACGATATTTGTAACAACCGAGTCCAATTCTACAAAATTCAGTTATCGTATACATGGTGTATGGTATTTATTTCATTTGTCTTGCTTGACTGTTGCTAGTTATAAATTTTACCCTGACAATTCAATTCTGCATATAACAATTTAAAGCATCTAAAATAAAATTAAAAATACTTGTCATGGCCTGTGATTGGTACAAAAAATCGTGTGTTTGTACTTAACCGCAATCAGAACGGTGTCGCGTATAGCTAGACCGAGATGAGTACGGGTCGTCCTCTGGGAAACGTGGAACCTTTTACTTTTACTTTAGATGTGTTGAGAAAGAGAGGAGGGATAAAGAATTTTTATAGAATGGTTTCTAGATCTACGTTAAACAAGAATGTAAAATATAGATCTAGATTATTTTAGAGATGTATATAATATAATAAGAGGGCTTGTAGGGTTCGTTAGGATTTAGTAGCTATTGACAATTAATTAAAAGTTACCCTTTTATCCATTAATAGATTTAAAACTAGAACGACGGTGATGCGTGTAGATTAGGGTTTCTGGAGGGAAAAGGAATCCCACTCTTAACCCTTATCTCGACACGGAACTCCGTTCATATCTAGCCTTTACCAAAACAATCATTAATCTAATCTCTAATCGCGGTCGGAACTAACAAAGAATTGCTAGCGCACCCGATTAGGATGTTAATGATTCTTTTGATAAAATTCCTAAACTTTATAGGACTTAAAAAGGGTTTAGTTATTTTCATCGTCCATTACCCTACCCTAATCCTACGAACCTTAACAAGCGGAGAATTACTCGCGCATGTTGGGAGAAGAAGATGAAAAGACAGAGAGGGGAAACATAATGTAAAATGCAAAAAGAATTAAATAAAATAACTACCTTTATTAATCAACTTGAACAATCTACACTTTTATTCCGTAGGAAATGATTACAAAACTAGTTGCTTCTCGATCTTTCCTAAGGAGGTAGTCGAACAGTCGATGATCAGCCTGGATGCGTGAGCGTCTGGAGCTTCGTGATCTCTTCGGCTTGATGCCTTCTAACTTTAGCCCTTGGTCCTTTATATAGCCCTCAAAGAAGAAAACTAGTTACCATATATGGTGACTTCCTAATATGGTGACTTTCCATGCCTGGATTCTGAGTCCCTATCGGTATTGATTTTATGATTTTGGCAGATTTTTGATCCTGACATCTTGAACATCTTGATCTCTTGACCTGAGCTAAATCTTGCACAATATCTCTATGAATAATGTTAGTTTATTTATTAAATTAAAGAGAGTATCTTAATCACTATATATGGTAATAAATCTTTAAGAAACTTAATTAAGAATATTTAATATGCTATGCACTTTATATGGTAATAAATCTTTAAGAAACATGATTAAGAATATTTGATATGCTGTGCATCTTTTAATTACTAAAATATTATGCATATATTTTGAAATATTATTCTAACCATTTGTATGATATTATATCTTTTAAGAATTGTGATTAGAATATTTGATATGATATGCATATTTTCAATTACCAAAATATTATATAAATATAAAATGCCTATATTTTCCTTCATAATATTAATTATAATATATAAACATATGGAAAATAGTATTTTGCAGATAAATCCAAATATGTTTAATATTTATAATAAACACCTTTTATTATTTAAGAAATGTAAGAAAAATACTTATACCAAAGTGCAATATTTTCAACTGAACAGCCTGCTCGACTCTCCTAACCCTGTGGTAGCGTCCTTGCACCGTGTTCTCGTCCCGTTCAGTGAAACGGACGTGCTTGGACGGCTACGCGCACGTGCGTGCGTCCGTTCTTGGGGTATGCTTTTTAATTGAAAAACACTTCATTTTAATTTTTGGAACCCGCCAATAATTTTTATATTTCAAATTCAAATTTTTGAACCCGACCCGGACGCAATTCTGAAATATTTTGCATTTGCGCCAAATCCTATTTTCTAATAAAATTTAACCGGCCAAAAATATATTTCAGCCATTTTTTTCAGCCAATGATATTTCTTTAAATCCTAATATCTTTTATTATTTTTCCCTGAGCAAATCAACACCTGAAAATCTTTTATAAAATTTTAATACCTTAACAACCGAACTCCCTAGCCAATCAGAAGGGTTCTTTAACCCTGGGCCCCACATTATTTTTTCTCTCTTTCCCTTTTCTCTCTGCTTCTCGCTCTCTCTCCTTCGTCCTTTCTCTTTCTCTCTCTCTCTCTCTTCACTAAAATCTAATACTATCTCTCCTCACTGTAACGTTCCGTTTTCCCGATTCGCGACCCGTCGAGGCAAGTGAAACTTTCTACATGCTATTTTAAACTATTCATATGCTAAATTAATTAATTCCTGTTAAATTCCTACCTAGAATTGATGGAAATGGATTACAAGTTAACCGTGTAAGGTTCCGTTATACATTTCGTGATTCCGAACGTGAAACTTAATCTTGCATCTGATTATTTACATCTAACAATCACCTGTACATGATAGATCACATTGTTTACTGCTATGGTACCCCTTTTATCCAGTTTAGCCTATCAGACATTTATGTACAATTTTAACCGGTCTAATTACAACTGCATTCATTAAACAGATTATGCATGTCGTCGCATCCTTGGTACACTCAATATTTATCAACCTATTTCCAGCAGTTACAATTATCATGCTGTATTCACATTATGTTGACACTGTCTGTTTAACACAATTGATAACTGTACAGCAAAATAAACAAATCTGCTTTATTGCTTAACTCATTGATTAGATCATGTTGTTGATAACCATGCTTGATTATTATAACCCTGATTATGCTGGCTGATTATGGTCACACCAATGATATCGTTTACACCTTGACATGACTTGCTACATACATATTGATTGACCCGACATGGTACCGTATACTACTTAACTTGACCTGATGTACCATGACTGGCCCGTTACCTGATCTTGTATCTAATGCCATCAACCTGACATGTAGTCCTCACGGACCGTTCCTGTTGTCTATCCAGACAAACCTGCTTACCTGATCCTGTGTTGGCATTAGTTCTCGATTACCGAATACCTGACTTGACTTACACATACAACTTGGGGGTATGGGGAAATCAATGATGAAACCTGACTTGTAACTTGACAGTTCGATACCTGTTCTGATCAGTTTTAGAGGCTAGGCCAGCCTTGGGATGATGCTGCTGACATCATTCATCTGTACTGTTTTAGTGCCTAGCGGCATGTCTCGGATTCAGCCCGAGAATCTGGACCGTGATCCCGGGTATGCACGGGATACTATTGAGTTACATCGATGATTCATCAATTTGATTTCAAAGACTTTAGAGTAGAAAACCCAATAGAACAGTTTAGTTTACTCACTGCACACTACCCTGCACTGCCTGATTTATATTACTGTTACCCTTGCTTTTATTTCATGTTTATATTCGCATTGCATGTTACTATGTTCATATTTTATTACTTGATGACATGACGCGCTGACGTCTGGGTTTTGCATGGCCCAGATTCCGTACCTTTGCTGCAGTCCGAGCAGGAGTACTTCAGCCAGCAGGCTGAGCTGTGAGTTTTAGTAGTAGCTAGTTCAGTTATTTTCTGCAGTTTATTCCTGATGTGAGCCCGCATTATGGGACATACATTCCAGTTATTCTGTATTGGATCTTTTGCTTCCGCACCTTTATTATTCTTGACTCATGTTATTTGGTTCATGGACATGTTTTAGAGAGTTTTATTTTTGTTCTTGATATCTCTACAGCCGTAATGTAACTGTGGATGGATGCTTCCTACCCACAGGTAGCATGGTTGGCTATGTCACGTGCCCATTTTAGCGTACTCTGGGAAGCGGGGCGTGACAATATTGCATTTGACTTGGGAGAAATTGGGAACCGCAGTATACATTTAAAAACATGATTCATTTAAAAAGAGCGGTTTTCCCTCGACATGTTCACATCACTGTTTCATGTTGCATGATATACTGATATGCTTATATTCCTGATATATGTCGCATACATCATGCTTTACGATATTACGCATTGAGATATATTGTTTTCATGAGATTTCTGGATTTGAGAACCGTGGCTATTTCAAAAGAAAGCATGCACTGTTTTAAAAACCCGGTTTCTCTTGATATGATATATCGGTGCGTCCACCATGCGTTTTCTCGGTTTTGAGACGTGTGACATGTGAAACCCGATTCGAGGAGCTGGATGAGGCCGATTGTGAGTACATGGTGGACCCGGTATGGTACCCCGGGGCAAGAAAGGGATGCTGTGCAGTAGACGGTGAGCCTGGCAAAGGGACTACTACCTACCGGTGATAGTATTTGGGTTCGGAGGATACTGACCGGAGTCGAGCGATGATATGGGCCGATCCGGACTGACGGAGCCCGTGGGCCGATCCGGACTGACGGAGCCCGAGAGATATGAGGATTTGCGTGTCGATGCTGGACACGGGTTTCATGATGTTTCGAGTGTCGATGCTGGACACTCAGGTTTTGATGTGTCGCGACGGACACATGTTGATTTATATCCTCAAATTTTCATGCATATGCTTTTATGATATTTACATGCATGATGTTGTTGTGTCAGTGGTTGACACGTGGACGAGATCCACATGCATACATACATTGATTATATGGGTGGACGAGATCCATATGCATACATGCATTGATTATACTGTTGGATGTTATTCACATGCTTATAGGCATTGACTACTTTGTTGGCATATATACAGACTCGATCACCCTAGATATTATAGTATTACCTTTATGATATAGTTGACCTGGGAGTCGTTATTTATTTGATTTCTACTTGTAGATTTTTTTCTACTCACGAGTTGGCAACTCACACCCGTTGTGCCACAGTTCTTGCAGGTTGACCGCATGGATCCGTAGCGGCATCGCTGGCACCTAACTTCATTTGGGGTGTTTTGCATTGGTAGGTGGGGCATTTGTATCGTACCCATTCTTGTATTTATATTTCATATTGTATCTAGTCAACTCTATCAATCAAAATTAGTAAATTGTATAAGTAATGAGCCTTAGTGAGATTCTGGTTGCGAGACTTAGAGCGAGGGGTTTTCCGCTAATTGTGGTTTTGATGTCTTGCTTATTTCCTTATCTTTTGTGGTGATTTTCGCCGTTGGGTGTCGTATACTTATATTTATTGTCTTGCGTGGTTGTGATCCACCGTTTGGCGAATAGCTAGCTCCCGTTTGGGGATGCCCTTATCTTTATCTTGTATATGTGGTTTTGGATCAAAACATACAAAGGAGGTGCTGCCCAAATTTTCAAAAAGACGAAACAGTTTTTTTTTAATAAAAAACTTGCAGAATCCACTTGCATTTTTCATGTTCCTATTCTATGCATTAAAAAAAAATTGATTTCATTATACCTTTATTTAAAAAGCTCACATCTTTTATTTTTCTTAAAAGGTTTAGATTTCTGGGTTTCAGCTTACTTGAAGTACGTTACGCTTTTAGACGTTGTGTGATTTAAGTGCTGGTCACGAGCTAATATTTCGGGTCGTAACACTTTCTTGCTAAATATTCACGTATCATAATAACATATATGTATATAGATCATAACGCATCATATCCTACGAAATTGCGGGGGGTGCTAAACGCCATCCACCCGACTTTCCTCGTAGATATACATCTACTCACCTGGACGCCTCGGCTAATCTGCTCCAATTTCAGCTCTGTCCTTTCCGCGCCACATCCGTCGTCTCTGCACACGATTCTAGAAATGTATACAAGTAAAAAAGAGAATAAATATATAATTAGTCGCGGATACAGCCAATACAAGTCAACCACGCGCCCTAACTAGACGCGCACGCACTTGGTGCACAAAACGCTCTCGCGACAATGCCGTAGATCACAACTAGGGTCGCAATACGTGGCAACTACCAAACCAAAAACCCAATCGCACCAATCGCGCGTCCACGACACATCAAATATTTTATAAAATGGGTTATAATTCACCATAACCTCAAACTTAAATAAAGTCGATTTAACCCAAAAACTTAGTAAGCATCTTTTAACCGTTTTAGTACAAACTTGATGTTTTAACAATTCTAGTCGCCACAATACTCACTAAATATCTTAGTTAAGTCATCCAAAACATAACCAAATTTTAATTTCATCTAATAACATTAATCCTAAAAACCTAGCTTGCAAAATATCTTAATTAAGATAATTTAAAAATAACAATTAGCAATTAGCTTAGATTCTAGCATGCTTAAGATGTGAAACTACACATCACAACCAATATCAAGTGATCAAACCCTAGTTTCAATTCAAAACCCTCACTTAAATTTCCAAATTTTCAAGTAAACCTATAATTAAACACCTAATAAACTAGATTAAAGTAATTAATCGACAATTAACCAATGGGTTAGGATTTATACCTCACAATTTTTGTAGATCAAACATGCATCTTAGCCTCCCAAACTTGCTTCTTTTCTCCAAGATCCATACTAGAGCAGCCAAGAAAAAATAGGCAACGATTGGATTTGGAGTTTGATGGATTTTTTATGCATTTTACAAGGGTTTTGACATGGAATGAGATGGGGATTTGGAAGGGGCTGCTGCTGGAATTGGGAGGGCTCGGCCAATTTTTGGGGAGGAGAGAGAGGGGTGAGGTGTTGAGGTATGTGGATGTTTGTGAAGTCAACAAATACCCCATACCTCATTGTTTAATCTTTTCATTGTTTTCTTTTTAGTTTCATTTCAATCCAAATTTGAAGTGTGAGGGGTGTGTGTGTGGTGGAGGGGGCAGCCCAAGACTCAGCCAAGTGTGAGTGTGGGTTTGTGTGGGTGTGGGTAGGGGTTCCCAAGTCAAGACAAACCTCTCCAAGCTCAAAAATACAACATATAATATAATTCTATTATTTATTTTATTTTATTTCAAATTTCGCTTTTTCTTTTCTATACAAATAAACTAGAACCAACCAAATAATTTTCTTTGAAAGAACATATTACAATATGTGTTTAGATGTGTCATGGTGCACTAAACTTGTATTAACCCATTCTGATTTGTAAATATCACTAATTAAATGTATTAGTGACGGCTTAAAATAATATTAAAAATAATTAATTATGGAAAATATTTGAATAAACTAGAAATTTACAAGTGACCAATTAAATATCAAATACTAGCAACTACATAGCTAGAATATGTATATTTAAGTCTATGTTGAAAAGTAATTATATTCTGGTTTTTACGGAAAATATCAGTTGTTTTACCGATTATCGGAAATTTCACCTAAACGATTTTCAAAACGTTACAATATCATATTTATTGATTTGGAGAAAACGTATGGAAAGATACCTAGAGAGCTATTATGAGGAACAATGATGAAGAAAGGGGTCTCCGTCAAGTACATTGACATAATTAAGAATATATACGATGGAGTAGCGACAAATATCAGAACCTGTGGCTGCTTAACGAGTGATTTTTCGATTACGGTTGGCTTACTTCAAGGATCTGCATTAAATATATTCCTATTTACCATCGTGATAGATGAGCTTATTAGAACCATCCAAGATGGGGTATCTTGGTATATGCTATTCGCTGATGATATTGTTATAGCAATGAGACAAAAGTATGGGTTAATACAAAATTATAGTTATGGAGGCAAACGTTGCAATCTCGAGGGTTCAGATTGAGCAGATCCAAGACAGCATACATGCATTGCGAATTTAGCAAACAAAGAAGTCGAGACCACATTGGTATAACACTGAAAGGGCAGGAGATATCACCAAGTGATCAATTTAGAGATTTAGGTTCTGTCATCCAAAAGGATGGGTGGATCGATATCGATATTAATCAAAGGATCCAAACTGGTTGGTGGAAATGGAGAAGTGCAATATGGATTTTTTATGATCGTAACTTTTCGTTAAGGTTAAAAGGAAAGTTTTATCGGAGCGCTATTCGGCTTGCCTTGTTATACGGTACAGAATGCTGGGCTCTTAAGAAACATCATACACGGAAGATGCACGTAGCGGAGATGCACATGTTTCGTTGGATGTGGGGCAATACTAGAAAAGATAAGGTGCGAAATAAGGATGTTCGTGCAAACGTTGGTGTAACACCTGTGGAGGAGAAAATGCGGGAAACCGGTTAAAATGGTTTGGTCATGTGCGACGCAGACCTATGGAAGCACCGGTTCGACGAATAGATACTATCGATATAGGCAATGTTAAAAAGGCGAAAGGAAGACCGAAGAAAACATGGATAGAGATGATACGAAAAGATATGGTTGCCAAAGGCCTCAATGAAAGTATATTGTTCGATAGAAGTGAGTGGAGACGGAGGATTCATGTGCTGGACCCGGCATGACTTATGTTGGTTCATATAGTCTACCCCATATGCTAAGAATAAAATACTTAGTTGTTGTTGTGAAAGTATTATAACGCAGGAGCTCTTGCCCATATAGGTTTTCTTTTATTTTGGTTCGCAATCAAGGAGATGTTCCAGCCGACATGGATAATTCTCTAGGCTATTTATTCCATCTGCCAAAAAAATGATTTGAATTCTATAGATAAATAAATAAAATTATTAAAAATTATGACAGCATTTTAATTCATTAGCTGAAGCTGACATGAGAATATTTGCAAAATGATCTACAAGTACGAAGTAACAGAGCCCACCACCAATTGGTGAGGGGCCCATTATAAAAAAGAGTGTGGGCTGTGGGTGCATGTGAATAATGTGGTCCTACGTGGATGAAATGTCAGAATGATATGGGTGATGGGTCTTGGTCCATGCATAAAACCCCCTTCTCAATTTCGCTAATAAACAAATCTTTTTGATTAAAATTTGTAAACATTACAAAAATCAAACCTTGATCTTTTATTTCTAAAAGGAAAAAGTTTTACTGAAGAGCTATGTTTTTCCGGCTCTTATTCATGAACCACCCAAACGGGATCATTATAATTGGAAATGGCATGGGTCCAGTTCATCCCGATCCTTGTCCGTTTTGAGTACAAGCGTCGTAATTATACTGTTGGATCTTAGCCCGAAAAGAAAGTGCATTATTGTCTCCTTCTTTCCACTAACTTCATTTTCTCGATTTTTGGAGAGCATGATTTTGATTGAGACAATGAACATGGGGTGTTTGCCAAAAGTTAATATGCCTTTTTTGTGCTTTTGATTTTTGATGATAAGCTTCCCTCATGTAACATGAATTAGTTCATTCAATATTGAAGTATATGATCATGATTGGATCCAGCTAGAAGGGATAAGGGATGACGTGCACAGCCTCCTCTTTATTTGTTGCAATAATTTTCATTCTCTAATTCCATCCACAATTGAGAGAGATGTTTATGCAACATGATATACTAAAGTTATTGCAGAAAATTAGTGAAACTTTCCATTTAACTAATTTGTATAATGATTTTGAGAAGGTATATTTGCAATGCCTTTGATTAATTTTGTAATTTGTACATTTCATTTCATATATTTAATGAGCTATTGTTATAATTATTTTGGCGGGGTCACTTCGATCCATTCAATATTTCTCTCAAGAAACATGAACATCAGCAATACGTATTTTGATAATGTGCACCGCTCATTTTTAATCTTTGTGATCGCTATCATAGCCCATAAGACACAAATTGTTTCATTAATGCCAAATAAAAGCTATGGATCTAAGCAATTAGACTATATTACAATCATTGCTTTATGCATGCATTTTCCCTTTAAAATGCATTATTGAGGGATGCAGAAGCTAGATGTGAAAATTTTAAGTATGCATTAAATAAGCTTTCTATTACTACATTACTTATTTCATGACCAGAAACAAAAACCAGCCATAAATTCAAACGATAAATTAAAGCTATATATAACATACAATACAATACAAGGCAAGCACTCTTGTCTTTCAACAAACATCACACAATTTCAAACCCGAACCATGAATTGTTTATGCATCGGATCAAGTGATGTCATGATCTCCAACTTGTGACCAGTGATATCCAATGCCTTCCACGCTGCCAGAGAAACATCCGCTATATTGTTTTGGGCAAAGAGGTTGAAAGTCATGATCAGCATCGCAACCGTTCACGGAGTCGCACTCATCGACCGCTTTAGCTATCACAGACCTTCCATTGGCATTAATACTGATTTAATACAAACAACGACTTCCTCTATTGTAACATCCAGTCGATAATGCGACAACCAACTCGCTATCGCTATCACTACAAGAAACATAGGCTTTTTTAGTCGGGTGAAACCCGACGTAAAAGGTATGCATACGACGAAATAAACCTTTTCCGTCGGGTACATGCCGACGAAAAAGATTTTATTTTGTCGGTTAGGTTTTTTCTGTCGGCTCCTTGCCGACGGAAAAGGTAAAAAAATCTTGAAAAAACTGAGGTTTTCCCTTGCAATGGACACTTATTTCGTCGGCATTTTTATTTTTTTCGTCGGATATTAGCCAACGAAAAAGGCTATTGACAGTGAAAAAAGATTTTCAGATTTTTGCTGTTTCGATCAATTGATACGCATACAATTCAATATACCGACATACCGACATATATAATCATCAAAAACTGAATTCAACTCACACCAAATTACATCCAAATCTCAACAAAACCAATTCATTTACAAATCAATTCAATTACATTTGAACTTTGCAAAAAATGACAACCAAGAAAATGCGTAATCAACTCGGGGCGCCACCGTCAGGGGCCGGAGGATGGTGGATGAAATTGTGCAGCTCCTACAGTGTTATCAACAGACAAGTATTAGATATAATATTCACGATGACTATATGAAAGTTGTATTGAACTTACATATGGTATTGCACTTTCTTGAAGCATTAGCCTCTAGATCAGGAGTTTTCTCATCTCAATATTGGCGAGGACTACTTCTTTGGTCAAACTCCTCTGTGAATCCGAAACCGGCGTGGGTTCAGATGAAGAAGGAGCCGAGAAGATGCATGCTCAATCACCCGCTGGAGTATGAGGAGAGCCATCTGGATGATGTATCGGAGTGAACGGAGACGGAGCTGGTGACGTAGTGGACGAAGACGGAATTGGTTGCCGTAGGGAGCGCGGGTGCCGCAGGGGGCACAGGCTCTTGAATGGATATCCCTTGAAGTACGTGATGAGGATGCAACTCCGAACAGTGATGGGCATGATATGTCGTAGGTAAAATGCCTTGCCCAAAACACCATTACCCAAGCAAATTTAATTAAAGAAGTTCTAATTTTTTCAACCATTGGAGCTCCAACAACATTAACCAAAATCTATAAAACTCTTTAACCGGAGTTTTGGGTTACTCACCACAACAGCATTAACACGTAGATGGATGGAATTAAAACACTGTAAATATTTCATAGATTGAGAACACTTTGTCCCATTATTTCAAATGTTTTCAATCAACTAAATATAGTACACATAGAGGGATTAAGTGCTTTTACAAATTGGATGGGTTTTAAACATCATAAAAAAATTCATGTATCGAGAACACTTGTTCCAATGCCATGAATATTTCAAATCAACTACATTGGTCCATGCCGTGATAAAGATTTCTATTCTATAAATTGATCCCGTAATATTTAATTTTCATGCAATTTTAACGTCCAAACAAGAAAAATATTTAAAAAAATTAAAGCTGACGTGTGGCGAGGAGACGGCTGCTCCGGTGGATAGCGGCTGCGCTACAGAGAGGGAAGAGGATGATCAGCGAGATAGAGAGAGAGAGTGTGTGACGGTGAGAAGACTTACAAGATGGAGGGAGAACGTCGGAGGAGGAGAATTACGTCACCGACGAAGGAGAGAACGACGGTTGCAGCTGCGGTGGTGGAGAGAGAGAGAGAGAGAGAGAGAGAGAGGACTTATCGGTGGTGGAGGAGACGGTGATGGGAAGGTGGGAGACGGCTAAGGAGGAGGGAGATGGCTGCTGGAGGAGCTCTGTGAGAGGAGGGGGTGGCTGCTGGAGGAGGGAGGCAGCTGAGGAGGACGGGGTCGACGGGACAGGAGCTCCGAGAGATCAAGCAAGAGGCGATTTGAAGATTAGTTATTTTAAAAAAAAATTAGGTGAGAAATGAGGGAAGAGATTGACCCCGGCCCCTTTTTAATTTATTAGGTTATTCCGTCGGCACTAGTAAAATAGGGGGTTGTCCCTACGGATATTGGAATCCGTAGGGGCAGATTTAACTTGCCTACGGATTAATCCGTAGGGCTAAGTGGTTGCCCCTACGGGCACAGACGTCCAAGAATAAAAATATTAATTCTTAATTTGGTGTTTTTCCTTACGGAGCCGCAAACAAAGGACCTACGGGTATATCCGTAGGGGCAAGTAAATATCGATTTAACAAAAACCCAGATCGATCGTCTACGCCCAATTTCTCTCTCTCTCTCGATCGCGCGCGAAAAAAAACCCCAAATCGCCTTGCGGTCGTCGCCACCGTCGTTCTCCTCGTCGCCACCACAGTTCTCGTCGCCACCGCAGTTCAGGCCGTCGCCACCGCAGTTCTCGTCGCCACCGCAGTTCAGGCCGTCGCCACCGCAGTTCAGGCCGTCACCACCGCCCCAGCAGCAGCCGTTCAGGTGAGGAAATCTCGAGCTAAATTAAAGAATTTTTGGATTATTTTGGGCTTAGGGTTCATGGTTGGGTCCGGGGTTGCGCGCTCGAGTTGGGGTTGGGCAGGGGTCGTGGTCGCGGTCGCGGTCGCGGTCGCGGTCGGGGTAGGGTTAGGGTTGGGGTTCGGCTGCTGCTGGGGTGGGGCTGAGGTTAGGGTTTGCCTTAGGGTTGGTGTTGGGGTTTAGCTAGCTGGGGTGCTGCTGGGGTTAGGGTTTGCCTTAGGGTTGCTGCTGGGGTTAGGGTTTGCCTTAGGGTTGCTGCTGGGGTGGGGCTGTTGATGATAATACTAGTTAGTTTTGATGGAGATGGCTGCAGAATTTTGTGGAATTGGAGGACGAAGAAGCAATTGAAGAGCGAATGGAGTGAAAATGACATTAAAAAGAATTGAATTTGAAAAATTAATCAATGCCCTGTTCAGAATTAATTTGAGCGTTTTGAAATATAAAAACCAAACGCAAACGTTCTAAAGGACTCGTGCTCAAAAACTAAGCACGAGTGGGTCTCCCACCGCGGCCTCCTGTGCATAGCCTCGTTTGCATATATGCTCAAAGACCGAACATAGGTTGTTTTTCATATATGGTTGGGATTAGGGCTCGGGCTCGTGCTGCGGCTAGGGCTGTGGTTGGGGTTGGGGTACTGGCCGGGGCTCGGGTTGGGGTTAGGGTTAGGGTTAGGGTTGGGGCAGGGGGTTGCGGCAGGGGGTGAGAATTTTTCTAGGTTTCTTTTAAAGCTTGTGAAGGAAATTTTGAGCCCCGAAAAAATGAACATTTCTAATGATTTTGATAAGAGACAAGGGAGCAATAAAGTTTTGTTTTCTATTTGCCTAGATTCAAATGTCTACTTATATATATATATATATATATATATATATATATATATATATAATCTCAATATTCGTGGCATGTTGGTTATAAATTTCTCTCTCTGTTGAGATATATAGCCTACTTCAGCACATAGCTAGGTATGCGATAAAATTATTTTTGATAAAACAATGCATGATATAATATGGAAATATATTTGTTTCTTAGCTTCAATCATACAAACGTGTTCCAAATTAACGTAATTCAAATAGCAATTCCTTGGAATTTTTTAGTCCAGAGAATCTTGATCGAGTCTCAGGATCATATTGATTCAACAAAACGCATCCACTTGCAATGGTACTTAATTCACCATTTACTAGTTATGTTACCTGCATTGAATTAGCATGTCATGGTTATCATATTTGACTTGTATTGTTGCACTTTGTGCAGTTAAGGCTGAATCAGAACAGACTTACCATCAGAGAATCTTACAAATCCTTGACCAGCTTGAAGCTGAGGTAATCAAACAAACCACTTTTCTGTTTAGCCTAAAACTAAGGCTGCTTTTTGCAGGTATTAGAAATAAATGCAAGTTAAGTTCTGCCGAGTAATTTGCCAACAATGTTTGCACATCTCTATGTTTGATAAACAAATGGCATCAGAGCGGCCAAGAATTGAAGCATGTCCAAGCCCAGTTCTGTAGGTTGTACATTCATATCAGGCTGAGTCAGATGTGGAGCTTAACTTGTCTCTTGTAGACTATGCCGTAGTTAGAAAGGTACTACTTGTTTTCATTTTGTACTTCTAGCTTACAAATCCTAAGCCCAATGTTTTATTTTCTATATCTTTATTTTATTTTATCATATTTGCTACGCTTTGTTTTGTTTTATTATATTTTTCCTCTGCTAATTATATTCTTCAAGATCATGTTTGCCTAATCTATCCGAGGCTTAGCATAATCTAGTTGCGATAAACAATTCCATCTTCTGCTACTATGGTGGCACTGAGAAACTTCCATTTAGAAATGACAGCACGTATTTTGTGGAAGTACTGTACATAAGTAAAACCACAACGGGCATGACAAATTTGTTGACCAGGTTCCGATTACTGTGTGAAAGTTGTTCGGATGAAATTCTAATTCTGGTGGAATTGAAACCGATAACCGGTTCATATGGTGATTTAGGCTGCTTCAGTGATATTTGTGCCTACATTGATGCCTCAAGCAATGAATCAATGATGTGGATCACAAACTAATTAAATAAATTTTGAATACCAATCTGGACTGGGATTTGTGATTGGGGAGAAGTTTGTGTGCTCATGGGCATGAAACAAGTCGGGAAAAGTACAACTTACAACGATCGTGTTCCAAATTAACGTAATTCAAATAGCAATTCCTTGGAATTTTTTAGTCCAGAGAATCTTGATCGAGTCTCAGTTCCATATTATTGCTAGTGGATGCGTTTTGTTCAAAGAGTCTTTTCCTTTTAGTAATTTTCCTCTTTAGGGAGTTTTCGACATTGAAATCTCACTAGTTGATAATGTTAAATGAGTTCTAGTCCTAGTTTGCTACATTTTTTTATATATAGTAGATGGTGATACTTCTTTAAGTAAAAACAACCCTACACTTAAGCGAAATCATAAATCGAAACACACATATATAGAATACAACTCATACATGGGTATCCTCAAATCTAACTTTAATTATCGATAATTTATTCTTTTCAACGACAAACGCACACACAAAGCATATACACGGATTTTCTCCTTTAGAGACTTCTTAGTGTCCAATGGAAAGTATACATCAGATTTGTGCAGGTCAGGTTCTTCTATGACTTTCAAGAGTCTCAACTGATTCTGTAAATTACACCCTTGTTAGGTGATACTTTTATCACTTCTCACTGCAGGTGCGCTCTCTAATATCCATTTTGAATATCTTTACATTCAAAATATCAAGATATTCAAAATGGATATTAGAGAGCGCACCTGCAGTGAGAAGTGATAAAAGTATCACCCAATAAGGGTATAATTTACAGAATCAGTTGAGACTCTTGAAAGTCATAGAAGAACCTGACCTGCACAAATCTGATGTATGCTTTCCATTGGACACTAAGAAGTCTCTAAAGGGAAAAGCCTATGTGAAAGCCATCATTAGTTCATATCAGAAGATTGATGCTGAAACAGAGAACAAGGAATGCCATTTTCTTCTTCTTCTGCCACATTACTGTCTTCTCCTTCTTCTTCTGCCACATTACTGTCTTCTCCTTCTTATTATGTGCGCGTGCAAATTCAATGACTATATTGAGAATATGGATTAATAGTGGGTAGGAAAAGTATTTCTCAAATGGCTTTTGCGTCTAAAAACCATAAACTACTAAGTAATAGCATACATAATTTTTTTAGTATAAAGGTTGTTATTTTAAGTTTTCCCTTATAGAGATATGATCTAACTGCCTTTATAAACTATAAGTGTGCAGAAAATTATGATAAGAAACCATAAGAAAGGGTCGTAGCCATGCATAATCTTGAATCTACATACCAAATCATGCACAAGCATGCAATTATTGTCACCTTATCTTGGAATATAAAATATCTTGGAAGATTATAAGCGAGCATTTAAATCTTGATAGCTTTTGACTTCAACATATATTTTTCTCAAGTACCATGAAATATACTTCCTCCGTATAAACCGTTTTCAGAAAGATAGATTAACAATGACAAATTATCCATTGTGGCTCACTAGGTTAGCATTTTCTCTTCTATTGACCATCTTACTAATCTGCTTGGTAAATTTATTCGGAACCGGCTGCGAATCATTAAAAGACATGCATAAGAAAGAAAGCTGAAATACAGATATATAGCATACCGATACATCGAAACTTCAAAGTTGCGATGACAATCCAGAGATATTTATTTCTACACACGTGGTGCGCGTGCGAATGCGTCAGGCATCATGGACAAATATTTGAGAACATGGAAAGTATTATTAGTATAAAGTAATTAAAGTTTTTAAACGCGTTGGGTAGATATTTTCTTAGTTGATGCAATCATATCATGAGGACTAAATTTAAGCTATTATACATATGTATATGTATTTTTCTAACCTAATATATCACACACACACACACACACACAGAGAGAGAGAACACCAGTTTGGTAGAGAAATCAGATAGCAGGACCCTGAAGAAATGGAGTCCATAGCATTGCTCATCATCATCATCCATGATCCTTTTGATAATATTTTTTCAAAAGGATCATGGATGATGATGATGAGCAATACTATGGACTCCATTTCTTCACGATCCTGCTACCTGATTTCTCTACCAAACTGGTGTTCTCTCTCTTTCTCTGTGTGTGTGTGTGTGATATATTAGGTTAGAAAAATACATATGCATATGTATAATAGCTTAAATTTAGTCCTCATGATATGATTGCATCAACTAAGAAAATATCTGCCCAACGCGTTTAAAATCTTTAATTACTTTATACTAATAATACTTTCCATGTTCTCAAATATTTGTCCATGATGCCTGACGCATTCGCACGCGCACCACGTGTGTAGAAATAAATATCTCTGGATTGTCATCGCAACTTTGAAGTTTCGATGTATCGGTATGCTATATATCTGTATTTTAGCTTTCTTTCTTATGCATGTCTTTTAATGATTCGCAGCCGGTTCCGAATAAATTTACCAAGCAGATTAGTAAGATGGTCAATAGAAGAGAAAATGCTAACCTAGTGAGCCACAATGGATAATTTGTCATTGTTAATCCATCTTTCTGAAAACGGTTTATACGGAGGAAGTATATTTCATGGTACTTGAGAAAAATATATGTTGAAGTCAAAAGCTATTAAGATTTAAATGCTCGCTTATATCTTCCAAGATATTTTATATTCCAAGGCAAGGTGACAATAATTGCATGCTTGTGCATGATTTGGTATGTAGATTCAAGGTTATGCATGGCTACGACCCTTTCTTATGGTTTCTTATCATAATTTTCTGCACACTTATAGTTTATAAAGGCAGTTAGATCATATCTCTATAAGGGAAAACTTAAAATAACAACCTTTATACTAAAAAAATTATGTATGCTATTACTTAGTAGTTTATGGTTTTTAGACGCAAAAGCAATTTGAGAAATACTTTTCCTACCCACTATTAATCCATATTCTCAATATAGTCATTGAATTTGCACGCGCACATAATAAGAAGGAGAAGACAGTAATGTGGCAGAAAAAGAAGGAGAAGACAGTAATGTGGCAGAAGAAGAAGAAAATGGCATTCCTTGTTCTCTGTTTCAGCATCAATCTTCTGATATGAACTAATGATGGCTTTCACATAGGCTTTTCCCTTTAGAGACTTCTTAGTGTCCAATGGAAAGCATACATCAGATTTGTGCAGGTCAGGTTCTTCTATGACTTTCAAGAGTCTCAACTGATTCTGTAAATTACACCCTTGTTGGGTGATACTTTTATCACTTCTCACTGCAGGTGCGCTCTTTAATATCCATTTTGAATATAATATTATAGATATCCATGCCTGTTTATGTCAAAATTACTTATATTGTCAATGTTTGATTGTTTAGTTGTTGGTGATGCGTCCATATCAGGGATAGAGGCCACTCCCGTTCCTCCAGGTATGTTTATATATCATATAGGGCATGTATATTGATTTAGAATGCTATATCATAAATATACACACAATTCTTTTGCTCTTAGTAATTTTTATTATTGTCTAGCTGTAGGTGGTGACAGTAGCTGACAATAAAATTTGTCATCCTAGAAACTATGATTTTTATATATGCTCGTATGCGGGAATGATTGTAAGTCGTGGACCTTGTCTAGTCGTCCAACTCATTATCATGGGCTGCTTGATGAGATTAGATTTGCGCCTGATGATCTACAAGAGCTTGTTCACCCCCTGTCTTATGTGTAAGCAGCGCTATATGCGAGTTTACTTTGTTAATATGTATGTACTGAAATTAATTAATATTATTCAAATTTTGATACATGCAGATACCAGAGGAGCACATCTTCTATCTCTGTAGGTAAGGCTTTGAATTTGTTGATTTTGGTATTTCTTGTCAATTTTATAGACCAGTATGTGCTAAATATAATGTTCTGACAGTTGCTAGGGGGAAGGCAGCATTCGAGGCTGCTGACCCCAGTCCTGGACGCCGCACACGGACGACACCACGGAGGTTGGGAGAGAGGCCGAGGACTGGGCTCTAGCAGGGCCCATATGAGGTTGGACTCCACCCCGGTGGTTACTTCCTCCGTCTCCAGTGAGCGACGTATCCAGCAGGAACTGGAGAGCTTGAAGGCCACCGTTCAGGAGTTGAAGGAGATGCTGGTATGTATACTACTTAATAGTAAAATATCATGTCATATTATAGATATCAACATATCCAATATCAGTACGTAGCCTGAGCTTATTTGGTTGTAGACTTAGGTTTTATTAATCATACATGTGTAGGGTTCCTAGGCACCCTAATGAGGTCTCACAAGGCATCAACCATGCCAATTTCAAATTTAAACGGTGCCGAGAAACCCTAGAACGGATCGTTGGCTAGATTTCTAGGCGAAAATGAAACTAGTTAACAACTTAACTAAAGTTTAAACGGAAATACAACCTTTGTAGATCCGGTGCTCCAACTCCATAGCTCCGCAACGAAGTCCCCTCGCTGTCCAAATGAATTCCCGGGCTCTAGCGTCGGCTTCGTCGGAGAAATGGCGAGCTAGGTCGTCGATGTTCATGCCGAAGATGATCTACGTCGAGGCATCGCTAGATCAAGCTCCACCTTCACCAAGCCATGAAAACTTGTGAAGGAAACACACTCTACTACTTGGCAAGAGGTAGAGGATGAAGAAATAGGAAGTGGGTAGACTTTAGAATTGGATTTCTCACTCATTTCATCAATCCACCATTGATGAAGTCAAGCTTCTTCATCTTGAAGAAGATGTAGAAGAAGAAGAAAGTGTTATGATAAGATAATTTAAAATAGAAAAGAAAATCAAAACTTATCATAATCCAACCATGGTTATGTGTAGAGACTAAACTCAAGTTAAGTGAATGGTTAGGTTAGGTATGAAGACAAAAATGGTGACTAAGTCAAAGCTTCATGAAGCTTCAACATATATCCAAATTAGCCACCATTTTCCTTTAGCCAAAAATGAATAAATAAACAAATAAATGAATAAGAAATAAAACCCTAACCATTTACTTAACCAAGGTTTAACTCTTTACACAAAACCTAGTAATCTTGCATCATCAAACATGATACAATCAAGTGCACAAAAGTATATCACATATACAATGTGCACACCCGAGTGAGAATATCCATTTAAAGTGAACCGATACTAGTTAATGCAAAGTAATATATCAAATATATAATTACACATTAAATCATTAAATCAACACTTGATTTAACGATCCGGTCATATCACATATAACCGACTAATATTCAATGTATCGGCTTATCGAATCAATCCTTGATTCGATAACTAGGTTATATCGCATACAACCATTCGACACATTCATCGCGAGAATAGAATACGGTATCACATACACGCATTATTCTCGGTCCCGCACATATCTCATATGCGCTCCTATTTCGTTTTGCTTGAGCCAGGAAACCTCTGTGTAGGACTCTAAAGACTCGTCAATACGCCGGCAGCAGGTGATGATCATATCAAGCACCCACAAGCCGCAAGCGGTCTGCTAAATGTAACGGCCACCCGGGTATTGAGCGATCTGAAGATCGACGAGCAAGCCCGCTCACACTCCAGTGAATCCAACCAGTAACACTACCGTACAGTCCGGTCTGATCGTCTGATATGTCGCATATCTCGCCTAGGGGTGGTAAACGTCAGACCCCAATAGCTCGATAAGTCGTGTCGATATGAGGTCTATAACAATTCGAGAAACTACTGGTAACACTTACCAGTAAATCTCAGCAACCCTGGCCAGGGATTTCCTGTTATAGCCAATCGAACACAGTGCAACATCAACTCTCTATACCGGGAGAGACGAATCCCCTCCTATCGCTCATTGCCTCCATGTGACTCGGGACTGTACCCAAAAACCACCGTTTTGCACGCCCTCTTGGACGTGGTAAGATGGAAATCAAAGCACAGTGGGAACCACACAAGACTCTATGACGATCTCGGGTCAACAGACTACTCTGTACCAGTGTCACCAGAGAACTGCCATCTGACGTAAGGTATAATACCATCTGGGAGTTCTCGGCGAGTCCGTCCAGTGTACCCAGTCTCCACTGAGCACCCGTATATCATCTTTGATGTCAAACACCAATGGATATGGGATCATCCATCGCCCATCTGTATGGGTCGAGAAGGTATACGCTAGTCTACTCTGGTATATCGATGCCCCGTCTCGATACACCCACGACTAGGGACTTTGAAGGATGTACTTATGGACTACCATGTCCCCACTAGTATGATCCGCATCATAGTCCAGGTAGTCAAGTACAGATCCTAAGGGCTTTACCAACATGTAACAGGGAGACAATCAGTGTACACGTTAAGGTAAAGATTAACCAGATAGCATACTATCATGTCGAGCAAGAAAGTCCTCCCTATATATGTCCCAGCATCCACTACAATATACATCCTATGTATAGTAATGGCCTCTAGGGCATACATATAACTAACAATCTCCCACTTGCACTAGGGCCATCTGATAGCAGTGGTTGTAGTATCTCATACTCAACCATCCCATAAAAATCTCTCTCTGGGAACAGGCCTTTGTGAGTGGATCCGCTGTGTTGTCCTCTGAGTCTACTCTCCAAACCTCGATCACCCTGGAGATCATCCATCTCCATGATCAGGTTACACTGCCTTAGAATATGTCTGGATCACTGATGGGACCAGCGTTCCTTGGCATAAGCCACAACTCCATTGTCACACAATGGGAGTAACAAAGTTCATCTTATGAACTAATATACACCCAGACTGCCTCTTTGGTAGCATCTTAAGTAGCGATGTATCCTGCCTTTATCGTCTAGTATGCCACGGTATCTAGCTTGGAACTCTTCCAACAAACCGTCCCTGTACTCGGGTAAAGACAATGCCTGCGACTGACATTCAGTCGTCATTATCACCCTGGAACCCTTCCAGTGATTCTCCCCATGATCGGTTGATACCATCTCACTACAACTAGTGAGAATCCTAACATCCATTTAGATCTATCTCATAGATCCAAAATCCAGGATTTAGGAGGTATCACTTTGATCCTATATGGAGAATTATGGTGATAAGCGGAGATTGATCGAGCGTAGCATAGGAAACTCTTTCCCTATCAAGAGTATGTCATCCACGTACTCTACGAGAATCGCCACCATACTCCCTACTATCTTTTTGTTTATACAATGTTCATCTACCATTTTGATGATGTCAACTTCTTTGACTACTTCATCAAAACAGATGTTCCAACTCCGCGATGCCTGCTTTATCCTATAAAGCATCTTGCACACGTTTCCGCTGCTCCCACTGTCTATGAGGCCCTCTGGCTGTGTACTTATAGACGCTCTCTTCTAAAACATCATTTAGAAAAGCTGTCATGACACCCAACCACCAGATATCGTAGTCATGGTATGTAGCCGTGGCAAGTAGGATCTGGATGGACTTAAGCATAGGCACTGGAAAAGGTTTCATCATTATCCACGCCTGGTCGATGACGAAAACCTTTAACAAGTCTAGCTTTGAAAGTCTCAACTTTTCCAAGTACACCAAGTAATCTTCTCAAGATATACTTGCTCCTGATGGGGATTTAACCCTTCACATATAGCAACCAAAGTCCATACTTTGTTGGTGTATAAGGATTCCATCTCAGATCACTAAGCATCCAGCCATTCTTACAGAGTCTTACTCCTGATGGCCAGCTCGAAGCTAGTTGGGTCATCATCTCATGATGCAATCCTCGCTCCCACTGTCATAGAGAAACAGAAGTATCTCTCAGGTGGGTGAGGAAACCTACTAGATCGGCGGAGAGGCTGAGGTTCGTTGGAATCTACTGAATCCTTTGGTTCTATCAAATCATCAGCTGCAGTTTGTATAGCTGGAACCTTTCCAGTTCTACATTACAGACTTTGCCTCGACCTTGTCCGGATTTTGCTTTCAGACATAGGCCGGTCAACCCCAAATCTTAACTAGCTTAAGACATGGGCTCTTCACTTTCCATATCACATATGAAGTGGTAGGCAATAGATTTGATTTGAACCCTATTCAATAGGTATGCAGCTTCTCAAGCGCATAACTCCCAAAAGGAAAAAGGTAACTCAGTAGTACTCATCATAGAGCACACCTTATCATATAGGGTGTGATTGCTCCGCCCCGATACACCAACGTGCTATGGTGTATTCGGAGGAGTAATGCTGAGAGAGAATCTCATTCTCCTTTAGAATAGTCCAGGAATTCCGTGCACAAGTATTCTCCTCTTTGATCGCATCAAAGGACATAATACTTTTACCCGTATTTTGGTTCTCTACTTCTTACTTATGTTCTGTGAATATCTCAAAAGGTTCGGACTTGTGTTTCAACAGGAACATAGGTCTGAAACTCGAAAGATCATCAGAGAACGTAATGAAGTATAAAGAACCAGTCCTGGCATGTGTAGACCGGGGACCTACATACATCAACATGTATCATCCCAAGAGTTTACTAACTCTTTCTCTGTTTCCAGTAAACGGAGCTATGGTCATCTTATCTTTGTGACATGACTGGCGAGTTTCACAAGATGTAAATTCAAACTGATTTAAATATGCATCTATATGTAACTCTCGCTAGTCGGGTCACATTGATCTGACCTAGTCTACAATGCCTCAAGAAGAATTCGTTCATTTCTGAACTCTTCCTCTTTTGTGTGTTCAGTATACTAAGAATTGTAGTTTGATTTAGAACATCAATGCTTTTAGATAACGTGCCTGAACCGATCAACTTTTGATATAGGAAATGTTCAAAACATTATCCAACAATACAAAATTTTACCGTTTCTTTACTAATAAAGAACAGATATGATTTTGTATATCAGGTTCGGTATCTAATAACATTCGTTCAGAATCAATGTATTGTAATACAGGGTGACAGTGACCAACAGACTTGGCTGCAACTCTTGCCCCGTTTTCTGCGTCATGAAACTTATCACCCGTTCTCAGTTCTCTACCTATCTGTAGCCCTATGTAACAGATTACATATCTGGGATCCTGATCCGGTATCATATACCCAGGACGTAAAGGATACTGAGAAACAGTTCTGTATAATGAACAAACCCGAAGATGATGCATCAGCATGCACTCTCTTCGTTTGGGCGGCACGGGAATTCTGGTAATCCCCAATTTCCTGCTCTGTCTTATAACAATTATAAGTTAGAGCGGGACCAACGTTCCCCAGCTTAGTATAACAAGCGGGTTCGGTCAATAATCCGTATTATTATCTTGATTAAGGCGTGATATGGTCGCTACCTGGAGAGAGAGAGAAGAAAACACTCAGCGTGCGCTCTTTCAAGAATAGATTGGTTATTATTTTATCTAATCAGGATGGCTCCCACAGCTTTTTATCAAATCTTCCTTCAAACCCTAAAAGGAAAGACTAGCCGGGATTAATTACACACTACAAGTTCGCCAATCTTTCAGCCAGGCCAGTGTCGGTACTTTGAGGGAGGTCCCCTATGCTTTCGCACGAACCTAATTAATGTAAACCTCGTTTTCCCAGAGGCGTAACCTCGTTGACATCTTTCTAGACACCTACTTGATCGGCTAATTGTAATATGTAAAACTCTCCCAGGAGTAACAATTACTCACAGCGGATATCGGGATCCAACTATCTCATAGAAGGTATGCAATCTCATTGCAAATTTCAACACTTGAAATTCCCGATAATATTTCGCCCCTAGCGTCCTATGACCTTGACGGAGGCCAAACAACCCATAGTCCGCTAGTCAAGTTCAACCCGTCATTTCCTGATTGAATTAAACCCACCCGCACGACCCTTGACGGAGGCCAAACAACGCCGTACGAATACCCTAATCCAATCGCATCATATGCAAGCAGATAAGCACTAGTTAGCTACCGTACACTACGCCTTGACGGAGGCCAAACAACCGCAGCACGAATACTAACTAGTACGTATCTGAAATGACGGAGGGCTACGACAGGTTTTTCTTAAAACCTATTGCGTAATGAACTTGATATCGTTGTAGAATCAAATAATTTTAAAATGGAGTGCTTTTGAGGCTTTTCTAGTTTTGCTAAAGGAGTCATTCCCGGTGAAGGGATCGTCGGTCCTTTCCTCGTCGAATGAGGTGCGGGATATATCATATATATCACTGTGCAAAGCAAAAACTCTTAAAAGCTAACAAAAGACAAACCGAGTGTGTAGCATCTACCAGTTATTGCTAAAGGAGTCACTCCCGGTGAAGGGATCTCGGTCCTTTCCTCATCGAATAAGGTGCAGGGTATATCATATATACCGCTGTGCAAAGCAAGAACTGTAGCTACCCTTTTTTATTTTGAAATTCGATTCTACAACATCTTAGGTTTCTTTTATTTCATTAATCACATTAATGAAGTCCCATCATTTAAGTACCTAAACATCACAGATAAATACGACGTACACTTATGCCATCCGCATTCGCCTCGATGTCCTCTCGTGCACCGTTAGGTTAGGTAACTAACGGCAGAGCGGGGCAGGGCTAGCGCGGGTGTAAAACATAAGTAACGTCTATATAATATATCATATATACTATATACAGTATCTATCACAGAACATCACATGATCACATCACAGATATCGCAGCAGAAGAATCATATGAAATATTGGATGTACTAGGACGTCCGTGTTTTCAATACGAGCCAGTATAAAACACGGATTCCACGGTCGTGATGAATAGCCAAACCCACACCCCTAGACCCCTACGAGAGCGGCAAGCAACCCTACCAATTCTAGAGTTAGGAGACCCGGACTCGACTCCTCGAGTTGGTCTCCCACTGGACTCCAGAACCCGGTTACATGTGCTCCCCTCCTTGGGTCTATCCTAGTGCGGAAAAGTAAATAATATACAAAGGGTGACATCTTCCGCAACCTGGAAGTGCCCCAATAAAAGAATATTACATACAGATTTTTTACATGAATGAAAATGAAAAACACTCATCTCACATAAAAACCCCCGGCTATTCAAACACGACGATCCAATATAACATATCCAGTAACACATAACATCACATGTCATCAACGTAAGTAAGTATGTCCATCCCAATTGTCGTTGACATATAGCAACGAAACCGGCGATATCACATATTACACTTACGGTCACAGAAAAGAAAGTGTAAAACTACAATAGTTGGAATCCGCAACCACCTCAGACATCGCATGCCTGACCAAATGAATTCTTTAGACATCGCATGCCTAACAATTATAAACCCCGCATTTTAGTCTCAAAATCGAAAGCACTTTTCAATACCTGGTCGGGCAATTCAACAGGATTCCCGACAATTTGATTGAATGCTCGTCGCAAACTTTAGTAGGCGGCCGCACCCCCAATACCGTCGACGAAGTGCACCAAGGCGGAACACCGCTGCCGCGAGCACCCTGACGGATGCTTTCGGCGACGGGGTTCTCCTACAGTCACTTGGTCGGGGCTATGGAGTGAGGCTGTCTATTAAGTTTACCCGGCGAGTATCCGCGTACGCTACGTGATTGCGACGGAGTTTTGATCACATCAAAATTCCGTGGCAACCGATCAAGTGAGACTAAACTGCTATGTTTATAACATTCATTCAGTTATCTCATAACTTCTTGTGAATTCCAATTATTGTATCCCATTCCGGATAAATAGAAAATGTTAAACTTTTCGATTGAATATTCGAACACCCAAGTTTTCCCGATACAGATCAACACATGAAATATGAGTCTAACAACATTCAGTTCGTGCCTCAGTACCAACGGTCCAGCCGTAGAAGGGTCAAGCCAACGCCTCACATGTGGCACGCCGTACTGCCCCAAACCCGAAGGTTCAAAGGGCAGTTCAAGACGGTCACATAATCGAGTTAAGGTTTGTTGTCTTCTAGAGGGTCCATCGCGTTACTTGCACTACTTAGAACGTCTTTAAACTTCGGAAAAATCCAACACTTGGAAATTTCCCGACAGGGAAAAAATTGGGTATTTATATCCGGTCGAACTTTTTAACATGTTCTAAAATTTATCCAGAAAGCCACACAGACAAAATTTGTTAATCCGATCGAATCCATGAAATCCCAAAACAACCCCAGAAAACTCAACTGTATAGTGTATATTAAAATTACCCAGAAAACACAGGAATTAATTATAAATATTACTGTGCAAAGAGGAGTCAAAGAGTCAACATTATGGCCGCTGAAGCGCCGCTCCACGTGGGCTCAGGCCGCGCTTCCTCGGCGTTATGACGGAGTTAGGTCTCCGTTTTTCACAGTAATTCATAAAAAACCCTGCTTAATTTTCTGCATATTTTTAATATTGAAAAATCCAGATTTTTAGAAATTGGACAGAGAGCATTTTGGAAATGGGTTTTCGGGTTCGTTCGGATCTCAAACGTCGTCTAGACTTCGCCTAAGGCTCTATCTAGGCTCTGATACCACTGTAGGGTTCCTAGGCACCCTAATGAGGTCTCACAAGGCATCAACCATGCCAATTTCAAATTTAAACGGTGCCGAGAAACCCTAGAACGGATCGTTGGCTAGATTTCTAGGCGAAAATGAAACTAGTTAACAACTTAACTAAAGTTTAAACGGAAATACAACCTTTGTAGATCCGGTGCTCCAACTCCATAGCTCCGCAACGAAGTCCCCTCGCTGTCCAAATGAATTCCCGGGCTCTAGCGTCGGCTTCGTCGGAGAAATGGCGAGCTAGGTCGTCGATGTTCATGCCGAAGATGATCTACGTCGAGGCGTCGCTAGATCAAGCTCCACCTTCACCAAGCCATGAAAACTTGTGAAGGAAACACACTTTACTACTTGGCAAGAGGTAGAGGATGAAGAAATAGGAAGTGGGTAGACTTTAGAATTGGATTTCTCACTCATTTCATCAATCCACCATTGATGAAGTCAAGCTTCTTCATCTTGAAGAAGATGTAGAAGAAAAAGAAAGTGTTATGATAAGATAATTTAAAATAGAAAAGAAAATCAAAACTTATCATAATCCAACCATGGTTATGTGTAGAGACTAAACTCAAGTTAAGTGAATGGTTAGGTTAGGTATGAAGACAAAAATGGTGACTAAGTCAAAGCTTCATGAAGCTTCAACATATATCCAAATTAGCCACCATTTTCCTTTAGCCAAAAATGAATAAATAAACAAATAAATGAATAAGAAATAAAACCCTAACCATTTACTTAACCAAGGTTTAACTCTTTACACAAAACCTAGTAATCTTGCATCATCAAACATGATACAATCAAGTGCACAAAAGTATATCACATATACAATGTGCACACCCGAGTGAGAATATCCATTTAAAGTGAACCGATACTAGTTAATGCAAAATAATATATCAAATATATAATTACACATTAAATCATTAAATCAACACTTGATTTAACGATCCGGTCATATCACATATAACCGACTAATATTCAATGTATCGGCTTATCGAATCAATCCTTGATTCGATAACTAGGTTATATCGCATACAACCATTCGACACATTCATCGCGAGAATAGAATACGGTATCACATACACGCATTATTCTCGGTCCCGCACATATCTCATATGCGCTCCTATTTCGTTTTGCTTGAGCCAGGAAACCTCTGTGTAGGACTCTAAAGACTCGTCAATACGCCGGCAGCAGGTGATGATCATATCAAGCACCCACAAGCCGCAAGCGGTCTACTAAACGTAACGGCCACCCGGGTATTGAGCGATCTGAAGATCGACGAGCAAGCCCGCTCACACTCCAGTGAATCCAACCAGTAACACTACCGTACAGTCCGGTCTGATCGTCTGATATGTCGCATATCTCGCCTAGGGGTGGTAAACGTCAGACCCCAATAGCTCGATAAGTCGTGTCGATATGAGGTCTATAACAATTCGAGAAACTACTGGTAACACTTACCAGTAAATCTCAGCAACCCTGGCCAGGGATTTCCTGTTATAGCCAATCGAACACAGCGCAACATCAACTCCCTATACCGGGAGAGACGAATCCCCTCCTATCGCTCATTGCCTCCATGTGACTCGGGACTGTACCCAAAAATCACCGTTTTGCACGCCCTCTTGGACATGGTAAGATGGAAATCAAAGCACAGTGGGAACCACACAAGACTCTATGACGATCTCGGGTCAACAGACTACTCTGTACCAGTGTCACCAGAGAACTGCCATCTGACGTAAGGTATAATACCATCTGGGAGTTCTCGGCGAGTCCGTCCAGTGTACCCAGTCTCCACTGAGCACCCGTATATCATCTCTGATGTCAAACACCAATGGATATGGGATCATCCATCGCCCATCTGTATGGGTCAAGAAGGTATACGCTAGTCTACTCTGGTATATCGATGCCCCGTCTCGATACACCCACGACTAGGGACTTTGAAGGATGTACTTATGGACTACCATGTCCCCACTAGTATGATCCGCATCATAGTCCAGGTAGTCAAGTACAGATCCTAAGGGCTTTACCAACATGTAACAGGGAGACAATCAGTGTACACGTTAAGGTAAAGATTAACCAGATAGCATACTATCATGTCGAGCAAGAAAGTCCTCCCTATATATGTCCCAGCATCCACTACAATATACATCCTATGTATAGTAATGGCCTCTAGGGCATACATATAACTAACAACATGTACATATCTAATTAAAATAAACTACAGTTTTCCAAACTAGATATCCAAATGGGGTTTCGAAATAACTCGATAATGATAAGAATTCGAATAAAACAGAGTTCTTACATGCTTATTGCACACGTTGGGTCCAGACGCGACGGGGTAGGCGCAAGATTCTAGCGTTTTTCAGAGGTGGAGCTGGACCGAGCTAGGCTAGCATTTTGATTCTTATTTTTTTAAACATGTATTTATTTATATGATACGTATTGTACTACATTTTGAAACATTTTGGGCGATATTGATTTTGGTTTATATTTATATCATATTCATTTTTTGGTTTCTTTTGTATATTATATGCGTGAGATGTGAATATGAATATTGCGATATATGTTGTGTGATGATTAATTTTATATTTGATTGATGTATATATTATTGTGCACAGGGCGGGAAAAAATCAAGCAACCCATTTTAAAAAAAAAAATACAAATATTATGTACCTACGGATTAAACCGTAGGTACAAATTTTGCCCCTACGGCTAAGCCCGTAGGGGCCAAATAACAGCAGTAACTTATATTTTCCCACTGATCGCAGAACCAGGGGTTGGGAGTGCCCCTACGGACTAAACCGTAGGGCCAAAAGACTAGCCCCTACAGTGTTATCCGTAGGGGCTAAATATCAGAAATCCTGATATACGGTCCCTACGGACAGGTACCTACGCCTTTATCCGTAGGCGTTATATCATGCCCCTACGGTTATATCCGTAGGTACAGTTAATATATTAAAAAACCCATAAATAATATAACTTTTTTTTACCCTACGCATTACTCCGTAGGGGCAATAGGACCTACAGATATATCTGTAGGGGCAAGTTCAGGGCTTCAACTTGCACCTGCGGCCTTTGCACTTACGGGGTATTTTTTTCGCACCTACGCATATATCCGTAGGGGCAGTGGGTTGCCCCTACGGATAAATCCGTAGGGGCAACCCTTATTTGTAGTAGTGCGGGTAATATCGGATGGAATAGCCTAATAAAATTATTAAATTTATTTTCGATTTTATTGAGTTTGTTTCGTCGAGTTGTTGGTTTATTCTGTTGGCTGAATAAACCATCCGACGAAAAAAGCCTATATTTCCTGTAGTGATGGTATTGGTTATTATTACACATGGGCCTCCTCCATCACCACCTCGAGCGAAATGCTGAGCGTCATAGTTGCACGGGTTTTTCCTGTAATGGGAGGACAGAAGCGGCATCATGGATACATCTTACATGTTTCGCAGCAGTCAAAATCATTCTCCGTGTTTTGGTTTCCGGTCTTACCTCGCAAATATCCATGGACATGACATGCTCCGACCATGAAACGAAGCGAGGCTACTAGACTTAGGTTTAAAAGGTCTGCGACCAGAACAGCAGCAATTTCAAATTGAGAAGATTCTGCCATATATGCTCCTTCTCACTAGCTCTTAGCCGTTTTTTCATTTTTCATTTTTCTTTATTTTTAAACTTAAGAATACAATAATTGAAGCTGCAAGTTTAAAATTAACTCTGACAGTTTGGAATTGTCAGATGAATAAACCAAAATTTAGTAGTGTGTGCATGGTTACTTATTCTGGCAACTACAAATGTAGATAGCTTGATGGAGACATTGCAAGCTTCATTTGGTTTGTAACATTATGGAATCACTTTGTTAATATTACTTTCTCATACGTGTGATGAAGGGAGTTGAGACATCTGGGCATGCACCAGAATCATATCAGAAAAACAGAGCAACGGCTGACGTCTGATGCTAAGGATGTAGACGTCTGGAAAGTCTTAGCAAAAAAATAGAGCGTAGCCAGACGTCTACAGCAGACGTCTGGAAAAGTATGAAGCCCAATGTACAATGTAGGCAGACGCTTGATCAAGAAAGTGTAGACATCTGTCCAAAGGAGACGAAGCCTAACAGAGAGGAGGCAGACGTCTGACTATTCCTTGGTCAGACGTTTATCGACGGGTTTTCTGTGTGAACCGAATATTTGTTATTTGGGTTTATCTCTTATTTTAAGTAGAATTAAGGTTTGCATATTTATAGGGATCTCTCGTATGATTATTGTACTGTCTAATTGAGACTATTGCATAGGGAGAGAGCGACAGCTAAGATATAGAGAGATTTGAGAGAAATCTCCAAGGGTTGGTTCGTGTAATCTTGATTCAAGAGTTTAGTAGACGTTTGTAGATTCTGCTCTGCCGGGGACTTAGCATACGGTGGGTGAAGCTTGTTAACAAATCTCATCTCTTGTTTGTGATTCTTTTGATCTCACTTTTATTGTTTGTTTTATTTTTCGTTGGTATTGCGTGGATTGCATGATTGGTCGTAAGCATTGTTCCGTATATCATCTACTTGCGGTATGGAAATCGTTTATGTGTACCAATCGGCCCTGTTCGAGAAGAGTTGATGAAAGAAACCCACAGCTCTCCGGATTCGGTACACCCCGGCGGTACGAAAATGTACAAGGATTTAAGGCAACACTACTGGTGGCATGGAATGAAATGCGAAGTGGCTAGAAGCGTAGCCAAGTGTTTGGTATGTCAGCAAGTGAAGGCTGAACATCAAGAACTGCTGGACTACTTCAGCCGTTACCAATCTCAGAATAAAAATGGCAGCACATTATCATGGACTTCGTGACTGCCTTTCCTCGTAGCACGAAGGGTAGCGACGTAATATGGGTTATTGTGGATCGACTCACCAAGTCGGCCCACTTTATTCCATTCAGAGTTAGCCAGTCAACCGAGACGTTAGTAAAGAAGTACATGGATGTAAGCATAAATATAAAGTAAGATTTAAACCTTCAAGATGTACTATATTTGATATCCATGAACTCATGCAGAAGATCGTGAGATTACATGGAGTACCTGTTTACATCGTCTCCGATCGTGATATACGATTCCGATCATAATTCTGGCAGAGTCTGCAAGCTAGCCTCAGAACGAGTCTGAATTTCAGCACGGCTTATCTTCCACAAACAGACGGACAGTCCGAACGAACAATTTAGATTCTGGAGGATATGCTAAGAGCTTGTATATTAGATTTCGGAGGTTCGTGGAAAGATCATCTACACCTTGTGGAGTTTTCATACAACAGCTATCAGGCAAGTATTGGAATGACACCATTCGCAGCACTCTACGGACGAAAGTGTCGTTCACCGCTATGTTGGAACGACGTTGGAGATCGTGAACTCATTGAACCAAAGATGATCGTGACAACTGTGGACGTGGTTCGCACGATCAAGGAAAGGATGCGCATAGCCCAAGACAGACAAAAGCATTAGGCAGATGCAAGGCGTCAACATTTGGAATTCCAACCTGAAGACCATGTATTCCTGAAGATCTCTCCAAACAGAGAAGTAATTCGCTTTGGCAAGAAGGGTAAACTAAGTCCAAGATACATAGGACCGTTCGACATACTCGAACGAGTTGGAGAAATAACATACCGTTTAGCAATACCACCCTCATTGGAAGGAGTGCACAACGTGTTCTATATATCTCAGCTATGACGATATGTGAGTGACCCCAGCCACATACTTGATCACTCAGATCTCACAGTATAGACTGACCTAATCTGCGAGCAACAACCAGTTGAAATTCTGGACCGAAAAGTAAAGACATTACGGAACAAGGAAATAAATTTGGTCCGAGTGATGTGGAGAAAGGATTCGCCAGGAGAGTCAATATGGGAACGAGAAGAAGATACGCGTGCAAAACACCCTTACCTCTTTGAAAATTAGTCCATATGTAATTGTAAATTTCGAGGACGGAATTTTAATAAGAAGGGTAGAATGTAACGACTCTGAAATCACTGTACATAATTTTCCGTTTTAATGTACAGAAAAGTGTACTACAGTATGTGTATGAGTTATAGGTTACTTTTATTAAATAAAAGCAATAAATAACTTGTAGCTCGCTGGTAAAGCCTTTGCACTGCTGTGACGTAGCCTGTGTGTTCGATTCCCATCAGACACAATTATTTTTTTTTCTGATTTTTCTTTTTAATTTTTTGGAAGCCCAAAAGATTGCACGTGCAATACACGAGGAAATGAAAAGTTCAGAAAAATCAAACATGTGGAAAATGGTGTAAATATTGAATTAATCCGATGGCACGAATCTCAAGACCAAACACCCAAAATCGACCAGCAGATATGCCTTTTGGGCCGGCAGGGCCGACTAGGATGAGCCCAATGAGCTCTGTGTTTTGCACACTCGTCTCCTCAATTTCCCTCAACTCCTCTGCATTGTTTGATTTCCCTGCAATTAAATAGAGACTTTTCAATTCACCAATTAACACCATTTTAATACTTTTTAATCCAAAATTTTAATTCCCAAACCCTAATTCTCCACTATAAATACCACCCCATACCCTAACCCTTCACCATTCTGAAAATTCTAGCAAAAACTCTCTCAAAAGTTCCTAAGTGCAAGTGGAGTAAAGTGGAGTTAGCGAGCAAGTTTCTTCTGTCGAAAATCGAAGCCGATTCCGCAGCTCCCGCGACGCCACAAAGCACTCTTTCCCTTCCTCACCCTTTTCTTAAATTTTTCAAACCGTAAGTCCCTCCCAAACTCTCTTTCTCTTCATTGAAATTCAACTTTAAAACTTATATCGGTAAGTGAAGTTATTACCGATATTCTTTTTCTAAACCTTAGAAACTCCTTTTCCTTTATACATTGATTAGCCTAATTTTTACACAATACTTGTAACCTTAAATACCAATATTTAGAATCAAGTTTAACCAAGAATTTCATGTGAAATAACCATAATTGAACTTTTTCATTAAAATACCTTGAACTTTATTATCATTTATTTTCGTTTTGTTAAAACTATACCTTTAGGAAAAACTTCACGGGGTAATGACATACTCTATACGTACACTTTGGTTTCATAGCACGATACTAATGGTATGTATATTTGTTCGAAGAATAGTATTTACAAAAAAACCACATACTTTAAAACCGGGTTTCTTTTAAAATGATATTTCATATTTCTTTGCAATTATGCATCTACAACTCTCGTTAGGGGACCCGCTAATAGATGATGCGGATTATCGCACATCCTGGAGATAGTAGAGCAAGATGTAGATCTCCTCACGGAGCATTCGATGTCGAAAGGATATAAATACGGTTTTTAAGAAAAAAGAATTTTCTAAAATAAAACTAATTTTTAAAAAAATTATATAATATTATAAATCCATATTTTCATTATATTATGAAACTATATTTTTATAAAAATGAAAGATTGAAAATGTCAATAAAATACCATCAAGATACCAAAAAGAACTAGTTTTCAATAAAATATCATAAACTTTTAAAACCTATGTATTTATCATTAAAATACCTCAATAGTCAAAACACATACTTATGAAAACCCTAAGTAATATAAATCATCCTTGAGTTTTTATTTTTTTATATTAAAATATTTTTCATAAAACCCCCTCGAGATATACGAAACAATATTTAAGGATTTTAGTAAATATGGGTTTAAGCGGGATCGATTCTCTTGAGCCTCAGAGAGACGGAGAAAGTGAGTGTTTGTCTATTCAGATTAGAAAACTTAACAGGAATTATCAATGGCAATTGTCTTGGAAAAAAATACAAATCCTGTCGTTCATATGCAGCAGTTGCCGATGACTCCCAAATCTAAGAATTCAAGAGTTAAATCAGTTTACAAGTGTCTGCAGTCTGAGTCCAACCTCAAATCTGAATCCAAAATCAAATACGAATATTTGATCATGAACATAAATACTCGAATTTAAATATCAATATCAAACATATATACTTGACTTGACCGGACCGAACCGAATTATGATTATAACTTGACATGACTACTTGAATACATGATTGCATTATGAACATGAATACTTGAACATTTTGTATGCATGGGTTCGGCCAAGACTTGTAAACATAATCTATACAATACATTATGCGGGGATAAAGAGGTAGATAGGTACGGAGCGTATATCATGGCATGAGAGGTCATTTAAAAGACACTTATATGAATTTTCGTGCCGTTGTCCCGTGGGTTATGACGGGGCCTTATACTACATGTTACCATAGTCCACGGAGTAAGATGGACTCCTCTCGTATACATGAATACCTTTCTTACCAAACTACAAACAACCACGTTATAATAACTATCATATACCAGTAATCAGTCATATACAATTTTACCTGTTCATTTCACTTTATATACCATCTTCTCTTTCTTCTTTTGGGACTTACCGAGTACTAGTTCGCTGACGACATTACTTTATATTTCTTTCTTTGGAATGTTCGTCAGGAGGACCAGACTCTGAGGAGATCGAGCCGAGCCAGGAGGACTTGGACCAGCTCACCGCTCAGCCCGACTACTAGTTTCTCTGCACTTATTTTTTGTATGGTATTGTTTAAGCACTGTTTTACTCATTGTATCTTTTATTTAAAAAACAGTTGTAAGTAAAGTTGAATGTAAATAAAGTTGCTGTTTATTTTGTTACTCTTGTTATTCTTGTTCATTTTTATATATTGCTTAATTACGCTTAACGTATTTATTTCATAGTAAATACGTTGCGGCCTGCCACGTCATCGTTTTCGTCTACTGGGAAGCTGGGCATGACAGTTTTTTCTCCTCCTCTTGTTGAATCATCCTCATCTTATCATATCTCCACCGATGTCCATACTTGCTCACTTCGTCTGTAAACTCCTTATTTAGAAAACATACATAAAATAAATAGATAATTTAATAGTTAATTATTTTGTAAACTTATTTACATTCATGAATATGATACATTTTTAACTAGTAGTGATTATCTTATTTCATATTTTAGTAGTTGTGAAAATATGTGAATCGTATCATCCTACATGCATACCATCACATAACGCGATCGTTTATTCAAAACAAAATAGGTGTTTAATAATTTTTGTGTAGAATCTTTATTAATATTTTATATCGATTTTAGTATATATATCATGACCGATTCGTATGTTTGTCCGTATGCCCATCATAATTTATTGCTCGCTATTTTTATTTTATTATATATATATATATATTTAGTTTTAAAAGAAAACGAGGTTTCAAATAAATAGCATTACCTTGTCAATCTCAAATACCACTTTAAAAAAATATCTTTACCTTCAAAATAATTTTTAGAAAATCAATCTTGACTTTT
Organism: Agapanthus africanus; assembly: GCA_030015575.1. Taxonomy (NCBI): domain Eukaryota; kingdom Viridiplantae; phylum Streptophyta; class Magnoliopsida; order Asparagales; family Amaryllidaceae; genus Agapanthus; species Agapanthus africanus. The sequence continues at coordinate 72,977,896 of CM057338.1, forward strand.
GAACATTCTAGGAAAATTAGATTATATACTAGATAGAAATTCAGGTCTACAGTAAATGTAACACGCTAGCACTGTTATACTATATTTTATTTGGGGTATTTCAAATCTTGCAACAGATTTCTGAAATACTATTGCTTTTGGGTGCGGATAGCGCATTTGGTAACTGTGGTTAGTATCCGACCCGACCCACATGTTTGAAATCTATCATTGTTCAAGATTACGTCATATATTTGCTAGTAAAGAGAATCCATGCACATCTAGATTCTATACACACATATGATATATTTTGTATCCGTATATCTTTTAAATAATAAAAATAATAACTAAATAATATATTTTGATATCCAGCATGGTATATTATCGTACCCCATATCATGTGGTTGCACCCATGTAGCATGTTCATGTCTTAATTGCTAAAACAGACTTGTTTGGATCGCTACGTATATTTACGTAGATCCGTACTTGAGGATATGCATTTTTATTGACCGGACATCACATTATGCTTTTAACTTTTACTTATATTCTCCATAATTAAAAACTAGATTTTTAGAGGAGACCCGGATAATTTTCAGAATAATTTGATATTAGCTGTTTAAATCCCAAACATATATATTATAATATTACTAAACTAATAGTTATATATATATAATAAGCTAATATATTATTCTCTCTCTCAGTATATCTCTTTCTATCCCCCCCCCCTCTCTCTCTCTCTATATATATATATATATGAGAATAATGGAGGAAAGATGCCATAGGAGGGAATTTCCTCCTATGGCGTCGAAAAAGTACGACCTCTCGCGTTTATTCCGACGGTCGGCACCCATCATCTTCATCGTTATCATCTAAGATGTGGGTACACCAAATTTCATGTGATTCTATAACTTTTTCACCATTGATTTAGTGGGTTCAAAATTAACGGTTTACCGACAACATAACTTTTTATATTGTTAAATCAATGGTGAAAAAGTTGTAGAGTCATATGAAATTTGGCGTACCCACATCTTAGATGATAACGATGAAGATGATGGATTCCGATCGTTGGAAAACATGATGGAGAGCGTAATTTTTCGACGCCATAGGAGGAAATTCCCTCCTATGGCCTCTTTCCTCCAAACCCTAGCCCTCGTCGTCGCCCAACCCCGCCGACCTCACCTTTCGGTTGTCCTCACCACCTCACCCTCTCCTCCGTCACCACCTTCTCTTCCTTTTCTCCATCCCTGACGCCGACCCCTGCAACCCCGAGCACCCAGCAACCTCCCCGACGCCGACTCCAGAAACCCACAATCTCGCCGTTAACCCTCGTCGTCGCCATCACCAGCATACCCACCTTTACCTCCTCACCTCCTTCTCCTCTCCCGACACCCCAGACCGCCACCGCCGCCACACCCTGCACTTCCTGACCCGAACACCAACCTAAGAAACTCACTGCCACCTCGCCGACGCAGCCACGTCGCCGTTGGCCGTCGTCATGTCGTATTGCCTCTGTCCTCGCCACCCTTGAACCCGACACAACAACACCCAGTCTTCTTCTCCTTCTTCGTGTTCTTTTCATTGATCGTTTCTTGATTCTCCAATCGGCTCGCCAGAGTTGCGCGAGTCGCCGGCGATCCGGACGACCCATTCATCATCGTCGTCCAATCTAGTCACCATATCACGTCACTGTTCAGCCTGCTCCAGTCCTGTGCGTGTGAGTTTTCATCGCGACGTTATTCCGACGTCAGACGTAGCATCCGTATCTCGACCCGATCAGGCAAGTTTTAAACTTGCAACATGCTGTGTTATTATATCCGATCAGGGCGTGGATTAGTCCAAATACATATTTTCTTAGATTTGGGTTTTGTTTGATTTAAGGATCGTTAATCTCGTTTTGGGATTAAGATCAAATTAAATGTTTGTTGAGAATACGTTAGTCTAACTTTAGACTAAGATCTACTCAGCATGATTTTGAGATCATTCTGACCCAACAAAAGAGCATTTGGGCTCTATTGGTTTAGTTTAATGACGTTACGGTCCATAGATCACCATTTTTGGTATGAGGGTTTAGTTTATGGACGTTGCGATCCGCAGCTAGTTTAAAGACATTACGGTCCATTGGGGTATTCTCATGGGCTTGGGAGTGCATCTAAGAGCTGTTGGTTGTCGGGACCCTCCACCTCTCTGATATCGTTGAAGAATTACAACGACATGTATCAGAGGTGTGGAGAGATGTACCCTTGAACCGAACTCCAGATTGAAGGGAGAGATCATGGTGGAACGAACATCATTTTAGATGCCATGTGTCAGGAGATCATTGGTCATCTTTGGAACTAAGATCGATTTTGGGAGACCTGAGTATAGAAGGACTCGGTTGATTGATGGTCAAAAGGTTTTGGCCTCGGAAGACTTGGCTAATTTGGGCTAAGGTTGGCCTCTCACGGTGTTAAACACTGATATTTGCTCGGCGCTCACGTGCTCCCACGTGAGACTCTAAAGCAGTGTTAAACACTGCAATTTGGAGTGTTCACATGTGGCACCCGAAAGTTTGTATGGTGCCCTTGGGTTCAAATCTCCGTCTATACATATAAGTATTAAACACTTAAATCTTGTGGCTATTACGTGTGGACACATGAGGCGCTCCCGAGTTGGGCACTGCCTCCTTTGGATTTATCCTCCTCTTCTTTTCTAAGTGCTAAGCACTATTGAGGGTCACGCGGGATCACGTGAGTCGTCCCAAAATGGGAATCGCCTTTGGGTTTATTGCCTTTTTCTTTTATAAGTGCTAAGCACTTATCTTAAGGGGTCACGTGAGAACACGTGAGTCGATTTCAGTTGTTTTTTTATGCAGGGTTAAACCTTAGTTTTGTCAGAGGAATTAAATTCCTATATCTTTTAGAAGAATTAAATTCTTCAAACTTAGTTCTTTCCTCTAAGTTTTGGGACTGCATGACAGAATCTCCCCGATGAGAATTAAATTCTCAACTTGTGGGGTGATCTGTTTCAGCAGACCTCAACCAGAGGAAGAACTAAGTTCTGTTTTTGGAAGAGTTAAACTCTTGTAAGAGGAGATAAAATGATCTCCAGGTCCTCTTTTTTTTTTACCTAGGGTTTCTTTTCTTCAAAGAGAACTCTTTTTTTTTGTTTCTCAAATCTTATGGGGGGGTCTCTCCTCCTTTTCTCCTTTCAGTCTCGGGTCCTTTATATAGTAGAGGCAAGTTTGTTGATTTAGTTAAGGAAATCTCTCATTGAGAGATTTTTTAATTGATTCAGGGATTTTATCCACCGTTGGACTTTTGATCCAGGGACTTCTGTTTTACAGAAGATATTTTTCTTGTTTTTAATAAGATTGGGAAAATATTTTCCCATACAGAGCTTATTCTGTAGCTTGATGATTTTTAATCACCATTGGATCTTTAATCCAACGGCGCTCTGTTTTACAGAGCGTAATCTTTCTTATTTAGAAAGATCGGGGAAATATTTTCCCATACAGAGCTTATCCTGTAGCTTGGTAATTTTTAATCACCATTGGATTTTTAATCCAACGGTGCTCTGTTTTACAGAGCGTAATCTTTCTTGTTTAGAAAGATCGGAAAAATATTTTCCCATACAGAGCTTATTCTGTAGCTTGATGATTTTTTTAATCACCATTGGATTTTTAATCCAACGGTGCTCTGTTTTACAGAGCGTAATCTTTCTTGTTTAACAAGATCTAAGGAAATATTTCCCAAATAGGGTTTTGATCCCTTTTATTTAGAATTTAATTTTATCAGCTTGGAAGGTGATTAGGAACCCTCACGTGCAGCACGTGACCCCTATAGTATTAAACTGGTTTGCATATATGCAGCAGTCCCAGAGAAAGGCATCACGTGTTGACACGTGAGCTGATGTTCAAAAATGTCACGTGTGGCACGTGACCCCCACGAAGTTAAGCCCAATAAATAGCATCACGTGCTGACACGTGAGCTTCTCTGGCCTGTTATTTGTTTTAGGAAGGCGCCTATATACTTTGTATATAGATGCTCACGTGCCTGCATGCGAGGCTCGATTTCAGCCTTATTTGTTAAGCGCAATGCCTATAATCTTTGCTCCAAGACGCATCACGTGATGCTCCATTTGGGGAATTTTTCCTATTGCTTTTTATTTATTATTTATTTTTTATAAGTGAACAAATGCCCCCATAGCGTTGTTCTCACGTGGCTTGCACGTGAGTGCAACGCTGCCACCTTCACAGCCGTTGGATTGCCTAGGAGAATGGGAAGGTGAACCGCCCTTATCACATTTTATAAATGCAAGGATTTTGTCTTTGGGAAGCCACCGTTCTTTCATTTTCTTCCTTTCTTGTCTTCTTCGAGAATTTAATTCTCTTCTTCAGAGCTTAGTTCTCTGCCCATTGCAATTCCAGTGTTAAACTTTGTTAGAAAAAGAAACCCTTTTTAGGTAAAGATCTTGAACAACAAAGAAACCTTTTTCTTAAAATTTTTTTTTTCCGTAATTTTAAATCCACCATAAGAGCTTTGCTCTCCTTTGAAACCCATCTCTCAGAGATCCAAAGTCGTGATCTTTGAGTAGTAAACCTCAATGTCTTGGGCATTCCCTTTCCGATCTTTAAGGATTCATGGCATTTTTATTTTTCGTTTCCTCATTATGGGGGTTTCTGGAATTTAATTCCATCGTATAAAAAGAATTCAATTCCTCACCGAAGAGCTTATCTCTGAAAGATCAAAAGGACCCTTCAGGAATTTTTATTCCCTGGTGTTCTTGAGAACATTTTCATAGGGTTTTCCCTTATTTGCACGAATTTAAATTCGTTGAGTATTTTAACGGAGCTTGTTTTCTCTATGAGGATATTAAGAGTTGTTTAAACTCCCGTGTCTATTTAATAAGAATCCTTTTTTGATTCTCATAATGATTGTCCTGTCTCATCATTGGTGAGCCGCCAAATTGATTTCGTGGGGTTCGCTTGTTTTGCACTCAGTGGTCCCACGGAACAAACTCTCTGTCGTTTCCCTTTGTTGTTATATATATATATATAGGTTTCATTAATGGTTTTTTTCTTCTTTCAGGAACAATGACTTCTCTTCCCTACTTTCTTTTTACTCGCTCGGACGCTGCTTTCCCGCAATCGCTGTCGGATGAGGAGGCTATGGCAATGATCAGGGCCCATGACAGGGACTGTACTAGTTTGCTCCTATGGGGAGTTTGGTATGGGCACATTATCCGGGGCCGCCGCTGCTTTACTTGTGAGATGCCAACAGAGCTTCTCTGCCCAATATCGCTGATGGAGCGTCCGTAGACCGCTTATGCGGTGGAGATGGCTAATTGGACTCCTGCAGGCCGGCTTGAGCCGTCAACAACTGGGATACCCAACCAGCCCTTGCTGGCCATAAATTTCTTGGGGCGCCGCATCTGTCAAGGTGAAGCCCAACCCTGGGGACAAGTTTATAAGGTAGGGCTTATCCCTCACCACCCAGTAGGTTATCTTCCCTAGGCTCGGTATGTTCTTTCCGCCCACCGTGCACGATTGCAGAAGGTTGGGCTGTATCAAGCGGTGTACGCGTCTCTTTTTCATTACCCGGCTCCTCACGTCTGGTGGGTTAAAGCTTTCCTGAACCAATGAAATCTTCCCACCAACACCTTCTTGCAAGGGGATCGTGAGGTCTCAATTTCACTAGAAGAGTTCCGCGAGATTTCTGGATTGCCGATCAGAAGAGAGCATTATGAAGAGTTGCTGCCTCCCGATGAGTATGTGTTCACAACCGTGCCTGCTACGCTTGACGTCTTGACGACTGAAAATGCCGTCCGTTATAAGTACCCCAGTCTAATCAAGACTCTGGGTATTTTCGAGAAGTTGTTTGCGGGGTCAGAAGGACATGGCGTCACCTTTAAGAGCTTCATCGCCTGTTTTCTCCATGAAGATATTTTATCAAAAGAGGCTCCAAAATTTGCGAACATTAACGACCCTTTTGGGTTTGGGCTGAATAAGCTGCCGGCCAAAGAAGAGGACTTGCCGCAGTTTTACATTCCGGCCTCGTCGGCCGTGCCTTTCGATGCAATTGCGGTCCCTGGCATGGACGATAAGACCTTCTTCATCGGCTTCATCAGTCTTTGGCTCAGTTGGTTCGCCATGCCTACGCATCGACGCTTCATGAGAGCCTCCGTCTTCTACCCCGCTCATCGCGTAGCCGAAGGGGTGCGGTTGGCCGTTGGCATTGCGGGACTGTCGCATCTTTATCATGGATTAAGTGTTGCGGCCAACACTTCAACCTCAGGTACAGATGTCATGAATTCCTCCCTCCACTACTTCACGTTGTGGATCGAGATGCATGTACTGGGAGCGTTCGCAGCGCATCGGCGGCTAGATTTCTATGACTCCTATACCTTCCCACGGGTTATAAGGTTGGTGGATGCTTTCGCTCCCGATCCGACCCAGCTAGGAGCCCTCTGTGTGCTGCTTAACCCGTACTCCAACGAGGGCGGGATGGTTTTTAGCGACCGAGTCCTTTCTGCTCCCGCAGGGCCTATCCAGCAGCTGTTTGATCTGTCGAAAGGTGGACCGTCGTCTTTAAAGCCTAAGGAGATCATGCACCTGTACTCGATTAGGCCGGGCAACTTGGTGTTCCGTCAGAATAACGCGGCCCATTTTATGAGGTACAATCCGCACCGCTTCGCCCAGCAGTTGGGCTATAACCAGGGTGTCCCTTTCGAGGCGTTCTTAGTTGAGCCTACTCCGTCTCTGGAAGTCACGCGTGACGTCTTCCATCACTTTATGCGACTGAACATCGGCTCCCGTTTCATGATCCCCAAGGCTGACTATATTCCAAGGTGTGTGGGGTCTTTTACGGGCTGGTATCATCATCGAGTCGGTCTCTTCATTGTCGAGAAGAGGCGGGTACTCTTTGAATGTTGATCTTCAGCTCCGGCCCAAGCCACTGGTGTTCCGTTGTGGCCGCGGACAGTGGTTCGTCCTCCATTGAGGGGTAGTGGTGCGTTGCTTATCCCCAAGGCCGCAGAAACAGAATAGACTCCTCGCAGTGCTGGTATGCCAGTGCGCACTAGAGCTCAAGCAAAGACCTCCGATGATGTGCCAGCGGCAATGCCATCAGTGGCGGTGTCATCAGCGGTGGCTCCATCAATGGCGGTGTCATCAGCGGTGGTATCGTTAAAAGGGGATACCGCAAGCCAGGTTGGACAACGTCGCTCCAAAGCGCCAAGGGGAAGGAAGCGATCCTCTTCTAATGTTAGCTCCAGCTCGAAAAGGAGGAAGAAAACAGTTGCTGGCTTGCTTGACCTCTTGCTGGAATCTGAGCTTATTGTTTAAGACGAACCTATATCTATGCAAGAGCCGGATGATGGTCTTATTTACCCTGGCTCGTCCGCTGAGGAAGCCGCGCAATAGGCTGAAGTTTTAAGGCGCTCGCAGGATGAGACCGAGAATGTGCACATCCCGAAAAAGCCCTACCCCCCGGTTATCTTCTACGAAGATCCCCCATCGCTACGGAGAGTACATATGGGTCCTCTGCGAAGGGAGGACGAAAGAGCCTTCAAGCAGTCCATCTCGCCTGCTTCTAAAGATGAGCTGGCACTGAAGACCGGTGGGCATGAATCCGTATTTGAAGCCCGGAGAGCACATTTCCTTAGGAAGGAACGACGGCTCGAAAAAGCCATACTAGAAGCATCCTGGCGTTTCGGTATGCATGTTTTCCATATTTTTCTTTTGGAAAGTAATTTGTATCGCTTTTAATATCTTCTTATCTTTGCGAAAACTTTACAGGGACTTCATCAACGAAAGAGGATTTGAGCCCAGGTCGTGCCATGATCGTAGATTCTATAGATGTCTTCCATGACGCATCGGCAGGTGCAGAAGAGATCACTACAGCCGCCGTTCCTGTTATGGAACTTCCGGTGGTGACTCTTGTTCCTTCGGTGTCCATTCCTCCAGCGGAGGTGACCCTATTGGCCGCGGAACCTATGGATGTCTCTAATGACGCACCGAAAGGTGTAGAAGAGATTGTCGAAGCTGTTAGTTCTATCTTGGAGCTCCTGGTGATGACCTCCACTTCTTCAGCGCCTGTATTTTCCACAGAGGCGACCTTGCCGGTCGTAGACCTAATGGATCTTTCTGGTGGCATCTTGAAGATTATAGAAAGGACCGCCAAGGCCACTGTTCCCTCTTTGGAGCCTGAAGTGGCGGCTGTCATTCCGCAACTGAAAGCTGCCGCGCCAGCAAATATCCCCGGTGATGTGCTTGAGGGTGCGGAGGAGGCTGCCAAAGCTGCTATCCCTCCAGTTCAAGGCAAGTGGAGCATCGAAGGTAATCTTTTACATTTCATTTTAATGATCTCCTCGTTATCTGAACACTTTTTTCCTTCAGAATTGCGGGAATTGGCAGCTTCTATAGTGGACCTATCTCCCAGTAAGTCCTTCCAGCGCCTACTTGATATGGTTGCCCTACAGGCGATATCCCCGCAAAGCATCGTCCTTTCTTCCGGGCAAGGTCGATATTCTTTGACCCCTTTGCTTTATTATCATTTTTATAACGATGCTAATATGCTCTCTGCAGTTCTGGAAGTTGATGACGAAGTGGAGATCCTTGATGGGCCTGGGGATCTTTCAAGCCCCCTTTGCATGACTGTGGGTAAGTAAAGCTTTACCCTTGGTATTGTTTTGTTTATTCCATGTTCGCCAGTCTCCTATTCATAAATCTTAACAGCTTTGCCAGCTCTAGCTCCGTTAGAGTCCCGAATCTCTATGCCACCGGGCCCATATGCTCGACGTGCGTCTGAAAGGATGGCGAGACAAAGCATTCACTCCTTATCGGCCCTCATTGAAGATTTTCGTACTGGTAGTTCTGTTACGGCCGAAGAATTTGCTGCCGAAGCCAATACTTCTTTGCTCTTCCTTGCTACTTATCATGACGAAACATTGGTGCATGTTTGGGTTGAGTATTGTCGTTGAGTGGAGGCTTGCTTACATGATCTTGAGTGCATACGCCTTCCTTCTGAGCTCCTAACTGTAAAGGTGAGCCTGCGGGGGTGGATTGAGCGGTGTGCCACTAATCTACAGTCTTGCGAGAAGAGACCCAACCGGAAATTTTCGGAGAGGGAGCTAGCCTCAAATGCTTTGGGGAACTCCAGGCTTAACTCACTATCAAGACCACCCGTGCGAACGAAATTTGGCGGGTTCTTCAAAAAGCTATCACAGAGGTGGTAGCCCTTGATAAAGCCGTTATCTTTACCCGTGAGATGGTTGAACCTCATAAAGTTGCTGAAAAAGAGCTTGAAAGTCGGTTCGCTTCGTATCAGATTCAACAGTCTCAGGCGGAGACCCGCCTTGTGGCAATAACAAAGCTTGAAGCTGAGGCCCAGCGGAAGAACGATGAACTGACGAGCTTATTGCACCATCCGCCGGCTTAAAGATTCTTTGTATATTCTCCTTTTTTTTGTATTTACTCCTGAATGAGAGTATCCTATATTCATTTTGATTCTTTTATGAAATGTATCTTGTATTCATTTGGATTCATGAATAAAAGACATATTTTATTTCATACCGGCGTGTCCCTTTAGCAAATGCGTCTTGTAGATAGTCTATCTTGATCTCCTTGCAGGGCAGCGATGGCTTAGAAAACAGGTTCAGATCTGCCGACTAAGACTTTTCAACTTTATGAGCCATGAGGGTCTCATAAAGAATTTTCTCCCTATGAGTCGAGAGGATCCCGTAGGTGTATTTTCTCCATAGGAGTCGTGAGGACTCCTAAGTGTGTTTTCTCTTGAGAGTTGTAAGGATCTCACAAGAGAATTTTTTCCCTTACAAGTCGAGAGGACTCGTAAGTGGTTGTTTTCCTCCTTGTCGATATTCGACTTTGGAGAGTGTGGCACGTGAATAGTATGCAATAGTCCATCTTGGACTAACTTGCAGGGCCCCAGTGCTCAGGAAACATGTCCTTATCCCCGTTGCCTAAGACTTTTCCCTACGAATCGAGACGAGTCGAGAAGTTCTCACAGGAACATTATTTTCCCCATGAGTCGAAACGAATCGAGAAGTTCTCGCAACGGTGTCCTAACGTCACAGTTAACTCCTGCTAATAGAAGTCCGTTAGGGTCTGTGGTACTAGGGTTTTTACCCGTCGCACCGTCGCGTTGGCCGATATATTCCCCGATATGCAATCTTGCTGTTCGGGTAGCCCCGCGACTGTTGTGTCTCTGATCCCTTGGGGGGCTGGACAAGACATCTTCAAGTAATCTTCCAGGTGATATTACCGTCGAAAGAGCAAGCGTTAGGGATATTCCATGTCTCTTTTTACTTGAAGTTAGGCTCAGTTTGGGAGCTCCGATGAGTCATGACCACTCCACACTGGAGTAGGATGATCTCCGATAGTCTTCCAGGTCTCATTTGAGTTGCCGTCAAGTCCCTGAAGCTAGGGATCTTCCTTTGCTTCGTTTGTTGACATTATCTCTGCAATATTGCGACGAACGTCGAGGTTATCTCTGGGTTGTCGAGATTTGGAACTAGGGGACTTTGCCATGGCTCTATTTGTTGATGTCGCGTCTGTATCCTGCTAGAGGGATAAAGAACGCTGTTGTTGATCTCTAGGCTGTAAATGTTGCCATCGAGACTTGGAACTAGGGACTCTGCCATGGCTCTGAGGTAGTCTCTAGGTTGTTCATGAACCGTCAAGATTTGGAACTAGGTGACTTTGCCATGGCTTCGTTTGTTGATGTCGCGTCTGCATCCTTCCGGAGGGAGGAAGAACGCTGTTGTTGATCTCTAGGCTGTAGATGTTGTCGTCGAGACTTAGAACTAGGGACTTTGCCATGGCTCCGAGGTAGTCTCTAGGTTGTCCGTGAACCGTCGAGATTTAGAACTAGGGGACTTTGCCATGGCTCCGTTTGTTGATGTCGCATCTGCATCCTGCTGGAGGGAGGAAGAACGCTGTTGTTGATCTCTAGGCTGTATATGTTGCCGTCGAGACTTGGAACTAGGGACTCTGCCATGGCTCCGAGGTAGTCTCTAGGTTGTCCGTGAACCGTCGAGATTTGGAACTAGGGGACTGATTGAATGAGATTTTGAAATCAAAGAATATTTTACCGCAATCAAGAACGGCGTCGCTTGGTAGCTAGCCGGTGAGTATGGGTCGGTCCATAGGGATTTTGTGTATTTTCTATTTGCTCTAACGAGTTAATTCCAATTGTGGTGGATTGGATTATCACTAAAAACTAAGGTTGATTTAGACTAGGATTAAAACCTTACTAGGGTTAGGTTTAGCTTAAGTTTGGAAATTTAATATTTCTCACCGCTTTCAATGCCCTAATTTAGATCTATTTAGGTGTTATGGTAATAATTAATAAAGGGGATTAGCACGATCGGGAAGAAACGATGTTTCTTACTCTAGGTCCTTGTCCGTCCTTTCTTAATTATTACCCCAATCTCCATGGAAAACATACACAACCGGTCTTTTAAACTACGGTATCACCGCTACCTCGTGGGATAGGGTGCCGTAGTGAGCGGTGTGTGTATGCATGCATGGAGTCCTATAAAAATATGTGATGGGCAAGAAAGCGGTAAGAGATTTTCATCTCTCAAACCTTTCCTATTCCTAACCCTAACAAGTGAGGAACTAATCACTCATTAGGGGATTGATAAAAGACATTTTTTTTATAAATTTTTTTTTAAAAGACTAACTATCTAAACTACTGCAGATAAATAAAATCTAACTAGGGCAGATAAATAAATTTCTAAACCACGGCAGAAAAGAAATTAACTAGGGCAAGGTAAAAAAAACTACTTACTTTTATTCGATGCACTCTTCAAAACATTACAATGAATTCTGAATTTTTATCAATAAAAAGAGGCATGCTCTCAAAAAGAGCATTAGGGTTTCTATTTATAGATTATAGAAACCCTAGGGTTACATCCGATTCATATCTGCATTTACAAATTTACCCTAAGAAGCCTAGTCAACGAACCGCCACACCGTTGAATTTTGCACCGACACGTGCTCACCATGGCCGTGGAACCGCGGCCAAAAGCCCTGTTTGGCCGCGGATCCGCGACCATATGGCGGGGTCTTGGGCTGGAGTTTTCTGGACTGCTTCTGGTTGCATTTGGCTTCTTGTTTCTTCACTTGATTTCTCAGATTGTCTTCTAGTTTCTTCCAGAATTTCACAGTGCATAATGTCGTGGACTTTTACCCTTTGCTTCGTGTCGAAGTCTTGAACCTTGCGCTGCCTTTGTACTTTGTGAACTTGTTCATTGATCTTTATTTGTCCTTCAAACTGTAAGCATGATCAAGATTCTTCCATTTGTTGGTCGTAGTCTCACTTTTGTATCGTCTTTTCATCATTTTCACTGTTTTGTTCCGAGAACCTGTAACCTGCAACTATGTAGCAGACATGGATCAAAAGCACCTGTTTATTTGTAAAATGAATAAGAATGGGGAATATAATAATGCAAAATTATGATATGACCAAATACTCCCAAACTTATCTTTTGCTCGTCCTCGAGTAAAACTAGTTTTATTCTCGAAAAAGACCTAACCTCACTTTCGCGGGGAAACGTGATTGCACTGAACTCGTGCAACAAGCCGTTAAACCTCGAGGTTTCCCTAGTAGGAGGAGTGTTGTCTCCTGAGGGTTTTCAGCGGATACCACCCACAAAATCCTATCAATTCGGCCTATTGACTTTTATTCTCCAATTCGGTTTTCTATCAAGAAATTCTATTTTCTTCAACTCTGAAATTATCAACCCGTATTTTTCACGCTTCCTTATCATTTAACTTAAGATTGTATATGTTTTGTAAATTTACTTAGCTTTTAGCATCTTTTGAGTTTTCCTTCTAAGGTTCCATCTCAACTTAGGAATTTTTATCATCTCTACTAAAGATATAAGTCCTATTTTTCATTCTTATCTCTTATCTAAACTCCAATCACACACCCCTACGTGTGTGTATATATCACCCCTACATTTGGAAATTCAATTCAAGCTCTTATACTCTTGTCCATTGTCCAAAGTACTTTGGTGAATTTTTAGGTGAAATTGCTCACACATTCTTCATGCGACCGTTAATACTTCTTGAGGTACTAACGACCGATTACAAAATGTGTTTGCATATTAAAGCGTAATTCCTAGTCTTGTAACACCTAAGACTTTAGCAGTGACTCCCAAACCAGTTGGTCTAAGGCACTAGGTGATAAAGTACCCTCGCTAAATATTTTTTCTATTTATGCAGCTTTAAGTAATTACAAAAACCAGTGTTCATTTTTTTTATCTCTTTATTCACACTTGTATTTTTATTTTATTTTTCTTCGTACTAAGGAATTTAGACAAGAGCATTTCAAGGTCTCTTCTACTATTCCAAGTTTCAAGTTTCGTGTATGTGCAATTTGTAGGGTATATATTTTCAGAATTTAAACTTAAGCTTAAGAATTATTTTTCAGACTTATATTTTAATAAAAATATCAATACTTTTCCCTTGTTTTAACTTAGCCCAAGAAATGAACTCGAAATTTGCCAATTTCTAAATAAACTACAAAGACATATACTTTCTACCGTTAAATTTTAAGAAAGGTTATTTTTAGGGTTTTTAATTTACTAAGTTTAGGATCTAGTTGATTCTAGCTAGTTAACCTTCTTGTCAAACTCAAGTCAATTATGGCCAAAATTGAATGTTTTAATTTTTATAGTTTTTCAAAATTTTCAGTTTTTATTTGATTTTTATTTTTCTATTTTTCTATCAATTTTTATGATTTTTATATAAAGATACAATGCAGAATTTAAACATGCAAAAGAAAAAGAAAAATATATACAAAAATAAAAAAAATATGCAATGCAAATGATAACTATTTACAACCACCAACTCCCCCAAACTTATCACAAGCAGTGCCCTCACTGCTCGGCCCCACGCCGTGCCCTCGAGCGTGAACAGGAACGCTCAGCCCTACCCAGCAGGGTTCGAATCCCCTGCTCTACCTCAGTCAACCGCCTATCATGCTCCCTAGATATCCCCCTCAACTCCTCTATGCCCCTAACAGCTCTTCGCATCAAATTTGTATGTTCTAAAGGGGTCATTTCTCCTTCGCTCGCGGTCGAGCTGGAGTTAGGTGTGCGGGCGGGTACGCGCTCCGCCGGTTCAGTTTTAGACCACACATCCGTCAATCGTGAATAAGACATAGAATGCCCTCAATAAGAGGCCTGACAGGTATGCCTCCAAGCATGTAAAATCCGAACTCCTCCACGGGGAGGAAATATCGACATAGTTGTGTAACAAGCACGGGACAAGGGTAATTTGCGGCTCGTTTGCCCGCACCTATAGAGTTTAGCAAAACTGTGCACATGTCGAAACGAGGGTTTCTTTTCATGAGGGTATGCACAATATGCAAGGAGGGTGTAAAAAATGTGGTGTTGTGGGAGCTTCCAAAAATATTGTTTTGTGCCCACCGGCACACAGTTAAGACATTGGCGAAAAGGGTTCTTCTTTGGATCCCCTTCCGCGGCTCCCTTGAGCAATCATTGCCCATCAAGGGCATATAATCCTCAAATTGTAATGGTTGGTCATGAGCGGGTATCCGAGGGATTAATGTGACTTCGTGTATGATATCCCTATTGATGATAATTTCCCTATCACCCCACTGCAATTTTATAAATCCGAATTGGGTGAGACACCCATCTTCCATACACTCGTAAAAACGAGTGACTAATTCCGGAAGTGCATAAGTGTTAGGGTGATTATATCTCAAAAAGTTCCAACCCCTACGTGCTATCTCGTTCGCAAAATAACTCCCATACACATCGTGTGAAAAAAATTATGAAAAATCATGTTCAAGTTGCATACTGTGTGCCATCAGATAATTACAGATCTAAAAAAATTAAAGACAGAGAGGGTTTTTCAGAGAACGAACCTCCCCTGAAAAATTCAGGGGGTGAAGATCAGGAAGCGCAGCGGAAGGGCGGTGGAAAGCAGCTCCTGGCAGCGGTTCCGCGGCGGTAGGACGAGATCTCGCAGAAAAACTTCGGCGGCGGCTAGGGTTTCTATGGAGTTTTGTTTTTAGGGTTGTGAAAACACATAGAGGGTCGGGTTTTTTTATATAGGGGAAGAGTGATGGATATTTGCAAATAAACCCCTCTAAAAAGAGGAATTTATTTGCAAATAAAATTTTTTATTTTAATTATTTAATCTGTAAATTTACAAAAATACCCAAAATTTTTTATTTTCAATTTTTTTTTATTTATAAAATTACAAATGATACATACCCCCAAACTTGTTTGAAAAAATGTTTTGGCAAGATGATCGAAAATTTGGGGGTAAATGGAGGAAGATCAGTCAGTACAAATCGGCTTCTGCAAAAACATGAGCTCCTCCGACGGGTCCGCAGTGAGGAACGGTTTGAGTCGATGTCCATTCACTTTAAACATTGTACCGTCCTCCGGGTTTTCTAGGTCTACCGCACCGTGCGGATATACGGTGCGTACCAAAAACGGCCCTTTCCATCTAGATTTGAGTTTGCCGGGGTGGAAGTGTAACCGAGTGTCATATAGCAAAACCTGTTGACCGGCTTTAAAAGTTTTGCGCATAAGATGTTTATCATGGAACACTTTCGTTCGGTTTTTAACAATTACCGCATTTTCGTAGGCCTCATCCCGCAGCTCATCTAATTCATTCAATTGCAACCTTCTATTGCTGCCCGCATCTCCCATCGATAAGTTCAACTCTTTAATCGCCCAAAATGCCTTGTGCTCAATTTCAACTGGGAGGTGGCAAGCCTTCCCATAAACAAGCCGGTATGGAGACATGCCAAGATCGGTCTTGTAAGCAGTACGGAATGCCCATAGTGCATCAATCAGTTTGTGCGACCAATCTTTACGGTTTTTAGAAACCGTTTTCTCCAAAATTTGTTTAATCTGCCGATTCGAAATCTCGGCTTGCCCACAAGTTTGGGGGTGATATGGTGTTGACAATTTATGAGTAATGGAGTATTTGCGCATTAAGGACTCAAAAGTCTTATTACAGAAGTGAGATCCATTATCACTTATAATCGCTCGAGGATGCCCAAACCGAGAAAAGATGTATTCTTTAAGAAATCGAACAACAACCTTGTTATCATTCGTTCAGCTGGGCACAGCCTCGACCCATTTTGACACATAGTCAACAGCCAACAGAATATACATATTCCCAAAGGAATTGGGAAATGGTCCCATGAAGTCTATTCCCCAAACATCAAAAATATCCACAACCAAAATTGGTTGGAGCGGCATTTCATTTCTCCGCGATATTCGGCCCAAATGTTGGCACCGGGAGCATGACTTGCAGTATTCGTATGCATCTTTAAAAAGTCGTGGCCAGTAGAAGCCACACTGCAAGATTTTTTCTGCTGTCTTCTTAGGGCCAAAATGCCCGCCACACGCTTGATCGTGGCAAAAAGACAGCACACTCTTAAACTCGTTTTCGTGGACACACCGATGAATGATTTGGTCGGAACAGTATTTAAAGAGATACGGTTCATCCCAGTAAAAATGTTTTACTTGGGATAGGAACCAGAGTTTGTCCTGTTTCGACCAATCTTTAGGTATCAGTCCGGTGACCAAGTAATTTAATATATTAGCGAACCAAGGTTCGCATGATACGGTTAAGAGCTGCTCATCGGGAAAAACATCTTTAATAGGAATTTCGAGTGTAGGCGAAGAAGGAAGTCGTGAAAGGTGGTCGGCAACTACATTTCACATCCTCTTTTGTCCCTTATGACAATGTCAAATTCTTGTAGCAAGAGGATCCAACGTATTAGCTGGGATTTAGCACCCTTCTTCGCAAAAAGATGGCGAAGAGTGGAGTGATCCGTGTAAACAATTACTGGAGAGCCGATTAAATAGGGCCGGAATTTTTCAAGTGCAAACACAACGGCTAAAAATTATTTTTCTGTTGTTGTGTAATTTAATTGGGCCTCATTTAATGTTCGGCTAGTGTAATAAATTACATGCGGCATTTTATTAATGTGCTGTCCAAGGACAGCACCAATGGCGAAATCAGATGCATCGTACATAATTTCAAATGGATGCGTCCAGTCGGGAGATGAAAGAATGGGCGCAGAAATGAGTGAGTGTTTCAATGACTCGAACACTTCCATGCAAGTTGAGTCAAAATCAAAAGTTGTGTCCTTGGCTAATAAAAGAGTCAAGGGTCTAGCTATCTTGCTAAAATCCTTGATGAACCGTCTATAAAAACCGGCATGGCCAAGGAAGGCTCGGATGTCTTTGACGCATTTAGGAGGAGGAAGATTGGAAATGACTTCAATCATGGCTTTATCAACCTCTATGCCATTTTGCGAGATGACATGTCCTAGGACAATACCCTCTCGTACCATAAAGTGACACTTCTCTCAATTTAAAGTGAGATTCTTATCCCTACATCGGGTAAGAACTACGTCTAGGTATAGCAAGCACTTATCGAAGGAGTCGCCGATAATGGAGAAATCATCCATAAAAATCTCCAAAATTTTTTCCACCATGTCTGAAAAGATCCCCATCATACACCGCTGGAATGTAGCTGGTGCATTGCATAACCTAAAGGGCATGCGACGGTAAGCGAATGTACCGAAAGGACAAGTAAATGTGGTCTTGTCTTGATCTTTTTCGGCGATGGGGACTTGATTATAGCCGGAATAGCCATCCAAAAAGCAGTAAAATTCGTGCCCAGCTAATCGTTCTAGCATTTGGTCAATAAAAGGTAACGGAAAGTGGTCTTTTCGTGTCGCGGCGTTGAGTTTTCTATAGTCGATGCAAACTCGCCACCCAGTTTGGGTACGAGTAGGTATTAACTCATTCGCCTCATTGGTTATGACCGTTATGCCCGATTTCTTTGGGACAACATGAATGAGGCTAATCCACTGGCTATCAGAGATAGGGTAAATGATATCACTATCAAGACATTTTACAATCTCCTTCTTGACAGCCTCCTTCATTACGGGGTTGAGGCGTTTTTGTGGATCCCTTACTGGCTTGGCATCATCCATCATATGTATATGATGTTCAACTATGAGGGGACTAATCCCCTTGATGTCCGCCATAGTCCAGCCAAAAGCTTGCCGATTATTTTGTAAGACCATTAAAAGGGCTTTCTCTTGCTCGAGAGCTAGAGAGGCCGATATGATAACGGGAAGGGTCTCATTCTCACCTAAATACGCGTATTTAAGGTGAGACGGTAAAAGCTTGAGTTTGAGTTTTGGAGGTGAAACAATTGATGGTAACATTGGTGAAACTGTCTCGAGCTCGAAGGATTCCATCAATAGTTCAAATCGAGTGTAAGCAACCAAGTCGGATGGTTCGACTAACTCATCCGAAAAATCAAAGGACTCAAACTCGGGTGGTGAGTCTTCAAAATCGTCCAAAAAAGTGAAACACTCGTAATCGTTTTCCGGTGTGAAAGCTGTGTCAGATTCTAGGAGGAACGCACTAGAGGCGTCAAAACTGCTATGATCGAACAGAATTTTTTCGAGCTCACAGTCCTCCTGCGGATCTCGTGGATCGAGCAAACATCAAGTATACTAGCATTAGGCTCGGAGGGCTGATTCCCTAACTTAAAAATGTTGAGTTCAATTGTCATATTTCCAAAAGACAGGTTCAGTGAACCATTTCGACAATTGATCACCGCATTAGAAGTTGCAAGGAATGGTCGACCGAGTATCACCGGAATTTGATTCCGGGGGTTAGCTACAGGCTGTGTATCCATAACAATGAAATCGACGGGGAAAATGAAGTCCCCTACTTTAATTAACACATCCTCTAACTCACCCCTAGGGTGGGTGATGGATCGGTCGGCCATTTGGAGAGTACAATGAGTGGGTTTAAGCTCTCCAACTCCTAATTGTTCGTATACTGAATAGGGTAGCAAATTGACACTAGCACTAAGATCTAATAGTGCTCTATTGATGTTCTTATCCCCAATTGTTATCGAAATTGTAGGACAGCCGGGGTCCTTATGTTTTTGGAGTAAAGATTGGACAAGAGCATCACTTACAGCACTAGCCACGAAAACTTTCTTTGGTACTTGTGACTTCCTCTTCTTGGTGCATAAGTCCTTTAAGATTTTCGCGTAAGAAGTGACTTGTTGGATTGCATCCAAGAGAGGTATGTTTATGTTAACCTGTTTGAATAACTCCACAATCTTCTCCATTTGTAGAGTTGGTTTATTGGATCTCAACCTGTTTGGAAAAGGAACATTTTGAAAGTTTGTTGAGTCCAATGTTTGTGGAGTAGATTGCTGAGTGGGAACGGATCCCAGTGTTGGTGTGTTCGTGAAGTGAGAAGTGGGTCCGTTCGAGTTAGAAGAAGTAGAGCTTTGTAAAGAATGAAGAATAGGCTCTAACGAAGAAGATGAAGATGATGAAGAAGAAGATGAAGAAGAAGAAGCACCGCAGGGGTGTCATCACTATTACCCACGTTATTGTACAACACTCTTCCAGATGTCAACGTGGTCACAACATTTACATTATGATTTTGTTGTTCATAAGCAACATGTGCATTGTGTGTGTGACCGGGATTTGGCAATGGTTGAGATGGAAACTTTCCCTTTTCTCGCTCGCTCAACGCAGCATTCAGTTGTGCAATTTGGGCTTCAATTGATTTGATGTTTTGATCATGTGAAGCACTGTTTTGCACCAAAGATTGAATGGAGGTCTCTAACCTTGCTGCGGATTGTGTAGATTGTTTTAGAAACGCATCTAGACTTCTTTCTAGCGAGGTAACCTTATCATTATTCGGTTGAACAAAATTGTTTTGAGGATAAGAGTTGTTGGGCACAAAATTGCTCATTTGGTTTGGGTAAGGTTGTGGTTGGAAAGGTTGCTGGTATTGAGTTTGTTGAGGTGCTTGTTTTTGTGGAGGAGGAGGCCTTTGAAAGTTGTTATTGTCTTGGAATTGTTGATTTTGATTCCAAGCAAAATTTGGGTGGCTCCTCCAACCAGGATTATAAGTCGAAGAGTATGGATCATTTCTTCGTCTTTGCTGAAAGGCATCATTGATTTGATCTTGTCCTTGAACAGGTGGATTGTAAGGACACTCTTCAGTAAGATGTGATGGATCCAAACAACAAGCGCAAACAGTTCGTGGGGGTAAAGCAGGGGCAGGAGAAGGCGATGAGATTTTGGTCTCAATTGCTTCTAGCTTTTTCGTAAGTGCGGTCATTTCGGCCTTCATTGCAATCGACATATCTAGTTGATGTATACCTGCCCTAGACTGACCCGTTGAAGAAGATGAGGTGGTCTTAGTGCTTTCCCATTGAAGTGTTTGTTCAGCAAGATCGTCGAGAAACTGCCAAGCTTCCTCGCTAGATTTTGTTAGAAAGTGACCTTGACAAATGGTTTCCAACAACTGCTTAGTTGCTGGGTTCAATCCTTCGTATAAAGTTTGGCAAAGTTGCTAATTCTTGATACCGTGGTGAGGGCATTGAACAAGAGGTCTTTAAATCTTTCAAAACACTTCCCAAAAGGTTCGGAAGGAAGCTGGGAAAATTGAATAATCTCATTTCGAATTCTCGCGGTCTTGTGATGTGGGTAAAACTTTTTTAGAAAAGCTTTAACAAACTCTTCCCAATTTTTAATCGAGTGTGATACTGTGCTATATAACCATTTCTCGGCTAGGTCACATAAGGTGAATGGAATGACACGTAGCCTTATAGCATCATCAGAAAGTTGTGTTGTCTTCATCATTGCGCAAACATTCTAGAATTTTTTTATGAAGATATAGGTATTTTCGGATTCCAGTCCGTGAAATTTTGGCAACATGTTGATGAAGTGGGGTTTAATCTCAAAGTTATCCCCATTTGCCGGTGGAAGTGAAAGACAAGTTGGTAAAGCGGTGCGGATAGGGTAGAAAAGATCCTTAGCGCGATTCGTTGGGACGCTTCAACAGGTGGGTGTTGTGGGTTATTCGCACCTAGCGGAGGTGGAATCAGTCCTGCGGGTAAGGGGTTGTTAGGATTGAATCCCGACATCTCCTTAGAAGACGAAGAATATGAAGGTAAAGGTAAAGAAGTGGAAGGAATTTCGATTTCGGAGTCGAAAGCGTCGTCAATCGGTACTAACAAGATACAGACTAATCGGGCGCTAGTGTCCCTAGTCCAACCGGACATACACTAAAAAGGTAGTGTAGTCAAAAGGTGAAAACAGAAGGTGGGGGTAAGAAAACGTCAATGAGAGGAAGTGGGTGTAAGTGGGGTGCAACGGATTTCTTAGCGACAAATTGCAAGTTTTTTGTGTTTTTTTTATATAAGGAGCTTTTTGCAAAAAAATTTTCAATAAAAGGCTTAAACACACGTTCAATCAATTACAAATGCACAATCAAGCCTAGATCTAGGGTCACCTAGGTCAACTAGACTGCTCCTAACTGTTCCAAAGGGCAAGATGTGAGGACCTCAAATCGTCTCTTCACAGCCAATTGTGTCCAGGTAAGCACAAGTAGATAAAGGAGGGATCCGCTCACGAATCACCGTGAGACGGGCCTTTTAAAGTTACCTTTCCCCACCTGTCTAGCCTAGGCACCACAAAATCAGGTTTAGATCAACGATCGATACCTACAACTATTCATTTGTCCTATCGAGCGCGACAATCCTTAAGGCCGAGTCTAATCTTTTTTAATTAACTTGATGGTCAATGCAATATACTTTATGTGATTTTTGGGATTCTAGGAAGGGTAATGAAATCCCCACCCAATCTGGATTGGTGTAAAAGCCCCTTAAAGTCAATTTTAAAGATGCAAAGCAGTTAACACAATCACTTGCAAACAAATTTTTTTTTATCGCGGCGCAAAGAATCCTGCACAAGATCAAGTTATTGGAGAAGGGGAGAAGTTTTTGCGTAAAGAACCCTGCAGGAAATTTTTTTCAGAGGATATCAGGGGGTTCAGAAGAAGAAAAGAAGCTTACAGAGGAGATTCGGTCTGCTGACGTCAGCAGCCTGCGGCGGTTCCGCGGTCAGAAGCACGAATCCGTGGCGTTTCTGTGGTTCTTTAGGGGTTTCAAGCCTTTCAAATTTTTCTGTTTGCTGTTTATATCTTCCTCTGCCTTTTCAGATCTGATGTTTGCTGTTTTGCTCACTTGAATTTTTCAGATCTGAATCCGTTCGATGATCCTGCACAATTCAAACAAAACACCCTTAAAAAAATAACAAGATGATAAATTTTTATAATTTTTTTATTTTTCAGTTTTTATGAATTTTTATGATTTTATATTAACTCGTAATTGCAAAAAAAGAAAATAACTACGCCATCCCCGGCAACGGCGCCATTTGATTGAATGAGATTTTGAAATCAAAGAATATTTTAGCACAATCAAGAACGGCGTCGCTTGGTAGCTAGCCGGTGAGTACGGGTCGGTCCACAGGGATTTTGTGTATTTTCTATTTGCTCTAACGAGTTAATTCCAATTGTGGTGGATTGGATTATCACTAAAAACTAAGGTTGATTTAGACTAGGATTAAAACCTTACTAGGGTTAGGTTTAGCTTAAGTTTGGAAATATAATTTTTCTCACCGCTTTCAATGCCCTAATTTAGATCTATTTAGGTGTTATGGTAATAATTAATAAAGGGGATTAGCACGATCGGGAAGAAACGATGTTTCTTCCTCTAGGTCCTTATCCGTCCTTTCTTAATTATTACCCTAACCTCCATGGAAAACATACAGAACCGGTCTTTTAAACTACGGTATCACCGCTACCTCATGGGATAGGGTGCCATAGTGAGCGGTGTGTGTATGTATGCATGGAGTCCTATAAAAATATGTGATGGGCAAGAAAGAGGTGAGAGATTTTCATCTCTCAAACCTTTTCTATTCCTAACCCTAACAAGTGAGGAACTACTCACTCATTAGGGGATTGATAAAAGACATTTTTTATGATTTATTTTTAAAAGACTAACTATCTAAACTACTGCAGATAAATAAAATTTAACTAGGGCAGATAAATAAATTTCTAAACTACGGCAGAAAAGAAATTAACTAGGGTAAGGTAAAAAAAACTACTTACTTTTATTCGATGCACTCTTCAAAACATTACAATGAATTCTGAATTTTTATCCATAAAAAAGGGCATGCTCTCAAAAAGAGCATTAGGGTTTTTATTTATAGGTTATAGAAACCCTAGGGTTACATCCGATTCATATCTGCATTTACAAATTTACCCTAAGAAGCCTAGTCAACGCACCGCCACACCGTTGAATTTTGCACCGACACGTGCTCACCATGGCCGTGGAACCGCGGTCAAAAGCCCTGTTTGGCCGCGGATCCACGGCCATATGGTGGGGTCTTGGGCTGGAGTTTTCTGGGCTGCTTCTGGTTGCATTTGGCTTCTTATTTCTTCACTTGGTTTCTCAGATTGTCTTTTAGTTTCTTTCAGAATTTCACAGTGCATAATGTCGTGGACTTTTACCCTTTGCTTCGTGTCGAAGTCTTGAACCTTGCGCTGCCTTTGTACTTTGTGAACTTATTCATTGATCTTCATTTGTCCTTCAAACTGTTAGCATGATTAAGATTCTTCTATTTGTTGGTCGTAGTCTCACTTTTGTATCGTCTTTTTATCATTTTCACTATTTTGTTCCGAGAACCTGTAACCTGCAACTATGTAGCAGACATGGATCAAAAGCACCTGTTTATTTGTAAAATGAATAAGAATGAGGAATATAATAATGCAAAATTATGATATGAACAGGGACTTTGCCATGGCTCTGTTTGTTAATGTCGCGTCTGCATCCTGCCGGAGGGAGGAAGAACACTGTTGTTGATCTCTAGGCTGTAGACGTTGCCGCCGAGACTTGGAACTAAGGACTCTACCATGGCTCCGAGGTAGTCTCTAGGTTGTCCGTGAACCGTCGAGATTTGGAACTAGGGGACTTTACCATGGCTCCGTTTTGTTGACGCCGCGTCTGCATCCTGTTGGAGTGGAGAAGGAATGCCGGGGTGATCTCTAGGCTGTCTGTGAACCGTCGAGATTTGGAACTAGAGACTTTGCCATGGCTCCGAGGTAGTCTCTAGGTTGTTAGTGAACCGTCGAGATTTAGCTCTCCTTTTGGTAGAGCCCGGCGGGGAAACGTGGTTCCCTTTTCGTTTATGCCCATGGATTGTATACAGGGGTCAATGTGATCTCACCTGCAAAGCAAAAGTTTTATTTTATTTTATTTCTTTTCACGATGCTCTATGATTTCAGCTTTTTATATCGCGAAAGTCGCGATCGCCAATTATTTCGGCTATTTTTTCGCGGTGCGCAATCATTTCAGCTTTTTTTTTAACTCGCTGTTTTTTATTGCGAGTTGCCCAAACATTTCGGCTATTTTTATATGCATATATTTTGCTCGCTGATTATTATTGCGAGTTGCCTAAACATTTCGGCTATTTCATATGCATTTTTGCTTGCTGATTTTTATTGCGAGTATGGAACCCGAGGCTTGATACCAATCTTAGTATCAGTATCGCTGCGACTGGAATATTGCCAGGAGTGAATCATCATTTGCCGTGAAAGAGCTTGGAATTTGATACCAATCTAGGCATCCGCATCGCTACCACTGGGATATTGCCAGGAGCGAATCATCATTTGCCTTTTTCGATTCGAACAAAGGTGGCTTAGCAAACAAGGTTAGGATCCTATCGACTAAGGCTTTTGACTTCATGAGCCGTAAGGGTCTCATAAAGGTGTTTCTTCCTACGAGTCGTGAGGATCTCGTAGGTGTGTTTTCTCCTTAGGAGTCGTGAGGATTCCTAAGTGTGTGTTCTCTTATAAGTTGTAAGGATCTTACAAGAGTGTTTTCTTCTTATAAGTCGAGAGGACTTACAAGCGTCATTCACCACATGAGGACCTTCCTCGTCGTTGGTGGGACTTAGTGAGGGAAACGTTTATTTGTGCCCGTGGATTGTATATAAGGGTCAATATTGCAGTACTTGTAGGGCAACTTGGGGAGTATGATGGCTTAAGAACATGTTCAGATCCCTTTAACTTAAGGCTTTTGAATCCTATGAGTCGTGAGGGTCTCATAAGGGGGATTCTCCTTACGAGTCGTAAGGATCTCGTAAGCGTAATTTCTCCTGAGGAATCGTGGGGATCCTTAAATGTGTTGCTTCCTTGTGAGTCGTAAGGATCTCACGCAGGTGTTTTCTCCTCACAAGGTCTAGAGGACCTTGCAGGTGTTTTTTATTTTAACGAGATCGCGCCCTTTCGGGTTTTTACAAACTCGCCGGTAGCCCTGCTGTTTTTACTCACGGAGCCCTTTCGGGTTTTCATCCGTGCCCATTTCGCTTGTGGACGTACCTTTTTTTTTGCACGATGAAACTGTCGAGAATAGTTTCACTGCATGTGACCCATCTGTTTGCTGGTGGGATTTGAGTTGCCGTCCTCACCGCTGGGACTTGTGGACTTGCATTCTACTATCGCCGTGTTTGAGGTGACGTTGTTAGTTTAGGGACATCTTGGTCCGTTGTTAGTTTAAAGACATCTCGGTCCATTGTTAGTTTAAGGATATCTCGGTCCATCGTTAGTTTAAAGACATCTCGGTCCATTGTTAGTTTAGAGACATCTCGGTCCATTGTTAGTTTTGGGACATCTCGGTCCACAGCTAGTTTAAGGACGTTGCGGTCCACTGGGATTTTGAGGCAAGGTTTCGCCGGATACTTCTTATAGAGTTTGGACTCAGGAAGACAGCGAGTGGACACGAGCGTCGTCATCCATCATTAACCTGAGCCGTGACTTGTCAAGCGTAGTATTTCTTAAGGAACCGGCCGTTTATTGGCCGGAACGGTCTTTCGCCATGCATATCCATGAGCAAGTTGGCCCCTCCTTGGTAGATCTTGTCTATGATGTACGGGCCTTCATAGTTCAGCTCAAATTTCCTCCGTTTAGCATGATTGGGGATCATAGGTCTTTTTACGACTAGCACGAGTTCGCCTTGGCGGAATGTTCTCGGCCTAGTCAATCTTTCGTATAAGCGCGTCATCTTTGCTTTGTAAGCTTCTAGGTTCTGCTGCGCCATGAGACGAGTTTCATCGAGGGCATCGAGCTCCTCAAGCCGAATATGGGCATTTTGTTCATCCGTCAGCTCGTATCGAACTACTACTCGTAGAGAGGGTAGCTCTATCTCCAAGGGAAGTACTGCTTCCGTGCCGAATACCAACGCGAATGGCGTTGTATTCGTGGCCGTCTTGAACGTGGTCCGATATGCCCAGAGAGCTTCATGCAATCTCTCGTGCCAGTCCTTTTTATTTCTGGACACCGTTTTCTTTATGATCTTTGTCAAGGTCTTGTTGAAAGCCTCAGCTAGACCGTTAGCTCGGGGATTATAGACCGAAGAGTATCTCCAATCTATTTTATACTGCTGTGCGAAGCGGCTGATCTTATGGCTTCTGTAGGCCGGCCTATTATTCGAGATGATCCGTCGCAGAGTGCCGAACCGGTAGATGACATGTGTCCCGAAGAAATGGAGGATATTCTCCGTCTTCGCCTCCCTTAGCGGTACTGCTTCTGCCCACTTGGAGAAGTAATCGGTCATTGCCAATATGAACCGATGTCCCTTGGATAATGCTGGTTCGATGGGCCCGATTATATCGGTTCTCCATATTTTGAATGGCCAGCTAGCCAATGTTGGGTGTAACGGATTCGGATGCTGGTGAATGAAGTCCCCGTGAATTTGGTACGAGTGACATTGATTTGCATATTCGAGACAGTCCTGAATCATCGTAGGCCAATAGTAACCCATTCTTTTGATCTTCAGTTTCATCTTTGGCCCGACTTGATGAGAACCGTAGAGTCCGTCATGAGTTTCTTGGACGACTCTCCTTGCTTCTTCTGGTCCCAGACACCTTAGCCACAAACAATCGAACGATCTCTTATCATAGAGTATCATTGACGAAGGCGAAAGACAGAGCTCGCTTCATGAGATGATGTCTTGAAGATGTGTTTTCGGGCGTATGATGAGATTTGAAGTAGTCTACAAAGAATTATCTCCAATCCTTCGCCTTTTCTTCATCTTCTAATTGGAATGCCGCTTGTTCGGCCGCTACCTTTTCTTCAGACGACTCCGGAGATATTTCTGCTGGCGCGAGAATCCGACGGCTTTGCACAATGATCCTTACGTCATCGAGGTTTTCGTCGGCCAGTTCTTTAGCGAGCTTGGCTAACACATCCGCCTTGCTATTTCCGCATGCGGTATGCTTTCCAGGATGTAGGAGAGGATTTGCGTCAGTAATTGCTGCACTCTTTCGCCATATTTTACCAGCTCTGGCTTACACGTCTGATAGTCGCCATTTACTTGGTTGACGACCAGCTGGGATCTCCATATATGAGGAGGTTTTCGATCCCCATGTCGACATTAATCTCAAGACTTGCTACTAGAGCTTCGTATTCATCATCGTTGTTTGTTCTTGGCTCCGTTAAGGAAAGTGCAAAACGCATTATCCCTCCTTATGGAGTCACAAAGATAAGGCCTACTCCGGCTTTGATTATGGGGGTGTTTTGCTTTCGCTTCTTTAAGGAGGACGCTCCATCGAAGTAGAGTTCTCATCGGGTATCACTCCCTTCTTTCTCCCCATCGATTGCGTCAAATGCGTGTTCGTCCGGCAATTCGCAATTTAAGGGAGAGTCGGCGGGTATCGGATGCTTAACGAGAATGTCGGCGATGGCCTGGCCTTTTATTGCCTTAAGGGTCGATATATTATCGAGAACTCCATCAAGAGGAGGGCCTATTTGGCAAGCCTTCCCGTTAGTATGGCTCTTGACATCAAATATTTGAGAGGATCCACCTTTGATATGAGATGAAGCTCATGTGCCAAGGCGTAATGTCGGAGCTTCGTTACTGCGAAAATCAGTGCCAGACAATGCTTTTCGATGGGGGAGTAATTGTTTTCTGCCCCTGTTTACCGCCAAAAGCCGGGAAAGACAAACGTCTTGCCTGCATTTGGGGGCAGATGCTTTTGGTTTTATCTGTCCACCTCTCCGAAGATGCCAAGTTGATTTATGGCGCCGTGTATCGAAGGTTTAGATAGATGCGGCCGTTGTAGCAGACTTCGTCAGATTCCCCCTCGTTGTGAGGGGTTTTTGATTGTGGGGGCGCTCTTCCTTGCAGGCGCAAGCCCCTGCAGTTAATTACGTTACCGCGTAGTGATAACCACTTTTTCCTGCTCCAGAAGGTCACTTCGTGTCGTGTGTGTTTGTTTTATTTTTGGTTGCCCGTGGATTGTATACGGAGACTAATTTGTGTTGTCGCCCGTAGGGCGTGGATTAGTCCAAATCTGTATTTTCTTAGATTTGGGTTTGGTTTGGTTTAAGGATAGTTAACCTTGTTTGAGATTAAGACCGACTTAAATATTTTTTAAGGATACGTTAATCCGATATTGGACTACGATCTACTTAACGGTGGTTCAGGATTGTTTCCCCCAATCAGAGCAAAGCTCTGTTTGAAATTTAAATTTCAAAATGAAACAACGCTTCAGATACAGCGCCAAGTGTGCTGCGCCCTAAGCAGCGCACCATGTGCAAAGTACGCGTGTGCTAGCGCTAGGTGCGCTGCGCTCTAAGCAGCGCACCACATGCAAAGCACGGATGCGCTAGCGCTAGGTGCGCTGCGCTCTAAGCAGCGCACCACGTGCAAAGCACGGGTGCGCTAGCGCTGGAATTAAAACCTCTCCACCGTTAGATCAAAGATTTAATAATAATGATGAATCATTAATTAACCAGAATTAAATTCTGTTAAGGAAAGATTTCTCAAAATCTTTCCAAACAACAAAATTGTGCTCTGTAAATCAGAGCACCGTTGGATCAATGATCCAATGGTGATTAAAAAATCACTAAAAATACAGAATAAATTCTGTTTAGAAGATTTTCCAATCTTTGTTAAAAACAAGAAGGTTGCCTTCTATAAATCAGAAGCCTTGGATCAAAAATCCAACGATGGGAAATTCCCCAAATCAATTGGAGAAAAGATCTCCTTAACTGATTGAACTGATCAACTTGCCCTATATAAAGGTCCCTAGATCTTCAAATCTGATATAAAGAAATAGAGAGAGAAGCTTCCTCAAAAACTTTGAGAAATTCAAAGAAGAAGAGCCAAGCTCTCAGTGAAAGAAGATTTTTTCTTCAAAGTAAAAAGAATGGTGATGAACATAGAGATGAAATCATCTCATAATTAATTTGAAAAGAATGATTCACTTCTTTAAAAGATCATAGATCTACAAAGACCAAGGTCTTTTCAAAAGAGATCAAAAGATCCCATTATAAAATAAAAAGAAGAATATAAATCTTCTCACAGATCATAGATCTACAAAGACAAAGAGTCTTTTACAAAGAGATCAAAAGACCTCATCATAAAATGAAAGAAGAATTTACTTCTTCTTCACAGATCATAGATCCATAAAGGCAAAGCCTTTCATCAACATAAGAGATTGAAGAACTTTTGCTCTTAGAATCTTAAGACAAAGTCTCTTTTGGATCATAAAATTGATCATATGCGTCTTTGCGCTCTTGAGCTGCGCTTTGCGCTCTTGAACTGCGCTTCTGCGCTCTTAGACTGGTGCTCAGCGCCGAGCGTGACACGTGTCGCTTTGCGCTTTTGAAATAACGCACTGCGCTCATAGGCTGGCGCTCAGTGCCAGACGCACCACGCGTGTGCTAGCGCTAGGTACGCTGCGCTAGTGCAGCGCACCACATGCAAAGCACGGCTGCGCTAGCGCTGGAACTAAAAGCTCTCCACCGTTAGATCAAAGATCTAATAATAATGATGAATCATTAATTAACCAGAATTAAATTCTGTTAAGGAAAGATTTCTCAAAATCTTTCCAAACAACAAAATTTTGCTCTGTAAATCAGAGCACCGTTGGATCAATGATCCAATGGTGATTAAAAAATCACTAAAAATACAGAATAAATTCTGTTTAGAAGATTTCCCAATCTTTGTTAAAAAGAAGGAGGTTGCCTTCTATAAATCAGAAGCCTTGGATCAAAAATCCAACGATGGGAAATTCCCCAAATCAATTGGAGAAAAGATCTCCTTAACTGATTGAACTGATCAGCTTGCCCTATATAAAGGCCCCTAGACTTCAAATCTGATATAAAGAAATAGAGAGAGAAGCCTCCTAAAAAACTTTGAGAAATTCAAAGAAGATGAGCCAAGCTCTCAGTGAAAGAAGATTTTTTCTTTAAGGTAAAATGAATGGTGATGAACATAGAGATGAAATCATCTCGTAATTAATTTGAAAAGAAGGATTCACTTCTTTAAAAGATCATAGATCTACAAAGACCAAGGTCTTTTCAAAAGAGATCAAAAGATCCTATTATAAAATAAAAAGAAGAATATAAATCTTCTCACAGATCATAGATCTACTAAGACAAAAAATCTTTTACAAAGAGATCAAAAGACCTCATCATAAAATGAAAGAAGAATTTACTTCTTCCTCACAGATCATAGATCCATAAAGGCAAAGCCTTTCTTCAACATAAAAGATTGAAGAACTTTTGCTCTTAGAATTTTGAGACAAAGTCTCTTTTTGGATCATAAAATTGATCATATGCGCCTTTGTGCTCTTGAACTGCGCTTTGCGCTCTTGAACTGCGCTTCTGCGCTCTTAGACTGGCGCTCAGCGCCGAGCGCGACACGTGTCGCTTTACGCTCTTGAAATAACGCACTGCGCTGATGGGCTGGTGCTCAGCGCCAGACGCACCACGTGTCAATAACGTGTGCGCCACTAAACTACTAGTGCAATGCGCTCATATACTGGCGCAATGTGCCTATCATTTGGCGCTTAGCGCCAAGCGCGACACGTGTCCTTCACGTGTGCGCTACTTGGCAGAAGCGCACTGCGCTCTTTGACTGGCGTAAAGCGCCAAGCGCGCCACGTGTCGCGCTGATAGAACATAAATTGTTTTTTAATAAGCCCAAGGATATGATGAATGCCCAACATTCAATAAAAGACAAGATATTGTCAGAATTTAAGCATTGTTAAAAGAGCCAAGCCCAAGTAAGGGCTCAACAACCCAAAAATAAATGTTAAACATTTTAACTCGATTGGACTTAGCCCAAAATTGGCCATAAGTCCTCAAATGCAGATTAACTGAGCCCATATGCTCATAAATCTTTTAAGAGATCTTAGCCCCAAATTGGACTACAGATCTTTCAACCAAAATTGATTCAAGGGTACATCTCTGAACCCCTCTGATATATGTCATTGTAATCCTTCAACGTCTTCAGAGAGGTGACGGGTCCCGACAACCATACATTTCATAAACTGACGTCTTTAAACTGGACTGTGGGGTCCTTAAACCCATGGACTATGATGTCCTTAACCTTGACTGTGAGGTCTTTAAACTCACGGACTATGATGTCTTTAACCTGGACTGTGGGGACTTTAAGCCCACGGACTATGATGTTCTTAACCTTGACTGTGAGGTCTTTAAACTCATGGACTATGATGTCCTTAA
This sequence comes from Agapanthus africanus, assembly GCA_030015575.1. Taxonomy (NCBI): domain Eukaryota; kingdom Viridiplantae; phylum Streptophyta; class Magnoliopsida; order Asparagales; family Amaryllidaceae; genus Agapanthus; species Agapanthus africanus. The sequence goes on from CM057338.1 coordinate 73,009,303, forward strand.
CCTTGACTGTGAGGTCTTTAAACTCACGGACTATGATGTCCGTAACCTTGGACTGTGGGGTCCTTTAAAACCCATGGGCTATGATGTCCTTAACCTTGGACCGAGATGTCCTTAAACTAACAATGGACCGTAATGTCCTTAAACTAATCGACCCCAATGTCCCTAAACTAAACAATAGAGTCCAAATGCTCTTTTGTTGGATCTAAATGATCCTGTTAAGTTGATCTTAGTCTAAAATTAGACTAACGTATCCTTAACTAACGTTTAAGTTGATCTTAGTCTCAAATGAGACTAACGTATCCTTAAACCCAACCCCAAACCCAAATCTTAGAAAATACGGATTTGGACTAATCCACGCCCTACGGGCGACAACATAAATTAGTCTCCGTATACAATCCACGGGCAACCAAAAACAAAACAAACACCCACGACACGAAGTGACCATCTGGAGAAGGAGAAAGTGGTTACCGCGATGCGGTAGCGTGATTAACTGCAGGGGCTTGCGCCTGCAGGGAAGAGCGTCCCCACAATCGAAAACCCCTCAACGAGGGAAAATCTGACGAAGTCTGCTACATCGGTCGCATCTGTTTAAACCTTTCATACATGGTGCCATAAATAAACTTGGCATCTTCGGAGAGGTGGACGGATAGCACCAATTAGCATCTGCCCCGAAATTCAGGCAAGACGGACCCGTGCGGTCACGTCTCCGCGTTTCGGTAGGGAACAAGGATCATTTTTGATCCAACGAATGAGCATTTGGGCACTATCGTTTTAGTTTCAGGACGTTGCGGTCCACAGCTAGTTTAAGAACATTATGGTCCACAGCTTATTTAAGGACATTACGGTCCATTGGGGTATGCTCATAGGTTTGAAAGTGCATCCAAGAACTGTTGGTTGTCAGGACCCTCTACCTCTCTGATATCGTTGAAGAATTACAAAGATATGTATCAGAGGTGTTGAGAGATGTACCCTTGAACCGAACTCCAGATTGAAGGGAGAGATCATGGTGGAATGGACATCATTTTAGATGCCATGTGTCAGGAGATCATTGGCCATCTTTGGAACTGAGATCGATTCGGAGAGACCTGAGTATAGGAGGGCTCGGTTGATTGATGGTCAAAAGGTTTTGGCCTCAGGAGACTTGGCTAATTTGGGCTATGCTTGGCCTCTCATAGTGTTAAATACTGATATCTTCTTGGCGCTCATGTGCTCCCACGTGAGGCTCATAAGTAGTGTTAAACACTGAAATTTGGAGCGCTCACGTGTGGCACGTGAGGCACCTGAAAATTGGGCGTTGCTTCTTTGGGTTTATTCCCTGTCTATACATATAAGTGTTAAACACTTAAATCTTGTAACCATCACGTGTGGATACGTAAGGCGCCCCCGGGTTGGGCACTGCCTCCTTTGAATTTATCTTCCTATTCTTTTCTAGGTTCTAAGCACTATTGGGGGTCACATGGGATCACGTGAGGCACCCCAAAATGGGAACTGTCTTAATTTATTCCCCTTTCCTTTTACAAGTGCTGAGCACTATTAGGGGTCACGTGACTCGATCTTAGTCATTCCTTTTTGGTCCTCAGAGGTGCTCACGTGGGAACACGTGATCTGTCGTTATAGCGTTGAACGCTAATATGCATGGAGCTCTTGATCTAAGTCTTAAGAATTTCAATTCCTTTGTTTTCTAAGAATTAAATTATTATGCAGGGTTAAACCCTAGTTTTATCAGAGAAATTAAATTCCTATGTCTTTGGAAGAATTAAATTCTTCAAACCTAGTCTTTCCTTTAAGTTTTGGGACTGTATAACAAAATCTCCCCGATAAGAATTAAATTCTCAACTTGTGGGGAGATCTGCTTCTGCAGACCTCAACCAGAGAAAGAACTAAGTTCTTTTTTGGAAGAGTTAGACACTTGTAAGAGGAGATAAAACGATCTCTAGGTCTTTTTTCTTACCTAGAGTTTCTTTTTCTTCAAAGAGAAATCCTCTTCTTTTTGTTTTTTTCAAATCTTATGGGGGGGGGGTTCTCCTCTTTTGTTCCTTTCAGTCTCGGGTCCTTTATATAGTAGAGGTAAGTTTATTGATTTAGTTAAGGAAATCCCTCATGAGAGATTTTTTGATTGATTCAGGGATCTTTAATCCGGGGACTTCTGGTTTTCAAAAGATATTTTTCTTGTTTTTAATAAGATTGGGAAAATATTTTCCCATACAGAGTTTATTCTGTAGTTTGGTGATTTTTAATCACCATTGGATCTTTAATCCATCGGTGCTCTGTTTTACAGAGTGTAATCTTTCTTGTTTAGAAAGATTGGGGAAATATTTTCCCATACAGAGCTTATTCTGTAGCTTGGTGATTTTTAATCACCATTGGATCTTTAATCCAACGGTGCTCTGTTTTACAGAGCGTAATCTTTTTTGTTTAGAAAGACCGGGGAAATATTTTCCCATACAGAACTTATTCTGTAGCTTGGTGATTTTTAATCACCATTGGATCTTTAATCCAACGGTGCTCTGTTTTACAGAGCGTAATCTTTCTTGTTTAGAAAGATCTATGGAAATATTTCCCAAATAGGGTTTTGATCCCTCCTATTTAGAATTTAATTCTATCGGCTCAGAAGGAATTAGGAACCCTCACGTGTAGCACGTGACCCCCATGGAATTAAACCGACTTGCTTATATATAGCAGTCCCAGAGAAAGGCATCACGTGTTGGCACGTGAGCCGATGTTCAGGAATGTCACGTGTGGCACGTGCCCCCATGAAGTTAAGCCCAACAAAGAGCATCACTTGCTGACACGTGAGCTTCTCTGGCCTATTATTTGTTTTAGGAAGGCGCCTATATATTTTGTATATAGATGCTCACTTGCCTGCACGTGAGACTCAATTTCAGCCTTATTTGTTAAGCGCAATGCCTATAACTTTTGCTCCAAGGAGCATCACGTGTGGGTACGTGATGCTCCATTTGGGGAATTTTTCCCATTGCTTTTTGGTTCATTATTTAATTTTTTTAAGGGAACAAATGCCCCCACAGCATTTTTCTCACGTGGCTTGCACGTGAGTGCAACGCTATCACCTTTACAGCCGTTGGATTGCCTAGGAGAAAGGGGAGGTGAACCGCCCTTGTCACGTCTTATAAATGTAAGGGTTTGGTCTTTGGGAAGCCACTGTTCTTTCATCTTATTCCTTCCTTGTCTTCTTTGAGAATTTAATTCTCTTCTTCAGAGCTTAGTTCTCTGCCCATTGCAATTCCAGAGTTAAACTCTATCAGAAAAAGAAACCCTTTTTAGGTAACGATCTTGAATAACAAAGAAACCCTTTTCTTAAAAAAATTTCTGGGATTTTAAATCCACAATAAGAGCTTTGCTCTCTTCTGAAACCTATCTCTCAGAGATCCAAAAACGTGATCTTTGAGTAGTAACCCTCAATGTCTTGGGCATTCCCCCTCTGATCTTTAAGAATTCATGGCATTTTATTTTTCTTTTCCTCACCATGGGGGTTTCTGGAATTTAATTCCATCGCATAAAAGGAATTTAATTTCTCACCAAAGAGCTTTGCTCTGAAGATCAAGAGGGCCCCTCGGGAATTTCATTCCCTGGTGTTCTTGAGCATATTTTTATAGGGTTTTTCCTTACTTGCAAAAATTCAAGTTTGTTGGGTATTTTAACAGAACTTGTTTTCTCTGTGAGGATGTCAAGGGTTGTTTAAACTCCCGTGTTCGTTTAACGAGAATCCTTTTAGATTCTTATAATAAGCATTTTCTTGATTATCTCGATCGCTAAACTCTTACTGATTTTTCTTTTCAGATACTATGGCCGTTTATCTGTATGATTTTGACGAAATTATCTCCTATGAAGACATTCGCGTCTAAGGCCGCTGTCAAAACCAGGAGTTTACGAATGCCCAATGCGCTGAGGTTATGCGTCGCTTTGATGAATACAATGGTCGACTACTCCCCCGTCGTTCCGCTCTATTGAAGATCATCGTGGGGGCGATTTGGGAAGCATTTCCTGAATTTAACGAAGCCATGCCGCTTGAGGCACTTGATGATGCCGAAGACAAGGTGCACTCAGTATATCTGATAGGCTTGATCTCGAAGAGGCGGCGAGATGGTCTTATTGATATCTTACATCAAGTTTTCTAACAGACGACGATAATCTCTGCCTATCAGAGGACGGATGATATCAGCGAGAATCCTGAAGCTTAAATTCGTGAGAAGATGCACACGAAAATGGTCAGAGAAGCCAAAAGCAATTTACTCGGCCTTGCTTCTGAATTCCTCAATCCATGTCCAGGATTAAGTGTTTTACCATTGTAAACATTTTCTTTTGTTTTTATACCATGTATAAGTTCCTGGAGCATGAATGACAAAACTTCCTCTTCCCCCATTTTTTTTATGCTCACATGTATTCTGCATGAAGTGTTGTTATACTATTGTTGGCATTCATGTGTTTTGCGCATGAGGCGCTGTTGGGGAGTTTTATCCTGAACTAGTGCCGACGCTCACGTGTTATGCACGTGCGGTGCCGCTTTAGTTTTCAAAAGGATCAACGCGGGTGTTCACGTGCCACGCACGTGAGGCTCCGCTGATGAGGTCATTTCGCCGCTCTACTCTAATTCCAATGAGTCACCCTTTTCTTTTCCCGTGCCCTCCTTTTTCGGCCTTGGGAATAGCTCCACCATGCATGACATTTTCTGTGCATAGTTTTGAATTCATCTCTTTATAACCCGAAGCTACATCTTCCTCTTTCTTCACAGAGAGAGAACCATTTATACCTCAGGGTAATCATTTTGAGAAGCAAACCAAAGGTTATGGCTGGCAACCGTCCCCACGCTCATCGGCAACCCTGGGAGGTGCCTATCGAGGAGATTATTCCTCGTCTTGCCACGCGGTTAGCGGATCCTCTTTTCACTGATGCCAATGTGACGCGACACTGTAAAAACTCTTGGCCCGTAGGGGCTCTCCTCTTCCTATGGGTTCCATTTGGCTCAGGATGATTTTCTTGTCCGTGCTTGCTGATATTCCCCCTCATCCGGCGGAGATGACTCCGGCGATTTTTGATATGGTGGAGGACAAAATTGAGTGTTTCCACGAGGCACACTTAATTACCCAGGCTCTGAAGGATCGTTCGGTTCATTTACTGAGTCAGATAAGAGCCCGGCGGGCCATCATGTCCGCTTTTGCTGATGAGCACAGTGCTAATCGGTGGGGAGCAACTCCTCGCGAAAACCGTCGCTTCGACATGGTGGAGAGGGCAGAGAGGGAATTGGAGAACTTTGTATTTTGTTTTGTTAACACCTGTATCTCTGATCCCATATTTGGTGATCTTTTCCCTGTAGAGTAGTATATTTATATCGATGTATTTCTCTTATTATTGACTATTGAATGTTTTCTGTTCATCATATATTCGTACGTGTATCCCACATCTGTACATGAGCTTTATACTTTACCCTTAGGAATTTTCTTTTAAGCACGAGCGCTATTGTCGTGTTGCCCGCAAATCAGCGCATTTTGGACACCATTTACATTTAAGCATGCATTTGCGAATGCATGCTTAGTGAGGTGTGCACCAAAGACTCTCCTTATTGCCTTGCATAGTACATGGTTTGTGCATGTTTGGGTTGAGTATTATCGCCGAGTGGATGCTTGCATACATAATCTTGATTGCATACACCTTCCTTCCGAGCTCCTGACTGCAAAGGTGAGCCTGCGGGGGTGGATTGAGCGGTGCGCCGCTAATCTACAGTCTTGTGAGAAGAGGCTCAACTGAAAATTTTTGGAGAGAGAGCTAGCTTCAAATGCTTTGGGGGAACTCCAGGCTCAACTCACTACTATGACCACCCGTGCGTACAAAATTTGGCGGGTGCTTCAAGAAGCTATCATAGAGGTGGTAGCTCTTGATAAAGCCGTTATCTTTACCCGCGAGATGGTTGAAGCTCATAAAGTTGCTGAAAAGGAGCTTGAGAGTCGGTTCATTTCGTATCAGACTCAACAGTCTCAGGCGGAGACCCGTCTTGTGGCAATAACAAAGCTTGAAGCCGAGGTCCAGCGGAAGAATGATGAACTGACGAACTTATTGAGTATCTTGTATTCATTTTGATTTATGAATAAAAGACATATTTTATTTCATACTAGCGTGTCCCTTTTAGCAAATGCGTCTTGTAGATAGTCTATCTTGATCTCCTTACAGGGCAGCGATGGCTTAGCAAACAGGTTCAGGTCTGCCACTTAAGACTTTTCAACTTTATGAGCCGTGAGGGTCTCTCATAAAGGGTTTTTCCCCCTACGAGTCGAGAGGATCTCATAGATGTATTTTCTCCTTAGGAGTCGTGAGAACTCTTAAGTGCATTTTCTCTTGAGAGTCGTAAGGATCTCACAAGAGAATTTTTCCCCTTACAAGTCGAGAGGACTCGTACGTGGTTGTTTCCCTCCTTGTCGATATTCGACTTTGGAGAGTGTGGCCCGTGAATAGTATGCAATAGTCCATCTTGGACCGACTTGCAGGGCCCCAGTGCTTAGGAAACAGGTCCTTATCCCTATTGCCTAAGGCTTTTCCCTATGAGTCAAGACGAATCGAGAAGTTCTCGCAAGGACACTAATTCCCTCACGAGTCGAGACGAATCGAGAAGTTCTCGCAAGGGTGTCATAACGTCACAGTTAACTCCTGCTAATAGAAGTCTGATAGGGTCTGTGGTACTAGGGTTTTTTACCTGTCGCACCGTCGCGTTGGCCGATATATTCCCCGATATGCAATCTTGCTGTTCGGGTAGCCCTGCGACTGTCGTGTCTCTGATCCCTTCGGGGGCTGGACAAGACGTTTTCAAGTAATCTTCCAGGTGATATTACTGTCGAAAGAGCAAGCGTTAGGGATATTCCATGTCGCTTTTTACTTGAGGTTAGGCTCAGTTTGGGAGCCCCGATGAGTCATGACCACTCCGCGCTGCGCGGAGTGGGATGATCTCCGATAGTCTTTCAGGTCTCATTTGAGTTGCCGTCAAGACCCTGAAGCTAGGGATCTTCGTTTGCTTCATCTGTTGACATTGTGTCTGCAATATTGCTACGAATGTCGAGGTTGTCTGTGAACCGTCGAGATTTGGAACTAAGGGACTTTGACATGGCTCCGTTTGTTGATGTCGCGCCTGTATCCTGCTGGAGGGAGGAGGAACGCTGTTGGTTGATCTCTAGGCTGTGGATGCCGCCGTGGAGACTTGGAACTGGGACTTTGCCATGGTTCCGAGGTAGTCTCTAAGTTGTCTGTGAACCGTCGAGATTTGGAACTGGGGGACTTTGCCGTGGCTCCGAGGTAGTCTCTAGGTTGTCTGTGAACCGCCGAGATTTGGAACTGGGGGACTTTGCCGTGGCTCCGAGGTAGTCTCTAGGTTGTCTGTGAACCATCGGGATTTGGAACTAGGGGACTTTACCGTAGCTCCGAGGTAGTCTCTAGGCTGTCTGTGAACCGTCAAGATTTGGAACTAGAGGACTTTGCCGTAACTCCATTTTGCCGATGTCGTATCTACTAGTTGGAATGAGAAGGACGCCGTTATTGATTTCTAAGCTGTAGGTATAGCCATCGAGATCTGGCTTTCCTTTGACGAAGCCCGGTGGGGTAATATAGTTCCCTTTCCGTTTGTGTCCATGGATTGTATACAGGGGTCGATGTGGACTCACCTGCAGGGCAAAAGTTTTATTTTATTTTATTGCTTTCCGCGATGCTCTATCTTTTCAGCTTTTTATATCGCGGAAGTTGCGATTGCCCAATCATTTTGGCTGTTTTTTCGCAGTGCCCAATCATTTCGGCTGTTTTTCTTTTTCTTTACTTGCTGCTTTTTATTGCGAGTTGCCCAATCATTTTGGCTATTTTTATATACATATATTTTACTCGCTGATTTTTGTTGCGAGTTGCCCTATCATTTCGGCTATTTCATATGCATTTTTGGCTCGCTGGTTTTTTGTTGCGAGTATGGAACTTGAGATCTGATACCAATCTTAGTATCAGTATCACTGCAACTGGAATATGGCCAGGAGCGAATCATCATTTGCCATGAAAGGGCTTGGAATTTGATACCAATCTTAGGCATCAGTATCGCTACTACTGGGACATTACCAGGAGCGAATCATCATTTGTCTTTGTCGATTCGAGCAAAGGTGGCTTAGCAAACAGGGTTAGGATCCTGTCGACTAAGGCTTTTGATTTCATGAGCCGTAGGGACCTCATAAAGGTGTTTCTCCCTACGAGCCGTGAGAATCTCGTAGGTGCGTTTTCTCCTTAGGAATCGTGAGGATTCTTAAGTGTGTGTTATCTTATAAGTCGCAAGGATCTTACAAGAGTGTTTTCTCCTAATAAGTCGAGAGGACTTACAAGTGTCGTTCACCAAATGGGGAAATTTCGTGCCATTGGTGGAGCTTGGTGGGGGAGAAGTTTATTTGAGCCCGTGGATTGTATACAAGGGCCGATATCGGACCGTCTGTAGGACAAACTGGGGGATGTGATGGCTTAAGAACAGGTTTAGATCCCTGTAGCTTAAGGCTTTTGAATCTTATGAGGTGTGAGAGTCTCATAGGGGGGAATTCTCCTTGCGAGTCATGAGGATCTCGTAAGTGTAATTTCTCCTTAGGGATCATGGGGATCCCTAAGTGTGTTGCTCTCTTGTGAGTCGTAAGGATCTCCCGCAGGTGTTTTCTCCTTACAGGGTCGAGAGGACCTTGTGGGTGTTTTTATTTTAACGAGATTGCGCCTTTTCGGGTTTTCACAAGCTCGCCGATAGCCCTGCTGTTTTTACTCACGGAGCCCTTTCGGGTTTTCATCCGTGCCCATTTCGCTTGTGGATGTACTGTTTTTTTTTAAAAAAAATTTCTTTTTTTTACGATGAAACTCTCGAGAATAGTTTTGCCGCATGTGGCCCATTTGTTTGCCGGTGGGATTTGAGTCGCAGTCCTCACCGCTGGGACTTGTCGACTTGCACTCCACTATTGCCGTGTTTGAGGCGACGTTGTTAGTTTAGGGACATCTCGGTCCGTTGTTAGTTGAAGACATCTCGGTCCAATGTTAGTTTAAGGAAATCTCAGTCCATTGTTAGTTTAAGGACATCTCGGTCCGTAGCTAGTTTAAGAACATCTCGGTCCATAACATTTTGAGGCGAGGTTTCACTGGATACTACTTATAGAGTTTGGACTCAGGGAGATAGCGAGCGGACACGAGCGTCGTCATCCATCATTAACCTGAGCCGTGACTTGTCAGGCGTAGTATTTCTTAAGGAACCGGCCGTTTATTGGCCGGAAAGGTCTTTCGCCATGCATATCCATAAGCAAGTAGGCCCCACCTTGGTAGACCCTTTCTATGATGTATGGGCTCTCATAGTTCGGCTCGAATTTCCCCCGTTTAGCATGATTGGGGATCATATGTCTTTTTACGACTAGCATGAGTTCGCCTTGGCGGAATGTTCTCGGCCTAGTCAATCTTTCGTATGAGTGCATCATCCTTGCTTTGTAAGCTTCTAGGTTTTGCTGCACCATGAGATAAGTTTCATCAAGGGCGTCTAGCTCCTCAAGCTGAAGATGGGCATTCTCTTCATCCGTTAGTTCATACCGAACCATCACTCATAGAGAGGGTAGCTCTATCTCCAAGGGAAGTGCCGCTTCCGTGCTGAATACTAACGCAAATGGCGTTGTGTTCGTGGCCGTCCTGAACGTAGTCCGATAGTCCCAAAGAGCTTCATGCAATCTCTCGTGCCAGTCCTTTTTATTTCTGGACACCGTTTTCTTTATGATCTTTGTCAAGGTCTTGTGCAAAGCCTCAGCTAAACCGTTAGCTCGAGGATTATAGACCGAAGAGTATCTCCAATCTATTTTATGCTGCTGTGCGAAGCGGTTGATTTTATGGATTCTGTAGGCCGGCCCATTATCCGAGATGATCCGTCGCGGAGTGCCGAACCGGTAGATGGCATGTGTCTTGAAGAAATGGAGGATGTTCTCCGTCTTCACCTCACTTAACGGTATTGCTTTTGCCCACTTAGTGAAGTAATCGGTTGTTGCTAGTATGAACCGATGTCCCTTGGATGATGCTGGTTCGATGGGCCCGATTATATCGGCCCCCCACATTTCGAACGGCCAGCTAGCCACCTTTGGGTGTAGCGGATTTTGATGCTGGTGGATGAAGTCCCAGTGAATTTGGCACGAGTGACACTGCTTCGTGTATTCGAGACAGTCCTGAATCATTGTTGGCCAATAGTAGCCCATTCTTTTGATCTTCAGTTTCATCTTTGGCTCAGCTTGATGGGAACCGCAATGTCCGTCATGAGTTTCTTGAACGACCCTTTTTTCTTCTTCTGGTCCCAGACACCTTAGCCACAGGCAATCAAACGATCTCTTATATAGAGTATCATTGATGAAGGCAAAAGACAGAGCTCGCTTCATGAGATGATGTCTTGATGATGCGTTTTTGGGCGTATGATGAGATTTGAAGTAGTTTACAAAGACTTCTTTCCAATCCTTCGCCCTTTCTTCGTCCTCTATTTGGAAGACCGCTCGTTCAGTCGCTCCCTTTCTTTCAGACGACTTCGGAGATATTTCTGCTGGCGTGAGAATCCGGCGGTTTTGCACAATGATCCTTATGTCATCGAGGTTTTCGCCGTCCTGTTCTTTAGCGAGCTTGGCTAACGCATACGCCTTGCTATTTTCCGCACGTGGTATGCTTTCCAAGGTATAGGAGGGGATTTGCGTTAGCAGTTGCTGTACTCTTTCACCATACCTGATCAGTTCCGGTTTGCATGTCTGGTAGTCGCCATTTACTTGTGTTTCCCCCAATCAGAGTAAAGCTCTGTTCAAATTTTCAAAATTTGAAATGAAGCAGCGCTTCATAAAGGCGCCAGCAAGCAGCGCTCACGTGCAGAGCACGGGTGCGCTAGCGTTAAGAGCGCCAGTGCTCTAAAACAACGTTCATGTGCAGAGAACGAGTGCGCTCGTGCTAAGAGTGCCAGCGCTCCAGTGCTCTGAAGCAGCGCTCACATGCAAAGCATGAGTGCGCTAGCGCTAGAACTAAATGTTCCCCACCGTTGGATCAAAAATCTAACAAAGATGATAAATTATCAAGTTACCAGAACAAAATTCTGTTAAGAAAACATTCTTTAGAATCTTTCCAAACAAAAAGATTTTGCTCTGTAAATTAGAGCACCGTCGGATCAATGATCTAATGGTGATTAAAAATCACTAAAATACAGAATAAATTTTGTGTGGGGAAACATTTCCCAATCTTTTTAAAAACAAGAAGATTGCCTTCTGTAAATCAGAAGCCCTAGGATCAAAGATCCAACGATGGGGAAATCCCCAAATCAATTAGAGAAAAGATCTCTTTAACTGATTCAACAAATCAGCTTGCCCTATATAAAGGCCCCAAGACTTCAAGTCTCATAGAGAGGACCCCCCATAAACTTTGAAAAAAATTCAAAGAGAAAGCTCTCGGCAGAAGAAGAACTTTCTTCAGGGTAAAAACAGAGAGATAAAAAAATCTCATCAGAAAAAGAACTTAGTTCTTATGCTAGATTATAGATCTTTAAGACAAACTGTCTCTCACAAAGAAGATCATAACATCTCATTATAAAAAAGGGGGGAGAATAATTCAATTCTCTTAGGATCACAGATCCATAAAGGCAAATCCTTTCACCAAAACATAAGAGATTGAAAATATCTCCTATAAAATAAGAACTTTGTTCTTAAATCCATGAGACAAAGTCTCTTATAAGAGAGAACTTAATTCTCAGAGCGCAAAACCGTCTAAAAAGAGCCTTAGCGCTCTAATTAAAAGAAGCGCACAACACTTCAAATCTAGCGCTCAGCGCTCCAAATCTAGCGCACAATGCTCCAAATCTAGCGTCTCAGCGCTCCAAATCTAGCGCACAACGTTGCAGAGCCTTAGCGCTCCAAATTTACAGAAGCCCTCAGTCCTCAAGTCTGGCGCACAGCGCCAAGCGCGCCACGTGATCCTCACGTGTGCGCGACTTAACAGAAGCACCCCAGCGCTCTAAAGTCTGGCGCATAGCGCCAAGCGTGCCACGTGCTCCTCACGTGTGCGCTACTTAACAGAAGCGCCCCAGCGCTCCAAAGTTTAGCGCACAGCGCCAAGCGCGCCACGTGCTCCTCATGTGTGCGCTATTTAACAGAAGTGCCCCAGCGTTCCAAATTTTGCCGCACAGCGCCAAGCGCACCACGTGCTCCTCACGTGTGTGCTACTTAACAGAAGCGCTCTGCGCTCATGATCTGGCGCTCAGCGCCAAGCGCACCACGTGCTCCTCACGTGTGCGCTAAGAGAACATAAAATGTACTATAAAAAAGGCCCCAGAGCTATAATGAGTGCCCAGCACTCAATAAAAGACAAAAAGATTGTCAGAGCCCAAACCAATGCTCAGCATTTTAACTGAATGGGCCGAGCGCAAGTTGGCCACAGATCCCTACTTCAGATCAACTGAGCCCATATGCTCATAAATCTTTGATCTTAGTCCCAAATTGGACTATAGATCCCCCAACCAATATTGGTTCAAGGGTACATCTCTTCACTTCTCTGCTATTTGTCGTTGTAATCCTTCAACGTCTTCAGAGAGGCGGGGGTCCCGACAACCAGACATTCCACGGACTGTGGGGTCCTTAAACTCATGGACTATGATGTCCTTAAACTTTACAGACTATGATGTTTCTAAACTACTACGGACCGTGGGGTCCTTAAATTCATGGACTATGATGTCCTTAAATTTTACAGACTATGACGTCTTTAAACTAGACCGCAAAGTTCCTAAACTAAAACAATAGAGTCTAAATGCTCTTTTGTTGGATCTAAATGATCCTGTTCAGTTGATCTTAGTCTAAAATTAGACTAACGTATCCTTAACAAATCGTTAAGTTGATCTTAGTCTAAAATTAGACTAACGTATCCTTAACAAACGTTTAAGTTGATCTTAGTCTCAAATGAGAGTAACGTATCCTTAAACCCAAACCAAAAACCAAATCTAAGAAAATACGGATTTGGACTAATCCACGCCCTACGGGCGACAACATAAATTAGTCTTCGTATACAATCCACGGGCAACCAAAGATAAAACAAACACACACACAACACGAAGTGACCATCTGTATAAGGAGAAAGTTGTTACCGCGATGCGGTAGCGTAATTAACTGCAGGGGCTTGCGCCTGCAGGGAAGAGCGTCCCCACAATCAAAAACCCATCAAATGTGGGGGAATCTGATAAAGTCTTCTATAATGGCCGCATCCGTCTAAACCTCCGATATACGGCGCCATAAATCAACTTGGTATCTTCGGAGAGGTGGACGGATAAAACCCAAATAGCATCTGCCCCCGAAATTCATGCCGGACGTCCCAACATCCCGGTCGCGTCTTTTCGGCGGAGAACAACTTGGCTAACGACCGGTTGGGAGTCTCCATATATGAGGAGGCTTTCGATGCCCATGTCGACAGCAACTCAAGACCTGCTATCAAAACTTCATACTCAACCTCATTGTTTGTTCTCGGCTCTGTTAAAGAAAGAGAAAAATGCATTATCCCTCCTTGTGGAGTCACAAAGATAAGGCCCACCCCGGCTTTAATCATGAGGGTGTCTTGCTTTCTCTTTTTCCAGGAGGACGCTCCATCGAACTAAAGTTCCCATCGGGTATCATTCCCTTCTTTCTCCTAGTCAATTGAGTCAAACGCGTGTTCGTCCGACAACTCACAGTTCAAGAGAGAGTCAGCAGGTAACAGATGTTCAGCGAGAAAGTCGGCGATGGCCTGGCCTTTTATTGCCTTAAGGGGTCAATATACTATCGAGAACTCCTTCAAGAGGAGGGCCCATTTGGCAAGCCTTCCTGTTAGCATGGCTCTTGACATCAAATACTTGATAGGATCCACCTTTGATATGAGATGGACCTCATATGCCAATGCATAATTTCGAAGCTTCGTTACCGCGAAGATCAGTGGCAGGCAATGCTTTTCGATGGGGGAGTAGTTATTTTCTGCCCTCAGGAGAACTCGACTCAAATAATAGAGAGCTCTCTCCTTCCCCTGGTTGTTCTCCTTGTAGGGTTCCTAGGCACACTAGTGAGGTCTCACAGCCATCAATCATGCCAATTTCAAATTTAAATGGTGCCGAGAAACCCTAGAACGGATCGTTGGCTAGATTTCTAGGCGAAACATTAAACTAGTTAATACTTAACTACAAGTAAACGGAAATACAACCTTTGTAGATCCGGTGCTCCACCTCCTTAGCTCCGCAACGAAGTCCCCTCGCTGTCCAAATGAATTCCCGGGCTCTAGCGTCGGCTTCGTCGGAGAAATGGCGAGCTAGGTCGTCGATGTCCATGCCGAAGATGATCTACGTCGAGGCATCGCTAAATCAAGCTCCACCTTTACCAAGTCATGAAAACTTGTGAAGGAAACACACTCTACTACTTGGTAAGAGGTAGAGGATGAAGAAATAGGAAGTGGGTAGACTTTAGAATTGGATTTCTCACTCATTTCCATCAATCACCATTGATGGAGCTTGCTTTCTTCATGTGAAGAAAGGAAGAAGAAGAAGAATTATGTTATGATAAGTTAATTAAAAAAGAAAAGAATAATCAATCCTTATCATAACATGACCATAGTTAAGTGTAGAGAACTAATCATGGTTTAATGCAATGGTTAGGGTTAAGCTAAAAACAAAATGGTCATCAAGTCAAAGCATTCATGAAGCTTCATGAATGAACAAAAGAAATGCCACCATTTTATCATTTCATTTCCTTTTTCCAATAAGAAAAAGATTAATAAATAAATGAATAAAATGAATAAGCAAATAGTAAACCCTAACCATTCCATTAAACAAGGTTTAATTCTATACACTTAATTAAAAAGGCATGTATCATCAAACATGATACAAGCATGTGCACAAAATCATATCGCATATGCAATGCGCACACCCGAGCGAGAAAATCCATTTAAAGTGAACCGATACTAGTTAATGCAAAGTAATATATCAAATATATAATTATGCATTAAATCATTAAATCAACACTTGATTTAACGATCCGGTCATATCGCATATAACCGATTAGTATCATTAGTAACAACTTATCGAATCAACACTTGATCCGATAACCCGGCTATATCGCATATAACCGATCAATGTCACATCGCGAGAATCGAATACAATATCACATACTGGTATTATTCTCGGTCCCGCACATATCTCATATGCGCTCCTATTTCGTTTTGCTTGAGCCAGGAAACCTCTGTGTAGGACTCTAAAGACTCGTCAATACGCCGGCAGCAGATGATGATCATATCAAGCATCCACAAGCCGCAAGCGGTCTGCTAAACGTAACGGCCACCCGGGTATTGAGCGATCAGAAGATCGACGAGTAAGCCCGCTCACACTCCTGTGAATCCAACCAGTAACACTTACCGTACAGTCCGGTCTGTCCGTCTGATATGTCGCATATCTCGCCTAGGGGTGGTAAACGTCAGACCCCAATAGCTTGATAAGTCGTGTCGATATGAGGTCTATAACAATTCGAGAAACTACTGGTAACACTTACCGGTAAATCTCAGCAACCCTGGCCAGGGATTTCCTGTTATAGCCAATCGCACACAGCGCAACATCAACTCCCTATACCGGGAGAGACGAATCCCCTCCTATCGCTCATTGCCTCCATGTGACTCGGGACTGTACCCAAAAACCACCGTTTTGCACGCCCTCTTGGACGTGGTAAGATGGAAATCAAAGCACAGTGGGAACCACACAAGACTCTATGACGATCTCGGGTCTACAGACTAACCTGTACCAGTGTCACCAGAGAACTGCCATCTGACGTGAGGTATAATACCATTTGGGAGTTCTCGGCGAGTCCGTCCAGTGTACCCAGTCTCCACTGAGCACCCGTATATCATCTCTGATGTCAAACACCAATGGATATGGGATCATCCATCGCCCATCTGTATGGGTCGAGAAGGTACACGCTAGTCTACTCTGGTATATCGATGCCCCGTCTCGATACACCCACGACTAGGGACCTTGAAGGATGTACTTATGGACCACCATGTCCCCACTAGTATGATCCGCATCATAGTCCAGGTAGTCAAGTACACATCCTAAGGGCTTTACCAACATGTAACAGAGAGACAATCAGCATACACGTTAAGGTAAAGAGTAACCAGATAGCATACTATCATGTCGAGCGAGAAAGTCCTCCCTATATATGTCCCAGCATCCACTACCATATACATCCTATGTACAGTAATGGCCTCTAAGGCATACATATAACTAACAATCTCCCACTTGCACTAGGGCCATCTGTAGCAGTGGTTGCAGTATCTCATACTCAACCATCCCATGAAAGTCTCTCTCTGGGAAAAGGCCTTTGTGAGTGGATCCGCTGTGTTGTCTTCTGAGTCTGCTCTCCATACCTCGATCTCCTTGGAGATCAACCATCTCCATGATAAGGTGATACTGTCTTAGAATATGTCTGGATCACTGATGGGACAGACGTTCCTTGGCATAAGCCACAACACCATTGTCATACAATGGGAGGAACTAAGTTCATCTCATGAACTAATATACACCCAGACAGCCTCTTTGGTAGCATATTAAGTAGCGATGTATCCAGCCTTAATCGTCTAGTATGTCTCGGTATCTAGCTTGGAACTCTTCCAACATACCGTCCCTTTACTGAGGGTAAAGACAATGCCTGTGACTGACATTCAGTCGTTTTTATCACCCTGGAACCCTTCCAGTAATTCTCCTCAGGATCAATTGATACCATCTCACTACATCTAGTGAGTATCCTAACATCCAACTACATCTATCTCATAGATGAAAACTCAGGATTTAGGAGGTATCATTTTGATCCTATATGGAGAATCCTTGTGATAAGCGGAGATTGACCGAGCGTAGCATAGGAAACTCCTTCCCTATCAAGAGTATGTCATCCTCGTACTCTACGAGGAACACTACCATACTCCCTACTACCTTCTTGTATATACAAGGTTCATCTACCATTTTGATGAAGTCAAACTCTTTGACTACCACATCAAAACAGATGTTCCAACTCCGCGATGCCTGCTTTATCCTATAAAGCATCTTGCACACGTTTCCGCTGCTCCCACTGTCTACGAAGCCCTCTGGCTGTGTACTTATAGACGCTCTCTTCCAAATCATCATTTAGAAAAGCAGTCATGACACCCAACCACCAGATATCGTAGTCATGGTATGTAGCCGTGGCAAGTAGGATCTGGATGGACTTAAGCATAGATCCTTAGAAAAAGTTTCATCATGATCCACACCTGGTCAATGATGTAAACCTTTAACAAGTCTAGCTTTGAAAGTCTCAACCTTTCCATGTACACCAAGTAATCTTCTCAAGGTATACTTGCTCCTGATGGGGATTTAACCCTTCAGATATTGCAACCAAAGTCCATACTTTGTTGGTGTATAAGGATTCCATCTCAGATCACTAAGCATCCAGCCATTCTTACAGAGTCCCACTCTTGATGGCCAGCTCGAACTTAGTTGGGTCATCATCTCATGATGCAATCCTCGCTCCCACTGTCATAGACAAACCGAAGTATCTCTCAGGTGGGTGAGGAACCCTACTAGATCGACGGAGAGGCTGAGGTTCGTTGGAATCTACTGAATCCTTTGGTTCTATCAAATCATCTGCTGTAGTTTGTATAGTTGGAACCTTTCCAGTTCTACATTACAGACCTTGTCTCGAGCTTGTCCGGATTTTGTTTTTAGACATAGGCCGGACAACCCCAAATCTTAACTAGTTTAAGACATGGGCTCTTCCCTTATCATATCACATATGAAATGGTAGGCAACTGATTTGATTGGAACCCTATTCAATAGGTATGCAGCTTCTCAAGCGCATAACACCCAAAAGGAAATAAGTAACTCAGTAGTACTCATCATAGAGCACACCATATCACATAGGGTGCTATTGCTCCGCCCCGATATACCATCGTGCTATGGTGTATACAGAGGAGTAATGCTGAGAGAGAATCTCATTCTCCTTTAGAATAGTCCAGGATTTCCGTGCTCAAGTATTCTCCTCCTTGATCACATCAAAGGACATAATACTTTTACCCGTATTTTGGTTCTCTACTTCTAACTTATATTCTGTGAATATCTCAAAAGGTTCGGACTTGTGTTTCAACAGGAACATATGTCTGAATCTTGAGAGATCATCAGAGAATGTAATGAAGTACAAAGAACCAGTCCTGGCATGTGTAGACAGGAGACCTTACATACATCATCATGTATCAGTCCCAAGAGTTCACTAACTCTTTCTCTGTTTCCAATAAACAGAGCTAGTGTCATTATATCTTTGTGACATGACTGGCAAGTTTCACAAGATGTAGATTCAAACTGATTTAAATATGCATCTACATGTAACTTCAGCTAGTCGGGTCACATTGATCTGACCTAGTCTACAATACCTTAAGAAGGATCCGTTCATTTCTGAACTCTTCCTCTTATGTGTGTTCCATATACTAAGAACTGTAATTTGATTTAGAACATCAATGCTTTTAGATAACGTGCCTGAACCGATCAACTTTTGATATAGGAAATGTTCAAAACATTATCCAACAATACAAAATTTTATCATTTCTTTACTTATAAAGAGACTGATATGATTTTGTATATCAGGTTCGGTATCTAACAACATTCGTTAAGAATCAATGTATTGGTAATACAGGGTGACAGTGACCAACAGACTTGGCTGCAACACTTGCCCCGTTTTCTGCCTCATGAAACTTATCACCCGTTCTCAGTCCTCTACCTTTCTGTAGCCCTATGTAACAGATTACATATCTGGGATCCTGATCTGGTATCACATACCCAGGACGTAGAGGATACTGAGAAACAGTTCTGTATAATGAACATACCCGAAGATGATGCATCAGCATGCACTCTCTTTGTTTGGGCGGCACGGGAATTCTGGTAATCCCCAATTTCCTGCTCTGTCTTATAACAATTATAAGTTGGAGCGGGACCAACGTTCTCCAGCTCAGTATAACAAGCGGGTTCGGTCAAATATCCGTATTATTATCTTGATTAAGGCGTGATATGGTCGCTACCAGGAGAGAGAGAGAAGAAAACACTCAGCGTGCGCTCTTGCAAGAATAGATTGGTTATTATTTTATCTAATCAGGATGGCTCCCACTGCTTTTTATCAAATCTTCCTTCAAACCCTAAAAGGAAAGACTAGCCGGGATTAATTACACACTACAAGTTCGCCAATCTTTCAGCCAGGCTAGTGTCGGTACTTTGAGGGAGGTCCCCCGTGCTTTCGCACGAACCTAATTAATGTAAACCTCGTTTTCCCAGAGGCGTAACCCCGTTGACACCTTTCTAGACACCTACTTGATCGGCTAATTGTAATATGTAAAAGTCTCCCAGGAGTAACTCTTACTCGCAGCGGGTATCGGGATCCAACTATCTCATAGAAGGTATGCAATCTCATTGCAAATTTCAACACTTGAAATTCCCGATAATATTTTGCCCCTAGCTCGCTATGACCTTGACGCATGCCAAACAACCCATAGTCTGCTAGTCAAGTTCAACCCGTACATTTCTTGATTGAATTAAACCCACCCGCACGACCCTTGACGCATGCCAAACAACTCCGTACGAATACCCTAATCCAATCGCATCGTATGCTAGCAGATAAGCACTAGTTAGCTACCGTACACTACGCCTTGACGCATGCCAAACAACCGCAGCACGAATACTAACTTGTACTTATCTGAAATGACGGAGGGCTACGACAGGTTTTTCTGAAAACCTATTGCGTAATGAACTTGATATCGTTGTAGGATCGAATGAATTTTGAAATGGAGTGTTTTTGAGGCTTTTCTAGTTTTGCTAAAGGAGTCACTCCTGGTGAAGGGATCGTCGGTCCTTTCCTCGTCGAATGAGGTGCGGGATATATCATATATATCACTGTGCAAAGCAAAAACTCTTAAAAGCAATCAAAAGACAAACCGAGTGTGTAGCATCTGCCAGTTATTGCTAAAGGAGTCACTCCCGGTGAAGGGATCTCGGTCCTTTCCTCATCGAATAAGGTGCAGGATATATCACATATACCGCTGTGCAAAGCAAGAACTGTAGCTACCTGTTTTATTTTGAAATTCAATTCTACAACATCTTAGGTTTCTTTTCTTTCATTAATCTCATTAATGAAGTCCCATCATTTAAGTACCTAAATATCACAGATAAATACGACGTACACTTATGCCATCCGCATTCGCCTCGATGTCCCCTCATGCACCGTTAGGTTAGGTAACTAACGGCAGAGCGGGGCAGGGCTAGCGCGGGTGTAAAACATAAGTAACGTCTATATAATATATCATATATACTATATACTGTATCTATCACAGAACATCACATGATCACATCACAGATATCGCAGCAGAAGAAACATATGAAATATTGGATATACTAGGACGTCCGTGTTTTCAATACGAGCCAGTATAAAACACGGATTCCACGGTCGTGATGAATAGCCAAACCTACACCCCTAGACCCCTACGAGAGCGGCAAGCAACCCTACCAATTCTGGAGTTAGGAGACCCGGACCCGACTCCTCGAGTTGGTCTCCCACTGGACTCCAGAACCCGGTTACTTGTGCCCTCCTCCTTGGGTCTATCCTAGTGCGGAAAAGTAAATAATATACAAACGGTGACAACTTCCGCAACCTGGAAGTGCCCCAATAAAAGAATATTACATACAAGTTTTTACATGAATGAAAATGAAAAACACTCATCTCACATAAAAACCCCCGGCTATTCAAAGACGACAATCCAATATAACATATCCAGCAACACATAACATCACACGTCATCAACGTAAGTAAACATGCGTATCCCAATTGTCGTTGACATATAGCAACGAAACCGGCGATATCACATATTACACTTACGGTCACAGAAAAGAAAGTGTAAAACTACAACAGTTGGAATCCGCAACCTGCATAGACATCGCATGCCTAATCATATGAATACCTTAGACATCACATGCCTAACTATTATAAACCCCGCATTTTAGTCTCATTATCGAAAACACTTTTCAATATCAAGTCGGGCAATTCAACAAGATTCCCGACATCATAATCGAATGCTCGTCGCAAACTTCAGTAGACGGCTGCACCCCCGATGCCGTCGACGAAGTGCACCAAGGCGGAACACCGCTGCCGCGAGCACCCGAACGGATGCTTTCGGCGACGGGGTTCTCCTACAGTCACTTGGTCGGGGCTATGGAGTGTAGCAGTCTATTAAGTTTACCGGCGAGTATCCGCGTACGCTACGTGATTGCGACGGACTTTTGATCACATCAAAATTCCATGGCAACCGATCATGTGAGACCAAACTGCTATGTTTATAACATTCATTCAGTTATCTCATAACTGCTTGTGAATTCCAATTATTGTATCACATTCCGAATAAAATAGAAAATGTTAAACTTTCCGATCGAACAATCGAACACCCAAGTTTTCCCGATACAGCTCATCACATGAAACAGGTTTTAAAACATTCAGTTCATGCCTCAGTACCAACGGTCCAGCCGTAGAAGGGTCAAGCCAACGCCTCACATGTGGCACGCCGTACTGCCCCAAACCCGAAGGTTCAAAGGGCAGTTCAAGACGGTCACATAATCGAGTTAAGGTTTGTTGTCTTCTAGAGAGACCATCGCGTTACTTGCATTACTTAGAACTTCTTTAAACCTCGGAAAAATCCAACGCTTGGAAATTTTCCGTCAGAGGAAACATTGGGTATTTATATCCGGTCGAACTTTTTAACATAATCAAAAATATCCGGAAAGCCACACAGACAAAATCTGATTATCCGATCGAAACTACGAACCCCCAATACACACCAGAAAATTCAACTCTTGAATAAATTTTAAAAATTCCCAGAAAACTCAGCATAATTTATCAGGAATTACTGTGCAAAGATTGAGGGCTGACGTCACCAGATAGCCGCGGAACCGCCGCAGAAGCTAGGCTTCTGCCGCGGTTCCGCCGCAATAAATACTGTTCATCGAACAATTTTTGCATCGTAATTCTTATTTTTTCTTGCTGAATTTTTTAGCAATTTTTAATTCTGAAAAAACCCAGATTTTAGAAAAAGTCCAGAGAGCATGTATTGGTTAGGGTTTCAGGATCGTTCGGACTTCAAATTCCGTCTAGACTTCGCCTAAGGCTCTAGCTAGGCTCTGATACCACTGTAGGGTTTCTAGGCACACTAGTGAGGTCTCACAAGCCATCAATCATGCCAATTTCAAATTTAAATGGTGCCGAGAAACCCTAGAACGGATCGTTGGCTAGATTTCTAGGCGAAACATTAAACTAGTTAACACTTAACTACAAGTAAACGGAAATACAACCTTTGTAGATCCGGTGCTCCACCTCCTTAGCTCCGCAACGAAGTTCCCTCGCTGTCCAAATGAATTCCCGGGCTCTAGCGTCGGCTTCGTCGGAGAAATGGAGAGCTAGGTTGTCGATGTCCATGCCGAAGATGATCTACGTCGAGGCATCGCTAAATCAAGCTCCACCTTCACCAAGTCATGAAAACTTGTGAAGGAAACACACTCTACTACTTGGCAAGAGGTAGAGGATGAAGAAATAGGAAGTGGGTAGACTTTAGAATTGGATTTCTCACTCATTTCCATCAATCACCATTGATGGAGCTTGCTTTCTTCATGTGAAGAAAGGAAGAAGAAGAAGAATTATGTTATGATAAGTTAATTAAAAAAGAAAAGAATAATCAATCCTTATCATAACATGACCATAGTTAAGTGTAGAGAACTAATCATGGTTTAATGCAATGGTTAGGGTTAAGTTAAAAACAAAATGGTCATCAAGTCAAAGCATTCATGAAGCTTCATGAATGAACAAAAGAAATGCCACCATTTTATCATTTCATTTCCTTTTTCCAATAAGAAAAAGATTAATAAATAAATGAATAAAATGAATAAGCAAATAGTAAACCCTAACTATTTCATTAACCAAGGTTTAATTCTATACACTTAATTAAAAAGGCATGTATCATCAAACATGATACAAGCATGTGCACAAAATCATATCGCATATGCAATGTGCACACCCGAGCGAGAAAATCCATTTAAAGTGAACCGATACTAGTTAATGCAAAGTAATATATCAAATATATAATTATGCATTAAATCATTAAATCAACACTTGATTTAACGATCCGGTCATATCGCATATAACCGACTAGTATCATTAGTAACAACTTATCGAATCAACACTTGATCCGATAACCCGGCTATATCGCATATAACCGATCAATGTCACATCACGAGAATAGAATACAGTATCACATACTGGTATTATTCTCGGTCCCGCACATATCTCATATGCGCTCCTATTTCGTTTTGCTTGAGCCAGGAAACCTCTGTGTAGGACTCTAAAGACTCGTCAATACGCCGGCAGCAGATGATGATCATATCAAGAATCCACAAGCCGCAAGCGGTCTGCTAAACGTAACGGCCACCCGGGTATTGAGCGATCAGAAGATCGACGAGCAAGCCCGCTCACACTCCTGTGAATCCAACCAGTAACACTTACCGTACAGTCCGGTCTGTCCGTCTGATATGTCGCATATCTCGCCCAGGGGTGGTAAACGTCAGACCCCAATAGCTTGATAAGTCGTGTCGATATGAGGTCTATAACAATTCGAGAAACTACTGGTAACACTTACCAGTAAATCTCAGCAACCCTGGCCAGGGATTTCCTGTTATAGCCAATCGCACACAGCGCAACATCAACTCCCTATACCGGGAGAGACGAATCCCCTCCTATCGCTCATTGCCTCCATGTGACTCGGGACTGTACCCAAAAACCACCATTTTGCACGCCCTCTTGGACGTGGTAAGATGGAAATCAAAGCACAGTGGGAACCACACAAGACTCTATGACGATCTCGTGTCTACAGACTAACCTGTACCAGTGTCACCAGAGAACTGCCATCTGACGTGAGGTATAATACCATCTGGGAGTTCTCGGCGAGTCCGTCCAGTGTACCCAGTCTCCACTGAGCACCCGTATATCATCTCTGATGTCAAACACCAATGGATATAGGATCATCCATCGCCCATCTGTATGGGTCGAGAAGGTACACGCTAGTCTACTCTGGTATATCGATGCCCCGTCTCGATACACCCACGACTAGGGACCTTGAAGGATGTACTTATGGACCACCATGTCCCCACTAGTATGATCCGCATCATAGTCCAGGTAGTCAAGTACACATCCTAAGGGCTTTACCAACATGTAACAGAGAGACAATCAGCATACACGTTAAGGTAAAGAGTAACCAGATAGCATACTATCATGTCGAGCGAGAAAGTCCTCCCTATATATGTCCCAGCATCCACTACCATATACATCCTATGTACAGTAATGGCCTCTAGGGCATACATATAACTAACACTCCTATGCCCATAACGCGCCTAAAGAATCTTCAAGGGCTATTTTGTACAGGATGAGGGGTTTTCTCTTGACCAGAGCGGTCAGTATCGGCGGGTTTTCCAGATATTGTTTGATTTCATCCAGTGCGTTTTGGTATTTACGATCCCAAACGAATGGGGCCCCCTTCTTTATTAGATGACTGTAGGGGCAGCATTTGCCAGAGAGGTTAGTTATGAACTGTCGGATATACGCGAGCTTTCCTTGGAGAGACCGCAGTTGCTTGAGAGTTCTTGGTGAAGGAATTTCCATAATCGTCTTGATTTTTGACGGGTCTATTTCGATGCCCCGGTGTCGTACGACGAATCCTAGGAATTTATCTGAGGAAACTCCAAACACGCATTTCAGAGGGTTCATCTTCAGATTATATTTCCGAAGACGCTGGAACACTATTTTCAAATGCTCCTAGTGTTCCTCATACGATTTGCTTTTAACCACGAGGTTGTCGATATAACACTCGACAATTTCATGTACAAGGTAATCGAAGATCTTTGTCATGGCCCTATGGTAGGTGGAACCAGCGTTCTTCAGACAAAAGGGATCACTTTGTAGCAGAATATACCCAGCGGAGTCCGGAAAGCAGTGTGCTTTTGGTCTTCAGGATGCATCTTGATTTGGTTGTACCCTGAGGATCCGTCCATGAAGGAGAAGACTTCATGGGTGGATGTGTTATAGATCCCGAAAAGCTTTGTTGAGAAGACTTCTCGGTAATAGGCACTGGGAAGTCATCTTTCGGACAAGCTTTGTTGAGATCCCGAAAATCTACGCAGATGCGTACTGTCCCATTATCATTACCGGAACGATATTGACGATCCAGTCAGGGTATTGAACTTCTTAGATGAAGTTGGAGTCGATTAGCTTCTTGACTTCGGCATTGATACTCATCTCAACTCGAGCCGCGTTCTTCTTGGCGCCTGTTTGACTGGCTTGACGTCCGGCGATATCGCCAGTTTATGCACAGCTATCTCTAGATCTAATCCTGGCATCTCGGAATAGTTCCATGCGAAACAGTTTTTATACTGCATAAGCACGTCCTTTAACATGGCTACCTGTTTCTCAGAAAGCAGCTCACTGACGATCATTGGCCTTGGGTCGTTTGCCGTCTCCAAGTCGATTTTTCTCAAGTTGTCTGCTGTGGTGTGTATCTCATCTTCCAGCTTTTTTGGCGCCGGTGGAAATTCTGAGATCACCTCGTTCTCATCTTCATTTGCGAAGCACTGGGGGAGGTCGTTCGTATTCTCGTGCTCTCCTTCCTTTGAGAATGTTATCATATGGCAGGTACGAGCTCGTTTTCAAGCTCGATGCCGATCTAGACTTTCCTTCACAGTGTAGGTTGCTCTTGCCTCATTCTTTCATGGCGAGACTACCCTCCAACTGTTGGATAGAGCAATCCTGCCTTACTGATACTAATCCTCAACCCAGTCTTTGAAGGTGAAGAAGTCTTCAAGAGGATGTCCCATTATTCGGTGGTAGGAGCAATAATCCGGGTGATGGACCTCGTTCATCTGTTTGGGGTATCGAGACTCCGGGAGCGTCATCATTTGATGCTTTATGACAAGGTTGAATATTTTCCTTATCTTTTTTTGATGGAAAGAGTACTCCCGACCCATCTTCTTCATAAAAGACAGGTTCCAGCTAACTTTTTCTCGCTCGCATGTTTTCTTGGATCTGCTTCGCTATCTTTGAATGCCGTCCCCGTTCTTGATCTTGTTGTTTCCTTTATGTCGGGCTTTTCCTTTGCCATGAGAGTGCACAACGGGCTGACGGTGAGAGGCATCGTCATCTTCCGTAGCCTGTTGAATGAAACGTTGCGTCTTGGCTTTCTCGTAAATGGCCATTTCACGGTTATGGTCATCCCGAACCTTTCGACCCGCTTCTCTTATTAGCTTGTCAATCTATTCTTTGAATGAAGGGCTTGGTATTCTTACGGCGGGATCTCGCTTTGGTTCGACATCAAAGCCATCTGGAAATGCATTCGTTTCTCCACCGGAATTATTTATGACATGGCAGCCATGGAATCGCTCCCTTTTATTGGACCGAACGTATCCAAGGCCGGTCATCTCCATTCTCCCATTGGCCATATTCCGCCGAGTCCCGGGAATGTCCCAAATCTTGTTATAGAACTAGGCTTGTCAAGCAGTCTGTTTGAAGGGTACGCCTTGGCGTCTCAATAGCCTTTTCAGTCCCTCTGTGTAGTATCTGGGCAGACGGATTGGTTGAAGCCTGTCGAGCGCACGTTCGGTACCGTGCCATACTTTTTTCTCCACTTTAGTCTCCGTGGATTGGTAGAAAAGGATCGCCTTCTCACCTCTTTGCTTAGGAGGGACGTAGAAGGTCTGCAGCTCTTGCATGTTGTACGTATCAAGTACATCAAGTTATTTGTAATGCCGCCTAGGGACCAGGGTAATTTGTAAACTCTGGTCAGCTCTAGCAAAGGTCTGCACTGGCGGGCGGACGGAGAATACTGCGTTGGCCTCATCCTCAGAGTCACTGCCAAAGACCAGCATAGGAGTAGATGGTTCTGGCCTATTGCCTTGGGGTTGTCCCGAGTAGACCATCTCTTCATCCTCTTCGGTATCGCTCCCGAATATCGGGATACTAGCGATGGCTTTTTGTTTATTCTTCGGTTTGCGACATCTTTCCATGTCTTCGAAGTCTGGTAAGAAGTACTTAGCGTCTTCATATTTGCGAACTTCATTTATGGAGAATGGGTTCAGCTCCCTTGTAACTGTGTACTCGAGGCCGTCCTTGAAGTACTTCATACACTGATGTTGTGTAGAAGGGATGATATTGTACTCATGTAACCAAGGCCTGCCGAGCAAAGCGTTGTAGCAAGTCTTGGCATCTATACCATGAAACTTGATGTCAGTGACGAGCAGCCCGAAGCATAATGTCAGTATTACAGACCCGAGCGTTTGTGATGACTGGGAGTCAAAACCGGAGATGGTAATTTTATCCCGAGCCAAGTGCTGAACGTTCATGCAAATCTCCTTCAGTACTCTTACACTGAGAAGGTTGACAGAGGACCTGTTGTCAACCAGGATCTTCCCTATCTTGATATCGTGACAATACCCGGTTATATACAGTGAACAGTTGTGCTCGCACGTTCTGAGAAGGAGGTCTTCATCGCTAAAGGTGATATCAGCCGTGTGGACTTCTTCCAGCTCATCCTTCATCTTTTCTTCCGTCAGGAAGGCTTGAAACTGGTTGGGCTCTTGTAACGCCTGGATCAGGGAATCTCGTGCCTCTTTAGATAGGAGAAGGGCGTCCAAAATACTCAATTGTGAGGGTATCTTCCTCAGATGTGCCAGTACATTGTAATCCACCTTGTTCTTTTTGGGCGGGTCCTTGGTTGTGAGCTCTTCGACGACTCTATCATCGAGGGCAATCTCCTCAAGGAATTTTTCCTTCCCTTTGTCTCTTTTGCCCGAACCTTTGTTTGAGTGTCCAAGATTCTTTTTAGGCAACGTACGGTTACACAGCTGAATATTCTCATAGTTCCTCATCTCTTCTTCTTTTTCAGAGGTGGATTCCTTGAAGAGAGGGCCGAGGGCCATTTCCTCGTCCGAATCGCTCCCGAAGGTAAGAACTTGGGACTTTCTTTCTGTTGGGATGACATCAACCATATGACAGTTACCGGCTGTTCCTTTATACTCATCTATCGTGCTTCTCTGCTCCCGACGGGTTTTGCGCTTTATTCGCTTAAAGTGTTGTCGATGGGCTACGTATCCCTGCCACCATTTCTTGAAGGCATTGCGCTCTTCGGTAGGGTGCATGACCTTGCGATGGTACAAGCAGTAGTTCAGATGTACGTCTAGTTCGTCGGGGCACGTACTCCCGGAATTATTTTCTTTGTAAGGTGAAAGCTTCATCCCATTGACAGAGCTTTGGAAAACTGCTTCCTTATCTTGATTCCGCTCTTGCTGGTGGCAAGGGTACTTTGATCCGGTTGAGATACTTTATGGCTTCTCATCACCAGAGCTTTTTCGTCCTGACACCGATACTTAGCCTTTTCGTAAATGGCCGCTTCACGTTCTCGATCAGCTTTGCTCTTTTGAAGAGCTTCGTTCAGTAGCTTGTCAATAAGGTCATCTAACGGTTCCATGGATTTTGGTTCTGGATTTGCCCCCAGTTTCTCTATGTCAGGAGCTTCTTTGTCATTTATCGATGAGTGAGAGATCATGTAGCAATTCGCTACATAATCCCCGGGTTCTTCCGAAGAATCGTCTCCTTCATCAATGTCGCTGTTTTTGTTCTCAAGAACACGCTTGAAGAACTCTTCTAATGTGACTGGGGTTTGCGCTTCTTGGTTGTATTCCTCCAGTGCGTCGATGTACTTTTTAGACCCGTATGATTGCCGTCGAGCTGCACGAGCTTCTTGGCCTTATTCTTTTTCTTTGAAGACTTCGGAGGCTTGGCCTGGAGGTTTTGTCCATTGTTACCAACTTATGGCGTTGGGCGCGGTTTCAGCATTCCGTCAATAATTTCAGGCTCCAGCGGGCTTTTCCACCTAATCGCCGAACATGCTTGAAGATCCTTCAACATTCTTTTAGTTTTAGCTGAAAGGACCACTTCCTACGGAGCTTCTCTTACAAATGAGCATGATGCCCCTGGAGTATCCACATTTTTAGGAGCGTGCTGTTGTGGCGGGTTTACATTCCAATTTTCGGACAGCGCGAACTTGCCCTGTTGGTATTGGTCTTCAATCCAGTTTTTGAAGACGTAGCAATCTTCGATTGGGTGGCCCAGTGGTAGGGGCAGTAATTAGGATTATTGATGTTGCCCGATTGCAGTGGGCGTCTCGGATCTGGCAGAGTGATGAGCCTGTTGTGTACCGCTAGTTTGAATAATCTTATCGTTTTATCCCGGGGGAACGAGTAAGGACGTCTCAACTTCTTTTCGAGGGCTCGCGGTCTGTTGTTTTGGCGAGCCACCGGCTTTAGGTCACTCAATTTTTGTTGAGCGTTGGTGACGAAGGTCGTTTTCCCTTTCCCCTTTTCATTCCGGAGATCCGTTTTTGAAGAGGACGACCTATGGCCCATCTGATCCATTTGGGCCAGCTTGTCAATCAAGGCCTGGAAGGTGGTCGGCTTGAAGAACATCATAAATTGGGATATAGTTGCCTGAGGGTCGAGGGTCCCCACGAACATGCCCACAGCAGGAGCTTCTTCTATACGTTGTTCACACTTCGACCATAGGTTCCGCCACCGAATTGCATACTGAACCCAGGTTTCTCCCGGCTTCACCCTGGCGTTGATTAATGCCGTGATCGGGGTGCGCTCGCTAGCGTTTACGAACCTTTGTGTAGACAATACCTCCATTTCTGTAAATGTCTTGATGGAATCATTCGGAAGCTCCGAATACCATTCAAATGCTGTCTCCGCCAAGCTGCCGACAAATTGGCGAAGCAATAGTTTGTCATTGCCCCCAGTATTACCGCACAAAACTCTGAATTGAGCAACGTGTTGGTGCGGATTGCCCGTCCCCTTAGGATCGTATATCCTGGCGGGTATTTTATTTGGTCGTACCAGCCTGGGTAAGGACGCCCAGTTCTATCGACCTGGCCTGCCGCTTCGTTCGCTTGATGAGCTTGTATTTGTTGAGCTATGTAGTCATCAAGGGTAGCTTTGTGTTAGTTATGTATATGCCCTAGAGGCCATTGTTGTACATTTGATGTATATTATAATGGATGCTTGGATATATATAGAGAGAACTTTCTTGCTCGATATGATAATATGCTATCTGGTTTTACTTTGTCTTAACATGTTGACTTCTATTGGTTTACCGTCATGCTCTTAAATGTTGAAAAAGCCCTTAGGATATGTACTCGACTACTGGGACTATGATGCAGATCATACTAGTGGGGCCAGGGTAGTCCAAGAGTACATCCTATAACTGTTCCTAGTCGAGGGTGTATCGAGACAGGGCATCGATACTCCAGAGTAGACTAGCGTATACGCATCTTGACCTATTTGATGGGCGATGGATGATCCCATATCCATCTGGTGTGGTGACACCAAAAATGGTGTACGGGTGCTCAGTGGAGACTGGGTACACTGAACGGACTCGCCGAGAACTCCTAGATGGTATTATACTTATCGTCAGATAGCAGTTCTCTGGTGACACTGGTACAGGTTAGTCTGTAGACCCGAGATCGTCATAGTCTTGTGTGATTCCCACTGTGCTTTGATTTCCACCTTACCACGTTCAAGAGGATGTGCAAAACTGTGGCTTTTGGGTACAGTCCCGAATCACATGGAGGTAATGAGCGATAGGAGGGGTTTCGTCTCTCCCGGTATTGGGGGTTGATGCTGCGCTGTGTTCGATTGGCTATAACTGGAAGTCCCTGGCCAGGGCTGTTATGGAGATATACTGGTAAGTGTTACCAGTAGTTTCTCGACCCGTTATGAGCCTCACATCGACACGACTTATCGGTTACCGGGGTCTGACGTTTACCACCCCTAGACTGGATATGCGACATATCAGAAGAAGAGACCGGACTGTACGGTAGTGTTACTGAATGGATTCATAGGAGAATGTACAGGCTTTCTTGTTGATCTTCTAATCGCTCAATACCCGGGTGGCTGTTTCGTTCAGCTGACATCTTGCAGCTTGTGGGTGTTTGATATGATCATCACCTACTGCCGGCGTATTGACGATTCTTTAGAGTCCTACACACAGGTTTCCTGGCTCAGGCAAAACGGAGTAGGAGCACATATGTGATATGTGGGGGACCGAGAATAATACGTGTATGTGATATCATATTCGATTCTCGCTATATGTGATATCGGCCGGGTATATGTGATATAGTCGGGTCATCGGATCAAGTGTTGATTCAATGAATAGATACATGTTATATTAGTCGGTTATCTGTAAAATAGCCGGATTATTAAATCAAGTGTTGATTTAATAATTTAATGTATAATTATATATGTGATATATTACATTACATTAACTAATATAAGCTTACTTATATGTTTCTTTTTCTTACTTGATGATACATTAATATATATGTGATATATGTTAATTGTATTATTTTCTTTTGTTACATTATATACTATATATATGATATATAATATTGTAACATGTTAGGGTTACAAATGCAACTAGAGTTTATGAGTTAAACCATGATTAGGGTTGGGATTAGGTTAGTTATTTTGGTTAATTCTTAATGATGGATTAAGTCATGGATAAGCTTTGAAGAAGCTTCATGAAGGTTGACTTAGTCCACCCTCATTAGATATTTGTCAAGATATTTGTTAATCTTACCCTAACCCTAACCTTTGGTTTATTCTCTATAAGGGTTAAGCATGACATGTTTAACCTTTGGTTGCATTTCTAACCTCAACAATAATTAATTCTTTCATCACACTTATCTTCTTCTTCCTCCTCACAAAAGCTTTCTAGCTTTTTGATTTGTGATGAATTAAAGTGAGAAATAGAAAACAAAAGAGAGCAAAATTCCTACTTCATCATCCTCATCTATTCTATCCACTTAGATTAGGGTGTTTGCTTCACTAATACCTAATTAGTGAAGTGAGAGCTTGGGTTTGTGTTTCCTCAAGGTAGATCATCTTGGATTTCGAAGACTTCAAGCAACATGCATCATTCACC
This sequence comes from Agapanthus africanus, assembly GCA_030015575.1. Lineage (NCBI taxonomy): Eukaryota > Viridiplantae > Streptophyta > Magnoliopsida > Asparagales > Amaryllidaceae > Agapanthus > Agapanthus africanus. Next base: position 73,041,417 of record CM057338.1, read on the forward strand.
TCATGGAGTCTCTCGAGAGTCCGGGAACTTGATGATCGCAGCGAAGGGACCTCAACTCGGAGCTTATGAAGTGAAGGAACGGACTATAAAGGATATAATCCGTAACTCTTAGAAGTAAAGTTGTTTACTTGTTCATTGTTAACTCTAATTCTCTAATTAAGATCCTTCCTTAGGTTGTTTGGCACTTGAAAAATTTAAACTTGGCATGTTTGATGCTTTGTAGAACCTTGTCCTAGTGCCTCATAACCTTACAGTGGTATCAGAGCCTAGCTAGAGCATTAGGCGTTGCGTAGGCGAAGTTAAAAGTCCGATCGAACCCCGAAAACCAAAATTAGACCCTCTCTCTGGAAATTTTTCAAAAAGTTGGATTTTTCCATGTTAAAAATATTCAGAAAATCATGCAGGGAATTCTATGGACACACCTGAAGAACGAAACCCTAACTCGTCTAAGTGACCGCGGATCCGCGGCCAAAACATGCTTTTAGCGGCGGATCCGCGATGTCACTTAAGAGGCTAGGGTCGGGCCCTTCAGCTGTAGGTCCGTAGGTATTAGGGCATACTTCTGGGAATTTTTAATTTTGCTTAAGTGTTGAGCTCTCTAGGAAATTTGGGAATTCGTTGCTTCAATCGAATTGTTTAACGTCGTCTAGCTTTCTGTAATGAAATACAATAATTGAAATCTACAAATTTGTTTGTTGCGTATAAACCTAACATTTCGGTTTCGGGGGTAATCGGAAATCTTGTTGAATTATCCGACTTATTTTGAAAAGTGTTTTCATGGGTGAGACCTAAATGCGAGCTTTATATTGCTAGGCATGAAATCTTAGATATGTGATGTCCTGGGTTTGTGTTGTCTAAGGGCAGTTACGATTCCAATTTTTATAGTTTTACATTTTCTTTTCTGCGACCAAAAGTGTAATATGTGGTGTATCGCCAGTTTCGGTGCTATATGTCAACGACAATTGGGATACGCATATTTACTTACGTTGATGATATGTGATATTATGTGTTGCTGTAATATGTTATATTGGATCGCCGCATTTTGAATAGCCGGGGTTTTATGTGAGATGAGGGTTTTTATTTTCATTCATGCAAAATTCGATGTATGTAATATTCTTTTATTGGGGCACTTCCGGGTTGAGGATGATGTCACCATTGTATATTATTTACCTTTCTGCATTAGGATAGACCCAAGAAGGAGAGCACAAGTAGCCGGGTTCTAGGGTCCAGTAGGAGGCTATCTCGAGGAGCCGAGATAGGGTCTCCTAACCCTAGAATTGGTAGGGTTTCTTGCCGCTCTCGTAGGGGTCTAAGGATGTGGGTTTGGCTATTCATCGCGACCGTGGAATCCATGTTTTATACAGGCTCAAAATAAAACACGGACCTCCTAGTATATCCAATATTTCATATGTTGTCTTCTGCTGCTGATATATTGTGATGTGATCATTCTATATGCATGAGACGAATGCTTTATTATTGTATATATTATATATAATAAATGTTGCTTATGTCTTACACCCGCGCTAGTCCCGCCCCGGTATGCCGTTAGTTAAGTAGCCTAACAGTGCATAACGGGACACTGTGGCGAATGTGGATGGCATAAGCGTACGCTGTATTTTCGTTTCTTCTGTGATGCTTAGGAAGCTTAAATGATGGGATTCATTAATGAGATTAATGAAAAGAAAATAAACCTAAAAGATGTTGTAGAATCAAATTTATAAAAAGGGTAGCTCTAGTTTTTGGTTTGCATAGCGGTATTCCTTGTAGAATATCCAGCACCTTATTCGATAAGAAAAGAGCCGAGATCGCTTCACCGGGAATAACATCTTTAGAAATACTAGAAGATGCCACAACTCACTCGGTTTTGTTTTTGATTGCTTTTGTAGTCTTTGCTTTGCATAGTGGTATTTGTGAAATATCCTGCACCTTATTCGATAAGGAAAGAGCCGAGATCCCTTCACCGGGAGTGACCTCTTTAGCAAAACTAGAAAAAGCCTCAGAAACACACCTTTTCAAAATCATTTATTTCTACAACGATATTAAGTTCATTACGCGAAAGGTTTTCTGAAAAACCTGTCGTAGCCCTCCGTCATTTCAGATAAAGACTAATTAGTATTCGTGCCGCGTTTTTTGGCCTTTGTCAAGGCGTAGTGTGCGGTAGCTGACTGGTACTTATCTGTTTAAAACATGAGATGCGATTGAATTAGGGTAGTCGTACGACCTTGTTGGCCATTGTCAAGGGTCGTGCGGGTGGGTTTAATTCAATCGGGAAATGACGGGTTGAACTTGACTAGCATCCTATGGTTTGTTGGCCTTTGTCAAGGTCATAGGGTGTTAGGGGTAAAAGCATTATCGGGAATTTCAAGTGTTGAAATTCGCAATAAGATTGTATACCTTCTATGAGATAGTTGGATCCCGATACTCACTGTGAGTAAAAGTTACTCCTGCGAGAGTTTTACACATGACAATTAGCCGATCAAGTAGGTGTCTAGAAAGGTGTTAACGGGGTCATGCCTCTGGGAAAACGAGGTCTATTTTAATTAGGTCCGTGCGAAAGCACGGGGAACCTCCCTCAAAGTACCAACACTGACCTGGCTGAAAGATTGGTGAACTTGTAAAGTGTAATTAATCCCGGCTAGTTTTACCTTTTAAGGTTTGAAGGAAGATTTGATAAAAGCAGTGGGAGCCATCCTGATTAGATAAGATAATAACCAATCTAATCTTGCAAGAGCATACGCTAAAGTGTTTTCTTCTCTCTTTCTCCAGGTAGCGACCATGTCAGGCCTTAATCAAGATAATAATATGGATGTATTGACCGAACCCGCTTATTATACTGAGCAGGGGAACGTTGGTCCCGTTCTTTCTTATAACTGCTATAAGACAGAGCAGGGAATAGGAGTATATCCGGATTCTCACACCGCCCAAACAAAGAATAAGCATATTGATGCATCTTCTTCAGGTATGTTAGTTATCGAGAACTGTTTCTTAGTTCACTCTACGTCCTGGGTATTAGATACCGGATCAGGATCTCACATATTTAATATGTTACATGGGCTAAAGAAAGGTAAAGAACTGGGAGAGGGTGATCATTCTGTAAGAGCAGGGAATGGTGCAAATGTTGCAGCTAAAGCAGTTGGCGAATATCACCTTGTGTTACCAAATGGTAATACAATAATTCTGAACGAATGCTATTACATTCCGACCCTGATATGTAATATTATATCAGTTTCTTTATTGAGTAAAGAAGGATATAATTTTGTAGTACAGGATAATGTTATGAACATATTCCTGAATCAAAAGTTGATTGGATCAGGTTCGTTAAATAAAGGCATATACGTTCTAAATCAAACCACGGTTCTTAATGTACAAAATACACACAAGAGGAAGAGTTCAGGAATGAACGAAGCCTTCTTGTGGCATTGTAGATTAGGTCATATCAATACAACACGACTAGCTAAGTTGCATAAGGATGGATATTTGAATCCGTTCGAATTTTCATCTTATGAAACTTGCCAGTCATGTTTCAAAGGAAAAATGACCAAAACTCCGTTTAGTGGACACGGATAAAGAGTTACAGAACTCTTGGGACTGATACATAGTGATGTATGTGGTCCCATGTCTACACATATTAGGAATGGTTCCTCATACTTCATTACATTCACTGACGATCTCTCATGATACGGACATGTGTTCCTGTTAAAACACAAGTCTGAAGCTTTTGAGAAATTCAGAGAATATAAGAACGAAGTAGAGAACCAAACGGGTAAAAGTATTAAGATCTTTCGATCTGATCGAGGAGGAGAATGCTTGATCAATGAGTTTCTGGACTATCTAAAAGAGAATGAGATTCTCTCTCAGCTTACTCCTCCGTATACACCACAGTACAACGGTGTATCGGAACGGAGGAATCGCACCCTATTAGATATGGTGTGCTCTATGATGAGCATTGCTGAGTTGCCTATTTCCTTTTGGGGCCATGCACTTGAGACAACAACATACCTATTGAATCAAGTTCCATCTAAATCTGTACCTACCACACCATATGAGATATGGAGTGGGAAGAGACCATATCTTAAACGAGTTAAGATATGGGATTGTCTGGCCTATGTCAAAAGGCAAAATCCGAACAAACTCGAGGCACGATCAGTTCTTTGTAAGCTTGTGGGATATCCTAAACTTTCACATGGATATCTTTTCTATCACAGCAAGGAACAAAAGGTGTTTATTTCTCGACATGCCACCTTTTTAGAAAAGGAATTTCTTACAAAAGAAATTAGTGGCAATGAGTTAGAGCTGGAAGAAGTTCCAGCAGCACAAACTACAACTGAAAATTTAGTGGAACCAGAGGATTCGATAGTTCCCGATGAACTCCAGCCTCTCCGCCGATCTAGTAGGGTTGCTCATCCACCTGAGAGATACTACGGTTTTCTCATTGATGGTGGAAGCAAGGATTGCATCATGGAAGATGATGACCCAAATAGCTCGAGCAGGCCATCACGAGTGGGGACTCAGTGAAATGGCTGGATGCAATGCGATCTGAGATGGAATCCATGTACACCAACAAAGTATGGACTTTAGAAGTTGCTCCTAAAGGGGTAAAACCCATTGGGAGCAAATGGATCTTTAAGAAGAAACTTGGTGTTGATGGAAAAGTTGAGACTTTCAAAGCTAGACTTGTTGCAAAGGGTTTTCGTCAACGACCAGGTGTGGATTATGACAAAACTTTTTCTCCAGTTGCTATGCTTAAGTCCATCCGGATCCTACTTGCCATTGCTGCATTCCATGACTATGAAATCTGGCAAATGGATGTTAAGATCGCCTTTCTAAATGGTGATTTAGAGGAGTGCGTGTACATGACTCAGCCAGAGGGCTTCGTAGACAGTGGGAGCAACGGAAAGGTGTGCAAGCTGCTTAAATCCATCTATGGGTTAAAGCAGGCGTCGCGGAGTTGGAACATCTGCTTTGATGTGGTAGTTAAAGAGTTTGACTTCATCAAGAACGTAGATGAACTTTGTATTTACAAGAAGGTGGCATAGAGTAAGGTTGTCTTCCTCGTATTGTACGCGGATGACATACTCTTGATAGGAAATGATGTTCCTATGCTGCACTCGGTCAAGCTCTTCTTATCATATAGATTCTCAATGAAAGATCTAGGTGATGCCTCCTGCATTTTGGGGATTAGGATCTATAGAGGTAGATCTAAACGGATACTGGGATTGTCCCAATCCAGATACATTGACACCATACTAAAGAGGTTTAGTATGGAAGAATCCAAGCGTAGGAATTTACCCACGATCTCTGGACTCACTCTCTCCAAAGAGATGTCTCCCAAGACTGATTTGGAGAGATCTCGCATGCAAGGGATACCTTATGCTTCGGCAATAGGCTCTATCATGTACGGGATGCTATGTACCAGACCCGATGTAGCATACTCACTAAGTGTAGTGAGTAGGTATCAAGCAGATCTAGGAGAGAGTCACCGGACAGCTGTGAAGAACATTCTCAAGTACTTGAGAAGGACTAAGGAGATGTTCTTGGTGTATGGTAACCGTGAACTCCAGGTGGTGTCCTTTACCGATTCAAGCTTTTAAAGTGATAAGGACGACTCTAAGTCGCACTCGGGATTTGTCTTTACCCTAAATGGAGGGGCGGTTTGTTGGAAGAGTTCTAAGCAAGAAACTGTGGCAGACTCGACGATGGAGGCTGAATACATCGCTGCCAACGATACTGCCAAAGAGCCTGTCTGGATGAAGAAGTTCATAACTGAACTTGGTGTGGTTCTGTCCATTGAACATCCAATTCCTTTGTATTGTGATAACAATGGAGCTGTGGTTTTGTCCAAGGAACCCAGGTCCCATCAGAGATCCAGACATATTCTGAGGCTGTATCACCTGATCCGGGAGATAGTTTATCGCCGAGAGATCGAGGTCAGGAGAGTTGACACGAAGGAAAACATTGCGGATCCACCCACAAAGGCCTTACCCCATATACAATTTGAGAGACTCTTCGGGATGTTGGGTATGAGATACTACAACAGCTGGCCTTAGTGTAAGTGGGAGATTGTTAGTTATCTATATGCCCTAGAGGCCATTGTTGTACATTTGATATATATTATAATGGATACTTGGATATATATAGAGATGACTTTCTTGCTCGATATGATAGTATGCTATCTGGTTTTACTTTGTCTTAACATGTTGACTTGTATTGGTTTACTGTCTTACTCTCACATGTTGATAAAGCCCTTAGGATATGTACTCGACTACTGGGACTATGATGCAGATTATACTAGTGGGGCCAGGGTAGTCCAAGAGTACATCTTATAACTGTTCCTAGTCGAGGGTGTACCGAGACATGGTATCGATACTCCAGAGTAGACTACCGTATACACATCTTGACCCATTTGATGGGCGATGGATGATCCCATATCCATCTGGTGTGGTGACACCAAAGATGGTGTACGGGTGCTCAGTGGAGACTGGGTACACTGAACGGACTCGCCGAGAACTCCTAGATGGTATTATACCTATCGTCAGATAGCAGTTCTCTGGTGACACTGGTACATGTTAGTCTGTAGACCCGAGATCGTTATAGAGTCTTGTGCGATTCCCATTGTGCTTTGATTTCCACCTTACCATGTTCAAGAGGATGTGCAAAACGGTGGATTTTGGGTACAGTCCCGAATCACATGGAGGCAATGAGCGATAGGAGGGGTTTCGTCTCTCCCGGTATTGGGGGTTGATGTTCCGATGTGCTCGATTGACTATAACTAGAAGTCCCTGGCCAGGGCTGTTATGGAGATATACTGGTAAGTGTTATCAGTAGTTTCTTGAGCCGTTATGAGCCTCACATCGACACGACTTATCGGTTACCGGGGTCTGACGTTTACCACCCCTAGACTGGATATGCGACATATCAGACGAAGAGACCAGACTGTACGGTAGTGTTACTGAATGGATTCACAGGAGAATGTACATGCTTACTTGTTGATCTTCTGATCGTTCAACACCCAGGTGTCTGTTACATTTAGCTGACCGCTTGAAACTTGTGGGTGTTTGATATGATCATCACCTACTGCCGGCGTATTGACGATTCTTTAGAGTCCTACACAGAGGTTTCCTGGCTCAGGCAAAACGGAGTAAAAGCACATATGTGATATGTGGGGGACCGAGAATAATACGTGTATGTGATACCGTATTCGATTCTCGCGATATATGATATCGGCCGGGTATATGTGATATAGCCGGGTTATCGGATCAAGTGTTGATTCAATGAATAGATACATGTTATATTAGTCGGTTATCTGTAAAATAGCCGGATTATTAAATCAAGTGTTGATTTAATAATTTAATGTATAATTATATATGTGATATATTACATTACATTAAATAATATAAGCTCACTTATATGATTCTTTTTCTCACTTGATGATACATTGATATATATGTGATATATGTTAATTGTATTATTTCCTTTTGTTACATTATATATTATATATGTGATATATAATATTGTAACATGTTAGGGTTACAAATGCAACTAGGGTTTATGAGTTAAACCATGATTAGGGTTGGGATTAGGTTAATTATTTTGGTTAATTCTTAATGATGGATTAAGTCATGGATAAGCTTTGAAGAAGCTTCATGAAGGTTGACTTAGTCCACCTTCTTTAGATATTTGTCAAGATATTTGTTAACCTTACCCTAACCCTAGCCTATGGTTTATTCTCTATAAGGGTTAAGCATGACATGCTTAACCCTTGGTTGCATTTCTAACCTCAACAATAATTAATTCTTTCATCACACTTATCTTCTTCTTCCTCCTCACAAAAGCGTTCTAGCTTTTTGATTTGTGATGAATTAAAGTGAGAAATAGAAAACAAAAGAGAGAAAAATTCCTACTTCATCATTCTCATCTATTCTAGCCACTTAGATTAGGGTGTTTGCTTTACTAATACCTAATTAGTGAAGTGAGAGTTTGAGTTTGTGTTTCCTCAAGGTAGATCGTCTTGGATTTCGAAGACTTCAAGAAACATGCATCATTCACCTCATGGAGCCTCTCGAGAGTCAGGGAACTTGATGATCGCAGCAAAGGGACCTCAACTTGGAGCTTATGAAGCGAAGGAACAGACTACAAAGGTTGTAATCCGTAACTCTTAGAAGTAAAGTTGTTTACTTGTTCATTGTTAACCCTAATTCTCTAGTTAAGATCCTTGCTTAGGTTTTTGGCACTTCAAAAATTTAAACATGGCATGTTTGATGATTTGTAGAACCTTGTCCTAGTGCCTCATAACCTTACACTTTGGAGATCGTCTCTTCCCTAGCTGCCAATAAAGCTGGAGGAGGGGTCGATGTCTCCATTCTGTCGTCTTCAATGATTATTGGAGGGTCTTCAGCTGGAGGATTCGGCTGGATCATCATCCTAACCATGTCTTGGAATAAAAGCGCCATCTGTTTTATATTAGCCACTTGTTCCACGGCCTCTTTATCTTTCTTTTCAAGGATCCTCCGTAGGAATTCGGTGTCGGTCTCCTGCTCCTGGCGTTGGTCCGACGATACTTCTGGGCTTTCTTTCTGCCCAGTGAGTGCGGCCATTCTTGTAAACATTTCCTGGAGCTTTTGTTGTTGCTCCTGAGCTTTCAGACCGTGTGGTCGATGACTCATGGAAGCACGACTATCCTCTTTTCCGGATACCATGTGAACGGTATGCATAACCATGCCCCCAGACTTGGGGCGTTTAGGTCCACTGCCTTTGATATTTGTCGCCGGCATGTGGATCTTCTCTGACCTTCTCCTCTTTTGGGAGGTCGAAGTTGAAGGGGCCGTTGCGGCAGGCATCCATGCAGATGATACCTTTCGTGGTATGGCCGATGGCTATGGTGGAGGGATGGTCCTCTTGCTGAGCCTTCGACTTTTTCAGCCGGCGAAAGTAATCTTTGTCAATTACAGAGTCTCGGACTTTCCGCCAAATTCTGTGGATCTTGGAGGACATCCACTGAGGAGGATGTTCCGGTTTCACCTGTGTTGTGTTTTCAACAGGCGGATGAGACTTCTTCAGTATGGCGGTTGAAGAGTACTTGCGCACCCTCCTGAGCAGCTTAAAGCTGTTCCCAGTTAGAACAGCAGCATCAATTTCAACCATTGGAGCTGATAGGGTAAGTCCAGAAAGGGAACTGCTCCCAGCCTTCCTTACTCGGCGCCAGTGGCGACGTCGAGCATGTCGTGCAGATGGGAATGGTTCAGTTACTGGAGTGGCTTCGTTATGCCCCCTACTCTGATGCGGTGTTGTTGGTGTCAGCCTGTCGAAAACCGATGTCCGCTGAGAGGGAACAGTCGATCTTGCAAAGGCCGACTTTTTGGCAGGGGAAGCATTTTTAACGACCTCGTCTGGAGCAGGAGTTGGTGTAGGGTTACTAGGCACTCTCACAAGGGTCTATAAGGCATCAACCATGCCCGATTTAAAATTTAGACGTGCCGAACAAGCCTAACAAGATCTTTAAACTAGAGATTAGGCGAAACAAAGCATGTTAAACACTTTAACATCTAAGAGTTTGGGATTACAACATTTGTAGTCCGGTCCTTCACTTCTAAAGCTCAGTGTTGAGGTCCGTTCGCTGCACTCATCGAGTTTCCGGACTCTAGAGAGGCTCCACGAAGAGAAAGATGCAAGCTTGCTTCCGATTTTCGATAGCTAAGATGATCTACCTTGAAGTTTTATAACACAAGCTCTCACTCACTAAATGAAGTGAACACCCTAATCTAAATGGCTAGGATAGATTAGGATGATGAAGTAGGATTTTAGCTCTCATTTGTTTTCATAATCTCACTCTAAATCATCACTAATGAAAAAGCTGGTAAGCTTTTCCATCAAGAACTTAAGAAAGAAGAAGAAGAATCCTTTTGTGATGAATAATGAAACTCTAGTGTATGGTTAGAAATGCAACCATGGTAGATAATGAGAAGGCTAACCATTGTAGAGACATAACTAGGGTTAAAGGGTTAGGTTGGGTTAAACAAATATCACAAAATATCCAAGTCAAAGTCAAAGCTTCAAGAAGCTTCTTGAAAGCTTCATGAAAGCTTAACCCTAATCCAAACCCTAACCATATTTATTCTCCACAAAACATGTTGCATTAATAACCCTAACATGTTACAATATTATATATCACATATACAATATTTATTGTAACAAAATAAAATAATACAATTAACATATATCGCATATATATCAATGTATTACCCGAGTGAGAAAAAGAATCTTTTAGTGAGCTTATATTAGTTAATGTAATTTAATATATCATATATATAATTATATATTAAATTATCGAATCAACACTTGATCCGATAATCTGGCTATTTCATAAATAACCGACTAATATAATCTGTATCAGTTCATCGAATCAACACTTGATCCGATGACCCGGCTATATCACATATACCCGGCCGATATCTCATATCGTGAGAATCTAATACGGTATCACATACACGTATTGTTCTCGGTCCCGCACATATCATATATGTGCTCCTACTCCGTTTTGCCTGAGCCAAGAAACCTCTGTGTAGGACTCTAAAGAATCGTCAATACGCCGGCAGTAGGTGATGATCATATCAAACACCCACAAGCTGCAAGCGATCAGCTAAACGTAACAGCCACCCAGGTATTGAGCGATCAGAAGATCAACAAGCAAGCCTGTATATTCTCCTGCGAATCCAATCAGTAACACTCCCGTACAGTCCGGTCTCTTCATCTGATATGTCGCATATCTCGCCTAGGGGTGGTAAACGTCAGACCCCAGTAGCTTGATAAGTCATGTCGATATGAGGTCTATAACAGTTCGAGAAACTACTGATAACACTTACCAGTAAATCTCAGCAACCCTGGCCAGGGATTTCCAGTTATAGCCAATCGAACACAGCACAACATCAACTCCCTATACCAGGTGAGACGAATCCCCTCCTATCGCTCATTGCCTCCATGTAATTCGGGACTGTACCCAAAAGCCACCTTTTTGCACGCCCTCTTAGACGTGGTATGATGGAAATCAAAGCACAGTGGGAATCACACAAGACTCTATGACAATCTCGGGTCTACAGACTAACCTGTACCAGTGTCACCTGAGAACTGCCATCTGACGTGAGGTATAATACCATCTGGGAGTTCTCGGCGAGTCCGTCCATTGTACCCAGTCTCCACTGAGCACCCGTATACCATCCTTGATGTCAAACATCGATGGATATGGGATCATCCATCGCCCATCATATGGGTCAAGATGCGTATACGCTAGGCTACTCTGGTGTATCGATGTCCTGTCTCGATACACCCTCGACTAGGAACAGTTATAGGATGTACTCGTTGACTACCGTGGCCCCACTAGTATGATCTCATCATAGTCCCAGTAGTCGAGTACATATCCTAAGGGCTTTATCAACATGTAACATAGAGACAATCAGAGTACATGTTAAGATAAAGAGCAACCAGATAGCGTACTATCATGTCGAGCAAGAAAGTCCTCCCTATATATGTCCAAGCATCCACTACAATATACATCGTATGTACAGTAATGGCCTCTAGGGCATACATATAACTAACTATTGGAACGACCGGTCTTGTGAAGACCGATCCCTTAAAAAGATAAGCCCCTTTGACGACTTCGTCTACCAGAGCTGGAATGGCTATCCGTTTCGGGATAACCCCTTCAGGTATCGCGGGCCTCTTCATGGGCCCACTTGAGCTTTGGGTCAACCTGTCGAAGACTGAGGCGGTATACTTGGACGACCCGTTGACAGGGGCCGTGGTAGTTGCAAGCCGATCGAAGACCGACTGCTTTGGAGCCTCCTGTGATGATATTGAAGCATTGAAGCTCATTGGCGGGAGCATGGTCCTGAAGAACAGTCCAGTGGTGGCCTGATCACCCGATCCACAGGCATTGCAAAGATAGAGGCCGCTTGGGGCCCATAAGTTACTCCTCCAGCAAGGACGGAGTGGGAGTTGTTGTTGCAATTGGTGCAGTTGGAAGACATCGATGTCATCTTCTCTTCTGTATCGAGCAAGACACCAAATCTTAGTACCTCGAATCCAGGGGAAACCATATTAAACCGCGATTCGTTCGTGAACACAACACATGAAGTGTGGAGTGAAAAGAGGAAAAGGTCCCACCGGGCGTGCCAGAATATGTTTACCGCCGAAAGATGGGAAAGACAAACGTCTTGCCTGCATTTGGGGGCAGATGCTATTTGGTTTTATCTGTCCACCTCTCCGAAGATGCCAAGTTGATTTATGGCACCGTGTATCGAAGGTTTAGACAGATGCGGCCGTTGTAGCAAACTTCGTCAGATCCCCCCTCGTTGTGAGGGGTTTTTGATTGTGGGGACGCTCTTCCCTGCAGGCGCATGCCCCTTCAGTTAATAACGTCACCGCGTAGCGATATCCACTTTTTCCTGCTCCAGAAGGTCACTTCGTGTTGTGTGTGTTTGTTTTATTTTTGGTTGCCCGTGGATTGTATACGGAGACTAATTTGTGTTGTTTCCCGTAGGGCGTGGATTAGTCCAAATCCGTATTTTCTTAGATTTGGGTTCGTTTTGATTTAAGGATCGATAACCTTGTTTGAGATTAAGATCGACTTAAATATTTGTTAAGGATACGTTAATCTGATATTGGACTAAGATCTACTTAACGGGGGTTCAGGATCATTTTTGATCCAACGAAATAGCATTTGGGCAATATCGTTTTAGTTTCAGGACGTTGCGGTCCACAGCTAGTTTAATGACATTATAGTCCACAGCTAGTTTAAGGACATTACGGTCCATTGGGGTATGCTCATAGGTTTGAGAGTGCATCCAAGAGCTGTTGGTTGTCAGGACCCTCTACTTCTCTGATATCGTTGAAGAATTACAATGACATGTATCAGAGGTGTGCAGAGATATACCCTTGAACCGAACTCCATATTGAAGGGAGAGATCATGGTGGAACGAATATCATTTTAGATGCCATGTGTCAGGGGATCATTGGTCATCTTTGGAACTGAGATCGATTCGGGGAGACTTGAGTATAGGAGGGCTCGGTTGATTGATGGTCAAAAGGTTTTGGCGTTGGGAGACTTGGCTAATTTGGGCTAAGGTTGGCCTCTCACAGTGTTAACACTGATATTTGCTTGGCGCTCACGTGCTCCCACGTGAGACTCATAAGTAGTGTTAAACACTGAAATTTGGAGCGCTCACGTGTGGCACCTGAAAATTGGGCGTTGCTTCTTTGGGTTTATTCCCTGTCTATACATATAAGTGTTAAATACTTAAATCTTGTAACCATCACGTGTGGACACGTAAGGCGCCCCCGGGCTGGGCACTGCCGCCTTTGGATTTATCTTCCTATTCTTTTCTAGGTGCTAAGCACTATTGGGGGTCACGTGGGATCATGTGAAGTGCCCCAAAATGGGAACTGTCTTCATTTATTCTCCTTTTCTTTTATAAGTGCTGAGCACTATTAGGGGTTACGTGGGATCACGTGACTCGATCTCAGTCATTTCTTTTTGGTCCTCAGAGGTGCTCACGTGGGAACACGTGATCTGTCGTTATAGCGTTGAACGCTAATATGCATGGAGCTCTTGATCTAAGTCTTGAGAATTTCAATTTCTTTGTTTTATAAGAATTAAATTCTTATACAGGGTTAAACCCTAGTTTTATTAGAGGAATTAAATTCCTATGTCTTTGGAAGAATTAAATTCTTCAAATCTAGTTCTTTCCTCTAAGTTTTGGGACTGCATAACAGAATCTCCCTGATGAGAATTAAATTCTCAATTTATGGGGAGATCTGTTTCTGCAGACCTCAACCAAAGGAAGAACTAAGTTTTTTAGAAGAGTTAAACTCTTGTAAGAGGAGATAAAACGATCTCTAGGTCTTTTTTCTTACCTAGGGTTTCTTTTTCTTCAAAGAGAATTCCTCTTCTTTTTGTTTTTTTCAAATCTTATGAGGGGGGTATCCTTTTTTGTTCCTTTCAGTCTCGAGTCTTTTATATAGTAAAGATAAGTTTGTTGATTTAGTTAAGGAAATCTCTCATTGGGAGATTTTTTGATTGATTCGGCGATTTTATCCACCGTTGGATCTTTGATCCAGGGACTTCTGTTTTTTAGAAGATATTTTTCTTGTTTTTAACAAGATTGGGAAAATATTTTCCATGCAGAGGTTATTCTATAGTTTGGTGATTTTTAATCACCACTGGATCTTTAATCCATCGGTGCTCTGTTTTATAGAGCGTAATCTTTCTTGTTTAGAAAGATTAGGGAAATATTTTCCCATACAGAGTTTATTCTATAGCTTGGTGATTTTTAATCACCGTTGTATTTTTAATCCAACGGCGCTCTGTTTTACAGAGCGTAATCTTTCTTGTTTAGGAAGATCGGGGAAATATTTTCCCATACAGAGCTTATTCTGTAGCTTGGTGATTTTTAATCACCATTGGATTTTTAATCCAACGGTGCTCTGTTTTACAGAGCGTAATCTTTCTTGTTTAGAAAGATCTAAGGAAATATTTCCCAAATAGGGTTTTGATCCCTCCTATTCAGAATTTAATTCTATCGGCTCAGAAGGAATTAGGAACCCTCACGTGTAGCACGTGACCCCCATGGCATTAAACCGACTTGCTTATATGCAGCAGTCCCAGAGAAAGGCATCACGTGTTGGCACATGAGCTGATGTTCAGGAATATCACGTGTGACATGTGACCCCCACGAAGTTAAGCCCAATAAAGAGTATCACGTGCTGACACGTGAATTTCTCTGGCCTGTTATTTGTTTTAGGAAGGCGCTTAGATACTTTGTTAAGTGCAATACCTATAACCTCAGCTTCAAGGCGCATCACGTGTGGGCACGTGATGCGCCATTTGGGGAATTTTTCCCATCGCTTTTTGGTTCATTATTTATTTTTTATAAGGGAACAACCCCCAGGAGAACTTGATTCCAATAGTAGAGAGCTCTCTCCTTCCCCTGGTCATTCTCTTATGCCCATAGCACACCTAAAGAACCTTCAAGGGCTGTTGTGTACAGGATGAGGGGCTTTCCTTTGACTGGAGTGGTCAGTACCGGCGGGTTCTGCAGAACGTAAAGCGATGAGTTGAGCCTGAACTGGTATTGCTTGATTTCGTCTAGTGCGCTTTGGCATTTACGATCCCAAACGAATGGGGTCCCCTTCTTCATTAGATGACTGTAGGGGCAACATTTGCCGGAGAGGTTAGCTATGAACTGCCGAATATACGCGAGCTTTCTTTGGAGAGACCACAGTTGCTTGAGAGTTCTTGGCGAAGGCATTTCCATAATCTCCTTGATCTTTGACGGGTCTATTTCGATGCCCCGGTGTCGTACGATGAATCCTAAGAATTTGCCTGAGAAAATTCCAAACGCGCATTTCAGAGGGTTCATCTTCAGGTTATACTTCCGAAGGCGCTGGAACACTATCTTCAGATGCTCCTAGTGCTCCTCGTATAATTTGCTTTTTACCACGAGGTCATCAATATAACATTCGACAATCTCGTGTATGAGGTCATCAATGTTCTTTGTCATGGCCATCTGATTGGTGGCGCCGGCATTCTTCAGACCAAAGGGCATCACTTTGTAGCAGAATATGCCCAGCGGAGTCTGGAAAGCAGTGTGCTTTTGGTCTTTAGGATGCATCTTATTTGGTTGTACCATGAGAATCCGTCCATGAAGGAGAAGACTTCATGGGTGGATGTGTTATCGATCATCAGCTCGGTAACATGCACTGGGAAGTCATCCTTCGGCCGAGCTTTGTTGAGATCCCGAAAATCTACATAGATACGTACTATCCCATTTTTTTCCATTACTGGAACGATATTGGTGATCCAATCAGGGTATTGAACTTCTTGGATGAAGCCGGAGTCGATTAGCTTCTTGACTTCGGCATTGATACTCATCTCAATCTCGAGCCGCATTCTACTTGGCGCTTGTTTGACTGGCTTGATGTATAGCGATATTGCCAGTTTATGCACAGCCATCTTTGGATCTAATCCCGACATCTCGGAATAGTTCCATGCGAAACAGTCTTTATACTGTATAAGCACGTCTTTTAACGTGGCCACATGTTTCTCAGACAGCGGCTCATTGACGAACGTTGGCCTTGGGTCGTTTGCCGTCCCCAAGTCGATTTTTCTCAGGTTGTCTACTGTGGTGTGTATCCCATCTTCCAGCTCTTTTGGTGCTGGTTCAAATTCTGAGATCACCTCGTTCTCATCTTCATTTCTGAAGCACTGGGAGAGGTGTCCATATTCTCGTTCTCTCTCTCTTTTGAGAATGCTATCATATGGCAGGTACGAGCTTGTTTCCAAGCTCAATGCTGATCTAGACTTTCCCTCGTAGTGTAGATTGCTCTCGGTTTATGCTTTCGTGGCGGGGCTACCCTCCAACTGTCGGATAGAGAAAACCTGCCTTGCTGATACTGATCTTTAACCCAGTCTTTGAAGGTGAAGCGGTCTTCAAGAGGACGTCCCACTACTCAGTGGTAGGAGCAATAATCCGGGTAATGGACCTTGTTTATTTGTTCGGGGTATCGAGACTCCGGGAGCGTCATCATTTGATACTTCATGACAAGGATGAATATTTTCCTTATCTTGTCTCGAGGGAAAGAGTACTCCCGACCCATCTTCTTCATAAGAGACGGGTTCCAGCTAACTTTTTCTCGCTCGCGTGGCTTCTTGGATCCGCTTCGCTGTCTTTGAACGCCGTTCCTGTTCTTCACCTTGCTGTTGTTTCTACGTCGGGCTTTTTTCTTGTTATGAGAGCGCACAGTGGGCTGATGGTGAAAGGCAGCTTCGTCTTCTCCTTCCATAGCCTGCTGAATGATACGTTGCGTTCTGGCTTTCTCGTAAATGGCCATTTTGCGGCTATGGTCATCCCGAACCTTTTGACCCGCTTCTCCCATCAGCTTGTTAATCTGTTTTTCGAATGACGGGCTTGGTATTCTCACGGCGGGATCTCGCTCTGGTTCGACATCAATGCTTTCTCGCTTCTCCACTGGATTTATTTATGACATGGCAGCCATGGAACCGCTCCCGTTTCATGGACCGAACGTATCCAAGGCTAGTCGTCTCTATTCTTCCGTTGGGCATCTTCTGCTGAGTCCCGGGAACGTCCCAAATATTTTTATAGAACTGGACTTGTCGAGCAGTCTGTTTGAAGGGTACGCCTTGGCGTCTCAATAGCCTTTTCAGTCCTTCTACATAGTATTTGGACAGACGATTGATTGAAGCCCGTCGAGCGCAGGTTCGACACCTTGCTAGACTTCTTTCTCCCCTTTAGTCTTCGTGGGTTGGTAGAAAAGGATTGACTTTTCACCTTTTTACTTAGGAGGGACATAGAAGGTCTGCATCTCTTGCATGCTGTACGTATCAAGTGCATCAAGTTCTTTGTAATGCCGCTGCGAAACCTTGGTAATTTGTAAACTCTGGTCAGCTCGAGCAAAGGTCTGCATTGGCGGGCGGACGGAGAACACTGCGTTAGCCTCGTCCTCAGAGTCACTTCCAAAGACCAAAATGGGAGTAGATGGTCCTGGCCTGTTGCCTTGGAGTTGTCCCGTGTAGACCATCTCTTCATCCTCCTCGGTATCGCTCCCAAATATCGAGATAGTGGCGATGGCTTTTTGTTTATTCTTCGGTTTGCGACATCTTTCCATGTCTTCGAAGTCTGGTAAGAAGTACTTGGTATCTTCGTATTTGCGGACTTCATTTACGGAGAATGGGTTCAGCTCCCCTGTAACTGTGTACTTGGGGCCGTCCTTGAAGTAATTCATACATTGATGTTGTGTAGATGGGATGATATTGTATTCATGTAACCAAGGCCTACCGAGCAAAGTATTGTAGCAAGTCTTAGCGTCGATGGCGTGAAACTCGATGTCAGTGACGAGCATCCCGAAGCGTAATGTCAATATTACGGATCCAAGCATCCGTGATGACTGCGAGTCGAACCCGGAGATAGTAATTTTGTCCCAAGCCAGGTGTTGAACATTCATGCAAATCTCCTTCAACACTCTCACATTGAGAAGGTTGACGGAGGACCCGTTGTCAACCAGAATCTTCCCTATCTTGATGTCGTGGCAGTACCCAGTGACATAGAGAGGACGATTGTGCTCGCACATTCCGAAGAGGAGATCTTCATCGCCAAATGTGATGTCATCTGTATGAACCTCTGCCAGCTCGTCTTTCATCTTTTCTTCCGTAAGGAAAGCGTGGAACTGATCGGGCTCTTGTAACGCCTTGATCAAGGAATCTCGTGCCTCTTTAGACAGAAGAAGGGCATCCAAAATACTTAATTGTGAGCGTATCTTTCTCAGATGTGCCAGGACATTGTAATCCACGTTGTTCTTCTTGGATGGGTCCTTGGCTGTGAGCTCTTCGACGACTCTATCATCGAGGGCAATCTCCTTAGGGACTTTTTCCTTCCCTTTGTCTCTTTTACACGAACCTTTGTTTGAGGGTCCGAGATTTTTTTCAAGCAACGTACGGTTACACAGCTGAATGTTCTCACAGTTCCTCATCTCTTCTTCCTTTCCAGGGGTGGATTCCTTGAAGAGAGGGCCGAGGGCCGTTTCCTCGTCCGAATCGCTCCCGAAGGTATGAACTTAAGATTTCCCTTTCGTCGAACTGGTGTCAACCATATGACAGTTGCCAGCCGTTCCTTCACGCTCGTCCGTCGCGCTTCTTTGTTCCCGACGGACTTTGCGCTTCATTCGCTTGAAGTGTTGTTGATAGGCAACATATCCTTGCCACCACTTCTTGAAGGCATTGCACTCTTCGATAGGGTGTGTGACCTTACGATGGTATAAGCAGTAGTTTGGATGTACATTTGCTTCGTCGAAGAACGTACTCCCGGGAGTATTTCCTTCTGAAGGTGGCGGCTTCATTCCCATTGACAGAGCTTTGGCGAACTGCTTCCCTACCTTGATTCTTCTCTTGCTGGTGGCAGGCGCGCTTTGATCCGGTTGGGGTACTTTATAACTTCTCATTACCGGGGATTCTTCAACTTGACACCGACGCTTAA
This sequence comes from Agapanthus africanus, assembly GCA_030015575.1. Taxonomy (NCBI): domain Eukaryota; kingdom Viridiplantae; phylum Streptophyta; class Magnoliopsida; order Asparagales; family Amaryllidaceae; genus Agapanthus; species Agapanthus africanus. Next base: position 73,060,457 of record CM057338.1, read on the forward strand.
CCTTTTCGTATATGGCCGCTTCACATCCTCGGTCAGCTTTGCTTTTTTGGAGGGCTTCGTTCAGGAGCTTGTTGATCAGGTCATCTGACGGTTCCATGGATTTTGGTTCTGGATCTGCCCCCAGTTTCTCTACGTCAGGAGCTTCTTTACCATTTATCGGCGAGTGAGAGATCATGTGGCAACTTGCCACATAATCCTCGGGTTCTTCTGAAGAATCGTCTCCTTCATCAATACCACTGTTTCCGTTCTCAAGAACATGCTTGAAGAATTCTTTCAGTGTGACTGGGGTCCGTGCTTTTTGGTTGTATTCCTCCAGTGCGTTGATGTATTTTTGCAGACCCATACGATTGCTGTTGAGCTGCACGGGCTTCTTGGCCTTTTTCTTTTTCTTTGAAGACGTCGGAGGCTTGGCCTGGAGGTTTTGCCCATCGTTACCAACTTTCGGCGTTGGGCGCAGTTTCAACATTCCATCAATAATCTCAGGCTCCAGCGGGCTTTTCCACTTAATCGTCGGACATGCTTGAAGATCCTTCAGCATTCTTTTAGTTTTAGCCGAAAGGACAACTTTCCATGGAGCTTCCTCTACAAATGGGCATGATGCCGCTGGCGTATCTTCCATTTTAGAAGTGTGCTGTTGTGGCGGGTTTACCTTCCAGTTTTCGGACAGCGCGAACTTGCCCTGTTGGTACTGGTCTTCAACCCAGCTTTTGAAGACGTAGCAATCTTCGATTGGGTGGCCCACTATTCGGTGGTAGGGACAGTAATTGGGATTGTTGACGTCGCACGGTTGTAGTGGGCGTCTTGGATCCGGCAGAGTGATGAGCCTGTTGCGCACCGCCAGTTCGAATAGTCTCCTCGTTTTATCCTGGGAGAACGACTAAAGACGTCTTAACTTTTCTTTGAGGGATCTTGGTTTGTTGTTTTGGCGAGCTACCGGTTTCGGGTCACTCGGTTGTTGTTGAGCGTTGGCGACGAAGGTCGCTTTCCCTTTGCCCTTTTCATCCCGAAGATCTGTCTTTGAAGAGGATGACCTATGGCCCATCTGGTCCATTTGGGCCAGTTTTTCAATCAAGGCCTGGAAGGTGGTCGGATTGAAGAACATCATAAACTGGGATATATTTGCTTGAGGATCAAGGATCCTCATGAACATGTCTACAGCAGGAGCTTCTTCTATGCGATGTTCACACTTTGACCATAGGTTACGCCACCGAATTGCGTATTGAACCCAGGTCTCTCCCGGCTTCACTCTGGCATTGATTAATGCCGTGATCGGGGTGCGCTCGCTTGCGCTTGCGAACCGCTGTGTGAACAGTAGTTCCATCTCCGTAAATGTCTTGACAGAGTCATTTGGGAGCTCGGAGTACCATTCAAATGCCGTCTTCGACAGCTGCCAACAAACTGGCGAAGCAACAGTTTGTCATCGCCCCCGGTATTACCGCACAAAGCTCTGAATTGAGCAACGTGTCGGTGCGGATTGCCCGTCCCCTTATACACATAGAATTTGGGGATCGTATATCCTGGCGGGTACTTAATTCGGTCGTACCATTCTGGATAAGGTTGCCCAGTTCTGACGACTTGGCCTGCCGCTTCATTCGCTTGATGAGCTCTATTTGTTGAGCTATATAGTCATCAAGGGTAGCTTTGGTGATTGTCTCTTCCGTGGCTGCTGATAAAGCCGGAGGAGGGTTTGATGTCTTCCCTCTGTCGTCTTCAATGATCATTGGAGGGTCTTCGGCTGGAGGATCCGGCTGGATCATCATTCCCACCATGTCTTGAAATAGAAGCGCCATTTGTTTTATATTAGCCTCTTGTTCCGCTGCCTCTTTGTCTTTCTTTTCAAGAACCTTCCGTAGGAATTCGGTGTCGATCTCCTGATCCTGGCGCTGCTCAGACGATACTTCTAGGCTTTCTTTCTGCCCAGTAAGTGCGGCCATACTCGTCAACTTCTCTTGGAGATTTTGTTGTTGCTCTTAAGCTTTTGTCACTGATCATGTGAGTGGTCGATGACCCATGGGAGTACGGCTTTCCTCTTTTCCTGAAGCTATGTATACCGTGAGTACTACCATGCCCCCAGACTTGGGGCGTTTGGGTCCACTGCCTTTGATCTTTGCTGCCGGTATGGGGATCTTCTCCGGCCTTCTCCTCTTGTGGGAGGTCGAGATTGAGGGGGCCGTTGCAGTAGGCACCCACGCAGATGATACCTTTCATGGTATGACTGAGGGACGGTCCTCCTCTTGCCGAGCCTTCGTTTTCTTCTGCCGGCGAGTGTAATCTTTGTCAATTATAGAGTCTTGGACTTTCCGCCAAACTCTGTGGATCTTGGAGGACAACCGCTGAGGAGGCTGTTCCGGCTTCACTTGTGTCATGCTTTCAGCAAGCGAAGGAGACTTCTTCAAGATGGCGGTTGGAGAGTTCTTGCGCACCCTCCTGAGGAGCTCGAAGCTGTTCCCAGTTGGAATAGCAGCGTCAATTTCCACCATTGGAGCTGGTGGAGTAAGTCCAAAGGGGGAACTTCCCCCAGCCTTCCTTACTCGGCGCTAGTGGCGACGTCGAGCATGTCGTGCAGATGGGAATGGTTCAGTTACGGGAGTGGTTCCGTCATGCCCCTTACTTTGATGAGAGGCTGTTGTTGGTGCCAACCTTTCGAAGACTGATGTCTGTTGAGAGGGAACGTTTAACCTGTCGAAGGCAGACTTTCTGGCAGGGGAAGCATTTTTAACGACCTCGCCTGTAGCAGGAGTTGCAACGGCTATTCTTGTGAAGACCGACTCTTTAATAGGAGAAGCCCCTTTGACGACTTCGTCTGCCGGAGCTGGAATGGCTATACGCTTCGGGATAACCCTTTCGGGTATCGTGAGCATCTTTGCCGGCCCACTCGAGCTTAGGCTCAACCTGTTGAAGACTAAGGCGGTAGACTTGGATGACCCGTTGAGAGGGGCAGTGGTGGTTGCGAGCCGATCAATGACCGACTTCTTTGGAGCCTCTTGTGATGGCATTGAGGCATTGAAGCTTACTGGCGGGAGCATGGTCCTAAAAAATAGTCCAGTGGTGGCCTGAGTCACCTGTTCCATCGGCATTGCAAAGATGGAGACCGCTTGGGGCCCATAAGTCACTCCTCCAACACTTAAACCGGGAAGACAAACGTCTTCCCTGCATTTGGGGGAAGATGCTTTTTGGTTTTATCTGTCCACCTCTCCGAAGATACCAAGTTGATTTATGGCACCGTGTATCAAAGGTTTAGACAGATGCGGCCGTTGTAGCAGACTTCGTCAGATTCCCCCTCGTTGTGAGGGGTTTTTTGATTGTGGGGACGCTCTTCCTTGCAGGCGCAAGCCCCTGCAGTTAATTACGTTACCGCATCGCGGTAACCACTTTCTTCTGCTCCAGAAGGTCACTTTATGTCGTATGTGTTTGTTTTATTTTTGGTTGCCCGTGGATTGTATATGGAGACTAATTTGTGTTGTCGCTCGTAAGGCGTGGATTAGTCCAAATCCGTATTTTCTTAGATTTGGGTTTGGTTTGATTTAAGGATCGTTAATCTTGTTTTGGGATTAACATCAACTTAAATGTTTGTTGAGGATACGTTAGTCTTACTTTAGACTAAGATCTACTCAGCATGATTTTGGGATCATTCTGACCCAACAAAAGAGCATTTAGTCTCTTGCTTTAGTTTAAGGACGTTACGGTCCATAGATTACCATTTTTGGTATGATGGTTTAGTTTAAGGACGTTGCGGTCCGCAGCTAGTTTAAGGACATTACGGTCCATTGGGGTATGCTCATAGGTTTGGGAGTGCATCCAAAAGCTGTTAGTTGTCGGGACCCTCCACCTCTCTGATATCGTTGAAGAATTACAATGACATGTATCAGAGGTGTGGAGAGATGTACCCTTGAACCGAACTCCAGATTGAAGGGAGAGATCATGGTGGAACGAACATCATTTTAGATGCCATGTATCAGGAGATCATTAGTCATCTTTGGAACTAATATCGATTTGGGGAGACCTGAGTATAGGAGGGCTCAGTTGATTGATGGTCAAAAGGTTTTGGCCTCGGGAGACTTGGCTAGTTTGGGCTAAGGTTGGTCTCTCACAGTATTAAACACTGATATTTGCTTGGCGCTCACGTACTCCCACGTGAGGCTCTAAAACAGCGTTAAACACTGCAATTTGGAGCGCTCACATATGGCACGTGAGGCACCCGAAAGTTGGTGTGGTGCCCTTGGGTTCAAATCCTCGTCTATACATATAAGTGTTAAACACTTAAATTTTGTGGCCATTACGTGTGGACACGTGAGGCACCCCCGAGTTGGGCACTGCCTCCTTTGGATTTATCCTCATCTTCTTTTCTAAGTGCTAAGCACTATTGGGGGTCACGTAGGATCACATGAGTCGCCCCAAAATGGGAACCGTCTTTGGGTTTATTGCCCTTTTCTTTTATAAGTGCTAAGCACTTGTCTTAAGGGGTCACGTGGGAACATGTGAGTCGATCTCAGTTGTTTTTTTATGCAGGGTTAAACCCTAGTTTTGTTAGAGGAATTAAATTCTTATATCTTTTGGAAGAATTAAATTCGTCAAACTTAGTTCTTTCTTCTATGTTTTGGGACCGCATGACAGAATCTTCCCGATAAGAATTAAATTCTCAACTTATGGGAAGATCTGCTTCTGCAGACCTCGACCAGAGGAAGAACTAAGTTTTGTTTTCGGAAGAGTTAAACTCTTGTAAGAGGAGATAAAATAATCTCTAGGTCTTCTTCTTTTTTACCTAGTGTTTCTTTTCTTTAAAGAGAACTCTTCTTCTTTTTTTTTTTGTTTATCAAATCTTATGGAGGGGGGGTCTCCTCCTTTTCTCCTTTCAGTTTTGGGTACTTTATATAGTAGAGGCAAGTTTGTTGATTTAGTTAAGGAAATCTCTCATTGAGAGATTTTTTAATTGATTCGGGGATTTTATTCACCGTTGGATTTTTGATCCAGGGACTTGTTTTTTAAAGAAGATATTTTTCTTGTTTTTAACAAGATTAGGAAAATATTTTCCCATACGGAGCTTATTCTGTAGTTTGGTGAATTTTAATCACCATTGGATCTTTAATCCAACGGTGCTCTGTTTTACAGAGCGTAATCTTTCTTGTTTAGAAAGATCAAGGAAATATTTTCCCATACAAAGCTTATTCTGTAGCTTGGTGATTTTTAATCATCATTGGATTTTTAATCCAACGGTGCTCTGTTTTACAGAGCATAATCTTTCTTGTTTAGAAAGATCGGGGAAATATTTTCCCTTACAGATCTTATTCTGTAGCTTGGTGAATTTTTAATCACCATTGGATTTTTAATCCAACGGTGCTCTGTTTTATAGAGCGTAATCTTTCTTATTTAAAAAGATCTAAGGAAATATTTCCCAAATAGGGTTTTGATCCATTTTATTTAGAATTTAATTCTATCAGCTTAGAAGGTGATTAGGAACCCTTACGTGTAGCACGTGACCCTCATAGCATTAAACTGGTTTGCTTATATGCAGCAGTCCCAGAGAAAGGCATCACGTGTTGGCACGTGAGCTAATGTTCAGGAATGCCACGTGTGGCACATGACCCCCACGAAGATAAGCCCAAAAAAGAGCATCCCGTGCTGATACGTGAGCTGCTCTGGCATGTTATTTGTTTTAGGAAGACGCCTATATACTTTGTATATAGATGCTCACGTGCCTGCATGTGAGGCTCAATTTCAGCCTTATTTGTTAAGCGCAATGCCTATAATTTTTGCTCTAAGACGCATTACGTGTGGGCACGTGATGCTCCATTTAGGGAATTTTTCCCATCGCTTATTATTTATTATTTATTTTTTATAAGGGAATAGTAACCCACTTAGCAAGATAAGCGATAAAAGACGATAAGTGTGTCTGCACTGCCACTATGCGTCCACGCGTCTCCAGCAAAGAACTAAGGCACAACGGGGGTGAGTTGCTAACTCAGTGAATAAACTAACATCCAACAGTTGAAATTGTAAGTATGACGAAATAGTGGTAAATGTAAACATCAGGTAGGCATGACATATGATAGCATATGGAAACATGAATATGTAACTATAATAACTGTATAAAACAACATAGTAATCTCGTCAAGTATTTCAAATCTCAATCATTTCCATAAACGATCCACTATTTTTCCGTGTCCAACACCGACACAAATCTTCAGTGTTTTTAGTAGGCATCGTTTCCCGAACGATCCTGTAATCAGCAACATCGGTCGGTATCCTGTAGATATCCGCCGTGTTTCTCAAACTATCTCCGGTATCGAGTGTCCTCACTAGGCTCCCCGCCTCTAATGCGGCTTTCTTACCCCTCGGTCTCGACCGGGTCCACCATATATCCGACTGTATATCCCTTCCCACTCAGTCTGGATAACGTGAAAATCCGTAACCGTATAGTCCCCCACTCGGTTCGGAATAAATCCAAATCATAAAAACAACTCATGGTGGACATATCACATCAATCCAAAAGACTGTCGAATATTGCCAATAGTGCATAAAAACCCAAAACAAGAAATCTCATAATCCAACATGTAAGATGATACAAGTAGTAGCAATGAAAGTGAGATATGATGTGTTAAAATAACAACAATAGTGCGTAACACTAATTATTAATAATACTAACAGTGTGCAATGGAGCATATGTAACATAGCAAGTTCTAAGCGTGTACGTGACATGTTAATTACCGATGAGGTGTGGTGTAACATGCAGGTATGTGCAAGTGCAAAATAACTCATCGGTAATAGTGCAAGTGTCCTAACAAGTGTTAAGCGAAAACAATTAATAAGTGTGGATGAACAATATGCAATGCTAGGTTTAATTATATAAACAATATGAATGGAAAATAATTGTAACATAACTTCTAGTTACGGGTGCTGTACGCCATCTATACAATGTCCCCGATAGATATTTAGTCTACTCACCGGAACAAGTCGTGATCTATTTGGATTCCATCAATCCCTTTCCCTTCCTTACTGCCTCCGAAGTCCCCGCGGTTAAACCTAACATTGAAAAGAACTTTCGTATACAAGTGGTTAAAATCCGATACGGCGAAAACGTGAAAGATAAAAGAACTTACATACGTAACGTTATACGTGAAAATATCATTAGTTATATAAAACCTAGGCTAACCTGAGCTACCCCCATATGGTTCGTTTTTTTGAAAACATGAATATGAAATATCCGTATCGTATTTTAAAATATAACCAAAAGTAAAGCAATTAGCTTCCAGATCTTATATACAGACTATATAAGAAAATCAAAATATATCAAATACCTTACATTACCTACAGAGGGCTACCCATAAAGAATCAACACCCAACTCACCCAAACAGCCGGCGGCGCCGGGAAAAATGAGGTCTTTGCCGGTCGACTTGTGAAGGAAAAAGTCTGAGTTTCTAGGGTACACTCTAGGCTAAATTATAAAGCTACTGTACTATTAGATTTAGTTATGAATTAGCAATAACACAACAGATACTAACAGAGCTAAGTTTTAACCAAAACACGATTTTTCCGATATTATACTTACAGAACTAAAAATTTAAGATATGGAAGGTTGAGGTTTATACCAAACAGGAAAGATTCCACTGAGCTAATCTCTCTAAGAGGTGCACAAAGATTTGAGAAGTCTAGCTTGAGGGATTGAATCAAGAAACACAAGGAACTTAGTTTTTCTTTTCTTTTTCCTAATGGAGGGTGTAGATCTTTTCTAAGCTAAGAGTATTTACAAGAATTATATTGTATGACAACCGAACAATTAAGGGAAATATGAATTGATAGAGGGAGGAGGAGGTGTCACCATGAAGAGGTGATGTGCATATGCACAAGGATAAGGTAGTGTCTTGAGGTGCCTTCCATGGTATGGTGTGGATGAGGTTCACTTTAGCCTTAACTATTGATCAACATAATAGCACATAAACCCCCCCACAACTCCATATCTCACAAAGAATTAACACTTTCCACAAAACCCCTCATGACAACTAAAGTTACCTAAACAATTTACTCTCTTTACTTAAATACTCTAGCCACATATAAAAAGTCTTTTTAGAAAAAAAAATTTAATTACATTTTTTTAAATAAATAAAATAAAATAATTAATTATCTAAAATATTCCAAAACGTAACAATATCACCCCTTAAGAAAATTCGGTCCCCGAATTTAAAACTTAAGCATACTTACCTTCAAAAAGATGCGGGAATTTCTTCCGTATCGCATCCTCGGTCTCCCAAGTGACTTCTTCGTTATTTGGTCTTTGCCATAGAACCTTTACAGATGGAAGTACCCTTGATATCTGTTTCTTCGCCTGTTAGTCAAGAATAGCTACCGGCTGCTCATTGCAAGATAAATCACGCTCAAGCAGTATAGTCTGATGCTGGATAGGGTGAAAATGATCGTGAAGGTACTTGCGAAGCATAGACACGTGGAATATAGGATGCACATCGGGAAAACTTGGCAGAAGTGCTACACGATAAGCTATAGTACCCACCCTCTCAAGAATCTCATAGGGTCCGACATATCTGGGACAGAGCATCCCCTTTTTCCCGAATCGCATCACACCCTTCATCGGAGAGACACGGAGGAACACATGATCTCCCACATTGAACTCGAGTCTATGGCGACGACGATCGGCATAAGACTTCTGTCTGCTCTGATCCTATTCTGAATCATCTGGACCTTCTCAGTAGTCTCCTAGACCAACTGAGGCCCAAGGAGTCTGCTCTCACTCAGCTCGGTCCAACAGACTGGCGACCGACACTTCCTCGCATACAAAGCCTCAAAAGGTGCCATCTGAATCATCTCCTGAAAACTGTTATTGTAGGAGAACTCTATCAAAGGCAAGTGATGATCTCAACTGCCACCAAAATCGAGCACGGATGCTCGAAGCATATTCTCGAGAGTTTTTATAGTTCGCTCTGACTGACCATCGGTCTGCGGATGGAAAGCTGTACCGAAACTCAAACGGATACCCAAAACCTCCTGAAATTTCTGCCAAAGACGGCTGGTAAACAGGTGATGTAGGAACTCCGTGCAAATGCACAATCTCATCAATGTACAGCTGAGTATACTGAGCAAATCCGAAAGTGGTCTTCACTGGAATAAAGTGAGCCGCTTTCGTCAACCGGTCCACAATCACCCAAATGGAATCATACCCTCGACTGGACCTAGGTAGACCCACAACGAAATCCATGGAGATCTGCTTCCATTTCCATTTCGGAATGGGCAAAGGCTGCAACTCTCTTGCCGGTCTTTGATGCTCAGCCTTGATTTGCTGGCGAGTCAGGCACCTCAAAACGAAGTCCGAAACATCTCTCTTCATTCCTTCCCACTAGTAGATATCTCTCAAATCATGATACATCTTGGTGGAACCTAGATGAACGCTGTATGCTGACTGATGTGCCTGCTCTAGGATCTCGCGTCTCAGCCCCTCGGAATCTGGTACACATAGACAACTTTAGTTGAAGTTGAAAAAGCAGGGGTCAATCTCGGATGAGACAAAAGAACCAGCAGAAGATGACCCGGCTGTGGCGACTGTGTCATTCACTTCAAACTCTGAATCTCTACCCTGCCGAACATGCTTCAAAATCTCAGATAAATAAGCATCGTCGGGCTGTGCCTCACTGATACTGTCAAGCAGATGTGGTCGAGCATGAACATGGGCAAACTGTCCACCTACAGAGGTATACTCAAACTGTATACCATCGTCGCACAAAATCTGCCAATCAACATCCAACTGCCTCTGAACCGAACCCAAATATGACAAGCTTACCCAAGGTCTCCTACTCAACGCGTCAGCTACTACATTTGCATTGCCCGGATGATAAAGAATCTCACAGTCGTAATCTTTGACCAGCTCCATCCAGCGATGCTGTCTCAAATTCAAATCCCGCTGCTGGAATATGTACTTCAGACTTTTGTGGTCTGTAAAGATCTGACACGATTCTCCATATAAATAATGTCTCCAAATCTTCAGTGCAAAGACTACCGCGGCCATCTCCAAATCGTGGGCCGGGTAGTTCTGCTCATGTTTCTTCAGCTGTCGATAAGTATAAGCAATAACTCTGCCGTGCTGCATCAACAAGCAACCTAAGCCAACATGAGACTAATCACAATAAACCGCAAATCCGCCTGAGCCTGAAGGTAAAGATAGAACGGCGCAGTCGTTAGACGAGTCTTCAACTGCTGAAAACTCTGCTTGCATCCCTCAGTCCAAAGAAAAAAAACTCTCTTTCGGATCAAACTGGTCATAGGTGCTGCAATACGAGAGAAGTCCTGTACAAAGCGACGATAATAACCTGCGAAACCCAAAAAGCTACGAATCTCAGTCACTGACACGGGTCTGGGCCAATGCTGTACTGCCTCAATCTTATTTGGATCAACTTGCATCCCATCTATTGTAACAATATGACCCAAGAATTCCACCCTGTCAAGCCAGAAATCGCACTTTGAGAATTTGGCGAACAACTGATGCTCTCTCAAAGTCTGTAATGCAACCCTCAAGTGCTGCTCGTGTTCCTTTCGACTCCTAGAGTAGATCAAAATATCATCTATGAAAACAATGATAAACTGATCGAGGAACGGCTTGAAGATCCGGTTCATCAAATCCATGAACGCTGTCGGTGCATTGGTGAGTCCGAACGACATCACCAGGAACTCATAATGCCCGTAGCGCGTCCGGAAGGAATTCTTCGAAACGTCATCATTCCGGACTCTCAATTGATGATACCTGGACCGCAAATAAATCTTCGAGAAATAGCCGGCCCCCTGCAGCTGATCGAACAAGTCGTTAATATGAGGTAATGGATACCTATTTCGCACCGTTACTCGATTCAGCTGCTTATAGTCGATACACAATCTCATGCTGCCGTCCTTCTTCTTAACGAACAGGACCGAAGCTCCCCACGACGATACACTCGGACGAACGAGTCCTCTATCAAGAAATTCCTGTAACCGACTCTTGAGCTCTTTCAGCTCCGTCGGGGCCATCCGATAGGGCGGTATAGAAATAGGCCTCGCACCAGGAATCAAGTCAATATAGAACTCAATATCGCACTCTGGCGGCAACCCTGGTAACTCAGCAGGAAACACATCAGGAAATTCTCGTATGATCGGAACCTGGTCTAACGGGACCTCAGCGGCCATATCCTGAACAAACGCTAAGAAACCATGACACCCCTTCCTCAAGAGCCATCTAGCACTAAGGGCAGAAATTAGGTTGGCAGGAGTAACACTGTAGTCTCCTTACACAACAAACATTGGCTCACTTGGAAAACAAAATCTGACCGCTTTTCCCCGGCAATCAACGTAAGCATGACAAGCGGCCAACCAATCCATACAGAGAAGTACGTCAAAATCTAGCATATCGAGAAGAATCAAGTCGACTAATGAATCTCTATCACCAATACGTATGGAATATGACCTGAATACGCGTCGGGCTACAAAAGAATCTCCCACTAGAGTAATCACAATAAGCGATATCTCTAATAACGAAGAATCTCTCCCCAAAGAAAGTGCAAAGTGAGCAGATACGTATGAGTGCGTAGAACCGGGATCAAATAAAATATGCACATCTTAGGAACATACGGAAAGAGTACCTGTCACAACTGCATTGGATGCCTGGGCATCCTGGGGAGTCAAAACGAAAACCCGAGTCTGACCCTTACCAACATCCTGACACCCTCTCCATCGACCTCCTCGTCCCTTCTGAGTACGTCCGGCAAAACCATGGCCTTACGGTGCGACTGTCTGGCGTATAGTAGCAGCTGGTGGAGGAGGTAATGCCATCGAAGTAGAAGGTGGAGGGGGTAAAGCAGCCTGCGGAACGACAGTCCCTCCATGACGTCTACATTCTCTAGCCTAATTCCCTGGATGCCCGCAAATGAAACATGTAGACGGCGGCCTCTGCTCCTCGGGGTACGAGCTATAAATGTGGCCCTGAGCCCAACCTCGACCACTACCATGTCCCGAAATGAACTTGTCATGACCTCGGCCAAACTGTCTGGTAACTAACCCAATATGTCTGGCCCTCTTCGATTCTGGAACAATCGTCATCTCGTTCATACGCTTCTCCACTCGAATCGCTGTGTCCATGGCCCATGCATAAGTATCGAAGTGCTGGGAGCCCATAGCAAGGAACAACTGTGTATCCAGGCTCCTCACAAATCTCTTCACCCTGAGTTCATCCGTGGGAACTAAGTATGGAGCATAGTATGACAACTGGGTAAACTGCAAATCGTAATCTGCCACAGACATATCTGCAGATTTCCGCAATGCCTCAAAACTACTGGCTCTAGAGTCTCTCACGCTATGCGGAAGGAATCTAGCAAGGAAAACCTCAGAAAACTCTATCCATGACATTGGAGGAAGATCTGCTGCTCGCCCTCTCTCCATCGACTCACACTATGTCTGGGCAAGTCCCTCTAACAGAAAACTGGTCAGCTCCATCAGCCTCGTATCCGAACATCTCAAGGACTTACTAATCCTAACCATCCTATTAAGAAATGACTGGAGATCCTCTGGCGTGTCTGTCCCTGTGAACACCGGAGGTCTCAACCTCATGAACTCCGGGAGTGATACCTCCATAAACCTCGAGACTACAGGTGCGACTGTCTGCACGGGCTATACAACGGGCTCTACAATTGTCAATGCCTGATCTTGTCTCTGAACAAAGGTGGCATAGCTAATTGCCCCATCATCTGCTGTAAGCCCAACATGCCCTCCTCCAGTCTAGTCAGTCTATCGACAAGAGGAGGATCAACATGTCCCTGTGCCGTTGGGATGTCCTGTTGGTCAGTCGCCGTAACTGGCGGATCTGTCTGAGCTGCATCCCTGGCTGCGGCTCGCCTAGCATGCGTGGCCATGGCAACTGGAACAAGAAACGAGAATTGATAAGGTGTATGAACAGGAACAACAATAATAGAGAATCAAAGGTAGGATTAATCAAGATATACATCCTAAGGTCACTTTGGCGAGGTATCGTATCGTAAATATGCCGCGGAACATATGTACGGTACATTACTCATCCTAAGTTATCTACTCCATCAAACCAAGGGTCAATCTAAATAACGAAATTTTATGCCTAAAAACTCTAAAGTCACTTCTAAGTTCCGTAAGGTTAATCCTAAGCTCTGATACTAACTTTGTTATGACCCGAATTTGGCGCGTGACCGGTACTTAGATTGTATGACATCTAAAGATGCCAACACAATCTGAGTAAGCCAAAAACCAAGATCAAAAACCTGTTTGCGGAAATAAGAAAGCACATTTTTAAAAGTAAAAAGGATGAGGTCGCATATCGAATGGTTTTTAAAATGAAATCTAATTAACTGGTTCTAGTATTGAAAATTTCGACAGCACCTCCTTTGTAATTTTTAATAAAAGCAGTTACATAAACGTTTAATAAAGTGGCATCCCTAATTGGGAGTAAAATCAACGCCAATCGGCGGAAAGAACCCACACAATAACAATACGACGCTCAAAGCGAAGAATCACATACATAAATTAAAGAAAGCATAAGCTAACATAACTAGTCGATCTCACTCAATCGAATCAAAACATATACAAGTATGCCTCGTTCTAAGCCAAAATATACAGGGTCTGATGGATTGATACTAGATCCAAAATACATATACCAAAAATATGCGGTTACTAAATATGTAACCCACCTAGTAAGATAAGCGATAAAAGCCGATAAGTGTGTCCGCGCTGCCGTTATGCGTCCACGCGTCACCTACAAGGAACCAAGGCATAACGGGGGTGAGTTGCTAACTCAGTGAATAAATTAACATCCAAAAGTTGAAATTGTAAGCATGACGAAATAGTGATAAAAGTAAATAGCAAGTAGGCAAGATATATGATAGCATATGGAAACATGAATATGTATGTAACATTTCAGAAAATATAAAATATTATTTTTGGGAATTTAATATTAAAATAATATTTTTCCCGAAAACTGCCCGATTTGCGAAATTGGGGTTTTCGAAAAAGGGTATAAATATATACCAATAATTATGAAATAAATAGAAATTAAAATGTTTTATTCATTTAATAATATAATTTTAGGATTTGGCATTTTAAAAATTTATTATATGCAGTTTTGATAAAAACCTGATTAGTGCACTGCTAATCGCGATTAAGCCAAATCCGCATTTTCTACAGCTTTTCATGGCTAGTGCACCATGACATGTTACATGTTATTTCATGGTGTGTTTTATGTTAGGGTTGGGCTTTTGGATGAGAAAAGAAAGAAAAGAAAAGAGAAATGATTGGAGAGAAAGTCAAAAGGGAACATAATGATGAGATAAGCATGTTAGGAGAGAGAATGAGAGTGAGAAAGTGAGAGAGAGGGAGAGAGTGCTGCCATTTGTTCCCCCCCACCATTTTCTTCTTCTTCCTCTTCCTCATCTCCCTCCATCTTCTACCCTCTTGATCCATCCCAAAAACCTTGCCAAAACCCTATACCCCTTCACAAAAAATGATCACCTCCTCACCCTTATCTCAATAAATCAAGAAAATTGAGATTTTGACAGCCTTGAGGAGCTAGGGTTTTTCTTGGGTTGCCCAAGTGAGGTAATTTCATCACCCTTAGTATAGTATTTCATTCACTTTACCTTTCATGCAAGTTTAGAGGTGAAATTGTGATGTTTAATGAGCTTTGGGAAACCCTAGTAAAGGGTTTGAGTGTTGTTTGAAAATTGGTGATGTTGTGGCTGTTAACTAGACTTGGGTGCTGTTTAATGACCTGGACCAGAGCTTAGGAACCCCAAAACACGGATTTAGAAACCCCGACATCGGATAAATGTGTGAATTGTGAGGGTATTTTGGAATCTGGAGCAACCCGGGGACACTAGAAATGATTTTGCAATTACTGGGAGTCGTGCAGGCACCTAGAAAGCTACCACCAAGACCTGAGCCCCATCCCCTGTACCCAGGCCATAAATTTATTCAATCTGGCCGCAATTTGCGGCCATGGTAGGTTAGAATTGATCCGTATTTGTTCTGGGGTCCCTTTAGATGTAAATTAGGCCCTCCATATATGCAGAATTGACCAATTTGGCTTAGGGTAAAATCTGGGAGCACATTGGGGTGTTTTTGGCTAGGATTTCCGTATTTTGAAATGTTAATTCTTGATATTTGGATTTGTATTTGGTTTTTGGATGTTTGTACATCGACAACAGGGGTTGGTTGATTGTTTTTGCATGTGTAGACCATAGGTTCTAACCTATGAGCGCACCGTGCGCCGTATCGGTTTTTCGGATTCGATTTTAATACGCATTGCGACTGTTGATTATTGTAGGTACCTTCGCATGGATTACAAGGCGACGGAGCGTGGCGTCATCGACTTCGGCAAGCAAGAAGCAATGTGAGTGGATCTATATCCACGGGGGAAGTCGGGTGGATGGCATATAGCACCCCCACAAAGTTTTGATGGAAAACCGATTTACAGAATATGGTTAGGAAACCTAGATTAGGAAACTAGGGTTAGAATGAAGATAGCTATGAGACCATATTAGAAACTAGTGGATAGTTAGAAGTGATATGTTACTACAACATAGGATGACGTTTAGTGATATTGCCGTTTAGTGTACTGTAGGACTAGATAGTCGATGTAGATGCGTCATCCGAACCCTAGCTTTTTCTAAACCGAAGAATCGTATGTATCTTTTAAATATATAGCTTGAGGGATGTTATGGATTTTCAAATGATATCTTTTTCTTAAAAACACCGTAACCCCTATTTGCAAAACTACGATTCACTTCCTTAAGAAAAATCTGATTGTATGGTTCGGGTGTGTTTGTTAGATTAGATACTTATACTTAGTAGAGATTGAATGTTTATGTAAATTCGATTTGATGTGTGATATAAATGCGATGAAGGAATATAAGACGGATATGATGATATGTTGGTATACGGATGCGAGTCGATCGAGATGATTTATACCCTGCCGGTCCCCTGATATAAGATTATTGCGGATGTGAACCGGGACATAGGTACACACACACACACACACATATATATAGAATGTTGTGAATTGAGAATGATAGGCCGTACGCGATATTAGGCCGTACCCTCATTTGTCGTATAGGATGATAGGATCCCTATTAGCTTAATGCCGCCGTACGATGATTTTCCGTGCGTGATGTGTTTGACTTGATGATTGATCCATACCCTTGACTAGAGGATGACGTACGATGGATTATATCGTGCGTGCCATTGTTAGGCTGAATGCCGATTGATAGATTCACCGATTCGATCATATTAGATATGTATACCTTATAGCTCCTAGCTGACGATTTACCTTATGATGCATTCATGTTATTCATATTGCCTTGCTTATACCTGTGATAGTACACCTGCACCATTATCGATGATGCGTATGTTACACACATACAGACTGTAAGCTCACACACTTCATCATCGATAATTGCCATGCCACTACACAGTAGGATTGCTGCATCATAATATGACTTTTTGCATAACCTGCTTGCGCACATACACATTGTATATCCACATTGTTGCATATATACATTGATATATTCATACTTGCGCACATACACATTGTATATCCACATTGGTGCACATATACATTGATTTATTCATACTTGCGTACATACACATTGTATATCCACATTGGTGCACATATACATTGATATATTCATACTTGCGCACATACACATTGTATATCCACATTGGTGCACATATACATTGATATATTCATACTTGCACACATACACATTGTATATCCATATTGGTGCACACATACATTGGTACATCTATACTTGCGCATATACATATTGCACCTACATAGATAACTGGTTTTAATTGGAAATTGGGAACCGCATGTTATATTTTAAAAACTGGAATCATTTAAAAGAGCGGTTTTCCTTTAATATGTCATATCATTGTTCCATGTTGCATGATATATTGATATTCTTACATTTCTGTTATATGTCGTACATCATGCTCTATGATTTTTACGCATTGAGATATGCTGTTTTCATGAGATTACTGGATTTGAGAACCGTGGATATTTTAAAAGAGATTATGTGTTGTTTTAAAAACCCGGTTTCTCTTGATATGATATTTCTGTGCGTCCACCATGAGTTTTCTCGGTTCATGAGAGCTTGTGTGAGTATACCCGATTCGAGGAGTGGTAGGCACCATCTCCAGGTACATGATGGACCCGGTGAGGTACCCTGGGGCAAGAAGACTCGTATATGTTAGACGGTGAGCCCGGCAGGGAAGCACTACCTACCGGTGATACTTTTTAGACTCGGCGGTTATCCGGAGGATACCGACCGGAGTAGCGAGATGGATATGTGGGTCGACCAGGGTGTGCGGCACCTGAGGGCCGATCTGAGGATGCGGCGCCTGAGATATATGAGGATTTACGTGTTGATGCTGGACACGGTTTTCATGATGTTTCGAGTGTTGATGCTGGAAATTCAGGTTCCATGATTTTGAGGCGTCGTGAGGGACACATGTTGATTTATATCCTCACATTTTCATGCATATGCTTTTATGATATTTACATGCATGATGTTGTTGTGTCAGTGGTTGACACGTGGACGAGATCCACATGCATACATACATTGATTATATGGGTGGAAAAGATCCACATGCATACATACATTGATTATATGGGTGGACGAGATCCATATGCATACATGCATTGATTATTACTGTTGGATGTTATCTGCATGCATATAGACCTTGACTACCTTGTTGGCACATATACAGACCCGGTCACCCTAGATATCATAGTATTACCTTTATGATATAGTTGACTTAGGAGTCGTTGTTTATTCGATTTCTATCTGTTGATATTTTTCTACTCACGAGTTGGCAACTCACCCCCGTTGTGCCACAGTTCTTACAGGTTGACCGCTTGGATCAGTAGCGGCTTCGCTGGCACACGGTTGCATTCGGGTGTTTTGCATTGGTAGGTGGGATATTTGTATCATACCCACTCTTGTATCTATATTTCATATTGTATCTAGTTATCTCCATCAATCAAAAGTTGTAAATTGTATAAGTGATGAGACTTAGTGAGACTTATAGTTGCGAGATTTGAGCGATGGGTTTTATATTCACTTTTGGGGTTATATCTTGCTCATTTCTTTATCTTTTTGTGGTGAACTTCACCGTTGGGCGTCGTATACTTATTTATATTGTATTGCGTGGTTGTGATCCGCCGTTTGGCGAAGAGCTAGCTCCCTCTTGGGGATGCCATTATTTTTATGATGTATTTGTGGTTTTGGATCAAAATATACAAAGGAGGTGCTGCCAAAATTTTTAAAAAGACGAAACATGTTTTCAAACTAGTAAATTTCACTTGCATCATTCATGTTCCTTTTCTATGCATTAAGAAAACTTGATTTCATATACCTTTATTTCAAAACCCCACCTCCTTTATTTTTCTAAAAGGTTTAGATTTCTGGGTTTCTGCTTACTTAAATTCCGTTATGCCTTTAGATGTTGCGTGATTCAAGTGCTGGTCACGAGCTAATATTTCGTGTCGTGACAAAGTTGGTATCAGAGCGCTAGGTTTAACCTTTGTTCGAGTCTACGTTTGACTATGTGGAGTCTAGGGCGGGTATGTATTTCGGAACCTAGGCTTGACCTTACGGAACTTAGACTTGAACGGGGGGGGGGGAGGGTATTAGACCCGAACTTTCGTTTCATAGGCTGACCCTGATTGATGGAGTAGGTAGTTTGAGTATAGTGACGTACCGTACGTATGTTCCGCGGCATATTTACGATACGATACTCCATTTAAGAAACCTTAGGATGTACATATTTTTGAGACTTATGATTCTCTTCATACCCATGATTATACATCCATTTGAGATTCTCGATTCTATTCGTTTCCATGATCATACTCTCATTGATGCTGTTCCTTCTTATGATCATGTATCCATTTTGGATCTATCGTTCCTTTCATGCCTTGATATGTTTTTATCGATACTCGATTGAGATTGCTGTCACCATAGTTTGAGCGCAGTTTGAGCTGCTGCTAGTGTTGCGGTCAGGGCGAGCTCGTCTGGTACGAGGGCTGACCATTGTGTTTTCTGGTGACATAGGAACGTCTCAAGTTAGTATTTTGTTGTGACCTCTTGTGGAGGCGAGTGCTTGGTTTTATACCGGATGATCGGGCCATTGTTAGAGCTGCCAGTTGTGAGGGGACTGTTGATGTACAGCATACCTCAGAGATTTTGATGTCGCCTACTGTGCAGACAGGTGACCCAGCTGTTGCTGAGATGATGGGATGTCGCTTCCAGAGCTTACGAGCTAAGAACGCCGGAGCGTCCAGGCAGAAATGCGACAGATGATAGCTAGTCTACTCCGATTTGAGAGACGAGGGTGATTCGTCAGATTGATGTGCTGACGCAGGCCCAGTTGAGTTGAAAATTTCCAGTGTGGAGAGTCTTACTCAGACCTAGAGCAGACCGATCCAGAGATGACCGCCGATGTATCGCCTTTCCTGGAGGATTGAGGCATTGTTTAGCATGCGGGCGAAGAATATTCACATGTTGTATAGGCGAAGCTAAAAGGTTCGAACGGGTGTCAGAAACCCATTTTTCCCAAGTTTAAAGTGTTCGGAGGAACATGCAGGTAATTCTGTGGACCCTCTAGAAGAATGAAACCCTAACTCGATATGATGACCATGGAACCACTTTGAACCTTAGGGTTTGTGGCAGTTTAGCGGTGCCATCATTGAGTCTTGGGTTTGCCCTTCTATGACTGGTCCAGAGGTGCTGTGGTATGTACAAGATATTTTTAGATTGCGCTCAGGTGTTGAGCCTTCGGGAAATTTTGGGACCTTGACGACTCGATCGAAAGGTTTGACGTCATCCGGATACCATGTGATAAGAGACCAGTAAGCTGACCAGCTTCATATAGAGGGCCTCACCCAGAGGCGTTGTGAGTTGATCGAGGACGGACGAGTATTGAGTATTCCTACGATGGTTGGGACGAGCTCCTGAGGACGTGTTCGGCCAGATATCTTCTACCGAGTGATGAAGATACCGAGTTCGTGACTTCGAGTCCGTGTGAGAGACTTCGGATTGACCGTGGCCGAGAACAGTTGCAGTGCGCAGATAGCATGGCGTGACGTCATAGTGGATGACGATAAAGACAAGTGGAACCAGGGGTTTGTGCGAGACGCTGACGAGCTATCATTACTCCCCGTTGAGACTAGAGACCTGATATGCTTACAGAGGCGTTGGGATATGGCCAGTTTCCGAGGAAATGTGTGCGGAACACGCAGATGTCCAGAAAACGAGAAAGGGTTATGTAAGAGTACCAGCCTCCATACAGTTCGGCATAGGCAAGATCGGAAGAGACCTCGAGCAGGATTCCTTCCAGGACACTGCTGCAATGAGATTTGCACCAAGGATTAGATGTGTCACGCGTGTTCAGAGGACCAGAGGCCGACGCCAGTAACGTGCTGCTTTACGAGTGGTTATGATGATTGACCGAGAGATGATCGGAGAAGTGCTAGAGCGGAATCATCCCCGTTAGCACACCTGACAGGGCCGATGAGCCGATGGATTGCGGGATTGGTAATCCACAGAGAGGATAAGGTCCAAGAGACAGAGGGCGCCAGTCCGTGAGCAGGAGGCGAACAGATGTTCTTGCCCTGCCAGTTTTAGGCGCACCGATTTATTTCTCGACATCGTAGGAGGTGTACCTCGATGTCCTTTGTTGCGATTTGCGTTTGTGATCCGAGTATCACGCTTATATCGCTTGGATTTGAGTTTTGATGACGAGTTTCCTGATATTGATTTCGTGCACCATGGTTGCACCTACTGGGTATTTACATTTTTGCGCATAGTTATCACACCTCATATATATTTTATACACCGTTATGTTGATTTGCGATTTGTGCATATCTATTACACTTGAGATTTGGTTTTGTGCCTTGGCTGCACATGTCTATGATTTCGTAGATTTCATACGGTGATTTGATTTTGTGCGTGTGGTACGCACTCGATTTGACTTTTGCACTCGGTATAGCTTATATGTGCTTGCAGTGCATTAATTTGTATTTTGTGCACGCAGGTGGACACGTTTACGATTTTATACACCTTGGTATACTCGGTGTTGCTTTTATGCGTTTGAGTTATTGATTGTATTTCGTGCAATTGCTGCACCAAATTCGTATTTTGCACATTAGTTGCACTAGATTTGCATTTCTTGCATTTGTTGCACCGGACGGGTATTTATGCGTTTGTCGCACTGAATTTATACTCCGTACCTTGGTTGCACCCGATTTATATCCTTGAGCATTCGTTTTACCAGATTTGTATTTTCGTGCGCGTTGGCACTTGCCGTTCGTTTTCGTGGATGCTATTGCACTATATGCTTTTACGGACCCGACGCGTTTTGGTTGGATTTTTGCGCATATTAGGCGCTTAATTTTGGATTTTGTGCGCATCGGATGCACTTGAGTGAGATTTTACTCGTGCATGTGGGTGCTTTTGATTTAGATTTCTTCCGTGCATATTGGATGCGATTTCACTCGTGCGGGACATATGCACTTGGGTTGGATTTTCGCGCATGTTGGGCGCATGATATGAGATGTGATTCTATGCACACCGGATGTATGGGATTGAGATTTTAGTGCACTTTAGATGCACTTGATATTGTTGTCGTGCACACCCGTTGCACTGGACAGATGCTTTCTTGCACACCCGTTGCACTTAGTTTACTTTTCGCACATTGGTAGCACTTGTGTTTGGATTTGATTTCCATGCGCACCAGACGCGTGTGATTATTGGATACGCCTTTTGAGGCTGATTTTGCTTTTGAGCACTTTGTTTTCATGTTGGGCACTATATTGTGTAGTAGCCAAACATGACTGATCTGAGGACAGTACCTGAGTACTTTGCATGCATTAAAAGATTACCAAAAGGGTTTTCAAGAGTAGCTATAGTCTCGCTATTTTCCTATGTTCCCGTGAGTGACACGAATGTTTATAAAGGAAAACCTTTTGTGATATTTTGAAAACGACGAAACGTGTATTTAAGAAAACATATATGGATATATATAATTATTTTAAAATGAGCGTCCGTCAGTTATGCCGTGAGTTACGTGTTCCCGCGGCGATTTAGAAAAGATTTTGCATGTATTTTATTCCAATTTTGGAGTTTTCAAAGATACGTACTATACACATATTATAATATTTGACTAGTGTATATTGGATTTCAGTAGTGGATTTCGAGATCTGCATTTCTATTGTAACTCCGAGGATATGCGTGCAAATCCGATGATTTGCGTGATGCTTGACGGAGTTGATTTTGAGTTTCGTACTCGTTTTCATGCGCACATGGCGCGTTGTGTTATTTCTGCGTTTTCCATGATTTCGGAGCCCCGTTGTTTTGAGCCGATTATTGAAATGTTTTAGATTTTGGTGGTTTAAATTTAAATTCGGGGACCGAATTTATTTAAGGGGGGAAGAATGTAATATTTCAGAAAATATAAAATATTATTTATGGGAATTTAATATTAAAATAATATTTTTCCCGAAAACTGCCCGATTTGCAAAATTGGGGTTTTCGAAAAAGGGTATAAATATATACCAATAATTATGAAATAAATAGAAATTAAAATTATTTATTCATTTAATAATATAATTTTAGGATTTGGCACTTTTAAAATTTATTATATGCAGTTTTGATAAAAACCCGATTAGTGCACTGCTAATCGCGATTAAGCCAAATCCGCATTTTCTACTGCTTTTCATGGCTAATGCACCATGACATGTTACATGTTATTTCATGGCGTGTTTTATGTTAGGGTTGGGCTTTTGGGTGAGAAAAGAAAGAAAAGAAAAGAGAAATGATTGGGGAGAAAGTCAAAAGGGGACGTAATGATGAGATAAGCATGTTAGGAGAGAGAATGAGAGTGAGAAAGTGAGAGAGAGGGAGAGAGTGCTGCCATTTGTTCCCCCCACCATTTTCTTCTTCTTTCTCTTTCTCATCTCCCTCCATCTTCTACCCTCTTGATCCACCCTAAAAACCTTGCCAAAACCCTATACCCCTTCACAAAAAATGATCACCTCCTCACCCTTATCGCAATGAACCAAGAAAATTGAGATTTTGACAGCCTTGAGGAGCTAGGATTTTTCTTGGGTTGCCCAAGTGAGGTAATTTCATCACCCTTAGCATAGTATTTCATTCACTTTACCTTTCATGCAAGTTTAGAGGTGAAATTGTGATGTTTAATGAGCTTTGGGAAACCCTAGTAAAGGGTTTGAGTGTTGTTTGAAAATTGGTGATATTGTGGCTGTTAACTAGACTTGGGTGCTATTTAATGACCTGGACCAGAGCTTAGGAACCCCAAAACACGGATTTAGAAACCCCGACATCGGATAAATGTGTGAATTGTGAGGGTATTTTGGAATCTGGAGCAACCCAGGGACACTAGAAATGATTTTGCAATTACTAGGAGTCGTGCAGGCACCTAGGAAGCTACCACCAAGACCTGAGCCCCATCCCCTGCACCCAGGACACAGATTTATTCAATCTGGCCGCAATTTGCGGCCAGGATAGGTTAGAATTGATCCGTATTTGTTCTGGGGTCCCTTTAGATGTAAATTAGGCCCTCCATATATGCAGAATTGACCAATTTGCCTTAGGGTAAAATCTGGGAGCACATTGGGGTGTTTTTGGCTAGGATTTCCGTATTTTGAAATGTTAAGTATTGATATTTAGATTTGTATTTGGTTGTTGGATGTTTGTACATCGACAATAGGGGTTGGTTGATTGTTTTTGCACGTGTAGGCCATAGGTTTTAACCTATGAGCGCACCGTGCGTCGTATCGGTTTTTCGGATTCGATTTTAATGCGCATTTCGACTGTTGATTATTGTAGGTACCTTCGCATGGATCACAAGGCGACGGAGCATGGTGTCATCGACTTCGGCAAGCAAGAAGCAAGGTGAGTGGATCTATATCCACGGGGGAAGTCGGGTGGATGTCGTATGGCACCCCTGCAAAGTTTTGATGGAAAACTGATTTACAGAATATGATTAGGAAACCTAGATTAGGAAACTAGGGTTAGAATGAAGATAGCTATGAGACCATATTAGAAATTAGAGGATAGTTAGAAGTGATATGTTACTACTATCATAGGATGACGTTTAGTGATATTGCCGTTTAGGGTACTGTAGGACTAGATAGTCGATGTAGATGCGTCATCCGAACCCTACCTTTTTCTAAACCGAAGAATCGTATGT
Organism: Agapanthus africanus; assembly: GCA_030015575.1. Taxonomy (NCBI): domain Eukaryota; kingdom Viridiplantae; phylum Streptophyta; class Magnoliopsida; order Asparagales; family Amaryllidaceae; genus Agapanthus; species Agapanthus africanus. The sequence continues at coordinate 73,084,713 of CM057338.1, forward strand.
ATCTTTTAAATATATACCTTGATGGATGTTATGGATTTTCAAATGATATCTTTTTCTTAAAAACACCGTAACCCCTATTTCCAAAACTACGATGCACTTCCTTAAGAAAAATCTGATTGTATGGTTCGGGTGTATTTGTTAGATTAGATACTTATACTTAGTAGAGATTGAATGTTTATGTAAATTCGACTTGATGTGTGATATAAATGCAATGAAGGAATATAAGACGGATATGATGATATATTGATATGATGATATGTTGGTATACGGATGCGAGTCGATCGAGATAATTTATACTCTGCCGGTCTCCTGATATAAGATTATTGCGGATGTGAACCGGGACATAGGTACACACACACACATACACACACACACATATATAGAATGTTGTGAATCAAGGATGATTGGCCGTACGTGATATTAGGCCGTACCCTCATTTGTCGTATAGGATGATAGGATCCCTATTAGCTTAATGCCGCCGTACGATAATTTTCCGTGCGTGATGTGTTTGACTTGATGATTGATCCATACCCTTGATTAGAGGATGACGTACGATAGATTATATCGTATGTGACATTGTTAGGCTGGATGCCGATTGATAGATTCACCGATTCGATCATGTTAGATATGTATACCTTATAGCTCCTAGCTGACGATTTACCTTATGATGCATTCATGTTATTCATATTTCCTTGCTTATACCTGTGATAGTACACCTGCACCATTATCGATGATGCGTATGTTACACGCACACAGATTGTAGGCTCACAAACTTTATCATCGATAATTGCCATGTCACTACACAGTAGGATTGCTGCATCATAATATGACTCTTTGCATAACCTGCTTGCGCACATACACATTGTATATCCACATTGGTGCACATATATATTGATATATTCATACTTGCGCACATACACATTGTATATCCACATTGGTGCACATATACATTGATATATTCATACCTGCGCACATACACATTGTATATCCACATTGGTGCACATATACATTGATATATTCATACTTGCGCACATACACATTGTATATCCACATTGGTGCACATATACATTGATATATTCATACTTGCGCACATACACATTGTTTATCCACATTGGTTCACATATACATTGATATATTCATACTTACACACATACACATTGTATATCCATATTGGTGCACACATACATTGGTACATCTATAATTGCGCATATACATATTGCTCCTACATAGATAACTGGTTTTAATTGGAAATTGGGAACCGTATGTTATATTTTAAAAACTGGAATCATTTAAAAGAGCGGTTTTCTCTTAATATGTCATATCACTATTCCATGTTGCATTATATATTGATATGCTTATATTTCTATTATATGTCGCATACATCACGCTCTATGATTTTTACGCATTGAGATATGCTGTTTTCATGAGATTTCTGGATTTGAGAACCGTGGATATTTTAAAAGAGATTATGTGTTGTTTTAAAAACCCGGTTTCTCTTGATATGATATTTCTGTGCGTCCACCATGAGTTTTCTCGGTTCATGAGAGCTTGTGTGAGTATACCCGATTCGAGGAGTGGTAGGCACCGTCTGCGGGTACATGGTTGACCTGGTGAGGTACCCCGGGGCAAGAAGACTCGTATATGTTAGACGGTGAGCCCGGCAGGGGAGCACTACCTACCGGTGATACTTTTTAGACTCGACGGTTATCCGGAGGATACCAACCGGAGTAGCGAGATGGATATGTGGGCCGACCAGGGTGTGCGGCGCCTGAGGGCCGATCTGAGGATGCGGCGCCTGAGATATATGAGGATTTACGTGTCGATGTTGGACACGGTTTTCATGATGTTTCGAGTGTCGATGTTGGACACTCAGGTTCCATGATTTTGAGGTGTCGAGCGGGACACTTGTTGATTTATATCCTCACATTTTCATGCATATGCTTTTATGATATTTACATGCATGATATTGTAACTATAATAACTGTATAAAACAACACAGAAATCTTGTCAAGTATTTCAAATCTCAATCATTTCCATAAACGATCCGCTATTTTTCCGTGTCCAACACCGACACAAATCTTCAGTGTTTTTAGCAGGCATCGTTCCCCGAACGATCCTGTCAATCAGCAACATCGGTCGGTATCCTCCAGATATTCGCCGTGTATCTTAAACTATCTCCGGTATCGAGTGTCCTCGCTAGGCTCCCCGCCTCTAATGCGGTTTTCTTGCCCCTCGGTCTCGACCGGGTCCACCATGTATCTGACTATATATCCCCCACCCAATCTGAATAATGTAAAAATCCATAACCGTATATCCCCCCACTCGGTTCGAAATAAATCCAAATCATAAAAACAACTCATGGTGGACATATTATATCAATCCAAAAGACTATCGAATATTGCCAATAGTGTATAAAAACTCAAAACAAGAAATCTCATAATCCAACATGTTTGATGATACAAGTAGTAGCAATCAAAGTGAGATATGATATGTGTCAAAAAAATAACAATAGTGTGTAACACTAATTATTAATAATACTAACAGTGTGCAATAGAGCCTATGTGACATAGCAAGTTCTAAGCGTGTACGTGACATGTTAATTACTGACGAGGTGTGGTGTAACATGTAGGTATGTGTAAGTGCAACATAACTCATCGGTAATAGTGCAAGTGTCCTAATAAGTGTTAAGCAACAACAATTAATAAGCATGGATGTACAATACACAATGCTAGGTTTAATTATATAAACAATATGAATGGAAAATAATTGTAACATAACTTCTAGTTACGGGCGCTGTACGCCATTTATACAATGTCCCCGATAGATGTTTAGTCTACTCACCGGAACAAGTCGCGATCTATTCGGATTCCATCAATCCCTTTCCCTTCCTTGCTGCTTCCGAAGTCCCCGCGGTTAAACCTAACATTGAAAAGAACTTTCGTATAAAAGCGGATAAAATCCGATACGGCGAAAACATGAAAGCTAAAAGAACTTACATACATAACGTTATACGTGAAAATATCGTGAGTTATATAAAACCTAGGCTAACCTGAGCTACCCCCATATGGTTCGTTTTTTGTGAAAACATGAAACGTGATACGAAATATCCGTATCGTACTTTAAAATATAACCAAAAGTAAGGCAATTAGCTTCCAGATTTTATATACAGACTATATAAGAAAATCAAAGTATACCAAATACCTTACATGATCTACAGAGAGCTACCCACAAAGAATCAACACCCAACTCACCCAAACAGCCGGCGGCGCTGGGAAAAATGAGGTCTTCGCCGGTCGACTTGTGAAGGAAAAAGTCCGGGTTTCTAAGGTACACTCTAGGCCAAATTATAAAGCTACTCTACTATAAGATTTAGTTATGGATTAGCAATAAGACGACATATACTAACAGAGCTAAGTTTTAACCAAATCACGATTTTTCCGATATCATAAACACTATACTTACAGAACTAAAAATTTAAGATATGGAAGGTTGAGGTTTATACCAAATAGGAAAGATTCCACTGAGCTAATCTCTCCAAGAGGTGCACAAAGATTTGAGAAGTCTAGTTTGAGGGATTGAATCAAGAAACACAAAGAACTTAGCTTTTCTTTTCTTTTTCCTAATGGAGGGTGGAGAGCTTTCCTAAGCTTAAGGGTTTTTACAAGAGTTATATTGTATGACAACTGAACAATTAAGAGAAATATGATTAGATAGAGGGAGGAGGAGGTGTCACCATGAAGAGGTGATGTGCATATGCACAAGGATGAGGTGGTAGCTTGAGGTGCCTCCCTTGATGTGGTGTGGATGAGGTTCACTTTAGCCTTAACCATAGATCAACACAATAGAAAATAAACCCCCCACAACTCCATATCTCACAAAGAATTAAAACTTTCCACAAAAACCCCTCATGACAACTAAAGTTGCTTAAACAATCTACTCTCTTTACTTAAATACCCTAGCAACATATAAAAAGTTTTTTTTAGATTTTTTTTTAAAATTACATTTTTTAAATGAATAAAATAAAATAATTAATTATCTAAAATATTCCAAAATGTTACACTATATGAATAAAAAAGTGCCTGTGTTTTATTATTCAGCAAATATTACAAATTTACAGTTTTACGGTATCCGTTCGTATTTGTACTGATAATCGTTTATCTAGTTGCATGCCGGAATATCATGATATCATTATACTACTATATCAGTACAACATGTTATCTAGTTTGCATTAATGGACGTATAGTTGTTATTACAGATAGATACATATGCATTCTGGCATCAGTTGTGTCTACCGTGTTCTGATATTGATTACTGTAGGGTGTTTTTCGTCACCCCATTGAGATGGAAATACGCATCGCTTGTCAGGCCCATTACAAATTCCCCCTGCCTGAGGTAGGCTGGGGTTTATTGATATTAGGGATCTGAATCTCCGGCAGCTGCGGACTAAGCTGCCATTAATTAACCTTCGCCTTTGGAGCGAAAGAACCTCCGATTGACGGGTCAAACTGGTCATGCAAACTCAATGTGCAGTGTGCGTATGTTGTGTTTTAAGGGAAATGAATTATTCTCTTTTATTTCATTATCATGTTGCCTTATATAGGCTTACAAATTTACCCATAGTCCCTTGGGATTTACAAAATGACATTTTGCCCATCCTATGCCTCATATGCTCATTTCTTTGGCACATGAGCCACGGGCTTTACAAAAATTTGATTTTACGTCCATTTTTCTTACATTTATTCACAAAAATTACATCAAAATTATTTATTACATAATTTTCATTTTGGCATGGGGGAGGTTAGCCGTGGAGATCGACTTGGACATGGGTCCACTTGACCTGGGCTTGGGCCCGTTTACTTGGGGTTGACTTTGACTTTGACTTGGTCAATCGGGGTGTAATTTTTGACTCCAACAAAGTGCCCCCCATCAATAAATGCACACCGCGTAAATGAATTGTGTGCATGAAATTGATGGATCTTGGAGTTGGATTTCGAGGTGGAATATCATTCCGGAGGCGGAGCATCATTCCGGGAGCATAATTTTAGGGATCGGAGCATAATTCCGAGTATCAGAGCATAATTCCGGGGACCGGTGCATAATTCCGAAGTGCGGAGCATAATTCCGGGGATCGGAACATAATTCCGACACAGGACATGTGTATCCTGAACCGAAGCTTAGTTCCAGCACAGGGCAACCATTCTGAATGAAATATAGCTCCGATGCAGAGGTTGATTCCGAGTCAAAGCATAATTCCGACAGGAAAGGCAGATACTCCGAGGCAAAGCATGATTTCAACACGAGGTACACTCTGAGACGAAGCATGATTCCGACACAGAGGTCAATTCCCAGGCGAAGCATAATTCCGGCGGGAAAAGTAGGTACTGCGAGGCGAAGCATGATTTCGACACGCGGTACACTCTGAAACAAAGCATGATTCCGCCGCAGAGGTTGTTGGTTAACTTGATTTCGAGACGGAGCATAATTCCGACGGGGAGGTCATGTTCATATCATAATTTTGCATTATTATATTCCCCATTCTTATTCATTTTACAAATAAACAGGTGCTTTTGATCCATGTCTGCTACATAGTTGCAGGTTACAGGTTCTCGGAATAAAACAGTGAAAATGATGAAAAGACGATACAAAAGTGAGACTACGACCAACAAATGGAAGAATCTTGATCACGCCTACAGTTTGAAGAATAAACGAAGATCAATGGACAATTTCACAAAGCAAAAAGACAGCGCAAGGTTCAAGACTTCGACACGAAGGAAACGGTAAAAGTCCACGACATTATGCACTGTGGAAAACTGGAAGAAAACTAGAAGACAATCTGAGAAACCAAGTGAAGAAACAAGAATCCAAATTTAACCAGAAGAAGCCCAGAAAGATTTAGCCCATGATCCCACAATATGGCCGCGGAACCGCGGCCAAACATGCCTTATGGCCGTGGATCCGCGGCCATATGGAGCACGTGTCGGTGCAATTTTGTGACGGTATGGCGTTGCGTTGACTAGGTTTCTCAGGAGTAATTTTGTAAATGCAGATATGTATCGAATGTAACCCTAGGGTTTCTATGATCTATAAATAGAAACCCTAATGCTCTTTTTTGGAGCATGCCTCTTCTTATTTCATCTATTCAGAATTTTAATTCGGTGTAAATGTTTGGAGAGAGCCATCAAATAAAGTAAGGTTTTTTATTTCATTGCCCTGGTTAACTTTCATTCTGCCTTAGTATAATTTTTATTATCTGCCCTAGTTAGATAGTTAGAACATGTTTATCAATTCCCTAATGAGTGAGTAATTCTTCACTTGTTAGGGTTAGGAATAGGGAAGGTTTGAGAGATGAAAATCTCTCACCCCTTTCTTGCCCATCATATATAATTAATAGGACTCCATGCATACATACACACACCGTTCCCTACGGCACCCTATCCCATGAGGTAGTGGTGATACCGTAGTTTAAAAGACCGGTTGCGTATGTTTTCCATGGAGGTTAGGGTAAGAATTAAGAAAGGAAGGACAAGAACCTAGAGGAAGAAACATCGTTTCTTCCCGATAGTACCAATCCCCTTTATTAATTGTTACCATAACACCTAATGAGATCTAAATTAGGGTATTGAAAGCGGTGGGAAATCTTTAATTTCTAAATTTAACCTAAACCTAACCCTAGCAAGATTCTAAATCCTAGTCTAAATCAACTTAGTTTTTATTGATAAACATCCCAACACCGTTTGGAATTAACTCGTTAGAACAATTAGAAAATACAAAAAATCCCTGTGGACCGACCCATACTCACCAGCTAGTTACCAAGCGACGCCGTTCTTGATTGCGAAAATTAATATTTTTGATTCATCTTTTAAAAAGCGCACACACGCATAATCTCATTTAAATCAAATGGCGCCGTTGCCGGGGATGGCGTAGTATTTTCTTTTTGCAATTTCGGGTTAATATAAAAATTGAAAAATCATAAAAACTGAAAAATAAAAAAAAATAATTTATCATCTTGTTATTCTTTGAAGGGTTTTCTTTTGAATTGTGCAGGATCGAAGAATGAATTCAGATCTGGAACAATCCAGAGAGCGAAACAGAAAACAGAAGATCTAAACAAACAGAGGAGTACCACAACAGAGAAAGAGAAGGGATTTTAGGATCTGAACCGCCAAGTCAACCGCGGAACCGCCGCGTTGACCCACTTTTGACCGCGGAACCGCCGCGCGGTGGTGACGTCATCATTTGAAATTTTCTCTGTAAGCTTCTTTTCTTCTTCTGAACCCCCAGATATCTCCTCCGTAAAAATTTCCTGCAGGATTCTTTGCGCAAAAACTTCTCGCCTTCTCCAATAACTTGATCTTGTGCAGGATTCTTTGCGCCGCTAAAAAATTGTTTGCAAGTGATTGATTGTGTTTACTGCTTTGCATATTTAAATTGACTTTAAGGGGCTTGAACACCAATCCAGATTGGGTGGGGATTTCATTACCCTTCGCAGGACCCCAAAAATCCCATAAAGTATATTGTATTGACCATCAAGTTAATTAAAAAAGATTAGACTCAGCCCTAAGGACTTCGCGCTCAATAGTACAAAGGAATAGTTGTAGGCATCGATCGTTGATATAAACCTGACTTTGTGGTGCCTAGGCTAGACAGGTATGAAAAGGTAACTTTAAAAGGCCGGTCTAACGGTGATTCGTGAGCGGATCCCTCCTTACTCTACTTGTGCTTACCTGGCCACAATTGGCGGTGAAGAGGCGGTTTGAGGTCCTCACATCTTGCCCTTTGGAACAGTTAGGAGCTGTCTAGCTGACCTAGGTGACCCTAGATCTAGGCTTGATTTATGCATTTGTGATTGGTTGAATGTGTGTCTAAGCCTTTTATTGAAAATCTTTTTACAAAAAGCTCCTCATAAAAAAAAACACAAAAAGGAAAATTTTTTACAAAAACTTGCCACTTGTCGCGAGAAATCCATTGCACCCCACTTGCACGTACATTCTTTTTCTTCTCTTTCTTACATCATGGGTACCCCACCTCACAAAACTCTTGCCGAACTTTGATACCCTCATCCAAACATTGCTTCCTACGCAAATTGTTTTGGTCGAATTACGGATGACCCCTTCATGCCCAAAATTTCTTTGAAAGATCGAATAGAACCGTCTAGGAGAAACAGTTGGACTCAGCAATCCACTTTGGATCAACCGTTTCAACCTTCACCACCTTCTTACGTTGATACTCCTTTCTCGAGCCTGTTGTAACTCCAAAACTCATGTCTATTGCTGAACATATTGAACAATCTCATAACCGATCTTTCACTCCTTTCAACACTTCCAGTTCTTGGGATCAACAATTCCATTCAACTTTTTATCCAAATGTTGATCCTACTCCTGTCCAACCATTCAATTCCTACCAGTCCTACCCGACTTCTGCACCTTCCCTAGACCTTGCTTCTACACAGCCATTTGGGAGTTTCCAGAATCCAAACAGCTCTGAATCTTTTACTGAAACCCCTTCACAACCAATGTCTAGTCTGGAGCAGTCGTTGGAATCTTACATTGCAGCAACAAACCAACAGATGAGGAATTTGGATGCGTACGTTGCCGCCCTTATGCAACCTAGTGACCCGGTAGCTAGTTTCCAACTAGCTCTAAAAATTGTTGGATATATATGCCCTAGAGGCCTACATTGTATAGGATGCTTGGGATATGTATGTACATGACAGTCTTGCTTGATATGATAGTACGCTATTTGGTTTGACTTTGTCTTAACGTATAATATATTTTACTTGGTATTTATATATATATGTTGATAAAGCCCATAGGGTGTTTGTCTGACTACCGGCGTTGTGATGGCAGTCATACTAGTGGGAGCTGGATAGTCAATAGGCACACCCTTAGATGTCCCTGGTCGCAGGAGTATCGAGATTGGGCATCGATACTCCGGAGTAGACTAGTGTATACATATCTAGACCCTGACGAGGGGCGATGGATTGGTCCCGCAACCATTGGTGGTGTTTACCTAAGATTGTATACAGATGCTCACTGGGTGTGAGTACACCGGACATGACTCGTCGAGAACTGACTGGATGGTATTATACCTAACGTCAGATAGCAGTTCTCAGGTGACATGTGTGCAGATAGTCCGTTGACTTAAGGTCATCATTTGTCTCGTGTGAGTTCCCACTGTGCTTTGATTGTTACCCTACCACGGCTCAAAGGAGTCGTGCAAACAGGTTTCAGTTGGGCACAGTCCCGAGCCACATGGAGGCAGTGAGCGACTGTTAGGGATTCGTCTCTCCCGGTATAGGGAGTTGATATCGCACTGTGGTCGTTTGGTCATTACCATAAGTCCCTGGCCAGGGCTGATTGAGAATTACTGATGGAAGGATCAGTAGATTCTCGGGTGGTCTTGAACCATACCGACACGACTTGTACGGTTATTAGGGGTCTGACGTCCACCACCTCCCTAGACCATACATGCGATACTCTTAGACGAGCATACCGGACTGCGCGGATATTGTCACAGACAGGCTCAGTAGGATTTCAGATGGGTTACCTCATCAGCTTTCTTATCGACAACTACCTGGGGACCGTTACGTACAGCTAGTGCCGCTTGCGGTCTGTGGTTAAACCCACTGCCAGCGTAGTAGTTGAGTCTTTAGAGTCCCACACAGAGATTTCCCAAACCCAGGCGAAAAAATATAGAGGTCGTATGGTTTTACGACAAAGGTTCGGACGCATACGTGTTTGAACGCACGTACGACATTCGGACAGTTTTTACTAGTCGGCTTTGGTTTAAGCCAGATTCTAGTATCAGGTTATTGGATTTATACAGTCTAAAGTTTTTCCGTGTTTTCACGGATGAGAGGGGCGTTCTCGTAATTTTCCGAGAAGCTTCTAGAAGGATGTGACATGAAGGGAGAGGTGGCATTTTCATTTATTGAATTAGTGACTCATTGTGAGTGATTCATCATGTCATTAATGCATCATTAATTGCTTAATGACTCACATGATGAATCACCCACTTGAATTAATGAAACATGATGAATAATCTCTTTTTATTCATTTCTTTTAATTCATTATGTTTCATATATATCAAGTGAGAAGCTTTTTCTTTATTTTTAATATATCATTATCATCTTCTCACTCTCTCTCTTCAAGTTCTCTCTCCTTCACCAAACCTAATCCTACCCTCATGAGTTGAGAACAAGGATTAGGAAAGACTAATTACTCCATAACCTATCTCTACATCACCTTAGCTACTCTATTTAGCAACTAGAGAAACTAAGTAACCTCAAGTTTAGAGGTTATAGCTTGGATTAGGGTTCTCGGGTGGATCGTCTATCACGGGAGAAAGCCGAAGAGGACGTGGAGATCCAAAGAGGCCATAGACAACATCAAGACGAAGGACTAGAACCGTTTGGTATAATCTCTTGGCATAGTAGTTTAAAACTCTATAGCTTTTGTTAAAACTTGTTTAGCAAACGATTCATACGGTTAATCGATGTTTGATCATAGAACTTGATTGTTATTCATATTTCCGCCTCCCCACAAGTATTGGGGTGTTGAACATCGACTTACAGTGGTATCAGAGCCTCGCTAAACAATATTTAACTTTATTGCAAATTTGTATGAATTTCGAACGGAAAAAACGAAACCGGAAAAGCCCGAAAAATCATGTTTCTGTCGATTTATAAATGAAGTCCAAAAATTTTTCAGGGATGTTCAGAAAGCTTAAAATGATAGTAGTAGAATACACAAAAAATTTGGTGCCCTGAATCGCCTACGTAGCCGCGGATCCGCGGCGCATTGCACTGTTCCCGCCGCGGATCCGCCGCCGTTTTGACGATTCAGGGAGCCATTTTTCTTGTGGTGGTTCTCTGTGATATTTGGGATTCTCTGGTAATTTTTAATTTTGCTCAGGTTTCAAGTTTACAGAGCAGTTTTGGAGCAATGTTAAATCCGTTTAATCGATCGAAATTGTACAGTATTTGCATGTTGGATTATATCTGTGATTGTATAATGTGTTCGTAAACCTCCCCTAACTGCTAGTATGTCAGTTGGCAGGGGGTTGCACATTTCTGAAATGGTTTTTAACTGTTTGTGTATATAAACTGTATTGGACTGTTGTGGTGATTAGCCGGGTTTTGTGATGGGTTATTATTTAATTCATTTGTTGTAAATGTAATTTGTTGTAATATTATTTTGCGGGGCACATCCAGGTTGCGGTTGTAGCCACCGTTGTATTATTTCTTTTTACTGTTTTTGCTCCTAGGACAGATCCAAGGTGGGGTACACAAACTGCCGGGCGGGTAGTTTGCCGTACCCGTAGGGATCTTGGGTGGGGTAACGGCTATTCATCACAACTGTGTAATCTGTCTTTTCTTACAGGCTCAAAAGAAATACAGATTGCTTGCAAATCCAATATTGTTTATCTGTGTTCTGGAATGTATATCATTGCGTCAGACGAATGTAAAATATCTATATATATGATAGCTATTTAGACGTCACTTATGTTTTACACCCGCGCTAGCCCAGCCCCCGCTCTGTCGTTAGTTAAGTAACCTAACGGGTGATGACGGGACCCAGTGGCGAATGCAGATGGCATAAGAGGACGTCATATTTTCGTTGTTTTCTGTAATGATAGGTTAAAGATGGGACGCATTATTATTAATGCAAAGAAAATAAAACCTAAACTGAATCGTTGGAACAATTTCTAAAAACCACTCGGTTTTCTTGAAAAAGCAAATTTTAAATGCGGAGCTTAAACCACTCCTTTTAATAAAAGCTATCTTAGTTCCTTCGATCAAATCAAGTTCACTACGTTAACGGTTTTTTGCCAAAAACCAGCCGTAACCCTCCGTCGTTTCAGATAGACAGCACATCGTATTCATGATATGCTTGTTGGCCTACGTCAAGGCATAGTGTATGGTAGCAGTGTGTGTGCCTATTTGTTGCATAGATAGATGCATTAGTTTAATACAGACGTACACCTTGTTGGCCTACGTCAAGGGCTTGTACGATGTATTTAAATTGATCAGGACAACGACGGGTAGAACTTGACTTGCGTCTTATGACTTGTTGGCCTACGTCAAGGTCTATAAGAGCTTGGGGTAAAAATCACATCGGGAGTTTCAAACATAAAGGAAACTTGCAGATTTAGCTTACCTTCTGGAGTGTGGTGACTAGAGTGGCTTCCATCTAGGGCATCATACAATGATAGTTGGATCCCGATCCCACTGATGAGTAGGATTACTCTCGGGAATTTCTCTCACTTAAACAATCAATGCTATAAACCAAGTAGGTGCCTAGAAAGGTGTTAGAGGGGCTACGCCTCCAGGGAAAAGAGGTTCTTTAATTAAGGAACTTCGCGAAAGCGTTGGAAAACCTCACTCGAAGTACCAACACCAGCCTGGCTGAAAGGTTAAGCAAGTATTGTGACGTGTGATTAAATCCTGACTAGTTCTTCTTTTAGGTTTTGAAGAAGGATTTGAGGAAACAGTGGGAGCCATTCTGTTTAGATAAAATATTAACCAATCTAAACTTGCAAGAGCATATGCTGAGTGTTTTCTTTTCTCTCTCTCTGGCAGCTACCATGACTGGACTAAAACTATTACTTGAAAAGAATATACTGACCGGGCAGAACTATAAAGATTGGCTAAGAAACGTCAATATTGCGCTGACTTATGACAAAGTTGCATATGTTACCACCGCTGTTCCTCCCCTTATCCCAGGACCAGATTCCTCAGTTGCGGACAAGGAAGTTCGTAAAACCTGGGATCTAGACTGTGAGCGAGCTAAGTGTATCGTGCTGGCGTCCATGAATAATGAACTCCAGAAACAGCACGAGAGTATGGATATTGTATCCATATTCCTCCATTGCAAGGAATTGTATGGTGAACACTCCCGTATCGCGAGGTACGAAACCTCAAGGAAACTCTTCCAGATGAGGTTAGCTCCAGGATCGCCTGTTGGAGAGCACGTCCTCAAAATGATCACCCTCATTGAGGAACTCGCAAACCTGGGATGCGTGCTAGAGAATGATTTGTATATCGACTTGATTTTGCAGTCCCTTCCCCACACCTTCTCTCAGTTCGTGCTGAACTTCAACATGCAAGAAATGGAAGCGGATCTTCCAAAGCTCCTCAATATGTTGAGGGTAGCAGAGACCTCCTTGAAAAAGGAGAAGACCCCCGTTCTGTATGTTGGCCAATCATCTTCTTCTAAATCTAAAGCGAAAGCTAAAGGGAAGAAGAAGATGAAAGCCACCAAACCGAAGGGTGGGGTCAAGAAGGTGCAGGGAACGAACAAGGCAGGAAGGGTGAAGGCAGAAAAGAACGAGTGCTTCTATTGTCACAAGCAAGGGCACTGGAAGAAGGACTGTTTGGCCTTTAAAGCCAAGGACATGAAGCAAGCTGTTGCTTCTGCTTCAGGTGTGTTCGTAATCGAAAATTGTCTTTCAGTTAACTCTACTTCATGGGTACTTGATACCGGTTCTGGTTCTCACATCTGTAATTCTTTGCAGGATCTGAGAAATAGTAGAGTACTGGGGGCAGGTGATATGACTCTCCGGATGGGCAATGGAATGCATGTAGATGCAATTGCAATAGGGGAATATCACCTAGGGTTGAATAGTGGACACATTTTGGTATTGTATGGCTGTTTTTGTATTCCCAGTATGTTGTGTAATATTATATCAGTATCTTTGTTGTCTAATAAAGGATATAATTTTGTGCTTGAAAGAAATGTCATGAACATTCTCCTAAATCAAGAACTGATTGGGTTTGGCACACTGGAAAACGGCATATACATACTAAATCAACCTCAAATTTTCAATATTCAAAACACACGTAAAAGAAAGGCTCCAGATTCGAATCAAGCCTTCCTATGGTATTGTAGACTTGGTCATATAAATGAAACAAGGCTGACTAAGTTACATAAAGATGGATATCTAGATTCGTTTGAATATTCATCATATGCAACTTGTCAATCATGTATCAAAGGAAAAATGACCAAATCTCCGTTCACCGGACACGGAGAAAGAGCCACTGAACTCTTGGGACTAGTACACAGTGATGTATGTGGTCCGATGTCTATACATGCACGAAGTGGTCACTCCTACTTCATCACTTTTACTGATGACTTCTCTAGGTATGGACATGTGTTCTTAATAAAACATAAATCCGAGGCTTTTGAGAAGTTTAAGGAGTATAAAAATGAAGTAGAGAAACAAACTGGTAAAAGCATCAAGACACTTCGATCTGATCGAGGTGGAGAATACTTAAGTACCAGTTTCCTTGGATACTTGAAAGCAAATGGAATACTATCTCAGCTTACTCCACCTTATACACCTCAGCATAATGGTGTATCAGAAAGAAGGAATCGCACGCTATTAGACATGGTGCGTTCAATGATGAGTAGTGCTGAGTTGCCACTTTCCTTCTGGGGATTTGCTCTAGAATCAGCCGCATATCTATTAAATAGAGTTCCAACTAAGTCTGTACCTACCACTCCATATGAAATGTGGTGTGGGAAGAGACCATATCTCAAGTATATCAAGATATGGGGGTGTCCGGTATATGTTAAAAAGCATAATCCGGACAAGCTCGAAGCACGATCGGTTTTATGCAAGTTTGTAGGATACCCCAAGCATTCAAGGGGGTACATGGTCTACCACACTGAAGAACAAAAGGTGTTTGTCGCTCGTCACATTGTCTTCTTAGAAAGCGAATTTCTTGCAAAAGAAATTAGTGGGAGCGCGGTAGAACTGGAAGAAATTCCAGAACCTCAAACTGCAACCGAGGACTTAGAAGAATCTCAGATTTCAATAGAACATGACGAACCAACGCCACTCCGCAGATCTAGTAGGCTTTCTCATCCTCCTGAAAGATACTATGGTTTTCTTCTTGATGGGGATCGAGAGGATTGCATCATCGATGATGATGAGCCTACTAGTTTTCAGCAGGCTATCACAAGTAGCGACTCAGTGAAGTGGCTGGATGCAATGAGATCCGAAATGGAATCCATGTACACCAATAAAGTATGGACTTTAGAAGTTACTCCTCCTGGGGTAAAACCAGTTGGGTGCAAATGGATCTTCAAAAAGAAGATTGGTACATTTGGACAAGTGGAAACGTACAAAGCTAGACTAGTAGCAAAAGGTTTTCGTCAAAGACCAGGATTGGACTATGAAGAAACTTTTTCGCCAGTAGCTATGCTTAAATCCATTCGGATCATGCTTGCCATTGCTGCCTTCCATGACTATGAAATCTGGCAAATGGATGTAAAAACAGCTTTTCTAAATGGACATCTAGAAGAGAGTGTTTACATGGATCAACCAGAAGGTTTCTTAGACAGTGGGAGCAGCGGAAGAGTGTGCAAATTGCTTAAATCCATTTATGGGTTAAATCAAGCATCGCGGAGTTGGAACATCTGTTTTGATGAAACAGTCAAGGAATTTGACTTTATCAAAAATATAGATGAACCATGTATTTATAGGAAGATTGTAGAAGGAGCAGTAGTCTTCCTCGTTTTATACGTCGACGACATACTACTGATAGGGAATGATATCCCTATACTACAATCAGTAAAGCTCTTCTTGTCACAGAAATTCTCTATGAAAGACTTGGGAGATGCATCATACATTCTGGGCATTAAGATCTATCGAGATAGATCTAATAGAACATTGGGACTTTCACAGTCCAGGTATATAGACACTATACTAAAGAGATTTAGTATGGAAGATTCCAAACGCGGCAATATGCCCGCTTGTCACGGAATCACCCTCTCCAAAGAGATGTCTCCAAAGACTGATGAAGAGAGGGCTCGCATGTGCATTATACCCTACGCTTCGGCGGTAGGATCAATAATGTATGCGATGTTATGTACCAGACCAGATGTAGCTTACGCACTTAGTGTGGTAAGCAGGTATCAATCGGACCCAGGTGAGAAATATTGGATAGCAGTGAAGAACATTCTCAAGTACCTGAGAAGGACTAAAGAGATGTTATTGATTTACGGTAATGGGAACCTCCAGGTAGAGGCTTTTACCGACTCCGGCTTCCAAAGTGATAAGGATGATTCTAAATCCATTTCGGGTTTTGTGTTTACCCTCAATGGAGGAGCGGTATGTTGGAAGAGTTCAAAACAAGATACCGTCGCAGACTCAACTATGGAGGCTGAGTATATAGCTGCTAGTGAAGCCGCAAAAGAGGCTGTCTGGATAAGGAAGTTCATTTCTGAACTTCAGGTGGTTCCGTCCATTGCCAATCCAATACCTTTGTATTGCGATAACAATGGCGCTGTAGCTTTAGCGAAGGAACCAAGGTCCCATCAGAAATCCAGGCATATCTTAAGGCGGTTTCACCTGATCAGGGAGATCGTGGATCGTCGGGAGATCGAGATACGGAGAGTAGACACAAAAGACAACACGGCAGATCCATTCACCAAGGCCATTCCTCAAGTACAGTTCGAGAGGCTTTTTGAGATGTTGGGCATGCGGTACGCAAGCAACTGGATCTGGTAGAGACAGTGGGTACTCATTGCGCCAATTATAGGCCTTAGTGCAAGTGGGAGATTGTTGGATATATATGCCCTAGAGGCCTACATTGTATAGGATGCTTGGGATATGTATGTACATGACAGTCTTGCTTGATATGATAGTACGCTATTTGGTTTGACTTTGTCTTAACGTATAATTTATTTTACTTGGTATTTATATATATATGTTGATAAAGCCCATAGGGTGTTTGTCTGACTACCGGCGTTGTGATGGCAGTCATACTAGTGGGAGCTGGATAGTCAATAGGCACACCCTTAGATGTCCCTGGTCGCAGGAGTATCGAGATTGGGCATCGATACTCCGGAGTAGACTAGTGTATACATATCTAGATCCTGACGAGGGGCGATGGATTGGTCCCGCAACCATTGGTGGTGTTTACCTAAGATTGTATACAGATGCTCACTGGGTGTGAGTACACCGGACAGGACTCGCCGAGAACTGACTGGATGGTATTATACCTAACGTCAGATAGCAGTTCTCAGGTGACATGTGTGCAGATAGTCCGTTGACTTAAGGTCATCATTTGTCTCGTGTGAGTTCCCACTGTGCTTTGATTGTTACCCTACCACGGCTCAAAGGAGTCGTGCAAACAGGTTTCAGTTGGGCACAGTCCCGAGCCATATGGAGGCAGTGAGCGACTGTTAGGGATTCGTCTCTCCCGGTATAGCGAGTTGATATCGCACTGTGGTCGTTTGGTCATTACCATAAGTCCCTGGCCAGGGCTGATTGAGAATTACTGATGGAAGGATCAGTAGATTCTCGGGTGGTCTTGAACCATACCGACACGACTTGTACGGTTATTAGGGGTCTGACGTCCACCACCTCCCTAGACCATACATGCGATACTCTTAGACGAACAGACCGGACTGCGCGGATATTGTCACAGACAGGCTCAGTAGGATTTCAGATGGGTTACCTCATCAGCTTTCTTATCGACAACTACCTGGGGACCGTTACGTACAGCTAGTGCCGCTTGCGGTCTGTGGTTAAACCCACTGCCAGCGTAGTAGTTGAGTCTTTAGAGTCCCACACAGAGATTTCCCAAACCCAGGCGAAAAGATATAGAGGTCGTATGGTTTTACGACAAAGGTTCGGACGAATACGTGTTTGAACGCACGTACGACATTCGGACAGTTTTTACTAGTCGGCTTTGGTTTAAGCTAGATTCTAGTATCAGGTTATTGGATTTATACAGTCTAAAGTTTTTCCGTGTTTTCATGGATAAGAGGGGCGTTCTCGTAATTTTCCGAGAAGCTTCTAGAAGGATGTGACATGAAGGGAGAGGTGGCATTTTCATTTATTGAATTAGTGACTCATTGTGAGTGATTCATCATGTCATTAATGCATCATTAATTGCTTAATGACTCACATGATGAATCACCCACTTGAATTAATGAAACATGATGAATAATCTCTTTTTATTCATTTCTTTTAATTCATTATGTTTCATATATATCAAGTGAGAAGCTTTTTCTTTATTTTTAATATATCATTATCATCTTCTCACTCTCTCTCTTCAAGTTCTCTCTCTTTCACCAAACCTAATCCTACCCTCATGAGTTGAGAACAAGGATTAGGAAAGACTAATTACTCCATAACCTATCTCTACATCACCTTAGCTACTCTATTTAGCAACTAGAGAAACTAAGTAACCTCAAGTTTAGAGGTTATAGCTTGGATTAGGGTTCTCGGGTGGATCGTCTATCACGGGAGAAAGCCGAAGAGGACGTGGAGATCCAAAGAGGCCGTAGACAATATCAAGACGAAGGACTAGAACCGTTTGGTATAATCTCTTGGCATAGTAGTTTAAAACTCTATAGCTTTTGTTAAAACTTGTTTAGCAAACGATTCATACGGTTAATCGATGTTTGATCATAGAACTTGATTGTTATTCATATTTCCGCCTCCCCACAAGTATTGGGGTGTTGAACATCGACTTACAAAAATTCCAATGTATGATAAGGCGGTTGGACAGGTCGAGAATTTTATTGGAAAGAGTGAGCTATACACCCTTCCAAATCAAACCTACCCATCACCAATTGAATCCCACAACTCCGGTTTTGAATGTCTATCAAGTGTCCCAAATGATTCACCAGTTGAAAATAAAACATTTAATGAGTTGTGCGACTTTGTAGTGCTTGATTTGCCAGATTGTGAAGGGTCCCTTTCGAGTGAAACCATCACCATTCCTTTCTACCTCTACACCTCCAATCTAGAACTTGAATTGATAAATATCCATGCTTTTGATGAGGTGTCCGAAAAAATTGAGGATATTGACATAGGGAATATTTTGGATGATGAACCCGCAGATTTGACTGAATTTTTCTCTCCAATTCATTATTCCGAGTCATTAAATGTTTCTCCCAAACTTCATATGCATCTTGATTTTGATGATAATTGCATGGATGGGATAACTTTTGAGAAGAATTATGAGGATAGTATTGAGAAGAGTATTGAGGATAGTATTGAGGATGAACCAGTTTTGTTTGATGAGTCGGATTTTCCAATTCATCCTGCTGAACCTTTAACTGTTATACTTTCTAAATCACCCCTCTTCATCCTTTCCATTGTTTCGACCACGCAAGAGATCACACAGGAGGACTGTGAGCTTGAAAAATTTCTGTTCGATCACAGCAGTTTTGACGCCACTAGTGCGTTCCTCCTTGAATCTGACACAGTTCTCACAACCGATAACGATTACGAGTGTTTCACTTTTTTGGACGATTTTGAAGACTCACCGCCCGAGTTTGAGTCCTTTGAATTTTCAGATGAGTTAGTTGAACCATCAGACTCGGTTGCATACAGTCATTTCGAACCATTGATGGAATCCTTCGAATTCGAGACAGTTTCACCAATTTCACCTTCAATTGTTTCACCTTTGAAACTCGAACTCAAGCTGTTGCCGTCTCACCTTACATACGTTTACTTAGGTGAGAATGAGACCCTCCTTAAATCACTCCCCTTCGTCTTTTCCATCGTTTCGACCGCGCAAGAATCCGTCACGCTTCCATTTTCAATGTCTGGTTTACCAAGTTCAATGTACCCATGTTTTCTCGCGAATCTTGAGGGATTTGACCCTATTTCTCGACGGGTTGATAGATTAGCACAATCGCTTTTAACACATCGGTCATCACTGTGCTAATTTATTCACTCAATTTACACCATCAAGTTCATATTACACTTCTTTCTCTTTTCCGCCATTCTTCTCCTAATATATCGAGACCATATTCCACCTTTCTTCCCATACGGTCTCGTGTGCTTCTCATTTATTTCCTCTACACTCCATTCTCTCACCAACCACACCATTATAACGATAAATTTTTTGAATGGTTGGTGCTAACCTTTGGCCTGTGTAAGGCCTTGAATTGCTTGATACTATATTTTTCTCCTCCCTAACTCTGAACTTTAACGCTTAAACAGTGGAAACACTGTTTCACTTAAGTTTGGGGGAGACCTTTTTGTATATATATTTTGTTTTGTTTTTCTGTTAACAATAAAAATAAAATAAAAAATAAACAGGGGAATACCGGCAATTTTGACCCTCTTGGTGTAGCCTGACAGTGAGGACACTGTCAAGTTTAAGTTTGGGGGTGTGATCGGTAAGCTTTCTTCTTTCGCATTTATATGTATATTTTTGCATTTGCATACTTATTTTAAAACCCAAAAAAATTGAAAAAATTGAAAAATTATAAAAATTGAAAAATTCAATTTTGGCCATAATTGACTTAAGTTTGACAAGAAGGTTAACTAGCTAGGAAAAACTAGATCCTAAACTTAGTAAATTAAAAACCCTAAAAATAACTTTTCTTAAAATTTAACGGTAGAAAATATATGTCTTTGTATTTTACTTAGAAATAGGCAAATTTTGAGTTCACTTCTTGGGTCAAGTCAAAATAAGGGAAAAGCATTGATATTTTTATTAAAGTATAAGTCTGAAAAATAATCCCTAAGCTTAAGTCTAAATTCTGAAAATATATACCCTACAACTTGCACAAACACGAACCTTGAAACTTGGAATAGTAGAGGAGATCTTGAAATTCTCTTGTCTAAAGTCCTTAGTATGAACGAAAATAAAATAAAAATACAAGTGTGAATAAAGAGATATAAAAAAAATGAACACTGGTTTTGTAATTACTTAAGGCTGCGTAAAAAATATATAGCGAGAGTGCTTTATCACCTAGTGCCTTAGACCAACTGGTTTGGGAGTCACTACTAAAGCCTTAGGTATTATAAGACGAGGAATTACGTCTTAATGCGCAAACACATTTTGCAATCGATCGTTAATACCTCAACAAGTATTAATGGTCGCATGAAGGATGTGTGAGCAATTTCATCTAAAAATTCACCAACTAAAAGTACTTTGGACGATGGACAAGAGTATGATAGCTTGAATTGAATTTTCAAGCGTAGGGGTGATACATACACACACGTAGGGGTATATGATTGGGGTTTGGATGAGAGATAGGAATGAAAAATATGACTTATATTTTTAGTAGAGATGATAAAAATTCCTAAGTTGAGATGGAACCTTAGAAGGAAAACTCAAAAGATGCTAAAAGATAAATAAATTTACAGAACATATACAATCTTAAGTTAAATGATAAGGAAGCTGAAAAATATGGGTTGATAATTTCTAAGTTGAAAATATTAGAATTTCTAGCTAGAACACCGAATTGAAGAATGAAAATCAATAGGCCAAATTGATAGGATTTTGTGGGTTGTATCCCCTGAAAACCCTCAGGAGACAACACTCCTCCTACTAGGGACACCTAGAGGTTTAACGGCTTGTTGCACGAGCTCAGTGCAATCGTGTTTCTCTGCGAAAGTGAGGATAGGTCTTTTTCGAGAATAAAACTAGTTTTGCTTGAGGACGAGCAAAAGATAAGTTTGAGGGTATTTGTTCATATCATAATTTTGCATTATTATATTCCCCATTCTTATTCATTTTACAAATAAACAGGTGCTTTTGATCCATATTTGCTACATAGTTGCAGGTTACAGGTTCTCGGAATAAAACAGTGAAAATGATGAAAAGACGATACAAAAGTGAGAATACGACCAACAAATGGAAGAATCTTGATCACGCCTACAGTTTGAAGAATAAACGAAGATCAATAGACAATTTCACAAAGCAAAAAGGCAGCGCAAGGTTCAAGACTTCGACACGAAGGAAACGGTAAAAGTCCACGATATTATGCACCGTGGAAAACTGGAAGAAAACTAGAAAACAATCTGAGAAATAAAGTGAAGAAACAAGAATCCAAATTTAACCAGAAGAAGCCCAGAAAGATTCAGCCCATGATCCCACAATATGGCCGTGGAACCGCGGCCAAACATGCCTTCTGGCCGCGGATCCGCGGCCATATGGAGCACGTGTCGGTGCAATTTTGTGACGGTGTGGCGGTGCGTTGACTAGGTTTCTTAGGGGTAATTTTGTAAATGCAGATATGTATCGAATGTAACTCTAGGGTTTCTATGATCTATAAATAGAAACCCTAATGCTCTTTTTTGGAGCATGCCTCTTCTTATGCCTCTTTTTATTTCGTTTATTCAGAATTTTAATTTGGTGTAAATATTTGGAGAGAGCCATCAAATAAAGTAAGGTTTTTTATTTCATTGCCCTAGTTAACTTTCATTCTGCCTTAGTATAATTTTTATTATCTGCCATAGTTAGATAGTTAGAACATGTTTATCAATTCCCTAATGAGTGAATAATTCCTCACTTGTTAGGGTTAAGAATAGGGAAGGTTTGAGAGATGAAAATCTCTCATCCCTTTCTTGCCCATCACATATAATTAATAGGACTCCATGCAAACATACACACACCGTTCCCTATGGCATCCTATCCCACGAGGTAGCGGTGATACCGTAGTTTAAAAGACCGGTTGCGTATGTTTTCCATGGAGGTTAGGGTAAGAATTAAGAAAGGAAGGACAAGAACCTAGAGGAAGAAATATCGTTTCTTCCCGATGGTACTAATCCCCTTTATTAATTGTTACCGTAACACCTAAAGAGATCTAAATTAGGGCATTGAAAGCGATGGGAAATCTTTAATTTCCAAACTTAACCTAAACCTAACCCTAGCAAGATTCTAAATCCTAGTCTAAATCAACTTAGTTTTTAGTGATAAACATCCCAACACCGTTTGGAATTAACTCGTTAGAACAATTAGAAAATACACAAAATCCCTGTGGACCGATCCGTACTCACCGGCTAGTTACCAAGCGACGCCGTTCTTGATTGCGGTAATTAATATTTTTGATTCATCTTTTAAAAAGCGCACACACGCATAATCTCATTTCAATCAGGTCATTGGTTGACTTGATTCCGAGACGGAGCATAATTCCGACGGGGAGGTCATTAGTTGACTTGATTCCGAGTCGAAGCATAATTCCGACGGGTAGGTCATTGCTGCCCTTTTTGTGACTTGGACGGTCGGTGCTGCCCTTTTTGCGAATTGGATGGTCGGTGCTTGATTTGACTTTCTCCACTTCTTGCGATGTCAGGGATTGGATTTGACTTACTCCGCTTTCTGCGGTGTCAGTGGTTGAAGTTGATTTGCTCCATTTTCTGCGGTGTTGAGATTCGACTTGTTTCCGAGGTGGAGCTTGATTTTGCCCGGGAGGTCGTTGGTTGTCTTGCTGACTTGATATAATTTGGGTTGACATCAGCATCGCTACACTGGAATATGGTACTAGGAGCAAATCATCATTTTCCATGAGAGGATTTGGGAATTTTGGTTTTGGTTTGGCATCAGCACCGCTATACTAGAATATGGTACCAGGAGTGAATCATCATCTGCCGTGAGGGGATTTCTCTCGTTCCCAGTTTAAAGACTTAAGGGTCATCTGTTCCCAGTTTAATGACTTAAAGGTCATCTGTTCCCAGTTTAAAGACTTAGGGGTCTATTGGGTCGAAAGTTTTGAAATTTTGGGGTCGGGGTCGGTATCAGCGTTGCTAACACTGAAGCACGGGTACCAGGAGCAATTCATCATTTGGCTTTGCCTGTTGGGGAGCGATAGCTTAGGAGACATATTTAGGTCCCTATCACCTAAGACTTTTCAATTTTATGAGCCGTGAGGGTCCCATAAAAGCATTTTCTCCCTACGAGTCGAAATGATCCCGTAGGTGTACTTTCTCCTTAGGAGTCGTGGGGACTCCCAAGTGTGTTTTTCGTTTGTGAGTCGTAAGGATCCCATGAAAGTGTTTTCTTACAAGTCGAGAGGATCTCATAAGTTTGTTCTCCACATGTATCGTGAGGACACATGAGTGGGTCTTCCCAAATGGAGCATAATTCTAAGGGAGGAGACCGGCCGTGTGACTGGTGATTGTGGTGGGGAATAGGTGCGATGAGAATTATTTGAGCCTGTGGATTGTATACGGTACTCAGTTCGGGGACCAACCGTAGGGCTGGGAGAATTTTGGGACTTTGTTGGCGTCTGCATCGCTGCACTGGAATATGGTATCAGGAGCGACTCATCATTCGCCATTGGGACATTTAGAGATTTGAAATTTTGGTTAGCGTTTGTATTGCTGTACTGGAATATGGTACTAGAAGCGACTCATCATTCGCCATTTGGGGATTTGGATTTTGGCCGGCATCTGCATCGCTGCACTGGAATATGGTACCTGGAGCGACTCGTCATTCGTCTTTGGAGGGTTTTTTTTACCGCGATTGCTTTATCATTTCAGCTTTTCTTATCGTGAAGGTCGCGAATACCCTATCATTTCGGCTATTCATTCGTGGTTGCCCCATTATTTCGGCAATTTATTTTCATTTTTATTTTACTCGCTGATTTTTATTGCGAGTTGCCCCATCATTTCGGCCCTTTATTTATTTATTTACACATACTTTACATCTCCTGTCACGCCCCGCTTCCCAGAGTACGCTAGATTGGGCACGTGACATAGCCAACTATGTTACCTATGGGTAGGAAGTATCCATCTACAGTCACATTACGGCTGTAGAGATATCAAGAACGAGACAAAAACTATCTAAAACATGTCCACAATCCAAAATAACAAGAGTCAATGATAAATAAATGCGGAAGCAAATGATCCAATACAATATCTGAAAGGTATGTCCCATAATGCGGGCTCACATCAGAAAATAAATGCAGGAAATAAAACTAACCACTACAGAACTCACAACTCAGCCTGCTGGCTGAAGTACTCCTGCTCGGACTGCGACAGTGGTATAGAATCTGGGCCATGCAAAACCCAGACGTTAGCGCGTCAAGTCAACAAGTAATATAATATGAACAGTGTAATAGGCAATGCAGAACTAAACATGAATAAAGCAATAATGTGAAACAAGCAGTGCAGGGTAATGTGCAGTGGGTAACTAAGCTGTTCTATCAGGTTTCCTAGTCTAAAGTCTTTGAAATTAAATTGGTGAATCATCGATATAATTCAATAGTATCCCGTACATACCCGGGATCACGACCACAATATTCTCGGCTGCAGCCGAGATATGCCGCTAGGCACAAAACAGGAATGTGTACACTCGATAGTATCCCGTACATACCCGGGACCACGGCCACAATATTCTCGGCCGAAACCGAGACATGCTGCTAGGCACAAAACAGGAATGTGTACACTCGAACAGGTAGTGAACTGTCGAGTTACAAGTCAGGTTCACCTTTGATTTCCCCATACCCCCAAGTTATATGTGTCAGGTCAGGTATTCAGTAATCAAGAACTAATGCCAACACAGGATCAGATAACAGCAGGTTGTCTGGATAGACAATAGGAATGGTCCATGAGGACTACATGTCAGGTTTGTTGGTATTAGGCACGAGATCAGGTAACAGGTCAGGTCATGGTACATCAGGTCAAGTCAATAGTAAACGGTACCATGTCAGGTGTATCATATAAATACCATGTGTGATAATGTCAATCAAGATGTAACGATATCGTGGGTGTGCTCGCAAACAGATATATAAGTAGCATCATGTTCAAGTCAACGCGTTAAACAATAATCGGATTTATTATCTAGCTGTACAATTTTCAGTTGTGTTAAATAGATAGTGTCAATATCACGTGAATACAGGACGGTGAACGTAACTGCTGTAATCAGGTTAATAATATATTGAGTGTTCCAAGAATGCCACGACAAGTATGATCTGTTTAAAGAATGCAATTGTAATCTAATCGGTTATGCATATTTGATAAACTAAACTGGAAATAAAGCATCATAGCAGTGAATCAAATGTAATCTATCATGTACGGGTTTATCAGGAAATAATTAATTTGACATGCTACTAGGGTTAAACAGGAAGCAATGTATGTAAGGTGATTTACTAAATAATATGTCATTAAACCACACATGAATATTAAGGCAAGTTATAAAGTAGCAATAGCATGTAGCAAGTATCGAATACTTGCCTCGACGAAACGACGAACACGAGAACGGAGGTGCGAACCCACGCGACACGATAATAGTAAGGGCTCGGGATGATCTGGACAGAGATGGATGCACTCTCGGCAACCCGGCAGCGAGGCGATCGGTGCCGTCAAGATCACCGGCGGTTCAAGCCGCGACGGTGACGACAACGAGAAGGGTTTCGGTAGAGATGATCGGGGAAGGTGCAAAATCGGTCGGTAGTCGTGGTGTTGGCGTTCTGGGGTTTGCTGGGAGGCGAGGAGATGACGGATGGTCGGTGGTGATGGGTCTCCGGCGAGGGTGGGGTTGCAAGCGATGGGTGGTGGGTTGGCGCCGGGGAAGGTGCAGTGTGTGCCGGAAAGAAGAGAAGGAGGAGGTCTCGGGGTGAGGAGAACAGGCGAGGTGATGATCGGCGGCGCAGGTAGTTGCCGGCGGCGACTTGGCGACTGCAGGGAAATTTGCAGGTGGTCGCGGCTGCGCAGGGTGCTCGGGAGAGAGGAAATAGGGTCGGTTGAGGCGAGAAGGCGGAGGCGAGGGCGACGGTGGCGCTGGCGCCGGCGTCGGGGCGCCGGCGTCGGAGCTGCGGCGGCGACGGTGAAGGCGGCTAGGGTTAGGGTTCGCGATGGGTTTTTCGCGTGGGGCTTTGTTTTTTTTTTCGTTCTGGAAAAAATATATGAGGTGGGGAGAAGAATATATAGGGAAGAGAGAGAGAGGGTTAGAGAGAGAGAGATAGAGAAAGAGAGAGGAAGAGATACGAGGGAGGTAGAGAGAGAGAGAGGGATTAAGGACGGGGCCCACGGGGTTAAGAACCCCGTGATTGGCTGAGGAAAGGTTAAAAGAATATTAAAAAGATTTAATAGGTTATTAAAGTAACAGTAAGATTATGAATATATATTATGGTTTCGAATATTTTATTAATTTGGGATTTTGGCGCTAAATGAAACATTTCCAAATCGCGTCCGGGTTGGGTCCAAAAGTTTGAAATTTAAATAATAGGATTTTAAGCGGGTTCCAAATTTTAAAATGAAATGTTTTATGATTAAAAAGCATACCCCCAAGTCGGACACCTGTACGCGCGCGTAGCCGTCCAAACTCGCCCGTTTCACCGAACGGGACGAGAACTCGATGCATGGACGCTACCACGCGGCTAGGGGTGTCGAGTAGGCCAAGATGGATATTTTTAATTTTATTTTAGGTGCTAAAATTTGTTATATGCAGAAACGACCTTTCCAGGTAAAATTTCACGGTAAGTGTCAAACAGGCAAGTTAAATGAAATGAGTAATATCTAATGCTCAACCAGTAAGAGAAAAATAGTAGTATTGGGCTCGGGTGTTACATTATACCCAACTATAAAATAATTTCGTCGTCGAAATTCCAAGAATACAAGATAGAAAACTACAGAAAAAGGTGAGGAAACTTCGGCCGGATCTCATCTTCTCGCTCCCAAGTGGACTCTCCATGCGATCGATTACCCCAAGAAACGAGCACAAGGGGGATAACCTTGTTCTTAAGAACCTTTTCCCTTCGATCCACGATTTCAACCGGTCGTTCCTCAAAAGTCAGGTCTTCCCGTTCTGTTAACTCGGAATGATCCAAAACGTGTGTTTCATCTCGAACATACCTTCGTAGTTGAGATACGTGAAACATATCGTGCACACCCGCCAAAGACTGCGGTAACGCCAAACGGTACGCTACCTCTCCAACACGCTCCAATATCTCGAAGGGTCCAACGAATCGAGGACTAAGCTTTCCTCGACTCCCAAAACGAATCACCCCTCTAGTCGGTGATATCTTCAAGAATACCAAATCACCCACGGCGAACTCTAGAGGTCCCCAACTCTTCTGTCGGTCTTGAGCTGCCTTCATATGCTTTCTGATTGTGTTAACCTTCTCAACCGTCTGCACTACCAAATCTGGTCCCAACAATCTTCGTTCACCGACATCATCCCAACAAACAGGTGAACGGCACTTACGACCATACAAAGCTTCAAACGGAGCCATCTGGATAGTTGCTTGAAAACTGTTGTTGTAAGAAAACTCCACCAAGTGTAGATGATCCTCCCACGAACCCTTGAAGTCCAACATGCATGCTCTCAACATGTCTTCAAGAGTTTGGATTTTTCTTTCCGACTGACCATCAGTTTGAGGATGATAAGCTGTGCTAAACTTCAATCGAGTCCCCAAACTTTCCTGTAAACTCCTCCAGAAGTGTGATAAGAACCGAGTGTCCCGATCGGACACGATACTCACTGGTACTCCTTGCAATCTTACAATCTCCTGCATGTACCGCTCTGCCAAAGTCTCCGTTGATTGACCAACCTGGAAAGGAATAAAGTGAGATGCCTTGGTCAGCCGATCAACAATCACCCATACTGCATTGTCGCCCTTTGGACTCCGCGGTAAAGCCGTCACGAAATCCATGGTTATATGTTCCCATTTCCACTGAGGCATCGGAAGTGGTTGCAATAAACCAGCAACCCTTTGGTGTTCAGCCTTGACTTGTTGACACACCAAGCACTTAGCCACGAAGCGAGCAATCTCCCGTTTCATGCCTTCCCACCAGAAATGCTGTCGAATATCACGGTACATCTTTGTGCCTCCTGGATGTACAGAGTAAACTGAACTGTGTGCCTCCTTCATAAGCTCTTCACAACATCTCCCTTTGGCACACACAAACGGCTACCATACCTCAACGAACCATCTTCGTGGACCAGTAAATCTGTTCGTAGTCCGGCTTCAACTTGCTCTCGAAACTTTTGCAGTCTAGGATCCTGCGATTGTGCTGCTTTAATTTTCTCAATTAAAGACGACTGTACTTGCAACTGCATCAACTACCCCGTAGAACGCGGTAGCACAACCCCTAAGTCAAATCTTCGAAAATCTGCAATGATCTCCTTCTGCGTAGTTAACACCTGAATTGCTGGTAACCGACTAAGCGCATCCGGCACGACGTTAACCCTCCCCGGGTGGTACTTAAGATCAAGGTCGTAGTCAGCCATCAGCTCCAACCATCTACACTGCCTCATATTCAACTCCTTCTGAGTGAACACATACTTCAAACTCTTGTGATCTGTAAAAACTTCGACCCTCTCGCCCAAAAGGTAGTGTCTCCAAATCTTCAAAGCGAAGATCACAGCCGCAAGCTCCAAGTCATGAGTTGGATAATTCTTCTCATGGGTTTTCAGTTGTCTTGATGCGTATGCTACCACCTTCCTATGCTGCATCAAAACACATCCCAATCCTTTCCCAGATGCGTCGCTGTGAATTACCAGTCCTCCGGAATTGTCTGGCACGGTCAAAATAGGGGCGGTTATTTACTTCTGCTTCAACGTCTCAAAAGCTAACGCACATTTATCCGTCCATAAAAAGGGCACCTCCTTGCGCGTAAACTTGGTCAATGGCTCTGCCAAACGAGCGAAGTTCTCCACAAATCTCCTGTAGTATCCGGCTAATCCAAGGAAACTTCTTATCTCAACAACATTCTTTGGAATCGGCCAATCTCGAACTGCTGCAATCTTTTCGGGATCGACGGCGATTCCATCGCTAGACACAACATGCCCCAGAAACTTCACTTCCTCCAGCCAAAATTCGCACTTACTCATCTTCGCATACAATTTCTCCTGTCTCAACGTCTGCAGTGCGATCTTCAAGTGCTCGGCATGCTCCTCAAAACTCTTCGAGTAAACCAGAATATCGTCAATGAATACCACGATAAACTAGTCCAAGAACGGTGAAAAGATTCGGTTCATCAAGTCCATGATTACTGCCGGCGCATTCGTTACTCCGAAGGGCATCACTAGGTACTCGTAATGTCCATACCGAGTTCGAAACGCCGTCTTGCAAATATCTTCTGCTTTCACTCGGACCTGATGATATCCGGATCGCAAATCCAGTTTCGAGAATACCCTCGCGCCACTAAGCTGCTCAAAAAGTTCTCCAATGCGAGGGATCGGGTACTTGTTCTTAATAGTCACCCGGTTTAATTCTCGATAGTCGATGCACATCCTTCTCGTGCCATCTTTCTTCTTTACTAGAAGAACTGGAGCTCCCCAAGGTGAGTTGCTGCTTCGAATCCAACCCTTCTCAAGCAATTCAGCAACCTGTCTCTTAACTTCTTCCAATTCTACTGGTGCCATTGGATAATACGCTTTAGATACTGGCGCTGCACCAGGAATAAGGTCAATTGTGAACTCCACGTCTCGCTTCGGCGGTAAACCCGATATATCTTCAAATACGTCCATAAAATCGCGAACAACTGCCGGCTCTTCACTACTATCAACTTCCATTGCTGTAAGAACATTATTTGTCGGCCTAGCCCTAAACTCGACTGGCCCGACAGAACTGCTTCCTCCAGTGAAGGTAAACTCAGGATGTCCGGGAATCTGGAAAATTACTTTCTTTGCCCTACAGTCAATGTGGGCGTGAAAAGTGCCAAGAAAATCCATTCCCAAGACAATTTCATAGCTGCCCGTATCAATCACCAAGAAATCTGCAAAGAGTTCCCGTCCGCACACAACAACTGTACAATCTCTACACTCCCTACTAGATATGATTTTCCCATTCCCAGTGTGTATGTCCCGGAAACTAGACAGGGTCGTGTAGGTAATCGAGTGTGTAGTTATAAATTTGGATGACATAAAACAGTGGGATGCCAATGCGGGAAAACCATGAACGAGTAAAGTACCAGAAACGACTTCTCCTGATGCCTTGGCCTCCTCAGCTGTCAGGATAAAATCTCGAGCCTGGTTAGGACCTTGAGTCAGCTGTTTCTGCCCTTGAAACGGTCTCTGCGGGGGCTTCTGTATATCATCTCTCGTGCGAAGCTTCGACGAACAGGCACCCATTGCGTGATCAGCCGCTCCACAAACCAAACAAAGTCCCAGTCTCCTTCGACAATCCTTTTGCATGTGGCCAGGTAAATTGCAGTAGTTACAATTCATGCTCTTTCTTTGATCAACGACCACAGGCTTCTTCATGGGTGCTACACCACGACGATCCACTGGAATACCCTTGTGCCCAAGAGCTCGGTTAGGTACAAATGCGGGCTTCCTGGCCGCAACTGCTGTCTGCTGCAAGCTCCCTTTCATCCCAGATAAACTCTGTTGTTTCCGAGCTGCCGTAAGAACCTGTGAGAAAGTGGTCAAACCCAGGGAGACAATCTGCCTCTGGATGTCTACATCCAAACTACGCATGAACCTTCGTGCCCTGTTTGCCTCGTTGGCGACTAAAGGTCCAGCGAATCGGCTGAGTCTCGTCCACTCTGCTGCATGCACGTCCACGGGTGCTCCATTCTGCCTCAGCCCAATAAATTTCTCTTCCATTTCCTCCCGTGCAGTCCGCGGGAAGAATTTCTCCAGGAAACTCTTAGAAAACTCCGCCCAACTGATCGGCTTGGGCAAGCGGGTCTCCTCCACAAGCCACCACTCTCGGGCGTAATCCACTAGCTGAATGCGCACCACATCAACTCTTTTGTCCTCTGGAATCTGTGCCGCAATCAGTAAATTCTCCGTGTCGACTAGCCACTGCTCGGCTGGCAACGGCTCCTCTAAACCAGTGAATGTAGACGGACCCAAAAGTCTGAAATCTGCCACGGTCCCTACTCGGTCAACTGGTTTAGCTCCAGCGTTGTTTACAGACTGCCGAACCGATCTGCAAACCTTCTTGAAACGAGTCTGCTTGCTGCTGGATCAGCTCAGTCTGCCTCTTCTGATTTTCCAGCATTCCTTTTATTACTCCCAGCATGGCGGCTTCGTCCACATGCCTCTGGTATGTCTTGAAATTCTTATCTGCCATCTTCCTGAAATCAAAAACACCCAACATTAGCATGATGATAGATTCAATATATAGATCAAGGCTAGAACTCCAAGATACTTAAATAGAGTACCGCATTGTAACTATGCCGCGGTATCATAGCCACAATTACTTAACTCCACCCAAGTCGCCTAAGTCCTAAGGATAACAAGAGATCAGGTTTTCGAGTCGACATGCAAAGTAAGTTTGCACGTCGTAAAAGATATAATCAGGAAGAATGCGATTCAAGAATGGTAAATGGCAAACTGGCAGGACATGTTTCCTAAACACGGGTATTCTGATTCGTGTATTGGGTACAATACCCAACTACAAAAGAATCAACCCAACTAACCTATGTCTCTGATACCAAAAGAACCATGTCACGCCCCGCTTCCCAGAGTACGCTAGATTGGGCACGTGACATAGCCAACCATGTTACCTGTGGGTAGGAAGTATCCATCCACAGTCACATTACGGCTGTAGAGATATCAAGAACGAGACAAAAACTATCTAAAATATATCCACAATCCAGAATAACAAGAGTCAATGATAAATAAATGCGGAAGCAAATGATCCAATACAATATCTGAAAGGTATGTCCCATAATGCGGGCTCACATCAGAAAATAAATGCAGGAAATAAAACTAACCACTACAGAACTCACAACTCAGCCTGCTGGCTGAAGTACTCCTGCTCGGACTGCGACAGTGATATAGAATCTGGGCCATGCAAAACCCAGACGTCAGCGCGTCAAGTCAACAAGTAATATAATATGAACAGTGTAATAGGCAATGCAGAACTAAACATGAATAAAGCAATAATGTGAAACAAGCAGTGCAGGGTAATGTGCAGTGGGTAACTAAACTGTTCTATCAGGTTTCCTAGTCTAAAGTCTTTGAAATCAATTTGGTGAATCATCGATGTAACTCAATAGTATCCCGTACATACCCGGGATCACGGCCACAATATTCTCGGCTGCAGCCGAGACATGCCGCTAGGCACAAAACAGGAATGTGTACACTCGATAGTATCCCGTACATACCCGGGACCACGGCCACAATATTCTCGGCCGAAACCGAGACATGCCGCTAGGCACAAAACAGGAATGTGTACACTCGAACAGGTAGTGAACTGTCGAGTTACAAGTCAGGTTCACCTTTGATTTCCCCATACCCCCAAGTTATATATGTCCGGTCAGGTATTCAGTAATCAAGAACTAATGCCAACACAGGATCAGGTAACAGCAGGTTGTCTGGATAGACAACAGGAATGGTCCATGAGGACTACATGTCAGGTTTGTTGGCATTAGGCACGAGATTAGGTAACAGGTCAGGTCATGGTACATCAGGTCAAGTCAATAGTAAACGGTACCATGTCAGGTGTATCATATAAATACCATGTGTGATAATGTCAATCAAGATGTAACGATATCGTGGGTGTGCTCGCAAACAGATATATAAGTAGCATCATGTTCAAGTCAACGCGTTAAACAATAATCGGATTTATTATCTAGCTGTACAATTTTCAGTTGTGTTAAATAGATAGTGTCAATATCACGTGAATACAGGACGGTGAACGTAACTGCTGTAATCAGGTTAATAATATATTGAGTGTTCCAAGAATGCCACGACAAGTATGATCTGTTTAAAGAATGCAATTGTAATCTAACCGGTTATGCATATTTGATAAACTAAACTGGAAATAAAGCATCATAGCAGTGAATCAAATGTAATCTATCATGTACGGGTTTATCAGGAAATAATTAATTTGACATGCTACTATGGTTAAACAGGAAGCAATGTATGTAAGGTGATTTACTAAATAATATGTCATTAAACCACACATGAATATTAAGCCAAGTTATAAAGTAGCAATAGCATGTAGCAAGTATCGAATACTTGCCTCGACGAAACGACGAACACGAGAACGGAGGCGCGAACCCACGCGACACGATAATAGCAAGGGCTCGGGATGATCTGGACAGAGATGGATGCACTCTCGGCAACCCGGCAGCGAGGCGATCGGTGCCGTCAAGATCACCGGCGGTTCAAGCCGCGACGGTGACGACAACGAGAAGGGTTTCGGTAGAAGTGATCGGGGAAGGTGCAAAATCGGTCGGTAGTGGTGGTGTTGGCGTTCTAGGGTTTGCTGGGAGGCGAGGAGATGACGGATGGTCGGTGGTGATGGGTCTTCGGTGAGGGTGGGGTTGCAGGCGATGGGTGGTGGGTTGGCGTCGGGGAAGGTGCAGTGTGTGCCGGAAAGAAGAGAAGTAGGAGGTCTCGGGGTGAGAAGAACAGGCGAGGTGATGGTCGGCGGCGCAGGTGGTTGCCGGCGGCGACTTGACGACTGCAGGGAAATTTGCAGGTGGCCACGGCTGAGCAGGGTGCTCGGGAGAGAGGAAATAGGGTCGGTTGAGGCGAGAAGGCAGAGGCGAGGGCGACGGTGGCGCTGGCGCCGGCGTCGGAGCTGCGGCGGCGACGGTGAAGGCGGCTAGGGTTAGGGTTCGCGATGGGTTTCTCGCGTGGGGCTTTGTTTTTTTTTCGTTCTGGAAAAAATATATGAGGTGGGGAGAAGAATATATAGGGAAGAGAGAGAGAGGGTTAGAGAGAGAGAGGAAGAGATACAAGGGAGGTAGAGAGAGAGAGGGATTAAGGACGGGGCCCACGGGGTTAAGAACCCCGTGATTGGCTGAGGAAAGGTTAAAAGAATATTAAAAAGATTTAATAGGTTATTAAAGTAACAGTAAGATTATGAATATATATTATGGTTTCGAATATTTTATTAATTTGAGCTTTTGGCACTAAATGAAACATTTCCAAATCGTGCCCGGGTTGGGTCCAAAAATTTGAAATTTAAATAATAGGATTTTAAGCGGGTTCCAAATTTTAAAATGAAATGTTTTATGATTAAAAAGCATACCCCCAAGTCGGACACCTGTACGCGCGCGTAGCCGTCCAAACTCGCCCGTTTCACCGAACGGGACGAGAACTCGATGCACGGACGCTACCATGCGGCTAGGGGTGTCGAGTAGGCCAAGATGGATATTTTTAATTTTATTTTAGGTGCTAAAATTTGTTATATGCAGAAACGACCTTTCCAGATAAAATTTCACGGTAAGTGTCAAACAGGCAAGTTAAATGAAATGAGTAATATCTAATGCTCAACCAGTAACAGAAAAATAGTAGTATTGGGCTCGGGTGTTACATCTCCAGTTTAACGACTTAGAGATCAATTGTTCCCAGTTTAACGACTTGGTGGTCGACTGTTTCCAGTTTAACGTCGTAGTGGCCATCTGTTGGAGCCTGGGCTCGATTCTCCAGGAACCATAGGCTCCTTTGGCTTAATTGCATAAGCAGGCTTTCTGTTATCTAGACCGAGCCGGTGTTGGATGCAACAACCACGTCATCGTCATGGCTATAAGGCGTAGGACGACTTGTTCCTCTGGGCTCCATCATATAAATCGTATGGGTTGTGTACCCATCCACCGCTTCTTCATTGGCAATATTGCTCGTTTGGCTCTTATCTTGTTACCTTGGTCCGCTCTTTTCAGGGAAAGGCAGATGTCTGAGAGAATCAGGTTCCTGAAAGACTTCGGTCTCCGTTTGTATGAAATAGGCGGTCGCGGCTTGACTATTTGCTAACACGCTTTTAGACAATATTTGGGGTTTTCGGTCATATTCGCTTCTTGAGGTCATTTTGATTCTGGCAATTGTAGACCATTTCTTAGAGCATCTTTGAATATTTTACGGACTTTTTCCCTTTTGAAGAATAAACCTTATCCAGTTTTTCTTTCAAAGGCGATTCTCCTTCCCCTCCCAACAATGGCTTTCGAGATTGGTTGACATTGGGCCTGCTCGTCCCTCGCCTATTTCAGTCAGCCGAGGTGTTAAAAAATTCAGTATCGTCGGAATTTCAGCCTTTGCAATTATCGTCTTTTCGGTTTCTCCAGGACCTATTGTTATTTTGGGAATCAGAGGAGGACTCCTACTTTAAGTGCTCCAACATTTGAACTTTCCTGGTCAGCTCTTGGAATATTTTAAAACCCACGGTGCGTAGAAACGAGGCCATCCAATTTTTGAGATTTCCGACGAGGAAACTGACAAATTGGTCCTGTTCTATCGGCGGTTTACATTTGACGGAGAGATTGAGCCATCGGGTTATAAAATCCGTGTTGCTTTCGTTATTATCTGGCTTGGCCTTTACGAGTTCGGAAATGGTGATCTTATCGCTGACACTCATGAACTTTTGCCGAAAAAGAGATTCCATTTGGACGAAAGTTGTGACGGAGCCATCTGGTATGCTCGTGTACCAGTCGAAAGCGACATTTGTTAAGCTATTAACGAACTGGTGGAGGAGAAGCGCATCATTACCCCCAGTATTCCCGCATGAGGCTTTAAAGTGGGCGATGTGCCCATTCGTATTTCCCGTCCTATCAAATCTTCCGAATTTGGGGATGACATAGCCGCCAGGAAACTCTACCAGATTATACCAAGCAGGATATGGTCTCCCACTACTGCTGATATTTTTTTGCGCTTCGGATTCGGCTACCAACGTTTTGATTTTGTTGGCGACCAAATCCATAATTTGATCTTGCGTTAGCGGGTTGCTGTCATTGGTAGTCAAGACATTTCCAGAGATAGGATGCAACCGACTTTCATGCGGCTTGCCCACCTTTGGATTTGAGAGAATAGGCGTCGGCTGTCACGGGGACACCGTTTCCCGGTTCATGAGCAGAGCCCTGCACTTGATTGGGCGGCTGAGAGGCAACTTGGGCTGTGAGCTGTAAGATGAAGTTTGTCAAGTCGTCAATTTTGGAGTAAAGTTTGGCCATCTCCTTATCTTAGTTTCTGAGCTTCTTTTGGAGCACTTGGAGAAGTTGCTGTTCTGCGGTCTTGGGATGGAAGATTGGCTCGTCTTCGCTTTCCGAGCTTGACTCCTCATGAACCGAGGGATCTCTTTGCTTATCAGCCTCACTGGAAGGGTCTTCATTACCTTCCGGAGGAGGATGGTCTTGGAAAGTAGCAGCCACATTCACACTCGATTGGATTTGAGATGTAGTGTCCCCGTTCTTTCTCTTGCTGCGCGTGTCCCACCATGTAGACAGTGTGGACCACATATCCAGCCATCTTTTTATCATTGGAGGTTGATTTTTCGGACCATCGTAGTGGCCTTTGCTCTTCTGGAAAGGACATGCGACTGAAGACGGTTGGTCTGACTGGGTCCTTGGGTGCCGCTGTCTGGTTCGTAGTTTTCTTGACTCTTGCGGCCATGGCATTCTTCTGGACCAATTTCAGTGGTTCAAAAAAGTTAGCGAGCTTTACAGCCGATTCAGCCGTTGCTGCGGGGTAACCCTGTTCTTGGAACCTCATAAAGTTCATCCTAGCAGGAGCTCTAGCCCTTTTGTTGGCTCTGTATCTGAGCCTTTTCTATTTTAGCTTCTCGATTTTGAGAGATTGACGGGCATCCGTCATCCAGGAAGCCATCGTGAGTCGATTGACGGGGAGCTTAGAAAAGATACCCGATTGAGCAGTTGTCAAGGACACCGCTGGAGCTTGCTCGAGATGCCTTGTTGCTTTGTTTTTGTTGATGGCCTTCCCCAAAGCTGGAGTAATGGAGAGTCGTTCGGAAACGGATTTGTACTTGGGCTGAAGTGCCTTCATGACCATGACATTCGGCCTTTTCCCTTTTGAGGCTGGTTTATCCATCACCGGATTTGAAGAGCAGGGATGACGTTAGCTGGCACGAACAAAATAGAGCCAAATGGTAGCAGCGGCTCCTCCCACTGTCGCTCGAGACTGGCCGGGAGGACCGTCCTGACGTCCATCTTCATCGTGTAAGAGATGGGAGCTGTGTCGAGAGCTGAACTTGTCCTTGGAGACATTGTTGAGGCTTGATCGCTTGAAATCCTGCATGAAAGAGCATTATTTTAGTATAAATATCGATATGTATGTTGATTGAGTTCGCATAAACGATTTACCCGAAATATGGGAGGAGCGAAAAGGTCCCACCGGGCGTGCCAGAATCTGTAGGGTGTTTTTCGTTACATTATTGAGATGGGAATATGCGTCATTTGTCAGGCACATTACAAATTCCCTCTGCCTAGGGTAGGTTGGGGTTTATAGATATTGAGGATCCAAATCTCCGGCAACCGTGGAATAAGCTGCCGTTAATTACCCTCGTCTTTGGAGCGAAGGAACTTCCGATTGACGGGTTAAACTGGTCATACGAACTCAATGTGCAGTGTGCATGTGTTGTGTTTTGAGGGGAATGAATTATTCTCTTTCATTTCATTATCATGTTGCCTTATATAGGCTTATAAATTTACACATAGCCTCTTGAGCTTTACAAAATGATATTTTGCCCATCTCATGCCTTATGTGCTCATTTCTTTGGCACATGAGCCATGGGCTTTACAAAAATTTGGTTTCATTCCCATTTTTCTTACATTTATTCATAAAGATTACATCAAAATTATTTATCACATAATTATCATATTGGCATGGGGAAGGCTGGCCGCGGGGCACGACTTGGGCAAGGGCCCACTTGACCTGGGCTTGGGCCTGTTTACTTGGGGTTGACTTTGAGTTTGACTTGGTCA
This sequence comes from Agapanthus africanus, assembly GCA_030015575.1. Lineage (NCBI taxonomy): Eukaryota > Viridiplantae > Streptophyta > Magnoliopsida > Asparagales > Amaryllidaceae > Agapanthus > Agapanthus africanus. The sequence continues at coordinate 73,123,038 of CM057338.1, forward strand.
ACCGGGGTGTAATTTTTGACCCCAACAATTACTGTTTTACATCTGTATCTATTTTGGATAATATACATTACATGACATGTTCACGACACATTGCCAGACTTGTTAATTGGATCTTATTGTTAATACAAACAATCCTGACTTATTATCCTGATAGACATGACTTGTTGTCAATATAGACAAGAACTGTACCTGCTTGATCCTGTGTTAGCATTAGATTCATATCGTTAATACCTGACTTGAACACAAACCTGGGAGAAAAGAGAAAATCAAGAATATAACCGAAAACGTAACACATGGGGATATTATTATTGTTTGCCGTTTTCCTGGGCGTTACGAAATAAATCATTTTTTGCCATTTTTTCCGGCCGTTATGGAATAAATCAGTGTTTTCCGTTATTCCGGGCGTTACGGAATAAATCATTGTTTGCCGTTCCGGACGTTACGGAATAAATACTGTTACCGTGGTCCCGTGGTGAATGAACGGGATATATATGTTGGGGTCAAAAATTACACCCCGTTGACCAAGTCAAAGTCAAGGTCAACCCCAGGTAAGCGGGCCCAAGTTCAGGTCAAGTGACCCCATGCCTAAGTCGAACCCCGCGGCCGGCCTCCCCCATACCAAAATTAAAATTATGTAATAAATAATTTTGATGTAATTTTTATAAATAAATGTAAGAAAAATAGGTATAAAGCCAAATTTTTTGTAAAACCCATGGCTCATGTGCAAAGAAATAAGCACATGGGGCATGAGATGGGCAAAATGCCATTTTGTAAAGTCCAAGGGGCTATGTATAAATTTGTAAGCCTATATAAGGCAACATGATGAAGTGGTACCAGAAATGTTGTCCCGGATCTATGTACATCTTTGTTCCTCCAAGATGTACGGAATATACGGAACTATGAGCCTCCTTCATGACTTATTCATGAACATCTCCTTTCAGCACACATAAATGACTCTCATATCGTAACGAACTATTTTCATGAATTAACAAGTCTGTTTGAAGTTTCGCTTCTACCTGTTCTTGAAACTTCTGCAATCTTGGATCGTGCGACTGCGCTGCTTTAATGTTATCAATCAAGGACGGCTGTACTTGCAACTGTATCAACTATCCCGAAGAATTCGGCAGTACAATCTCAAACTCGAACCTTTGAAGGTCAGCTATAATCTCCTTCTGTGCTGTCAACATCCGTATTGCTAGCAACCGATTTTAAGCATCTAACACTACATTAACATATCCTGGATGGTATTTTAGATCAAGATCATAATCAACCATCGGCTCTAACCATCTACGCTGCCTAATGTTGAGCTCTTTCTGTGTGAACACATATTTTAGTCTTTTGTGATCGGTAAATACTTCTACCCTTTCGCCCAATACGTAGTGTCTCCAAATCTTCAAAGCGAAAATCACAGCTGCTAGCTCCAAATCATGAGTTGGGTAGTTCTTCTCGTGAGTCTTCAATTGTCTCGACACGTAGGCTATAACCTTCCCATTCTACATTAGAACACATCCCAAGTCTTTCCCAAATGCGTAGCTGTGAATAACCAACCCTCCGGAACCCTCCGGAACTGTCAAGATAGGAGCGGTTGTCAATCTTCAGTTCAACGCTTCAAAAGCTGACGCACACTTCTCCGTCCATACGAACGGTACCCCCCTTCGTGTTAGCTTGGTCAATGGTTCTGCTATTCGAGCGAAATTCTCTATGAACCTTCTATAATATCCGGCAAGCCCAAGAAAACTTCTGATCTCCCCTATGTTCTTTGGAATCGGCCAATCATGAACCGCTGCAATCTTTTCAGGGTCAACGACAATTCCATCTCCGGATATGACTTGACCCAAGAACTTCACTTCTTCGAGCCAAAACTCGTGCTTGCTCATTTTAGCATATAACTTTTCTTGTCTTAACGTCTATAGTACGATTCTCAAGTCTTCTGCATGCTCTTCTTTGCTCCTCGAATAGACCAGAATATCATCAATAAACACCACTACGAACTGGTCCAGATACGGTGAAAAGATTCGGTTTATCAAGTCCATGAATATTGCCGGTGCGTTAGTAACTCCAAATGACATCACTAACTACTTGTAATGCCCATATCGAGTTCGGAACCCTGTCTCGCAAATATATTCTGATTTCACCCGAACTTGATGATATCCGGATTGCAAATCTAGCTTCGAGAATACCCTCGCGCCACTGAGTTGATCGAATAATTCGCCGATGCGAGGGATTGGGTACTTGTTCTTAATTGTCACCCGGTTTAATTCTCGAAAGTCGATGTATAGTTCTCTGCGTGCCAACCTTCTTTTTGACTAGAAGAACTGGAGCTCCCATGGTGAACCGCTGCTACGAATCTAGTTGTTCTCTAGCAATTCGGCAACCTTTTTCTATACCTCTTCTAGTTCCACCGGTGTTATTGGATAATAAGCCTTTGTAATCGGCGCTGCTCCAGGAACAAGATCAATCGCGAACTCCACAACTCGTTTTGGTGGTAAACCCGAGATGTCCTCGAACACATCTATAAACTCTCGAACTGCTGCTGGCGCTTCCTCCTTATTTACTTCCATCGATGAAAGAATGACACTTGTCGGTGTCACACCCCGCTTCCCAGTATACGGGCAGAGGGCGCGATGAGACCGCTACGTATTTACTTTGAAGTAAATACGCTAAGCGTATCTAAGCAATATAAATGTAAATGCACAAGAGACAGGATATAATAAAACAACAACTTTATTTTTTTCACATTCTTTTTACAATACATGGAAAAGTAAATACAACTGAATGAAAGCAATGCCTAAACAGTGAAATAATAGAAATGAAAAGTACTGAGATAAAAATGTGTACAATGAAGCTAGAGCTCTGGGTCGTAGGAAAGCTGGTCCAAGTCCTCACTAGTAGGCTCGATCTCCTGAGTGTCCAGATCACCTGACAACATTCCAAAGAAGAAAGAGAAGGAATGTAGTCAGCGAACAAATGCTCGGTAAGTCCCAAAGATAAGGGAGAAATAGAATAGACAGAAAGAGAATGTAGCTTTTAAAGTTGTATTATATGGTTAACGCTGTAGTTTGTAGCTTGGTACAGAAGGATGCCAGTGTATACGAGAGGAGTCTCTATTTGCCAGAGACTAGAGCAAACGGAAGTACAAGGAACCGTTATGCCATGGTATAACAGCAACGGAATATAGGTTAGGTGTCTTAATCTTACTGTCTCGTGCCACTTCTAACACCTTCCGTACCAATCTACCCCTTAAACCCCGCGAAGTATCATATTGTATTGTTTGTGTTGTTTTGTAAATTGTATTGTCTTGTATAGATGGATGACTTTCCAAACCATGATATCAGTAAATGGATGTAACTGGAGAATCATGTAAATGGGAGTATATCCATGGTTCGGATCAGTCAATACAAATTAAATAGATTGAATATAAGTATTCAAGAATTCATGTTGGATTGTAGATTGTACTTGAATCGTATTCAAGTCAGATTATTAATGAGACTCAGTCTGAGTCAGAATATTTAGAAAAGAAATTGAAGTCCTGATTATTTTGATATTATCGGTAACCGCTGCACATGGGCGGCAGGATATGTGTCTTTTTCAAAGACGATTACCGTGTTGATAACACCGTTATTAAGTTGTCTACCTTAAATAGGCAAGCACCCACTTCTCCGGCTCCCTGAGGCTCAAGAGATTGGTCCCGCTTAAACCTATATTTACTAGGGTCATTAGGGTAATTTATAGAACTTGAGGGGGTTTTATGTAAAAATACTTTTGTATAATTTTCAAAATATACCCCAAGAATTTAATTATCGTCTTTAGAGTTGTCATATATGTATATTTTATATTTGTGATATTTTTAGTGAAAATAACATATTTTTCATAATACATGATATTTAATTGTAACATTGAACTTGTATGGAATTTATGGTATTTTAGTGTAAAGTGATTCTTGTGATTTTAGGAAAAAGTTAGAATATTCATATTATCACAAAATAGATATTTTAATGATACATATATACATATTTATATAAAAATAATTTTAATATATATTATATTTCTAGAAATCTCATTTTCTTAAGATATTTGTATTTTAAATCTTTCGAGACCGAATGCTCCTTACGGAGGTTTTCATCTCGCACTACTAAGCCCAGGGATGTGCGATAATCTGCACCATCCCAGTCGGGTTCCCCAAAATGGGTTCTAGCGGCGCTTTGCAATGATTTATAGAAAATACGAATTTTTATAGAAAACGGTTTTAATAGTTAGTGGTATTTATATGTAAAGTTTCGTTTTCCCGTATTCTATATTTCCGAAAGGTATTGTGCTATGTTGAATATGAGTGTGTGAGAAGGTAGGTCATTACCTTGTGATCTACTTAAAGGTATAGCAAGATTGTGATGTTTTAAATGTCGGAATTAAACTACATGGTATTTTAGTGAAAAAATACGATAACAATTGAAATAGAAATCCTTTTGATATGGAACTTGTTCAATATGACTTGTTAATGTTTAGTATTCAACATGTAAGAGTTTAGTATGATTGTACTTAAGAAAATGTTGAAATTTTAGGAAGAACCGAATCGGACATTGGATTAACTCCGATTCCGTCGGTATTTAGAAATACGTGTTTTTAGAAAAGAATAGAGAAGAGGGAGGTGGAGCTTACAGGTTTAGAGATTAGAAAAGAGGGAGATGAAGCGGTAGGAGGCGCCGGTGCATCGTTTCGTCGCCGGGAGCTTCTAGGGTTGTCGTCAGAATTTCGCCGGAGCTTTCGCCTTTTGCTAACTTCAATTGCACACTAAACTTCTAGGAATTTTCTTGAGAATTTTGATCAGAATTTTGGATTGAGGGTGTGTATTTAGTGGTTGTATTTATAGGGTAATGCTAGGGTTTAGGGTAGGTGAAAGGGTGAATTGAAAATCGTATTAAAATGTATTAAAATGGAGTAAATAGGGTTTTAAAGGGGATCTGTTACTGATCCAAGAAAATTAAGTGTGCAGGAGTACTGGGGAGATGAAAAGACAGAACTTTGGTGTTTGACGACTCGGTGGTCCGGCCGAGTCCGGTGATCCTCGGGTTCCTCGTTGTCTTATCTACCCCCTGGGCCATTTAGTTTTACATGTGTAGTGGGGTTTTACGTGTTTAGCATGTGTAGACTCTTGGAATTATAAAAATATTAAAAGAAAAAAATATTAAAAATAATGTAGGGTATGGGATTTGAACTCTGGTCGGTTGGTTTAGCAGTGCAAGGTATTACCAATGAGTTACAAGCTCCTTCTTGCTATTAAAATGCAAAACAAACTTATAACTTGTGCTCAGGCAAAAATAACCCTTTCTGTAATTTTTGAAAAATTGTACAGGAAGTTTAGGGTTGTTACATTCTACCCTCATAAAAAATTTCGTTCTCGAAATTTGTAAAAGGAAAGTGTAACAGATTCAAGAAAAGTTTGGTGATTGAACTATTGGTAGTGTATGAAAAATATGTGAAAGAATGAAAGAGTGCGAAGGTTTTGGTAAGATTGTTAAAGAGGTGAGGGAATTTTTGGGTTAGGACGTATTCAAAGTATATGAGGTGATAAGATTCAAGGATTGTAAAGAATGTTTTCAGTTACTGGTTCTTGTATTATATTGCTTAGGTTGTTCACGAGAAACCCTAGGATCACCGGACTCGGCCGGAATCGGCCGGCGACTCGGCCGACTTGGGCCGCCGCCGCCGACCGGACTCGGCCGGACCGCCGAGTCGTCAACACCAAAGTTCTGTCTTTTCATCTCCCCAGTACTCCTGCACACTTAATTTTCTTGGATCAGTAACAGAGCCCTTTTAAAACCCTATTTATTCCATTTCAATACATTTTTAATACAATTTTCAATTCACCCTTTCACCTACCCTAAATCCCAGCCTTACCCTATAGATACAATCCCTAAACACATCCCCTCACTCCAAAATTCTGATCAAAACTCTTAAGAAAATTCCTGGAAGTTTAGTGTGCAATTGAAGTTAGCAAAAGGCGAAAGATCAGGCGAAATTCCGACGACAACCCTAGGAGCTCTCGGCGATGAAACGACGCACCGGCGCCTCCTACCGCTTCCTCTCCCTCTTTTCTAATCTCTAAAACTGTAAGTTCCACCTCCCTCTTCTCTATTCTTTTCTAAAAACATGTATTTCTAAATACCGACGGAATCAGAGTTAATCCGATGTCCGATTCGGTTCTTCCTAAAAATTCAATCTTTTCTTAAATACAATCATACTAAACTCTTACATGTTGACAATTAAATATTAACAAGTCATATTGAACAATTTCCATATCAAAAGAATTTCTATTTCAATTGTTATCGTATTTTTTCACTAAAATACCATGTTGTTTAATTCCGACATTTAAAACATCACAATCTTGCTATACCTTTAAGTAGATCACGAGATAATGACCTACCTCCTCACACACTCATATGCAACATAGTACAATACCTTTCGGGAATATAGAATACGGAAAAACGAAACTTTACATATAAATACCACTAACTATTAAAACCGTTTTCTATAAGAATTCATATTTTTTATAAATCTTTGCAAAGCGCCGCTACAACCCATTTTGGGGAACCCGACTGGGATGGTGTGGATAATCGCACATCCCTGGGCTTAGTAATGTGAGATGCAGACCTCCACAAGGATCATTCGGTCTCGAAAGATTTAAAATACAAATATCTTAAGAAAATGAGATTTCTAGAAATATAATATATATTAAAATTATTCTTATATAAATATGTATATATGTATCATTAAAATATCTATTTTGTGATAATATGAATATTCCAACTTTTTCCTAAAATCACAAGAAGCACTTTATATTAAAATACCATGAATTCCATACAAGTTTAATGTTACAATTAAATATCATGTATTATGAAAAATATGTTATTTTCAATAGAAATATCACAAATATAAAATCTACATCTATGACAACTCTAAAGACGATAATTAAATACTTGGGGTGTATATTGAAAATTATACAAAAGTATTTTTATATAAAACCCCCTCAAGTTCTATAAATTACCCTAAGGACCCTAGTAAATATAGGTTTAAGCGGGACCAATCTCTTGAGCCTCACGGAGCCGGATAAGTGGGTGCTTGCCTATTTAAGGTAGACAACTTAACAACGGTGTTATCAACACGGTAATCGTCTTTTAAAAAGACACAAATTCTGCCGCCTATGTGCAGCGGTTACCGATAACATCAAAACAATCAGGACTTCAATTTCTATTCTAAATTTTCTGACTCAGACCGAGTCTCATTAATAATCTGACTTGAATATGATTCAAGTACAATCTACAATCCAACATGAATCCTTGAATACTTATATTCAATCTATTTAATCTGTATTGACTGAACCGAACCATGGATATACTTCCATTTACATGATTCTCCAGTTACATCCATTTACTGATATCATGATTTCGGCAAGTCATCCATCTATACAAGACAATACAATTTACAAAACAACACAAACAATACAATACAATACTTCATGGGGTTTAAGGTGTAGATTGGTACGGAAGGTGTTAGAAGTGGGACGAGACAGTAAGATTAAGATACATAACATATATTTCGTTGCTGTTGTACCGTGGCATAATGGTTCCTTATACTTCCGTTTGCTCTAGTCTCTGGCATATAGAGCTTCTCTCGTACACAATGGAATCTTTCTGTACCAAGCTACAAACAACAGCGTTAACCATATAATACAACTTTAAAAGCTACATTCTCTTTCTGTCTATTTTATTTCTCCCTTATTTTTGGGTCTTACCAAGCGATTGTTCGCTGACGACATTCCTTCTCTTTCTTCTTTGGAATGTTGTCAAGTGATCTGTACACTCAGGAGATCAAGCCTACTAGTGAGGACTTGGACCAGCTTTCCTACGACCCAGAGCTCTAGCTTCATTGTACACATTTTTATTTCAGTACTTTTTATTTCTGTTATGCCACTGTTTAGGCATTGCTTTCATTCAGTTGTATTTACTTTTTCATGTATTGTAAAAAGAATGTGAAAAATAAAGTTGCTATTTTATTATATCCTGTCTCTTGTGCATTTACATTTATATTGCTTAGATATGCTTAGCGTATTTACTTCAGAGTAAATACGTAGCGGTCTCGTCGCGCCCTCTGCCCGTACACTGGGAAGCGGGGCGTTACAGGTTTTATAGCTTGTATAGAATACTATCATGCAAAAATATAATCTCCGAATTTAGTGTACGAAAATTTGTTTAAAAATTAGTGTATACTTGGGGTATTTGCATTTTCTGTGAGTACCATAAATATTTATTTTGCTTTTTAATAGAAAGAAAGAGCTTGTAGCTCACTAGTAATAGCTTGCACTGCTGAACCAACCCACCATAGTTCAAATCCCATACCCCACATTATTTTTAATATTGTTTTCTTTTAATATTTTTAGAATTCCAAGAGTCTACACGTGCCAAACCGGTAAAACCCCACTACACATGTAAAACTAAATGGCCCAGGAGGTAGATAAGACGACGAGGAACCCGAGGATCACCGGACTCGGCCGGACCGCGGACTTGGGCCGCCGCCGCCGGCCGGACTCGGCCGGACCGCCGAGTCGTCAACACCAAAGTTCTGTCTTTTCATCTCCCCAGTACTCCTTCACACTTAATTTTCTTGGATCAGTAACAGAGCCCCTTTAAAACCCTATTTACTCCATTTTATTACATTTTTAATACTTTTTAATACATTTTTCAATTCACCCTTTCACCTACCCTAAACCCCAGCCTTGCCCTATAAATACAACCCCTAAACACCCCTCTCACTCCAAAATTCTGATCAAAACTCTCATGAAATCCCTAGAAGTTTAGTGCACATTTGGAGTTAGCAAAAGGCGAAAGCTCCGGCAAAATTCCGACAACAACCCAAGGAGCTTCCGGCGACGAAACGACGGACCGGCGCCTTCTACCACTTCCTCTCCCTCTTTTATAATCTCTAAACTCGTAAGTTTCACCTCCTCTTCTCTATTCTTTTCTAAAAACACCTATTTCTAAATACTGACGGAATCGGAGTTAATCTGATGTCCGATTCGGTTCTTCCTAAAAATTCAACCTTTTCTTATATACAATCATACTAAACTCTTACATGTTGACTATTAAATATTAACAAGTCATATTGAATAAGTTCCATATCAAAAGGATTTCTATTTCAATTGTTATCGTATTTTTTCACTAAAATACCATGTAGTTTAATTCCGACATTTAAAACATCACAATCTTACTATACCTTTAAGTAGATCACGAGGTAATGACCTACCTCTTCACACACTCAAATGCAACATAGCACAATATCTTTCGGGAACATAGAATACGGGAAAACGAAACTTTACATGTAAATACCACTAACTATTAAAACCGTTTTCTATAAGAATTCGTATTTTTTTATAAATCTTTCCAAAGCGCCCCTACAACCCATTCTGGGGAACCCGACTGGGATGATGCGGATTATCGCACATCCTTGGGCTTAGTAGTGCGAGATGAAGACCTCCGCAAGGAGCATTCGGTCTCGAAAGATTTAAAATTCAAATATCTTAAGAAAATGAGATTTCTAGAAATATAATATATATTAAAATTATTTTTATATAAATATGTATATATGTATCATTAAAATATCTATTTTGTGATAATATAAATATTCCAACTTTTTCCTAAAATCACTAGAATCACTTTACATTAAAATACCATGACTTCCATACAAGTCCAATGTTACAATTAAATACCATGTATTATGAAAAATAGGTTATTTTCACTAGAAATATCATAAATGTAAAATCTACATCTATGACAACTCTAAAGACGATAATTAAATAGTTGGGGTGTATTTTGAAAATTATAAAAAAGTATTTTTACATAAAACCCCTTCAAGTTCTATAAATTACCCCAAGGACCCTAATAAATATAGGTTTAAGCGGGACTAATCTCTTGAGCCTCAGGGAGCTGGAGTAGTGGGTGCTTGCCTATTTAAAGTAGACAACTTAACAACGGTATTATCAACACGGTAATTGTTTTTGAAAAAGACACAAATCCTGCCGCCCATATGCAGCGGTTACCGATAATATCAAAACAATCAGGACTTCAATTTCTTTTCTAAATGTTCTGACTCAGACTGAGTCTCATTAATAATCTACAATCTACAATCCAACTAGAATATGATTCAAGTACAATCTACAATCTACAATCCAACATGAATACTTATATTTGTTAGTTATATGTATGCCCTAGAGGCCATTACTATACATAGAATGTATATTGTAGTGGATACATGGACATATATAGGGATGACTTTCTTGCTCAATATGATAGTATGCTATCTGGTTGCTCTTTACCTTAACGTGTACACTGATTGTCTCTCTGTTACATGTTGGTAAAGCCCTTAGGATGTGTACTTGACTACCTGGACTATGATGCAGATCATACTAGTGGGGACATGGTAGTCCATAAGTACATCCTTCAAGGTCCCTAGTCATGGGTGTATCGAGACGGGGCATCGATATACCAGAGTAGACTAGCGTATACCTTCTCGACCCATACAGATGGGCGATGGATGATCCCATATCCATTGGTGTTTGACATCAGAGATGATATATGGGTGCTCAGTGGAGACTGGGTACACTCGACGGACTCCCCGAGAACTCCCAGATAGTATTATACCTCACGTCAGATGGCAGTTCTCCGGTGACACTGGTACAGAGTAGTCTGTTGACCCGAGATCGTCATAGAGTCTTGTGTGATTCCCAATGTGCTTCGATTTCCATCATACCACGTCCAAGAGGGCGTGCAAAAAGGTGGCTTTTGGGTACAGTCCCGAATCACATGGAGGCAATAAGCGATAGGAGGGGATTCGTCTCTCCCGGTATAGGGAGTTGATGTTGTGCTGTGTTCGATTGGCTATAACCAAAAATCCTTGGCCAGGGTTGTTGAGATTTACTGGTAAGTGTTATCAGTAGTTTCTCGAACTATTATAGATCTCATATCGACACGACTTATCGAGCTACTGGGGTCTGATGTTTACCACCCCTAGGCGAGATATGCGACATATCAGACGACGAGACCGGACTGCACAGGAGTGTTACTGTTTGGATTTACAGGAGAATGTACAGGCTTGCTTGTTGATCTTCCGAGCGCTCAATTCCTGGGTGGCTGTTACGTTTAGCTGACCGCTTGCACCTTGTGGGTGTTTGATATGATCATCACCTACTGCCGGCGTATTGACGATTCTTTAGAGTCCTACACAGAGGTTTCTTGGCTCAGGCAAAACGGAGTAGGAGCACATATATGATATGTGCGGGACCGAGGATAATGCGGTATATGATACCGTATTGGATTCTCACGATATGAGATATCGGCCGGGTATATGTGATATAGCCGGGTCATCGTATTAGTCGGTTATATGCGATATAGCCGGATTATAGGATCAAGTGTTGATTCGATAATTTAATGTATAATAATATATATGATATATTAAATTACATTAACTAATATTAGCTCACTAAAACATTCATTTTCTCACAGGATAATACATTGATATATATACGATATATGTTAATTGTATTATTTTCTATTGTTACAAAATATATTGTATATGTGATATATAATATTGTAACATGTTAGGGTTACAAATTTAACATTGGATTAAGGTTTAAACTTGGTTAGGGTTTGGATTAGGGTTAGCTTTTGCATGAAGCTTCCATGAAGCTTCATGAAGTTTTGACTTTGTGGTTGCTTGATATTTTTTGTGAGATATTATGCTAACCCAATCCAAACCATTAACTCTAGTTAACTCTCTACAAGGGTTAACTCTCTCATGCTTAACCCTTGGTTAGATTTGTAACCACTATAATAATTCATTGTTCATCACAAAAAGAAAAAGGTTATCATCTTCTTTCATCTTCTTCTTCCTTGAGTTCCTTCATGAAAAAGCTTTCTTTTGTGATGAAAATGAGTGAGAAAAAGATTATAAATGAGAGCAAAAATCCTACTTCATCATCCTCATCTCTCCTTGCCATTTAGATGAGGGTGTTCACTTCATATTATGAGTGTTAGCTTGTGTTAACGAAACTTCAAGGTAGATCATCTTTGTATCGAAGATCGGAAGCAAAGGTTGCATCATTCTCTTCGTGAACCCTCTCGAGAGTTCGGAACATGATGATCGCAGCGAAGGGACCTCAACACGGAGCTTAAAAAGTGAAGGACCGGATCTACAAAGGTTGTAATCCCTCTCACTTAGTGTTAAAGAGTTTAACATGCATGTTTTCGCCTAAACCCTAGTTTAAAGATCCGGCTTCGGGTTGTTCGGCACGGCTAAAATTTTAATCGGGCATGGTTGATGCCTCGTAGACCCTTGTGCACGTGCTTAGCAACCCTACAGTGGTATCAAGGCCAAGCTAGAGGTTTAGGCGAAGTCTAGACGAAATTTAAAGTCCGATCGAACTCCGAATACCCGATATTAACCCCTCTCTGTACATTTTCTAAAAATGTGATTTTTTCAGAATTAAAAATGCTCAGAAAAACAAGCAGGAAAAACTAAGAATTACTGTGAATACAGTCCACTGAGTCAACTATTTGACCGCGTAACCGCGGCCAAACCAAGGGTTTGGCGGCGGTTCCGCGGCCAAAATTGTGACTTAGTCCCTGAAATTTCATGTAATTGTTCTTAGGTCCTTTCTTGTTATTTTTTTCTGGGAATTTTTTTATTCCACTCAAGTGTTGAGTTTTGTAGGGTTGTAGGGGACTTGTTGTTTCGATCGGATAATTTAACTTTGTTTAGTTTTTCCGGATAATTTTAGAAACTGTTAAAAAGTTCGAACGGATATCAATAACTCACTTTTTCCCCAGTCGGAAATTTTTTCAAAAGTTGGATTTTTTCTCGAGTTTAAGAACGTTCTAAGTAGTGCAAGTAATGCGGTGGACCCTTTAGAAGACAACAAACCTTAACTCGATTATGTGACCGTCTTGAACTGCCTCTGAACCTTAGGGTTTGTGGCAGTACGGCGTGCCACATGTGAGGCGTTGGCTTGACCCTTCTACGGCTGGACCATTGGTACTGTGGCATGTGATGGATATTTTTAAACTGATTTCAAGTGTTGAGATATATTGGGGAAATCTTGGGTGTTTGATTATTCGATCGGAAAGTTTGACATTGTCTAATTATCTTGAATGTGATACAATATTTGGAATCCACGGGTAGTTATGAGATAACTAATTTGAATGTTATAAACATTGCAGTTTAGTCTCAGATGATCGGTTGCCACGGGATTTTGATATGATCAAAATTCCGTCGCAATCATATAGCGTACGCGGATACTCGCCGGGTAAACTTAACAGACAGCCACGTCCCATAGCCCCGACCAAGTGACTGTAGGAGAACCCCGTCGCCAAAAGCATCCGTTCGGATGCTAGCGGCAGCGGTGTTCCGCCTTAGCGCGCTTCGTCGATGGCATCCGGGAGTGCGGCCGTCTACTAAAGTTTGCGACGAGCATTCGATCAGGATGTCGGGAATCTTGTTGAATTGCCCGACTTGATATTGAAAAGAGTTTTCGATAAAGAGACTAAAATGTGGGGTTTATAATTGTTAGGCATGTGATGTCTAAGGAATTCATTTGGTTAGGCATGCGATGTCTAAGAAGGTTACGGATTCCAACTGTTGTAGTTTTATACTTTCTTTTCTGCGACCGTAAGCGTAGTATGTGGTGTATCGCCGGCTTCGTTGCTATACATCAACGACAATCGGGATACGCATACTTGCTTACGTTGATGATATGAGATATTATGTGTTGCTGTGATATGTTATATTGGATCGTCGCGTTTGAATAGCCGGGTGTTTTATGTGAGATAAGAGTTTTTCTTTTTCATTCATGTAAAATTCATTTGTATGTAATATTCTTTTATTGGGGCACTTCCGGGCTGGGGATGATGTCACCATTGTATATTATTTACTTTTCCGCATTAGGTAGACCCAAGGCGGGGAGCACAAGTAACCGGGTTCTAGGGTCCAGTGGGAGACCATCTCGAGGAGTTGAGACCGGGTCTCCTAACCCTGGAATTGGCAGAGTTGCTTGCCGCTCTCGTAAGGGTCTAGGGATGTGGGTTTGGCTATTCATCACGACCGTGGAATCCGTGTTTTATACAGGCTCGTATTGAAAACACGGACGTCCTGGTATATCCAATATTTCATATATGTTCTTCTGCTGCAATGTTCTGTGATGAGATCATATTACTGCCTGAGACGAATATTTATATTATATATATGAGATATATGTTATATTGCAGATTTCGTTTCAAATGTGATGCTTGTGAAGCATAATTAAAAATGGGACTTCATTAATGAGATTAATGAAACTAAAAGAAACCTAAAGATGTTGTGGAATCGAATTTTCAAAAACAGGTAGCTACGGTTCTTGCTTTGCATAGAGGTGTTCTTTGTAGAACATCCAGCACCTTATTCGATAAGGAAAGGGCCGAGATCCCTTCACCGGGAGTGACCCCTTTAGCAAAACTAGAAAACCCTAAAAAACACTCCATTTTAAAATCATTTGATTCTACAACGATATCAAGTTCATTACGCAATAGGTTTTCAGAAAAACCTGTCGTAGCCCTCCGTCATTTCAGATAAGTACTAGTTAGTATTCGTGCTGCGGTAGTTTGGCCTCCGTCAAGGCGTAGTGTACGGTAGCTAACTAATGCTTATCTGCTAGCATACGATGCGATTGGATTAGGGTATTCGTACGGCGTTGTTTGGCCTCCGTCAAGGGTCGTACGGGTGGGTTTAATTCAATCAGGAAATGACGGGTTGAACTTGACTAGCGGACTATAGGTAGTTTGGCCTCCGTCAAGGTCATAGGACGCTAGGAGCAAAATTATCGGGAATTTTAAGTGTTGAAATTTGCAATGAGATTGCATACCTTCTATGAGATAGTTGGATCCCGATACCTGCTGCGAGTAAGAGTTACTCCTGGGAGAGTTTTACACATTACAATTAGCCGATCAAGTAGGTGTCTAGAAAGGTGTTAACGGGGTTACGCCTCTGGGAAAACGAGATTTACTTTAATTAGGTCCGTGCGAAAGTACGGGGAACCTCCCTCAAAGTACCGACACTGGCCTGGCTGAAAGATTGGCGAACTTGTAGCGTGTAATTAATCCCGGCTAGTCTTTCCTTTTAGGGTTTGAAGGAAGATTTGATTAAAACAGTGGGAGACATCCTGATTAGATATATTAGACAACAAATCTAATCTTGCAAGAGCATACGCTGAGTGTTTTCTTCTTTCTCTCTCCAGATAGCGACCATATCACGCCTTAATCAAGATAATAATACGGATGTATTGACCGAACCCGCTTGTTATACTGAGCTGGGGAACGTTGGTCCCGCTCCAACTTATAATTGTTATAAGACAGAGCAGGATATTGGGGAATACCAGATTTCCCATGCCGCCCAAACGAAGAAAGTGCATGCTGATGCATCTTCTTCGGGTGTGTTCATTACATAGAACTGTTTCTCGGTATCCTTTACGTCCTGGGTATGAGATACCGGATTAGGATCCCGCATATGTAATCTGTTACATGGGCTACAGATAGGTAGAGAATTGAGAACGGGTGATAAGTTTCATGAGACAGGAAACGGTGCAAGTGTTGCAGCTAAGTCTGTTGGTCACTATCACCCTGTATTACCAGAATACATTGATTCTGAACGAATGTTATTAGATACCGAACCTGATATACAAAATCATATCAATCTCTTTATTAGTAAAGAAGGATATAATTTTGTATTGTTGGATAATGTTTTGAACATTTCCTATATCAAGAGTTGATCGGTTCAGGCACGTTATCTAAAAGCATAGACGTTCTAAATCAAACTACAGTTCTTAGTATACAGAACACACACAAGAGGAAGAGTTCAGAAATGAACGCATCCTTCTTGAGGTATTATAGACTAGGTCGTATCAATGTGACCCGACTAGCTGAAGTTACATATAGATGCATATTTAAATTAGTTTGAATTTACATCTTGTGAAACTTGCCGGTCATGTCACAGAGATAAGATGACCATAGCTCCGTTTATTGGAAACAGAGAAAGAGTTAGTGAACTCTTGGGAATGATATATGCTGATGTATGTAAGTCCCCTGTCTACACATGCCAAGACCGGTTCTTTGTACTTCATTACATTCTCTGATAATCTCTCAAGATTCAGACATATGTTCCTGTTGAAACACAAGTCCGAACCTTTTGAGATATTCACAGAATGTAAGTTAGAAGTAGAGAACTAAAATACGGGTATAAGTATTATGTCCTTTGATGGGATCAAGGAGGAGAATACTTGAGCACGGAATTCCTGGACTATTCTGAAGGAGAATGAGATTCTCTCTCAGCATTACTCCTCCGTATACACTATAGCACGATGGTATATCGGGGCGGAGCAATAGCACCCTATGTGATATGGTGTGCTCTATGATGAGTACTATTGAGTTACCTATTTCCTTTTGGGAGTTATGCACTTGAGAAACTGCATACCTATTGAATAGGGTTCAAATCAAATCAGTTGCCTACCACTTCATATGTGATATGAAAAGGGAAGAGCCCATATCTTAAGCTTGTTAAGATTTGGGGTTGTCCGGCCTATGTTTAAAAAGAAAAATCCGGACAAGCTCGAGGCAAATTCAGTTCTGTGGAAGTTTGTTGGATATCCCAAGCATTCACAAGGGAATATCTTCTACCAAACAGAGGAACAAAAGATGTTTTGTTTCTCAACATGCCACCTTTGTGAAAGGGAATTTCTTGTGAAGAAATTAGTGGTCATGAGGTAGAACTGGAAGGAGTTCCAGCTATACAAACTGCAGCTGATGATTTGGTAGAACCAAAGTATTCAGTAGTAACCAACGAACCTCAGCCTCTCCGCCGATCTAGTACGGTTCCTCACCCATCTGAGAGATACTTCGGTTTCTCTATGACAGTGGGAGCGAGGATTGCATCATGAGATGATGACCCAACTAGTTTCGGGCTGGCCATCAGGAGTAGGACTCTGTAAGAATGGCTGGATGTTTATCGATCTGAGATGGAATCCTTATACACCAACAAAGTATGGACTTTGGTTGCTTTATCTGAAGGGTTAAATCCCCATCAGGAGGAAGTATATCTTGAGAAGATTACTTGGTGTACATGGAAAAGTTGAGACTTTCAAAGCTAGACTTGTTAAAGGTCTGCATTATAGACCAGCTATGGCTTATAATGAAACCTTTTCTAAGTAGCTATGCTTAAGTCCATCCAGATCCTACTTGCTAAGGCTACATACCATGACTACGATATCTGGCAGTTGGGTGTCTTGACTGTTTTTCTAAATGATGATTTGGAAGAAAGCATCTATATGTACACAGCCAGAGGGCTTCGTAGACAGTGGGAGCAGCGGAAACGTATGCAAGATGTTTTATGTGATAAAGCAGGTATCGCGGAGTTGGAACATCTGTTTTGATGAGTTAGTCAAAGAGTTTGACATCATCAAAATGGTAGATGAACCTTGTACATACAAAAAGGTAGTAGGGAGTATGGTGGTGATCCTCGTAGAGTACGTGGATGACATACTCTTGATAGGGAAGGAGTTTCCTATGCTACGATCGGTCAATCTCCGCTTATCACAAGGATTCTCCATATAGGATCAAAGTGATACCTCCTAAATCCTGGGTTTTGGATCTATGAGATAGATCTAATTGGATGTTAGGATACTCACTAGTTGTAGTGAGATGGTATCAATTGATCCTGGGGAGAATCACTGGAAAGGTTCCAGGGTGATAAGGACGACTGAATGTCAGTCGCAGGCTTGTCTATACCCTCAGTGGAGGGACGGTATATTGGAAGAGTTCCAAGCTAGATACCGTGACATACTAGACGATAAAGGCTGGATACATTGCCACCAAAGATGCTACCAAATAGGAAGTCTGGGTATATATATTAGTTCATGAGATGAACTTTGTTCCTTCCATTGTGTGACAATGGAGTTGTGGCTTATGCCAAGGAACGCCCGTCCCATCTGTGATCCAGATATATTCTTAGGCAGTATCACCTGATCGTGGAGATGTTTGATCTCCAGGGGATCGAGGTTAGGAGAGTAAACTCAGAGGACAACACGGCGGATCCACTCACAAAGGCCTTTTCCCAGAGAGAGACTTCTATGGGATGGTTGAGTATGAGATACTACAACCACTGCTATCAGATGGCCCTAGTGCAAGTGGGAGATTGTTAGTTATATGTATGCCCTAGAGGCCATTACTATACATAGGATGTATATTGTAGTGGATGCTTGGACATATATAGGGATGACTTTCTTGCTCGATATGATAGTATGCTATCTGGTTGCTCTTTACATTAACGTGTACACTGATTGTCTCTCTGTTACATGTTGGTAAAGCCCTTAGGATGTGTACTTGACTACCTGAACTATGATGCGGATCATACTAGTGGGGACATGGTAGTCCATAAGTACATCCTTCAAGGTCCCTAGTCGTGGGTGTATCGAGATGGGGCATCGATATACCAGAGTAGACTAGCGTATACCTTCTCGACCCATACAGATGGGCGATGGATGATCCCATATCCATTGGTGTTTGACATCAGAGATGATATACGGGTGCTCAGTGGAGACTGGGTACACAGGACGGACTCGCCGAGAACTCCCAGATGGTATTATACCTCACGTCAGATGGCAGTTCTCCGGTGACACTGGTACAGAGTAGTCTGTTGACCCGAGATCGTCATAGAGTCTTGTGTGATTCCCACTGTGCTTCGATTTCCATCATACCACGTCCAAGAGGGCGTGCAAAAAGGTGGCTTTTGGGTACAGTCCCGAATCACATGGAGGCAATGAGCGATAGGAGGGGATTCGTCTCTCCTGGTATAGGGAGTTGATGTTGTGCTGTGTTCGATTGGCTATAACCAAAAATCCCTGGCCAGGGTTGTTGAGATTTACTGGTAAGTGTTATCAGTAGTTTCTCGAACTGTTATAGACCTCATATCGACACGACTTATCGAGCTACTGGGGTCTGACGTTTACCACCCCTAGGCGAGATATGCAACATATCAGACGACGAGACCGGACTGCACAGGAGTGTTACTGTTTGGATTCACAGGAGAATGTACAGGCTTGCTTGTTGATCTTCTGAGCGCTCAATACCTGGGTGGCTGTTACGTTTAGCTGACCGCTTGCAGCTTGTGGGTGTTTGATATATCATCACCTACTGCCGGCGTATTGACGATTCTTTAGAGTCCTACACAGAGGTTTCTTGGCTCAGGCAAAACGGAGTAGGAGCACATATGTGATATGTGCGGGACCGAGGATAATGCGGTATATGATACCGTATTGGATTCTCGCGATATGAGATATCGGCCGGGTATATGTGATATAGCTGGGTCATCGTATTAGTCGGTTATATGCGATATAGCCGGATTATCGGATCAAGTGTTGATTCGATAATTTAATGTATTAAATTACATTAACTAATATTAGCTCACTAAAACATTCATTTTCTCACAGGATAATACATTGATATATATACGATATATGTTAATTGTATTATTTTCTATTGTTACAAAATATATTGTATATGTGATATATAATATTGTAACATGTTAGGGTTACAAATTTAACATCGGATTAGGGTTTAAACTTGGTTAGGGTTTGGATTAGGGTTAGCTTTTGCATGAAGCTTCCATGAAGCTTCATGAAGTTTTGACTTTGTAGTTGCTTGATATTTTTTGTGAGATATTATGTTAACCCAATCCAAACCATTAACTCTAGTTAACTCTCTACAAGGGTTAACTCTCTCATACTTAACCCTTGGTTAGATTTGTAACCACTACAATAATTCATTGTTCATCACAAAAAGAAAAAGGTTATCATCTTCATTCATCTTCTTCTTCCTTGAGTTCCTTCATGAAAAAGCTTTCTTTTGTGATGAAAATGAGTGAGAAAAAGATTATAAATGAGAGCAAAAATCCTACTTCATCATCCTCATCTATCCTTGCCATTTAGATAAGGGTGTTCACTTCATATTATGAGTGTTAGCTTGTGTTAACGAAACTTCAAGGTAGATCATCTTTGTATCGAAGATCGGAAGCACAGGTTGCATCATTCTCTTCGTGAACCCTCTCGAGAGTTCGGAACATGATGATCGCAGCGAAGAGACCTCAACACGGAGCTTAAGAAGTGAAGGACCGGATCTACAAAAGTTGTAATCCCTCTCACTTAGTGTTAAAGAGTTTAACATGCATGTTTTCGCCTAAACCCTAGTTTAAAGATCCGGCTTCGGGTTGTTCGGCACGGCTAAAATTTTAATCGGGCATGGTTGATGCCTCGTAGACCCTTGTGCGCATGCTTAGCAACCCTACAATATTCAATCTGTATTGACTGAACCGAACCATGGATATACTTCCATTTACATGATTCTCCAGTTACATTCATTTACTGATATCATGGTTTCGGCAAGTCATCCATCTATACAAGACAATACAGTTTACAAAACAACACAAACAATACAATACAACACTTCGTGGGGTTTAAGGGGTAGATTGGTACGGAAGGTGTTAGAAGTGGCACGAGACAGTAAGATTAAGACACCAAACTTATATTCCGTTGCTGTTGTACTATGGCATAACGGTTCCTTGTACTTCCGTTTGCTCTCGTCTCTGGCATATAGAGACTCCTCTCGTATACACTGGAAACCTTCTGTACCAAGTTACAGACAACAGCGTTAACCATATAATACAACTTTAAAAGCTATATTTTCTTTCTGTCTATTATATTTCTCGCTTAACTTTGGGACTTACCGAGCGATTGTTCGCTGACAATATTCCTTCTCTTTCTTTTGGAATGTTGTCAGGTGATCTGGACACTCAGGAGATCGGGCCTCCTAGTGAGGACTTGGACCAGTTTTCCTACGACCCAGAGCTCTAGCTTCATTGTACATATTTTTATTTCAGTACTTTTCATTTCTGTTATGCCACTGTTTAGGCATTGCTTTCATTCAGTTGTATTTACTTTTCCATGTATTGTAAAAAGAATGTGAAAAAACAAAGTTGTTGTTTTATTATATCCTGTCTCTTGTGCATTTACATTTATATTGCTTAAATACGCATAGAGTATTTACTTCAGAGTAAATACGTAGCGGCCTCGTCGCGCTCTCCACCCGTACACTGGGAAGCAGAGTTAATCCGATGTCCTATTCGGTTCTTCCTAAAAATTCAACATTTTCTTAAGTACAATCATACTAAACTCTTACATGTTGACTATTAAACATTAACAAGTCATATTGAACAAGTTCCATATCAAAAGGATTTCTATTTCAATTGTTATCGTATTTTTTCACTAAAATACCATGTAGTTTAATTCCGACATTTAAAAATATCACAATCTTGCTATATCTTTAAGTAGATCATGAGGTAATGACCTACCTCTTCACACACTCATATGTAACATAGCACAATACCTTTCGTGAACATAGAATATGGGAAAACGAAACTTTACATATAAATACCACTAACTATTAAAACTGTTTTCTATAAGAATTCGTATTTTTTTATAAATTTTTGCAAAGCGCCGCTACAACCCATTTTAGGGAACCCGACTGGGATGGTGCGGATTATCGCACATCCCTGGTCTTAGTAGTGCGAGATGCAGACCTCCGCAAGGAGCATTCGGTCTCGAAAGATTTAAAATACAAATATCTTCAGAAAATGAGATTTCTTGAAATATAATATATATTAAAATTATTTTTATATAAATATGTATATATGTATCATTAAAATATCTACTTTGTGATAATATGAATATTCCAACTTTTTCCTAAAATCACAAGAATCACTTTACATTAAAATACCATGAATTCCATATAAGTTCAATGTTACAATTAAATACCATGTATTATGAAAAATAGGTTATTTTCACTAGAAATATCACAAATATAAAATCTACATTTATGACAACTCTAAAGACGATAATTAAATACTTGGGGTGTATTTTGAAAATTATACAAAAGTATTTTTACATAAAACCTCCTCAAGTTCTATAAATTACCTTAAGGAGCCTAATAAATACAGGTTTAAGCGGGACAATCTCTTGAGCCTCAGGGAGCCGGAGAAGTGGGTGCTTGCCTATTTAAAGTAGACAACTTGACAACGGTGTTATCAACACGGTAATCATTTTTAAAAAAGACACAAATCCTGCCGCCCATGTGCAACGGTTACCGATAACATCAAAACAATCAGGACTTCAATTTCATTTCTAATTGTTCTGACTCATACTGAGTCTTATTATAATAATCTGACTTGAAAATGATTCAAGCACAATCTACAAACCAACATGAATCCATGAATACATATATTCAATCTGTATTGACTGAACCGAACCATGGATATACTTCCATTTACTTTTCTCCAGTTACATCCATTTACTGATATCATGACTTTGGCAAGTCATCCATCTATACAAGACAATACAACACAAACAATACAAACAAGTCATCGCGGGGTTTAAGGGGTAGATTGGTACGGAAGGTGTTAGAAGTGGCACGAGACTGCAAGATTAAGACACCTAATCTATATTCCGTTGTTGTTGTACCGTGGTATAATGGTTCCTTGTACTTCCGTTTGCTCTAGTCTCTGGCATATAGAGATTCCTCTCGTACACACTGGCATCCTTCTGTACCAAGCTACAAACAACAACGTTAACCAAATAATACAACTTTAAAAGCTACATTCTCTTTCTGTTTATTCTATTTCTCCTTTATCTTTGGGACTTACCGAGCGATTGTTCGCTGACGACATTCCTTCTCTTTCTTCTTTGGAATATTGTCAGGTGATCTGGACACTTACGGGATCGAGCCTACTAGTGAGGACTTGGATCAGCTTGCCTACGACCCAGAGCTTTAGCTTCATTGTACACATTTTTATTCAGTAGTTTTTATTTCTGTTATGCCACTGTTTAGGCATTGCTTTAATTCTGTTGTATTTACTTTTCCATATATTGTAAAAAGAATGTGAATAAATAAAGTTGTTGTTTTATTATATCTTGTCTCATGTGCATTTACATTTATATTGCTTAAATACGCTTAGCGTATTTACTTCAGAGTAAATACGTAGCGGCCTCGTCACACCCCGCTTCCCAGTGTACGGGCAGAGGGCACGACGAGGCCGCTACGTATTTAATCTGAAGTAAATACGCTAAGCGTATCTAAGCAATATAAATGTAAATGCTCAAGAGACAGGATATAATAAAACAACAACTTTATATTTTCACATTCTTTCTCCAATACATGGAAAAGTAAATACAACTGAATGAAAGCAATGCCTAAACAGTGGCATAACAGAAATGAAAAGTACTAAAATAAAAATGTGTACAATGAAGCTAGAGCTCTGGGTCGTAGGAAAGCTGGTCCAAGTTCTCACTAGTAGGCTCGATCTCCTGAGTGTCTAGATCACCTGACAACATTCCAAAGAAGAAAGAGAAGAAATATCGTCAGCGAACAATCGCTCGGTAAGTCCTAAAGATAAGGAAGAAATAGAATAGACAGAAAGAGAATGTAGCTTTTAAAGTTGTATTATATGGTTAACGCTGTTGTTTGTTGCTTGGTACAGAAAGATGCCAGTGTATACGAGAGGAGTCTCTATATGCCAGAGACTAGAGCAATCGGAAGTACAAGGAACCATTATGCCAAGGTACAACAACAACGGAATATAGGTTAGGTGTCTTAATCTTACTGTCTCGTGCCACTTCTAACACCTTCCGTACCAATCTACCCCTTAAACCCCGCGAAGTATTGTATTGTATTGTTTGTGTTGTTTTGTAAATTGTATTGTCTTGTATAGATGGATGACTTACCGAAACCATGATATCAGTAAATGGATGTAATTGGAGAATCATGTAAATGGAAGTATATCCATGGTTCGGTTCAGTCAATACAGATTAAATAGATTGAATATAAGTATTCAAGGATTCATGTTGGATTGTAGACTGTAGATTGTACTTGAATCATAATCAAGTCAGATTCTTAATGACACCCTGTCTGAGTTAGAACATTTAGAAAAGAAATTGAACTCCTGATTGTTTTGATGTTATCGGTAACCGATGCACATGGGCGGCAGGATTTGTGTCTTTTTCAAAGACGATTACCGTGTTGATAACACCGTTGTTAAGTTGTCTACCTTAAATAGGAAAGCACCCTCTTCTCCGGCTCCCTGAGGCTTAAGAGATTGGTCCCGCTTAAATCTATATTTACTAGGGTCCTTAGGGTAATTTATAGAACTTGAAGGGTTTTTATGTAAAAATACTTTTGTATAATTTTCAAAATACACCCCAAGTATTTAATTATCGTCTTTAGAGTTGTCATAGGTATAGATTTTATATTTGTGATATTTCTAGTGAAAATAACCTATTTTCATAATACATGATATTTAATTGTAACATTGAACTTGTATGGAATTCATGGTATTTTAATATAAAGTGCTTCTTGTGATTTTAGGAAAAAGTTGGAATATTCATATTATCACAAAATAGATATTTTAGTGATACATATATACATATTTATTTAAAAATAATTTTAATATATATTATATTTCTAGAAATCTCATTTTCTTAAGATATTTGTATTTTAAATCTTTCGAGACCGAATGCTCTTTACGGATGTCTTTATCTCACACTACTAAGCCCAGGGATGTGCGATAATTCGCACCATCCCATTCGAGTTCCTCAAAATGGGTTGTAGTGGCGCTTTGCAAAGATTTATAAAAAAAATACGAATTCTTATAGAAAACGGTTTTAATAGTTAATGGTATTTATATGTAAAGTTTCGTTTTCCCATATTCTTTGTTCCTGAAAGGTAGTGTGCTATGTTTCATATGAGTATGTGAAGAGGTAGGTCATTACTTTGTGATCTACTTAAAGGTATAATAAGATTGTGATGTTTTAAATGTCGGAATTAAACTACATGGTATTTTAATGAAAAAATACGATAACAATTGAAATAGAAATCCTTTTAATATAGAACTTATTCAATATGACTTGTTAATATTTAATAGTCAACATGTAAGAGTTTAGTATGATTGTACTTAAGAAAAGGTTGAATTTTTATGAAGAACCGAACCGGACATCGGATTAACTCCGATTCCGTCGGTATTTAGAAATAAGTGTTTTTAGAAAAGAATAGAGAACAGGAAGGTGGAACTTACGGGTTTAGAGATTAGAAAAGAGGGAGAGGAAGCGGTAGGAGGTGCCGGTGCGTCGTTTCATCACCGGGAGCTCCTAGGGCTGTCGTCGGAATTTCGCCGGAGCTTTCGCCTTTTGCTAACTTCAATTGCACACTAAACTTCTAGGAATTTTCTTGAGAGTTTTGATCAGAATTTTGGAGTGAGGGGGTGTGTTTAGGGGTTGTATTTATAGGGTAAGGCTAGGGTTTAGGGTAGGTGAAAGGGTGAGTTGAAAATTGTATTAAAATGTATTTAAAATGTATTAAAATGGCGTAAATTGGGTTTTAAAGGGGCTCTATTACTGATCCAAGAAAATTAAGTGTGCAGGAGTACCGGGGAGATGAAAAGGCAGAACTTTGGTGTTGACGACTCGGCGATCCGGCCGAGTCCTAAATTCGACTGGCCTGACAGATTTATTACCTCCCAAAAATATAAATTCCGAATGTCCGGGAATCAGGAAAATCACTTTTTTTGCCCTACAATTGATGTGAGCGTGAAAAGTACTAAGAAAGTTCATTCCCAAGACAACATCATAGCTTCCAGTATCAATTACCAAGAAATCCGCGAATAACTCCCATTCGCAAATAATGATCGAGAAATCCTTGCACTCACTACTAGATATAATTTTCCCATTCCCAGTGGGAATGTCCCTGCAACTCGACAGGGCCGTGAGTGGAATTGAGTGTGCACTAATAAACTTGGATGACATAAAGCAATGGGATGCACCTGAATCGAATAATGCTAATGCAGGAAAATTATAAACAAGTAGGATACCTGAAAAAACTTCGTCTGAAGTTTTGGCCTCCTCGGCCGTCGAAATAAAGGCCCATGCTTGATTAGGCCTCTGAGTAATCTGCTTCTGCTGTGCTCTCACAACACCACTCTTCAACTGAACTCTCGATGGACAAGTATACATTCGATGATCAGCAGCTCCGCAAATCAGACACTGCCCAAGCCTCATCCGGCACTCTCTCCGGAAATGCTTCCGCGTACAAGAGCTCTGTTTGGCGTAAACGCTGGCTTCCGTACTACGACGGCTTGCTGTTGAGCACCCTTCGCTTTCACTATAAACTCTGCTTCTCTCTGACTGCCTTGAGAACTTGGGAGAAGGTGGTCAGACTCGGAGATATAATGTGTCTCTGAATCTCCACATCCAAACTACGCATAAACCTCCGTGCCCTATCTGCCTCATTGGCAACTAAAGGCCCCGCAAATCGACTGAGCCGAGTCCACTCAACCGCATGCGCATCAACGGATCCTCCATTCTGCTTCAGGCTAATAAACTTCTCTTCCATTTCTTCTCAAGCAGATTGCGGATCGAACTTCTTCAAGAAACTTCATGAAAACATTGCGTAACTGATTGGCTTGGTCAGATGGGTCTCCTCTACAAGCCACTACTTGCGAGCGTAATCTACCAATTGGATGCGTACTATATCCACCCTTTTCTCATCTGGAATCTATGTGGCGACAAGGAGATTCTCTGTATCAACTAGCCACTGCTCCGCTAGCAATGGCTCCTCTAATCCTGTAAATGTGGACGAACCGAGTTTTCTAAAGTCCACCACGGTACCCTCATGCTATGCTGGCCTGGGTGCTACTGCAACTACGGACTGCGAGACTGTCCGCAGACCCTCCTGGAAAGCCTCAGCATGCCGCTGATTCAGCTCAGTTTGCCGCTTTTGGTTTTCAAGTATACCACGTACAACACCAAGCAATGCGGCGTTATCAACACACCTCTGGTTTGATCGCAAGTCTCTATCCGCCATAATTCTGAAACCAAGACGCTGAAGAGGATTAACAATGGTAAACAGGATTCAATAAACAAGATAGCTATAAATTCAAGACTAACACGATAGTAATGTGGCAGGACATGTTCCTAATTCTGGGTTTCCTGGTTAGTGTATCGGGTTCAATACCCAACTACAAAAGAACCAAACCCGACTAACCCTAAATCCTAGGGATCTGATACCAAACAAATCCTGTCACACCCGCTTCCCAAGATACGTAGAGTACGGCATGTGACAGAGCCAACCATGCTACCTGTGGTTAGAAATTATCCTTCCACAGTCACATTACGACTGTCTATCGGATATCAAGAACAGAAAAGAATATAATCTAGCTAGTACATGTCCATCTGCCACAGTAAATAAAATCAAGAAACCGCATAAAGCGGAAACGAATTAAGATCAAATAAACAATATCTGAATCACATCCCAATATGGGTTCACATCAATAAACAAAACTACGGAAATAAATAAACCAAATATCTCTAATAATACATGTTCAGCTCCTCATTATTCGGCTTGATTGCTAAAATACTTTTGATCTGCATGCGATAAAGGTAGAAGAATTGGGCCATGCAAAACCCAGACGTCAGTGGGTCATAATATCAAAGTAACAGTAATGACCAGGATATAATGATATGATTAAAAAAGAATATAATAAACACCGATATAAACAGTGAGCTATGTGTATGTATGGGTGTGTGATGTGTATCCTAAATCTGTGCTTCTATGTTATCTATCCTAAAATCTTTGAAATCGATTAATTTAATTCTCATCGTAACCCAACAATATATTGTAGGGTGTTTTTCACCACCCCATTAAGATGAGAAATACGCGTCACTTGTCAGACGTGTACATATTCCCCCTTTCCAGGATAGGCTGGGATTTATTGATTGTGGAGATCCGAATCTCCGGCAGCCGTGGACTAAGCTGCCATTAATTACCCCTCACTCTGAGAGCGAAGAAATCTCCGATTGACGGGTCAAAATAGTCATACGAACTCAATGTGAAGTGTCGGTGTTTGAAAGAAATGTAGAAGGGCATGTTAATTTCATTTTATTTATTCTATTCATGACAAATGATTTTTTTAATTATTTTTTATTCAAAATAAAAAAAACATTTTTTATGGATTTAAACTCCAAAAGATTTTATTTGGAGTTAAACTCCAAAAACAAATTTATTTGGAGTTAAACTCCCAAAAGTTTCTGTATAGAGTTAAACTCTTTTTTATTCAATGAAACACTTTTTTTATGGAGTTAAACTCCAAAAGATTTTATTTGGAGTTAAACTCCAAAAACAATTTTATTTGGAGTTAAACTCCCAAAATTTTCTGTATGGAGCTAAACTCTCTTTTACTGAATTTTTTTTATGGAGTTAAACTCCAAAAGATTTCATTTGAAGTTAATCTTCCAAAGTTTCTGCATGGAGTTAAACCCCAAAAAATACATAAAAAAAAGAAGAAAAAATAAGAAAAAAAGGAAAGGAAAAAGAAAGGGGAGGGAAAGCTTCTCTCCACTCACGTGAGTGGGAGCCTCCCTCTCATGTGAGGGAGAGTGAGGAGCTCCCACTTAGTAGGAGCCTCCCCCTCACGTGAGAGGGGGAAAGCTCCCTCTCCTACACGTGAGAGGGAGCAGGGGCTCTTACTCCGTGGGAGCCTCCTCCCCACGTGGGAGAAAGCTCCCACTCGGAGCTTCCTCTCCCTCACGTAAGAGGGAGCAGGTGCTCCAAAAGAATTTTTTTCTTAACTTTTTTTAATGGAGTTAAACTCCAAAAGATTTTTTTATGGAGTTAAAACATTTATAAATATGGAGTTGAACTCCCAAATTTTTTTAAAATATGGAGTTAAACTCCCAAAAGCATCTGTATGCAGTTAAATTTCAAAAGATTTTTTAAATATGGAGTTGAACTTCTAAAGATTTTTAAAATATGGAGTTAAACTCCAAACGATTTTTTATGGAGTTAAACTCCCAAAAACATTTGTATGGAGTTAAACTCCAAAAAAAATTTCGTGGAGTTAAACCCCCAAAAAGTTTTTGTATGGAGTTAAACTGTAAAAGATTTTTTTTTTGTGGAGTTAAACACCCAAAAGCATTTGTATGGAGTTAAACTCCAAAACATTTAAAATGGAGTTAAACTCCCTAAAAGTTTTTGTATGGAGTTAAACTCCAAAAGATTTTACGTGGAGTTAAACTCCCCAAAAGAATTTTGTGTGGGGTTAAACCCCTAAAGATAAAACTTTTTTTTTGATTTTGAAACCTCTCCCTTACGTGAAGGGGAGTGGGAAGCTCCCATTTAGCGAGAGCTTCCTCCACCTCACGTGAGAGGGAGCAGAGGCTCCCACCAAGTGGGAGACTCCCCCTCACATGAGGGGGAAAAGCTCCCACTTAGTGGGAGCTCCCTCCCCCTCACGTGAGGGGGGCTCCAAGATTTTTTTTTAAAAGAAGTTAAACTCCAAAATATTTTATTTGGAGTTAGGTTTTATATAGAGTTAAACTCCAAAAGATTTAAGGTGAAGTTAAACTTCCTAAAAGGATTTTTATTGTGGAGCTCAACTCCAAAACATTTTTTTTATTGTGGAGTTAAACTCCAAAAGGAATTTTATTATGGAGTTAAATTTCAAAAGATATATTTTTTATTGTAGAGTTAAACTCTAAAAGATTTTAAATGGAGTTAAAACTCCTAAAAAGATTTTTATTGTGGAGTTAAACTCCAAATGAATTTTTATTGTGGAGTTAAACTCCAAAAGATATCCTGCTTTCTCTTTTGAGAAGAAACCCAAAACGGGTTCTCTTGAAATTCCAAGATTTAGATCTTGGATGATTAAAAGAGACCCATTTTCTTCTCTTGATAGAGTCTTGGGAGGTGGATTTCCTTTCTTCTGCTTTTTTTTTGATCGGATATCAGAGTTAATGTCACGCCTCGCTTCCCGGTGTACGGGCAGAGGGCGCGACGAGACCGCTACGTATTTACTCTAAAGTAAATACGCTAAGCGTATCTAAACAATATAAATAAAAATGCACAAGAGACAAAGAAAGTAGGTATAATTGAACAGCAACTTTATTTATTAATATTCTTTTACAGTACATGGAAAAGTAAATACATCTGAATGAAAGCAATGCCTAAACAGTGGCATAACAGAAATGGAAAATACAGAATGTAAAGGAAATGTACAAGTGTAACTACAGCTCGGGGTCTTCAATAAACTGGTCTAAGTCTTCAGTGCTAGGCTTGATCTCTGGAAAGTCCGAATCACCTGACGACATTCAAAGAAGAAGAAAGAGAATGTCGTCAGCGAACAAATCGCTCGGTAAGTCCCAAAGATAAAGGAGAAATAGAATAGACAGAGAGAGAGTAACTTTTAAAGTTGTATTTAGTGTTAACGTTGTTGTTTATAACTTGGTACAGATTGATGCCAGTGTATACGAGAGAAGTCTCAGTAAACCAGAGACTAAAATGAATGGAATGTACAAGGAACCGTTATGCCACGGTACAACAGCAACGGAATATAGGTTAGGTGTCTTAAATCTTGCAGTCTCGTGCCACTTCTAACACCTTCCGTACAAATCTACCCCTTAAACCACGCGATGTCTTGATTGTATGGTTGTATTGTATTGTAAATTGTATTGTCTTGTATTATAGGTTGTATAGATGGATGACTTGCTGAAACCATGATATCAGTAAATAGATGTAACTGGAGAATCATATAGATGGAGGTATATCCATGGTTTGGTTCGGTTGATACAGACTTAATAGATTGAACATATTGATTATATAGATTCATGGAATCATATTAAATTGTAGTTTGTACTTAAATCATATTAAAGTCAGATTATTTATAATGATACTCAGTCTGAGTCAGACAATTAGAAAAGAAATTGAAATCCTGAATTAGATTTTGGTGTTATCGGTAACCGCTGCACATGGGCGGCAGAATTAATGTCTTTTTCAAAGACGATTACCGTGTTGATAACACCGTTTGTTAAGTTGTCTACCTTAAATTGGCAAGCACCCATATCTCTGGCTCCGTGAGGCTCAAGAGACTGGTCCCGCTTAAACCTATATTTGCTAGGGTCCTTATTGTAATTTATAAAACTTGAGGGGGTTTTATGTAAAAATAATTTTGTATAATTTTCAAAATACACCTCAAGTATTTTATTATTGTCTTTAGAGTTTTCATAGAAGTAGATTTTATATATGTGACATTTCTAGTGAGATAAATCTATTTTTCATAATACATGGTATTTGGTTGTAAAGTATTAAACTTGTATGGAATTTCATGGTATTTTCATGTAAAGTAATTCTTTTGATATAAAAAAGTTGGAATATTTATATTATATCAAAAATAGATATTTTGATGATACATATATATATTTATTTATATAAAATAATTTTAATTTATTATTTTTCTAGAAATATCATTTTCTTAAGATATTTATATTTTTAAATCTTTCGAGACCGAATGCTCCTTGCGGAGGTCTGAATCTCACACTACTAAGCCCAGGGATGTGCGCTAATCTACACCATCCCAAACGGGTTCCCTAAAATGGGTTGTAGCTGCGCTTTGCAAAGATTTGTAAAAATACGTAATCTTGTAGAAAACGGTTTTAATAGTAAAAGATATTTAATTGTAAATTCGTATTCCCGTATTCTATGTTCCCGAAAGGTATCGTGCTATGTTGCATATGAGTGTTGTGAAGAGATAGGTCATTACCTCGTGATCTATTTAAAGGTATAGCAATGAAATGTGAAGTTTAATGTCCAAACTAAACTACATGGTATTTTACTGAAAAAGTACGATAAAAATTACAATATGAAATATTTTGCTATGAAACTTGTTCATGATATTTTGTTAATGTTTAATAGTCAAGATGTGCGGGTTTGGTATGTTTGTATTTAAGAAAAGATGGAGTTTTTAAGAAGAACCGAATCGGAAGTCGGATTAACTCCGCTTCCGTCGGGTTTTTGAAATACGAGTTTTTAGAATAGCAAAGTGAAGAGGGAGGAGGGAATTACTGGATTTTAGTTTAGAGGAGAGGAAGGGAGAGTGGAAGCAGGTTCCGGTGCATCGTTTCGTCGCCGGGAGCTTCTAGGGTCGTCGTCGGAATTTCGCCGGAGCTTCGCCTTTCGCTAACTCCACTTGTATACAAAAATTCTAAAGAGTTTTCTTGAGAGTTTGGACAGAATTTATGAGTGAGGGGGTGTGTTTAGGGGTGGTATTTATAGGATAATCTAGGGTTAGGGTTTTGATAGGAAAATTTATTAAAATAAATTGCATTAAAATGTTTTAATTGAATTTTAATTGTCTCTGTTAAATTGCAGGTGATTTAAAGTGTACAGGGGTTACCAGAAGATAAAGAGGCAGGGGATTCATGTTGACAACTCGGCGATCCGACCGAGTTCGGCCGGCGGCGCCGGCCGAGTCAGCCGCGCCGCCAGCCCAATCCGGCCGAGTCAGGCCGGGTCAGGGGGCTACGTGTCCGTCGTCTCTTGGTGTATCCCCTGGGCCAATTTGTTTTATTTGTGACTTTTGGTTTTACGGGTTTAGCACGTGTAGACTCTTGGAATTCTAAAAATTTAAAATAAAACAATATTAAAAAAATAATGTGGGTGATGGGACTTGAACTCTGGTGCTATGATTCTGCAATGCAAGGTCTTACCAGTGAGCTACAAGCTCTTTCTTACTATTAAAAAGCAAAACAATTACTTATAGCACTCACAGGAAATGCAAATATCCCAGGTATACATTAACTTTTAATCAAATTTATGTACACTAAAATTGGAGTTGTTACAGTCTACCCTTCTTACAAAAATTTCGTCCTCGAAATTTACAAATTTTATTTTAAGGATTAGTTTACAAAGAGGTGAGGATATTTTGCACACATCTTATTTTCCATTTCCTATGTTGATTCTCCTGGAGTTCTTTTCTCCACATCACTCGAACCAAGTTGACTTCCTTGTTCCGAAGAGACTTCACTTTTCTATCCAGGATCTCCACATGTTGTTGCTCACAAGATAAGTCGGACTGTATAGTGAGCTCGGAATGATCGAGAATGTGGCTAAGATCACTCACATACCTTCTGAGCTAGGATATGTGGAACACATTGTGCACTCCTTCCAATGAGGGTGGAAGTGCCAAGCGGTATGCCACTTCGCCGACTCGTTCGAGTATGTCGAACGGTTCAATGTATCTCAGACCGAGCTTCCCCCTTCTTCCAAATCGGATCACTCCGCGGTTTGGAGATATCTTTAAGAATACGTGATCTTCAGGTTGGAACTCCAAGTGACGTCGCTTTGCATCAGCCCAGTGCTTCTGTCGATCTTGGGCTATGCACATCTTTTCTCTGATAGTACCAACCACATTAACAGTTGCTACCATCATTTCAGGTCCAAGAAGTTCTCTATCTCCGATATCGTCCCAACTTAATGGCGATCGACACTTCCTTCCATATAGCGCTGCAAAAGGTGCCATTCCAATACTTGCCTGGTAGCCGTTGTTGTATGAAAACTCTACAAGATGTATGTGATATTCTCACGATCCTCCGAAGTCTAGCATACATACTCTGAGCATATCCTCCAAGATCTGAATAGTTCGCTCAGACTGACCATCTGTTTGTGGAAGATAAGCCGTGCTGAAGTTCAGACTTGTTCCCAAGCTCGCTTGCAGACTCTGCAAAAATTATGATTGGAACCCGTGTTTCCCCCAATCAGAGCAAAGCTCTGTTTTGAAATTCAAAATTCAAAAATTGAAGCAATGCTTCAGATCCAGCATTAGGCGCGCTGCGTGCCACGTGTCAAACACGGATGCGCTAGCGCCAGGTGCGCTGCGCCCTAGATAGTGCACCATGTGTGCGCTAGCGCTAGGCGCGCTGCGCGCCACGTGTCAAACACGGATGCGCTAGCGCCAGTGCGCTGCGCCTTAGGCAATGCACCATGTGTGTGCTAGCACTAGGCGCGCTGCGCGCCACGTGTCAAACACGGGTGCGCTAGCGCAGGCTGCGCTGTGCTCTGAGCAGCGCACCACGTGTCAAACACAGATGCGCTAGCGCAAAGTGCGCTGCGCTCTGAGCAGCGAACCACGTGCAAAGCACGGGTGCGCTAGTGCTGGAAATAAAAATTCCCCACCCTTAGATCAAAAGATCTAATAATAATGATAAATCATTAATTAATCAGAATTAAAATTCTGTTATGGAAAGATTTTTCAATCTTGTTAAAAACAAGAAGATTGCTTTCTGTAAAACAGAAGCCCTAGGATCAAAGATCCAACGGTGGGAAACATCCCCAAATCAATCAGAGAAAGATCTCTTTAACTGATTTAACAAATCAACTTGCCCTATATAAAGGCCCCAAGACTTCAAGTCTGATATAGAGAAACCTCCCATAAACTTTGAAAAATTCAAAGAAAGAGAGCAAGCTCTTGCAAGAAAATATTTCTTCAAAGTAAAGAGGATGAATGATGAACACAGAGATGAAATCATCTCTTAAAAAGAAGAATTATCTTCTTAAAAGATCATAGATCTACAAAGACCAAAGTCTTTCATAAAAGAGATCGAAAGATCTCATCACACAATAAAAGAAGAACATAATTCTTCCCACAGATCATTGATCTATAAAGGCAAAGCCTTTCATCAAATAAGAGATTGAAAATCTCTCGTGCAAAAATAAGAACTGTTGTTCTTGAATTTTGAGACAAAGTCTCTTTTAAAAAGAACATAAATTTGTTCCCAGATCATAAAATTGATCAAATGCGCTTTGCGCTCATGAAATGCGCCTTGCGCTCTTGAACAGCGCTTCTGCGCTCTCTGGACCGGCGCTCAGCGCCAAAATGCGCCACGTGTCAACCATGTATGCGCCAATTAAACAACATGTGCCTTGCGCTCTTGAATTGTGCTTCTGCGCTCCCTAGACCGGCACTCAGCTCCAAAATGCGCCACGTGTCAACTACGTATGCGCCAATAGAATAACATGCGCCTTGCGCTCTTGAATTGCGCTTCTGCGCTCGTCATCTGTTGCAAAGCGCCAAGCGCGACACGTGCCAACCATGTGTGCGCTACTTGGCAGAAGCGCATTGCGCTCTTTAACTGGCGCAAAGCGCCATGAGCGACACGTGTTCTTCACGTGTGCGCTACTTAGCAGAATCGCACTGCGCTCTTTGACTGGTGCAAAGCGCCTAGCGCGCCACGTGTCGCGCTGACAGAACATAAACATTGTTAAAAGGGCCAAGCCCAAATAAAGGCTCAATAGCCTGAATAAAAATGTTAAACATTTATTGGACTTAGCCCAATATTGGCCATAAGTCCTCAACTTATATTAATTGAGCCCACCTGCTCATAAATATTTCAACAGATCTTAATTCCAAATTGGACTACAGATTTTCCAACCAACTCACACCGGTTCGAGGGTACATCTCTTTACTCCTCTGATATCTGTCGTTGTAATCCTTCAACGTCTTCAGAGAGGTGACGGATCCCGACAACTACACATTTCACGGACTGTGGGGTCCTTAAACTCATGGACTATGATGTCCTTAAACTTTATAGACTATGACGTCTTTAAACTACGGACTGTTGGGTTCTTAAACTCACGGACTACGATGTCCTTAACCTGGACTGTGGGGTCCTTTTAAACCCACGGACTATGATGTCCTTAACCTGGACCGTAATGTCCTTAAACTAGCACTGGACCGTAATGTCCTTAAACTAATAATGGACCATAATGTCCTTAAATTAACAATCGACCGCAATGTCCCTAAACTAAACAACAGAGGCCAAATGCTCTCTTATTGGATCTAAACGATCCTGTTAAGTTGATCTTAGTCTAAAAGAGACTAACGTATCTTTAACAAACGTTTAAGTTGATCTTATTCTCAAATGAGGCTAACGTATCCTTAAACCCAACCCCCAAACCCAAATCTAAGAAGATACGGATTTGGACTAATCCACACCCTACGGGCGACAACTTAAATTAGTCTCCGTATACAATCCACGGGCAACCAAAAACAAAACAAACACCTACGACACGAAGTGACCATCTGGAGAAGGAGAAAGTTGATACCGCGATACGGTAGCGTAATTAACTGCAGGGGCTTGCGCCTGCAGGGAAGAGCGTCCCCACAATCAAAAACCCCTCAAACGAGGGGGAATCTGATGAAGTCTGCTATATCGGCCGCATCCGTTTAAACCTTCGATACACGGTGTCATAAATCAACTTGGCATCTTTGGAGAGATGGACAGATAGCACCAATTAGCATCTGCCCCGAAATTTAGGCAAGACGTTCGCCGCGTCTTCGCGCGTCTTTCGGCGGGGAACAGATTCTGGCACGCCCGGTGGGACCTTTTCCTCTTTCCACTGCACACTTCGTGTGTCGTGTTCACGAACGAATCGCGGTTTGATATGGTTGCCCTTAGGTTCGAGGTACTAAGATTTGGTGTCTTGTTCGGTGCAGTAAACGAATCACGATGTGTTCCAGCTGCAATTGCAACTCGCGTTCCGCCTCATCTGGGGGCATAGCTTACAGACCTCAGGCAGCCACCCTGTTCGCAATGCCGGTAGAGCAGGTGACGCAGGCTGTAAGTCTACGGTAGCGTCCCGGCCGTCTACAGATGCCAAATGCGGAACAAAAAACTTTTAACTAGCGCTATCGTATACTATAACCCGGATCTGCCATTATTGCTAAACTAACAAACTGTAAA
This sequence comes from Agapanthus africanus, assembly GCA_030015575.1. Lineage (NCBI taxonomy): Eukaryota > Viridiplantae > Streptophyta > Magnoliopsida > Asparagales > Amaryllidaceae > Agapanthus > Agapanthus africanus. The sequence goes on from CM057338.1 coordinate 73,159,771, forward strand.
GAGTGTAGAAAGGTTATACCGAACGATCCGAGTCCTTCGATCTTTAACCATCATCCCATGCTCCGTTGCGGCTGCTCCGATCTCGTCGATCTCCGATCTGCTCGTCCAGGTGGCACCACATCAACGATTCTTTAAACGGGCTCCCGCCTCTGACTTGAGGCAACTCGGTCGTCAAGTTTGCGAAAAGAGACGACCAAGATTGATGTAGAGAATGAGTAGAAGACTTTGTCTCGTTCCGTCCAAAGTTATGGACGAACGGTTAATGAAGTTGCCGATTGGTCCGGGTGATGGAAAGAAATGAGCAATGATATTTCCATACACCCCAAAGCTATCATAATCTTTTTTTCCAAAATGAAACAACAAGTAAGAGAGAGAGAGGAGGGGGCCGGCCATATATAGGGATGGGAGGGTGAGTGTAGGAGAGAGGAGAGTGACCACAAGAGTGTGAACACAAATAAATATCTAGTGTGAACACAAATAAATATCTAGTGTGAACACACAGTGTGAACACAAAGAAAGCAACCAATGAAACAATAACACCTCACCGCTTCTAGAACCTTCTAGAAGCATCCACACTCATCCAAAGAAAAGATAAATCCGTCTTTAACCGAATGTTAAAAGACGGCTGATAGAAAACTGGAAACTGGCAACTTCCAAAAGTGATCCTGAAACGACTTTCAGGATAACCCCGTAACTGTATAAATATACCCGTATTTGTATTACGACCGAACACAAATGCAACTGAGACAAAGATATTATACCTACTCAATATAATACTCGGATCCGGCTTAAACCAAAGCCGACCAGTATCATCTGCCCGAAAAATAACACGTGCGTAAACGCACGTGCATTTTCCGAACCCTGCCATAAAACCATACGGCCTCTACAATGTTTCGCCCGAACTTGGAAAACTGTCTGTGGGGAACTCTAATGACTCGTCAGTACCCTGGCAGTGGGTTTAACCACAAACCGTCAGCGGCACTAGCTATGCGTAACGGCTGCCCATGGACTGACCTCAAGGGAGGCTGATGAGCGAACTCATCCAGAAACCCTACTGAGCCTAACAGTGACAATGTATATACAGTCCGGTCCGTTCGTCTATGAGTATCGCATATCTGCCTAGGGGGCTAGAAACGTCAGACCCCCAATAGCAGTATAAGTCGTGTCGGAGTGTAGCCCAATAACACTCTGAGATACTACTGGAGTACCTACCAGTAAATCTCCTGCCATGGCCATGGACTTTGTGTAATGGCTCTCCTAGACACAGCACGACCTCCCCCCCAATACCGGGAGAGACGAATCCCCTGCCGATCCGCTCACGTGCCTCCATATGGCTCGGGACTGTACCCAAAAGCTACCTGTTTGCACGACTCCTTTGAGCCGTGGTAGGGTAGAAATCAAAGCACAGTGGGAACTCACACGAGACAAATGACGACCTCAGGTCGATGAACTAACCTGTACACATGTCACCAGGAAATTGCTATCTGACGATATGTATAATACCAACTAGCAGATTCCCGGCGAGTCCTGTCCGGTATACTCATAACCCAATGAGCACCAGTATACATCTTAGGTGATCCAACTGACACCAGTGGCTTGTGAGACCGGCCACCGCCCTCGTCGGGGTCTCGACTGTATACACTAGTCTACTCCGGAGTATCGATGCCCTGTCTCGAAACTCCCACGACCAGGGACCACATTTAAGGATATGCATATAAACTACCCAAGTCTCACGTATATGATCGCCGTCATACAGTTGGTAGTAAAGCAAGATCCTAAGGGCTCTATCAAAGTGTAACATGTAATCAGTCACCTGAATATGTACACGACTGATAAAGGCAAACCAGATAGCATACTATCATCTCGAGTAAGACTGTCCTACCGGTATAGATCCTCCGCAATCATTGCAATCACGTACCTGCGATCCAATAATTGACTATGAGGGCACTATCTCCAACAATCTCCCACTTGCACTCAAGGCTAATTATTGCGATGTCGACTACTCACAACCCGTGTGAAACCTAACATCCAACTCCTCTACTAATCAGTTTCACAAAGCCCGTTTGTAAAACTATTGTGTTCGAGAAATAGCCTCAGTGAGTGGATCCGCCTAGATGTTTCTTTCTATATCTCTCTTAATCTCAAGTTCGCGGAGAAAGCCATCTCCCGAATCGAGTAATACCTGTCTTAGAATATGTCTGGATATCTGATGGGACCTAGTTCATAAATGAACTCCAAATCCAAACTTCTTAGACTGTATCGATCACTGAACCTAATCAGTATCCGGCACCATGCCACCCACAATATCCTCTTGGACCACCTGTCCATAATACTGTCCCTCGTCAGAGGGAAAACTAAAACTCTGACAATCACTCTGTCATCCACGTCACCTTTGAAGCCTGGAATGATAATCGTCTCCCGAAGGAGGCTGATGTCATCAAATCCGTAGAACATCCACGTATGTTCTATAACTGCTTCCTTATGTCTCTCCAGGATTGGATTAATACAAACTTATCGCATCTAGTGCAAAAAACAACATCTGGTGCGGTACTTGACATCTCATGATTGACTCAGTTGCCTAAGCAAGTGATCTGCCAATCATGCACAGCCCTCTCCACTTTAGTCTATACGACACCTTTAGAGAGGGTGACTCCATTACCTGCAGGTACACCACCATGCTAGGAGTCAACTATTCTAAAAACCATTTATAATACTGTCAAAGTACCCACATTGGGAAACTACCCAAATCCAGATCTAAAACCATAGATCCAGAAACCAGAATGTCAAATATTATATCCATATCCTGTCTGGAGAAACAACTGTGTGACGACCAAAGTAAAACCGATCGTAGTATAGGAATTTTACTTCCTACTCTGTGTATGTCATCCAAATACCATGATATCACACCCTACTACCTTCTTAACAGATCCATCCCTTATTCTGATGAAGTCAAACCTATGACTGTCACATCAAAATTAGATGATCTATCTCCGCTATAACTGCTCTAGTCTATAAATAGACATAAGCTACTTGCCCACTATGCTTCCGATGCTCCCACTGACTACGACAACCCTCCTACCGGGTCTCATAGCCTGGAACAACAGTAGTGTCAAGTCTGGGTAGATAAGAACCTCCCTGTCACCGTCCTTGAGACTACCGGAGTACCTCTCGGGTGTCTGAGGTTACCCACCATATCTGCGGAGTGGCTATTGGAATGTCAAACCTGATTGAATATATAGGTCCTATTAAATTTTCCGTAATCGTTCGCGGTTCTGGAATCACTTCCAGTTCTACCATACTCCCACTACTGTTTTCTGAAAAAGAATCCATTTTACTAAAACTGTGGCGAGTCAAGAACAATATCACTATTGATCTTCCAAATGGTAGAAAATCAACCCTCGTCATAGCCAGGGTCAACCCACAAACAGCCATTATAGAAACGTGCCCTGAGTTATCCAGAGTCTGGTTTTAAGCAAAAGCTGGACAACTCCCCGTACCTTTACATCTTTTAAGGTACGAACTATTCTATATCCAATATAGAAACTTTGGCACTTATTTAATTGGAACCATATTCAAATCATGCAGCTGTCTCCAGTGCAAATCAACTTAATGGAAAGAGGCTAATCAGCATTACTCAACTTAGGAATCCATCCAATTATGAGTAATCTGAACGAGAAACAAGTTTCTCAAAACCATTACTATCATCTGAATACCAATCACAAGAATCTACATCTTCGATCTCTTTGAAGAATCCCGATACTTGTGACACCTGGTTCTCTACTTTATTCTTATACCCACAACTTCTCAAAACTTAGACCTTGTATTTCTACGAAACACTTGTCTAAATACTAGAGAAGTTATAAGTAAACAGAACATAGTACGAGGACCTACCCCTTTGTCCTGAAGGACACTGGACAACATACAATACTCTGTATAAGTCTGCTGAGTTAAACAACTCAAAACCTGTGCGTCGTAGGTTGAAAACTGTACCCTGGCGATTTCCTCAAATATCACCAATTACAACGAATTCCGATATAATGAGGATAATCACCTAATTCCCAATAACTTACTCCCACTCATCATCTGTAAAACCATACAGATATGAGAATGAAACCTGGTAAATACATACCTTTGGAGTAAGTGTCTAATCGGGAAAACAGTTTTTCTTTAACAATGCACTGAAACATGAAAATGTTTCGTAGGGGTATCCTGGTATTCATAGCAACGCCTCTTCCATAATCCAATTCATGACTTTAACCGTATATTTTATTGCCATCTCTCCAAATTCCTCTTTTTGTCTTTAGTCGTTACCTTCTGTACACCATCGTTAGGCTAAATGGTTTTCTTCCTTCCCTACCGTTCGGCACCAGCCTATGGTTTGGAAGAAGACTATCCAGTAAGCATAATAGGTGTACCCTCCTAAACCAAGGAGTACTCACATCTTGAGAGAAGGTGATGATAAAAGACAACTGAATAATACCTTATTCTTTCAAAGGTGAAATAGGAGTGGCGATGAAGTACGCGGTTTTGGTCGTGAATGATAACAGTCGCAATTTACTTTGCCCTCTTTCTAATCCCTTTATTTTGTCTTTACATATTACCTTCTGCACACCCTTCTTAGGCTAATTGGTTTTCTTCATTCCCTACCTTTCGGCACCTGCCTATGGTTTGGAATAAGACTATCCAATAAGCGTAATAGGTGTACTCTCCTAAACCAAGGAGCCCTCGCAACCTGAGAGAATGTGATAATAAAAGACAACTAAATAAACCAATTCTATTTATCCTGAACCTGGATCCATCCTTGAAGAAGTCCCTTCGAGTTCGTATATAACCATACGATGGATCTATCCAATGGAAGTGGATATCCGTAGTAATACGGGTGTTCTGAGAAATGCAAAGGGTAAAAGAAGGAGTGGTAATGACTTATGCAACTCGGACAATCCAAAAGCCAGTATTTTAAGAAGGTTCGGTCAACTTGGTCACTGAGTCATAGTCTAGGGTCAGTCAAAGGTCGCTGCCAAAGAGAGAGAGAAAAGAAACACTCTGCGTGCACTCTAACCTAGATCAGAATGGTTATCACTTTATCTAATCCGGAAACCTCCCACTGTCCTGTCAAATTCTCCTCCAAACCTGAAAGAAGAATTAATCGGGATCACCCGAAGAGTAAACCAACTCATCAGTGGGAATCGGGATCCAACTCTCATCGTATGATAACGTGATGGAATGCATCCACGTTACTCATACTCCAGAAGGTATGCGCATACTTGGCAAGTTTCAGTTTCTTTAGAAACTCCCGATACGATTTTTGCCCCATGCTCTTATAACCTTGGCTTTAGTCAAAATGTCATAAGTCATATGCCAAGTTCTACCCGTCACCGTCTTGTCAATTTGAACCCATCCGCACATGCCCCTGGCTTTGGCCAAATGGCAGAACGTCTGTCCCAAACTAACTCATCTATCTATGCAACAAATGAATACCCAGCAGCTACCAAACACTATGCCTTAACTTTGGCTAAAATGCATAGCTTGAATACTACTGAATACCCAAAAGAAGTGACGGAGGGCTACGGCTGGTTTTTGGCGAAAAAACCTTTAACGTAGTGAACTTGATATCGCTGAAGGAACCTGATAGTTTTTTAAAATATAGTGGCGAAAACCTTTGCTAAAGAGGTCACTCCCGGTAAAGGGATCTCGGCTCTTTCCTCGTGGAATGAGGTGCAGGATATTCCACTGAATACCGCGATGCAAAGCAACATGTAATCGACTATAGTGAAGTTATTACCCTGACGCAAACTTCTGCCCAAGGGGTCAGTCCCGGTGAAGGGATATCGGCCCTTGCCCCGTCGAATGAGGTGCAGGATATTCCAACCGAATATCTCTATGCAAAACAAAAGGAAACGTCTTTGCAATAACACTTTTTAAATTTGTTCCAACAACTGTAAATAGGTTTGCTTTACTTTGCATTGATCAGAATCAACGCAGTCCCATCAATCAATCACACCAGAAAAGAACGAAAATAAAATGTACGTATATGCCATCCGCATTCGTCACTGGGTCCCGTCATCGCCCGTTAGGTTACTTAACTAACGACAGAGCGGGGACTGGACTAGCGCGGGTGAAAAACATATACAACATCTAATAGTATATATACCAATATACAATAATCGCTCCAGGCGTGATAATATGCAACATTACAGAAAAGTAATAAGCATCACAGAACAATACAGATAATCTGGGATCCCCGAGTTTCACAGAGCCGCTGCTGAAACCCGACGTTCCCCTGTCGTGTGGATAACCTGTGCAATGAAACCTAGACCCCTACGGGTGCGGCAAGTTACCCGCCAAAACCTGAAGCGAGGCAGCCCCCTACACCATAGTGAATGGACCACCCAGCACTTCACGGAATCCGGTAATCTTGGGCACCCCTCCTTGGGTCAACCTGTACCCCCTACGAGTGCGGCGAATAGTCTGCCAATTCTAGAGTGGGACCCCTCTGCCTCTCAAAGCCATGAGATGCGGACCCGTTGCCCCTCAGAACCCGGCTATCTGTGCACTCCGTCGCGGGGCAAAACCTAGTACAGTAATGAAAAATAGTACAACAGGTACATCGACCGCAACCTGGTCGTGCCCCAAAAGAATATTATACAACAGGCAGTGACGGCAGTCCACAAGTTGGACGCTCGCCCCGCAATATCAAATGTACAAATAAATTCAAACTGCACTATCATTGCACACTGCTATCCACCACGACAAATCCGCAACATCACAGCACAACACAGAACATCAACGCGAATGTCACATTCGCAAACCCGTCTAAAAGAACTATAGCAATCAGACGCGGTTTACCGATCAAATGACATTCCCGGTCGGAGATATAATGTAAGTACTGTAAACTAACATGTTTAAATTTCGATCGACTAAATATCACGAAGTGGGCCCCACGAACATCTGTTGAACAGTAACAAAATCTGGGCCCAAAAGATATATACCAAAAACCCCAATTTCCAGAGGAGAACACACTGTACAAATTTGGGAGCATGATCTTACCAAATGGCCGCGGATGCGCGGCCAAACCATGGGTTTGGCCGCGTTTCCGCGGCTATTTGGTGGAATCACGTGCCCAAATTTTGTCGGTGCTCTTATAAAACCCTGCACAGATTTCTGTGATATGTGGAATATTTTTAGGACACCATTTAAAATCAAAAGAAACTGTCAAATTGGAAAAATGCGGTTTTTGATTTCCGGTTCGATCGATGTTTTAAACGCGTTAGCACAAGTTAGTATAGCAAAATGGTTAGGCTCTGATACCACTGTAAGTCTACGGTAGCGCCCCGGCCGTCTACAGACGCCAAATGCGGAACAAAAAACTTTTAACTAGCGCTATCGTATACTATAACCCGGATCTGCCATTATTGCTAAACTAACAAACTGTAAAGAGTGTAGAAAGGTTATACCGAACGATCCGAGTCCTTCGATCTTTAACCATCATCCCACGCTCCGTTGCGGCTGCTCCGATCTCGTCGATCTCCGATCTTCTCGTCCAGGTGGCACCACATCAACGATTCTTTAAACGGGCTCCCGCCTCTGACTTGAGGCAACTCGGTCGTCAAGTTTGCTAAAAGAGACGACCAAGATTGATGTAGAGAATGAGTAGAAGACTTTGTCTCGTTCCGTCCAAAGGTATGGACGAACGGTTAATGAAGTTGCCGATTGGTCCGGGTGATGGAAAGAAATGAGCAATGATATTTCCATACACCCCAAAGCTATCATAATCTTTTTTCCAAAATGAAACAACAAGTAAGAGAGAGAGAGGAGAGGGCCGGCCATATATAGGGATGGGGGGGTGAGTGTAGGAGAGAGGAGAGTGACCACAAGAGTGTGAACACAAATAAATATCTAGTGTGAACACAAATAAATATCTAGTGTGAACACACAGTGTGAACACAAAGAAAGCAACCAATGAAACAATAACACCTCACCGCTTCTAGAACCTTCTAGAAGCATCCACACTCATCCAAAGAAAAGATAAATCCGTCTTTAACCGAATGTTAAAAGACGGCTGATAGAAAACTGGAAACTGGCAACTTCCAAAAGTGATCCTGAAACGACTTTCAGGATGACCCCGTAACTGTATAAATATACCCGCATTTGTATTACGACCGAACACAAATGCAACTGAGACAAAGATATTATACCTACTCAATATAATACTCGGATCCGGCTTAAACCAAAGCCGACCAGTATCATCTGCCCGAAAAATAACACGTGCGTAAACGCACGTGCATTTTCCGAACCCTGCCATAAAACCATACGGCCTCTACAATGTTTCGCCCGAACTTGGGAAACTGTCTGTGGAGAACTCTAATGACTCGTCAGTACCCTGGCAGTGCGTTTAACCACAAACCGTCAGCGGCACTAGCTATGCGTAACGGCTGCCCATGGACTGACCTCAAGGGAGGCTGATGAGCGAACTCATCCAGAAACCCTACTGAGCCTAACAGTGACAATGTATATACAGTCCGGTCCGTTCGTCTATGAGTATCGCATATCTGCCTAGGGGGCTAGAAACGTTAGACCCCCAATAGCAGTATAAGTCGTGTCGGAGTGTAGCCCAATAACACCCTGAGATACTACTGGAGTACCTACCAGTAAATCTCCTGCCATGGCCATGGACTTTGTGTAATGGCTCTCCTAGACACAGCACGACCTCACCCCCAATACCGGGAGAGACGAATCCCCTGCCGATCCGCTCACGTGCCTCCATATGGCTCGGGACTGTACCCAAAAGCTACCTGTTTGCACGACTCCTTTGAGCCGTGGTAGGGTAGAAATCAAAGCACAGTGGGAACTCACACGAGACAAATGACGACCTCAGGTCGATGAACTAACCTGTACACATGTCACCAGGGAATTGCTATCTGACGATATGTATAATACCAACTAGCAGATTCCCGGCGAGTCCTGTCCGGTGTACTCATAACCCAATGAGCACCTGTATACATCTTAGGTGATCCAACTGACACCAGTGGCTTGTGAGACCGGCCACCACCCCTCGTCGGGGTCTCGACTGTATACACTAGTCTACTCCGGAGTATCGATGCCCTGTCTCGAAACTCCCACGACCAGGGACCACATTTAAGGATATGCATATAAACTACCCAACTCTCACGTATATGATCGCCGTCATACAGTTGGTAGTAAAGCAAGATCCTAAGGGCTCTATCAAAGTGTAACATGTAATCAGTCACCTGAACATGTACACGACTGATAAAGGCAAACCAGATAGCATACTATCATCTCGAGTAAGACTGTCCTACCGGTATAGATCCTCCACAATCATTGCAATCACGTACCTGCGATCCAATAATTGACTATGAGGGCACTATCTCCTACACAGGCTGCCACCGGTTTGTTTTTCGGGACCATGCTCTCACCAGTGAGCATTAACATCCCACTGCCGCAAGAAGCGCAAAAGAAGTCGATCTTTGATCGGCTCACTACCACCACGGGCCCTCTCAATGAGTCATCCGATGTCAAGCCAACAGCATCAGTCTTCGATAGGCTGAGCCTGAACTCCAATGGGCCTGTCAAGAAGCCCACGATACCTGAAGCGGCCATCTCAAAGCGGATAGCCATTCCTGCTCTCAAGGTCACTATAGAAGCTTCTCCCGTCAAGGGATCGGTCTTTACGAGGCTGGCCACTCCGGCTCCCGTTCCTGCTCAAAGGTCTGTCTTTGACAGATTGGATACTGCTGCTCGACGGACGTCGGTCTTCAAGAGGCTGGTACCAGTAGCGCCTCACCAGAATAGGGGGCATGACGAAGTCACCCCTAAAGCTGAAACAATCCCAACGGCTCGACACGCTCGACGTCACCACTGGCGCCGAGTAAGAAAGGCTGGGGGCAACTCCCCTCTAGGCTAACTCCACCAGCCCCAACGGTGGAAGTCAATACTGCTGTTCCAACTGGGAACAGTTTCGAGCTTCTTAATAGAGTGCGCAGGAATTCACCCACCGCCGTACTGAAAAGATCTCCTCCACCCATGAAGAATGCACCGAAGGAGAAACCGGAACAACCCCCTCAGTGGCTCTCTTCCAAAATTTATAAAGTCTGGCGACAGGTTCAGGACTCAGTAATTGATCAAGATTATCCTCGCCGACAGAAAAAGGTGAAAGTTCAGCAAGAAGAGAACCATCCTGCCAACCCATAAAAGGCAACAGCTGTTTGGATGCCCGCTGCAACGGCCCCCTCGACTTCAACTGCTCAAAAGAGAAGGAGGCCAGAGAAAGCCCCTGTGACTACGGCAGACCACAAAGACGCTGAGCACAAACGCCCCAAGTCTGGGGGCATAATGGTGCATACTGTTTATATGGCTTCCGGAAAAGAGGAAAGCCGCGCTTCTACGGGTCATCGACCGCTCACCCGATCCGTGACAAAAGCCCAGGAGCAGCAACAGAAGCTTCAGGAAATGCTAACGCAAATGGACGCACTCACCGGGCCAAAAGAAAGCCCGGAGGCGTCATCAGAATAGCGTCATGAACAAGAAACCGATGCTGACTTCCTCCACAGAGTCCTCGAAAAGAAGGACAGAGAAGCAGCAGAACAAGCGGCTAATATAAAACGAATGGCGCTTCTCTTCCAAGACATGGTTGGGATGATATTACAGCCAGAACCTCCAGCTGAAGACCCTCCGATCATCATTGAAGACGAAGAGGGGAGACATCGAACCCTCCTCCGGCTCTTTCAGCGGCCAAAGAGGAAACCATTTCCAAGGCCGCTCTGGATGACTACATTGCTCTGCAAATATGAGCTCACCAGGCTGGTATGACCAAATAAAGTACCCGCCGGGATATACGATCCCTAAATTTCATGTATACAAAGGGACGGGCAATCCCCACCAGCATGTCGCCCAGTTTAGGGCTCTATGTGGCAACACCGGAGGTGACGATAAATTGCTATTTCGCCAATTCGTTGGCAGCTTATCGGAGACAGCCGTCGAATGGTACTCTGAACTCCCGAATGACTCCGTCAAGACTTTCGCAGAAATGGAGCTATTATTCACCCAGCGATTCGCGAGTGCTAGTGAACGCACCCCAATAACGGCATTAATCAATGCCAGGGTGAAGCCAGGTGAAACGTGGGTTCAATACGCAATACGATAGCGGAATCTGTGGTCGAAATGCAAACAGCGCATCGAAGAAGCGCCGGCGGTGGGCATGTTTGTGTGCACTCTGGACCCTCATGCAACTATTTCCCAATTCATGATGTTCTTCAAGCCGACCACGTTCCAAACCTTGATCGACAAACTGGACCAGATGGGTCATAGACCGTCTCCTCCAAAGCCGGAGCCGTGGAATAAGAAGGGAAAGGGGAAAGCGATCGTCGTCGCCAATGCTCAACAGCAGCCCAGTGGTCTGAGACCAGTTGATCGCCAAAATAATATAACTCGGTCTCTCGAAGATAAAATGAGACGCTCTTACTCGTTCCCTCGAGACAAGACGAAGAGATTATTCGAGCTTGCACTGCGCAACAGGCTCATCAATCTGCCGGAGCCAAGACGCCCAGCGCAACCAGGCGACATTAGCAATCCTAACTATTGCCCTTATCACCGAATGTTGGGCCATCCGATTGAGAATTGTTACATCTTCAAAAGCTGGATAAAAGATCAGTATCAGCAGGGAAAATTCGTATTATCCGAGAATTGGAAGGTGAACCCACCTCGGCCACACACTCCCAAGAAGACGGATACACCGGGAGTATCGTGTTCTTTCATAGAAGAAGCTAAATGGGAGGTCGCTCTTTCAGCCAAAACTAAAAGAATGCTGAAGGATCTCTAAACATGCCCGGCCATCAGGTGGAAAAATCCACTCGAACCCGAGATCATCGAACGAATGTTAAAACCGCGTCCAACTCCAAAAATCGGTGGTGATAGCCAAAGCACTCACACCCAGCCGTCAAAATCTTCGAAGAAGAAGAAGAAATCCAAGAAGCTCGTGAAGCCTGGTGACAGGCGCACGGACCTGCAAAAGCAGATTGACGCGCTGGAAGAGTATAACCAGAAGGCGTGGACTCCAATCACAATTCAAGAGTTTCTCCTCCACGTCCATGAGGACGGAGATAACGATAATGGAGAAGACTCGTCGGATGAATCTGAAGATTACGTGGCAAGTTGCCATGTGATCTCTCACTCGTCGATAGACGATGAAGAAGCTCCTTGCACCGAGAAACTGGGGGCAAATCCTAAATCGGAACTTCTGGAGCCACCAGACGAAATGATTGATGCATTCCTGAACGAAACTCTTCTTAAAAGCAAAGCTGCTCAAGAGGGTGAAATGGCCATATTTGAAAAAGCCAAACGCCGGCGACTGGACGAAAGAGTTGAAACACTCCCGCCAGATCAAAGTACATCCGTCGCAAATAAAAATAGGTTCAAGACGATGAAAAGGTTCGCTAAAGCCATATCGATGGGAATGAAACTGCCACCCTCCGAAGGAAATATTCTTGGTGAAGCGGAAATACATCCTAGCTACTGCTTATATCATCGAAAGATTGCGCGCCCCACCGAAGAGTGCAACGCTTTTAAAAGATGGTGGCAGAGATATATTGCTCACCGGCAACATTTCAAGCGGATAAAACGCAAAACTCATCGGGAGGAAAGAAGTACGACCGAGGAGCGTAAAAGAACTACCGGCAACCGTCGCATGGTCAACGCCGGGGGATTGCAAGTTCTCACCTTCGGGAGCAACTCTGACGAAGAAATGACTCTTGGCCCTCTCTTTAAAGAGTCCAACTTAGGAAAAGAGGAAGAACTGAAGATCTGTGAAAATATTCAGCTACGCAATCGTATGCTGCCTGAAAAGAATCTTGGGCCCTCGAACAGCAGGTCAAATAAAAAAGATAAGGGAAAAGAAAAGGTCCCTAAGGATATCATCCTTGATGACCAAGCCGTCGAAAAGCTTACAACCAAGGACCCGCCAGAGGAAAATAAGGTGGACTACAATGTTCTGGCACACTTGAGAAAGATACCCTCTCAGCTCAGCATTCTCGACGCCCTTCTGCTATCAAAAGAAGCAAGAGATTCTTTGATCAAGGCATTACAAGAGCCCGAGCAATTCCAAGCTTTCCTCGCCGAAGAGAAGATGAAAGACGAGCTGGAAGAAATACACACAGCCTATATCACCTTCGGCGATGAAGATCTCCTCCTTGGAACATGCGAGCACAACCGTCCCCTGTATGTCTCCGGATACTGTCATGACATCAAGATAGGTAAAATCCTGGTCGACAATGGGTCCTCCGTCAATCTCTTTAACGTAAGAGTGTTAAAGGAAATCTACATAAGCGTTCAACACCTCGCTTGCGATAAAATCACTATCTCCGGGTTTGACTCTCAATCATCACGGACACTTGGGTCCGTGATACTGACGCTACGCTTTGGGCTGCTTGTCACGGACATTAAGTTTCATGTCATTGACGCCAAGACATGCTACAATGCTTTACTCGGTCGGCCCTGGTTACACGAGTACAACATCATCCCTTCTACACAACATCAGTGTATGAAGTATTTCAAAGATGGTCTCGAGTATACTGTGACAGGAGAGCTAAACCCATTCTCCGTGAATGAAGTTCGCAAGTACGAAGATGCAAAATAATTCTTACCAGATTTTGAGGACACGGAAAGATGTCACAAACCGAAGAACAAAGCCATCACTACTATTCCTGTCTTCAGGAGTGATACCGAGGAGGAAGAAGAGATAGTCTATTCAGGGCCGCCCCAGTACAACAAGCCGAGACCGTCCACTCTTATGTTGATCTTCGGCAGCGACTCGAAAGATGAGGTCAATGCCATATTCTCCGCTCGGCCATTAATACAAACCTTCGCTGATGAAGGTCAAAGTTTGCAAGTTGCCATGGTTCCGCCCAAGCATCATAAAGAACTAGACGCGCTTGATACCTACAGTGTGGAAGAACTGCAGACATTCTATGTCTCCCACACGAAAAGGTGAAAAGGCAATCCTATTCTACCGATCCGGGGAAACCAAAGTGGAGAAAGAAATCTGGCATGGCGCGGATTCTACACTTGACAGGCTCCAGCCCATCCGTTTGCCCAGATATTATACGAACAGACTAAAGAGACTCTTGAGACGCCAAGGTGTACCCCTTAAGCAAACTGCGCGACAAGCACGGTTCTATAACAGGATTTGGAACGTTCCCGGAACTCAACGAAAGTTGCCCAACGGGAGAATGGAAATGACCGGGCTTGGGTATGTTCAATCCAAGAAACGAGAGCTATTCCGCGACTGCTACATCATACATGACTTTGATGAAGAAGGAGATGCTCTATGGGACGATGCTAACCCTGAACCAGAAAGAGCTCCCGCCATGAAAATGCCCTTGTCGACCCGTTGTACAAAAGGCCCGACGCAGAGGCATAAATAAACCAAAGAACGGGAAAGGCGTTCGACAGCGACAAAGCGGGTCCAAGAAGCCACGCGATCAGGAATCGAGCAACCCGGATTCGTCTCTTAAGAAAAAGATGGGTCGAACGTATTCTTTTCCCCAAGACAAGACAAAGAAGATATTTGATCTTGTCATGAAACACCAGATGATGACACTCCCGGAGCCGAAGCACCCCGAGCAAGCAGGCGAAGTCTCTCACTTGGACTATTGCTCCTATCACAGGGCAATAGGACATCCTCTCGAAGACTGCTTCATATTTAAAGACTGGGTGGAAGACCAGTATCAGCAAGGCAGGTTCGCTCTATCCAGCAGCTGGAGGGTAACCCCGCCGCAGAAGCATGAACCCAAAGCCGTGAGAGTAGAACCAGATAAATATCGGTCTTGGAAGCGATCTCGTACTTTTCATATGATAATGTTGTCAGAAGAAGAGCCCGAGAATATGTATGACCTCCTCTAGTGCTTCGAGAACGATGATGACGAAGTAATCTCAGAGTTTCCACCGGCGCCAAAGGAGCTGGAAGATGGGATACATACTACTGCAGATAACCTCAAGAAAATTGATTTGGGGACGGCAAGTGATCCGCGGCCGACGTTCGTCAGTGAGCTGTTGTCTGAAGAAAGGGTGGCTACACTAAAGGACGTGCTCATGCAGCATAAAGATTTCTTTGCATGGAACTATTCTGAGATGCCAGGATTAGATCCAGAGATTGCTATGCACAAATTGGCAATATGTCCGGACGTCAAGCCAATCAAACAAGCGCCGAGAAGAATGCGGCTCGAACTTGAGATGAGCATCAACGCCGAGGTCAAGAAGTTAATCGACTCCAGCTTCATCCAGGAGGTCCAATATCCTGACTGGATCGCCAACATCGTCCCAGTGATGCAGAAGAATGGGACGGTGCGCATATGTGGGGACTTTCGGGATCTCAACAAATCTTGTCCAAAGGACGACTTCCCAGTACCGGTCACCAAGCTGATGATAAACAATACGTCCACTCATGAAGTTTTCTCCTTCATGGATGGCTCGTTAGGATATAATCAGATAAAAATGCATCCCGAGGACCAGAAGCATACCGCTTTCCGGACCCCTTTGGGCATATTCTGCTACAAGGTGATGCCCTTCGGTTTAAAGAACGCCGGTGCCACCTATCAGAGGGCCATGACGAAGATTTTCGACGACCTCATACATGAAATCGTCGAATGCTATATCGACGACCTTGTAGTTAAAAGCAAATCATACGAGAAACATTTAGAGCATCTGAAGATCGTGTTTCAGCTACTTCGGCAATACAACTTGAAGATGAACACTCTCAAATGCGCGTTTGGAGTTTCCTCGGGCAAATTCTTAGGATTCATCGTTCGACACCGAGGCATCGAGATAGATTCGTCAAAGATCAAGGCGATTATGGAAATGCCTCCACCAAGGACTCTCAAGCAATTGCGGTCTCTCCAAAGGAAGCTCGCGTATATCCGGCGATTTATAGTCAATCTCTTATACAAGTGTCGTCCTTACAGTCACCTGATGAAGAAAGGAACCCCTTTCGTCTGGGATCGCAAATGCTAAAGCGCACTGGACGAAATCAAACAATACCTATAGAATCCTCCAGTACTAACCGCTCCGGTCAAAGGAAAGCCTCTTATTCTGTATACAACCGCCCTTGAAGGTTCCTTAGACGCATTATGGACACAAGAGAACGACCAAGGGAAGGAAAGAGCCCTCTACTATTTGAGTCGAGTTCTCCTAGGGGCAGAAAGCAATTACTCTCCCATTGAAAAACATTGCCTGGCGTTGATCTTCGCAATAACGAAGCTCAGACACTATGCATTGGCACATGAGGTCCATCTCATATCAAAGGTGGATCCCCTCAAATAAATGATGTCGAAGGCCATACTAACAGGACGACTCGCTAAGTGGGCCTTGCTCTTGATGGAGTTCTCGATAACTTATCGGCCTCTTAAGGCAGTGAAAGGCCGGGCCATCGCCGATTTCCTCGCTGGTCATCTGATACCCCTCGATTCTCCTTTGAACTGTAAATTGCCAGACGAACACGCGTTTGACACGATCGACAGGGAGAGAAGAGAGAATGATC
Source organism: Agapanthus africanus (assembly GCA_030015575.1). Taxonomy (NCBI): domain Eukaryota; kingdom Viridiplantae; phylum Streptophyta; class Magnoliopsida; order Asparagales; family Amaryllidaceae; genus Agapanthus; species Agapanthus africanus. Next base: position 73,176,317 of record CM057338.1, read on the forward strand.
CCCAATGGGAACTCTATTTTGATAGGGCGTCTTCCATGAAGAAGCGCAAACAAAGCATCCCTATAATCAAATCCGGGGTAGGCCTCACCTTCGTGACTCCACAAGGAAGGATAATGCGCTTTGCCTTCTCCTTAACAGAGCCGAGGACGAACAACGAAGCCGAATACAAAGCTTTGATAGCAGGTCTTGAAATCGCTATCGACATGCGAATTGAAAACCTCCTCATATATGGAGATTCCCAACTGGTCATTAGTCAAATAAACGGCGACTATCAAACGTGCAAACCAGAGTTGGTAAAGTACGGGAAGAGGGTGCAGCAACTGCTGACCCAAATTCCTTCCTACACCTTGGAAAGCATACCGCGTGCAGAAAATAGCAAGGCGGATGCATTAGCCAAGCTCGCAAAAGAACTGGCCGACGAAAACCTCGATGACGTGAGGATCGTTGTGCAAAGCCGTTGGGTTCTTGCTCCGGCAGAAGTATCTCCGGAGTCGTTCGAAGAAAAGGGAGCGACCGAGCGAGTGACTCTGCAAAAAAAAGACCAGGAAAAGGTTGCGGATTGGAGAGAAGTCTTTATAGATTATTTCAAATCCCGTCGAACACCTGAAGATGCATCCTCAAGACATCAGCTTATGAAACGAGCTCTGTCTTTTGTTTTCGTCAATGATACACTGTATAAGAGATCATTTGATTCTCTGTGGTTAAGATGCCTGGGACCTGAAGAGGCAAAGAGAGTCGTCCAAGAAACTCATGACGGACTCTAAGGTTCTCACAAAGCCGGCCCGAAGATCAAACGGATGGGTTATTATTGGCCCACGATGATCCAAGACTGCCTCGAATACGCGAAGCAGTGCCATTCGTGCCAGATTCATGGGGACTTTATCCATCAGTATCCGAATCCACTACATCCAATAGTGGCCAGCTGGCCGTTCGAAATATGGGGGACTGACATAATCGCCCCCATCGAACCAGCATCGTCCAGAGGACATTGATTCATTTTGGCGACAACTGATTACTTCTCCAAATGGGCAGAAGCAGTAACGCTGAGGAAAGTGAAGACGAAGAATATCCTCCATTTCTTCAAGACGCACGTCATTTATCGGTTTGGAACTCCGCGACGGATCATCTCCGATAACGGGCCAGCCTACAGAAGCCACAAGATCAGCCGCTTCGCACAACAGCATAACATAGACTGGAGATACTCCTCGGTCTATAATCCCCGAGCTAACAGTCTAGCTGAGGCTTTCAACAAGACCTTGACGAAGATCGTGAAAAAGAAGGTGTTTCGAAATAAGAAGGACTGGCACGAGAGACTGCATGAAGCTCTATGGGCATATCGAACTACATTCAAAACGGCCACGAACACAACTCCGTACGCATTGGTATTCGGTACAGCGGCAGTACTCCCCCTCGAGATAGAGCTACCCTCTCTACGAGTGGCAGTTCATTACGACCTAATGGACGAAGAGAATGCTCACCTTCGACTTGAGGAGCTCGATGCCCTTGATGAAACCTAGCTCATAGCGCAACAAAATCTGGAGGCTTATAAAGCAAAGATGACACGTTCATATGAGAGATTGACTAGGCCGAGGACATTCCGCCAAGGCGAACTCATGCTAGTGGTCAAAAGACCTATGATCCCCAATCGTGCCAAACAGGGGAAATTCGAGCCGAACTATGAAGGCCCGTATATCATAGACAAGGTCTACCAGGGTGGGGCCTATCTACTCATGGACATGCATGGTGAAAGACCTTTCAGGCCAATAAACGGTTGCTTCCTAAAGAAATACTACGCCTGACGAGTCACGGCCTAGGTCAACGATAGATGACAACGACTATGTCCGCTCGCTATCTTCCTAAGCCCAAACTCTATAAGTAGTAGCCGGCCAATGGACCGAAACGTTCTTAAACTAACAACGGACCGAAACGCCCTTAAACTAACAATGGACTGAAACGTCCTAAAACTAACAACGGACCACTATGTCCTAAAACTAGCTGTTGACCGAGAAGTCGATAAACTACTGTAGACTGCAGCATCCCAAGGCTGGTACAAAAAAAGAAAGAGAAAAGAATAAAAAAAGAGAAGAAAGAAAAAGAAAAACGGTATGTCCACAAGCAAAAAGAGCACGGATGAAAACCTGAAAGGGCACCGTGAGTAAAAACAGCAGGGCTACCGGCGAGTTTTGTGAAAACCCGAAAGGGCGCAATCTCGTTAAAAGACACTTGCAAGGTCCTCTCGACCTTGTGAGGAGAAACCACCTGCGTGAGATCCTTACGACTCACGAGGGAGAAACATACTTAGGGATCCCCACGATTCCTAGGGAGAAATTACACTTGCGAGATCTTCACGACTCGTAAGGAGAACCCTCTTATGAGACCTTCACGGCTCATAAGATTCAAAAGTCTTAAGCTATAGGGATCTGAACCCGTTCTTAAGCAGCTACCACAACCTCCAACACCGCCCTACAAGCGGCTCAAGGCTGACCATTGTACACAATCCACAGGCGCGAATAAACATTTCCCTAACAAAGTCCCATCCGTGACTAGGGATATGTCTACACGGTGAACAACCCTTGTAAGTCCTCTCGACTTAAAAGGAGAAAATACTCTTGTAAGATCCTTACGACTTATAAGAGAACACACACTTAGGAATCCTCATGATTCCTAGGGAGAAAACGCACCTACGAGATCCTTACGACTTATAGGGAGAAAAACCTTTATGAGACCCCTACGGCTCATGAAGTCAAAAGCCTTAGTCGACAGGATCTTAACCCTGTTCGCTAAGCCACATTTGTTCGACATCGACAGGGGCAAATGATGATTCGTTCCTGGAAATATTCCAGTTGTAGCGGTGCTGATGCCGAAAACGGTATCTAATTCCAAGCTTACTGCAAAGAAGCTAGCGAGCCATACATGCATACGAAATAGCCGAAATGATGGGGCAACTTGCAACAAAATCAGCAAGTAAAAATATATGCATGCAAAATAGCCGAAATGATTGGGCAACTCGCAATAAAAAGCAGCGAGTAAAAATAAAATAAATAGCCGAAATGATTGGGCGCCGCGAAAAATAGCCGAAATGATTGGGCAATCGTGACCTTCGCGATATAAAAGCTGAAATGGTAGCGCATCGCGGAAAGAAGTAAAAAAAATAATATAAATAAAATTTATGCCCTACAGGTGATATCACATCAATTCCTGTATACAATCCATGGGCGCAAACAGAGAAGGAACCACACCTTCCCTCCTCAGGCTCCATCAGAAGAAGAAGCCAAATCTCAACGGTTCACAGACAACCTAGAGACCACTTCAATATTCGTCTCATTACAACAGACGCAACGTCATCCACATGGCCCCGTCGCGGAAATACGTCATCCACATGACCCCGTCGCGGAAATACGTCATCCACATGACCCCGTCTCGGAAATACGTCATCCACATGACCCCGTATCGGAAATACGTCATCCATATGACCCCGTCTCGGAAATAAGTCATCCACATGACCCCGTCTCGGAAATACGTCATCCACATGACCCCGTCTCGGAAACACGTCATCCACATGACCCCGTCTCGGAAACACCTCATCCACATGACCCCGCCTCGGAAACACGTCATCCAAATGACCCCGTCGCGGAAACACGTCATCCATATGACCCCGTCTCGGAAATACGTCATCCGCATGACCCCGTCTCGGAAATACGTCATCCGCATGACCCCGTCTTGGAAATGCGTCATCCACATGACCCCGTCTCGGAAATACGTCATCCACATCACCTCGTCTCGGAATCACGTCATCCACATGACCCCGTAACGGAAACACGTCATCCACATGACCCCGTAACGGAAACACGTCATCCACATGACCCAGTAATGGAAACACGTCATCCACATAACCCCGTCGCGGAAATACGTCATCCACATGACCCCGTCTCGGAAATACGTCATCCACATGACCCCGTCTCGGAAATACGTTATCCACATGACCCCGTCTCGGAAATACGTCATCCACATGACCCCGTCGCGGAAATACATCATCTACATGACCCCGTCGAGGAAATACGTCATCTACATGACCCCGCCTCGGAAATACGTCACCCAATGACTCCGTGGAACACGGCCAAAGTTAACCTTGACCCCGTGGGAAATGCCCGGAGCAACTTCTTACGCCGTGAAAGGCGGATAATGTTAATCTCATTAAATACTTACGGGTCCTCTCGATTCGTAAGGAAGAAAACTCTCTTGAAAGATCCTAACGACTTATAAGGGAAAACGCACTTAGGAATCCTCATGATTCCTAAGGAGAAAATACACCTACGAGATCCTCTCGACTCGTAGAGAGAAAAGTCTTTACCCTCACGGCTCATGAAGTTGAAAAGTCTTAGGTAACAGATCTGAACCTGCTTCCTAAGCCATCACTACCCCTCGAAGAAGCCAAAACAAGATGCTCACTCTATCATCTGCCGGCTATGCTTGCTAAGGTGACATGCTGATAACAAAAGAAAGAAAAAAGCAGAGAGATGACACAAGACATTGCGAAAGAAATGTATCTTTTATTCATGAATTCAATTGGGTACAAAATACATCATATGAAAGAATAAAAAAATGAATACATTTTTATTCAAAATTATAAATGGTACAAAAAAAACAATTATGGAGAGGGAAGTGCTTTCAATAGTCCGATCAGCCGCTCGCGCACTTCTCTCAGCCCCTTTTCTTGATCAGCTGTCGCGGCCAACTCTGCTTCGACCTGGGCTCGTTGTTGCAAGTAAGACGAAAGTTGTTCTTCGACGGCCCGCTGAACCGCTTCACGATTTTGTGCATCCCGCTCGACGACGTCGAGCTTCTGCCTCAGTGTTAACCCGTCAGAGATACATCGCAGAAGGCCTTCAAAGATAACTTTCAACTGTGCAGCATTTGCATCAACCTGAGCATGCAGTCGAGCAGATTCGCTTGAAGTTTCTTCACATTCCTTATGCTTTAAGGCCACTTCTTGTTCAAGATGGCGGAAGTAAAAAGTACTCTACTCGACCCACGCAGCCCGTTGAGTGTTCACAGCCAGGACCTCTGGAGCAGGACGTCCGACCTCGAGCTCATGCAGGCAAGCCTTAATCTTCCTGCAGTGATTAACCCAAGACTCAATGGCGCCCTCACTATGAAAGTTCACGAGTGTCGCCAGCATAGGGTTAACCTCCGCGGCAAAATCCTCAGTGAATGTGGGAGTCTCCACGTCAAGCTCCTCAATATAGTCGCTTAACATGCGCAGACTATTCGCGGCGCCTTTCGAGGATGCACGTCGAGAAAAGGGGCCGGCTGGCATTATGATGCGAGACTCGAACGGAGCTAGAGTTAACGTGATTGCTGAAAAATAAATCATAGTCAGATGTCGGCCCAAGACATAAAGAAAATACACAAACAATAGAGTCTACTATACCGGCTGCAACAGGGGGCAGAGCTGGGAGTTCCGGTGGCGCAACAATACCCGCGTCCCCTCCATCAATTTGTAAGGCTACAAGCAATGCAAAGAAGCATTAGCAATAACGTGACTGCCCGTTAAAGAAAGGACGTCGGTTAGAAAAGATACTCACCGACACCAGTGGGCGGACCAATCTTTGACTGGAAAGAGAAGTGTGGGTGTAGCACCTGATACAGGTGATCAAAAAGGACTCCTGCAAGGATGCAGTAATGCAATGTCAGAACATAAATTATACAGCCTAGAAATAAAACTGATGGGTTATAAATTCGCACCTTCCAACATCTGAGATGGTACGAGAGAAGGTAGAGGAGTGGTCACCGTCAAAACAGTAACTGATGGCGCTGCCTCAGGTAGCGCAACCTCAACGCTTGTCACGCCTGTATTAAAAACGAGATAAATACCGTCAGGAAAGATTGAAAGGGATTGCAGAATAAAAAGAGAAGCAATGACCCAAAATCTACCTGGTGAGTCGCCGGTCAGAACCGCAACAAAGGCGTCACTTGATATAGCGACTGCTTCACCCTCCTCCATCGGAAAGGTTTCGCCGCCCGTGGCTTCATCCCCCGACTCCATGAGAATCATCGTGATACTCACAGCGCCCGGAAACGGCATGGAGCCGCAAGGGGAAAGAGCCACGATGGGAGCAGTTCCAGACTCTTGAGAAAGGGTGGCCACTTCAGGCTCAATGGTAGCCATCTCACCACCCGCTACCTCGAGCTTGGCGATTGTAGTCATCTCGCCTACCGCTGCCTCGGGTTCGGCGATCGTGGTTATCTCCTCTACCGCTACCCCAGGCTCAGTGGTTGCCGCCACTTCTTCAGCAAGACTCGGCCCTGCAATATAGGATATATGAGAACCTGAAAGTTAAAACTTTGACAAAAGAACCCAATGGCACGTTACCTTGAGTTGGTCTTCTGATTGCTTCCCGAGCCGCACGTGTTGCCTTCCTGTGGACGATGGACAAGGCAGCCGGAGCATCCTCTGAAGGAGTAGGGACAGGGGTAGCGGTGCTCGAACCTGCACCCGCGGCCAAGGCAGCACTACGCTCCCTTTCCGCATGCATTCTACGCTTCCTTTCCGCTCAGGCCGTTAGAGCGGATCTTATAGAAGCCTCCATCAACAGGACGTCATCGTCCGCGCCAAGGGTTACCTTTGGAGCCGTTATGACATCCGTCATCGATCGTTTGAGTAAAGCCTCTTTTGGCAGTCCTGAGGAGGCCGGGACTTCGATGGCTGGCCCGGGAAGCATCTCCGCATCACTTTGCGGGATTGGCATTGTAGTCCCTGTGATAAGATAAAGAAAGAGTCAGATTGTCCATAATAAAGGAGAATGAAGATTCAATGAGCCGAGACATACCAACTCCCAACAAAGCGCGAGTCCTCTCCTCCTCCTCAAAGGTCCTAAGGGAAGCCGCTAGAGCCTCTTCAGTGGTAAAGCCTGTTACAGAAGGAAAAATGTCAGTCAAGACATGATAATAAAAATAAAAATATAAAGCAATAACAGAAGTTACGGCTTATACTCACTTGATTGCGCGAGGATGGCCATTTCCGCTTTGTGGCTTGCGGATCGCACAGAAGCTGCAATGGCGGCCTCGAGATCAGTATCTTCCGGTGCTATAATAGACCCTTATTGGTCCCATATTCGCTTAGGCCCTCGCTATAAGGAGCCTGAGGCTCCAGGCCGAGTACAGCGCCTACAGAGAGGATCGACTTCTTCTTCCTCTTCTGCGAGCGAACTCCGGTCGCCCTAAGAACAAGTTTACGTTTAGCAGGCACCTTAGGGCGACGAGTCCCAATATCTGAGCCCACGCCAGATTCAGGGGAAGCTACATTTACCATCTCCACGGGAGCACAGGGCACCGGTAGTACATCCACCGTCTCCACGGGAGCACGGGGCACCGGTAGCTCAGGCCTGTCATGGGGGACTTCAATCACAGTAGCTTCTCTTAGCGGAGGGAGGACAATGGTCCGTCGTTTCAAGGGGATGTTTCGATCACCAGCAGGGGGTGGACCCTTGCGGTCGAGTAGCAGTCGCTTCTCCTCCTTGATAACAGCACCTATTGCATGTTGGTACCATGCCACGTGTGCATTAAGGGCTTTCGGGACACAACTCGGTTCACTGATAAAGAAGTGAGACCCCGTATTCAAGCGCATGAAATGATGCAGGGCGCCTCGCATTCCCTCTTCGGTGGCAGCAGGTTATACCAGGAAAGCCTCCAGCGGAACTCCCTGATTGTAACTCAGCTGCTGGGCAAAATGATGGGGGTTGTATCTCATGAATAGCGCCGCATCATTTTGCCTGAATACAAGAAAGCCCGGCCTGATGGAGTACAAATGAAGAATCTCCCGGGCTTTCAACACGGAGGCCCCGTCTTTAAAAATGTCTCGCAGTGGCAGCACCGCCTTTGAAGTTTCCTGGCCGATAGTCAAGACTTTGTCTGTGAAAGATATACTATCTCCAACCGTGCGCGGACGAAGAAGCAAGCCCCTAGCTTCCCGCTGTGACGGACTCATGATGGAGGCGTCAACCAGCCGCATGATCCGATGGAACTTGCATCTGTCGTAAAATGAAGGTCTTTTGTGGATGCCAAAGACCCCAAGCACGTGCAGCTCCATCCATGAAGTGAAGTAATGCATTGGGAAGTTAGCAGGATGCACCCCTGGTTCAGTGGTGTTCGCTTCTATGCTAAGAACGTGATATATGTGGGCTAACCTGGCGATCCCGATGGCCACTTGTATTCCGGCAACCATGCGATGCGCGGGCTAGAAGACGGAAGACCTCATGTAACGAGGATGCATAGGAAGCACTAACCAGCTCAACCATAGCCCAAGAAACCCAAGAAAAAATGCTTCCTCGTCAATGCCCGCAGCGACAATTTCTGACAGGGGGACGATCGCGACGTCAGGGAGAAAGAAACCCTTCTGATCAGCTTCCAGTATCAGCCGACGGTCCAAGCCAAAGCCGAAGGGATCATCAAGTTTAGCAAACTTTTCACCTTGTCGCGACAAAATCTCCGGGCGAAGAAAAATGGCAATGAAGTCCACAAAGCTGACCCCTTGGCCTTCGGATTCAAGGAAGATGCTCTCATATATGTTCAACACCTTTATCAGGCTTAGGAACTGGTGCTGAATAGCGTTCTCTGGGGTGAGGCCCATCACCACTGGCTTGGTGGCAAAAACATATTCTTCCGGAGGAAGCAGCTCCTCGTAGTGCTCCCCCCTGACTGGTAAACCAGAAACCTCGGCGAATTCTTCCAAGGAAATGGAGACCTCTCTATCCAATAGGAGGAAGGTATGGGTCGGGATGTTCCACTGCTCCAAAAACGCCTTGATCCACCATGTGGGAGGTGCAGAATACTGGAACAAGGAAGCGTAGACCGTAGGGTATAAGCCGAGCTTTAGCAGCTGCGATTTCTTCGCCGACAAGATGTACCGGGCACACTGCAAGTACCCAGCCGGATGACAAGGAGTTAGCCCGATGTTGTAGGGCTGTCCCTAAGGGCACGACTCGCCCTGGCATATGCGCCGCCCTAGGATGTCCAAAGCCGCCGCCGGCTGCACGGGTACAGCGGCAATCGAAGGCTGAAGGAGACCCACCGAAGTCCAATTAACCACCTCCACGACATAGTTCACCGGGGGTGCATCTGCATACGGGATCGTCGAGATAGGCTATGAAGGCGTCGCACAAGAAAAGCTCCGACGGCCTCTGATAATCTGGTCGTACCATCTACCCCACATGTGAAGATTTTTGTGTTCCGGGTCATGGTCTTTGATGAGCGCGAGAACCTCCCGGTCTACAGGTGCCTCAGGGAATCCTCCCTCTGAACGGACAAACGGAAACAAAATATCGAAAGACATGTCGCCTGCGCAAAAAAGGACAGAAGTCAACTGTCAGTGCTATAATTTAATTTTAAATTCTGACACATGGTACTTTAAAATTTGTACCACACTGCAATGCAGTGGAGAGGGACCAAAGGGGGCCCACAAAATTTAGATGACAATTCATCAATTAATAATTAATAAAACAGCTTCATCATTGGATGAGACTGTTAATTAAATGAGAAAATCCTCAAGAAAATTCTCATTAAATGAGAGATCCCTCGGGAAAAGGAGAAAATCTACCTTTGAGAGCAATGCTCTATGACAGAGTGACATTTGTCAAACTCTGATCATGAAGGAATAAAATTCCTCAAGAGCCTAGCTCTGTAATGATGATGGAAAAATCCATCACAAAAGAATTAATTAAAATCAATTTTTATGAATTAAAAAAAATTCTGGGATCTTCAAGATCCATGAACAAACTCTTAAGAGTTCTTCACAAGAGATTAAAAAAATCTACATGTTATCAAAAGAGCAGAGCTCTGTTCATGGGCTAAGAAGCCCCAAGAAAAGATCTCCTTAGATCTATGGGTTCATAATCTGAAGAGAGAAAAGCTCTATTAATGAAACCCTAAAAAGGTTTTCTTTAGATCAAAAATCTATGAAGAGCAGGGCTCTGTTAATGGGTAAAACCCTAGTTTACTAAAAGTTTTAAACTTTACCTAAGTTTGACAGAGTTTTTACTCTTGAAAAGTTCTTAAACCGAAGAGCAGTGCTCTGAATAAAAGTTCTCAAAGAAGAAAATGAAAATCATCTAAGGGACCAAAGATCCTATTTATAGGCATTGAAACGCCTCTTCAACTTTTGAGTTGATCCAAGGGCGCACATGCTGCCACTGCTGCACTCACGTATAGGCTACGTGAGCGCAACGGTGGGGGGCATTTGTTTCCCCCAATCAGAGCAAAGCTCTATTTTGAAATTTGAAATTCAAAAATTGAAGCAACGCTTCAGATCCAGCGCTAGGCGCGCTGCGCGCCACGTGTCAAACATGGATGCGCTAGCGCCAGGTGCACTGCGCCCTAGGCAGTACACCATGTGTGCGCTAGCGCTAGGTGCGCTGCGCGCCACGTGTCAAACACGGATGCGCTAGCGCTAGGTGCGCTGTGCCCTAGGCAGTGCACCATGTGTGCGCTAGCGCTAGGCGCGTTGCGCGCCACGTGTCAAACACGAGTGCGCTAGGGCAGACCGCTCTATGCTCTGAGCAGCGCACCACGTGTCAAATACAGGTGCGCTAGCGCAAAGTGCGCTGCGCTCTGAGCAGCGCACCACGTGCAAAGCACGGGTGCGCCGGCGCTGGAATTAAAAATTCCTCACCCTTAGATCAAAAGATCTAATAATAATGATAAATCATTAATTAATCAGAATTAAAATTCTGTTATGGAAAGATTTTCCAATCTTGTTAAAAACAAGAACCTTCAGTAAAACAGAAGCTCTAGGATCAAAGATCCAACGGTGGGAAACATCCCCAAATCAATCAGAGAAAGATCTCTTTAACTGATTTAACAAATCAACTTGCCCTATATAAAGGCCCCAAGACTTCAAGTCTGATATAGAGAAACCACCCCACCTAATAAACTTTGAAAAATTCAAAGAAAGAGAACAAGCTCTTGCAAGAAGATATTTCTTCAAGGTAAAGAGGATGAATGATGAACACAGAGATGAAATCATCTCTTAAAAAGAAGAATTATCTTCTTAAAAGATCATAGATCTACAAAGACCAAAGTCTTTCATAAAAGAGATCGAAAGATCTCATCACACAATAAAAAAAGAACATAATTCTTCCCACAGATCATTGATCTATAAAGGCAAAGCCTTTCAACAAATAAGAGATTGAAAATCTCTCCTGCAAAAATAAGAACCGTTGTTCCTGAATCTTGAGACAAAGTCTCTTTTAAAAAGAACATAAATTTGTTCCCAGATCATAAAATTGATCAAATGCGCTTTGCGCTCATGAAATGTGCCTTGCGCTCTTGAACAGCGCTTCTGCGCTCTCTGAACCGACGCTCAGAGCCAAAATGCGCCACGTGTCAACCACGTATGCGCCAATTAAACAACATGCGCCTTGCGCTCTTGAATTGCGCTTCTGCGCTCCCTGGACCGGCGCTCAGCTCCAAAATGCACCACGTGTCAACCACATATACGCCAATTGAACAACATGCGCCTTGCGCTCTTGAATTGTGCTTCTGCGCTCGACATCTGGCGCAAAGCGCCAAGCGCGGCACGTGTCAACCATGTGTGCGCTACTTGGCAGAAGCGCATTGCGCTCTTTAACTGGCGCAAAGTGCCAAGCGCGACACGTGTCTTTCACATGTGTGCTACATAGCAGAAGCGCACTGCGCTCTTTGACTGGCGCAAAGCGCCTAGCGCGCCACATGTCGCGCTGACGGAACATAAACATTGTTAAAAGGGCCAAGCCCAAATAAGGGCTCAATAGCCTGAATAAAAATGTTAAACATTTATTGGACTTAGCCCAATATTGGCCATAAGTCCTTAACTTATATTAATTGAGCCCACCTGCTCATAAATATTTCAACAGATCTTAATTCCAAATTGGACTATAGATCTTCCAACCAACTCACACCGGTTCGAGGGTACATCTCTTTACTCCTCTGATATCTGTCGTTGTAATCCTTCAACATCTTCAGAGAGGTGACGGGTCCCGACAACCACACATTTCACGGACTGTGGGGTCTTTAAACTCATGGACTATGATGTCCTTAAACTTTATAGACTATGACGTTTTTAAACTACGGACTGTGGGGTCCTTAAACTCACGAACTACGATGTCCTTAACCTGGACTGTGGGGTCCCTTTAAACACACGGACTATGATGTCCTTAACCTGGACCATAATTTCCTTAAACTAGCACTGGACCGTAATGTCCTTAAACTAACAATGGACCGTAATGTCCTTAAACGAACAATCGACCGCAATGTCCCTAAACTAAACAACAAAGGCCAAATGCTCTCTTATTGGATCTAAACGATCATGTTAAGTTTATCTTAGTCTAAAAGAGACTAACGTATCCTTAACAAACGTTTAAGTTGATCTTAGTCTCAATGAGGATAACGTATCCTTAAACCCAACCCCCAAACCCAAATCTAAGAAGATACGGATTTGGACTAATCCACGCCCTACGGGCGACAACATAAATTAATCGCCGTATACAATCCACGGGCAACCAAAAAAAAACACCCACGACACGAAGTGACCATCTGGAGAAGGATAAAGTTGTTACCACGATGCGGTAGCGTAATTAACTGCAGGGGCTTGCGCCTGTAGGGAAGAGCGTCCCCACAATCAAAAACCCTTCAAACGAGGGGGAATCTGACGAAGTCTGCTACATCGGCCGCATCCGTTTAAACCTTCGATACACGGTGTCATAAATCAACTTGGCATCTTCGGAGAGGTGGACGGATAGCACCAATTAACATCTGCCCCGAAATTCAGGCAAGACGTTCGCCGCGTCTTCGCGCGTCTTTCGGCGGGGAACACCTGGTGTCACGATCGGAGACAATGCAAACCGGTACTCCATGAAGTCTCACAATTTCCTGCATGAGTTCATGTGTATCAGGGATAGTACATATTTAAAGAGTTTAAATCTTACTTTAATTCTTACCTCCATGTACTTCTTTGCTAATGTCTCAGTTGATTGGCCAACTCGAAATGGGATGAAATGAGCCGACTTTGTGAGTCGATCCACAATAACCCATACCGCATCGTTACCCTTTGTGCTGAGAGGGAGTGTAGTCACAAAATCCATCGTGATGTGTTGTCACTTCCATTCTGGGATTGGTAACGGTTGAAGTAATCCGGCTGTCTTGTAATGTTCAGCCTTTACTTGCTGACACACGAAGCATTTAACGACACTTCTGCCTACTTCACGCTTCATTCCATGCCACCAGTAATTCTAACGTAGATCTTTGTACATCTTTGTACCTCCAGGATGTACTGAGTAGGGAGAGATGTGAGCTTCTTTCATTAACTCTTCCTGAACAGGATCTTTTGGCACACACAATCTGCTGCCGTATCTCAAAGATCTGTCTTCATGGATGATGAAGTCTGTTCTGAGTCCATTCTCCACTTGTTCTCTGATCTTTTGCAACTTAGTATCACTTGCTTGAGCTGCTTTGATCTGATTGACAATCGTACATTGAACTTGTAAATTCATCAAACTTGAAGCGTTACCTGGTATGACCACTTCAATCTCCATCTGATGCAAATCCTGTTGAAGCTTCCACCGGGCGGTGAGATTCATCGATAATGTTTGTCGATTAAGAGCATCAGGTACCACATTCACCTTTCCTGGGTATATTGTAGGTTGATGTCGAAATCCGCCATGAGTTCTAACCATCTTCTCTGCCGCATATTAAGTTCCTTTTGAGTAAACACATATTTCAGACTCTTGTGATCTGTGTATATGTTCACTCGTTCACCAAGAAGATAATGGCGCCAAATCTTATGAGCAAAGATAACGGCTGTTAACTCCAAATCATGCGTCGGATAATTGCGCTCATGAGTCTTCGACTGTCTTGAAGCATAAGCCACAAATTTACCGTGCTGATGTAGAACACATCCTAATCCCTTACCGGATGCATCACAATGCACTTCGAGACCTCCAGATTAGTCTGGTATAATGAGAATAGACGCTGATGTCAATCTTGACTTGAGTTCTACGAAAGCTTGTTCGCATGCTTCTGACCACACAAATTCTTCATCTTTACATGTGAGCTTGGTCAGGGGTGTTGATATCTTTGAAAAGCCTTCAATGAACCTTTGGTAATATCCAGCTAGACCCAAGAAACTTTGAATGTCCTTCACTGACTTTGATGTCGGCCATTCGCTTACTGCTGAAACTTTCGCTGGACTCACAGAGATTCCTTCGCCCGATATAATATGTCCAAGAAAACCAACTTGATCTAGCCAAAAATCGCACTTGCTGTATTTGGCGTAGAGTTGATATTGTCGTAAAGTTTCCAGGATAATTCTTAGGTGCTCGGTGTGTTCTTTCCGACTCTTAGAATACACCAGGATGTCGTCGATGAAGATGACAACGAACCTGTCTAAGTTCTCCCAGAAAACTTGATTCATTAGGTTCATGAATATTGCTGGTGCGTTGGTCACTCCAAATGGCATCACTAGAAATTTGTAATGACTATAGCGGGTTTTGAAAGCCGTTTTATGAATATCAGCTTCCTTGACCTTCACCTGATAATAACCTGAACGAAGATCTAATTTGGAGAAAACACAAGATCCACTTAGCTGATCGAATAAATCGTCGATACGCGGTAGCAGATTCTTGTTCTTTATCGTTACTTCATTCAAGGCTCTATAATCAATACACATTCCGTATGAACCTTCCTTCTTCTTCACAAGTAGAACTGGTGATCCCCAACTTGAAGTGCTGGGACGAATCCATCCTTTCGCCAATAATTCATCCAACTGAGTTCGGACTTCCTTCAAACCTTCAGGACTTAATCGATAAGGTGCTTTGATCATCGGTTGTACTCCTGGTACTAAATCAATGCTGAATTCAAGGGCTCGATCGGGAGGCAAACCTGATATATCGTCAGGAAACACATCGTCGAACTCTCGAACCACTTCTGGCTTCGATTCATCCTCCACTTGAGTTGCAGCAATTACTGCCTTCTTCGGCTTCGCCTTGTAAGTACTTGGCTCCAGGGTACGGTCTCCACTTTTGAAATAGAAGATCGGATGGTCTGGAATCTCGAATACTACCCTCCTTTGACGACAGTTAATGGTAGCATAAAAGGTTCCTGGCCAATCCATTCCTAGAACCACATCGAAGTTCGGTATGTCCAGTACCTTGAAGTCAGCATAGAATTCTCTGCTGCAGACGATTACTGGACACAAGATGTATCCCATTGTTGCCTTTAGAACGCCATTCCTGAACTGACATTCAAGCTGGATACAAGCGGTGTGACTGGAATCGCATGAGTTCGGACGAACCGTTGCGACATAAAGCAGTGAGATGCTCTAGTATCGAAGAGTGCTAGTGATGACTTGGCTAGTGCTAGTGAGATGCTCTAGTATCGAAGAGTGTAGGAAATGAGGCTACTAAGATTGTACCTAAGGTATGTAGGATATGTTTTAGGCATAGGAAAAATATGTAGGTGGGTGTTAAGACTGAAAGAAAAGTTTGAGAAGAAAGGGTTACCAGTGATGACTTGGCCAGTGGCCTCAGCTTCTTCCACGGTCATCGTGAAAGCCTGTCGCCGTGGTACATTCCTCCTGGCCTGAGGAGCATTCCTCGGAATGTTTCGTTGAGCTTAATGGAACCGGCGAGGAGGAGGTGCAGTCGGTGGTCCTCTAGGTGGTGGAGGAGGTAGTGCAAGTCTTGGAGCAGGTGCCTAAAGGATTGGTCTCTGCTGGTAAGTGATTGCCGGTCTGGGTGCAGAATTGGGTTTTGTCTTTGGGGACAAAACCCAATATCATGAGTAGCTGAGTCGCAGACTAAGCAAAGACGGTTGGCTCGCCGGCAGTCTTTCATCATATGTCCAACTCTCTTGCAGTAGGTACAAAAGGCTGGGTTGGGCCTGTTGATTGGTACTCCCGGTCTCTTTGGCACAAAAAGTGGCCTTGATGAGGCTCCTCCTGCCATCTGGTTGGCAGGGCGCTTCACTCCAACAGATTGAGGTCTGCTACTCATCTTTACCACTGTCTCATAACTGTGGGCAGCTTTCAGAGCCGATTCATGAGTCGGAAAATCTCCTGTGGATAGTGCAGCCTGGATCTCTGAATCCAAACCTTGTTGAAATCGACGGGCTCTGATCTCATCCATCGGTATCAGGTGTGTCGCAAATCTGTTAGACTATTGTGTTAGCTGTGTAGTATGTGATGTATTGAAAAATAGAATTATTGAGACATATCTTACCGACTGAGCATGAAGAACTCAGCGTCATATTCATCTACTGACTTGGTCCACATTGAACCTTATGCAGATAGATGAACTGCTGTTTCATGTCGAACCTGGCAGTCTCAGGGAAGTACTTTACGTCGAACATGTCTCGGAAAGTCTTTCATTCGATGGGTTGATCAAGACGGCTTTCTTTCGCCTTCCACCAGACCCGTGCATTGTCCATGAGCTATAATTTTGCAACACGAACCCAAGTTATTTCTGGCACTTGTGCCGCTGCCAGATCATTTTTGATGCTCTGAGCCCATTCCTTAGCTTCCAACAGGCTCTCTTTTCCTGAGAATTGTTTGGGGGTACAAAGCCCTGAATTGCTTCACCCCATGTGCTTCTGGCTCGGGACGGTTCATTAAAAGAGCAGTCTGCTGCTGCTGTCTGTTCATATCATAATTTTGCATTATTATATCCCCATTCTTATTCATTTTACAAATAAACAGGTGTTTTTGATCCATGTCTGCTACATAGTTGCAGGTTACAGGTTCTCGGAACAAAACAGTGAAAATGATGAAAAGACGCTACAAAAGTGAGACTACGACCAACAAATAGAGAATCTTTATCATGCCTACAGTTTGAAGAATAAACGAAGATCAATGAACAAATTTCACAAAGTACAAAGGCAGCGCAAAATTCAAGAGTTCAACACGAAGCGAACGGTAAAAGTCCACAATATTCTGCACTGTGGGAATCTGGAAAAAACTAGAAGACAATCTGAGAAACCAAGTGAAAAAACCAGAAGCTAAATGCAACAGGAAGCAGCCCAGAAGAACAAAGCCAATGACTCCACCATATGGCCGCGGATCCGCGGCCAAACAGGGCATATGGCCGCGGATTCTCGGCCGTGCTAAGCACGTGTCGGTGCAAACTTTGACGGTAGTGGCGGTGCGTTGACTAGGCTTCTTAGGGTAATTTTGTAAATGCAGATAGGGATCAGATGTAACCCTAGGATTTCTATAATCTATAAATAGGAACCCCACAGCTCTTTTTGGAGCATGCCTCTTTTTGTTTATCAAATTCAGAATTTTATTCGCTGTAATGTTTTGAAGAGTGCATCAAATAAAGTAAGTTTTTCCTTTCTATGCCCTAGTTAATTTCTTTTCTGCCGTAGTTTAGCAATTTTAATTATCTGCCTTAGTTAATTAGTTTATCACTTTTATTCAATTGCCGTAGTTTAGATAATTAGATTATTGAATTAAAACCCAAAAAAATATCTATTTTTATCAATTCCCTAATGAGTGAGTAGTTTCTCACTTGTTAGGATTAGGAATAGGAAAGGTTTGAGAGATAAAAATCTCTCACCCCTTTCTTGCCCATCATACATTTTAATAGGACTCTATGCATACATACACACACCGCTCACTATGGCACCCTATCCCACGAGATAGCGGTGATACCGTAATTTAAAAGACCGGTTGCATATGTTTTCCTTGGAGGTTAGGGTAAGAATTAAGAAAGGACGGACAAGGACCTAGTGGAAGAAACCTAGTTTCTTCCCGATCGTGCTAATCCCCTTTGTTAATTATTACCATAAAACCTAAATATATCTTAATTAGGGGATTGAAAGCAGTGAGAAATATTAAATTTCCAAATTTAACCTAAACCTAACCCTAGCAAGGTTTTACTCCTAATCTAAATCAACCTTAGTTTTTAGTGATAATCAATCCAACCCCAATTGGAATTAACTCGTTAGAACAAATAGAAAATACACAAAAATCCCTGTGGACCGACCCGTACTCACCGGCAACGGCGCCATTTGATTGAACGATGTTTTATGCGCTTTCGCTTTTAAAAGATAAATCAAAGAATTTACCACAAAGAATTTAACTGTGTGCCGGTGGGCACAAAACAATATTTTTGGTAGTTCTCACAACACCACATTTTTTACACCCTCACTGCATATCGTGCATACCCTCATGACAAGAAACCCTCGTTTCGACATGTGCACGGTTTTACTGAACTCTATTGGTGCGGGCAAAAGAGCCGCAAACTACCCTTGCCCAATGCTTGTGACACAACTGTGTCGATATTTCCTCCCCGTGGAGGAGTTCGAATTTTACATGCTTGGAGGCATACCTGTTAAGCCTCTCGTTGAGGGCGTTTCTACGTCCTATACACAATTGACGGATGTGTAGTCAAGAACTGAACCGACGGAGCACGTGCCCGCCCGAACACCTAGCTCTAGCTCGACCGCGAGCGAGGAGAACTCACTCCTTTAGAACATGCACATTTGATGCGAAGAGCTGTTAGGGGCATTGATGAGTTGAGGGGGATATTGAGGGAGCATGATCGGCGGTTGACTGAGGTAGAGCAGGGCATCCGAACCCTGCTGGCTAGGGTGGAGCGTTCTCGTTCACGCTCAAGGGCGCAGCGTGAGGCAGAGCAATGAGGGCACTGCTTTTGGTAAGTTTGGGAGAGTTGGTGGTTGTAAATAGTTATCATTTGCATTGCATATTTCTTTTAAATTTTTGTATATATTTTTTCTTTTTCTTTTGCATGTTTAAATTCTGCATTACATCTATATAAAAAAATCAAAAAAAATGAAAAAAAAAATAGAAAAAGAAAAAAAAATCAAATAAAAACTGAAAAACTTTAAGAATTATAAAAATTAAAAAACTCAATTTTGGCCATAATTGACCGGAGTTTGACAAGACGGTTAAATAGCTAGGAAAAACTAGATCCTAGACTTAGTAAATTAAAAACCCTAAAAATAACCTTTCTTAAAATTTAACAGTAGAAAAATATATGTCTTTGTAGTTTACTTAGAAATAGGCAAATTTTGAGTTCACTTCTTGGGCTAAATCAAAATAAAGGATGAGTATTGATATTTTTATTAAAGTATAAGTCTGAAAATAATTCCTAAGCTTAAGTCTAAATTCTGAAAATATATACCCTACAAATTGCACAAACACGAACCTTGAAGCTTGGAATAGTAGAAGAGACCTTGAAATGCACTTGTCTAAAGTCCTTAGTATGAAGGAAAATAAAATAAAAATACAAGTGTGAGTAAAGAGATAAAAAAATGAACACTGGTTTTTGTAATTATTTAAGGCTGCATAAATAGAAAAAATATTTAGCGCGGGTGCTTTATCACCTAGTGCCTTAGACCAACTGGTTTGGGAGTCACTGCTAAAGCCTTAGGTGTTACAAAACTAGGAATTACGCCTTAATGTGCAAACACATTTTATAATCGGTCGTTAGTACCTCAAGAAGTATTAACGGTCGCATGAAAGATGTGTGAGCAATTTCATCTAAAAAAATTCACCAACTAAAAGTACTTTGGACGATGGACAAGAGTATAAGAGGTTGAATTGAATTTCCAAGTGTAGGAGTGATACATACACACACGTAGGGGTATATGATTGGGGTTTGGATGAGAGATAGGAATGAAAAATATGACTTATATTTTTAGTAAAGATGATAAAAATTCCTAAGTTGAGATAGAACCTTAGAAGGAAAACTCAAAAGATGCTAAAAGCTAAGTAAATTTACAAAACATATACAATCTTAAGTTAAATGATAAGGAAGCGTGAAAAATACGGGTTGATAATTTCTGAGTTGAAGATAATAGAATTTCTTGCTAGAAAACCGAATTGGAAAAATAAAAGTCAATAGGCCGAATTGATAGGATTTTGTGGGTAGTATCCGCTGAAAACCCTCAGGAGACAATACTCCTCCTACTAGGGACACCTAGAGGTTTAACGGCTTGTTGCATGAGCTCAGTGCAATCGCGTTTCCCTGCGAAAGTGAGGTTAGGTCTTTTTCGAGAATAAACTAGTTTTGCTCGAGGACGAGCAAAAGATAAGTTTGGGGGTATTTGTTCATATCATAATTTTGCATTATTATATTTCCCATTTTTATTCATTTTACAAATAAACAGGTGCTTTTGATCCATGTCTGCTACATAGTTGCAGATTACAGGTTCTCGGAACAAAACAGTGAAAATGATGAAAAGACGCTATAAAAGTGAGACTATGACCAACAAATAGAGAATCTTTATCATGCCTGCAGTTTGAAGAATAAACGAAGATCATTGAACAAATTTCACAAAGTACAAAGGTAGCGCAAGATTCAAGACTTTAACACGAAGCGAACGGTAAAAGTCCACAATATTCTGCACCGTGGGAATCTGGAAAAAACTAGAAGACAATCTGAGAAACCAAGTGAAGAAACCAGAAGCCAAATGCAACAGGAAGAAGCCCATAAGAACAAAACCAATGACTCCACCATATGGCCGCGGATCCGCGGCCAAACAGGGCATATGGCTGCGGATCCGCGGCCGTGCTAAGCACGTGTCGGTGCAAAGTTTGACGGTGGTGGCGGTGCGTTGACTAGGCTTCTTAGGGTAATTTTGTAAATGTAAATAGGGATCAGATGTAACCCTAGGGTTTCTATAATCTATAAATAAGAACCCCACAGCTCTTTTTGGAGCATGCCTCTTTTTGTTTATCAAATTTAGAATTTTATTCGCTGTAATGTTTTGAAGAGTGCATCAAATAAAGTAACTTTTTCCTTTCTATGTCCTAGTTAATTTCTTTTCTGCCGTAGTTTAGCAATTTTAATTATCTGCCTTAGTTAATTAGTTTATCACTTTTATTCAATTGCCGTAGTTTAGATAATTAGGTTATTGAATTAAAACCAAACAAAAATGTTTCTTTTTATCAATTCCCTAATGAGTGAGTAGTTCCTCACTTATTAAGGTTAGGAATAGGAAAGATTTGAGAGATGAAAATCTCTCACCCCTTTCTTGCCCATCATACGTTTTAATAGAACGCTATGCATACATACACACACCGCTCACTACGGCACCCTATCCCATGAGGTAGCGGTGATACCGTAGTTTAAAAGACCGGTTGTATATGTTTTCCATAGAGATTAGGGTAAGAATTAAGAAAGGACGGACAAGGACCTAGAGGAAGAAACCTAGTTTCTTCCCGATCGTGCTAATCCCCTTTGTTAATTATTACCATAACACCTAAATAGATCTTAATTAGGGGATTGAAAGTGGTGAGAAATATTAAATTTCCAAACTTAATCTAAACCTAAACCTAGCAAGGTTTTAATCCTAATCTAAATCAACCTTAGTTTTTAGTGATAATCAATCCAACCCCAATTGGAATTAACTCGTTAGAACAAATAGAAAATACACAAAATCCCTGTGGACCGACCCGTACTCACCGGCTAGCTACCAAGCGACGCCATTCTTGATTGCGGTAAATTCTTTGATTTATCTTTTAAAAGCGAAAGCGCATAAAACATCGTTCAATCATTGTCCTTCTAGGAGGCTGCGGATTGCCTCAAACAGTACTGTCTGCTCGTTGATCGGACCAGAGACGGCAGGTATGAGTGGTGGAGGTGGAGGTGTGTTGTTGACATTGGTGCTGGTGTTGTTCGGGGAATCCATAACCTTGAAGAAAAATTTGGGTTAGGACAGATTCAAACTAAATGATAAAATTCAAGGAATATGAATTGTAAAGAATGTTTTAGTTGCTGGTTCTTGTGTTATATCGCTTAGGTTGTTCATCCAGAACTGAACTGCATGGTAGGGTTCCATACAGCTCTGACCTACATGGGCCACCAACAAAACTTGTCACGCCCTGCTTCCCGGTGTACGGGCAGAGGGCGTGACGAGACCGCTGCGTATTTACTCTAAAGTAAATACGCTAAGCATATCTAAGCAATATAAATAAAAATGCACAAGAGACAATGACGGTAGGTATATTGAACAACAATTATTTATTAACATTCTTTTACAGTACATGGAAAAATAAATACATCTGAATGAAAGCAATGCCTAAACAGTGGCATAACAGAAATGTAAAATACAGAATGTAAAGGAAATTTACAAGTGTAACTACAGCTCGGGGTCTTCAATAAACTGGTCCAAGTCTTCAGTGCTAGGATCGATCTCTGGAAAGTCCGAATCACCAGCCGACATTCAAAGAAGAAGAAAGAGAATGTCGTCAGTGAACAAATCGCTCGGTAAGTCCCAAAGATAAAGGAGAAGTAGAATAGACAGAGAGAGAGAGTAACTTTTAAAGTTGTATTTGGTGTTAACGCTGTTATTTATAACTTGGTACAGAAGGGTGCCAGTGTATACGATAGGAGTCTCAGTAGACCAGAGACTAAAATGAACGGAATGTACAAGGAACCGTTATGCCACGGTACAACAGCAATGGAATACAGATTAGGTGTCTTAAATCTTGCAGTCTTGTGCCACTTCTAACACCTTCCGTACCAATCATCTCTTAAACCCCGCGATGTCTTGATTGTATGGTTGTATTGTATTGTAAATTATACTGTCTTGTATTATAGGTTGTATAGATGGATGAATTGCCAAAACCATGATATCAGTAAATGGATGTAACTGGAGAATCATGTAGATAGAGGTATATCCATGGTTTGGTTCGGTTGATACAGATTTAATAGATTGAACATATTGATTATATGGAATCATGGAATCATATTGAATTGTAGTTTGTACTTAAATCATATTAAAGTCAGATTATTTATAATGAGACTCAGTCTGAGTCAGACAATTAGAAAAGAAATTGAAATCCTGAATTAGGTTTTGGTGTTATCGATAACCGCCGCACAAGGGCAGCAGGATTTGTGTCTTTTTCAAAGACGATTACCGTGTTGATAACACCGTTTGTTAAGTTGTCTACCTTAAATAAGCAAGCACCCATATCTCTGGCTCCCTGAGGCTCAAGAGTCCGGTCCCGCTTAAACCTATATTTACTAGGGTCCTTATTGTAATTTATAAAACTTGAGGGGATTTTATGTAAAAATAATTTTGTATAATTTTCAAAATACATCTCAAGTATTTTATTATCGTCTTTAAAGTTTTCATAGAAGTAGATTTTATATATGTGACATTTCTAGTGAGATAAACCTATTTTTCATAATACATGGTATTTAGTTGTAAAGTATTGAACTTGTATGGAATTTCATGGTATTTTCATGTAAAGTGATTCTTTTAAAATAGAAAATTTGGAATATTTATATTATATCAAAAATAGATATTTTGATGATACATATATATATTTATTTATATAAAATAATTTTAATTTATTATTTTTCTAGAAATCCCATTTTCTTAAGAAATTTGTATTTTTAAATCTTTCGAGACCGAATGCTCCTTGCGGAGATCTGAATCTCGCACTACTAAGCCCAGGGATGTGCGCTAATCCACACCATCCCAAACGGGTTCCCCAAAATGGGTTGTAGCGGCGCTTTGCAAAGATTTGTAAAAATACGTAATCTTGTACAAAACGGTTTTAATAGTAAAAGGTATTTAATTGTAAATTCGTATTCCCGTATTCTATGTTCCCGAAAGATATTGTGTTATGTTGAATATGAGTGTTGTGAAGAGGTAGGTCATTATTTCGTGATCTATTTAAAGGTATAGCAATGAAATGTGATGTTTAATGTCCAAACTAAACTACATGGTATTTTACTGAAAAAGTACGATAAAAATTACAATATGAAATATTTTGCTATGAAACTTATTCATGATATTTTGTTAATATTTAATAGTCAAGATATGGGGGTTTGGTATGTTTGTATTTAAGAAAAGATGGAGTTTTTAAGAAGAACCGAATCGGAAGTCGGATTAACCCCGCTTCCGTCGGGTTTTAGAAATACGAGTTATTAGAATATCAAAGTGAAGAGGGAGGAGGGACTTACTGGCTTTTGGTTTAGAGGAGAGGAAGGGGGAGTGGAAGTAGGTTTCGGTACGTCGTTTCGTTGCCGGGAGCTCTTAGGGTCGTCGTCGGAATTTCGTCGGAGTTTCGCCCTTCGCTAACTCTACTTGTACACAAAAATTCTAAAGAGTTTTGTTGAGAGTTTGGACATAATTTGTGAGTGAGTCGGTGTGTTTAGGGGTGGTATTTATAGTATAATCTAGGGTTAGGGTTTTGATAGGAAAATTTATTAAAATAAATTGCATTAAAAAGTTTTAATTGAATTTTAATTGTCTCTGTTAAATTGCAGGTGATTTAAAGTGTACAGGGGTTACCAGAAGACAAAGAGGTAGAGGATTCATATTGACAACTCGGAGATCCGACCGAGTTCGGCCGGCGGCGCCGGCCGAGTCTGCCGCGCCGCCGGCCCGATCCGGCCGAGTCAGGCCGGGTCAGGGGCTATGTGTCCGTCGTTTCTTGGTGTATCCCCTGAGCCAGTTTGTTTTATTTATGACTTTTGGTTTTACGGGTTTAGCACGTATAGACACTTGAAATTCTAAAAATTTAAAAGAAAACAATATTAAAAAAATAATATGGGTGATGGGACTTGAACTCTAGTGCTTTGGTTCAGCAGTGCAAGGTCTTACCAGTGAGCTACAAGCTCTTTCTTGCTATTAAAAAGCAAAACAATTATTTATAGTACTCACAGGAAATGCAAATATCCCAAATATACATTAACTTTTAATCAAATTTATGTACACTAAAATTGTAGTTGTTACAGTTAATGTCTAGAAATCTGAATTTTTGTTTTAAACACTGATATTAAAATGATCATAACTAGATATCCAAATCGTGCGAATTTTAATGTTTTGGATAACTAAATAGAAAGACCTACAATTTTTTTAATAATCTTCGTAATCTAAAACATGATGGAAATCGACCCAAACTGTATTTTAAAAATGTGTGACGGTGCTGAACGAATTCTGGTCTGTTTTGCGCGACGATACGAAAACGGGTATATCTCCAAAACCGACAGTCGTATTTAGATGCAACTGGAACCCACGCATGCATAACATATAGAGCTATATTTTTAATCATATTCCGCATTCGGTTGACTTGATTAATTACTCGTACATAACACTTCTTTACAGTATTGTTTATGGTCGTTACTTAAATAATATGCTTGCCTCATTTCATGCTATTCGAAGATGTATACCTTGTTTTTTTTTCTGATTTCTGAATTTTCGCATGTACATGAATATATAATTAGATATTTATATATTTGACTTGAACCTTTTACATGATATACTTGACTTGAGTTTGACCCTGAACACTTGAACTCACGTTAGTGACTTTTACCATTGTAGAGACCTTTTAGGACACTTATATTCACTTCATGTTCACTATACCTACACTCCACGGCCATATTATATTTGTTTGCCATGCTTGCATAGTTGCCATATATATCACCATACTTGTCACTATATCTTTATATTTCACATTCATATTTTTTTGGGACTTACCGAGCGCTAGTTCGATAACGGGCATTTCACCCACTTCTTTCTATTCTTGGAATGTTCGTCAGATGATACTGAAGTAGAGAAGATAGAAGTGGTCGAAAAGTAGTACAACGGGTTCTCATCACAACTAGACGTCTAGTTCCAGTCCGCTTTTTATTTCATTTCAGATTATTTATGTATGCATCCTTATTAAGGCTTATCATGTTATCGTATCTTGTATTCAGATATTTTGTCAACTTTGAATCATGAATTTAATAAATCAGAGATCGATTTCATTCTTTTATTTATTCTTGTTACTTTATGTTGCTTATAGACGCTTAGCGTATTTATTTCGGGAAACGACCTTCTCATAATAAATACGTTGCGAGCTTACCGCGTCACCATTTCCATATACTGGGAAGCGGGGAGTGACAGGCTTGACGCTTGATACCACAACAACTAGTATCAGAGCGTGATTAGGGAATCAAAGGATCTTTCGATTCTACGATCTTGGTTAATGGTGGGTAATGGTGCTTGTGTCCTCTTTCCTATCTTCTTAAATTGTAGTTTTTTGAAGGTGTTGGTTTAGATCCGAAAGAGAAGTTGAGTTTGCTGCGACAGTAGACGAAAAATGGCGGAGAATAAAATAAAAATCAAGAAATTCAATGGTCACAATTATGGTTGGTGACGCATGCAGATGGAGGATTATCTATACCAGGAGGATTTGTATCTTCCGTTGTTGGGTGAAAAGCCCGAGAATACGTCCATTGAGGCACATAATCTACTGGATAGGAAAGCCTTGACAACGATTAAGCTATCGTTGATTTCGTAGGTGGCTTTTAATATCTTGAGGTAGAAAACAACCATTGGGCTAATGACGGCATTAGAAAAGTTGTATGAGAAGATTTTGTCATCAAACAAGATATTCCTGATGAAGAAGCTTTTCAATATGAAGATGGCAGGGAACGGTTCGGTGACAAAGCACCTGAATGAATTCAACAGCATGACAAGCTAACTCAAATCGGTTTTTGTTTGAAGATGAGATTCGAGCCCTGTTATTTCTCTGTACGTTGGCAGAGAGTTGGGAAAACCTCATGATGGTGGTAAGCAACTCGATCTCAGAAACTCTCGCGTTTAATGATGAGGTGAGTTGCATATTAAACGATGAGATGCGGATAAAGTCCATGAGTGGAAGTTCGGAAACTTCTGCACTTTTAGTTGAGAATCGCGGCATAACGATGGAGAGGGGAAAAGGGAAGAAGGACAAGTTTAAGAGCCGAGGAAAATTGAAAGGGAAGATCCAAGACGACTGTTGGAATTGCGGAAAAAGGGCCATAGAATAGCGAATGTAGACTCTTGAAAAAAAAACTAGGATATGAAGTCAAATGAAAAGGAAGCCAATGTGGTGTCTATACATGAATAAAGGGAACATGGGTGTCCATCGGCGAACGAGAGTACAAATGCAGATACCTTGTTTCTAGATTTAGGGGTATCCTTTCATTGCACTTCAGATTGGCATCACTTTAGCGAGCATGTTTAAAGGGATCTTGGACATGTGATGGTGGGAAACGGTCAGCCATGCAAGATCGTTGGAAAATGAACGATCATACTACAACTGTCAGGAGGAGATCAGATCAAGCTAAAGAGCTAGACAACGAAGATTATATGAAAATATTTGGGAATTCTCAGTAGAAGGTTTCCAAAGAATCATTGGTGGTCGCAAGAGGCAAGTCGAGCGGTTTATTGTTCTCATTCAGTGGGAGCAGTGGAGATTTGGTTGCATTGGCGACATACTCGGATACAGATTCGGAAACTTTGTTGTGGCACAAAAGATTGGGGCACCTCAGTGAGAAGAACAAGAAGATTCTTTAGGTTATGTATCTTCTTTCTGGGCTGAAAATGTGGAGTTGGGACTTTACGAGAGCTACGTTTATGGGAAGTAAAGCGCACTCAGATTTCAGAATGAAGGCGTAGCAAAGATGACCAAGAAACTAGAGATGGAGGATACAGATGTATGGGGACCGGCTTCGGTGGAGTTTTATGGAGGAAATCGGTACTTCATAACTTTCATAGATGATGCAAGCAGGAAAACCGGGGTTTATGCGATGAATAAGAAGTCCGATATATTTGGCCTCTTTAAATACTGGATTGCACAATTGGAGAGCTATCACGACCCGGAAAAGGCATGTGACTGGCGCTTGAATCACGTGAAGTCTATAGGACCCCACGGTAACCCAAGTAAGCCAAAACCAGGAAACTAAACCATTTTTAAAAGAAACAACGGAGGTAAAATTTTGAAAAGGTTTTACTAATATGTAATCAAGTTTGGTTTAAAAACACTACTATCGTTTAAAAATCGGGCAGCACCTTCTTTGTAAATTTTGATAAAACAGGTACAATAGATATAATAATAAAGTATCCCTAACACGGGAGCAAAATCAATGCCCAACGACACATCAACAACCACACACACACACACGAATCCTCAGGCGAATGATCAAAATGCGGAAAGTAAATAGAACAAATATACATTAAGTCGACTCCAAACGAGTCTGACTATCACACAGAACTAAGGTCATGACAAATAACTAGACTTGGTTTTTGATAGGGTATTTCTAGATACAAATAGGTACAAGACAAATACCGATACAAAATATAACCCATCACTAAAAGTATGTGCAATCATGCCCACAAGACAAAAGATGTGCCTAAACTAACCGCTACTGATCCAAGCGATCACCTGCACAGAACTACGGCACAATGGGAGTGAGTTGCCAACTCGTGAATAGTATTATATAACGAGCTAAAAATCCCATGGATAAGCGGTGAAACATCTAAACAAGATAGATGTGTATATTAAGGAGGGTAAAATAGCATGCGTCAAAACTAGAGTTCGAGCAATGAAATATATGATGATAAGCCCTCATATACAACTCGTGTGATGCTATCTCATATATGAATCTGTGTGTGGTTATCATGTCAATACCAACTAAACAACATCAAGCCCGGTACAGGCATAACATAACCACAATTATCTTAAAGCATGTGAGTCACGAAAATAAACGCAATACGATACAATGAAATGATCATCCATCATCAATAAACGGTAACTCACTGCGTACCAATATACCGGTGTCAAATCACGATCACCTTAACCGTAGTGTAATATCTATAGCACACGACCAAACAGAACTAGAATCAAAATTATAATACATATAGCACACATCCATATGCAATTTTATAAAAGTAGCCGAAAAATATATGTATGTTAAATCTTTTCAAAATAGCCGTATGATGTTTATATCACGGCACTAGTAGCAGACATAGATGTGTAAAGAAAATACGTGTTTTATTTAAGTATGCATCCCGCTCTTGTTTATTTGAAAATAATTTATAAGGGATTTTATTTTGAAAGTTTCTATGTCGATCATAAACACGTGGAAAATATGAGACTATAACTCTTTATAAAACACTTTTCAATATATATCGATATATGAAAATACTATTCAGATATTGTCTCATGGACCAGTCATGTTCGGCTACTATATATACAACATACTATATCTCATCAGTGCAGGGTATTTATATCGATCCCTCACATATATATAATATATCCATATCAGTGCAGGGCATCTATATCGATCTCTCACATAAATCCGTAGAGACATCATGTGTCAACTATTCTCAATCCTTTATGGATTGATCACAAATATATCCGTACAGACATCCTGTGTCAACTACCCTCAATCCCTCATGGATTGATCGCATATATATTACCGGGCGATATCCCGTGTCTCCCTACCTCAATCTCTCATGGATTGATCACAGTCAATATGTATCATGGATCCCCGATTATATCCACCGTGTCCAAATCATAATCCTCTTTTGAAAATATGAAACAAATCGTTGTTATGAAATTAAGGGTTACAATCTAAATATCATAATCTCCCAATCTAAATAAGATAAGACTCCACGAGTCAAACCCAATAAAGCCGTATTCGGCTAATCATCCTCATCATGTCAACCAGTACGGAAATCTCGCCTCGTACGATGACCACTAGATATATCATTATATAGTAATAATGATCGGTATGGATATCTAATCTACGTACCCAACACACAGCCATAGTAGTGGGGACTTCAAGTCTACGCACACAACTCGCAACTCGTACGGACATCCAGTCTACGTACGCACATAGCGACCGATGCAGACATCTCGTCAACGCATCCGCACAACAATTGGTATGGACATCCCATGTCACATACACACACGACAATCGGTACGAACCTCCAATCACATACTCGCCCGACAATAAGTACAAATATCTAGTCTCGTACGCGCACCCAATATAACTCATATAATAATATAATCCTATTATAACGTCAATTCTGCTATAATATGTAAGTAGGACAGTTCTACGTGATATGGTAGTACAAATGATGTATAGTGTAACATGCGAGTCTGTGATTTTGCAACATGGCAATCATTAGTATTTGTACTTGTGTTCTACCAAGTGTATCTACAATGAGTCTACTAAACGATACTAATGGAGTATGCTACATATCGGATCAATCTAAACGTACATGGCATGTATCCTATGCAAATTCAATGATAATATAAACAGTATGTTTCACAGGGGTGCTATACTCTATCCACTCGATTTCCCCACTCGTAGATATAATCTACTTATAGTGTGCGATCGCGCTAGTCATATCCGACAATCGCTTTGCCCATTTCTGCCGCCTCGGAGGTCTTCTTAATATAACATAGCATTTATATAACATCACAACGTACATAAGAAACCATATCGACACCGATATATCAAATAAAGTTCCATAGGTTAGAACCTATGACCAACAAGAGCTAAGCGAGTGTTAATAATAAGGAATTACCTTTTCGGCATCGCTATTCAACCAAATCCACCAAAACCAGAATTATAAATACGAATGTGCAAGTTTAAAAACCTTAAAATTTCGCCAAAACCACACTAAAACACTCCCAGATTTTGACTCAGGGGGAATCTGTGGGAAAAAAGTATAAAATAGCCTTTTTTATCAAAATATCATGCTGAGAACCAAAACCCAAACCCTAATCCTAAAACATGGCCATCAAAATATTCATTATTGCTGCAATTTGTGGTTTGGTAGAGGTTCATGCTTCTGTGGGTGTCTTATGATGATCCTACTAGGTCAATTATACACTATGAATATTTTTTAAAGATCCCAGTTCATCCCATAATTCATTTGAACACCAAAAACCTTACTAAAAACCTATTTTTCTAACATCTATCAAAGTAATCTGAAACTTTAACACTTGGAAAACTTGTAAAAGGTGAATCTTTACCTACATGGATGGAACACAAAAAAAGTTCAAGCTCTTGTGATATCTACTTGAGGTTTCATGAAGTTGCATTGGTTTAGCTTGAAATTTTGAACCATTTGTGTGAAGAAATCATCAAACTCTTATGATTTAGTGAAAGGTGGCCATGGTTTAAGATTAGGGTTGAAGAAGATGGATGAGTTTAGTTTGAAAGAGATGATCATAATGATTATGAGAAGGAGGAGGAGATGTAGAGAAAGGGTGTAGAGTAAGAAGGTGATGGAGGCATGATATGCATGACATAGTAAGTTGTGTATAAAGGTCTAATCTAAACCTAACATATACCAACCACTTTCTTTAACAATTAAAAACCTTTTACAATTAAATACCTCTTACAATAAAATACCCTCTATAAATAAATACCATAATCTTAATAAAATACTTTTATTATTATTTAAATTTTAAAATAACATTTAAAATTTTTCTGAAATGTTACAAGAACCAAACGGCGATGAAGGATAAATGCCTCAAGTTGAACAATGGCGAGGAATATTGCACACAAGAGTTCAAGGGGTTTTGCTCACAAAAGGGTATACGTTGGTTGAAAATGGTACTGGAAACACCGCAACAGAACGACATCGCTGAAAAGATGAACATGACAATCTAGAGCGGATAAGAAGCATGACCTTGGATGCCGCTGTGCCAAAATTCCTATGGGTAGCAGTTGTCGATATTGTTGTATATCTGATCAACAGAAATCTGGCAAGTGCGCTCAATGGAGGTATTCCGAAAGAAATTTGGTCAGATAAACCGGTAAATTACTTGTACCTCAAAGTCTTTGGTTGTATTGCTTATTCATTGATTAATAAGCTTGACTCTAAATTTAGAAAATGTGCTTTCATATGGCCTAAGAGTACATCAGAGTTAAGAACCGGATGTACGTAAATTGGAAACAACGCATGTACTTTAAGTTCGTTGCAGGATTTGCTGCTTTTCATCGAATTTGCACGTGAACATCATAAGGAAATTTTAGGGAAGATCCTTTGTCCGTGCGACAGGTGTGGAAATAAGTTGTACCAGAAGATAGAACTAGTAGAGTTTCACATCGTTGAGCGTGATTTTACCGGATTTTATACAACTTGGTTATATCACGTGGAAGGAGAAGAAGAAGAAGACGATAATGCGGCGGAAAAATAAGAAGATAATTTCTTTTCAGGAAAGGAAATGGAAGATATGGTAGAGGCTGCTCTCGGTGATAGTAATATTACCGGAGAAGATATTCTTTCCGGTCAAGAACATCATGCGAATAAGTATGAGAAGTACATGAATGATGCCAGCAGATCAATTTATGAGAATGCAAAGTATTCCACACTATCGTCGTTCGTCCGTCTTTTTCGGATTAAGTGCCTAAATAGATGGAGTAATAAATCATTCACGATACTTCTCAAGTTCCCAAGTCGAGGAGTTGAAGGAGATGATGGTAAGTATGTTACTTCTGTTCATGTATACTTATATTTTTATAATTCTAATCTACATAGCACGGATTCAAATACGGATACGAGTAAGATTCGTGGATTCACAAGAATCCGATATTTATATGAATCCGACACGAATCCTATAGATTAATAACACATCATTTCAATTCGCAAGACTTAATTTCTAGATTTAGAATTTCATAATAAGACATGTAGACCGAATCCAGTACACCGTTTCTTATTCTTCTATTACACAAACTTAAAAATTTTACAGATTCGGCAAACCACTCCTTCGGCTGCGGCTGCGCAAGATACTCGTTCGGCTGCGGCTCGGCAGGCCACTCATCCAGTTTCTTCTACGCAGGCTACTCCTTCAGCTCCGGCTCTGCATGCCACTCCTACTTCTGCAGCTTCAGTACTCGAACTTTTGTCGTCCGAAAGTTGCACCAAGGAGCAGATGCGCCGAGTTTCCCAGATACTTCGAGGTGGAAGATCTGGATCGAGCCAGTAGTGATTTATTTATATATTTTTATTTTTGTAGAATGACTGTAATTTATTTGATACATATTGTATATTTTGGATATCAGTTGTTGTAAATGTTTATTATGATCCTGATTTTAGATTGATTTTGTATTATATTTGTTTATTTCATTATATATTATGCGTGGGATGTTATTGATTAATATTTATGTATTCAGGTATTTGATATAGTATGTAATATATATATATATTATTGTGTATAGGGCGGGATAAAAATGGGGAAGGTATTTTTAAAAAAATTATATTTTTTGTCTCTAGGGTCAACCCGTATGGACATAATGTCAAAAAAATCTTGATATTATGCTCCTACAGTGGAATCTATGCATGCCCCTGCGGTGACAACAACAGGATCAAAATATATAAATATTTTTTTCAAAAATTAAAAAAGAATGAACTTTGGCCCTTAAGATTTAATTTGTAAGGGCGTATACTTATCCCTACGGTGAGAATTATAGGGACAAGATATTACTATTTTTTAAATAAATTTAAGAAAATAATTGCCCATGCGTTGGAAACCGTAGGGACAGTTGTCCATACGGTTTTCTTCGCAGAGGCAAAATTACATCCGTAGAGATAAATACTTGCCCCTACGCCGTTTCGATCTACGGTTGATATTTTTGCCCCTACGATGGACACCGTAGGGACAGTGCTTTGCTCTACGGTCCTAACCATGGAGGCAGCCTCCTGAAATGCAGTAGTGTAAGCTAATTATAGTTCAAAATAAAAGATTGACCTAATGAGATCAACTTTTCTTACCATCTCATATATTACCAGCATTCGTGCCTGGCATCTTGTAAGACGGGTCTTTGCTTGGTGAGGCTTTTCATCAATCAAACCCTCCTCCTGTTAAGGGACAGCTCAACTAGAAATTAACCCAATCGACCAATCTCCATCATATATCGCAATTACAAGACTTTCCAACACTAAAAATTAACCTAATGGTCCAAAATATAAGTTCCAAAACCTGCGGATTTAAAGAAATATTTCTTACTAAAATGCAAAATTTGCATTAAGGGTTTGAGATTAGTTAAGTTTGGTGTTGACCCCAATAAGCTCTCGTTTAAATACTACAATATAATCAAGTTATTACCCGTATATTACTTAGGTATAGCAAAATGTCTGGATCTTCTCAATTTGTAATTGCAATTGTTCTAGTCATGGCGTTTTCAAGCCGAAGTCTCGCAACCTCACATCGCTATGGGGCTGGAGCATGTCGTCCAAGTGGATATTTGAAAGGCAAGAATGGTTACTGCCACATAGAGGAATGCAGTCTACCTGGTAAGATGTATCCCCAATGCCAGTGCTCTCCTCCTGTTACAAGCAACACGAGCGCGACCATGACGGAAAAAACTACTATAGAAGGGCTTGCATGGTGCAAGCCCTTGCATACCTATTGGATTGGGGGGCCCCACTAGTGGGGGTCCCCCATCCAATGGTGGGGGTCCCCCATCCAATGGCTATGCAAGGGCTTGCACCATGCAAGCCCTTCCATAGTAGTTTTTTTCGACCATGACCATCACTAGCTTCGCTCAAGATGGTGATGATACAGGCACACGCGACAATAAATATCAGATGCATAAGCAACCCATTAGTTTTAGGCTCATATATTAAGATAAAGGTTCTGAAGGAAAATGTTCGCATTTGTGCTTCTTCTATATTGTAATATGCCAAATTGAAGGGATAAATAAATTCAATTTCTACTAACATTCAAATTTATGGCGCATGCAAAACAAGCAATCCGATTCTATCTCTCCCCTGCACAAAAGAAAACAACTTTATTTTCTTTTGATTCACTTAAAACCACTTGAGTTAAATTATGGTACTTTTTAATAAAAAGTCTGAAAAGAAAAACAAAAAACCCAACCAAGATTCATAATTATAACCAACCCTACAAAATTCTAGTTTTTGTTAATGAGAATGAAATTATAAAAAATTACACCAAATTGCGCGGATAAGAATCCTATGAAATGCAAACAATTTAAAAAATTATAACTGAGTTTTGGACCCTACATATTAGATCCAACCTTATGGCTAAAAAGTTATAAAAAGGGCATTTTACTCGACCCAAAAAAAAAATCGCAATTCGCTAATTACCAAAAAGTCTCTCCATACTTCGTGTTTACTAAAAAGACATCCCATACACTTAAATTGCATGAAAATGCCCCCCTACTAGTTTTCCATCAAAATTTAGCGTCCCGTCAGGAAGATAGAGTTGGATTTTGTATTTGATCTATTCTTTATCTTCTAAATATTTAGATAGATTTTTCTCTTATAAAAAGAACTCGCATTATTCTCGATTAGTTGAAAATTGGGATTTAGTGCAACTAAAAACTCATTCTCCTTTCAAATGAATTTATCCACGGACTCAAAACCTGCAATTGAAGGGACAACTACACTCAACAAGCTTGTTACTGGAGAAAGCAGAGAAAGATGAGCCGATTTCCATAATTTGAGAGATATTTGATCGAAACCCTAATCCTAAAGCCAATTTAGCGGAAAATTTAGGACTTTTGCGAAAAGATGAGGGATTGTGAAGGTTTTAAAACCCTAATCCAATACTTACTGTCAGCCTTCTATCGGAGTAATGGGAGCTGCCAAAAAAATTATCTTTTTGGTTTGTTTTGGGGCTTTTTAGTGAAATTTAAATGTATTGGGGTCTTTTAAGTAAATAAAAACTATGGAGGGGCTTTTGAGTAATTAGCAAAATATGAGTAGGCCTTTTAGTAAAAAGTCCTATAAAAAACCATAAAAACTTTTAATGTCAGGTTACCTATTTCTATCTAGTTGTAGATTGTTTTACCATAAATAAAATAGAGACACAGGGCAACACAAAAAAATGGTCAAACTAAAAAACTCTAGGGTCTTACTGAAACCAGCAAAAAAATTTAGATACTTAAAAGGCCTTTCTCCTATAAATTAATAAAAGAACCATGCAATTTGGCTTAGTTCGACAAGAGCCAAACTTGAACCTCAAGGGTCCCTGTTTGCATTTGTCACAGTCACACCACAATTTTTCCTAAATAATCCAATATACAAATGTCAAAACTTCCCAAGATTAAAGAAATATATATTACCGAGTAAAACAAAAAATTAGAGTCGAGAGCCAAGTGATTAATTAAGTTTGGGAAGTTAGAAAGGATCATAACATACACCAACATTTTTAATATCTTCACCTCATACTCACCCTATAATTTTCCTCTATTAAAAAAGAAAAAGAAAAAATCTACCAGTCACTCATTTGTTGGGAGCATGGCTAAATCTTCTCCACTCGCATCTTCTCGTCTCCGCACTTTCGAGCCTAAGTCTCGTAACTTCACATCGTTTTATGGTCGAAACATGGCATGCTAGTGTATACTAGCGTGGCATGACTAAAAACTGCAGAACCCATAATACCGTTGCTTAATAATAATGTATGCTAAACAATCTTTATATAATCTGCACGACTCCATTGGGACTTGAATATATCGGAAACATGATAGGCCAATCCCGCCACGTATCATAAGGTGTTAAAAGTTGGTTCAAAATACTAATTATTAATTAGGGCGATTTACACTAAAATACCACTAACTACCGCGGGTTGTCACTAAAATACCTTAAAGTATGTTTATTACAGTAAAATACCTTAGCCGATACTTTTGAGAGGGTATTTTAGTGAAAATTCCTTGAAATCCATAGAGTAAGGTGTTTTACCGTAATTAAACACTTTAAGGTGTTTTACTGATAAACTATTATAAGTCGAGGGGCGCTTTAGTGTAATTTATAGTAATTACGCTATAATGCAATATGAAATACCATCATTAAAACTAATTAATTTCAAGTTTTCAACCTCAAAACTAAGCATAGTCCATCTCCATCAATCCCATCTCCATCATGTTCCCATCTCCATCATGTTTCCAAAATTCACCTGATAATCCAAAATAAAAGAAACCAAATTAAATATCCAATTTTAAAGTATTATTTCCAGCTAAAAAACAAAATTAGCATGAAGGGACGTGATTAATTAAGTTTGGCAACTTTTTATTTTGACACCAACAAAACCCTACCGGCTCGGCGTGTCTCTCTTCAAAGCACTAAATGAAAGATTCCTGGTTCGATTCCGAGTCTTCCCTACAAACTCCTATTGTCCACCTCTGATCTACGTGCCCCGCACAGGTTTGGCAACTTCGATTACAACGTAGGCATCTTTGATTCCCGGAGAAATACGGCCCAGGCTTCCCAACTTGCAATTGTTCTTATTTTCGTGGGGCTTTGGAGCCCGAGTCTCGGAAACTGATTTAGCTCCATGGTTGGAGGATGTCATCCAAGTGGATATATAAAAGGAAAAAGTGGTGGCTGTCGCATCGGGGAATGCTGCCTGTTGAGTTTGTCTCAAATTAAGGCCCAACTTAATTAACCCATTAATTAATTAATTGTGCTCTTGGTTTAAGTTGGTATTATATGCATATCTCCAGCCTTTGTTCCGTAACAAAAAAATATATTTTGTTTAGATTGTTTGTTCCGTAACAAAAAATATATATTTTGTTTAGATTGAGTGCTTATATTATTCCACCAGTTTAGAGAGAGAGTTTTGTGTGTGAGGAATTTATTCTTCCGTTCATCCCTATTCCAGATTAATTTGGGGATTTTTTGTACTCTCAATTTTTCATAGTGGAATTTTTGTCTCCTCGTCGTCCGTGGTTTTTCCCGCAAGGGTTTCCATGTAAAATCTTTGTGTCATCGTTTCTTGTTTGTTTTTAATCTTTGATTGATTTATTGCTTCCGCGCTCTTAACCCCAACAAACTGGTATCAGAGCTTTGTTCAATCAATCAAGATTTAATCTTTCTCCATCATGTCGCCTTCTACAAAGTTCGACATTGACAAGTTCGATGGCAAAATTAGTTTTGCAATTTGGAAGGTTCAGATGAGGGCCGTCCTTACCCAACACGGGTTGAAGAAGGCGTTATCCGGTCGACCCAAGTCCGACGACAGGGAAAAATCATCTACCTCTTCCAGTACCGTGACAGATGCTGAGTGGGAAGAATTAGATGAGAAAGCACTCTCAGCGATCCAACTTTGTTTGACTCGTGAAGTTCTCCGTGAAGTCATCCATGAGACTACAGCCGCAGGATTGTGGTCTAAACTCGAGTCACTTTATGCGGCCAAGAGTCTTGCGAACAAGATTCGTCTCAAGGATCGCCTCTACACATGCCATATGGCTGAAGGTACACCAATCCAATCTCACTTGGATGAATTTAATTCGATTCTTATCGATTTAGAAAATCTTGATGTTAAAATTGAGGATGAAGATAAAGCTGTTCTACTTGTTGTTTTACTACCTCCCTCATATGGCCAATTTAAAGAAATCATGCTTTATGGTAATCGGGAGTCCCTCTCTTTTGAAGATGTGAAATCCAATTTGTTGTCTAAAGAGAAATATGATGCTGAGAAACCTAGTAATCATGCTGAGGGTTTATTGGTGAGGGGTAGAACACAAGAAAGAGGTCAAAACAGTAAGAACAGAAATAAGTCTCGGTCGAAGTCTAGAGGCAAACACTCTAATAAAACCTGCAATTATTGTAAGAAACTTGGGCATATTGTTGCCGACTGTTATAAGTTGAAAAATAAGCTTGAACGGGAAGATAAAAGACAGGGTAAGAAACCCGAAAAAACCGCTGAAGCTGCTATTGTTGAGACCGATTCTGATGGGGATGTTTTCCTAGCTGTTGATAGTTCATAAAGGTCTAGGAGTGAATGGGTTCTTGATTCTGCCTGTTCGTTTCATATGTGTCCTCATAGGGACTATTTTGCCACTTATGAATCGGTTGATGGTAGTTTAGTTTTTATGGGAAACGATGTACCTTGTAAGGTTATTGGTATAGGTTCAGTTAAAATCAAGACCCATGATGGTTCTATTAGAACGGTGACAGGTGTTAGACATATCCCTGACCTGAAGAGAAATCTTATCTCCTTAGGCACTCTTGAATCACTCGGTTATAAGTACAGTGCTGAGAATGGAGTTCTCAAGGTGTCCAAGGGTATTCTTGTGTACTTTAAAGGTATTCGGCGGGGTACTTTATATATCTTGCAGGGTTCTACAATTACAGGTTCAGCTGCAGTTGCTTCGTCCTCACATTCGGATGACTCCAAACTTTGGCATATGCGTTTGGGTCATATGGGTGAGAAAGGCATGAATGTTCTCACCAAAAGAAATTTGCTTGGTACTTTAAGTTCTTGTGATCTTGAATTTTGTGAACATTGTGTTTTTGGCAAGCAGAAAAGAATTAGTTTCTCAGCAGGTGTTTACAGGACCAAAGGTACCTTGGATTATGTTCATTCGGATCTTTGGGGTCCATCCCGCAAGCCTTCAATCGGAGGTCACAGGTATTTCATGACTATTATTGATGATTATTCACGGAAAGTCTGGATCTATTTTCTGAAACATAAGAATGAAGCCTTCACTAAGTTCAAAGAGTGGAAGGTGTTGATTGAGAACCAGACTGGTAAAAAATTGAAGAGGCTCAGAACTGATAATGGTCTTGAATTCTGTGAAGAAAAATTTGATACTTTCTGCAAACAGGAAGGCATTGCTAGGCATAATACTCTGGTTGGTAAGCCCCAGCAGAATGGCGTTGCAGAGAGGATGAATAGAACCATCCTTGAAAAGGTTCGTTGCATGTTTTCTAGTGCTGGGTTATGGAGTCGTCGTAATTTATGGGCTCAAGCGGTAGAGACTGCTTGCTACTTGATCAACCGCTCGCCCCACAGGTCTCTCGACGGCAAGATTCCAGAAGAAGTCTGGTCAGGTAACCCTGTTAATTATTCTAACCTTCGTGTTTTTGGGTGTCCTGTTTATATTCATGTCAACGAGGGGAAATTGGCTCCTCGTGCGAGAAAATGCATTTTCATGGGTTATGGATCGGGTGTTAAAGGGTACCGTGTTTTTGATCCTGATTCTAATAAGATTATTCATAGTAGAGACCTTACTTTTCATGAAGATGCTCTTCTTTCTGGAAAAGATACTGCTATTCCTTCTTCTGGTGCAGATGACAATGACAATGATGGTGCCAGTGAGAAGGTGAAGTTTGAGGTGGAGGGCACACAAGCCCAAGTAAATATTCCTACCTCCACCACTAGTCCTAGCATTGTGACTGGTGATACTCAAGTGCAAAGAAGTCCACAGCGGCAAATTGAGCCATCTATAGCTCGTGATCGTGGAAGGAGGCAAGCACAAAAGCCTGCAAAATTTAAAGATTTTGATTTGGCTGCTTATGCTTTTGTTGCTGCGACGGAGATTGAAGATGTTGGTGAGCCTAAAACTTATTCAGAAGCTATCTCTAGTGCAGATTCATCTAAATGGTTGCTTGCGATGCAAGAAGAGGTTGAAAGCCTCCATAAGAATGAGACTTGGGATTTGGTCAAACTTCCCAAAGGTAAGCGAGTTATAAGCTGCAAGTGGCTTTATAAAGTCAAAGATGGAATCCCTGGGGTTGAACCTGTTAGGTACAAGGCAAGGTATGTTGTTCGTGGTTTTGATCAACGTGAAGGTGTTGATTTTAATGAGGTATTTTCTCCTGTCGTTCGTCATACCTCTATCCGTGTATTACTTGCTCTTGTTGCCTTATATGATTTGGAACTGGAACAAATGGATGTGAAAACTGCTTTTCTTCATGGTCATCTTGAAGAAGAGATTTATATTGATCAGCCTGAGGGATTTGTAGTTCCAGGTAAAGAAGACCATATCTGTCGTTTGAAGAAATCTTTATATGGTTTGAAGCAATCACCCAGACAGTGGTATAAGAGATTTGACTCTTTTATGATTGGGCAAGGCTACTCAAGGAGTAGTTATGATAATTGTGTTTATTTTCAGAGATCTCCTGATGGGTCTTTTGTATACTTGTTGCTTTATGTTGATGATATGTTGATTGCTGCACCTAATATGTCTTATGTCAACAAGTTTAAGGCCCAGTTGAGCAGTGAGTTTGATATGAAAGATTTGGGTGCTGCCAAGAAGATTCTTGGGATGGAGATACACAGGGACCGTCAAGCTGGGACATTGGAATTGTCTCAGAAGAAATACATCGAGAAATTACTTGCTCGATTCAATATGTCCAACTGTAAGCCTGTTACTTCTCCTCTTGCTGCTCACTTTAAGTTATCTGCTGAACAATGTCCAGAGACTAAAGAGGCCAAGGAGAAAATGGCCAATGTTCCTTACTCTAGTGCTGTTGGTAGTCTCATGTATGCCATGGTGTGCACTCGACCTGATTTGGCTCACGTTGTTAGTGTTGTTAGTCGTTATATGCACAATCCGGGCAAAGAACACTGGGAAGGAGTTAAGTGGATCCTTCGTTACCTAAGGGGTACTATGGATCTTAGTTTGGTTTTTGATAAGAAATATTCTGATCCTGGTGGTGTTATTGGCTATGTTGATGCTGATTATGGTGGT
Organism: Agapanthus africanus; assembly: GCA_030015575.1. Taxonomy (NCBI): domain Eukaryota; kingdom Viridiplantae; phylum Streptophyta; class Magnoliopsida; order Asparagales; family Amaryllidaceae; genus Agapanthus; species Agapanthus africanus. The sequence goes on from CM057338.1 coordinate 73,217,542, forward strand.
GATCTTGATCACAGAAGATCTCTTTCTGCATATATTTTCACTTTATGTGGTTCCTCCGTCAGTTGGTATTCTTCCTTGCAGGCTATCGCTGCTTTGTCTACAACTGAGGCGGAGTATATTTCTGTTACTGAAGGTGTAAAAGAGGCTATTTGGCTTCGAGGTTTGGTCACCGAGCTTGGTCTTCAACAGAATGTTCTTGTTGTATTTTGTGATAGTCAAAGTGCTGTTCATTTGAGTCGGAGTAGCAAGTACCACTCCAAGACTAAGCATATTGACGTGAGACGTCACTTCATTCGAGATACTGTTGATATTGGTGAGGTTGTCGTTGAAAAAATTGACACCGCTCACAATCCTGCGGATATGCTCACTAAGCCGCTTCCGATTACTAAGTTCAAGTATTGCTTGGACTTAGCTGGTATTTTATCTCATTGAGTGCCCTTCAGGGCTTATGCGACGACGTGGAGTATTTTGGAGCATTACGGAATTTGAGCCAAGGTGGAGATTTGTTGAGTTTGTCTCAAATTAAGGCCCAACTTAATTAACCCATTAATTAATTAATTGTGCTCTTGGTTTAAGTTGGTATTATATGCATATCTCCAGCCTTTGTTCCGTAACAAAAAAAAAATATTTTGTTTAGATTGAGTGCTTATATTATTCCACCAGTTTAGAGAGAGAGTTTTGTGTGTGAGGAATTTATTCTTCCGTTCATCACTATTCCAGATTAATTTGGGGATTTTTTGTACTCTCAATTTTTCATAGTGGAATTTTTGTCTCCTCGTCGTCCGTGGTTTTTCCCGCAAGGGTTTCCACGTAAAATCTTTGTGTCATCGTTTCTTGTTTGTTTTTAATCTTTGATTGATTTATTGCTTCCGCGCTCTTAACCCCAACACTGCCAGCCTGGTAAATCGTACCCACAGTATCTTTGCTCTCATCCGATAACAAGCAACACGAGTGCGACTATGACCATAAGTAGCTTCACGCAGTGTAGCGACAATAGGGGCACATGTGATGGTGAAAGCCATGATGATAATGAATTGGTGGTCGCATTGTTCATTGGTTAGCTCAATAGAGGAAGCCGTTGTCTAAATTACATTAGGATTAATGCCAATGGAAAGTCTGTGTTAGCTCAAGTGATCCGCGAGTGTGATTCTGTTAATGGTTGCGATGCTACCATCCTCCTTGCCTAAGCAATATCGTGGATGCTTCTCCCGCGGTGTGGAAAGCACTGAAGTTTCCATCAACCGACGTTGGAGATTATGAAATCACTTTGACTGATGCATAACCAATTCATTAGTAAAGGTAAAAAATAAATTGTTGTGAAGGGAAATGTTGACGGATGTGCTTGTTGTATATACATTTTCTAAGCATGCCAAATTCAAATTTTTATAAGTTCAAATTCTCTAGTTTAAATTCTCTTAATACCCTGCTTTATTTAGTTTTAAATTAATTTTTTTTCATTTGTGGATAGCTGTTTACTAGTACCGTACGTGCATATAAATATACTTAACTTGATTAACTTTTAACGAACTTTTCAGCTGTGAGCTATAGAAAAAGAATAAAAAAAATTTATGTAACCATACCAAATCTGATTACAAATAGAAAATACGAGGAAAAATGTGTTGAATATGTGTTCTTAATTAAGAGGGGGGTAAATACTGAACTTGAGCACAATCACCCTGAAATTAACTATGAATACAATAATAAACAGGATTATGATTTCATTAGATTTTATTTTTATATAGTAAAGTCGATTGCTTAACACAAAGAAGGGCAGGTAAGTTGGTTGCTTGATCCAATTACCTCATACAATATTAGAAAAAACATATTTAAAGACAACTAAAATTAGAATGAAGTTCAAAAAACCTAAGGTATTTTTCTCTTCTGTACAGGCTAATGGGCCTGCAGACGCCTGCACGACTTCGATGCTGGGACGAGAGCGTAAACCAGGAGGTGCCGCCACATGGGGTTTAAGTGGGGGCATGGACCCATCCCCTCCGGTTTGGTTCTGTTCGGGACGTCCACAACCGCATTTAATTCTTTCTCCATAGAAGTGGAAAGAAGCATGGGAAAAATAGCTCTGGGCCAGCCGGACAAAAATGTGTGATAGGCTTGGCTCGAGTTTTAAAAGCCGGACAAAAATTTTCAATACTTATTTTTCGTTTTTAAGGCCCTAAATTCTTTGTTGTTTAATTAAATACACACAATGCCTTTCTTTGTTCCCCATGTGTGTGCGAGGTCATGTCTTTTCTGAGGTTCTTTCAACATCAAAAGTTCAAACTGTCGTTTTCAAACTACTACACATAGCATGTTGACCACTAGTGGTCAACATGCTATGTGTAGTAGTTTGAAAACAACAGTTTGAACTTTTGACATGTTGACCTGATACGCATATGGGGACACATGAAGAACATAAAAGAACATTATGAGTATTTAATAAATCGGTCAAAAGCTTAGCATACTGTAAGGAGCTTAAAAAATTGAAAAACATGAATTAGAGGCTTTTAGTCAACTTTTTATATTCAAAAAACATCCCACACACACACAACCATTTAATTTTCGCAAGATACATTCATTTGAGTCAGCAAGGGCGAGTTCGACTTGAACCCAAAGGACCTTATTTGCATTCGTCTCCATCATGGTTCACAATCACAAGAGTTGCCACAATTCCACGCCATAATTTTACCTAACCAGTACAAAAATACAAAAAAAAAAAAAAAAAATCAAAATATTACAACATTAACTAAATATTATTAAGCACCAGACAAAGATTAGGATAAATGGCACGATGATTAATTAAGTTTGGCAACTTAGAAGGATGATAACGTACGCATGATCCTGATATGCCAGCACATCAAACTGATCTTATAAATACCAATCCATGTACGCACAACTTCATATCCACAACAAATTCTACAAACTCACTCAGATCCTTCACTGAGTACTAATTAACTTAAGAGCAAGATGGCTAAATCATCCCAGCTTGCAATTGCTATTGTTCTCATGGCGGTGCTTTCGAGCCCAAGTCTCGTAGCCTCACATCGGTTTATGGTCGGAGCCTGCCTTGCCAGTGGATATTTACGAGGCAGGACTGAACACTGTAACACAGAAAACGACTCCGACTGTTGTGAAGCGGGTAAGATGTATCCACAATACCGTTGCTCTCCACCTGTTACCGGAAACACCGGTGCGACTATGACCCTCAATAGTTTTGCTGAGGGTGGTGATGGAGGCGGCCCCTCCGAGTGTGATAACCAATACCATAGTGATAGCGAGCTAGTTGTCGCATTATCGACCGGTTGGTATAACGGAGGAAGCCGTTGTTTGGATTACATCAGGATTAACGCCAATGGCAGGTCGGTATTGGCTAAAGTGGTCGATGAGTGCGATTCCGTCAACGGTTGTGATGCTGAACATGACAACCAGCCTCCTTGCACGGATAATATTGTGGATGCTTCTCCAGCCGTGTGGAAGGCATTGGACATTACCGGATCGGAGGTTGGGGATTATGACATCACTTGGTCCGATGCCTAAGCAAATATTAATTAGTAAAAGCTTAAGCTAAAGTTTGTGTTAAGTTGTCTGCTGAAGAATAAATTGTGAAAGTTACCGCTATTAATTTATATATTGAAATGAGTGTTGTATGAAAGCTGTGCTAAGTTGTTTGTTGAAGAATAAATTGTGGAAGTTATTAATAGTTTAATTTTCAAGTTTACATATCTTCCGACATTTCAAGCCCATGCCACCTCTTTTTTTATGTGCTAAACAGCACTATTTTTTTTAATTTTATTTTTGATAATAACTAAAAAGCACTATTAAAAATCTGGTTCTTCAGTACTATACTCCTTTTCAAAGAGAAATAAGGAACCATATACCATTTCATTAAAAAGGTATTGTACTGACGAAAATTTGTTGAGTGCGACAAACTTCTATACAGGCTCTCGATGAATAATCGGTTGTGCCTATCCTACTCTAAGATCGCAATAATTTACGGGACGATTTTTTATAGTAAACCAAATTTAAATAATAATTATAAAAAATCCACTTTAAAAAATAATTTAAAAAAGACTACATTTTGCTCCGTAGGCGCCACGTCAGCACTAGCACTGGTGTGAATAATTTTTTTTATGGGCGCAGTTTGAAACTGCGCCCATAGCATTTGTATGGGACGCGGTTTGAAACTGCGCCCCATACATTTGTTATGGGCGCAGAAACTGTGCCCTTTACATTTGTATGGGGCGCAGTTTCAAACTGCACCCCATACAAATGTTATAGGCGCAGTTTGAAAATGCGTTGCGTTCATAACAAATGTTATGGGCGCAGTTTTAAACTGTACCCTAAAAATTTTAGTAAAGAATAATAGGGCGCACTTTCAAAATGCGTCCATTCCCCTATTTAATCCGACAGCCACTAACTTTCCTCTTTCCTCACTTCACTCTCATATCTCTCTCTCGGGTGCACGCTCTCTCTCTCTTTCTCTGGTACTCGATCTCTCTTTCTCTCTCTCTCTCTCTCTCTCTCTCTCTTCTCCTCTCCCCACCCACCTCCTCCCGAGCCTTTTCTGACCTCCCTCCTCCGAGCTCCCCCCAGCTTCCTCTGGCTTCTTTCCCTCATCTTTCCCCCTCTATCTCTCTCTCTCATCTCCGTCGTTCACTCAAATTTCGTAATCTCACAGCCTCTCGTTTATGCAGATTTAGTTGGAAATTCATGGACGAACAATCGCGTTCATCCTCACCATCGTCATCAGCACTGTGAGCATCTTGAAAGTTGGTTAAATCCTGATGGAGGTCCTTTCTGGGTCTCCGTCAGATGTTGTCTTCCGTCGATCTCCTGGTGGATTTTGGAGGTGATCTCCTGTCGCGTGTGGGTCTCAATGGATTTTGAGGAGATTGGTGATTTGAGGGGTTTAGCGCCGAGTACGTGCAAAGAAGACCCGGGATGGTTTGGTATCACCGAGGACCCTCCGAAGATCAAGTTAGTACGAGATCTGAGCAGAGTAATGGCTAAGTGGCATAAAAAATGGCTTACTCGACCCCTCTGTGATGGGGGTTTATATAATGGCGGCGGCACGCAGCAGCAGGCGCGAGAATCTCGCCGGCAGTTACGCTCCCGACGTCATGCCCGCGTAAAGAGTGGATCGCCCATAATGGGGATCGTGGTGGCGTGGAACGTGGGATGTTGCTGGCGGAAGATCTGCGCATGGCGAGATTTGCGGAGCGGCGGTTACGCCTGTGAGTGGTGGAGTTGGTCGGTGGTAGGACCGAGGAAGATGGCCTCGGCTGGAAGGCTCGGGAACGAGCGAGAGGGACGAGGAGTCTTGGTCCTGTGGCAGCTCGAGGCGAGCTGAGAGGCCGAGGAGGCCAAATTTCAGGGGGCTCTGAGGTGAGCCAGCTTGTGCTTGCAGGTCGGGTACAGGGGTGGCCTGGTCGGCCCCCATGGCCCTTTCTTCTGAGTTCTGGGACACGTCATCTGCCACGTGTCCTGATCTTGGAGACCGCCAATACTGAGCATCATCATTAGCCCCCCACTCTTGTCCCGACCAGCTAGCGGGTCGAGTCAGGAGTGAACTACCGGGCCGTCCGGAGTGAGCTCCCTCCTAAGCTTTCGTCGCGACGCGTCCCCGGGCTGTCAGCTGTCCTTTCTGCCAGCGAATCAGGGCGAGATCTCTGCATTTAAGGAAGGTACGCCGGTTCGTGCATCCTGTCACTGAAGCGACGGTCCACGTGTCAAGCGTCGGTTGGCCGACGCGACGTGTGCTGACCTGCGGCGCCTGATAGGATACGACCCAGTATGGGCATGACATGTGGAGCGATCGGAGCCGTTGAACGCGAGGAAGCTTTTTGGCTGGAGATGAAGGGCACCGTTGGATAAGGTCGCTTGCGGTGATAAATAGGGGTGGGGCCCGTTCCAAGGCCCCTACTCCTTCATCTTTCCCCGTTCTAAGTCGTGGTTGCTCAGCGCTCGTCTTCTTTCTTCCGCTTTCGTTTCCCAAGGATCCCTCTTCTCAAGGTTAGATGTCTTCCTTTGTAGAGTCAGTAAATGTCGTAGGAGTAGGTTTTAGGGACCCTTTAGTTGAGCCTGAGTCCCCCCGGAGAGGAGGGGTCGGATCCTCTCCCCGGGATCACGCGGCGGGGGCAGCCCCGAGGGAGGAGGCGGTAGATGCTGCCCCCGGCGCCTCGTGTTGGGTGAGGCATGAGGACGAGCTCGCCAATGCTCGGGCTCGCTTCCACACCCCCTCACGTTATAGGCTTCGTCTGGCCAAGGAGGGAGAGAGGGCAGACCAAGTATGGGGCAGGGAGATCGCCCTATATTTCGAAGCTTTTTGGGGTGAAATGCGCCTGCCCTTCTCTCCTGAGGTCATCGAAGCGCTGAACTTTTTCGGGTTAGCCCCTGGCCAGTTAGTGCCGAACTCGTGGAGGATTCTCCTCGGGTTCCTGATCCGCCTGAAGTTACAGGCGGATCCCTTCAGCCTCTCCCTCCTTGATTCTTCCCTCGTCTTCAAAAATCACTCTGGTGGTCGAGCGGGCGACCCGAGGTAGGTCTACCTCTCTTTCAGAAAGCGACAGGGGGGCGCCACCGGGACAGGGGTTGTGGCCCTGCCTTTTTCCATTCACGACTGGAAGAAGAAGTTCTTCTTCGTTTCCCTTCCCAAGGGCGAGAACTGGCCCGTGCCTATAAAGTGGTCGAGGAAGAAATGCGTGTCGGGTAACCAGTCCAGTGACCCCGTCGCGGTGAGAGTGGCATCGTGGGAGCCCATCCCCCGATTCGACATGCTGCTGTCTGAGAGGGTCCTGAGTTGGGCCGGGCTCAGCCCCGTTGAGTTCGTCGGTAAGTTTGGGCTTGCTTTTTGGCTTACATATTTCTTGTGTCGCTAACTTCTTTACATTTGGCTTTGCACAGGACCCATGGATATGGACGAGCTCAAAGCCTCCATGCGCCAGCCGAGGAGGGTCACGAAGGCCGGAGGCGCCGGCCCTTCCCGCTCGAAGCCCGCCCCGGCTCCTTCTCCTCCGGTGGTCGCGTCCCGTGAGCGTTCCGGGGCGGATCCCGCCCCAGGACTTAGTAGAGCGCCGGGCCGGAAGCGGGCTCAGATTCTAGAAGACCCGGCCTCAGAGGAGGAGGTCGGCTCTCTATCGGAGCCGCTTAACAGGGGTTCCTGGAGGTCTTCCCGAGGCCCACCCTCGCCGATCATGGTGGAGGAAGGAGGCCTCCAGTTTGCGGTGCCCTCGGGGCTATCCGTCGCGGATAGCCTGCTTCATGAGATAGAGAAATCGGCGGGGGGTAGGGTCCCCGGGAGGACCTTCAGGGTCCAGATGGTGTCCATCGTCCAGGAGTCCGTGCAGGTAAGTGTTTGGTTTTTTGTGAGATTCGGTGCCTCGTTCATTTTTCTGATCTCTTTCCTATCTTTCAGGTTCTCCAGCACGTTGCCCGTGCCCTACGCATGGAGGCCGAGGTGACAGCACCGGCGATGAAGGCTGCGGGCCAGCTCGCCTCGCTGGAAGAGAGCTCCAAGCGGGAGCTGGAGGCGGTAATGGCGAGGGTTGCCACCCTGGAGGGCAAGGTGGAGGCCGGGAAACAGGAGGTTGCCTGGTACCGCGAGGCCGCCGTGGCTGTCGAGGCCAAGCTTGAGGATGCTCAGGTGCTTGCCGGCAACCTGAAGAAGACAGTGAAGACCCTCCGGAAGGAGTTAGGGGCAGCGGCCGAGTCGGCGAAGTCGGCCGTCCTGAGAGCAGCGAAGTTGGCCGACCTCTCGGCGGTGAAGGGCTACAAGAAGTCGAAGGACTTCTATGATGACCTGGCCGTGGCCACAACCCTCATTTGGCATGAAGCCCTCGACGCTGTTAAGGCCCGGATGCCGGAGTTCGCTAACGAAGAGCTCCGGGCCGAATACCCCCTTGCGGACGCCGAGGAGCAGGGGAAAGAGATTCCTGACGAGGGAGTCACCGAGGACCCTGCTCATCCCATGGTGGATGTTGAAGACCCCGAGGTCGCGCCCGGCCCCGAGGCCTAAAGCCCCCGTTTTCCTCCTTCTTTTATTTTGTTGCTTTTGGAATTTTTGTAAGCCTCCGGGCAGTTTGTAAGGATGGGGAGCCCAAAATACCCTTTGTAAAGACTTTGCCTTTGGTAATAAAACCTTTTTTCTTTGGTTTGCACTTTATCTTCTGTTCTTAAAAAATGCTTGTAAAATTTCTCTTCTTGCGCTGTTGGGCTTCCCAGTCAGGTTGGCTATTTGTCTAGCGATCGTTGTCGAGTTGATTTCGACCACTTGCCAAGCGTGCCGAGCGCTGCTGAGAAGGAGGCATCCCCATGGCCCCGAAGTCGAGGGGGGATCGCTCGAGACTTGGATAGACCTGATGCCCCTTGTTGATGCCTCGGATCCTCTGCATGTGATGGGCAGAGGGTTGTCCGCCGTATTTGTGCAGAGGATGAATGGGAAGCTGCTCAGTTGCCCCTTGGCGAGGGCTTCTGATTTCTGGTACTGCGAGCAGCGACCGCTAGCTGGGGATGGTCGAGCGAGGGTCGGGCTCGACTGTCTCTGGGAGGACTTTGGGTCCTTAGCGTTGGAGGGGCTGTGAGAAGCCCGCTAAGGATGACCGGGTAGTGAAGCTGCGCGGCTGCCTCTTGACGAGGGCTTTGATCTCTGGCGTCGTGGGTAGGCAACTACTAGCCTGGGATGACTGAGCGGGGTAGCCGCCCGGATGCCTCTTGCGAGGGCTTCGATCCCTGGCGTCATGGGTAGGGAGCTACCAGCCGGAGATAGCCGAGCAGGGGAGCTGCTGAGCCGCCTCTAAGGAGGACTTTGATCCTTAGCGTTGGAGGGGTCGTAAGAAGCCCACTAAGGATGACCGGGCAATGAAGTTGCGCGGTTGCCTCTTGGCGAGGGGTTTGATCTATGGCGTCGTGGGTAGGCAACTACCAACCTGGGACGAGCGAGCGAGGTAGCCACTCGGATGCCTCTTGCAAGGGCTTCGATCCCTGACGTCATGGGTAGGGAGCTACCAGCCAGAGTTGACCGAGCAGGGAAGCCACTCGGTTGCCTCTTGCGAGAGCTTTGATCCTTCAGGACGGGGACCGAGCAGGGTTACTGCCCAGTTCCTCTTGGCGAGGACTTTGATCCATGTCGGTTGTGGTAGGAAGCTACCAGCCGGGGATAGCCGAGCAAGGACTCGACTGCCTCTGGGAGGACTTTGGTCCTTAGCGCGGGAGGGGCTGTAAGAAGCCTACCAAGGACCCTTGGCCGGGCGGGGTTACCGTCCGGTGCCTCTTGGCGAGGGCTTTTGTCCTGAAGGATAGCCGAGCTAGGGATCCTCGGGCTCGACTGCCTCTGGGAGGGCTTTTGATCCCTGTTGGTCGTAGTAGGAAGCTACCAGTTGGGGATAGCCGAGCAGGATAGCTGCTGAGCTGCCTCTAAGGAGGACTTGGACCCTTAGCGTTGGAGGGGCCGTATGAGGCTGGCTAAGGATGACTGGGCAGTGAAGCTGCACGATCACCTCTTGGCGAGGACTTTGATCTCTGGCGTTGCGAGTAGGGAAGCTACCGGCCAGGGATAGCCGAGAAGGGAAGCCGCTCGGCTGCCTCTACGGAGGACTTAGACCCTTAGCGTTGGAGGGGACGTATGAGGCCTGCTAAGGATATCCGGGCAATGAGGCTGCGCGGTTGCCTCTTGGCGAGGGCTTTGATCCCTGGCATTATGAGTAGGGGAGCTACCGGCCAGGGATAGCCGAGCAGGGAAGCCGCTCGACTGCCTCTATGGAGGACTCGGATCCTTAGCGTTGGAGGGGCCTTAGGAGGCCTGCTAAGGATAACCGGGGCTTTACAACCCCTGCCTGAGCAACTCTATGACGAGGCCATGGGTAAGTTGCAGTCTCTGAGGCGCTTCGCCCTGATCTCCGCGAACCGGCTGGCTCTCTCGAAGACGCTCATCCGCGAGTGCTACGAACTGAGGCTCGGGGTCAACGCGCGCGGGGGGAACCGAGGGCAGAGGTTGGATCTCGCGAAGCCTCGGCTGGCGGAGATCTTTACCGAGTATCATGAGCGATGCTCTCTGCACCCCCTTCCCCCGCTGTTGTAATTTTTCTTTTTCTTTTTGTATGTATGGCTGAGGAGCCCGTAATACCTTTTTGGAATAAATGAAATATTTCCTTCTTTTTCACAATGTTCTATTGATCTTTATTAAATTAACAACAGACCCTAGGAAGAGTTTACATTGCCTTGAAAGAAAAGTACGTGCTAATAGATGACCTTATTAGCACGGACGGAGCTCCCCGGAGGTTTGTTGGTCTCCGTGCTCGGCACCAGGTACAGGGCTCCCTGAGTGCCGGACTGGTCATCTGCCGAAACGAGCATGATCTAGCCAATGGTCAGCTCGGCAGGAGGGGGACGCTGCTCCTGTTCGCGGTCGGCCTGCCATTTGTCCCTCAAGTAGGCGGCGAGGTGCTCCGATCGGATGAGCTCTTCAATGTAGTCCCGGAGTTGCTTACAACCCTCCGTGGCGTGGCCCAGCATCCGGTAGAAGGTGCAGTAAGGGCCCCGGGTCCACTTCGAAGCCTGACACGGGATCGGAGGGAACTTGAAGAACCCTTCACCCTGGGCTTCCTCTAGCAAGACTACGAGGGAGACGTTGAGCGGGGTGTACTCCTGGAACTTCGGGTGATAGGGCTGCTGACGCTCCGGCCTCTCTTCCCGAGCCTTCTTCTTCTGGTCGGACCGTTCTACTCGGGGGAGGTTCGCGTTCACCTCGGACTCCAGCTGAACCTCGCGCTCGGTCCACGCCTTGACCTCGGCTATGGTCTTAGGCTGTGCCAACGCAAAGGAGCGCAACCACTCCTTGTGCCTAACACCTGATCTGAGCGCCGTGATGACGGTCTCGTCCCGGTGCTCGGGGACCTCGAGGAGGGCATTGTAGAAGCGGGCAATGTAAGCCTTGAACGTCTCCTTGTCCCCGCTCTTAATTGTGAAGAGGTAGTCGACCGTGCGCTTCTGCCGACGGTTCCCAACGAAGTGGCCGAGAAACTGAGTAGCCAGCTCGTCAAAGGTCGAGATTGAGCGAGGCTCGAGTCCTCGGAACTAGTCTCGACCAGAGCGGATGAGGGTGGCTGGGAAGGCCCTGCACTGGGCGGCGTCGGAATGGTCCCGGAAGCTCATCCCCGCGGTGAAAGCATCCAAATGGTCATTCGGGTCGGTTTTCCCGTCGAATAGAGAGACCTTCGGGGGCTTGTTGCGCGAGGAGATGTGGACAGCGAGCAGTCCCTCGGTAAACAGCTTAGTGAGCGAATCGGCAGCGTACTTATCCCCGTCGCCCGAGAGGTGACCTTCCCGGCGCATGCCCTCGATCTTCTTCTTGAGGGTGTCGAGTCGGCCGTGGTACCCCGAGGAATCGACGCCTTGTGACCCCTGTCCTCTGCTGTGGGAGACCTGCGTTTGGGCGCGGTCTCGGTTCCTCTCAATGAAGTCCCTCAGATCCCCGAGCGAGGTGGCCCTCGAGCCGTTATGGCGAGCCCCTTCTGTGCGACCCCGTCGAGAGAGGGGGTGTCGTCCATGCCTATGAACAGGTGAGGTGACCGACATCTCCTCCGGGGGGTAAGGGTCGCGATGACGCTCAAGGCGAGGCGCTCTGGCGGCAGATCTTGGTGTGGAGCCGTGGGGCGCCCAGCAGGTCTCAGGGAGTATCGGGCTGTGGGATCTGTGGCCAGGGGTCATAGCCTGCTGATGGTCAGCCGTGCCGACGAGGGCAGAGCCTGCTGGAGGAGGAGGAGCGGCGATCTGGGTCCTTGGCCCGGCCGTCTGGACGCGGGCAAGCGCCTCCACGAGGGACTGTAGCCGATCTATTCGGCTGGCGAGGGAGTTGATGATGGTCGCCGGGGGAGGTTCATCCGTGCCTCCGATGAGGGGAAGGCGGCGGCTGGTACCTGGATCTTCGGGATGGTCGCTCACCATGTGGATGGAGATCGAAAGGCCAACTTTGTTTTTTTGTGGAGTCGGTTCCCACAGACGGCGCCAACTGATGGAGGTCCTTTCCGGGTCTCCATCAGATGTTGTCTTCCGTCGATCTCCTGGTGGATTTTGGAGGTGATCTCCTGTCGCGTGTGGGTCTCAATGGATTTTGAGGAGATTAGTGATTTGAGGGGTTTAGCACCGAGTACCTGCAAAGAAGTCCTGGGGTGGTTTGGTACCACCGAGGACCTTCCGACGATCAAGTTAGTACGAGATCCGAGCAGAGTAATGACTAAGTGGCATAAAAATGGCTTACTCGACCCCTCTGCGATGGGGGTTTATATAATGGCGGCAGCACGCAGCAGCAGGCACGAGAATCTCACCGGCAGTTACGCTCCTGACGTCACGCCCGCGTAAAGAGCGGATCGCCCATTAATGGGGATCGTGGTGGCGTGGAACGTGGGATGTTGCTGGCGGAGGATCTGCGCATGGCGAGATTTGCGGAGCGACGGTTACGCCTGTGAGTGGTGGAATTGGTCGGTGGTAGGACCGAGGAAGATAGCCTCGGCTGGGAAGCTCGGGAACGAGCGAGAGGGTTAAGGAGTCTTGGTCCTGTGGTAGCTCGGGGCGAGCTGAGAGGCCGAGGAGGCCAAATTTCAGGGGGCTCTGAGGTGAACCAGCTTGTGCTTGCAGGTCGAGTACAGGGGTGGCCTGGTCGGCCCCTGTGGCCCTTTCTTCTGAGTTATAGGATACGTCATCTGCCACGTGTCCTGATCTTGGAGACCGCCAATATTGAGCATCATCAAATCCTAATTTTATTTAAAAATAATTTTAAAAAATTGGTTAAAATTTCGTATCAGTAAGCAATTCAAACAAATTCGATAAATATTAGGTGTTTCCTCCGATTTTACTTATGACAGATTAATGAATAGGATACAAGTTTTTGCAACTTATTACATGCCATAAATATGGATTTTATTGTAATTTTATATAATTAGTTGAGTATAATTGTAAAGATAAATAAGTACGTTGTTTGATGAGAACTCTCAAAGTGTGTCAATATTTTTGGCAGGTGGAAAAATGACGAATAATTATATCCATCTAATTTACTATTTCGGTGGCCAATTAACAATTAGAAAAAATAATATTCCTGAATATGTCGGTGGAAAAACTAAGATGACTAGAGTCAAGAAATCCGGCACATACAACGTGCAATGCTAAGTAGTGTACAAAACTACCAAAATCAATCCGTTAAATTTCAATATCTTCTTAATATGCAAATGGCCGACGGAGCATGAATATACCGCCATTGAAGTATTCGATGATGAGGATACACAAGTCATGCTTGCATCGGAATCAAAATCGATCGAGTTGTTTGTGAAGAAGGAGATATTGACGTCCACTCAACTGTTCAGACCTTAATCTGAAGTGTCTGATCCTTCTTTTCGAGTATCCAAGCAATACACGCAAGGAGAAATGACACGCATGCTCAATATGAATGCTGATTCTACCGAATTTATGTCTCCTACCAATGATGAATAGTATATAAATCAAAATTATGTAGGTGAAGGCAAATCAAGCGAGACGCCAGTGAATTGGCAGTTTACGAAGTAAGTATTAATTTGCATATCTTTATACCGCATATATATTTAGCGGATCACTATTTATTGATAGTGGAGGTATGCTATAGTTACTAAGTATTTATAAATTTGTGTGTGGTTCTTATGTACCACCGTCCGGTTATAATTTTATGTCACTGCCAAACTTCTGTTTTAATTGCATGCCAGTGCCAAGTTTTGGTTTCAATATTATGCTCTAAAATACCGAGCACATGCAGTCATACAATACGGGATAGACACCGTTTGCAGACGATAGGTAGGGATTTCGTCGGTATGAAGCCGGGATATCAAGTATCATGCAAGTCCACAATGTTGGTTCCGTACATCCAACCGATATACCTGCTACGGATCCAGCGGTGTTGGAACATAATGGAAATGAAAGTGATGATGATGATGAGGAGGAGGAGGAGGAGGAGGACGAGATTCAAGCATAAGATAGTATGCAAATTGCACATGTCCTTACTGATGAGAATGATAGGCAGTGGATTACCAATTCATGTATTAACAATGATTTCGTTGAGTTTGAAGATCCACTTACCGATAACATGACAGATGCTCGCATGTTATCTACATTGATAATAGAGAATGTCAACTTTCGTACGGATAGGCTTTCGGCAGTCAATATTGAAAGTGAGTTGAAGGTTGGCGATTTATTCGAGAATAAGGAGAAGTTAATTCAGGCAGTCAGTGTTTGATCAATTAAACACGGAGTTTCTTTTAAACCAATCAAGACTAACACGACCAAGTACACCGTCGTTTGTAAAACAGATGTGAACTGTCCATGGAGGCTTTATGCATTTATCTCAAAGAAATCACCGACAGGATTCTGGCAGATAAAGAAGTATGCGAGTAATCGTACTTGTGTGAATACTGTAGTGAATTCAAATCATAAACATGTCATTTCTATATTCATATGTAACAAGATATTGCCTTTTGTGAAAGCGGGTGTCGATTTGACCCCTAAAACGATTCAAGTGCTTATAAAAGATAAATTATTCAGCAAAATAAATTATATGAAAGCATGGAATGCGTTGAATAAGGTATTATCTACAATATACGGAGATTGGAAAGATTAGTATGAACATTTACCACAATATCTTGCCGCCATCAAATCTACTAATCCCGGGACCGTCTTCAAGATAATAACCGACGCTTCAATACCAGAAAGAATGTGATATTTTACCGGTGTATTTTGGGCATTTGGACCGGCCATTGATAGTTTCGCTTATTGTCGTCCCGTTATCAGTATTGATGGGACCTACTTATACGGCATATACAAAGGGATTTTGCTCATTACTACCGGTGCCGATGCAAATGATGGCCTTTATCCTTTGGCGTATGCTGTAGTTGGAGGTGAAGCCATTGAAAATTGGGAGTGGTTCATTGTTTACATTTATCTTTACATTCCATCCGTGCGGGGAAAGCACATTATCTTCATATCTGACCGGATGAAAGGGATTCCGACTGCACTACGAAGATCATGGCCAGAACCTCATAATCATCATTATTGTATGCAACATATCAGAACCAACTTCTCAACTATTGGATTTAGTAGCAAAACCTTGTCGTGTTTGTTCTCTCAAATTGCATGTTCACCAGATAACCTGACGTATATAGAACTGAGAGAGAAACTTAAACGTATATGTCCAAGAGCAGATACTTGGATTGAAAGTAGTTTAAAAAATGAATAAAAAAGATGGGCTCTTTCGAAAGATGGTGGTAGGCGATTTTGCATGATGACTGTTGGGGTCAAAAATTACACCCCGGTTGACCAAGTCAAAGTCAAAGTCAACCCCAAAACAGGTGGGCCCAAGCCGAGGCCAAATAGGCCCATGCCCAAGTCGAGCCCCGCGGCCAGCCTCCCCCATGCCAAAAAGAAAATTATGTAGTAAATAATTTTGATATAATTTTCATACATAAATGTAAGAAAAATGGGTATAAAACCAAATTTTTGTAAAGCCCATGGCTCATGTGCAAAAAAAATGAGCACATGAGCCATGGGATGAGAAAAATACCATTTTGTAAAGCTCAAGGGGCTATATGTAAATTTGTAAGCTTATAAAAGGTAACATAATGATGGAATGAAACAATAATTCATTCTCTCAAATTCTAGGGTTTGTGTCTCCTTCCCCTTCCTCAAGGTTCTAAAACATTCTTCCTTTTTTTTTTGAATTAAATCAAGAGTTTAACTCTTCCTTTTCCAAAAATAAACAGTTTTTCACCATCAAACCCTTGAAGGGGAACTCAGATCTTCCATCAGATCTCAAAAGGAGGAGATTTTTAAATCCCATCCCCATTTTCTCCAAGATCCGGCCAACCGAAAGGAAGAAGAAGGAGACCCATCTCCAAAAATCCCATCTTGAGAGGATCCAAGGCCTAAAAGAAGATTCAGGGCCAAAGGGGAGAAGAAAAGGGCCCCCTTTGATCATTTCCAAGGATTTCTAGGAGTTTAACTCCATTCAAGATCTGCTGGAGTTCAACTCCATAAATTAATCTCTTTTTAGGAGTTTAACTCCAGAAGTCAAATCGGGAGCACAGCTCCCAGTGCAGGGACCAAGTCTTTTTTTCCTGCGGACGCCCAGCGCCCGCGTGCCAGGCATATGGGGCGCCGGCGCCCAGCGCTCTTTGGACGCTATTCTTTCCTTTTTTATATATACACACACTCCACAACACTGCGAGGTTTCCGATATATCCAAAACCCTTAAAGACACACATATGCACACTGCACGTTGAGTTCGCATGACCAGTTTGACCCGTCAATCGAAGGTTCTCTCACTCCAAAGGCGAGAGGTAATTAACGACAACTTAGTCTGCGACTGCCGGAGATTCGGATCCCCACAATCAAAAAAACCCAGCCTACTCTAGGCAGGGGAATCTGTAGTACGCCTGACAAGAGACATGTATTCCTATCTCAATAAGGTGGCTAAAAACACCCTACAGATTCTGGCACGCCCGGTGGGACCAATCTCTCCTCCCATATTTTGGGTTAAATATTCATGCGAACTCAATCAACATATATATCGATCATCTTTACTGAATTCATGCTACTTTATGTATGTTAATACTTTCCAATCGCAACCTTCGGACGCAACAAAATATCTCCAAGGACAATCTTAGCTCTCAGCACAACTCCCATCTCCTACACAATGAAGATGGACGCCAGGACGGTCCTCCCGGCCAATCTCGGGCGACAGTGGGAGGAGCCGGTGCTACCATTTGGCTCTATTCTGTTCGTGCCAGCTAGCGCCATCCCAGCTCCTCAAACTCCAGTAACAGACAAACCGGCCTCGAAAGGTAAGAGGCCAAATGTGGTGATCTCGAAGGCACCACTACCCAAATGCAAGTCAGTGTTTGAACAACTTTCCTTGGCCCCAGCTAGGGACAAGACTATCAACACCAACAAAGCAACAAAGCGTCTCGAGCAAGCTCCGGCGGTGCCCCTAACAACTGCTCGATCGGGTGTCTTCTCTAAGCTCCCCGCCAATCGACTCACGATGGATTCTTGGATGACGGATTCCCGTCAAGCCCTTAAAATCGAGAAGCTAAAACAGAAAAGGCTCAGATACAGAGCCAACAAAAGGGCTAGGGCTCATGCTAGGCTGAACTTCATGAGGTTCCAAGAACAGGATTACCCTGCCAATGATAAAGAGACAGCTGGATATATGGTCCACACTGTCTACATGGTGGGCACATGCAGCAAAAACTAGGATGGGGCCACCACATCTCAAATCCAGTGTGGGGCGAATGTGGCTTCCAATTTCCAAGACCAGCCTTCTCTGGAAGGTAATGAAAACCCTTCAAGTGAGGCTGATAAGAAGAGAGATCCCTCGGTTCATGAGGAGTCGGGCTCGGAAAGCGAAAAGGAGTCAATCTTCCGTCTCAAGAATGCAGAGCAGCAACTTTCTCCAAGAGCTCCTAAAACAGCTCAGAAGTAAAGACAAGGAGATGGCCAAACTTTACTCTAAAATTGACGACTTGACGAATGTCGTAATGCAGCTCACGGACCAAGTTAACTCTCAGTCGTCCAATCAAGCGCAGGTTTTTGCTCATGAACCGGGAAACGGTGTCCTGAGACAGCCGACGCCTATTCTCTCAAATCCAAAGATGGGCGGACCGCATGAAAGTCAGTCGCACCGTATCTCGGGAAATGTCGTGGCTGCTGATGACAGCAGCTCGCTAACTCAAGATCAAATCATGGATTTGGTTGCCAACAAAGTCAAAACATTGGTAGCCGAAGCCGAAACGCAAAAAGATCTTGGCAATAGCGAGAGACCATATCCTGCTCAGTATGATTTGATAGAATTTCCTAGCGGCTATGTCATCCCTAAATTCGGAAGATTTGATGGAATGGGAAATGCGAATCAGCACATCGCCCACTTTAAAGCCTCATGCGGGAATACTAGGGGCAATGATGCGCTTCTCCTCCGCCAGTTTGTTAATAGCTTAACCAATGTCTCTTTTGAATGGTACGCGAGCATACCGGATGGCTCTGTTACTACTTTCGTCCAAATGGAATCTCTGTTCCGAAAAAGGTTCATGAGTGTCGGCGATAAGATCACCATTGCCGACCTCATAAAGACCAAGCCAAAGAACAACGAAAGCAGCACAAATTTTATAACCTGATGGCGCAATCTCTCCATCAAATGCGAACCGCCGATAGAGCAGGACCAATCTGTCAGCCTCCTCGTCGGAAATCTCAACAATTGGATGACCCCGTTTCTATGCACGGCGGGTCTCAAAACATTCCAAGAGCTGACCAGGAAAGTTCAGATGTCAGAGCGCTTAAAACAGGAGTCCTCCTCTGATTTCCTAAATAATAATAGGTCCTGGAGAAACCGAAAGAACGATAATCGCAAAAGCGGAAATTCTGACAATGCTGAATCTTTTAACACTTCGGCTAACCGAAATAAGCGAAGGATGAGCGGGCCTAATGCCAACCAGTCTCGGAAGCCAATGTTCAGAGAGGGAGGAGAATCTCTACTAAAAGAGATGCTGGATAAGGTCTATTCCTTCAGAAGGGACAAAGTCCGTAAAATATTCAAAGGCGCCCTGAGAAACGGTCTACGGTTGCCAGAATCAAAAAGACCGCAAGAAGCGAATATGACCGATGACCCCAAATATTGCCCCTATCACAGAGTGATAAGTCATGCCATTGAGGACTGTTTCGTCTTCAAAAATTGGGTGGAAAAGCAATACAAGGCAGGAGAGATAGAATTGTCTAAAGGCGTATTAACAAACAGTCAAGCTGTGACCGCCAATTTCATATAAACAGATGCCAAAGTCCTTCGGGAACCTGATTCTCTCATACATCTGCCTTCCCATGAAAGGAGCGGGCCAAGGCAACAAGTTAAGAGCCAAATGAGCAATATTGCCAACGAAGAAGCGGTGGATGGGTACACAACCCATACGGTCTATATGATGGAGCCCAGAGGAACAAGTCCTCCTACGCCCTATAGCCATGACGATGACGTAGTTGTTGCCATCCAACACCGGTTCAGTCTAGATGACGAAGAGCCCGCTTATGCAATTAGGCCATAGGAGCCCGTGGCTCCTGCAGAGTCGAGCCCAGACTCCAACAGATGACCACCACGTCATTAAACTGGGAGTAGACGACCCCTAAGTCGTTAAACTGGGAATGTAAAAAAATGTGTGTAAAAAAATAATGTGTAAATAAAAGAAAAAAGAAAAGCCGAAATGATGGGACAACTCGTAATAAAAATCAGCGAGTAAAATAAAAATGAAAAATAAAACCGAAATGATGGAACAACTCGCAATAAAAATCAGCGAGTAAAATAAAGATGAAAAATAAAGCCGAAATGATGGGGTAACCGTGAATAAATAGCCGAAATGATAGGGCAATCGCGACCTTCGAGATGAAAAAAGCTGAAATGATGGAGCAATCGCGATAAAAAAACCTCTAAATGGTGAATGATGAGTCGCTCCTGGTACCATATTCCAGTGCAGCGATGCAGACGCCAACCAAATTCCAAATCCCCAAACGGAGAATGATGAGTCGCTCGTGGTACCATATTCCAGTGCAGCGATGCAGACGCCAACCAAAATTTCAAATTCCTGGATGTCCCAACGGCGAATGATGAGTCGCTCCTATTACCATATTCCAGTGTAGCGATGCAAACGCCAATTAAAATCCAATTTCCCAAAATTCTCCCAGCCCTACAATTGGCTCCCAAGTTGACTACCGTACACAATCCACGGGCTCAAATAATTCTCATCACACCCATGCCCCACCACAATCACCAGTCACGTGGCCGGTCTCCGCCCTTAGAATTATACTCCATTAGGGAAGACCCACTCATGTGTCCTCACGATACATGAGGAGAACAAACCTTACGAGATCTTCTCGACTCGTAAGAAAACACTTTCATAGGATCCTTATGACTCACAAAGGAAAAACACACTTGGGAGTCCTCATGACTCCTAAGGAGAAAATACACCTACGAGATCCTTTCAACTCGCAGGGAGAAAATGCTTTTATGGGACCCTTACGGCTCATGAAATTGAAAAGCCTTAGGTGATAGGGACCTAAACCTGTCTCCTGAGCCATCGCTCCCCAACAGGAAAAGGCAAATGATGATTTGCTCTTGGCACTTGAGCTTTAGTGTTAGCAATGCTGATGCCGACCCCAACCCCAAAATTCCAAACTTCCAATACAATAGACCCCTAAGTCTTTAAACTGAGAACAGAAGACCCTTAAGTCGTTAAACTGGGAACGAGGGAAATCCCCTCATGGTGGATGATGATTCGCTCCTAGTACCATATTCCAGTGTAGCGGTGCTGATGCCAAACCAAAACCAAAATCCCCAAATCCCCTCAAGGCAGATGATGATTCGCTCCTGGTACCATATTCCAGTGTAGCGATGCTGATATCAATCCAAATCACAATCAGCAAGACAACCAACAACTTCCCTGGCGGAATCAAGCTCCACCTCGGAAACAAGTCGAATCCAGACACCGCAGAAAGCAGAGCAAGTCAACTTCAACCCTGACACCGCAAGAAGCGGAGCAAGTCAATTCAAGCACCGACCGTCCACGTCGCCAAAAGGGCAGCACCGACCGTCCACGTCGTCAAAAGGGCAGCACCGACTGTCCACGTCGAAAATAGTTCGCTCGAGACGACCGAAAATAAGTTTGGGGGAATTTGATCAGTCGAAAATATTGTATTTTTAACACGTCAATTTCCCTATCATTTGCACTCATCTAGTAGTGTTCGGTTTGCATATTACACATATTAGAAAAACAGCTGTAAAATACCAGATTACCTGTGTTGTATATTAAAACTGACATTTCTGAGGGAAATTGAGTGTTTATCATGGCATCGCATAATCTTTGTGCAGCGCAACACTTGTCTCGAGAATCTGTGCAGGAAATTCAAGAATAGAGCCAAAATTGTCAAAAGTGCTGAGAAAATACGCCATGCCCAACACTTGAGATCTGGCAGAAATCAGGAAAGCAAAATGAGATTCCAAATATTAAAACAGTGCCACAAAGTCAGCCCAATTAAAACCCAGAAATTCCATGCAGAAAAGCCCTCTTTGGACCGCGAATCCGCGGCTAAAAGGCCATTCCCGCCGCGGATCCGCGGCTTGATAACGTCATCAGGGTTTCAGAATTCCTGCACGTGTCTTATGTAACGGCAAATCTTCCAGAAGGCTCCAGAATGCCACGTGGCTTCATCCAGAAGGCTCGGCCTAACAACATTACCCAAGAATATTCCCTCCAACAAACTTTTTCTAGAAGATTCTTTCTAACAACCTCATTTTGGAGGAAAAATTCAAATGAGGTAGTTCATTTTGGAGGGAAAAGTGGTTCATTTTGGAGGGAAATTTGAAATTTGAATTCTAGATCTAGGATTTTGGATGGCTTATAAAAGGAAACCTAGATCTAAGTTCAAAGGGGTCTTCTTCTTGTTCTTCATCTCCCCCAAATCCACCTACAAGTTGAATGACACAACTTGTAGCCCTAAATCCAAACTCCAAAGCCAAATTCAAGATCCCGAGTACCAAATCAAGCGAGAAGCCTTCAACCTTTTAGGAGCGGAGCCGATCTTCAATCGAGCAACTGATCCAAGCCGATCCGCGACTCAAGAAGACGAGCGAAGCCAAATCGACGATCGAGTTCTTTCCTCTTGTAGTTCTTGAGCGAATTGTAACGGAATTGTTGATAAATAAAAGGTGAAATTCTTTAATCTTGCTTTCTTTAAATTCGTGCATCGTGATTCAATCTTAATTTGTGATTGTGGTTCTTGTTGTGATGTTTGAGTAAAACTCCGCTCGTAAAGGAGTCGAGACGATCAATAGAATGATAATGTAACAAATCTTAAAACGATTCTTAAGTCCTATGAGTTTTGTAAAGCCTAGCAAATTGAAGAATCGACGATCTAGTTTCGTTGCGATGCTTTCTTGATTGTGATCGCTCGAAATTAGGGATCCACGATCGATTCTTGAATTTACTAGAGGCTAGAATGTGAATGATATCGACGAAGGAACAAGGGATAAATGATGAAACCCTAGTTTCACAAGAAATCCCTAATTCTCGTTGATCATCATCGATCTAGTATCAATTCATCGATGGATAAGAATACGTAATCGCTAGATTTCATCACATCTATAGATCCGATCGATTCCTACGAGCCTCACTTCGATTCTTGATATTTGATTTGGAAATCATCATAAATTCTCAATTCTTGATTTTATCGTTTCTTGATTTAGATTAGATTTTTCTAATTCTTGAAATTCAATTTACAAATCATGAATTGTTTGTTTTCTTTTCTTTAAAGTTTCAACTCATCTAATTCGAAACACGAACGATTACATTTTTCCCGTGGACGATCCGCACTTACTAACGCGCTACATTCGACACCGTTATTGATTGCGGTCAAAATAATTTTTGGTTGTGATTTCTATACAATTTTATAAACCGACACAATCGGAAATTGTATCAATCACCCCGGTTCCTCTCGATGAGGTCCTTCAGATCCCCGGACAAGGTGGCTCTCGAGCCGTCGTGGCGAGCCCCTTCTGTGCGACCCCGTCGAGGGAGGGGGTGTCGATCATACCTGTGGACAGGCGAGGTGACCGACATTTCCTCAGGGGGGTAAGGGTCGCGAGGAGGCTCGAGGCGAGGCGCTCTGGCGGCGGATCTTGGTGTGGAGCCGTGGGGCGCCCAGCGGGCCTCAGGGAGTATCGGCCCGTGAGATCTGTGGCCAGGGGTTGTAGCCTGCCGATGGTCAGCCGTGCCGACGAGGGCAGAGCCTTCTGGAGGCGGAGGAGCGGCGATCTGGGGTCCTGGCCCGGCCTTCTGGACGCGGACGAACGCCTCCACGAGGGATTGTAGCCGATCTATTCGGCTAGCGAGGCCGTTGATGATGGTCGCCGGGGGAGGTTCATCCGCGCCTCCGGTGAGGAGGCGGCAGCTGGTACCTGGATCTTCAAGGTGGTCGCTCGCCATGTGGATGGAGATCGGAAGGCCAACTTTGTTTTTTTGTGGAGTTTTTCCCACAGATGGCGCCAACTGATGGAGGTCCTTTTCGGGTCTCCGTCAGATGTTGTCTTCCATCGATCTCCCGGTGGATTTTGGAAGTGATCTTCTGTTGCGTGTGGGTCTCAATGGGTTTTGAGGAGATTGGTGATTTGGAGGAGTTTAGCGCCGAGTACCTGCAAAGAAGTCCCGGGGTGGTTTGCCGAGGACCCTCCGACGATCAAGTTAGCACTAGATCTGAGCAGAGTAACGGCTAGATGGAGTAAAAAATGGCTTACTTGACCCCTCTGTGATGGGGGCTTATATAGTGGCGGCAGCACACAGCAGCAGGCGCGAGAATCTCGCCGGCAGTTACGCTCCCGACGTCACGCCCGCGTAAAGAGCGGGTCGCCCATTATTGGGGATCGTGATGGCGTGAGACGTGGGATGTTGCTAGCGGAGGATCTGCGCATGGCGAGATTTGCGGAGCGGCGGTTACGCCTGTGAGTGGTGGAGTTGGTCGGTCGGAGGGACCGAGAAGGATAGCCTCGGCTGGGGAGCTCGGAGGCGAGTGAGAGGGCCGAGGAGTTTTGGTCCTGTGGCAGCTCGGGGTGAGCTAAGGGGCCGAGGATGCCAATTTTCAGGGGGCTCTGAGGAAATTCAGCTTGTGTTTGTAGGTCGGGTACAGGGGTGGCCTGGTCAGCCCCTGTGGGCCCTTTCTTCTGAGTCCTGAGACACGTCATCTGCCACGTGTCCTGATCTTGGAGATCGCCAGTATTGAGCATCATCAATAACAAACCCCAGAACTTAAAATCACCCGGTGGCAAATTACATGCATAGCATGTACAAAATTCTAGTTTTTGTTATTGAGAATGAAATAATAAAAAATTACACCAAATTGCGCTGATAAGAGTCCTATGAAATGCAAACAATTTAAAAAATTATGACCGAGTTTTGGACCCTACATATTAGATCCAAATAGCAAAAAAGTTATAAAAAGGGCTTTTTACTCAACCCAAAAAAATAACTCGCAATTCGCTAATTACCAAAAAATTCTTCCATACTTCGTGTTTACTAAAAAGACATCCCATACACTTAAATTGCATGAAAATGCCCCTCTACTGGTTTTCCATCAAAATTTAGCGTCCCGTCAGGAAGATGAAGCTGGATTTTGTGTTTGATCTATTATTTACCTTCTAAATATTTAGATAGATTTCTCTTATAGAAAGAACCTGCATTCTCGCTTTGTTGAAAATTGGGATTTAGTGCAACTAAAAAATCACTCTCCTTTCAAATGAGTTTATCCACGGACTCAAAACCTGCAATTGAAGGGACAACTACACCCAACAAGCTTGTTACTGGAGAAAGCAGAGAAAGATGAGCCGATTTCCATAATTTAAGAAATATTTGATCGAAACCCTAATCCTAAAACCAATTTAACGGAAAATTTAGGACTTTTGCAAAAAGTGGATGGATTGTGAAGGTTTTAAAACCCTAATCCAATACTTACTGTCAGCCTTCTATCGGAGTAATGGAAGCTGCCAAAAAAGTTATCTTTTTGGTATGTGAAGGGGCTTTTTAGTGAAGTTTAAATGTATTGGGATCTTTTAAGTAAATAAAAACTATGGAGGGGCTTTTCAGTAATTAGCAAAATGTGAGGGGCCTTTAGTAAAAAGTCCTATAAAAAACCATAAAAACTTATAATGTTAAGTTACGTATTTCTATCTAGCTGTAGATTGTTTTACCATAATTAAAATAGAGACACAGGGCAACACAAAAAAATGGTCAAACTAAAAAACTCTAGGGTCTTACTGAAACCAGCAAAAAAATTTAGATACTTAAAAGACATTTCTCCTATTAATTAATAAAAGAACCATGCAATTTGGCTTAGTTGGACAAGAGCCAAACTTGAACCTCAAGGGTCCCTGTTTGCATTTGTCACGGTCACACCACAATTTTTCCTAAATAATCCAATATACAAATGTCAAAACTTCCCAAGATTAAAGAAATATATATTACCGAGTAAAACAAAAAATTAGAGTCGAGAGCCAAGTGATTAATTAAGTTTGGGAAGTTAGAAAGGATCATAACATACACCAACATTTTTAATATCTTCACCTCATACTCACCCTATAATTTTCCTCTATTAAAAAATAAAAAGAAAAAATCTACCAGTCACTCATTTGTTGGGAGCATGGCTAAATCTTCTCCACTCGCATCTTCTCGTCTCCGCACTTTCGAGCCTAAGTCTCGTAACTTCACGTCGTTTTATGGTCGGAACATGCCATGCTAGTGTATACTAGCGTGGCATGACTAAAAACTGCAGAACCCATAATACCGTTGCTAAATAATAATGTATGCTAAACAATCTTTATATAATCTGCACGACTCCATTGGGACTTGAATATATCGGGAACATGATAGGCCAATCCTGCCACGTATCATAAGGTGTTAAAAGTTGGTTCAAAATGCTAATTATTAATTAGGGCGATTTACACTAAAATACCACTAACTACCGCGGGTTGTCACTAAAATACCTTAAAGTATGTTTATTACAGTAAAATACCTTAGCCGATACTTTTGAGAGGGTATTTTAGTGAAAATTCCTTGAAATCCATAGAGTAAGGTGTTTTACCTTAATTAAACACTTTAAGGTGTTTTACTGATAAACTATTATAAGTCCATGGGCGTTTTAGTGTAATTTATAGTAATTACGCTATAATGCAATATGGAATACCATCATTAAAACTAATTAATTTCAAGTTTTCAACCTCAAAACTAAGCATAGTCCTAATCCATGAATCCCATCTCCATCATGTTCCCATCTCCATCATGTTTCCAAAATTCACCTGATAATCCAAAATAAAAGAAACCAAATTAAATATCCAATTTTAAAGTATTATTTCCAACTAAAAAACAAAATTAGCATGAAGGGACAGATTAATTAGGTTTGGCAACTTTTTATTTTGACACCAACAAAACCCTACCGGCTCAGCGTGTCTCTCTTCGAAGCACTAAATGAAAGATTCCTGGTTGGATCCCGAGTCTCCCCCACAAACTCCTATTGTCCACCTCTGATCTACGTGCCCCGCACAGGTTTGGCAACTTCGATTACAACGTAGGCATCTTTGATTCCCAGAGAAATACGGCCCAGGCTTTCCAACTTGCAATTGTTCTTATTTTCGTGGGGCTTTGCAGCCCGAGTCTCGGAAACTGATTTAGCTCCATGGTTGGAGGATGTCATCCAAGTGGATATATAAAAGGAAAAAGTGGTGGCTGTCGCATCGGGGAGTGCTGTCAGC
Source organism: Agapanthus africanus (assembly GCA_030015575.1). Taxonomy (NCBI): domain Eukaryota; kingdom Viridiplantae; phylum Streptophyta; class Magnoliopsida; order Asparagales; family Amaryllidaceae; genus Agapanthus; species Agapanthus africanus. Next base: position 73,243,871 of record CM057338.1, read on the forward strand.
CTGGTAAATCGTACCCACGGTATCTTTGCTCTCATCCGATAACAAGCAACACGAGTGCGACTATGACCATAAGTAGCTTCACGCAGTGTAGCGACAATAGGGGCACATGTGATGGTGAAAGCCATGATGATAATGAATTGGTTGTCGCATTGTTCATTGGTTGGCTCAATAGAGGAAGCCGATGTCTAAATTACATTAGGATTAATGCCAATGGAAAGTCTGTGTTAGCTCAAGTGATCCGCGAGTGTGATTCTGTTAATGGTTGCGATGCTACCATCCTCCTTGCCTAAGCAATATCGTGGATGCTTCTCCCGCGGTGTGGATAGCACTGAAGTTTCCATCAACCGACGTTGGAGATTATGAAATCACTTTGACTGATGCATAACCAATTCATTACTAAAGGCAAAAAATAAATTGTTGTGAAGGGAAATGTTGACGGATGTGCTTGTTGTATATACATTGTTTTAGCATGCCAAATTCAAATTTTTATAAGTTCAAATTCTCTAGTTTAAATTCTCTTAATACCCTGCATTATTTTAGTTTTAAATTAATTTTTTTCCATTTGTGGATAGCTGTAAATTAATTTACTAGTATCGTACGTGCATATAAATATACTTTAACTTGATTAATTTTTAACGAACTTTTCACCTGTGAGCTATAGAAAAAGATTTTTTTTTATGTAACCATACCAAATCTGATTACAAATAGAAAATACGAGGAAAAATGTGTTGAATATGTGTTCTTAATTAAGAGGGGGGTAAATACTGAACTTGAGTACAATCACGCTGAAATTAACTATGAATACAATAATAAACAGGATTATGATTTCATTAGATTTTATTTTAATATAGTAAAGGCGATTGCTTAACACAAAGAAGGGCAAGTAAGTTGGTTGCTTGATCCAATTACCTCATACAATATTAGAAAAAACATATTTAAAGACAACTAAAACTAGAATGAAGTTCAAAAAACCTAAGGCATTTTTTTCTTCTGTACAGGCTAATGGGCCTGCAGATGCCTGCACGACTTCGATGCTGGGACGAAAGCGTAAACCTGGAGGTGCCACCGCATGGGGTTTAAGTGGGGGCATGGACCCACTCCCTCCGGGTTGGTTCCGGGACGTCCACAACCACATTTAATTCTTTCTCCATAGAAATGGAAAGAAGCATGGGAAAAATAGCTCTGGGCCAGCCGGACAAAAATGTGTGATAGGCTTGGCTCGAGTTTTAAAAGCCGGACAAAAATCTTCAATACTTATTTTTCGTTTTTAAGGCCCTAAGTTCTTTATTGTTTAATTAAATACACACAATGCCTTTCTTTGTTCCCCATGTGTGTGTGAGGGTCATGTCTTTTCTGAGGTTCTTTCAACATCAAAAGTTTAAACTGTCGTTTTCAAACTACTACATATAGCATGTTGACCACTATGTGTAGTGGTCAACATGCTATGTGTAGTAGTTTGAAAACAACAATTTGAACTTTTGACATGTTGACCTGATACACATATGGGGACACATGAAGGACATAAAAGGACATTATGAGTATTTAATAAATCGGTCAAAAGCTTAGCATACTATAAGGAGCTTAAAAATGAAAAACATGAATTAGAGGCTTTTGGTCAACTTTTTATTAAAAAAAAAACAACCCCCACACATAGAACCATTTAATTTTCGCAAGATACATTAATTTGAGTCAGCAAGGGCGAGTTCGACTTGAACCCAAAGGACCTTATTTGCATTCGTCTCCATCATGGTTCACAATCACAAGAGTTGCCACAATTCCACGCCATAATTTTACCTAACCAGTCCAAAAATACAAAAAAAAAATTCAAAATATTACAACATTAACTAAATATTATTAAGCACCAGACAAAGATTAGGATAAATGGCACGATGATTAATTAAGTTTGGCAACTTAGAAGGATGATAACGTACGCATGATCCTGATATGCCAGCACATCAAACCGATCTTATAAATACCAATCCATGTACGCACAACTTCATATCCACAACAAATTCTACAAACTCACTCAAATCCTTCACTGAGTACTAATTAACTTAAGAGCAAGATGGCTAAATCATCCCAGCTTGCAATTGCTATTGTTCTCATGGCGGTGCTTTCGAGCCCAAGTCTCGTAGCCTCACATCGGTTTATGGTCGGAGCCTGTCATGCCAGTGGATATTTACGAGGCAGGACTGAACACTGTAACACAGAAAACGACTCCGACTGTTGTGAAGCGGGTAAGATGTATCCACAATACCGTTGCTCTCCACCTGTTACCGGAAACACCGGTGCGACTATGACCCTCAATAGTTTTGCTGAGGGTGGTGATGGAGGCGGCCCCTCCGAGTGTGATAACCAATACCATAGTGATAGCGAGCTGGTTGTCGCATTATCGACCGGTTGGTACAACGGAGGAAGTCGTTGTTTGGATTACATCACGATTAACGCCAATGGCAGGTCGGTATTGGCTAAAGTGGTCGATGAGTGCGATTCCGTCAACGGTTGTGATGCTGAACATGACAACCAGCCTCCTTGCGCGGATAATATTGTGGATGCTTCTCCAGCCGTGTGGAAGGCATTGGACATTACCGGATCGGAGGTTGGGGATTATGACATCACTTGGTCCGATGCCTGAGCAAATATTAATTAGTAAAAGCTTAAGCTAAAGTTTGTGTTAAGTTGTCTGCTGAAGAATAAATTGTGAAAGTTACCGCTATTAATTTATATATTGAAATGAGTGTTGTATGAAAGCTGTGCTAAGTTGTTTGTTGAAGAATAAATTGTGGAAGTTATTAATAGTTTAATTTTCAAGTTCACATATCTTCCGACAATTTCAAGCCCATGCCACCTCTTTTTTTAATTTTCTGTGCTAAACAGCACTATTTTTTTAATTTTATTTTTGATAATAACTAAAAAGCACTATTAAAAATCTGATTCTTCAGTACAACACTCCTTTTTAAAGAGAAATAAGGAACCATATACCATTTCTTTAAAAAGGTATCGTACTGACGAAAATTTGTTGAGTGCGACAAACTTCTATACAGGCTCTCGATGAATAATCGATTGTGCCTGTCCTACTCCTAAGATCGCAATAATTCACAGGACAATTTTTTTATAGTAAACCAAATTTAAATAATAATTATAAAAAAACTACTTTAAAAAATAATTTTAAAAAAAAACTACTTTTTGCTTGGTACGCGCCATGTCGAAATAATTTTTTTTATGGGCGCAGTTTGAAACGGCGCCCATAGCATTTGTATGGGACGCGGTTTGAAACTGCGTCCCATACATTTGTTATGGCCGCAGAAACTGCGCCCTTTATATTTGTATGGAGCGCAGTTTGAAACTGCGACCCATACAAATGTTATAGGCGCAGTTTGAAACTGTACCCCTAAAAATTTTAGTAAAGAATAATGGGGCGCACTTTCAAAATGCGCTCATTCCCCTATTTAATCCGACAGCAACTAACTTTTCTCTTTCCTCACTTCACTCTCATCTCTCTCTCTCTTTCTCTGGTACTCGATCTCTCTATCTCTCCCTCTCTCGATCTTCTCTCTCATTCTCTCTCTCTCTCTCCTCCCCACCCACCTCCTCTGACCTCCCTCCTCTGAGCACCCCCAGCTTCCTCTGGCTTCTTTCCTCCATCTCTCTCCCTCTATCTCTCTCTCTCATCTCCGTCGCTCACTCAAATTTCTTAATCTCACAGTCTCTCGCTTATGCAGATTTAGTTGGAAATTCACGGACGAACAATCGCGTTCATCCTCACCATCGTCATCACCACTGTGAGCATCTCGAAACATAGTCAAATCCTAATTTTATTTAAAAATAATTTTAAAAAATTGGTTAAAATTTCGTATCAGTAAACAATTCGAACAAATTAGATAAATATTAGGGATTTCCCCCGATTTTACTTATGACGGATTAATGAATAGGATACAAGTTTTTACAACTTATTACATACTATAAATATGGATTTTATTGTAATTTTATATAATTAGTTGAGTATAATTGTAAAGATAAATAAATACGTTGTTTGATGAGAACTCTCAAAGTGTGTCAATATTTTTGACGGGTGGAAAAATGACAGATAATTACATCCATCTAATTTACTATTTCGGTGGCCAATTAACGATTAGAAAAAATAACATTCCTGAATATGTCGGTAGAAAAACTAAGATGACTAGAGTCAAGAAATCTGGCACATACAACGAGCAATGCCAAGTAGTGTACAAAACTACCAAAATCAATCCGTTAGAGTTCAATATCTCCTTAATATGCAAATGGCCGACGGAGCATGAATATACCGTCATTGAAGTATTCGATGATGAGAATACACAAGTCATGCTTGCATCGGAATCAAAATCGATCGAGTTGTTTGTGAAGAAAGAGATATTGACGTACACTCAACTGTTCAGACCTTATTCTGAAATGCCTGATCCTTGTTTTCGAGTATCCAAGCAATACACGCAAGGAGAAATGACACACATGCTCAATATGAATGCTGATTCTACCGGATTTATGTCTCCTACCAATGAAGAATAATATATAAATCAAAATTATATTGGTGAAGGCAAATCAAGCGAGACGCCAGTGAATTGGCAGTTTACGAAGTAAGTATTACTTTGCATATCTTTATACCACATATATATTTAGCGGATCACTATTTATTGATAGTGGAGGTATTCTATAGTTACTAAGTATTCATAAATTTGTGTGCGGTTCTTACGTACCACTGTCCGGTTATAATTGCATGTCACCGCCACACTTCTGTTTTAATTGCATGCCAGTGCCAAGTTTTGGTTTCAATATTATGCTCTAAAATACCGAGCACATGCAATCATATAATACGGGATAGACACCGTTTGCAGACGATAGGTAGAGATTTCGTCGGTATGAAGCCGGGATATCAAGTATCATGCAAGTCCCCGATATTGGTTCCGCACATCCAACCGATATACCTGCTACGGATCCAGCGGTGTTGGAACATAATGGAAATGAAAGTGATGATGATGATGATGATAATGCTAGTGATGAGGACGAGATTCAAGCACAATATAGCATACAAATTGCACATGTCCTTACTGATGAGAATGATAGGCAGTGGATTACCAATTCATATATTAACAATGATTTCGTTGAGTTTGAAGATCCACTTACCGATAACATGACAGATGCTCGCATGTTACCTATATTGGTAATAGAGAATGTCAACTTTCGTGCGGATAGGCTTTCGGCAGTCGATATTGAAAGTGGTGTTCCCCGCCGAAAGACGCGCAAGACGGACTGTCTTGCCTGAGATTCAGGGCAGATGCTAATTGGTGCTATCCGTCCACCTCTCCGAAGATGCCAAGTTGATTTATGGCACCATGTATTGAAGGTTTAAATGGATGCGGCCGATGTAGCAGACTTCGTCAGATTCCCCCTCGTTTGAGGGGTTTTTGATTGTGGGGACGCTCTTCCCTGCAAGCGCAAGCCCCTGTAGTTAATTACGCTACCGCATCGCGGTAACAACTTTCTCCTTCTCCACATGGTCACTTCGTGTCGTAGGTGTTTGTTTTGTTTGTGGTTGCCCGTGGATTGTATACGGAGACTAATTTATGTTGTCACCCGTAGGACGTGGATTAGTCTAAATCCGTATTTTCTTAGATTTGGGTTTGGGGTTGGGTTTAAGAATACGTTAGTCTCATTTGAGACTAAGATCGACTTAAACGTTTGTTAATGATACGTTATTCTAATTTTTGACTAAGATCAACTTAACGGGAGCATTTAGATCCAATAAAAAAGCATTTGGACTCAATTGTTTAGTTTAGAGACATTACGGTCGATTACCAGTTTAAGGACATTGCAGTCGATTACTAGTTTAAGGACATGGTGGTCCAATACCAGTTTAAGGACATAGTGGTCTATAAAATGTATGGCTGTCGGGACCCATCACCTCTCTGAAGACGTTGAAGGATTACATCGATAAATATCAGAGGAGTTCAGAGATGTACCCTTGAACCAAGGAGCTGGTTGAAAGAGCAGATGTGCTCAGTTCAAGATGATTTGAGGACTTATGGCCAGTTTGGGCTAAGTCCAATTATGTTTGAAATATTGGCCCTTTGGACCATTAGACATTTGTCTGGGTTCAGCCCCTCATCATTCAGCAGTGCTAAGCCCCTCATCATTCAGCAGTGCTAAACAGAGCTTTGGGGGCTCTGACAACATTTTGTCTTTGATTTCCTCAATTTTGAGATTCATTTGGAGGAGAGACTTTTGCCTCTGGAAAATTAGCCAATTTGGCTAAAAGTAGTGTTAAACACTAGAGAACAACAGTGTTAAACACTGGAGGTAGAACTCTCAAATTAGTGTTAAACATTAAAAGACAATCAGTGTTAAACACTGGAAATATAATCTTCAATTTAGTGTTAAACACTAGAAACAATCAGTGTTAAACACTGGAAATATAATCCCCAAATTAGTGTTAAACACTAAAGAAAGAGGGGTCACGTGTGGACACGTGAGAGCGCCCAAAAGTGGGACCAGATCCCTTTTTTTCGTTCTGCAATTAAGTGTTAAACACTTTTTCATCTTTTGAGCATCACGTATTGACACGTGATGGAGATCTATGCACTGCTCATTAAAGTACTTTACGTGGGGCACGTGAGAGCGCCCAAAGCTCATATTTCCTTTGCTTTTTCTTTCTGTGTTTTGTAAGTCACGTGGGAGCACGTGAGGCGTTGCCTCAAAGCTTGTTCCTTCTCATTTTTGGGGATCTTTTCAGGGAACAGTAGCATTGCGACTGTCGTGTCTCTGATCCCTTCGGGGGCTGGACAAGACGTCTTCAAGCAATCCTCCTAGGCAGTTTGACCGTCGGAAGAGCAAGCGTTAGGAATTTTGCCATGCCGCTTTTTACTTGAGGTTAGGCCCATTTTGGAGAGCCCCGATGAGTCATAACCACTCCGCGCTGGTGTGGGATGATCTCCGATAGTCTTTCAGGTTTTATATGAGTTACCGTCAAGACCCTGAAGCTAGGAATTTGGCATTTGCTTCGTTTTGCTGGCATTGCGTCTGCTGTAACGAGACGAATGTCGCTGTTGTCTCTAGGTTGTTGGTGAACCATCGAGGTTTGGAACTAGGGATTTTGCCGTGGCTCCGTTGTTGTTGTCGCGTCTGCATCTTGTTGGAGAAAGAACGCTGTGGTGACATCTCGTCTACTGTATCAAGATGAACGTCGAGGTGATGACCACTCCATGTGGGATGATCTCCGATTGTCTTTCAGGTTTTATATGAGTTACCATCAAGACCCTGAAGCTAGGAATTTGGCCTTTGCTTCATTTGGCGGCATTGCGTCTGCTATATCGAGACGAGTGTCGCAGTTGTCTCTAGGTTGTTGGTGAACCGTCGAGGTTTGGAACTAGGGATTTTGCCGTGGCTCCGTTGTTTAATTATCGCATCTGAACCCTGCTGGAGGAAGAACGCTGGGGTGACATCTCGTCTGCTGTATCGAGATGAACGTCGAGGTGGTGACCACTCCGCGCTAGTGTGGGATGATCTCCGATAGTCTTTCAGGTTTTATATGAGTTACCGCCAAGACCCTGAAGCTAGGAATTTAGCATTTGCTTCGTTTGCTTTGGCGTGTCCGAATCCTGTCGGAGGAAGGATGCCGTAGTGACATCTCCTCTACTATATCGAGACGAACGTCGAGGTGGTGACCACTCCGCGCTGATATGGGATGATCTCCGATAGTCTTTCAGGTTTTATATGAGTTACCGTCAAGACCCTGAAGCTATAACATATAGAGCTATATTTTTAATTATATTCCGCATTCGGTTGACTTGATTAATTACTCGTACATAATACTTCTTTACAGTATTGTTTATGGTCGTTACTTAAATAACATGCTTGCCTCATTTCATGCAATTCGAACATGTATACCTTTTTTCTGATTTCTGAATTGTCGCATGTACATGAATATATAATTAGATATTATATGTTTGACTTGAACCTCTTACATGATATACTTGACTTTAGTTTGAACCTGAACACTTGAACTCACGTTAGTGACTTTTACCATTGTAGAGACCTTTTAGGACACTTATATTCACTTCATGTTCACTATACCTATACTCCACGGCCAAATTATATTTGTTAGCCATGCTCGCATAGTTGTCATATATATCACCATACTTGTCACTATATCTTTATATTTCACATTCATATTTTTTGGGGGGACATACCGAGCGCTAGTTTGATAATGGGCATTTCATCCACTTCTTTCTATTCTTGGAATGTTCGTCAGGTGATATTGAGATAGAGAAGATAGAAGTGGTCGAAAAATAGTACAACGGGTTCGCATCACAACTAGACATCTAGTTCCATTCCGCTTTTTATTTCATTTCAGATTATTTATGTATGCCTCCTTATTAAGGCTTATCATGTTATCGTATCTTGTATTCAGATATTTTGTCAACTGTGAATCATGAATTTAATAAATCAGAGATGGATTTCATTCTTTTATTTATTCTTGTTACTTTATGTTGCTTATAAACGCTTAGTGTATTTATTTCGAGAAACGACCTTCTCATAATAAATACGTTGCGAGCTTGCCACGTCACCGTTTCCATCTACCGGGAAGTAGGGAGTGACAAGCTTGACACTTGATACCATAACAACTAGTATCAGAGCGTGATTAGGGAATCAAAGGATCTTTCGATTCTACGATCTTGGTTAATGGTGGGTAACGGCGCTTGTGTCCTCTTTCCCATCTTCTTAAATTGTAGTTTTTTGAAGGTGTTGGTTTAGATCCGAAAGAGAAGTTGAGTTTGCTGTGACGGTAGACGAAAAATGGCGGAGAATATAATAAAACTTGAGAAATTTAATGGTCACAATTATGGTTGGTGGCGTTTGCAGATGGAGGATTATCTATACCAGGAGGATTTGTATTTTCCGTTGTTAGGTGAAAAGCCCGAGAATACGTCCGTTGAGGCACATAATCTACTGAATAGAAAAGCCTTGACAACGATTAAGCTATCATTGATTTCGTAGGCGGCCTTTAATATCTCAAGGGAGAAAACAGCCATGGGGCTAATGACGACATTAGAAAAGTTGTATGAGAAGATTTTGACATCAAACAAGATATTCCTGATGAAGAAGCTTTTCAATATGAAGATAGCAGGGAATGGTTCAGTGACAAAGCACCTGAATGAATTCAACAGCATGACAAGCTAACTCAAATCGGTTTGTGTTTGAAGATGATATTCGAGCCCTGTTATTTCTCTGTACGTTGATGGAGAGTTGGGAAAACCTCGTGATGGTGTTAAGCAACTCGATCTCAGGAACTCTCGCGTTTAATGATGAGGTGAGTTGCATATTAAACGACGAGATGCGGATAAAGTCCGTGAGTGGGAGTTCGGAAACTTCTGCACTTTTAGTTGAGAATCACGGCAGAACGATGGAGAGGGGAAAAGGGAAGAAGGACAAAATTTAAGAGCCGAGAAAAATCGATAGGGAAGATCCATGACGACTGTTGGAATTGAAGAAAGAAGGGTCACAGAAAAGCGAGTGTAGACTCTTGAAAAAAAACTAGGATATGAAGTCAGATGAAAAGGAAGTTAATGTGGTGTCTACACATGAATAAAGGGAACATGGGTGTCCATCGGCGAACGAGAGTACAAATGCAGATACCTTGTTCCTAGATTTGGGGGTATCCTTTCATTGCACTTCAGATTGGCATCACTTTAGCGAGCATGTTTAAGGGGATCTTGGACATGTGATGGTAGGAAACCGTCAGCCATGCAAGATCGTTGGAAAATGGACGATCATACTACAACTTTCAGGAGGAGGTCGGATCAAGCTAAAGAGCTAGACAATGAAGATTATATGAAAATATTTGGGAATTCTCAGTGGAGGGTTTCCAAAGAATCATTGGTGGTCGCAAGAGTCAAGTCGAGCGGTTTATTATTCCCATTCAGTGGGAGCAGTGGAGGTTTGGTTGTATTGGCGACATACTCGGATACAGATTCGGAAACTTTGTTGTGGCACAAAAGATTGGGGCACCTCAGTGAGAAGAACAAGAAGATTCTTCAGGTTATGTATCTTCTTTCTGGGCTGAAAATGTGGAGTTGGGACTTTATGAGAGCTACGTTTATGGGAAGTAAAGCGCACTCAGATTTCAGAGTGAAGGCATAGCAAAGATGACCAAGAAACTAGAGATGGAGGATACGGATGTATGGGGACCGGCTTCGGTGGAGTATTATGGAGGAAATCGGTACTTCGTAACTTTCATAGATGATGCAAACAGGAAAACCGGGGTTTATGCAATGAATAAGAAGTCCGATGTGTTTGACTTCTTTAAATACTGGATTGCACAGTTGGAGAGCTATCACGACTCGGAAAAAGTATGTGACTGGCGCTTAAATCACGTGAAGTCTATAGGACTCCACGGTAACCTAACTAAGCCAAAACCAGGAAACTAAACCATTTTTAAAAGAAACAACAGAGGTAAAATTTTGAAAAGGTTTTACTAATATGTAATCAAGTTTGGTTTTAAAACACTACTATCGTTTAAAAATCGGGCAGTACCTTCTTTGTAAATTTTGATAAAACGGGAACAATAGACATAATAATAAAGTATCCCTAACACGGGAGCAAAATCAACGCCCAACGGCAGATCAACAACCCCACACACACACACGACTCCTCAGGCAAATGATCAAAATGCGGAAAGTAAATAGAACAAATATACATTAAGTCGACTTCAAACGAGTCCGACTATCACACAGCACTAAGGTCATGACAAATAACTAGACTTGGTCTTTGATGGGGTATTTCTAAATACAAATAGGTACAAGACAAATACCGATACAAAATATAACCCATCACTAAAAGTATGTGCAATTATGCCTACAAGACAAAAGATGTGCCTAAACTGACCGCTACTGATCCAAGCGGTCACCTGCACAGAACTACAGCACAATGGGAGTGAGTTGCCAACTCGTGAATAGTATTATATAACGAACTAAAAATCGCATGGATAAGCGGTGAAACATTTAAACAAGATAGATGTGTACATTAAAGAGGGTAAAATAGCATGCGTCAAAACTAGAGTTCGAGCAATGAAATATATGATGATAAGCCATCATATACAACTCGTGTGACACTATCCCATATATGAATCTGTATGTGGTTATCATATCAATACCAACTAAACAACATCAAGCCCGGTACAGGCATAACATAACCACAATTATCTGAAAGCATGTGAGTCACGAAAATAAACGTAATACGATTCAATGAAACAATGATCCATCATCAATAAACGGTAATTCACTGTGTACCAATATACCGGTGTCAAATCACGATCACCTTAACCGTAGTGTAATATCTATAGCACACGACCAAACAGAACTAGAATCAAAATTATAATACATATAGCACACATCCATATGCAATTTTATAAAAGTAGCCGAAAAATATATATATGTTAAATCTTTTCAAAATAGTCGTATGATGCCTATATCACGGCACTAGTAGCAGACATAGATGTGTAAAGAAAATATGTGTTTTATTTAAGTATGCGTCCCGCTCTTGTTTATTTGAAAATAATTTTTAAGGGGTTTTCTTTTGAAATTTTCTATGTCGATCATAAACACGTGGAAAATATGAGACTATAACTCTTTATAAAACACTTTTCAATATATATCGATATATGAAATTACTATTCAGATATTGTCTCATGGACCAGTCCTGTTCGGCTGTTATATATACAACATACTATATCTCATCAGTGCAGGGTATTTATATCAATCCCTCACATATATATAATATATCCATGTCAGTGCAGGGCATCTATATCGATCTCTCACATAAATCCGTAGAGACATCCTGTGTCAACTATTCTCAATTCGTCATGGATTGATCACAAATATATCCGTAGAGATATCCTGTGTCAACAACCCTCAATCCTTCATGGATTGATCACATATATATCACCGGACGATATCCCGTGTCTCCCTACCTCAATCTCTCATGGATTGATCACAGTCAATATGTATCATAGATCCCCGATTATATCCACCGTGTCCAAATCATAATCCTCTTTTGAAAATATGAAAAAAATCGTTGTTGTGAAATTAAGGGTTACAATCCAAATATCATAATCTCCCAATCTAAATAAGATAAGACTCCACGAGTCAAACCCAATAAAGCCGTATTCGGCTAATCATCCTCATCATGTCATCCAGTACGGAAATCTTGCCTCGTACGATGACCACTAGATATATCATTATATAGTAATAATGATCAGTATGGATATCTAATCTACGTACCCAACACACAGCCATAGTAGTGGGGACTTCAAGTCTACGCACACAACTCGCAACTCGTACGGACATCCAGTCTACGTACGCACATAGTGACTGATGCGGACATCTCGTCAACGCATCCGCACAACAATTGGTACGGACATCTCATATCACGTACACATACGACAATCAGTACGAACCTCCAATCACGTACTCGCCCGACAATAAGTACAAACATCTAGTCTCATACGCGCACCCAATATAACTCGTATAATAATATAATCCTACTATAACGTCAATTCTGCTATAATATGTAAGTAGGACAGTTCTACGTGATATGGTAGTACTAATGATGTATAGTGCAACATGCGAGTCTATGATTTTGCAATATGGCAATCATTAGTATTTGTACTTGTGTTCTACCAAGTGCATCTACAATGAGTCTACTAAACGATACTAACGGAGTATGCTACATATCGGACCAATCTAAACATGCATGGCATGTATCCTATGCAAATTCAATAATAATATAAACAGTATGTTTCACAAGGGTGCTATACTCTATCCACTCGATTTCCCCACACGTAGATATAATCTACTTATAGTGTGCGATCACGCTAGTCATATTCGACAATCGCTTTGCCCATCTTTGCCGCCTCGGAGGTCTCCGTAATATAACATAGCATTTATATAACATCACAACGTACATAAGAAACCATATCGGCACTGATATATCAAATAAAGTTCCATAAGTTAGAACCTATGACTAACAAGAGCTAGGCGAGTGCTAATAATAAGGAATTACCTTTTCGGCATCGCTATTCAACCAAATCCACCAAAACCAGAATTATAAATAAGAACGTGCAAGTTTAAAAACCTTAAAATATCACCAAAACCACACTAAAACACTCCCAGATTTTGACTCAGGGAATCTGGGGAAAAAAGTATAAAAGAGCCTTTTTTTATCAAAATATCATGCTGAGAACCAAAACCCAAACCCTAATCCTAAAACATGGCCATCAAAATATTCATTATTGCTGCAATTTGTTGTTTCGTCATGGAGTCAGAGGTTCGTGCTTCTGTGGGTGTCTTCTGATAATCCTACTAGGTCAATTATACACTATGAATATTTTTTAAAGACCCCGGTTCATCCCATAATTCATTTGAACACCAAAAACCTTTAAAAAAAACCTATTTTTCTAACATCTATCAAAGTAATCTGAAACTTTAACACTTGGAAAACTTGTAAAAGGTGATTCTTTACCTATATGGATGGAACACAAAGAAAGTTCAAGCTCTTGTGATATCTACTTAAGATTTCATGAAGTTGTATTGGTTTAGCTTGAAATTTTGAACCATTTGTGTGAAGAAATCATCAAACTCTTGTGATTTAGTGAAAGGTGGTCATGGTTTAAGATTAGGGTTGAAGAAGATGGATGAGTTTAGTTTGAAAGAGATGATCATAATGATTATGAGAGGAAGGAGAAGATATAGAGTTAGAGTAAGGAGGAGATGGAGGCATGATATGTATGACATAGTAAGTTGTGTATAAAGGTCTAATCTAAACCTAACATATACCAACCAATCTCTTTAACAATTAAAAACCTTTTACAATTAAATATCTCCTACAATAAAATACCCTCTACAAATAAATACCATTATCTTAATAAAATACTTTTATTATTATTTAAATTTTAAAATAACATTTAAAAAAAATTTGAAATGTTGCAAGAACCAAAAGGCGATGAAGGATAAATGCCTCAAGTTGAACAATGGCGAGGAATATTGCACACAAGAGTTCAAGGGGTTTTGCTCACAAAAGGGTATACGTTGGTTGAAAATGGTACTGGAAATACCGCAACAGAACGACATCGCTGAAAGGATGAACATGACAATCTAGAGCGGGTAACAAGCATGACCTTGGATGCCGCTGTGCCGAAATTCCTATGGGTAGCAGTTGTCGATATTGTTGTGTATCTGATCAACAGAAGTCCGGCAAGTGCGCTCAATGGAGGTATCCGGAAGAAATTTGGTCAGATAAACCAGTAAACTACTTGTACCTCAAAATCTTTGGTTGTATTGCTTATTCATTGATTAATAAGGCGGAAAAGAGTAAACTTGACTCTAAATCTAGAAAATGTGCTTTCATATGGCCTAAGAGTACATCAAAATTAAGAACTGGATGTACGTAAATTGGCAACAACGCATGAACTTTAAGTTCGTTGCAGGATTTGCTGCTTTTCATCGAATTTGCACGCGAACATCATAAGGAAATTTTAGGAAAGATCCTTTATCCGTGCGACAGGTGTAGGAATAAGTTGTACCAGAAGATAGAACTAGTAGAGTTTCACATCGTTAAGCGTGATTTTACCGGATTTTATACAACTTGATTATATCATGTGGAAGGAGAAGAAGAAGAAGATAATTTCTTTTCAGGGAAGGAAATGGAAAATATGGTAGAGACTGCTCTCGGTGATAGTAATATTACCGGAGAAGATATTCTTTCCGGTCAAGAACATCATGCGAATAAGTATGAGAAGTACATGAATGATGCTAGCAGATCAATTTATGAGAATGCAAAGTATTCCACACTATCATCGTCTGTCCATCTTTTTCGGATTAAGTGCCTAAATAGATGGAGTAATAAGTCATTCACGATAGTTCTCAAGTTCCCAAGTCGAGGAGTTGAAGGAGATGATGGTACGCATGTTACTTCTGTTCATGTATACTTATATCTTTATAATTCTAATCTACATAGCATGGAGTCAAATACGGATACGAGTAAGATTCGTGGATTCACAAGAATCCGATATTGATACGAATCCGACATGAATCCTATAGATTAATAACACATCATTTCAATTCGCAAGACATAATTTCTAGATTTAGAATTTCACAATAAGACATGTAGACCGAATCCAGTACACCGTTCCTTATTCTTTTATTACACAAACTTAAAAATTTTACAGATTCGGCAAACCACTCTTTCGGCTGCGGTTGTGCAAGACACTCGTTCGGCTGCGGCTCGGCAGGCCACTCATCCAGTTTCTTCTGCATGCCACTCCTTCAGCTCCGGCTCTGCATGCCACTCCTACTTCTGCAGCTTCAGTACTTGAACTTTTTGTCGTCCGAAGGTTGCACCAAGGAGCAGATGCGCCGGATTTCCTAGATACTTCGAGGTGGAGGATCTGGATCGAGCCAGTAGTGATTTATTTATATATTTTTATTTTTGTAGGATGACTGTAATTTATTTGATACATATTGTATATTTTGGATATCGGTTGTTGTAAATGTTTATTATGATCCTGATTTTAGATTGATTTTGTATTATATTTGTTTATTTCGTTATATATTATGCGTGGGATGTTATTGATTAATATTTATGTATTCAGGTATATGATATAGTCTGTAATATATATATTATTGTGTATAGGACGGGATAAAAATGTGGAAGGTATATTAAAAAAATTATATTTTTTGTCTCTACGGGTCAACCCGTAAGGGCATAATGTCAAAAAAACCTGATATTATGCTCCTACAGTGGAATCTATACATGCCCCTGCGGTGACAACAGCAGGGTCAAAAAATATAAATATTTTTTTCAAAAATTAAAAAAGAATGTACTTTGGCCCTTACGATTTAATTTGTAAGGGCGTATACTTATCCCTACGGTGAGAATTATAGGGACAAGATATTACTATTTTTTTAATAAATTTAAAAAAATAACTGCCCCTGCGTTGGAAACCGTAGGGGCAGTTGTCCATGCGGGTTTTTTCGCAGAGGCAAAGCAACATCCGTAGAGATAAATACTTGTCCCTATGCCGTTTCGATCTACGGTTGATATTTTTGCCCCTACGGTGGGCACCGTAGGGACATTGCTTTGCTCTATGGTCCTAACCATGGAGGCAGCCTCCTGAAATGTAGTAGTGTAAGCTAATTATAGTTCAAAATAAAAGATTGACCTAATGAGATCAACTTTTCTTACCATCTCATATATTACCAGCATCGTGCCTGGCATCTTGTAAGACGAGTCTTTGCTTGGTGAGGCTTTTCATCAATCAGACCCTCCTCCTGTTAGCATTTTGGTGAGATACTGGTAAAGGACAGCTCAACTAGAAATTAACCCAATCGACCAATCTCCATCATATATCGCAATTACAAGAGTTTCCAACACTAAAAATTAACCTAATGGTCCAAAATATAAGTTCCAAAACCTGCGGATTTAAAGAAATATTTCTTACTAAGATGCAAAATTTGCATTAAGGGTTTGAGATTAGTTAAGTTTGGTGTTTACCCCAATAAGCTCTCCTTTAAATACTACAATATAATCAAGTTATTACCCGTATATTACTTAGGTATAGCAAAATGTCTGGATCTTCTCAATTTGCAATTGCAATTGTTCTAGTCATGGCGTTTTCAAGCCGAAGTCTCGCAACCTCACATCGCTATGGGGCTGGAGCGTGTCGTCCAAGTGGATATTTGAAAGGCAAGAATGGTTACTGCCACATAGAGGAATGCTGTCAACCTGGTAAGATGTATCCCCAATACCAGTGCTCTCCTCCTGTTACAAGCAACACGAGCGCGACCATGACCGTCATTAGCTTCGCTCGAGATGGAGATGATACAGGCACATGCAACAATAAATATCACAATAACAACGAGTTGATTGTCGCGTTGTCTACTGGTTGGTACAATAGAGGAAGCCGCTGTCTGAGTCACATCAGAATTAATGCCAATGGAAACTCTCTGTTAGCTCTAGTGGTCGCTGAGTGTGATTCAGTCAACGGTTGCGATGATGATACTGATTACCAGCTTCCTTGCTTAAACAATATCGTAGAAGCTTCTCCGGCTGTGCGGAAGGCATTGAAGATTCCACCGTCGGATATTGGAAATTATGACATCACTTGGTCAGATGCATAAGCAACCCATTAGTTTTAGGCTCATATATTAAGATAAAGGTTGTGAAGGAAAAATGTTGGCATTTGTGCTTCTTCTATATTGTAATATGCCAAATTGAAGGGATAAATAAATTCAATTTCTACTAACATTCAAATTTATGGCGCAGGCAAAACAAGCAATCCGATTCTATCTCTCCCCTGCACAAAAGAAAACAACTTTGTTTTCTTTTGATTCACTTAAAACCACTTGATTTAAATTATGGTACTTTTTAATAAAAAGTCTAAAAACAAAAACAAAAAATCAAACCAAGATTCATAATTATAACCAACCCTACAAAATTCTAGTTTTTGTTAATGAGAATGAAATAATAAAAAATTACACTAAATTGCGCGGATAAGAATCCTATGAATTAAATGCAAACAATTTAAAAAATTATAACCGAGTTTTGGACCCTACATATTAGATCCAGCCTTATAGCTAAAAAGTTATAAAAAGGGCATTCTACTCAACCCAAAAAATATCGCAATTCGCTAATTACCAAAAAGTCCCTCCATACTTCGTGTTTACCAAAAAGACATCCCATACACTTAAATTGCATGAAAATGCCCCCCTACTAGTTTTTCATCAAAATTTAGCGTCCCATCATGAAGATAGAGTTGGATTTTGTATTTGATCTATTCTTTACCTTCTAAATATTTAGATAGATTTTTCTCTTATAAAAAGGACTCGCATTCTCGCTTAGTTGAAAATTGGGATTTAGTGCAACTAAAAAATCACTCTCCTTTCAAATGAGATTATCCACGGACTCAAAACCTACAATTGAAGGGACAACTACACTCAACAAGCTTGTTACTGGAGAAAGCAGAGAAAGATGAGCCGATTTCCATAATTTGAGAGATATTTGATCGAAACCCTAATCCTAAAGCCAATTTAGCGGAAAATTTAGGACTTTTTCGAAAAGAGGAGGGATTGTGAAGGTTTTAAAACCCTAATCCAATACTTACTGTCAACCTTCTATCGGAGTAATGGAAGCTTCCAAAAAAATATCTTTTTGGTCTGTTAAGGGGCTTTTTAGTGAAATATAAATGAATTGGGGTCTTGTAAGTAAATAAAAACTATGAAGGGGCTTTTGAGTAATTAGCAAAATGTGAGGGGGCCTTTTAGTAAAAAGTCCTATAAAAATCCATAAAAACTTATAATGTTAAGTTACCTATTTCTATTTAGTTGTAAAATGTTTTACCATAATTAAAATAGAGACACAGGGTGGCGTGCGTCGTATCACGTCAAGATGTTACCTTCCGTAGATCTGTTGCGAGCGATATTCAGTCGAAAATATTGCAATCTTGAACATATCAATTTCCTCACTATTCTAATTAGTTAAGGATATTTGATATATTTATAACACATATTACCAGTTCATCTGCAAATTATCAAATACCACGTGTTATATATATAATCAACGTCTTTTTAAGGAAATTGTATGTTTATCATGTCACGCATAATATTCTACATCTCCTATATTCTTCATTGAGATTATGTGCAGAAAACTACCTCAGGACAGATATCGGAATCGCAATTTCGCCGACAAAATACAGTAAATCAAAGAATTAAAATCTGGCAGAGATTCAGAAGAGATAAAAATATTCCAGATATCAAATAAAGTCCCAAAGACCAACACCAAGTTACACAAGAGAAATGAAACAGTGATATCTTCAAAAGGCCGCGGAACCGTGACCGAGTCAGCCCGATCCGCCGTGGATCCACGGCCGAGTTGTGGGCTCCGGTGACGACACTTCTCCATGGGCTCCCATACTACTCTTTAGCTTGTTGAAGACGCTTCGAACCACCTAGTTTACTCCAGAAGCTTCCCTACAACAGCCGAGATTCTTATGCAAGCTTGATAACTACCTTACTCTAGAAACTTCCTTACAACTACTTAGCTTCTTTGGAAAGATTAACCTAGATTCTAGTGGAAGATTGGTGAAGAGCTATATAAAGGGGCCTAGGGCTACATTGAAAAGGTTGTTGTTCATCAAGTGACAAAGCACACAAACCAAAACAAAATCCAATTCAATTCAAAAATCCAAATTAAGATTCGTTGAGAACTACATCAAGCGAAGACATCGAAGATCTTTTATGCAAAGCCGGTCATCATCAAAAGCGCGAGATCCTCGACAGGTCCAAGTCTCATGAAGATCGAGCCAAGTAAAAATCGACAACAAATTCTCTTTTCAAAGGAATGATCGAGAGCTTAGTCTTGTAATCTTGGATTGAGAAGTGTAAATTTGAAGAAAATTTAATAAAGGTGATCAATTGTTAACTCTTGTTTTCTTTAAATTCTTGTATTATGAAATTTCTACTTCTTGATTCTTTTATTTTCATGATGCGTGAGTGAAATCTCCGCTTGTTAAGGATTTGAAGGAAATCGGAAAATCCTAAGCTAGTCTTAAGTCTTATGAGAATTATAAACTTCAGGAAAAAGAATCATCAACGACCAAATTTGGAGTGAGATCACCGTTCTTGATAATTTCGTTGCAATTTGGGATTAAATGAGTGATGATTCTCTTTGCTAAAAGCTAGATTTGAATGATGATCAATGAAAAGACAAAAGATAGTGAAGGAGAAACCCTAGTTTCTTCAATAGATCTCTAATTTTCATTCATCACCATCGTTCTAGCTATAATTCATCAATAGATAAGATTAGTCATTTTTTGTATTCATCATTACTATGATTTCCTATCGAATCCTACAAGCTATTCTACATTTTCTTGATAACTAAAATTGAATTTGGATATTTTCTTGATTTCTAAATCCTAAATTCTTTCTTGATTTTTCTTGAAGATACTTCATCCAATAATTCTTGATTCATTTTCTTGAATTTTCTTCACTATTTTCTTTTGACTCAACTAAAGCAAGAACGAATAAATACACGAATCTCAGTGGACGATCCGTATTCATTAACGAACTACATCGACACCGTTATTGATTACGGCTATAAATTCTTTTATTGTGATAACATTTTACAACACATCGAGAAACGATCAATCAAATGGCGCCGTTGCCGGGGATCCGTGTGTAATTTGTTCATTATTGCAATTTGAGTTGAAATATTATTATTCCATCAAAAAAATTTGAATCAAAATCGCATTGTGTGCTTAACGATTAGTTGTGAATTTTGCAAAGGAATCTGGAATCACTACAGCAGGGAGAAAATTTTTCAGATCATTTCATCTAGGACAGAGGAGCGAAGGGAGCATCAGTACAAAGTTTCGTTCAACGAAATGTTCATATGACCGCGGAACCGCGGCTGTCTTGAAGAGTTAGGGTTTGTGCTTTCTGTGGTATATTCTCTACTTTCTTATCTATTCTCTGATCTGTCCAATAACAACTTTTCTGCAGGATTCTTTGCAAAATTTGCGCCGCTCAAAAATAAAATTTGTTGCGTGTTTTGATATTGGGTATTTTGCATATTTTAATACGGAAATTAAGGGGGCAAAGCCCAAATTCAGATTAGGTGGGGATTTCATTACCCTTCCTAAGGCCTAAAAAATCACAAAACTAACATCCGCATCACCCTTTATTAACTAAAAAATATCTAGACAAGACTCTAAGGACCGTCGCGCTTAATTAGGACAGAAGAAGGTCATGGATAATCTATTGCTTATCCGCATTTCTTTTGTGGTGTCTAAGACAAGTGTGTCTAAGGCAAGTAGTTACTTAATTAGGCCCGCTACTTACATAGCGGATACCTCCCACTTATCTGGCACTTACCTGGCCACAGGAAGGATAAAGAGATTGTAGAGAATTTATCCTGCGATTTGTCTTCTGGAAGTCTAGGAGCGGTCTAGTGACTTGATCTAGGTGACCGTAGATTTATGGTTGATTGTGCATTTTTGTGTGATTTTTTCAAAATCCGTCTTTTTCAAAACAAATCAAACACAAATCATTTTCTTTAATTATCACCAACGCTGCCACTTGTGCTAAACCGTTTAGTGCATGCTCGTCTGGACAGGGGATTCTAGTGCACATCTTGTCCGCGTTCCTCCTATCGACTCTGAAGTCGCTAATTCTACATCTTCCTTTTCCTCACCACACACCACATCCACCGAGATGGACGGATCTCCATAAAATTTTAATACCACTTTGCCACCACCCGCAGGTGCACAGAATCTACCGTGTATGTCTCTCTAAGAGAGATGTTATCCGATACGTGGTTCTCTTTCTATTTGTCTTTCCATTCCGCCAGCCAATGGGGACAACTTCGAAATCAAACCTCACTACATCAATCTTTTACCAAAATTTCACGGTCTCGAGTCTGAAGACGTATACGTTTTCATCACCAAATTTGAAAAAGTATGTGCTATGATGGGCACTTCACAACTTTCTTTGGATGCTATGCGTTTACGGCTTCTCCCGTTCACTTTGAGCGATTTAGCCGAAAAATGGCTTTATACACAGTTGCACACTCTATTTCAAACTGGGATGAATTCGTCATAACATTCCTTAAGAAATTTTATCCCAATTATAAGACCGCCCGTGTTAGGAGCGAAATCAATCAATTTACCCAGCTTCCCAATGAACAATTTTAGAAATGTTTTGAACGATTCAAGGATCTGCTAGTCCAATGTTCTCATCATGGAATCCATCGATGGGATCTGTGACGAATCATATATGAGGGTATTAATCCAACAACAAAACAGATGCTTGAATCCATGTGTCAAGGCAATTTCATGTCTAAAGACGATGATGAAACTTGGAAATTTTTAGAAGATTTTGCTGGAAAAACTTTGCAATGGGAGAGTGTTAGTCAACCATCATTTAGGGATGGTATCCATCAACTTGATGTTTTCATAGCAGTCAAAGCTGAAATGGCAGCAATGCAAAAGAAACTTGAAGCTATGAAATACAAATTTTTATTAGCCTTCCTAAACCCGGTCACACTCCCTAAAACTATGTGTGGAAGCAGTTCCGATCCATCGCATTTGACGGAAGAATGTCCTTTGAATTCTCCGTTTCAAGGTTAAGAACACACTAATACTGCTTTTCAGCAACGACCTAGAAACGATCCTTATTCTTCCACTTATAATCAGGGTTGGAGGAATTATCCTAATTTTGCTTGGAACCAACACCAAACTCAAAATACGGTTCTAAACCAAAATAACTTTTAAAGGGTTCCTCCACAACAACAGTAACCACTACAACTGAGTCAGTACCCTTTTCAACCACAAAATTTTCAAAATCCGGCCAACACTTCTGCACCGTACAATAATTTTTTGCAATTGGCCTGTACTTATAATTCCTCTTCACTCGAATGAACCTTGGATTTATTCATGAAACATTCCATCCAAGTATTAGCTGATATAAGGTTTTCTATCGATGATATAAAGAAGAACTCCGCCTCTCACGGTGAGAGTATTAAATCGATAGAAGCACAAATTGCACGATTAAATGCCGAAATGAGTGTTAGAGAAAAAGTGAAACTTCCATCTCAACCCCTACCGAATCCTGGGCATTTACAACACTACAATGTGAGTGCCATTACAACGTTGAGATCTGGAAGAGTGCTGAATAATCAAGTCGGTGAACAGATTGATAATGATGAAAATATCAATGACACCCCGACTTCCACTTCCACTTCCATTTCTGACCCTAGTTCATCTTCTTCCGAGCCTATTCTCCGTTTTCCCCAAAGCTCGAACCCTCAGCCCACTTCTTCTAGTCAACCAAAGATGATCCTCACTCCAATTCTGGGATCTGTTCCACTCACACAACCTTCTCCAATATTGGACCCAACTCTTATTGCTAAAGATCCTTATCCAAATCGGTTATGAGGAAAGGAAGCAAGTCTACAAATGGAGAAGATTATGGAAATGTTTAAACAGGTTAACATAAATATCCCTCTTCTAGATGCTATACAACAAGTTCCAGCTTATGCGAAAATTCTTAAGGACTTGTGCACTAGGAAGAGGAAGACTCAAGTGCCCAAAAAGGGATTCATGACGAATAATGTTAGCACGGCTTTTATCCCATAATTACCAAAGAAACGTAAGGACCCTGGCTGTCCTACAATCTCTATTTCTATTAGGGGTAAAAATATCAATCATGCTTTACTCGACCTTGGCGCAAGTGTTAACCTGCTTCCATATTCTGTATACGAGCAGTTAAGGATTGGAGAGTTGAAACCAGCTCATTGTACTCTCCAAATGGTAGACCGATCCATCACCAAACCTAGGGGTGAGCTTGAGGATATGTTGATAAAAGTCGGGGAATTCATATTCCCTGTGGATATTATTGTTTTGGATACACAACCTGTAGCAAACACATGTAAAATTCCAGTGATTCTTGGTCGACCCTTCCTAGCCACTTCCAATGCTGTCATTAATTGTCGAAACGGTTCCATGAACCTATCCTTTGGGAATATGACAATTGAGCTTAATATCTACAAGATTGGAAGTCTGCCTTCTGAACCCTCTGCTCACATTCTTGATATCTGTTCTGTCCACGAGATAGCTCTCGAAAGATGCAAGGTTGATGAACTTTGCTTTGATGATCTCGACGACATTAGCATATCATTGTTTGTATTTGCACATCATAGTGAGGACACTTTTGATGAGTCCACCCCTGAGTTTGAACCTTCTGACTCATCACAAAAGTCAGACACACTTTCCGAGTCTGTATCCTTTGCAGGCTATGAACTTCTTCGAGAATCCGAATGTCATTCACTTACCCTACCTTCTATTGTCTCTCCGCCGACATTAAATCTCAAATTGTTACCTTCTCACCTTAAATATGTATATTTAGGTGAGAATGAGTCTTTGCCTATGATCATATCCGCTTCTCTAGCCTTAGAGCAAGAGAACGCTCTTTTGGTGGTCTTGAGATCTAATAGGCAAGCATTTGGTTGGACAATGGCAGATATTAAAGGATTAGTCTCTTGATTGTTGAACATTATATACATTTGATGGATGAATCCAAGCCAACCCGAGAACCACAAAGATGGTTAAATCCCGTCATGAAGGAGGCGGTAAAGAAAGAAATCGTCAAATGTCTTGACAGTGCTATCATTTACCCAATCTCTGATAGCCAATGGGTAAGTCATATTCATGTGGTTCCTAAGAAATCTGGCATCATGGTCATATCTAATGAGGCTAATGAGTTGATCCAGACACGCACTCAAACTGGGTGGCGTGTATGTATTGATTACATAAAACTCAATACCGCAACGAGGAAAGACCACTTCCCTCTGCCTTTCATTGACCAGATATTGGAATGATTAGCTGGATATGAATATTATTGTTTCATGGACGGATACTCTGGCTATAATCAGGTCCCTATTGCCGAAAAGAATCAAGATAAAACCACATTTACTTGTCCTTTTGGTACCTTTGCTTATAGACGCATGCCCTTTGGGTTATGCAATGCCCCCGCTACATTTCAGCGGTGTATGATGGGGATATTCTCGGACATGGTCGAGAGTTTTCTGGAGATTTTCATGGATGATTTCTCGATATTCGGGGACTCTTTTGATGATTGCCTATCTTATCTTGACGCAGTTCTTACTCGTTGTAAAGATAAGAACTTAACTTTGAATTGGGAAAAATGTCATTTCATGGTCCAAGAAGGGATTGTGCTTGGACATGTCATTTCACGGAAAGGTATTGAGGTCGACAGAGCTAAAATATATGTCATTCATAACCTCCCTCATCCCAAATGCGTAAAAAATATACGATCTTTCCTTGGTCATGCAGGATTTTATAGGAGATTCATTAAGGATTTTAGCAAAATTGCTAAACCTTTAACTCTTCTCTTGGCCAAAGATACAACATTTCACTTTGACTCAGACTGTGTGGCTACTTTTGAATCACTTAAAAATTCTCTCACTACAGCCCCCGTTCTATCATTTCCTGATTGGAACCACCCGTTTGAGTTTATGTGTGATGCATCAGATTTTGCTGTTGGTGCAGTTTTAGGACAACACATTGATAAGATGCCATATGTGATTTATTATGCAAGTAAGACCCTGAATGATGCCCAAATTAATTATACAACCATCGAGAAAGAACTCTTGACAGTTGTATTTGCATTAGAAAAATTCAGGCCTTACTTGATTGGCTCACCGATTGTGGTTTACACTGATCACTCCGTCTTAAAACATCTTTTATTGAAGAAGGATACTAAAGGTAGGTTAATACGTTGGATCCTATTATTAGAAGAATTTGATCTTGTCATTCGAGATAAGAAAGGATGTGAAAACGTAGTAGCCGACCATCTTTCACGCATCTCTTCTTCACCTGTGACCTTGCCAATTAACAACTCTTTCCCGGACGAACAGCTCTTGACTGTATCCGGCGTACCTTGGTTCATGGATATTGTGAATTATCTTGCAACGGGATTTATTTCAAGCGAATGGTCTAAACAGGACAATTATCGATTTTTATCCCAAGTAAAGCATTTTTACTGGGATGAACCTTATTTGTTTAAATATTGTCCTAACCAAATCATTCGCAAATGTGTCCCAAATGATGAATTCAAGAGTGTTTTGTCTTTCTGTTATGATTAGGCATGTGGAGATCACTTTGGTCCACGAAAGACGGCGGAGAAGGTTTTGCAATGCGGTTTTTACTGGCCTACTTTATTCAAAGATGTATTTGATCATTGCAAAACCTGTCCATAGTGTTAACACACGGGTCGGATTCTAAAAGAAATGAGATGCCACTTCAACCTATCTTGGTTGTTGAAATTTTCGACGTTTAGGGTATTGATTTTATGGGACCTTTTCCCAACTCTTTTGGGAATTTGTATATCTTGTTAGCGGTTGATTACGTCTCGAAATGGGTGGAAGCTATTCCATGTCGCACTAATTACAACCTTGAAGAAAATATCTTTACGCAATTTGGACACCATCGCGCTATCTTAGCGACAACGGGACGCATTTCTGTAATCTGTCATTCGAGACTTTAATGCGGAAATATGCAATCAACCACAAACTTTCCACACCCTATCATCCCCAAATGAGCGGACAAGCTGAGATTTCCAATAGGAAAATCAAACAAATTCTGGAGAAAACGGTTTCTAAAAACCGGAAAAATTGTTGCAAGATGAGAAAATTGCTAATTACGCCTAATAAATGAGCACATTTAGTAATCGGTCGGTTAGTACCTCAAGAAGTATTAACGGTCGCATGAAAAATATGTGAGCAATTCCATCTAAAATATTTACCAACTAAAAAATACTAAGGTAGATGAAAAAGAACATGATAGATTGAATTGAATTATCCGAGTGCAGGGATGTCTTTTACACACACGTAGGGGTATATGATCAGTGTTTGGAAGAAAAGTAGGGATAAAAAATAAAGGCGATGTTTTATTGAAGAATGGTGTGATTTCTAAAAACTTTTCATAATTATTAAGATAGGGCTCATGACAACCAAAAAGCTAGTGTAGTTGGAAACTCTGATTTTCAAGTTCTTTCTTTTATAATTCTTATTTTTATATGTAACTTTCACAGTCTTTTTTTTATTATAGGATTTTATGGGTGCAATCCACTGAAAACCCTCAGGAGACAATATTCCTCCTACTAGGAACACATAGAGATTTAAAGGCTTGTTGCACGTGCTCGGTGCAATCGTGTTTGCCTATGAAAGTGCTAGTTAGGTTTTCGCTTTCTATTTTCTCCTTCTCTTGAATAAAAGAAGTTTGCTTGAGACGATCAAAATAAAATTTGGGGGAATTTATTCAGTCGAAAATATTGCAATCTTGAACATATCAATTTCCTCACTATTCTAATCAGTTAAGGATAGTTGATATATTTATAACACATATTACCAGTTCATCTGCAAATTATCAAATACCACGTGTTATATATATATAATCAACGTCTTTTTAAGGAAATTGTATGTTTATCATGTCACGCATAATATTCTACATCTCTTACATTCTTCATTGAGATTATGTGCAGAAAACTATCTCAGGGCAGATATCGGAATCGCAATTTCACCGACAAAATACAGCAAGTCAAAGAGTTAAAATCTGACAGAGATTCAGAAGAGATAAAAATATTCCGGATATCAAATAAAGTCCCAAAGACCAACACCAAGATACACAGGAGAAATGAAACGGTGATATCTCCCAACGGCTGCGGAACCGCGGCCGAGTCTGTAGGGTTGCTGGGCACTCGCACAAGGGTCTACGAGGTATCAACCATGCCCGATTTAAAATTTAGTCGTGCCGAACAACCCTAAACAAGATCTTTATACTAGAGTTTAGGTGAAACAATCATGTTAAACACTTTAACACTAAGTGAGAGGGATTACAACCTTTGTAGATCCGGTCCTTCACTTCTTAAGCTCCGTGTTGAGGTCTCTTCGCTGCGATCATCGTGTATCCGGGCTCTCGATAGGCTCCACGAAGAGAAAGATGCAAGTTTGCTTCCGATCTTTGATAATGAAGATGATCTACCTTGAAGTTTCGTTAACAAGAGCTCTCACTCACTAAATGAAGTGAACACCATCATCTAAATAGCAAGGATAGATGAGGATGATGAAGTAGGATTTTTGCTCTCATTTATAATCTTTTTCTCACACATAATCATCACTTATAAAAAGCTAGAAAGTTTTTTCCATGAAAGAACTCAAGGAAGAAGAAGAATGAATAATCATTTGTGATGAATAATGAAAAGATGATAATGATGAATAATGCAACCATGGTTAACAATGACTCATGTAGAGATTTAACTAGGGCTAGGGTTTGGGTTGGGTTAAGAATGAGTCACATAAAAATATCAAGCATAATATCTCTTTCATGACAAAAGAAAAACCTTCTAGAAGGTTCTTGAATGAACTAACCCAATTCAAATCCTAATCTTATTTAATCTACACTAAACATGTTGCATTAGTAATCATATCATGTTACAATATTATATATCACATATATAATATTTATTGTAACAAAAAAAACGATACAATTAACATATATCGCATATATATCAATGTATTACCCGAGTGAGAAAAAGAAACTTTTAGTAAGCTAATATTAGTTAATGTAATTTAATATATCATATATATTATTATTCATTAAATTATCGAATCAACACTGTTGGAGATAGTGCCCTCAGAGTCAATTATTGGATCATAGGCACATGATTGCAATGATTGAGGGATGACCTATGCCGGTAGAACAGTCTTACTCAAGATGATAGTATGCTATCTGGTTTATCTTTATCATCGTGTACTACTTTAGGTGAACTTACAGGTCACTACTGCGCGTTGATAGAGCCCTTAGGATTCTTGCTTGACGGCCAGCAGTATGATGGCGATCATTTACGTGGGAGCTGGGGTCTATAAGCACATCCTTAAAAGGTCCCTACTCATGGGAGTTTTCGAGACAGGGCATCGATACTCCAGAGTAGACTAGTATATACAGTCGAGACCCTGACGAGGGGCGGTGGCCGGTCTCACAAGCCACTGGTGTCAGTTGGTTCACCTAAGATATATACAGGTGCTCATTGGGTTATGAGTTCACCGGACAGGACTCGCCGGGAACATGCTAGTTGGTATTATACCTGACGTCTGATGGCAGTTCCCTGGTGACATGCGTACAGGTTAGTTCATCGACCTGAGATCGTCATTTGTCTCGTGTGAGTTCCCACTGTGCTTTGATTACTACCCTACCAAAGGAGTCGTGCAAACAGGTTTTAGTTGGGTACAGTCCCGAGCCACATGGAGGCAGTGAGCGGATCTACAGGGGTTCATCTCTCCCGGTATTGGGGGTGAGGTCGCGCTGTGTCTAGGAGTGCCATTACACGAAGTTCTTGGCCAAGACAGGAGATTTACTGGTAGGTATTCCAGTAGTATCTCAGGATGTTCTGGGCTACACTCCGACACGACTTGTACCGCTTTTGGGGGTCTGACTTTTACCAACCCTCTAGGCCCGCCATGCGATGCTCATAGACGAACGGACCGGACTGTACGGATATTGTCACTGACAGGCTCAGTAGGGTGTCAGGATGAGTTCGCTCATCGACGTCCCTTTTGGTCAATACCTGGTAGCCCGTTACGTATGGCTAATACCTCTGACGTGCTAGTGGTTAAATCCACAGCCAAAGTATTGACAAGTCTTTAGAGTCCCCCACAGACAGTTTCTCAAGTTTCGGACGAAACGCTGTAGAGGCCGTATGGAGATATGGCAGGGTTCAATCATATACGTGCGGTATTGCACAGATCATAATCGGACGGATAATACTAGCGGGCTTTGGTTTAAGCCGGATCCTAGTAATGTACAGTGTAAATTTTGTCTCGTTGTATTTGTATTCGGTCGGAATACAAATGCGTGTATGTATATACAGTCGCGGGGTTTTCCTGTAATTTATTAACAGATCGCTTTTTGAAGTTGCCAGTTTGTATTTCGTTTCGGCCATTTTCCTTTGTTTCTTTCCTTGGCTGAAAATTGATGGAGGAGGGCTTATTTGCAAATGTGCAAATTGGCATTATGGAGGGTGGTCTTTGTAAATTGTTGCTTCATGATGATTCTACCATCCTTTAACTTTTATTGGTTCATCATGACTTGCTTTATATGATGGGTTGAGTCATGAGTTTTTGATTGGACTTGGGAGTGATCTTGTTTGTCATCATCACCCTTTTCTCTCTCTTGCATGATTGCCCACTCCCTCTCTCATTCTCCATAGCAAGGGCCAGCCATAATTGTGGGGGAAGGTGGATTCATTTTGTAGGAAAAATATGGTTCTCATTTGGCTTGGCTTGCAATATTTTTTCCTTACCCTCTCTAAAAGTTCATACCTTCCCTAATGGCAACTTCATAACCCCATGAGACAAAGCACTCCACACTAGCCTACAGCATTTCTTGGACACGTCGGCTCGCCAACTTCGTGCCCGAGTTGCCTCGGTCCAGAGGTGGGAGCCCGTAAAAGAACCCGGCAATGTGGTGCCCTTCCGATGAGGAGATGAAGACCGGAGATTCCGCGGGGAGATCGGGATGACGACGAGAAGACCGAAGGACACGGATCGCTCGGTATATCTCTCTACCCCTTCTCCTGTTATCTAGGAGTAGGTTAATGGCCCGATCCGGGTTTTTAGTACGCGGTAGCGCCAGTTTTAAAAGTTAAAGAAAAGTATCGTTTCCGCATTTTGGCCTCGTTCAGACGGCCGGGGCGCTGCCGTGCACTTACAAACACTTGATCCGACAATCCGGCTATATCGCATATAACCGACTAATATCTCATTTACCGATTCATCGAATCAACACTTGATCCGATGACCCGGCTGATGTCAAATATCACGAGAATATAATACGGTATCTCATATCGCATTATCCTCGGTCCTGCACATATCACATATATGTTCCTACTCCATTTTGCCTGAGTCAAGAAACCTCTGTGTAGGACTCTAAAGAATCGTCAATACGCCGACAGTAGGTGATGATCATATCAAACACCCACAAGCTGCAAGCGGTCAGCTAAACGTAACAGCCACCCAGGTATTGAGCGATCAAAAGATCAACAAGCAAGCCTGTGCATTCTCCTGCGAATCCAATCAGTATTACTCCCGTACAGTCCAGTCTCGTCGTCTGATATGTCGCATATCTCGCCTAGGGGTGGTAAACGTCAGACCCCAGTAGCTTGATAAGTCGTGTCGATATGAGGTCTATAACAGTTCAAAAAACTACTGATAACACTTACCAGTAAATCTCAGCAACCCTGGCCAGGGATTTTCAGTTATAGCCAATCGAACACAGCACAACATTAACTCCCTATACCAGGAGAGACGAATCCCCTCCTATCGCTCATTGCCTCCATGTGATTCGGGACTGTACCCAAAAGCCACCTTTTTTGCACGCCCTCTTGGACGTGGTACGATGGAAATCAAAGCACAGTGGGAATCACACAAGACTCTATGACGATCTCGGATCAACAGACTACTCTGTACCAGGGTCACCGGAGAACCGCCATCTGACGTGAGGTATAATACCATCTGGGAGTTCTCAGCGAGTCCATCCAGTGTACCCAGTCTCTACTGAGCACCCGTACACCATCCTTGATGTCAAACACCGATGGATATGGGATCATCCATCGCTCATCATATGGGTCAAGATGCGTATACGCTAGTCTACTCTGGTGTATCGATGCCCTGTCTCGATACACTCTCGACTAGGAACAGTTATAGGATGTACTCGTCGACTACCGTGGCCCCACTAGTATGATCTCATCATAGTCCCAGTAGTCGAGTACATATCTTAAGGGCTTTATCAACATGTAACATAGAGACAATCAGAGTACATGTTAAGATAAAGAGAAACCAGATAGCATACTATCATGTCGAGCAAGAAAGTCCTCCCTATATATGTCCAAGCATCCACTATAATATACATCGTATGCACAGTAATGGCCTCTAGGGCATACATATAACTAACAATCTCCCACTTGCACTAGGGCCATCTGTTGTGGTATCACATACCCAACAATTAGCTGTGGTTGAAGTATCTCATACTCAACCATCCTATAAAAGTCTCTACTGGGAAAAAGGCCTTTGTGAGTGGATCCGCGCTGTTGTCCTCTGTGTCTACTCTCCTAACCTCGATCTCCTTGGAGATCAACCATCTACATGATCAGGTGATACTGCCTAAGAATTATATCTGTATTTCTGATGGGACGGGGGTTCCTTGGCATAAGCCACAAGTCCATTGTCACACAATGGTAGGAACGAAGTTCATCTTATGAACTCATATATATCCAGTTTGCCTCTTTGGTAGTATCCTTGGTAACGATGTATCTTGTCTTTAATCGTCTAGTATGTCATAGTATGTACCCTGGAACTCTTCCAACATACCGTCCCTCCTCTGAGGGTAAAGACAATGCATGCGACTGACATTCAGTCGTCCTCATCACCCTGGAACCTTTCCAGTGATTCTCCCCAGGATCGATTGATACCATCTCACTAAAACTAGTGAGTATCCTAATATCCAATTAGATCTATCTCATAGATCCAAAACCCAGGATTTAGGAGGTATCACTTTGATCCTATATGGAGAATCCTTGTGATAAGAGGAGATTGACCGAGCGTAGCATAGGAAACTACTTTCCTATCAAGAGTATGTCATCCACGTACTCTACGAGGATCACCACCATACTCTCTACTACCTTTTTGTATATAAAAGGTTCATCTACCATTTTGATGAAGTCAAACTCTTTGACTATTACATCAAAACAGATGTTCCAACTCCGCGATGCCTGCTTTATCGCATAAAACATTTTGCACACATTTCCGCTGCTCCCACTGTCTACGAAGCCCTCTGGCTGTGTACTTATAGCCGCTCTCTTCTAAAACATCATTTAGAAAAGCAGTCATGACACCCAACCACCAGATATCGTAGTCATGGTATGTAGCAGTGGCAAGTAAGATCTGGATGGACTTAAGCATAGCTTTGAAAGTCTCAACTTTTCCATGTACACCAAGTAATCTTCTCAAGATATACTTGCTCCTGATGGGGATTTAACCCTTCAGATAAAACAACCAAAGTCCATACTTTGTTGGTGTATAAGGATTCCATCTCAGATCACTAAGCATCCAGCCATTCTTACAGAGTCCCACTCCTGATAGCCTGCTCGAAACTAGTTAGGTCATCATCTCATGATGCAATTCTCGCTCCTACTGTCATAAAGAAAACCGAAGTATCTCTCAGGTGGGTGAGGAACCCTACTAGATCGGCGGAGAGGCTGAAGTTCGTTGGTTACTATTGAATCTTTTGGTTCTACCAAATCATCAGCTGCAGTTTGTATAGCTGGAACTCCTTCCAGTTCTACCTCATGACCAATAATTTCTTCACAAAAAATTCCCTTTCACAAAGGTAGCATGCTGAGAAACAAAACATCTTTTGTTCCTCGGTTAGGTAGAAGATATTCCCTTGCGAATATTTGGGATATCCAACAAACTTCTACAGAACTGACTTTGCCTCGAACTTGTCCGGATTATGCTTTTAGACATAGGCCGAACAACCCCAAATCTTAACAAACTTAAGATATGGGCTCTTCCCTTTCCATATCATATATGAAGTGGTAGGCAACTGATTTGATTTGAACCCTATTCAATAGGTATGCAGCTTCTCAAGTGCATAACTCCTAAAAAGAAATAGGAAACTCAGTAGTACTCATCATAGAGCACACCATATCAAATAGGGTGTGATTGCTCCGCCCCGATACACCGACGTGCTGTGGTGTATTCGAAGGAGTAATGCTGAGAGAGAGAATCTCATTCTCCTTTAGAATAGTCCAGGAATCCCGTGCTTAAGTATTCTCCTCCCTGATCTAATCAAAGGACATAATACTTATACCCGTTTTTGGTTCTCTACATCTAACTTATATTCTGTGAATATCTCAAAAGGTTCGGACCTATGTTTCAACAGGAACATATGTCTGAATCTTGAAAGATCATCAAAGAATGTAATGAAGTACAAAGAACCGGTCTTGGCATGTGTAGACAGGGGACCTTCATACATCAGCATGTATCAATCCCAAGAGTTCACTAACTCTTTCTCTGTTTCCAATAAATGGAGCTGTGGTCATCTTATCTCTGTGACATGACCGGCAAGTTTCACAAGATGTAAATTCAAACTAATTTAAATATACATCTATATGTAACTTCAACTAGTCGGGTCGCATTGATATGACCTAGTCTATAATGCCTCAAGAAGGATTCGTTTATTTCTGAACTCTTCCTCTTGTGTGTGTTCTGTACGTTAAAAACTGTGGTTTGATTTAGAACATCTATGCTTTTAGATAACGTGCCTGAACCGATCAACTCTTGATATAGGAAATGTTCAAAACATTATCCAACAATACAAAATTATATCATTTCTTTACTAATAAAGAGACTGATATGATGTTGTATTTCAGGTTCGGTATCTAATAACATTCGTTCAGAATCAATGTATTCTGGTAATATAGGGTGATAACTACCAACAGACTTGGCTGCAGCACTTGCACCATTTCTATCTCATGAAATTTATCACCCGGTCTCAGTTCTCTACCTATCTGTAGCCCATGTAACAAATTACATATACGGGATCCTGATCCGGTATCTCATACCCAGGACGTAAAGGATACTGAGAAACAGTTCTGTGTAATGAACACACCCGAAGAAGATGCATCAACATGCACTTTCTTCGTTTGGGCAGCACGGGAATTCTGGTAATTCTCTATTTCCTACTCTGTCTTATAGCAATTATAAGTTGGAGCGGGACCAACGTTTCCTAGCGCAGTACAACAAGCGGGTTCGGTCAATACCTCCGTATTATTATCTTGATTAAGGCGTGATATGGTCGCTACCTGGAGAGAGAGAGAGAGAAGAAAACACTCAGCGTGCGCTTTTACAAGATTAGATTGGTTATCAATTTATCTAATCATGATGTCTCCCACTGTTTTAGTCAAATCTTCCTTCAAACCCTAAAAGGAAAGACTAGTCGGGATTAATTACACCCTATAAGTTCGCCAATCTTTCAGCCAGGACTTTGAGGGAGGTTCCCCGTGCTTTCGCACGGACCTAATTAAAGTAAACCTCGTTTTCCCAGGGGCGTAACCCCGTTAACACCTTTCTAAACACCTACTTGATCGGCTAATTGTAATGTGTAAAACTCTCCCAAGAGTAACTCTTACTTACAGCGGGTATCGGGATCCAACAATCTCATAGGAGGTATGCAATCTCATTGCAAATTTCAACACTTGAAATTCCCAATAATATTTTACCCCTAGCGTCCTATGACCTTGACGCAGGCCAACAAACCATAGTCCGCTAGTCAAGTTCAACCCGTCATTTCCCGATTGAATTAAACCCACCCGCACGACCCTTGACGCAGGCCAACAAAGTCGCACGACTACCCTAACTCAATCGCATCATATGCTTTTACAGATAAGCATAAATAGCAACCGAACACTACGACTTGACGCAGGCCAACAAACGTAGCACGAATATTATGAAGTACTTATCTGAAATGACGGAGGGCTACGACAGGTTTTTAAGAAAACCTTTTGCGTAATGAATTTGATATCGTTGTAGAATCGAGTGATTTTAAATGGAGTGTTTTTTAGGCTTTTCTAGTTTTGCTAAAGGGGTCACTCCCGGTGAAGGGATCGTCGGCCCTTTCCTCATCGAATGAGGTGCAGGATATTTCACAAATATCACTATACAAAGCAAGAACTATGGAAGCAATTAAAAGACAAACCGAGTTTGCAGTATCTGCTAGTTTCACTAAAGAGGTCACTCCCGGTGAAGAGATCTCGGCTCTTTCCTTATCGAATAAGATGCTGGATGTTCTACAAGGAACACCGCTATGCAAAGCAAGAACTAGAGCTACCAGTTTTTAAATAAGTTTCTACAACATCTTTAAGTTTCTTTTATTTCATTAATCTCATTAATGAAGTCCCATTTTATTATGCTTCACAAGCATCACATTTGAAACGAAATCTACAATATAACATATATCTCATATATATAATATAAATATTCGTCTCAGGCAGTAATATAATCTCATCATAGAATATCGCAGCAGAAGAACATATATGAAATATTGGATATATTAGGACGTCCGTGTTTTAGTACGAGCCTGTATAAAACACGGATTCCACGGTCGCGATGAATAGCCAAACCCACATCCCTAGACCCCTACGAGAGCGGCAAGCAACACTGCCAACTCTAGGGTTAGGAGACCCGGTCTCGACTCCTCGAGATGGTCTCCTACTGGACCCTAGAACCCGGTTACTTGTGCTCCCCGCCTTGGGTCTACCTAATGCGGAAAAGTAAATAATATACAATGGTGACATCATCCTCAGCCCGGAAGTACCCCAATAAAAGAATATTACATACAAATGAATTTTACATGAATGAAAAAAAACCTCATCTCACATAAAAACCCCCGGCTATTCAGAATGCGACGATCCAATATAACATATCACAGCAACACATAATATCTCATATCATCAACGTAAGCAAGTATGCGTATCCCGATTGTCGTTGATGTATAGCAACGAAGCCGGCGATACACCACATACTACGCTTACGGTCACAAAAAAGAAAGTGTAAAACTACAACAGTTAGAATCCGCAACCTCCTTAGATATCGCATGCCTAACCAAATGAATTCCTTAGATATTGCATGCCTAACCATTATAAACCCCGCATTTTAGTCTCATTATCAAAAACTCTTTTCATTATCAAGTCGGGTAATTCAACAAGATTCCCGACATCCTGATCGAATGCTCGTCGCAAACTTTAGTAGACGGCCGCACCCCCAGATGCCGTCGACGAAGTGCACTAAGGCGGAACACCGCTGCCGCGAGCACCCGAACGGATGCTTTTGGCGACGGGGTTCTCCTACAGTCATTTGGTCGGGGCTTTGGGGCGTGGCTGTCTGTTAAGTTTACCCGGCGAGTATCCGCGTACGCTACGTGATTGTGACGGACTTTTGATCGCATCAAAATCCCGTGGCAACCGATCATTTGAGACTGAACTGCTATGTTTATAATATTCAAATTAGTTATCTCATAACTACTTATGGATTTCAAATATTGTATCACATTCCAGATAAAAATACAGTGTTAAACTTTCCGATCGAATAATCAAACACCCAAGATTTCCCAAATAGCTCAACACTTGAGCGGAGTTCAAAAAAGTATCCATCACATACCACAGTACCAATGGTCCAGCCGTAGAAGGGTCAAGCCAACGCCTCACATGTGGCAACGCCGTACTGCCCCAAACCCTAAGGTTTAGAGGCAGTTCAAGACGGTCACATAATGGAGTTAAGGTTTGTGTTCTTCTAGAGGGTCCACCGCGTTACTTGCACGATTTTCCGGAAGTTTCAAACTCGAGAAAAAATCCAACTTTTGAAAAATTTTCCGACAGGGGAAAAAGTGAGTTATTGATATCCGTTCGAACTTTTTAACAGGTTCCAAAATTATCCGGAAAAAACTTAAACGAAATTAAATTATCCGATCGAATCAACGAGTCCCCAATACATCCCAGAAAACTCAACACTTGAGAAGAATTAAAAATACCCAGAAACATGCAGAGACACCTACGGATGTTACTGTATAAAATTGAGTGCCAATCTTTACATACGGCTGCAGAACCGCCGCAGAATGCATGTTCTAGCCGCGGTTCCGTGGCGCATTAATTGAATTAGGTGATTATATTTTACAGTAATTCCTATATTTCCCTGCTAATTTTTTTGAGTATTTTTAATATGACAAAAAAACAACTTTTTGAAAAATTTCCAGAAACTAGGTTTAAACGGGTATTCGGAGTTCGATCGGACTTTAAACTTCGCTCAGACTTCGCCTAAAACTCTAGCTTGGCTCTGATACCACTGTAGGGTTGCTGGGCACTCGCACAAGGGTCTACGAGGCATCAACCATGCCCGATTTAAAATTTAGCCGTGCCGAACAATCCTAAACAAGATCTTTATACTAGAGTTTAGGTGAAACAATCATGTTAAACACTTTAACACTAAGTGAGAGGGATTACAACCTTTGTAGATCCGGTCCTTCAGTTCTTAAGCTCCGTGTTGAGGTCCCTTCATTGCGATCATCGTGTATCCGGGCTCTCGAGAGGCTCCACGAAGAGAAAAATGCAAGCTTGCTTCCGATCTTCGATAAAGAAGATGATCTACCTTGAAGTTTCGTTAACACGAGCTCTCACTCACTAAATGAAGTGAACACCCTCATCTAAATGGCAAGGATAGATGAGGATAATGAAGTAGGATTTTTGCTCTCATTTATAATCTTTTTCTCACACATAATCATCACTTAGAAAAAGCTAGAAAGCTTTTTCCATGTAAGAACTCAAGGAAGAAGAAGAATGAATAATCATTTGTGATGAATAATGAAAAGATGATAATGATGAATAATGCAACCATGGTTAACAATGACTCATGTAGAGATTTAATTAGGGCTAGGGTTTGGGTTGGGTTAAGAATGAGTCACATAAAAATATCAAGCATAATATCCCTTTCATGACAAAAGAAAAACCTTCTAGAAGGTTCTTGAATGAACTAACCCAATTCAAACCCTAATCTTGTTTAATCTCCACTAAACATGTTGCATTAGTAATCATATCATGTTACAATATTATATATTACATATATAATATTTATTGTAACAAAAAAAATAATACAATTAACATATATCGCATATATATCAATGTATTACCCGAATGAGAAAAAGAATCTTTTAGTGAGCTAATATTAGTTAATGTAATTTAATATATCATATATATTATTATACATTAAATTATCGAATCAATACTTGATCCGACAATCCGGCTATATCGCATATAACCGACTAATATCTCATTTACCGATTCATCGAATCAACACTTGATCCGATGACCCGGCTGATGTCAAATATCGCGAGAATATAATACGGTATCTCATATCGCATTATCCTCGGTCCTGCACATATCACATATGTGTTCCTACTCCGTTTTGCCTGAGTCAAAAAACCTCTGTGTAGGACTCTAAAGAATCGTCAATACGCCGGCAGTAGGTGATGATCATATCAAACACCCACAAGCTGCAAGCGGTCAGCTAAACGTAACAGCCACCCAGGTATTGAGCGATCAGAAGATCAACAAGCAAGCCTGTACATTCTCCTGCGAATCCAATCGGTAACACTCCCATACAGTCCGGTCTCGTCGTCTGATATGTCGCATATCTCGCCTAGGGGTGGTAAACGTCAGACCCCAGTAGATTGATAAGTCGTGTCGATATGAGGTCTATAACAGTTCGAGAAACTACTGATAACACTTACCAGTAAATCTCAGCAACCCTGGCCAGGGATTTTCAGTTATAGCCAATCGAACACAGCACAACATCAACTCCCTATACCGGGAGAGACGAATCCCCTCCTATCGTTCATTGCCTCCATGCGATTCGGGACTGTACCCAAAAGCCACCTTTTTGCACGCCCTCTTGGACGTGGTACGATGGAAATCAAAGCACAGTGGGAATCACACAAGACTCTATGACGATCTCGGGTCAACAGACTACTCTGTACCAGTGTCACCGGAGAACTGCCATCTAACGTGAGGTATAATACCATCTGGGAGTTCTCGGCGAGTCCATCCAGTGTACCCAGTCTTTACTGAGCACCCGTACACCATCCTTGATGTCAAACACCGATGGATATGGGATCATCCATCGCCCATCATATGGGTCAAGATGCGTATACGCTAGTCTACTCTGGTGTATCGATGCCCTGTCTCGATACACTCTCGACTAGGAACAGTTATAGGATGTACTCGTCGACTACCGTGGCCCCACTAGTATGATCTCATCATAGTCCCAGTAGTCGAGTACATATCCTAAGGGCTTTATCAACATGTAACATAGAGACAATCAGAGTACATGTTAAGATAAAAAGAAATCAGATAGCATAATATCATGTCGAGCAAGAAAGTCCTCCCTATATATGTCCAAGCATCCACTACAATATACATCGTATACACAGTAATGGCCTCTAGGGCATACATATAACTAACAGAGTCAGCCCGATCCGCCGCGGATCCACGGCCGAGTTGTGGGCTCCGGTGACGACACTTCTCCAGAAGCTCCCATACTACTCTTTAGCTTATTGAAGATGCTTCGAACCACCTAGCTTACTCCAGAAACCTTACTACAACAGCCTAGCTTCTTATGCAAGCTTGATAACTACCTTATTCTAGAAGCTTCCTTATAACTACCTAGCTTCTTTGGGAAGATTAACCTAGTTTCTAGTGGAAGATTGGTGAAGAGCTATATAAAGGGGCCTAGGGCTACATTGAAAAGGTTGTTGTTCATCAAGTGACAAAGCACACAAACCAAAACCAAATCCAATTCAATTCAAAAATCCAAATCAAGATTCGTTGAGAACTACATCAAGCGAAGACATCGAAGATCTTTTATGCAAAACTGATCATCATCAAGAGCGCAAGATCCTCAACAGGTCCAAGTCTCATGAAGATCGAGCCAAGCAAAGATCGATGACAAATTCTCTTTTCAAAGGAGTGAACGAAAGCTTAGTCTTGTAATCTCGAATTGAGAAGTGTAAATTTGAAGAAGATTTAATAAAGATGATCAATTGTTAACTCTTGCTTTCTTTAAATTCTTGCATTATGAAATTTCTACTTCTTGATTATTTTATTTTCAAGATGCGTGAGTGAAATCTCCGCTTGTTAAGGATTTGAAGGAGATCGGTAGATTAAATGGTGACGAAATCCTAAACTAGTCTTAAGTCTTATGAGAATTATGAACTTCAGGAAAAAGAATCATCAACGACCAAATTTGGAGTGAGATCACCATTCTTGATAATTTCGTTGCAATTTGAGATTAAATGAGTGATGATTCTCTTTGCTAAAAGCTAGATTTGAATGATGATCAATGAAAAGACAAAGGATAGTGAAAAAGAAACCCTAGTTTCTTCAATAGATCCCTAATCTTCATTCATCACCATCGTTCTAACTATAATTCATCAATAGATAAGATTAGTCATTTTTTGTATTCATCATTGCTACGATTTCCTATCTAATCCTACAAGCTATTCTATATTTTCTTGATAACTAAAATTGAATTTGGACATTTTCTTGATTTCTAAATCCTAAACTCTTTCTTGATTTTTTTTGAAGATACTTCATCCAATAATTCTTGATTCATTTTCTTGAATTTTCTTCACTATTTTCTTTTGACTCAACTAAAGCAAGAACGAATAAATACACGAATCTCAGTAGACGATCCATATTCATTAACGAACTATATCGACACCGTTATTGATTGCGGCTATAAATTCTTTGATTGTGATAATATTTTACAACACATCGAGAAACGATCAATCAAGCGACGATGGACGGCTGAGATTGATTTGGAGGTTAACTCCTGAAGCGTGTGGATTTCAATGGGTTTTGGGTTGTTGCGGCCGAGCTACCTGCAAGAAAGTTCCGGGGTGGTTGTACCACCGAAGACCCTCCGACGATTAAGTTAGACCGGATATTTGAGCAGAGTAACGGCCTAGTGGGGAGAAAAATGACTGACTTGATCCTTCTGGAGAGGGGTTTATATAGTGGTGGAAACAGGCAGGCAGACGCGGGAATCACGCCGACCATTATGCTTCCGGCGTCACGCCTACGTGATAGGCGGGATCTCCCATTAATGGAGAGACAGGCTCGTTAATTGGGGATCGTGATAGCGTGGAACGTGGGACGTGGCCGGCAGATATCTCACGCATAGCGAGATTTGCGGAGGTGAGGCGGTTGCGCCTGCAATAGGTGTCGTTGGTCGGTCGATGTGACCGAGGAATATAAGCTCGGCGGGAAGCTCGGGGACGAGCGGGAGGCCGAGGTATCTAAGTTCTGCGGTAGCCCGGAGACGAGCTGAGGGGGCCGAGGAGGCCAATTGTGTGGGGCTCGGAGGTGAGCCAACAGTTGTTTGTAAGGCGGGCACAGGAGTTTTGTGGTCAGTCACAGAGGGTCGGCCACGTCCAGGGGTCTCAGACCCGGGTGTTCTTCCGACGTGTTGTTTTTGGTCCTTCCTTGTGGGCTTCGGGACACGTCATCTGCCACGTGTCACAATCTGGGAGATCACCGATATCGAGCATCATCATTAGCCCCCCACTCTCGTCTCGATCCGTTCACGGGTCGGGTTGAGGGTGGTCTGCCGGGTCACCCGAGGTGAGCTCCTTTTCGTAGATATCGTAAGCGTGCGTTCCCGGGCAATCAGCTGCATTTTCTTGACGGTGTCAGCGGACCAAGGACCAGATCTCACATTAAAGTGGACGCGCCGGATCGTGCGTACGTCTACCGAAGCGACAGCCTACGTGTCTTGGCGCTGGTTGGCTGACGCGACGGGCTGCAGATCTTCGGCGTCCGATGGGGTATGACCAATGCGCGTGCAACAGGTGGAGCGATGGTGGTCGTCAAATGCGATGAGTCTTTTTGGCGGGAGATGACTGTCGCCGTTGGATGTGTACGCTGGCAGCTGTAAACAGAGGTAGGGTCCCTATCTGGGCCCATACCTCTTCATAATTTCCTCGTCTAGAGTCTTTCTAGCTCGGCGCTCTCCCTTTTAGGTCGGATCTCTGCGCCTTCTCTTCTGGGGACTCATATTCTCCATCAGGTTAGATGTCTTCTTCTGAAGTGTTCATAGAAATAGATCGGGTAGGGTCTGGGGAGCCCCCATAGATTCTTCTTTATATATATTTTTGTTGCTCCTTCTTCTGAGTCGAGCCTGCTTTGGTCCTTGGCAGGACAAATGGACCGATCCAAGGTTCTTGCTGCCCTCCGTGCCCTATCCCAGAAAAGAACCGGGGGCGTGGCCGTACCCCAGGCTGACCCGAGTTCTGCACTAAGGGAATCGCCGGCGACGGGGCCATCCGCCTCGACCCGAGCCCCCGACGATCGCCGCGGCAGCGGCCAGAGGCTTCCTACGGTTTCTGAACCCCGGACGAGGGAAGCGGGAGAGGACGAAGACGGGGTTCCTCTTAAGAGGAAGAAGACGGTCTCTTGCGCGCCTCCGACTGTGATTCCCGATAGGATTTTCATGCAAGAAGGGGATGCCTGTTTCGTAGTCCCGTCTGGGCTTTCTGTTTCTGCCAGCCTGCTCACTGACATGGAAGAGTCGGCCGGAGGCAAGATTCCACAGGGGACCTTGAGAGCCCAAGTGGCAGCTATAGCTCAGGAGGCGGTACAGGTACGCATTCCCCTATGTGTTATTTTGAGCGCCATTTTCTCAGTTCGAGCGTCTCTAAGCCTCTCTGCCGTTTTTCATCAGTTCCTTCAGCACTGCACCCTCGTTGCTCGCATGGAGGTCGAGGATGATGCCTATTCTAGGAGGTTGGCGGGGGAGTCTTCTTCGGAGGCCGAGGACCTTCGACTCGAGCTGCGTTTGGAGAGGGAAAGGATGGCCGTCCTTGAAGCCCAATTGGCCGCCAGGGAGCTTACCGTCTCAAAGTGCCGGGAGTCCTATCACCGGTTAA
This sequence comes from Agapanthus africanus, assembly GCA_030015575.1. Classification (NCBI taxonomy): domain Eukaryota; kingdom Viridiplantae; phylum Streptophyta; class Magnoliopsida; order Asparagales; family Amaryllidaceae; genus Agapanthus; species Agapanthus africanus. Next base: position 73,287,057 of record CM057338.1, read on the forward strand.
GTGAGTTCCACCGAGCCATCAAGGCTAAGTTAGTAGAGCTGGCTGATCGCTATGCAGCAATGAAGAAGGCGAGGGATGCCAGCAGACGGGATGCAAAGGCTGCGCTTCAGGCAGCGAAGGTTGCCGAGATTCGAGCTCGAAAAGCGGTGGTCGATTACAAGGGGTTGGACCATTTTTACGTCGATCTCGGCGAAGCCTCTGCCATTGCGTGACACATAGCTCTTGATGCCGTCAAGGCGCAGTCTCCAGAGTTTGCCGATGGTGAGCTCCGCGCTCGGGTCCCGCTATCGGTGGTCATGCCTTCGGCAAAGGGCGATAAAGGAGGAGCTGCTGCTGGAGCGGAAGTCCCGGCTTCTGGGGATGGTACTGAGGGGCATGAGGTCTAAGAGGGCTTACGGCCTGGACTTTTTGGCCTTTCCTTTTTCTCTCTTTTTTTTGTAAGCCTCCGGGCAATTTTGGTAAGGCTGGGGAACCCAGAGTACCTTGTAAAAAGATTTTGGAAGTGGGAATGAAACTTAGTCTTTTTCTTCTGCGTGACAATGCTTTTTCCTACGTGAGTACTTGAGCTTGTCAATTCTGACCTCGATCAAGCTTTAAGACGCAGGTCGCTGACCCGTGTTTTAGATAACGATCGCCCTTCGAGTGCTTGTTGGTTAACCGCCGTGAAAGAAGGTCGGTATCCTCCAGCCCCCGGAGTCGAGGTGGTGATCATTCGCTTAAACAATTTAGAGGGACCTTTGTTGCAAGGAGATTGGTGCTTTCCAAAGAATCGGCCGAGCACTGTTGCTGCTCAGGGCCTCTTGGCGAGAGCTTGGATCCCTGGCATCGTGTGGCAGTACATTACCAGCCAGGGATAGCCGAGCAGGGTAGCCGCTCAGCTGTCTCTTGGTGAGGGCTTCGATCCCTGACGGTGCGGGTAGTGTGCTACCACCAAGGTATAGCAGAGCGGGATAGCCGCTCGGCTACCTCTTGGTGAGGGCTTTGAGCCTTAGTGCTGGATGGGCCGTAAAGGGCCTGCTAAGGATTGGTCGGACAGGGTTACTGTCTGGTGCCTCTTGGTGAGGGCTTTGATCCTTAAGGACGGGCCGAGCAGGGTTACTGTCCGGTGCCTCTTGGCGAGGGCTTTGATCTCAGGCGTTGTGGGTAAGAAACTACCACCCAGGGATAGCTGAGCAGGGTGGCCGCTCGGCTGCCTCTTGATGAGGGCTTTGATCCCTGGCGTTGTGGGGTAGGGGACTACCGGCCAGGGATAACCGAGCAAGGGTGAGCCCGGTTGCCTCTTGGTGAGGGCTTTGAACCTTAGCGTGGGAAGGGTCGCTAGGGGCCTGCTAAAGACGAGCTGAATAGGGTTACTGCCCGGTGCCTCTTGGTGAGGGCTTTGATCCTTAAGGACGGGCCGAGAAGAGTTACTGTTCGGTGCCTCTTGGCGAGGACTTTGATCCCTGGCATTGTGGGGTAAGGAACTCCCAGCCAGGGATAGCCGAGCATGGTAGCCGCTCGGCTGTCTCTTGGCGAGGGCTTTGATCTTTAGTGCGGGAGGGGCCATAAGTGGCCTGCTAAGGACGGGCCGAGCAGGGTTACTGCCCGGTGCCTCTTGGCAAGGGCTTTGATCCTTAAGGATAGGGCCGAGCAGGGTTGCTGCCCGGTGCCTCTTGGCGAGGGCTTTGATCCCTGGCGTTGTGGTGTAGGGAACTACCAGCCAGGGATAACCGAGCAAGGGTGAGCTCGGTTGCCTCTTGATGAGGGCTTTGATCCCTGGCGTTGCGGAGTAGGGGACTACCAGCTAGGGATAACCGAGTAAGGGCGAGCCCGGTTGCCTCTTGGTGAGGGCTTTGACCCTTAGCGTGGGAGGGGTCGTTAGGGGCCTGCTAAGGATGGGTCGAGCAGGGTTACTACCCGGTGCCTCTTGGTGAGGGTTTTGATCCTTAAGGACGGGCCGGGCAAGGTTACTGCCCGGTGCCTCTTGGCGAGGACTTTGATCCCTGGCGTTGTGGGGTAGGGGACTCCCAGCCAGGGATAGCCGAGCAAGGTAGCCGCTCGGCTGCCTCTTGGCGAGGGTTTTGATCCTTAGCGCGGGAGGGGCCGTAAGTGTCCTGCTAAGGACGGGCCGAGCAGGGTTTCTGCCCGGTGCCTCTTGGCGAGGGCTTTGATCCTTAAGGATGTGGACAAGCAGGGTGCTGCCTGGTGCCTCTTGGCGAGGGTTTCGATCCCTGGCATTGTAGGGTAGGGAGCTACCAGCCAGGGATAACCGAGCAAGGGCGAGCTCGGTTGCCTCTTGAAGAGGGCTTCAATCCCTAGTGTTGTGGGGTAGGGAACTACCAGCCAGGGATAACCGAGAAAGAGCGTTCTCGGTTGCCTCTTGATGAGGGCTTTGATCCTTAGCACTGGAGGGGCCGTAAGGGGCCTGCTAAGGACGGACCGAGCAGTGAAGCTGCTCAGTCGCCTTGTGGCGAGGGTTTTGATCCCTGGCGTTATGGGGTAAGGAGTTACCAGCCAGGGATAACCGAGCAAGGGCGAGCTCGGTTGCCTCTTGATGAGGGCTTCGATCCCTGGCGTTGTGTGGTAGGGAACTACCAGCCAGGGATAACTGAGCAAGGGCGAGCTCGGTTTCCTCTTGATGAGGGCTTTGATCCTTAGCGCTGGAGTGGCCGTAAGGGGCCTGCTAAGGACGGACCAAGCAGTGAAGCTGCTCAGTCACCTCGTGGCGAGGGCTTTGATCCCTGGCGTTGTGGGGTAAGGAGTTACCAGCCAGGGATAACCGAACAGGGTAGCTGCTCGGTCGCCTCTTGGTGAGGGCTTTGATCCTTAGCGTGGGAGGGACCGTAATGGGCCTGCTAAGGACGGACCAAGCAGTGAAGCTGCTCAGACGCCTCTTAGCGAAGGCTTTGGTCCCTGGCATTATGGGGTAAGGAGTTACCAGCCAGGGATAACCGAGAAGGGTAGCCGCTCGGTCGATTCGTGAGGTTCTGTCCAACCTTCCCGGCGTGAGTCTGGGGAATAGGGACAGTCGAAAGTAACACGTATAACGAACACGTAGGGGAGGCGAAGCGCCAGAGCCACGTCGTTTCGATTTCGTCAAGAAAGGCTCGATATCTGCCGTGTGGCGGCATAGTTGTCGATGAAATGGGCGACTGTTGGACTCTTGAGAGTGTAGTGGGGCTATAAAGCGGAGGGAGCGTTGATCACTCCTTTCTTCACACCAAAACGTAAGAATGGTGGACTTTCCTTTCACCATTCCCGACATCGTAAGTTTCGAGGACGTGTACCTCTACGATCAGTACTGCACCGAGGACACGGTGCAGTTAGTCATAGGCCGCGTTGAGGATCATTTTGGCCAACTGCTTCCCCGGCGCTCCCCCCGCTCCAGCTGTTGATGTATTCCATCTGGAGGGCGTCGCCGGGGCTCTACAACCCCTTGTCCGAACAGCTGAAGGACGAGGCGGTTGGTAAGCTAAGTTCTTTGCAGCGCTTCGGTCTGATCTCCGCGGGTCGGCGGGATCGCTCGGTGGCGCTCCTCTTTGAGTGCTACCAATTGAGGCACGATGCCGACGTTCACGGGCGGCATCAGAGGCAAAGAGCTGAAGCGGTGAGGGCTCGGCTGGCTGAAATATGCTCGGAGTACCACGAGCAGTGTTTTCTGCACCCCCTTCCCCCGCTATTGTAATTTTTTTTATTTTTCGATGTACGGCTGAGGAGCCTATAGTACACTTTGAATAAACAAAACTCTTCTTTTTGCAATGTTTTACTGATCCCTTCTTATTATATAAACAGAAAGATCTTGAGAAAAGTTTACATTACCTTAGTAAAAAAAGTACACGTTAGTAGATGTTCTTTTTATTGGTACGGTTTGAGCTCCTTGGACGTCTGTTGGCCTCCGCGTACGGCGCGGGGTGCTGAACCTCGTAGGTATCCGGCGTGCCCCCCGCCGACATGACCATGATTTGGCCGATTGTTAACTCGCCGGGAGGGGGACGCTGCTCTTGCTCGCGGTTAGCTTGCCGCTTGTCCCATAAGTACGCTGCCAGGTATCCCGAACGGATGAGCTCCTCGATGTAGTCTTGGAGCTGTTTACAGCTCTCTATGGAATGGCCTTGCGACCTGTGAAAACCGCAGTAGGGGCCTCGGGTGCGCTTTGCCGCCATGCGCGAGATCGGGGGGAGCTTGAAGAACCCCTCGCCCTTAGCCTCCTCAAGCAATACGGTCTGGGAGACGTTGAGCGGGGTGTACTCCTGAAGCTTCAGGGAGTAGGGCTTTGCCCGCTCAAGTCTCCTTCTCCCTTCTCTCGCTCTCTTCTTTTGGTCAGTTTGCTCTGCCCCGGGGAGATTTGCGTTCACCTCGGACTCGAGCTGGATCTCACGCTCGGTCCAGGCATTTACCTCGGCCATGGTCTTAGGTTGCGCTAATGCAAAGGAGCGTAACCACTCCTTGACCAGACCTAAGTGCTGTAATGACCGTCTCATCCCGATGTTCTGGGACTTCAAGAATGGCGTTGTAGAAGTGGGTGACGTACCCTTTGAATGTCTCCTTGTCTCCGCTCTTGATTGTGAAGAGGTGGTCGACGGTCCGTTTCTGTTGTCTGTTCCCGACGAAGTGGCCGAGGAATTGGGTGGCCAGCTCGTCGAAGGTTGAGATCGAGCGTGACGCGAGTCCTCGGAACCAGTCCCGTCCGGAGAGGATGAGAGTGGCCGGGAAAGCTCGGCATTGGGCGGCGTCAGAGTTGTCTCGGAAGCTCATTTTTGCGGTGAATGCGTCCAAATGGTCCTTCGGTCGGACTAACCGTCGAAGAGAGAAACCTTTGGGGGCTTGTTTCGGGAGGAGACATGGACGGCGAGTAGCTCCTCGGTGAAGGGTTTTGTAAGCAAGTCAGAGGCATACTTAGCCCCGTCGTTCGAATGATGACCTTCATGATGCATACCTTCGATCTTCTTTTCGAGTTCGTCGAGTCGGCCGCGGTATCCTGACGATTCGGCACATTCTGATCTTTGGCCTCTGCTGTTGGAGACCTGTGTATGGCCGCGGCCCCGATTCCTCTCGGTGAGGTTCCTTAGGTCCCCTGGAGAGGTAATCTTCGAGCTGCCGTGACGAGTCCCGTCCATGCGACCCCGTCGAGGGAGGGGGCGTCGGTCAAGCCTGGAAACAGGCGAGCTGACCGACATCTCCTCGGGAGGGACAGGAGTGCGTAGGCGCTCGGGCGACAGATCTCGGTGTTGAACTGTGGGGCGCCCAGCGGGTCATAGAATATGTTGGCCCGGGAGATCGACGGCAGTGGGAGGCATCGAGATGGTGGTCAGCCGTGCCGACGCGTGCAGAGACTTCTCTCCCTCTGTAGAGGTCCCGATCCCGAGGTGGGAGAGCGGCGACCTGGGGATACCGGTCCGCCGTTTGGACACGGACCAGCGCATCCACGACGGACACGAGTCGATCTATCCGGGCGGCTAGGGCGTTGATGGCGTTCGGGGGAGGAGATTCGTCTGTACCTCCGATGTGGGGGAGGCGGCGGCTGGTGCTTGGATCGTCGCGGTGATCACTCACCATTGAATGGAGATCGGAAGATAAACTTTGTTCAGTGGAATCAAGAGTTTCCCATAGACGGCGCCAGATGACGTGCGTCGTATCACGTCAAGATGTTACCTTCCGTAGATCTGCTGCGAGCGACGATGGACGGCTGAGATTGATTTGGAGGTTGACTCCTGAAGCGTGTGGATTTCAATGGGTTTTGGGTTGTTGCGTCCGAGCTACCTGCAAGAAAGTCCAGGGGTTGTTGTACCACCGAGGACCTTCCGACGATCAAGTTAGACCGGATATTTGAGCAGAGTAACGGCCTAGTGGGGAGAAAAATGACTTACTTGATCCGTCTGGAGAGGGGTTTATATAGTGTTGGCAATAGACAGGCAGGCGCGGGAATCACGCCGGCCGTTACGCTCCCGGCATCACACACGCGTGATAGGCGGGATCTCTCATTAATGGCGAGACAGGCTCGTTAAGGGGGGGTCGTGATGGCGTGGAACGCGGGACGTGGCCGGCGGATATCTCGCGCATGGCGAGATTCGCGGAGGTGAGGCGGTTGCGCCTGCGATAGATGCCGTTGGTCAATCGATGTGACCGAGGAACATGAGCTCGGCGGGAAGCTCGAGGACGAGCGGAAGGCCGAGGTATCTAGGTTCTGCGGTAGCCGGCGACGAGCTGAGAGGGCCGAGGAGGTCAATTGTGCGGGGCTTAGAGGTGAGCCAACAGTTGTTTGTAAAGCGGGCACAGGAGTTGTGTGGTCGGCGGTCACAGAGGGTCGGCCACGTTCAAAGCTCTCAGACCCGGGTGTTCTTCCGACGTGCTGTTTTTGATCCTTCCTTGCGGGTTTCGGAACACGTCATCTGGCACGTGTCACAATCTGGGAGATCACTGATATCTAGCATCATCACAGGGCAACACAAAAAAAATGGTCAAACTAAAAAACTCTAGGGTCTTACTGAAACCAGCAAAAAAATTTAGGTACTTAAAAGACATTTCTCCTATAAATTAATAAAAGAACCATGCAATTTGGCTTAGTTCGACAAGCGCCAAATTTGAACCTCAAGGGTCCCTGTTTGCATTTGTCACAGTCACACCACAATTTTTCCTGAATATCCAATATACAAATGTCAAAACTTCCCAAGATTAAAGAAATATATATTACCGAGTAAAACAAAAAAATAAGAGTCGAGAGCCAAGTGATTAATTAAGTTTGAGAAGTTAGAAAGGATCATAACATACACCAACATTTTTAATATCTTCACCTCATACTCACCCTATAATTTTCCTCTATTAAAAAAGAAAAAGAAAGAATCTACCAGTCGCTCATTTGTTGGGAGCATGGCTAAATCTTCTCCACTCGCAATTGCTATTCTTCTCGTCTCCGCACTTTCAAGCCTAAGTCTCATAACTTCATGTCGTTTTATGGTCGGAACATGCCATTCTAGTGTATACTAGCGTGGCATGACTAAAAACTGCAGAACCCATAATACCGTTGCTAAATAATAATGTATGCTAAACAATCTTTATATAATCTGCACGACTCCATTCGGACTTGAATTTATCGGGACATGATAGGCCAATCCCGCCACGTATCATAACGTGTTAAAAGTTGGTTCAAAATGCTAATTATTAATTAGGGTGATTTACACTAAAATACCCCTAACTACCGCGGGTTGTCACTAAAATACCTTAAAGTATGTTTATTACAGTAAAATACCTTAGCCCGATACTTTTAAGAGGGTATTTTAGTGAAAATTCCTTGAAATCCATAGAGTAAGGTGTTTTACCGTAATTAAACACTTTAAGGTGTTTTACTGATAAACTATTATAAGTCAAGGGGCGTTTTAGTGTAATTTATAGTAATTACGCTATAATGCAATATGAAATACCATCATTAAAACTAATTAATTTCAAGTTTTCAACCTCAAAACTAAGCATAGTCCTAATCCATCAATCCCATCTCCATCATGTTTCCAAAATTCACCAAATAATCCAAAATAAAAGAAACCAAATTAAATATCCAATTTTAAAGTATCATTTCCAACTAAAAAACAAAATTAGCATGAAGGGACGTGATTAATTAGGTTTGGCAACTTTTTTATTTTGACACCAACAAAACCCTACCGGTTCCATGTGCCCCTCTTCGAATCACTAAATGAAAGATTCCTGGTTCGATCCTGAGTCTCCCCCACAAACTTCTATTGTCCACCTCTGATCTACGTGCCCTGCACAGGTTTGGCAACTTCGATTACAACGTAGGCATCTGGCGGGACATGGATCACGCCAAGATATTACCTTCCGTTGATCTGCTGACGGTGGCGATGGATGGCTGAGATTGGATCTGGAGGCAGGCTCCTGAAGCGTGTGGATCTCAATGGGTTTGAGGTTGTTGTTGCCGAGCTACCTGCAAGGAAGTCCCGGGGTGGTTGTACCACCGAGGACCCTCCGACGGTCAAGTTAGAGAGGAAATCCGAGCAGAGTAACGGCTTAGTGGAGTAAAAACGACTTACTTGGACCGTCTGAAGAAGGGGTTTATATAGCGGTGGCAGCAGGCAGGGTAGGCGCGAGAATCACGACGGCCGTTACGCTCCCAACGTCACACCCGCGTGATGAGCGGGATCTCCCATTAATGGCGAGACAGGCTCGTTAATAGGGATCGTGATGGCGTGGAACGTGGGATGTGGCCGGTGGATATCTCGCGCATGGCGAGATTCGCGGGATGGCGGTTGCGCCTGTGAGAGGTGCTGTTGGTCGGTCGATGAGACCGAGGAAGATGACCTCGGCGGGAGAGCTTGCGGACAAGCGGGAGAGCCGAGATATCTTGGTTCTGCGGTAGCCCGGAGACGAGCTGGGAGGCCGAGGAGGCCAATTGTGCAGAGGGCTCGGAGGCGAGCCAGCGTTTGTTTGTGGGACGGGCACAGGAGTGGCTTGGTCGGCCACTGTAGGTCCTTTCTTGTGAGTTTTGGGACACGTCATCTGCCACGTGTCATGATGTGGGAGATCACCGATATAGAGCATCATCATTTGCCCCCCACTCTCGTCCCGACCAGCTGACGGGTCGGGTCGAGAGTGGTCTGCCGGGTCACCTGATGTGAGCTCCTTTCGAAAATATCGTCGGGGCGTGCTCCCGGGCAATCTGTTGTATTTTCTGGATGATGCCAGCGAATCAGGGGTGCGATCTCTTCTTTAAAGAGGGTGCACCGGATCGTGTGTACTTCCGCTGAAGCGACAGTCCACGTGTCGGGCGCTGGTTGCTGACGCGACAGACCACAGACCTCTGACGTTTGATGGGATACGGCCAATGCGCGTGCGATAGGTGGAGTAATGGTGGCCGTCGAATGCGAGGAGTTGTTTTGGCGGGAGTTGACTGTCACCGTTGGATGAGGACGCCAGCAGCTATAAATAGAGGTGGGGTCCGCTTCAGGGCCCATATCTCTTCATATTTTCCTCGTTCTGAGTCTTGTTAGCTCGGTGCTCTCCTCTTTAGGTCGGATCTTTGCGTTTTCTCTCCCGAGGACTTCTCTCCACCAGGTTAGATGTCTTCTTTTGAGAAGTCTGTAGATGTCATCGGGGTAGATTCTAGGGATTCTTCCACTGAGTCGGAGTCTTACCGGGGTCGCGCGACTGGGGCGGTTCCCAGAGCGGAGGTAGCGGACGTCCCTAGTGTGCCGTCCTTGGTGAGATATGAGGACGAGTTTGCCACCGCTCGGGCTCGTTTCCATATCTCTTCCGGCTACACGCTAGGTTTGGCCGAGGAAGGAGAGAGGACAGATCAGGTACGGGGTAAAGAGATTGCCTAGTACCTGAAAGCCTTTTGGGCCGGAATACGCCTGCCTTTCTCTCCCGAGGTTGTTAGAGCGCTAAATTACTTTGGGCTAGCTCCGGACCAGCTAGTGCCGAACTCCTGGAGGATTCTCCTTGGGTTACTGGTCCGTTTGAAGTTGCAGATGATCCCCTTCAGTCTGTCCATCCTTACCTCCTCTCTCATTTACAAAGGTCACCCCGGTACTCGCGTGGGCGATCCGAGGTGGGTTTACGTCTCCTCTAGGAAACAATGGGGGAGTGCATCCGGGTCAGGAGTCGTCGTCTTGCCTTCTTCCATCCACGATTGGAAGAAAAAGTTTTTCTTTGTTGGGCCGCTAGAGGGTGAGGACTAGACCGTGCCCACCCAGTGGTCTAGGGATAGGTGCTAGCGGGAAAGTCCGTCCAATGATCCCGACGCGGTGAGAGTGGCGGAGTGGGAGCCCATTCCCCGGGTTGACGTGCTGCTTTCTGAGCGGGCCCTTAGTTGGGCTGGGCTCAGCCCCGCCCAGTTCGTCGATAAGTTAGGAGTTTACGTTTGTTTTTATTTTTGTTTGTGTTGTTGATTCCATTGTATTTTGTCTTGTGCAGAACCCATGAACTTGAGCCACCTCCGAGCGGCCATGCGCAAGCCGAAGAAGGGATCGAAAGCTGGAGGTGCCAGCTTTTCTCGTCCGACGTTTGTCCCGGCACCCCCGGCAGCCGTCCCACCCAGGCGTTCGAGTGCGGGCCGTACCCCAGAGCCCAGCCAGGCGCCGAGCCGAAAGCGGGTTCGGGGACAGGAGGCCCAGGCTTCGTAGGTGGAGACCGGCTCTCCGCCGTCGTCTCTCAAGAGGTTCCCCCGAACGGTTCCGCGGACCCCGGCCTCCCCGATCTTGGTGGACGAGGGGGATCTCCGCTTTGAGGTGCCCTCGGGGCTCTCCGTCGCTAACAGCTTGCTGTCCGACCTGGAGAGGTTGGCCGGGGACAAAGTCCCTCGGGGGACTCTCAAGGCGCAAATGGCGGCCATCGCCCAATAGGCCGTGCGGGTTAGTGCTCGCACCTGGCTCGATTTTTCACTCAGCGTCTCATCATTCGTAAGATTTGGTGCCCCCCTTTCCTTTCTGACCCCCTTCTGATTTCTTCAGGTCCTCCAACACGTCGCCCTCGTCGTCCACATGGAGGAAGAGGAAATTGCCCCGGCGATATGAGCCGCGGGCGAGTTCTCCTCGCTGGAAGAGAGCGCAAAGCTGGAGCTGGAGGCGGCGATGACGAGGGTCACTGCTCTGGAGGGCGAGGTGGCCGCCGTGAAGCAGGACGTTGCCCGGCACCGCAAGGCCACCCAGGCCGCCGAGGCCAAGCTTCAGGACTCCAAAGTGCTCGTCGGCACCATGAAGAAGTCGGCGAACACCCTCCGGAAGGAGCTGGAGGCGGCCGTAGAGGGGACGAAGTGAGCCGATCTCAGAGCGGCGAAGGCGGTGGAGAACTACAAGAAGTCGGAAAATTTTTACACCGTCCTAGCCTCGACCACTACCGCCATCTGGCATGAGGCCCTCGACGCTGTCAAGGCTTGGATGCCGGAGTTCGCTGACGAAGAGCTCCGAGCCGAATATCCACGCGGGGATGATGATCAGGGGGACGACCCTAGGGGCGAAGCCGGGGAAGAGATTCCCGGCAAGGGCAACGCCGAGGCTGATGTGATGGGTGCTGAGCCCCCAAACGCCGCCCAAGCCTTGGTAGATGCTGAGCTTCCTGGGGTTGCGCCTGGCCCTGAGGCCTGAAGCCCCTTATCTTCTTGTTTTTTTTTCTTTTGTTGCATCGGGAATTTTGTAGGCCTCCGGGCATTTTATAAGACTGGGGAGCCCACAATACCCTTATAAAAGCTTTGACTTTGTGAATAAAAACTTTTTGCAGTCGTATTTGTGCGCGTATTTTCCTTTATCGGTAAACACTTGTATTTGCATAGTACTGCCTTCGTGTTATGTCGGTTCTTCGTCTAGCGATTACGTGTCGAGTTGAATCCGTTTACTTGCCAAGTGTGCAAAGACCGGAGGGAAGACGGTATCTCCATGGCCCCGAAGTCGAGGTGGAGATCGCTCAGACGTAGATAGACCGGATGCCTCATGGTGAGGTCATGTTCCTTAGCATGGAAGGCTCGGAGAAGCATGCTAAGGATGGATCGGGCAGGGTAGCTGCCCGGTGCCTTTAGGCGAGGGCTTCGATCCCTGGCGTTGTAAGGGCCGTACAAGGCTTGCTAGGGATGGACCCAGCAGTGAAGCTGCTCAATTGCCTCTTGGCGAGGGCTAAGATCCCCGGCATTGTGGGGTAGTGAATTACCAGCCGGGGATAACTTGAGCAGGGTAGCCGCCCGGCTGCCTCTTGGTGAGGGCTTCGATCCTTAGTGCGGGAGGGGCCGTACAAGGCCTGCTAAGGATGGACCGAGCAGTGAAGCTGCTCGATTGCTTCTTGGCGAGGGCTTTGATCCCTGGTGTATTGGGGTAGCTAGCTACCAGCCAGGGATAACCGAGCAAGGGCGGGCCCGGTTGCCTCTTGCGAGTGCTTTTGATCCTTAGCGCGGGAGGGGACGTAAGGGGCCTACTAAGAACGGGGCTGAGCAGGGTAGCTGCTCGGTGCCTCTTGGCGAGGGCTTTGATCCCTGGTGTGTTGGGGTAGGGAGCTACCAGCCAGGGATAACCGAGCAAGGGCGGGCCCGGTTGCCTCTTGCGAGGGCTTTTGATCCTTAGCGCGGGAGGGGCCGTAAAGGGCCTACTGAGGACGGGGCCGAGCAAGGTAGCTGCTCGGTGCCTCTTGGCGAGGGCTTTGATCCCTGGTGTGTTGGGGTAGGGAGCTACCAGCCAAGGATAACCGAGCAAGGGCGGGCCCGGTTGCCTCCTGCGAGGGCTTTTGATTCTTAAGGACGGGCCGGGCAGGGTTGCAGCCCGGTGCCTCTTGGCGAGGGCTTTGATCCCTGGTGTGTTGGGGTAGGGAGCTACCAGCCAGGAATAACCGAGCAAGGGCGGGCCCGGTTGCATCTTGTGAGCGCTTTTGATCCTTAGCGCGAGAGAGGACGTAAGAGGCCTACTAAGGATGGGCCGAGCAGGGTTGCTGCCCGGTGCCTCTTAGCGAGTGCTTTGATCCTTAAGGATGGCCGGGCAGGGTTGCTGCCCGGTGCCTCTTGGCGAGGGTTTCGATCCCTGGCGTTGTGGGGTAAGGGGCTACCGGCCAGGGATAGCCGAGCAGGGTAGTCGCTCGGCTACCCCTTGGTGAGTGTTTTGATCCCTGGTGTTGTGGGGTAGGGGAGCTACTAGCCAGGGATAGCCGAGCGGCTGCCTCTTAGTGAGGGCTTAGATCCTTGGCGCTGGAGGGGCCATGGGAGGCCTGCTAAGGATGGACCGAGCAGTGAAGCTGCTCAGTTGCCTTTTGGCGAGGGCTTTGATCCCTGGCGTTGTGGGGTAGGGAGCTACCAGCCGGGATAGCCGAGCAGGGTAGCTGCTCGGCTGCCACTCAGTGAGGGCTTCGATCCTTAGCGCTGGAGGGGCCGTGGGAGGCCCGCTAAGGATGGACCGAGCCTGCTAAGGATGGACCGAGTGAAGCTTCTCAGTTGCCTCTTGGTGAGGGCTAAGATCCTTAAGGATGGCCGGGCAGGGTTGCTGCCCGGTGCCTCTTGGCAAGGTCTTCGATCCTTAGCGCAGGAGGGGCCGTGGGAGGCCTGATAAGGATGGACCGAGCAGTGAAGCTGCTCAGTTGCCTCTTGTGCGAGGTTCCGTCCGTCCTTCCTGGTGTGAGTACCGAGAAGAGGGACAGTCGCTGGCGACACGTGTCATGATCACGTGGGGAACACAAAGCGCCGGAGTAGTGTCGTTTCGATTTCGCATCAAGCGGCGTGATGTCTGCCGCGTGGCGGCACAATTGCGGGTGAAACGGGTGACCGTTGAACTCCGGGGGCGTTGTGGGTTATAAAACGAAGAGTGCGTTGATTACTCCCTTCCTCACACCCGAAACGTAAAAATGGAGGACTTCCCTTTCACCATCCCCGAGATCATAAACTTTGAGGACATGTACCTCTACGATCAGTACTGTACTGAGGACACGGTGAAGTTGGTGATAGGCCGCATCGAGGATCATTTTGGCCGATTGCTCCTCTGGCGCTCCCCCCTACTTCAACTGTTGATGTATTCCATCTGGAGGGCGTCGTCGGGGCTCTACAACCTCTTGTCCGAACAGGTGAAAGATGAGGCCGTTGGCAAGCTAAGGTCTCTGAGGCGCTTCAGCTTGATCTCTGCGAGTCGTCTAAACCGCTCGGTGGCGCTCGTCCTTGATTGCTACCAATTGAGGCATGATGCCGACGTTCGCGGGAGGCATAGAGGGCAGAGGTTAGATGCCGCGGGGGCTCGGCGGGCGGAGATATCCTCAGACTACCACGAGCAGTGTTCTCTGCACCCCCTTCCCCCGCTATTATAATTTTTCTTTTTCATTGTATGGCTAAGAAGCCTATAGTACCCTTTGAATGAATAAGATTCTTTTTCTTTCATTGCAATGCTTTTTTGATCCCTTTTATTATATAAACAAAAAGATCTCAAGAAAGGTGTACATTGCTTTAAAAGGAAATATATGCTAGTAGATGTTTTTATTCGTGCAGCTTGAGCCCCTCGGATGTCTGTTGGCCTCTATGCCCGGCACAGGGTACTGAGCTTCGTGGGTACCAGACGTATTCTCTGCCGAAACGACCATGATTTGGCCGATGGTCAGCTCGGCGAGAGGGGGACGCTGCTCCTGCTCGCGGTCAGCTTGTCGCTTGTCCCTCAAGTACGCCGCGAGGTGTCCCGAATGGATGAGCTCCTCGATGTAGTCTTGGAGCCGTGTACAGCTCTCCGTGGAGTGGCCTAGCGACCTATGGAAACCGCAGTAGGGGCTCCAGATTTGCTTTGAGGCCATTCGCGAGATCGGGGGGAGCTTGAAGAACCCCTCGCTCTTAGCCTCCTCTAGTAGCACTATCTGGGAGACGTTGAGCGGGGTGTACTCCTGAAACTTCAGGAGATAGGGCTTTGACCGCTCAGGTCCCCTTCTCTCTTCCCCTGCCCTTTTCTTTTGGTTGTCTTGCTCTATCCGGAGGAGATTTGCGTTCACCTCGGATTCGAGCTGGACCTCGCGCTCGGTCCAGTCCTTTACCTCGGCCATGGTCTTAGGTTGCGCTAATGCAAAGGAGCGTAACCATTCCTTGTGCCTAAGACCAGACCTCAGGGCTGTGATGACCGTCTCGTTCCTATGTTCTGGGACTTCGAGAAGGGCGTTGTAGAAGCGGGTGACGTATTCCTTGAACGTCTCCTTTTTCCCGCTCTTGATCGTGAAGAGATGGTCAATTGTGCATTTTTGCCGCCTGTTCCCGACGAAGTGGCCGAGGAATTGGGTGGCCAGCTCGTCGAAAGTTGAGATCGAGCGTGGCTCGAGTCCTCGGAACCAGTCTCATTCGGAGTGGATGAGAGTGGCCGAGAAAGCTCGGCATTGGGCGGCGTCGGAGTTATCTTGAAAGCTCATTCCCGCGGTGAACACATCCAAATGGTCCTTCGGGTCAGATTTGCCGTCGAAGAGAGAGACCTTGAGGGGCTTATTGCGGGAGGAGACGTGGACCGCGAGCAGCTCCTCGGTGAATGGCTTGGTGAGCGAGTCGGCGGCGTACTTAGCCCCGTCGCTCGAGTGGTGACCTTCCCGATGTATACCTTCGATCTTCTTCTCGAAGGCGTCAAGTCGGCCGTGGTATCCCGACGATTCGGCACATTTTGATCACCGGCCTCTGCTGTTGGAGACCTGCGTCTGGGCGCGGCCCCGGTTCCTCTCAATGAAGTTCCTCAGATCCCCCCACGAGGTAGTCTTCGAGCCGCCGTGGCGAGTCCCGTCTGTGCGACCCCGTCGAGGGAGGGGGTGTTGGTCATGCCTGGGAACAGGCGAGCTGACCAACATCTCCTCGGGAAGGAAAGGGTCGCGAAGAGGCTCGGGGCGAGGCGCTCTGGTGACGGACCTCGGTGTCGAACTGTGGGGCGCCCAGCGGGTCGCAGAAGGTATTGGCCCGGGAGATCTGCGGCCGTAGGAGGTAGCAAGGCGGTGGTCGGCAGTGCCGACGCGTGCTGAGTCTTCTCTCCCCCTGTAGGGGTACCGGTCCCTTGGGGGAGGACCGGCGGTCTAGGGATCTTGCCCTGCCGTTTGGACACGGATGAGCGCCTCTACGACGGATGCGAATCGGTCTATTCGGCCAGCAAAGGCGTTGATGGCATTCGGCGGAGGAGGTTTGTCCTCACCTCCGTTGAGGGGGAGGCGGCGGCTAGTGCTTGGATCGTCGTGATGATCGCTCGCCATTAGATTGAGATCGGAAGATGGACTTTTGATTTTGTGGAATCAAGGTGTTCCCACATACGGCGCCAGCTGGCGGGACCTGGATCACGCCAAGATGTTACCTTCCGTTGATCTGCTGACGGCGATGATGGACGGTTGAGATTGGATCTGGAGGCAGGCTCCTGAAGCGTGTGGATCTCAATGGGTTTGAGGTTGTTGTTGCCGAGCTACCTGCAAGGAAGTCCCGGGATGGTTGTACCACCGAGGACCCTCCGACGGTCAAGTTAGAGAGGAAATCAGAGCAGAGTAACGGCTTAGTGGAGTAAAAATGGCTTACTTGGACCGTTTGAAGAAGGGGTTTATATAGCGGTGGCAGCAGGCAGGGCAGGCGCGAGATTCACGCCGGCCGTTACGCTCCCGACGTCACGCCCGTGTGATGAGCGGGATCTCCCATTAATGGAGAGACAGGCTCGTTAATGGGGATCGTGATGGCGTGGAACGTGAGATGTAGCCGGCGGATATCTCGCGCATGGCGAGACTCGCGGGATGGCGGTTGCGCCTGTGAGCGGTGTTGTTGATCGGTCGATGAGACCGAGGAAGATGACCTCGGCGGGAGAGCTCGTGGACGAGCGGGAAAGCCGAGGTATCTTGGTTCTGCGGTAGCCCGGAGACGAGCTGGGAGGCCGAGGAGGCCAATTGTGCAGGGGGGCTCGGAGGCGAGCCAGCGTTTGTTTGTGGGACGGGCACAGGAGTGGCTTGGTCGGCCACTTTAGGTCCTTTCTTGCGAGATTTGGGACACGTCATCTGCCATGATCTGGGAGATCACCGATATCGAGCATCATCAGCATCTTTGATTCCCGGAGAAATACGGCCCAGGCTTTCCAACTTGCAATTGTTCTTATTTTCGTGGGGCTTTGGAGCCTGAGTCTCGGAAACTCATTTAGCTCCATGGTTGGAGGATGCCATCCAAGTGGATATATAAAAGGAAAAAGTGGTGGCTGTCGCATCGGGGGATTCTGCCAGCCTGGTAAATCATACCCACGGTATCTTTGTTCTCATCCGATAACAAGCAACACGAGTGCGACTATGACCATAAGTAGCTTCACGCAGTGTAGCGACAATAGGGACTCATGTGATGGTGAAAGCCATGATGATAATGAATTGGTGGTCGCATTGTTCGCTGGTTGGCTCAATAGAGGAAGCCGTTGTCTAAATTACATTAGGATTAATGCCAATGGAAAGTCTGTGTTAGCTCAAGTGATCGGCGAGTGTGATTCTGTTAATGGTTGCGATGCTGAAACTTACTACCAACCTCCTTGCCTAAGCAATATCGTGGATGCTTCTCCCGCGGTGTGGAAAGCATTGGAGTTTCCATCAACCGACATTGGAGATTATGAAATCATTTTGACTGATGCATAACCAATTCATTAGTAAAGGCAAAAAATAAATTGTTGTGAAGGGAAATGTTGACGATGTGCTTGTCGTATATACATTGTCTAAGCATGCCAAATTCAAATTTTTGGAAGGGATATAAAGTTCAAATTCTCTAGTTTAAATTCTCTTAATACCCTGCTTTATTTTAGTTTTAAATTAATTTTTTTTCATTTGTGGATAGCTGTAAATTAATTTACTAGTACCGTACGTGCATATAAATATACTTAACTTGATTAATTTTTAACGAACTTTTCAGCTGTGAGCTATAGAAAAAGAATAAAACAAATTATGTAACCATACCAAATCTGATTACAAATAGAAAATACGAGGAAAAATGTGTTGAATATGTGTTCTTAATTAAGAGGGGGTTAAATACTGAACTTGAGTACAATCACGCTGAAATTAACTATGAATACAATAATAAACAGGATTATGTATCATTCGATTTTATTTTAATATAGTAAAGTCGATTTTGCTTAACACAAAGAAGGGCAAGTAAGTTGGTTGCTTGATCCAATTACCTCATACAATGTTAGAAAAAACATATTTAAAGACAACTAAAACTAGAATGAAGTTCAAAAAACCTAAGGCATTTTTTTCTTCGGTACAGGCTAATGGGCCTGCAGACGCCTGCACGACTTCGATGCTGGGACGAGAGCGTAAACCAGGAGGTGCCGCCACATGGGGTTTAAGTGGGGGCATGGACCCACTCCCTCCGGTTTGGTTCTGTTCGGGACGTCCACAACCGCATTTAATTCTTTCTCCATAGAAGTGGAAAGAAGCATGGGAAAAATAGCTCTGGGCCAGCCGGACAAAAATGTGTGATAGGCTTGGCTCGAGTTTTAAAAGCCGGACAAAAATTTTCAATACTTATTTTTCGTTTTTAAGGCCCTAAATTCTTTGTTGTTTAATTAAATACACACAATGCCTTTCTTTGTTCCCCATATGTGTGCGAGGTCATGTCTTTTCTGAGGTTCTTTCAACATCAAAAGTTCAAACTGTCGTTTTCAAACTACTACACATAGCATGTTGACCACTAGTGGTCAACATGCTATGTGTAGTAGTTTGAAAACAACAGTTTGAACTTTTGACATGTTGACCTGATACGCATATGGGGACACATGAAGGACATAAAAGAACATTATGAGTATTTAATAAATCGGTCAAAAACTTAGCATACTATAAAGGAGCTTAAAAAATGAAAAACATGAATTAGAGACTTTTGGTCAACTTTTTATAAAAAAAAACAAACAACCCACACACACAGAACAATTTAATTTTCGCAAGATACATTCATTTGAGTCAGCAAGGGCGAGTTCGACTTGAACCCAAAGGACCTTATTTGCATTCGTCTCCATCATGGTTCACAATCACAAGAGTTGCCACAATTCCACGCCATAACTTTACCTAACCAGTCCAAAATACAAAAAAAAAAAAAAAATCAAAAATCAAAATCTTACAACATTAACTAAATATTATTAAGCACCGGACAAAGATTAGGATAAATGGCACGATGATTAATTAAGTTTGGCAACTTAGAAGGATGATAACGTACGCATGATCCTGATATGCCAGCACATCAAACTGATCTTATAAATACCAATCCATGTACGCACAACTTCATATCCACAACAAATTCTACAAACTCACTCAAATCCTTCACTGAGTACTAATTAACTTAAGAGCAAGATGGCTAAATCATCCCAGCTTGCAATTGCTATTGTTCTCACCGCGGTGCTTTCCAGCCCAAGTCTCGTAGCCTCACATCGGTTTATGGTCGGAGCCTGCCATGCCAGTGGATATTTACGAGGCAGGACTGAACACTGTAACACAGAAAACGACTCCGACTGTTGTGAAGCGGGTAAGATGTATCCACAATACCGTTGCTCTCCACCTGTTACCGGAAACACCGGTGCGACTATGACCCTTAATAGTTTTGCTGAGGGTGGTGATGGAGGCGGCCCCTCCGAGTGTGATAACCAATACCATAGTGATAGCGAGCTGGTTGTCGCATTATCGACCGGTTGGTACAACGGAGGAAGTCGTTGTTTGGATTACATCAGGATTAACGCCAATGGCAGGTCGGTATTGGCTAAAGTGGTCGATGAGTGCGATTCCGTCAACGGTTGTGATGCTGATCATGACAACCAGCCTCCTTGCGCGGATAATATTGTGGATGCTTCTCCAGCCGTGTGGAAGGCATTGGACATTACCGGATCGGAGGTTGGGGATTATGACATCACTTGGTCCGATGCGTAAGCAAATATTAATTAGTAAAAGCTTAAGCTAAAGTTTGTGTTAAGTTGTCTGCTGAAGAATAAATTGTGAAAGTTACCGCTATTAATTTATATATTGAAATGGGTGTTGTATGAAAGCTGTGCTAAGTTGTTTGTTGAAGAATAAATTGTGGAAGTTATTAATAGTTTAATTTTCAAGTTTACATATCTTCCGACATTTCAAGCCCATGCCACCTCTTTTTTTTATTTTTCTGTGCTAAACAGCACTGTTTTTTTAATTTTATTTTTGATAATAACTAAAATGAAAAATCTGATTCTTCAGTACAATACTCCTTTTTAAAGAGAAATAAGGAACCATATACCATTTCATTAAAAAGGTATTGTACTGACGAAAATTTGTTGAGTGCGACAAACTTCTATACAGGCTTTCGATGAATAATCGGTTGTGCCTATCCTACTCCTAAGATCGCAATAATTCACGGGACAATTTTTTTTAGTAAACCAAATTTAAATAATAATTATAAAAACACCATTTTAAAAAATAATTTAAAAAAAGACTATTTTTTGCTTCGTAGACGACACGTCAGCGCTAGCGCTGATGTGAAATAGTTTTTTTTATGAGCGCAGTTTGAAACTGCGCCCATAGCATTTGTATGGGACGCTGTTTGAAACTGTGTCCCATACATTTGTTATGGGCACAGAAATTACGCCCTTTACATTTGTATAGGGCGCAGTTTCAAACTACGCCCCATACAAATGTTATAGGCGCAGTTTGAAACTGTACCCCTAAAAATTTTAGTAAAGAATAATAGGGTGCACTTTCAAAATGCGTCCATTCCTCTATTTAATCTGACAGCCACTAACTTTCCTCTTTCCTCACTTCACTCTCATCTCTCTCTTGGGTGCGCTCTTTCTCTCTCTCTCTCTTTCTCTGGTACTCGCTCTCTCCCTCTCTCCCTCTCTCGATCTTCTCTCTCATTCTCTTTCTCTCCCTCTCCCTCTCTCTTCTCCCACCCACCTCCTCCCGAGCCTCCTCCGACCGACCTCCTCCGAGCTCCCTACAGCT
Organism: Agapanthus africanus; assembly: GCA_030015575.1. Lineage (NCBI taxonomy): Eukaryota > Viridiplantae > Streptophyta > Magnoliopsida > Asparagales > Amaryllidaceae > Agapanthus > Agapanthus africanus. Next base: position 73,307,409 of record CM057338.1, read on the forward strand.
TCTTTCCCTCATCTCTCTCCCTCTCTCTCTTTCTCATCTCCGTCGTTCACTCAAATTTCTTGATCTCACAGTCTCTCTCTTATGCAGATTTAGTTGGAAATTCACGGACGAACAATCGCGTTCATCCTCACCATCGTCATCACCACTGTGAGCATCTCGAAAGTTGGTTAAATCCTAATTTTATTTAAAAATAATTTTAAAAAATTGGTTAAAATTTCGTATCAGTAAGCAATTCGAACAAATTAGATAAATATTAGGGGTTTCCCCCGATTTTACTTATGACGGATTAATGAATAGGATACAAGTTTTTGCAACTTATTACATGCTATAAATATGGATTTTATTGTAATTTTATATAATTATTTGAGTATAATTATAAAGATAAATAAGTACGTTGTTTGATGAGAACTCTTAAAATATGTCAATATTTTTGGCAGGTGGAAAAATGACAGATAATTACATCCATCTAATTTACTATTTCGATGGCCAATTAACGATTAGAAAAAATAATATTCCTGAATATGTCGGTGGAAAAACTAAGATGACTAGAGTCAAAAAATCTGGCACATACAACGAACAATGCCAAGTAGGGTACAAAAATACCAAAATCAATCCGTTAGAGTTCAATATCTCCTTAATAAGCAAATGGCCGACGGAGCATGAATATACCGCCATTGAAGTATTCGATGATGAGAATACACAAGTCATGCTTGTATCGGAATCAAAATCGATCGAGTTGTTTGTGATGAAAGAGATATTGACGTCCACTCAACTGTTCAGACCTTATTCTGAAGTGTTTGATCCTTCTTTTCGAGTATCCAAGCAATACACGCAAGGAGAAATGACACGCATGCTCAATATGAATGCTGATTCTACCAGATTTATGTCTCCTACCAATGATGAATAGTATATAAATCAAAATTATGTAGGTGAAGGCAAATCAAGCGAGACGCCAGTGAATTGACAGTTTACGAAGTAAGTATTACTTTGCATATCTTTATACCGCATATATATTTAGCGGATCACTATTTATTGATAGTGGAGGTATGCTATAGTTACTAAGTATTCATAAATTTGTGTGCGGTTCTTATGTACCACCGCCCGGTTATAATTGCATGTCACGCCAAACTTCTGTTTTAATTGCATGCCGGTGCCAAGTTTTGGTTTCAATATTATGCTCTAAAATACCGAGCACATGCAATCATATAATACAGGATGGACACCGTTTGCAGACGATAGGTAGGGATTTCATCGGTATGAAGTCAGGATATCAAGTATCATGCAAGTCCCCAATGTTGGTTCCGCACATCCAACCGATATACCTGCTACGGATCCAGCGATGTTGGAACATAATGGAAATGAAAGTGATGATGATGATGATGATACTAGTGATGAGGACGAGATTCAAGCACAAGATAGCATGCAAATTGCACATGTCCTTACTGATGAGAATGATAGGCAGTGGATTACCAATTCATGTATTAACAATGATTTCGTTGAGTTTGAAGATCCACTTACCGATAACATGATAGATGCTCGCATGTTATCTACATTGGTAATTGAGAATGTCAACTTTCGTGCGAATAGGCTTTCGGCAGTCGATATTGAAAGTGGGTTGAAGGTCGGCGATTTGTTCGAGAATAAGGAGAAGTTAATTCAGGCAGTCAGTGTTTGATCAATTAAACACGGAGTTTCTTTTAAACCAATCAAAACTAACACGACCAAGTACACCGTCGTTTGTAAAACAAATATGAACTGTCCATGGAGGCTTTATGCATATATCTCAAAGAAATCACCGACAGGATTCTGGCAGATAAAGAAGTATGCGAGTAATCGCACTTGTGTGAATCCTGTAGTGAATTCAAATCATAAACATGTCATTTCTATATTCATACGTAACAAGATATTGCCTTTTGTGAAAGCGGATGTCGATTTGACCCCTAAAACGATTCAAGTGCTTATAACAGATAAATTATTCATTGAAATAAATTATATGAAGGCATGGAATGCGTTGAATAAGGTATTATCTACAATATAGGGAGATTGGAAAGATTCGTATGAACATTTGTTATAATATCTTGCCGCCATCAAATCTACTAATCCCGGGACCATCTTCAAGATAATGACCGACGCTTCAATGCCAGAAAGAATGTGATATTTTACCGGTGCATTTTAGGCATTTGGACAAGCCATTGATGGTTTCGCTTATTGTTGTCCCGTTCTCAGTATTGATGGGACCCGCTTATACGGCATATACAAAGGAATTTTGCTCATTACTACCGGTGCCGATGCAAATGATGGCCTTTATCCTTTGGCGTATGCTGTAGATGGAGGTGAAACCATTGAAAATTGGGAGTGGTTCATTGCTTACATTCATCTTTACATTCCATCCGTGCGAGGAAAGCACATTACCTTCATATCTGACCGGATGAAAGGAATTCCGACTACATTACGAAGATCATGGGCAGAACCTCATAATCATCATTATTATATACGACATATCAGAGCCAACTTCTCAACTACTGGATTTAGTAGCAAAACCTTGTCGTGTTTGTTCTCTCAAATTACATGTACACCAGATAACCTGACCTATATAGAACTGAGAGAGAAACTTAAACGTATATGTCCAAGAACAAATACTTGGATTAAAAATAATCTAAAAAATGAATAAAAAAGATAGGCTCTTTCGAACGATGGTGGTAGGCGATTTTGCATGATGACTGTTGGGGTCAAAAATTACATCCCGGTTGACCAAGGCAAAGTCAAAGTCAACCCCAAGCCAGGTGAACCCAAGCCCAGGCCAAGTGGGCACATGCCCAAGTCGAGCCCCGCGGCCAGCCTCCCCCATGCCAAAATGAAAATTATGTAGTAAATAATTTTGATGTAATTTTCATACATGAATGTAAGAAAAATGGGTATAAAGCCAAATTTTTGTAAAGCCCATGGCTCATGTGCAAAAGAAATGAGCACATGAGGCATGGGATGGACAAAATGCCATTTTGTAAAGCCCAATGGGCTATATGTAAATTTGTAAGCTTATAAAAGGCAACATGATGATGAAATGAAACAATAATTCATTCTCTCAAATTCTAAGGTTTGTGTCTCCTTCCCCTTCCTCAAGGTTCTAAAACATTCTTCCTTTTTTTTGAATTAAATCAAGAGTTTAACTTTTCCTTTTCCAAAAATAAACAGTTTTTCGCCATCAAACCCTTGAAGGGGAACTCAGATCTTCCATCAGATCTCAAAAAGGGGAGATTTTTAAATCTCACCCCCATTTTCTCCAAGATCCGGACAACCGAGAGGAAGAAGAAGGAGGCCCATCTCCAAAAATCCCATCTTGAGAGGATCCAAGGCCTAAAAGAAGATCTAGGGCCAAAAGGGAGAAGAAAATGGCCCCCTTTGATCATTTCCAAGGATTTCTGGGAGTTTGACTCCGTTCAAGATCTGCTAGAGTTCAACTCCATAAATTAATCTCTTTTTAGGAGTTTAATTCCAAAAATCAAATCGGGAGCACAGCTCCCAGTGCAGGGACCAAGTATTTTTTCCTGTTGACGCCCAGCACCCACGTGCCAGGCACATGGGGCACCGGTGCCCAGCGCCCGCGTGCCAGGCACGTGGGGCGCTGGTGCCCAGTGCTCTTTAGACGCTATTCTTCCCTTTTTTTATATATAGACACACTCCACAACACTGCAGGGTTCCGATATATCCAAAACCCCTAAGGACACACATATGCACACTGCACGTTGAGTTCGCATGACCAGTTTGACCCGTCAATCGGAGGTTCTCTCGCTCCAAAAACGAGGGATAATTAACGGCAACTTAGTCCGCGGCTGCCGGAGATTCGGATCCCCACAATAAATAAACCCCAGCTTACCCTAGGCAGAGTGAATCTGTAGTATGCCTGACAAGTGACGCGTATTCCCATCTCAATGGGGTGACGAAAAACACCCTACAAATTCCGGCACGCCCGGTGGGACCAATCTCTCCTCCCATATTTCGGGTTAAACATTCATGTGAACTCAATCAACATATATATCGATCGCCTTTACTGAATTCATGCTTCTTTATGTATGTTAACACTTTCCAATCGCAACCTTCGGACACAACAAAATGTCTCCAAGGACGATCTCAGCTCTCAGCACAACTCCCATCTCCTACACGATGAAGATGGACGCCAGGACGGTCCTTCCGGCCAGTCTCGGGTGACAGTGGGAGGAGCCAGTGCTACCACTTGGCTCTATTATGTTCGTCCCAGCTAGCGCCATTCCAGCTCCTCAAGCTCCAATAACAGACCGACCCCGAAAAGCAAGAGGCCAAATATGGTGATCTCGAAGGCATCATTACCCAAATGCAAGTCGGTGTTTAAACGACTTTTCTTGGCCCCAGTTGGGGGCAATACCATCAACACCAACAAAGCAACAAGGCGTCTCGAGCAAGCTCTGGCGATGCCCCTAACAACTGCTCAATCGGGTGTCTTCTCTAAGCTCCCCGCCAATCGACTCACGATGGCTTCCTGGATAAAGGATGCCCGTCAAGCCCTTAAAATCGAGAAGCTAAGACAGAAAAGGCTCAGATACAGAGCCAACAAAAGGGCTAGGGCTCATGCTAGGCTGAACTTCATGAGGTTCCAAGAACAGGGTTACCCTGCCAATGACAAAGAGACGGCTGGATATGTGGTTCACACTGTCTACATGGTAGGCACTTGCAGCAAAAGCAAGGATGGGGCCACCACATCTCAAATCCAGTCTGGGGCGAATGTGGTTTCCACTTCCCAAGACCAGCCTTCTCTTGAAGGTAATGAAAACTCTTCCAGTGAGACTGATAAGAAGATAGATCCCTCGGTTCATGAGGAGTCGGGCTCGGAAAGCGAAGAGGAGTCAATCTTCCATCCCAAGAACGCAGAGTAGTAACTTCTCCAAGAGCTCCGAAAACAGCTCAGAAGTAAAGACAAGGAGATGGCCAAACTTTACTCCAAAATTGACGACTTGACGAATGTCGTGATGCAGCTCACGGACCAAGTTGCCTCTCAGCCGTCCAATCAAGCGCAGGTTTCTGCTCATGAACTGGGAAACGGTGTCCTAAGACAGCCGACGCCTATTCCCTCAAATCCAAAGGTAGGCGGATCGCGTGAAAGTCAGTCGCACCGTATCTCGGGAAATGTCTTAGCTACTGATGACAGCAGCCCGCTAACTCAAGATCAAATCATGGATTTAGTTGCCAACAAAGTCAAAACATTGGTAGCCGAAACCGAAACGCAAAAAGATGTTAGCAGTAGCGGGAGACCATATCATGCTCAGTATGAATTGATAGAATTTCTTAGCGGCTATGTCATCCCTAAATTCGGAAGATTTGATGGGACAGCAAATGCGAATCAGCACATCGCCCACTTTAAACCCTCATGCGGGAATACTGGGGGCAATGATGCGCTTCTCCTCCGCCATTTTGTTAATAGCTTAACCGATGTCGCTTTCGACTGGTACACGAGCATATCGGATGGCTCTGTTACTACTTTCATCCAAATGGAATCTCTGTTCCGACAAAGGTTCATGAGTGTCGGCGATAAGATCACCATTGCCGACCTCGTAAGGACCAAGCCAAAGAACAACGAAAGCAGCACGGATTTTATAACCTGATGGCGCAATCTCTCCGTCAAATGCGAACCGCCGATAGAGCAGGACCAATCTGTCAGCCTCCTCATCGGAAATCTCAACAATTGGATGGCCCTGTTTCTATGCACGGTGGGTCTCAAAACATTCCAAGAGCTGACCAGGAAAGTTCAGATGTTAGAGCGCTCAAAACAGGAGTTCTCCTCTGATTCCCAAAACAACAATAGGTCCTGGAGAAACCGAAAGGACGATAATCGCAAAAGCGGAAATTCCGACGATGCAGAATCTTTTAACACTTCGGCTAACCGAAATAAGCGAGGGATGAGCGGGCCTAATGCCAACCAGCCTCGGAAGCCAGTGTTTGGAGAGGGAGGAGAATCTCTACTAAAAGAGATACTGGATAAAGTCTATTCCTTTAGAAGGGACAAAGTCCGTAACATATTCAAAGACACCCTGAGAAACGGTCTACGATTGCCAGAATCAAAAAGACCGCAAGAAGCGAATATGACCGACGACCCCAAATATTGCCCCTATCACAGAGTGATAAATCATGCCATTGAGGACTATTTCGTCTTCAAAGATTGGGTCGAAAAGCAATACAAGGCGGGAGAGATAGAACTGTCTAAAGGCGTGTTAACAAACATTCAAGCTGTGACCGCCAATTTTATACAAACAGAGACCAAAGTCCTTCAGAAACCTGATTCTCTCATACATCTTCCTTTCCATGAAAGGAGCGGGCCAAGGCAACAAGCTAAGAGATAAACGAGCAATATTGCCAACGAAGAAGCGGTGGATGGGCCCATACGGTCTATATGATGGAGCCCAGAGGAACAAGTCCTCCTACGCCCTATAGCCATGATGATGACGTGGTCGTTGCCATCCAACACCGGTTCGGTCTAGACGACAAAGAGCTCGCTTATGCAATTAGGCCATAGGAGCCCATGGCTCCTGCAGAGTCGAGCCCAGACTCCAACAGATGACCACCACGTCATTAAACTGGGAGCAGACGGACCCTAAGTCGTTAAACTGGGAATGTAAAAAAAATGTATGTAAAAAAAATAGTGTGTAAATAAAAGAAAAAAGAAAAGCCGAAATGATGGGACAACTCGCAATAAAAATCAGCGAGTAAAATAAAAATGAAAAATAAAACCGAAATGATGGGGCAACTCGCAATAAAAATCAGCGAGTAAAATAAAGATGAAAAATAAAGCCGAAATGATGGGGCAACCACGAATAAATAGCCGAAATGATAGGGCAATCGCGACCTTCGAGATGAGAAAAGCTGAAATGATGGAGCAATCACGATAAAAAAAACCTCTAAATGGTGAATGAGATGGAGCAATCATGATAAAAAAAACCTCTAAATGGTGAATGATGAGTCGCTCCTGGTACCATATTCTAGTGCAGCGAAACAGACGCCGACCAAAATCCAAATCCCCAAACGGAGAATGATGAGTCGCTCCTGGTACCATATTCCAGTGCAGCGATGCAGACGCCAATCAAAATTTCAAATTCCTGGATGTCCCAATGGCGAATGATGAGTCGCTCCTAGTACCATATTCCAATGTAGCGATGCAAACGCCAACCAAAATTCAATTTCCCAAAATTCTCTCAGCCCTACGGTTGGCTCCCAAGTTGACTACCGTACACAATCCACGGGTTCAAATAATTCTCATCACACCTATGCCCCACCGCAATCACCAGTCACGTGGCCGGTCTCCGCCCTTAGAGTTATGCTCCATTAGGGAAGACCCACTAATGTGTCCTCACGATACATGAGGAGAACAAACCTTACGAGATCCTCTCGACTCGTAAGAAAACACTTTCGTGGGATCCTTATGACTCATAAAGGAAAAACACACTTGGGAGTCCCCACGACTCCTAAGGAGAAAACACACCTACGAGATCTTTTCAACTCGCAGGGAGAAAATGCTTTTATGGGACCCTTACGGCTCATGAAATTGAAAAGCCTTAGGTGATAGGGACCTAAACATGTCTCATGAGCCATCGCTCCCCGACAGGAAAAGGCAAATGATAATTTGCTCCGGCACTTATGCTTCAGTGTTAGCAATGTTGATGTCGACCCCAACCCCAAAATTCCAAACTTCCGATCCAATAGACCCCTAAGTCTTTAAACTGGGAATAGATGACCTCTAAGTCGTTAAACTGGGAACAGATGACCCCTAAGTATTAAACTAGGAACGCGGGAAATCTCCTCATGGCAAATGATGATTCGCTCCTGGTACCATATTCCAGTATAGCGGTGTTGATGCCAAACCAAAACCAAAATCCCCAAATACCCTCATGGCAGATGATCATTCGCTCCTGGTACCATATTCCAGTGTAGCGATGCTAATATCAACCCAAATCACAATCAGCAAGACAGCCAACAACTTCCCTGGTGGAATCAAGCTCCACCTTGGAAACAAGTCGAATCCAGACACCGCAGAAATCAGAGCAAGTCAACTTCAACCCTGACACCGCAAGAAACGGAGCAAGTCAATTCAAGCACCGACCGTCCACGTCACCAAAAGGGCAGCACCGACCGTCCATATCGCCAAAAAGGCAGCACCGACCATCCACATCGGAATTATGCTCCGCCTTGGAATCAGGTCAACCAAACACTCCTTGCCGGGGAAACGTCGACCAGCGACACTCTGTGCCGAGGACACGTCAAACGGATACTCCACCTCGGGGACATGTCGACCACCGACACTCCATCTCGGAGACACGTCAAGCATCGACCGTCCATGTCGTAAAAAAGACAGTGCCAGCTTCTCAAAAAGCAGGAACCAAATCAAGTCGCCTCCATGTGAAAGAAGATCCATCAATTTCATGCACACGACCCACATATACGGTGTGCATTTATTGATGGGGGGAATTTTGTTGGGGTCAAAAATTATACCCCGGTTGACCAACTCAAAGTCAACCCCAAACCAGGTGGGCCCAAGCCCAGGCCAAGTGGGCCCATGCCCAAGTCGAGCCCCGCGGCCAGCCTCACCCATACCAAAATGAAAATTATGCAGTAAATAATTTTGATGTAATTTTCATACATGAATGTAAGAAAAATAGGCATAACGCCAAATTTTTATAAAGCCCATGGCTCATGTGCAAAAGAAATGAGCACGTGAGGTATGGGATGGGCAAAATGCCATTTTGTAAAGCCCAAAGGTGCTATATGTAAATTTGTAAGCCTATAAAAGGCAACATGATGATGAAATGAAGCAATAATTCATTCTCTCAAATTCTAAGGTTTGTGCCTCCTTCCCCTTTCTCAAGGTTCTAAAACCTTCTTCATTTTTTTTGAATTAAATCAAGAGTTTAACTCTTCCTTTTCCAAAAATAAACAGTTTTCACCATCAAACCCTTGAAGGGGAACTCAGATCTTCCATCAGATCTCAAAGGGGGGAGATTTTTAATTCTCACCCCCATTTTCTCCAATATCCGGCCAACCGAGAGGAAGAAGAAGGAGACCCATCACCAAAAATCTCACCTTGGGAAGATCCAAGGCCTAAAATAAGATTCAGGGCCAAAGGGGAGAAGAAAAGGGTCCCCTTTGATCATTTTCAAGGATTTCTAGGAGTTTAACTCCATTCAAGATCTATTGGAGTTCAACTCCATAAATTAATCTCTTTTTAGAAGTTTAACTCCAGAAGTCAAATCGGGAGCATAACTCCTAGTGCAGGGACCAAGCCCCTTTTCCTGCTGACGCCCAGCGCCTGCATGCCAGGCATGTGGGGCGCCGGCGTCCAGCGCCCGCGTGCCAGGCACGTGAGGCGCTGGCACCCACGCGTCCTTTGGACGCTATTCTTCCCTCTCTTTTTTATATACACACACACTCCACAACACTGTTCCCGTTAGAAAAAAATTTTAACGGGGCGCTGCCCTGCACCCCGCAAAGAGGCTGCTAGCCCTCTTGACCCCCGGCCCGTTATCCGGATAGTGAGACCCCCGTAAACTCTGCGAGGTTCCCGATATATCCAAAACCCCTTAATACACACATATGCACACTGCACGTTGAGTTCACATGACCAGTTTGACCCGTCAATCGGAGGTTCTCTAGGCGGGGGGTAATTAACGGCAGCTTAGTCCGCGGCTGCCGGAGATTTGGATCCCCACAATCAATAAACCACAGCCTACCCTAGGCAGGGGGAATCTGTAGTATGCCTGACAAGCGACGCGTATTCCCATCTCAATGGAGTGACGAAAAACACCCTACAATGACTACGAATGCTTCAAAAAAATTTAACGGGGTCTTAAAAGGATCTCGATCTTTGCCTATTTAAGTTTTAGTAGGACAGACTTTTTACAGGGTGAACAAATAATTCTTTGCACGATGCAGGAGGGACAAGAGTAGACGACAAAGTTATGTCGTAAGTTCAAACAATTTATAACAAAAAGGGTTACTCATGCTAGGCATGCTTGGATCGTGAGGTTCAGCCAGTCCGAATGGCAGGTGACTGATAAAGATAGAAAAAATTACGACGTAGACATCGATGGTAGGAACTGCAGTTGTACGTGTAATATTCCTAAGTTACAAAAGTTGCCTTGTTCACATGTAATTTCAGCATGCACACGAACAGAGGGTAGGGGAAACATTGTACATCACGATTTTGTTTTGAAGTGGTATTCTATCTCCAAATACAAAGCTGCTTATGCCCCGTTGTTCCATTCTGTACCCGATAACCGATATTGGGAGGCATACAACGGTCCAATAATATTACCGCCTATCGGTAGGAGACAAGCAGGACGACCACGTTCTACTCGTATAAAATATGTTATGGATGATTCACGAGAAAGACGTAGGAAAAATAGATGCAGTATCTGCAATGAGTATGGTCATAACAAGACATGATGCAAAAATCCTCCAGCCCCACATTGCCATTGGTAATCTCTGCCTATGTTTTGAAATACACACACATGTCCAAACACAAAAAACAAACATACATCTACACACACATACACGCACACATATGTTCTTTGTTATACATGCTCATTTTTTCAAAGATAATATAACTCAACATTTTCATTGTGCAGATATACCTATGGATCCTGGACCTATAGATACGAGTGTTCTGTACTTCCAGGCTGACCATAGGTCGGCCAACGCCGCAGCAGTACAGGTAAAACTTTGTAGTTTTATTTTCTTTAATTACATATGTTATTTGTACGTACTGATACAAGTCCTCTTTTTGTAATTGGAAGAGTGATCAGGTGATTACATGCGTTGACCACTCAGTCCAGAGCAGCCGGATCCCAGCTGGAGATGCCTGTGTGAAGGCTGAGTTGCAACGGAAAGGCTTTCATTTTCTATCCAGATTAGAGTATATACGTCTGGATAGGGGCTTGATTACGGTTTTGGTAGATGTATGGAGACCAGAGACCAGCACATTTCATTTTAGAGTTGGTGAGATGACTATCACCCTTCAGGATGCCGCTGTGCTGCTTGGTCTGCCTATAGACGGAGAGATGATTGCTGTGGAGTATGGACACGATTGGTCAGACTTGTATCCCGACTTGTTGGGTAGGATTCTGTCTGTTGGGAAGAGAAGAGGCAGTAGCATCCACTTGAGTTGGTTGCGAAAGGTGTTTAGTACTGAGCCTGCCATGGATGCTACCCTCGAGGCGATCGAGCAGCACGCACGAGCCTACAGTTTACATCAGATTAGGGTTCACTTGTTCCCGGATAGGAGCAAGAGCAGAGTTAGTCTTGCATGGCTGCCTCTTTTAACTGATCTCGATCAGTGTACCACTTTATCGTGGGGGAATGCAATTCCGTCATTCCTCTGCAGCGAGCTAAGGATGGCTGCATTGATGGAGCAGAAGAGTTTTGGATGCTGTTTGACGCTTCTTCAGGTATACAATACTTAAAACCGCATTCTACTAATTTTGCGTAATTAAATTAATATATACGTAAAGCGTAATTCTATCATATTGTATTTCAGATATGGTCATGGACATATCTCTCTATTGGTCGCCTGACCATTACGAGACAGTTCGGTTTAGATGGCCAAAGGCCATATGGATGCCAGTAAATAATTGAAACTATACGCATATTTCAAATTTCAGGTTTTTTTTTGGAATATTAACTTGTGTGTATTCTCCATGCAGGTGGAATGTGCCCAGGTCATGGTATGTGACACTGGATCGCAGCTTCCATTTCTACCGCAATGAGTTCAATGTCACGGAGGAGGTAGCAGTTATGTGGACACCGTACACACATGACCTGATGGGCACTCTACATCCATTATGCTTGGCAGGCCCTTGTTTCTGGCGTACGCGGACGCCGATCGTCTGCAACGATATTATTCAGATGCACGTGCCAGACCGTGTGCTTCACCAGTTCGGTTTGACATAGCACATATCAGGCGCGGTGGAGCAGATACTGCGACAAGTTGGAGCGCCAGTTGGGGATGCTTGGCTCGTGGAATATCAGATTTGGGTGGGTCGATAGTACGATCGGGTACACCACATAGCCGATGAGATACATCCAGGTATACCGATAGATTGGTACCTTTCCTGGTATTGGATAATTACCCGCAGATTCATCATCACAGCCACTTCTCCGCCTGTAGGGTTCCTATCGACGGCAGCAAGGTTTAGGGAGATATCGTCCATGCCATTTTCAAAAATTGTCATTTCAAGGAACTCTAAACTAGAATCGTTAACTAGAAATTAATACGGAAACTAACGTAAACCATTTTACATCTAAGTGAAATAGAAAAACAACCTTTGTAGATCGGTCCTTCACTTCATAAGCTCCTTGTAGTAGTCCCTTCGCTGCGATTATCGAACTCCCGGACTCTTAGACGGCTCCATGAGAAAAAAAGCAACGGTCTTGCTTGAAGTCTTCGAGGCCGAAGATGATCTACGTCGAGGGATTACTAACTCAAGCTACTACTTCACGAAAGTGAAGCAAACACCCTATACTAAAGTGTTAATCTACTAGAGGATGATGAAATAGGAAGTGGGCTCACTTTAGAATTCTTTTCTCACAATATTTCCTCACTTGGATCAAACCCTAGAAACCTTTTTCTTTTTGGAGGAAGAAGATGAAGAAAGAAAAAAGAGAATGAATTAATCCAAAATGAGATCATGTAACCATGGGTGAGTGTGTATCATATACTAACTCATGTAGAGACACAACCATGGCTAATTATAGTGGTTAGGTTAATAAATATCCTAAGTAAAACAAAACTAGTGGACTTGGTCAATGCACCCACAAGCTTCTCAAAGCTTCATGCACTTTGAACAAAAATCCACTAATTTTGGATTACTTCAAATATTAAACACCCACCACTATAATTAAAATGGTGTATGTCTCATACACCCATGTATAGTGTATCAACAACCATGACACACAAAAATAAACAATGCACATTAATATATCACATATATATTACATATACACACAAGTGAGAAAAGAATGCCTAAGTGAGCCAATATTAGTTAATATAAATTAGTATATCAAATATACAATTATACACTAAATTATTAAATCAACACTTGATTTAATAATCCGGCTATATCACATATAACCGACTAACACTAAATGTACCAATTTATCAAATCAACACTTGATTCGATAACCCGGCTATATCACATATAACCGACCGATACAAAAGTCGCGAGAATAGAATACGGTATCACATACACGTATTCTCGGTCCCGCACATATCACATATGCGTTTGTAGGGTGTTTTTCGTCACCCCATTGAGATAGGAATACGCGCGCACTTGTCAGGTGCATTACAGATTCCCCCTGCCTAGGATAGGCTGGGGTTTATTGATTGTGAGGATCCGAATCTCCGGCAGCCGCGAACTAAGCTTCTATTAATTACCCCTCGCATTTGGAGCGAGGGAATCTCCGATTGACGGGTTAAACTGGTCATGCGAACTCAACGTGCAGTATTATGTTTTGAAGGGTTTTTGGATATATCGGGGGCCCCGCAAAGTTTTTACGGGGGTCCCGCTATCCGGATAGCGGGCTGGGGGTCAAGAGAACTAGCAGCCCCTTTGCGAGGTGCGGGGCAGCGCCCCAGCCCAAAATTTTTTTAGGGGGGATGGTGTTGTAGAGTATGTGTGTGTGTGTGCGCGTGTGTGTATATATATATAAAGGGAAAGGGCATCCAAAGGATCCGTGGGGGCCAGTGCCTCGCGTGCATGGCGCGCAGGCGCTGGGCGTGCCACGTGTCGGCACGTGGGCGCAAGCGCCCTGGGCGCTGGGCGCACCACGTGCTCGGCATGTGGGCGCAAACGCTCTGGACGCTGCATGCTGGGCGTCAAACAGAAAGAGTACTTTGGTCCCCTTTACTGGGAGTTGTACTCCGGATTTATGAAGTTAAACTCCTAAAAGGTTTTAGAAATGATCAAAGGGGGCTACTTTATTTCTCCCTTTGGCTCTGGATCTTCCCCAGATGAGATTTTTGGAGATGGGTCTCCTCCTTCCTCCTTTATTGGCTGGGTCTTGAAGAACAAGAAATATGAGATTTTAAAGATCTCTTCTTTTTGAGATCTGAATGTTCCTTTGTGGGTTTTGTGGTGGAAAACTACTTAGTTTTGGAAAAGAAAGAGTAAAGCTCTTGATTTAATTCAAAAGAAATGAGAAGGTTTAGAATCTTGGAGAAAGAGAAGGAGGCACAAAGAACCCTAGTTTTTGGGGGAATGAAAATTGTCTTTTTAGATATTTTCATCATGTTGCCTTAAATAGGCTTACATATTTACATATAGCTCCTTGGGCTTTTCAAAATGGCATTTTGTCTATCCCATGGCTCATGTGCCATATCTTTTTGCACATAAGCCATGGGCTTACAAAAATTTGGCTTTATGCCCATTTTGTTTACATTCATGCATAAAAAATTACATAAAAATTATTTATTACATGATTTCATTTTGGCATGGGGGAAGGCCGGCCGCTTCATGTTCGGACTCGACCTGGGCATGGGCTCACTTGGCTTGGGGTTGACTTTGACTTTGACTTGGTCAACCGGGGTGCAATTTTCGACTTCAACAAAGTGCCCCCCATCAATAAATGCACACCACATATGTGGGTCGTGCGCATGAAATTGATGGATCTTCTTTCATGTGGAGGCAACTTGCTTTGGTTCCCACTTTTTGGGATGCACTGCCCTTTTTACGACATGGACAGTCGACGCTTGACGCGTCTCCGAGACGGAGTGTCCGTGGTAGATGTTTCTCTGGCCCGGAGTGATCTGGTTCCTGCTTTGTAGGAAGCCTGCACTGCCCTTTTTGCGACATGGACGGTCGAAGCTCTGATCCGGAGCGATTTGGTTCCCGATTTGTGGGAAGCCTGCACTGCCCTTTTTGCGACATGGACGGTCGATGCTCTGATCCGGAGCGATTTGGTTCCCGATTTGTGGGAAGCCTGCACTGCCCTTTTTACGATATGGACGGTCGACGCTCTGATCCGGAGCGATTTGGTTCCCGATTTGTGGGAAGCCTGCACTGCCCTTTTTGCGACATGGACGGTCGACGCTCTGATCCGGAGCGATTTGGTTCCCGATTTGTGGGAAGTCTGCACTGCCCTTTTTACGACATGGACGGTCGACGCTCTGATCCGGAGCGATTTGGTTCCCGATTTGTGGGAAGCCTGCACTGCCCTTTTTACGACATGGACGGTCGATGCTTGACGTGTCTCCGAGACGGAGTGTCCGTGGTAGACTTTTCCCTGGCCCGGAGTGATCTGATTTGTGGGAAGCCTGCACTGCCCTTTTTGCGACATGGACGGTCGACGCTCTGATCCGGAGCGATTTGGATCCCGATTTATGGAAAGCCTGCACTGCCCTTTTTGCGACATGGACGGTCGACGCTCTGATCCGGAGCGATTTGGTTCCCGATTTGTGGGAAGCCTGCACTGCCCTTTTTGCGACATGGACGGTCGACGCTTGACGTGTCTCCGAGACGGAGTGTCCGTGGTAGACTTTTCCCTGGCCCGAAGTGATCTGGTTCCTGCTTTGTAGGAAGCCTGCACTGCCCTTTTTGCGACATGGACGGTCGACGCTCTGATCCGGAGCGATTTGGTTCCCGATTTGTGGGAAGCCTGCACTGCCCTTTTTACGACATGGACGGTCGACGCTCTAATCCGGAGCGATTTGGTTCCCGATTTGTGGGAAGCCTGCACTGCCCTTTTTGCGACATGGACAGTCGATTCTGCCCTTTTTGCGACTTGGACGGTCGGTGCTGCCCTTTTAGCGACATGGACGGTCGGTGCTGCCCTTTTAGCGACGTGGACGGTCGGTTCTGCCCTTTTTCCGACTTAGACGGTCGATGCTGCCCTTTTAGCGACATGGACGGTCGGTTCTGCCCTTTTTGCGACTTGGACGGTCGGTACTGCCCTTTTAGCGACGTGGACGGTCGGTACTGCCTTTTTAGCGACTTGGATGGTCGGCGCTCTAATCCGGAGCGATTTGGTTCCCGATTTGTGGGAAGCCTGCACTGCCCTTTTTGCGACATGGATGGTCGACGCTCTGATCCGGAGCGATTTGGTTCCCGATTTATGGGAAGCTTGCACTGCCCTTTTTACGACATGGACGGTCGACGCTTGACGCGTCTCCGAGACGGAGTGTCCGTGGTAAACTTTTCTCTGGCCCGGAGTGATCTAGTTCCTGCTTTGTAGGAAGCCTGCACTGCTCTTTTTACAACATGGACGGTCGACGCTCTATTTGACTTGCTCTGCTTCCTGCAGTGTCAGGGGTGATCTTGACCTGCTCCGCTTCTTGCGGTGTCGAGACTGGATTCTGACTTGCTCCACTTTCTGCGGTGTCGGAGTTGAAATTTACTTGTTGATTATGATTTGGGTTGATATCAGCATCGCTACACTGGAATATGGTACCATGAGCGAATCATCATCTATCATTAGAGGATTTAGGGATTTGGTTTTTTAGGTCGGCATCTGCATTGCTGCACTGGAATAATGCCAGGAGCAACTCATCATTTGCCCTGGGAGGATTTGGGAATTGGTTTTTGCTTGGCATCAGTATCGCTACACTGGAATATAGTACCAGGAGCGAATCATCATTTGTGCTTGCTTATTAGAAAGCGATGGCTTAGGAGACAGGTTTTAGGTCCCTATCACCCAAGACTTTTCAATTTTGTGAGCCATTAGGGTCTCACAAGCATTTTCTCCCTACGGGTCGTGAGGATCCCGTAGGTGTATTTTCTCCTTAGGAGTCATGGGGACTCCTAAGCATGTTGCTCCTTTGTGAGTCGTAAGGATCTCACGCGGGAATTTTCTCCTCACAAAGTCGAGAGGACTTCGCGAGTGCATTTCATCTCTTTTTATTTTACGAGTTTGCGCCCTTTCGGGTTTTCACAAACTCGCCGGCAGTCCTGCTGTTTTTACTCACGGAGCCCTTTCGAGTTTTCATCCGTGCCCATTTTGCTTGTGGACATACCATTTTTTTATTTCATTTTATTTTATTTTTATTTTTTGTCGGACTTTGAATATGGTCTCACCGATAGGACTTGGGAGAGATTGGGATTGTTTTACGCCCGTGGATTGTATACGGTTTTGCAGGATGTATGATCCAGACCGTACGGCCGTAAAAATTTCAGGACTTTATTGGCGTCTGCATCGCTGCACTGGAATATGGTACCAGGAGCGACTCATCATTCGCCGTTGGAGTATGGGAGTTGGAATTTGGTTGGCGTCTGCATCGCTGCACTGGAACATGATACCAGGAGCGACTCATCATTCACCATTTGGGTATGGGATTTGGAATTTGGTTGGCGTCTGCATCGCTGCACTGGAATATGGTACCAGGAGCGACTCATCATTCGCCACTTGGGGATTGGGGAGCGATGGTTTAGGAGACAGGTTTAGATCCCTATCGCCTAAGGCTTTTCGATTTTATGGGCCGTGAGGGTCCCATAAAAGCATTTTTTCCCTACGAGTCATAAGGATCCCGCAGGTGTATTTTCTCCTTAGGAGTCGTGAGGATGCCTAAGTGTGTTTTTCCTTTATAAGACGTAAGGATCCCACAAAGGTTTGTTCTCCTCATGTATCGTGAGGACACATGAGTGGGTCTTCTCAATGGAGCATAATTCCAAAGGCGAAGACCAGCCGCGTAACTGGTGATTGAGGTGGGGCATGGGTATGATGAGAATTATTTAAGCCCGTGGATTGTATACGATGGTCAACTTGGGGACCAATCGTAGGGCCGGAGGAATTTTGGAAAATCGGATTTTGGTTGGCGTCTGCATCGCTGCACTGGAATATGGTACCAGAAGCGACTCATCATTCGCCACTTTTTTTTTGTTTTTGTATTTGTTTATGTTGTTTTTTTTACCGCGATTGCTCTATCATTTCAGCTTTTCTTATCACGAAGATCGCGATTGCCCTATCATTTCGGCTTTTATTCGCGGTTGCCCCATCATTTCGGCTTTATTTTCATCTTTATTTTACTCGCTGATTTTTATTGCGAGTTGCCCCATCATTTCGGCTTTTCTTTATTTTTCTTTTATTTACACATTTTTTGTTTATTTACATATATATATATATATATATATTTACATTCCCAGTTTAACGACTTAGAGGTCGATTGTTCCCAGTTTAATGACGTGGTGGTCTATTATTTTCAGAGAAAGGCAGATGTCTGAGAGAATCAGTTTAACGAAGAACTTCGGTCTCCGTTTGTATGAAATTGGTGGTCGCAGCTGGACTATTTGTTAACACGCCTTTAGACAGTTCTATCTCTCCTGCCTTGTATTGCTTTTCGACCCAATCTTTGAAGACGAAGCAATCCTCAATGGCATGACCTATCACTCTGTGATAGGGGCAGTATTTGGGGTCGTCGGTCATATTCGCTTCCTGCGGTCTTTTTGATTCTGGCAGTTGTAGACCGTTCCTCAGGGCGTCTTTAAATATTTTGTGGATTTTGTCCCTTCTGAAGGAATAGACCTTATCCAGCTTCTCTTTCAGTGGAGATTCTCTTCCCTTTCCAACCACTGGCTTCCGAGGCTGGTTGGCATTAGGCCCGCTCATTCCTTGCTTATTTTGGTTAGCCGAAGTGTTAAAAGATTCAGTATCGTCAGAACCTCCGCCTTCGCGATTTTCGTCCTTTCAGTTTCTCCAGGACCTATTGTTATTTTGGGAGTCAGAGGAGGACTCCTGCTTTGAGCGCTCCAGCATCTGAACTTTTCTGGTCAGCTCTTGGAATGTTTTGAGACCCGCGGTGCATAGAAACGGGGCCATCCAATTGTTGAGATTTCCGACAAGGAGACTGACAGATTGGTCATGCTCTATCGGCAGTTCATATTTGACGGAGAGATTGCGCCATCGGGTTATAAAATCCGTGCTGCTTTCGTTGTTTTTTGGCTTGGTCCTTACGAGCTCGGCAATGGTGATCTTATCGCTGACGCTCATGAACCTCTGCCGAAACAGAGACTCCATTTGGACGAAAGTTGTGACGGAGCCATCCGGTATGCTTGCGTACCAGTCGAAAGCAACGTCGGCCAAGCTATTAATGAACTGGCGGAGGAGAAGTGCGTCATTGCCCCCAGTATTCCCGCATGATGCTTTAAAGTGGGCGATGTGCTGATTCACATTTCCTGTCCCATCAAATCTTCCGAATTTAGGGATGACATAGCCGCTGGGAAATTCTACCAGATCATATTGAGCAGGATATGGTCTCCCGCTATTGCTAACATCTTTTTGCGCTTCGGCTTCAGCTACCAATGTTTTGACTTTGCTGGCAACCAAATCCATGATTTGATCTTGAATTAGCGGGCTACTGTCATCGGTACCCAAGACATTTCCCGAGATAGGATGCGACTGATTTTCATGCGGTTCGCCCACTTTTGGATATGAGGGAATAGGCATCGGCTGCTTTGGGACACCGTTTCCCGGTTCACGACCAGAGCCCTGCGCTTGATTGGGCGGCTGAGAGGCAAGTCGTGCCGTGAGCTGCAAGACGACGTTCGTCAAGTATTCAATTTTGGAGTAAAGTTTGGCCATCTCCTTGTCTTTGCTTCTGAGCTGTTTTCGGAGCTCTTGGAGAAGTTGCTGCTCTGCATTCTTGGGACGGAAGATTGGCTCCTCTTCACTTTCCGAGCCCGACTACTCATGAACCGATGGCTCTCTCTGCTTATCAGCATCACTGGAAGGGCCTTCATTATCTTCCAGAGGAGGCTGGTCTTGGAATGTGGCAGCCATATTCACACCAAGTTGGATTTGAGATGTGGTGGCCCCATCCTTGCTTTTGCTGCGAAAGTTGTCGCTGGGACGTGTGCCTACCATGTAGACGGTGTGGATAACACATTCAGCCATCCTTTCATCACTGGTAGCTGGTTTCGCGGAGTAGTCCGGGCTTTGGAAATTCATAAATTTTAACATGGCTGGAGCCCTAGCCCTTTTGTTGGCTCTGTATCTGAGCCGCTTCTGCCTCAGCCTCTCTGCCTTGAGCGCTTGGCAGGCTTCTGCTCTCCAGGAAGCCGCCATAGGCTGAGTGATGGGGAGGCTTGAGTAGACATCCGCCCCGTCGAAGGCATCGCCTGGGCTTGCCCGTGACGTCTGGCAACCTCTACTGTTCTGACGGCTTTGCCACCAGCTGGGGCCATGGAAAGCCGTTCAGACACCGATTTGTGTTTGGGTTGGGGCGCCTTCGAGACCGCCACATTTGGCCTCTTGCCTTTTGAGGCCGGTTTGTCGGTTACCGGAGCTTGAGGTGCAGGGATAGCATTAGCCGACACGAACATAATAGAGCCAAATGGTAGCGGTGACTCCTCCCATTGTCGTCCGAGACTGGCCGGAAGGGCCGTCCTGGAGTCTATCTTCATCATGTAGGAGACGGGAGCCGTGCTGAGAGCTGAGATTGCCCTTGGAGACATTTTGTTGCGTCCGAGGATTGCAGTCGAAAGTCGTTAACCAGCAAATAGAAGCATGGTTTCAGTACAGGAAATCAATGTATATGTTGATTGAGTTCGCATAGATATTTAACCCGAAATATAGGAGGAGAGATAGGTCCCACCGGGCGTGCTAGAATCTGTACGGTGTTTTTCGTCACCCCATTGAGATGGGAATACGCGTGCGCTTGTCAGGCGTATTACAGATTCCCCCTGCCTAGGGTAGGCTGAGGTTTATTGATTGTGGAGATCTGAATCTCCGGCAGCGTTGGGTTTTGAAGGGTTTTTGGATATATTGGGGGGCCCGCAGAGTTTTTACGGGCTCGTTCCTCGCGTGCATGGCGCGCAGGCGCTGGACGCTAGCGCACTAAGCGCTGGGCGCTCCACGTGTCGGCACGTGGGCGCAAGCGCCCTGGGGGCTGGGCACGCCACGTGTCGGCACGTGGGCGCAAGCGCCTTGGACGCTGGGCGCACCACGTGCTCGGTACGTGGGCGCAAGCGCTCTGGGCGCTGGACACTGGGCCTCAAACAGAAAGGAGACTTTGGTCCCCTTTACTGGGGGCTGTGCTCCCGATTTATGGAGTTAAACTCCTAAAAGGTTTTAGAAGTGATCAAAGGGGGCTGCTTTGTTTCTCCCTTTGGCTCTGGATCTTCCCCAGATGAGATTTTTGGAGATGGGTCTCCTCCTTCCTTCTCTATTGGCTGGGTCTTGAAGAACAAGAAGTATGGGATTTTAAAGATCTCTTCTTTTTGAGATCTGATGGGAGATCTGAGTGCCCTTTTGTGGGTTTTGAGGTGGAAAACTACTTAGTTTTGGAAAAGAAAGAGTAAAGCTCTTGATTTAATTCAAAACAAATGAGAAGGTTTACAACCTTGGAGAAGGAGCAGGAGGCACAAAGAACCCTAGTTTTTGGGGGAATGAAAATTGTCTTTTTAGATATTTTTATCATGTTGACTTATATAGGCTTACATATTTACATATAACCCCTTGGGCTTTTCAATATGGAATTTTGCCTATCCCATGGCTCATGTGCCATTTTTTTTTGCACATAAGTCATGGGCTTACAAAAATTTAGCTTTATGCCCATTTTGTTTACATTCATGCATAAAAAATTACATAAAAATTATTTATTACATGATTTCATTGTGGCATGGGGGAGGGCCGGCCGCTTCATGTTCGGACTCGACCTGGACATGGGCCCACTTGGCTTGGGGTTGACTTTGACTTTGACTTGGTCAACCGGGGTGCAATTTTCGACTTCAACAGCGTTCCTATTTCGTTTTTCCTGAGCCAGTAAAACCTCTATGTAGGACTCTAAAGACTCGTCAATACACCGGCAGTAGGTGATTATCACATCAAACATCCACAAGCCGTCAGCGGTACTAGCTGGACGTAACGGCTATCCGGGTATTGAGCGATCAGAAGATCAGTAAGAAAGCCCGCTCCAACTGCTGCAAAAGCCTGACAGTGACACTCCCGTACAGTCCGGTCTCCTCGTCTGATATGTCGCATATCAAGTCTAGGGGTGGTAAACGTCAGACCCCAATAACCGATAAGTCATGCCGATATGAGGCTCATAACGGGTCAAGAAACTACTGGTAACACTTACCAGTAGATCTCTAAACCAGCCTTGGCCAGGGACTTCCCTGTTATGGCTAATCGAGCACAGCGCAACACCAACCCCCAATACCGGGAGAGACGAAACCCCTCCTATCGCTCATTGCCTCCATGTGACTCGGGACTGTACCCAAAAACCACCGTTTTGCACGCCCTCTTAGACCTGGTAAGGTGGAAATCAAAGCATAGTGGGAATCACACAAGACTCTATGACGATCTCGGGTCTACAGACTAACATGTACCAGTGTCACTAGAGAACTGCCATCTGACGTGAGGTATAATACCATCTGGGAGTCCTCGGCGAGTCTGTCCAGTGTACCCAGTCTCCACTGAGCACCCGTATATCATCTCTGATATCATACACCAATGGATATGGGATCATCCATCGCCCATCTATATAGGTCGAGAAGCTATACGCTAGTCTACTCTGGTATATCGATGCCCCGTCTCGATACACCCACGACTAGGGACCTTAAAGGATGTACTTATGGACTACCATGGCCCTACTAGTATAATCTGCATCATAGTCCTGGTAGTCAAGTACACATCCTAAGGGCTTTACCAACATGTAACAGAGAGACAATCAGTGTACACGTTAAGGTAAAGAGTAACCAGATAGTATACTATCATGTCAAGCAAGAAAGTCCTCCCTATATATTTCCAAGCATCCACTACAATATACATCTCATGTATAGTAATGGCCTCTGGGGCATACATATAACTAACAATCTCCCACTTGCACTAGAGCCATCTGATAGTAGTGGTTGTAGTATCACATACTCAACCATCCCATAAAAGTCTCTCTCTGAGAAAAGGCCTTTGTGAGTGGATCCGCCGTGTTGTCCTCTGAGTCTACTTTCCTAACCTTGATCCTCTGGAGATCAACCATCTCCATGATCAGGTGATACTGCCTTAGAATATGTCTGGATCACTGATGGGACGGGCGTTCCTAGGCATAAGCCACAACTCCATTGTCACACAATGGTAGGAACGAAGTTCATCTCATGAACTAATATATACCCAAACTGCTTCTTTGGTAGAATCTTTGGTAGCGATGTATCCAGCCTTTATCGTCTAGTATGCCACGGTATCCAGCTTGGAACTCTTCCAACATACCGTCCCTCTACTGAGGATAAAGACAATGCCTGTGACTGACATTCAGTCGACCTTATCACTCTGGAAGCTATCCAGTGATTCTCCCCATGATCGATTGATACCATCTCACTACACCTTAGTGAGAATCCTAACATCCACTTAGATCTATCACATATATCCAAAACCCTGGATCTAGGAGGTATCACCTTGATCCTATATGGAGAATCAATGTGATAAGGGGAGATTGATCGAGTGTAGTATAGGAAACTCCTTTCCTATCAAGAGTATGTCATCCATGTACAATACGAGGATCACCACCATACTCCCTACTACCTTTTTGTATATATAAGGTTCATATACCATTTTGATGAAATCAAACGTTTTGACTACCACATCAAAACAGATGTTCCAACTCCGCGATGCCTGCTTTAACCTGTAAAGAAACTTGCACACGTTTCCACTGATCCCACTGTCAACGAAGCCCTCTGGCCGTGTACTTACAGACGCTCTTTTCTAAATCAGTATTTAGAAAGGCAGTCATGACACCCAACCGCCAGATATCGTAGTCATGGTATGTAGCAGTGGCAAGTAGGATCCTGATGGACTTAAGCATAGGCCTCAGAAAAGTTTTCATCATTATCCACACCTGGTTGATAACGAGAACCTTTTGCAACAAGTCTTAGCTTTGAAAGTCTCAACTTTTCTATGTACACCAAGTAATCTTCTCAAGATATACTTGCTCCTAATGGGGATTTAACCCTTTAGATATAGCAACCAAAGTCCATACTTTGTTGGTGTACATAGATTCCATCTCAGATCGCATAGCATCCAGCCATTCTTACAGAGTCCCCACTCTTGATGGCCTGCTCGAAACTAGTTGGTTCATCATCTCATGATGCAATCCTCGCTCCCACCATCTATGAGAAAATCGTAGTATCTCTCAGGTGGGTGAGGAACCTTACTAGATCAGCGAAGTGGTTGGGGTTCGTTGGGAGCTATTGAATCCTCCGGTTCTATCAAATCATCAGCTGTAGTTTGTATAGCTGGAACTCCTTCCAGTTCTACCTCATGACCACAAATTTCTTTCCAAAATAAATTCCTTTTCTAAAAAGGAGGCATGCCGAGAAATAAAACACCTTTTGTTCCTTGGTGCGGTAGAAGATATTCCCTTGCAAATGATTGGGATATCCAGCAAACTTCCACAGAACTGACCTTGCCTCGAGTTTGTCCGGATTTTTCTTTTAGACATAGGCCGGACAACCCCAAATCTTAACTTAGTTAAAAGATGGGCTCTTCCCATACCATATCACATATGGAGTGGTAAGCACCTGATTTGATTAGAACGCTATTCAATAGGTATACAGCTTCTCAAGTGCATAACCCCCAAAAGGAAATAGGCAACTCAGTAATACTCATCATAGAGCGCACCATATCTCATAGGGTGCAATTACTCCGCCCCGATACACCGTTGTGCTGTGGTATATACGGAGGAGTAATGCTGAGAAAGAATTGTTCCCGCCAAAATTTTGGCTCAAAACCCGCTCCCTTATAAAATAATAACAATAAAATAAACTAAAAAATAATAATAAAGGGAAAAACTCCACATGTAACAAATGTCTCAGCGCCAAGAGTCTGTTGCAACGTACAACATGCAAAGCACGTGTGCGCTAGCGTTAAGAGCGCTGAGCTCCAAAGTAGCGCACCATGGGCAGAGCGCATAAGCGCTAGCGCTGGAACTAAATGTTCCTCACCGTTGGATTAAATATCAAATGGATATGATTAAATCATCAATTAACAAGAATGAAATTCTGTTGAATCTTTCCAAACAGAAAAGATTGTGCCCTGAATTTGGAACACCGTTGGATCAATGATCCAATGGTGATTAAAAATCACTAAAATACAGAACAAATTCTGTAAGGGTGGAAAGATTTTTCCAATCTTGTTAAAAATAAGAAGATTATCTTCTGCAAAACAGAAGCCTTAGGATCAAAGATCCAACGGTGGGGAAACATTCCCAAATCAATCAGAGAATGATCTCTTCAACTGATTTATCAAATCAATTTGCCCTATATAAAGGCCCCAAGACTTCAAGTCTGATAGGGAGAAACCCCCTACAAACTTTGAGAAAACTCAAAGAAAGAAGAGCAAGCTTTTAGCAAAAGAAGATCATTTCTTCAAGGTAAAGAACATGATTCTTGAACAAAGAGATGAAATCATCTCATAAAAACAAAAGAATTATCTTCTTAAAAGATCATAGATCTATAAAGACCAAGGTCTTTCATAAAAGAGATCAAAAGATCTCATCACATAACAAAAGAAGTATTTACTTCATTCACAGATCATTGATCTACAAAGGCAAAGCCCTTTCAAAAATAAGAACTGTTGTTCTTGAATCTTGAGGCAAAGCCTCCTTTAAAAAGAACATAAATTTGTTCACGGATCATAAATTTGATAAAATGCGCTTTGCGCTATTGAAAAGTGCCTTGCACTCTTGAACTGCGCTTCTGCGTTCCTTGGACCGGCGCTCAGCGCCAAAACGTGCCACGTGTCAACCACAGATACAACTTGCGCTTTGCGCTTCTGAAACAGCGCACTGCGCTCATGGGCTGGCGCTCAACGCCAAGCACGCCACGTGTCACTCACGTGTGCGCCATTAAACTAGCACAACGCGCTCATAAATTGAAAGCGCAATGCGCTCATAAACTGGCGCATAGCACAGAGCGTGACACGTGTCCTCTTCGTGTGCGCTACTTGGCAGAAGCGCAATGCGCTCTTTAATTAGCGCAAAGCACCTGGCGCGCCACGTGGTGCACTGTCAGAACACACATTGTTCTGATGAATGCTGTGCATTCAATACAAAACAAAAAAGATATGTCAGGATCTAATGCTCAGCATTATTAAAAGGGTCAAGCCCAAATAAAGGCTCAATAGCCAGAACAATAAAATGTTAAACATTTATTGGACTTAACCCAAAATTGGCCGTAAGTCCTCAACTCATATCAACTGAGCCCATATGCTCATAAACCTTTTAACAGACTTTAGTCCCAAATTGGACTATAGATCTCCCAACCAAAATTGGTTCAAGGGTACATCTCTGAACTCCTCTGATATTTGTCGTTGTAATCTTTCAACGTCTTCAGAGAGGTGACGGGTCCCGGCAGCCATACATTCCACAGACTATGATGTCTTTAAACCGGACTGTGGGGTCCTTAAGCTCATGGACTACGAAGTCCTTAAACTTTATAGAATACGATGTCTCTAAACCGGACTGTGGGATCTTTTTAAACCCATGGACTATGATGTCCTTAACCTCGGACTGTGGGGTCCCTTTAAAACCCACGGACTATGATGTCCTTAATCTCGGACTATGGGGTCCCTTTAAACTCATGGACTATGATGTCCTTAACCTTGGACCACCATGTCCTTAAACTGGTAATCGACCGCAATGTCCCTAAACTAAATAATAGAGCCCAAATGCTCTTTTGTTGGATCTAAATGATCCCGTTAAATTGATCTTAGTCTAAAATTAGACTAACGTATCCTTAACAAACGTTTAAGTTGATCTTAGTCTAAAACAAGACTAACGATCCTTAAACCCAACCCAAATCTAAGAAAATACGGATTTGGACTAATCCACGCCCTACGGGCGACAACATAAATTAGTCTCCGTATACAATCCATGGGCAACCAAAAACAAAACAAACACATACGACACGAAGTGACCATCTGGAGAAGGAGAAAGTGGTTACCGCAATGCGGTAGCGTAATTAACTGCAGGGGCTTGCGCCTGCAGGGAAGAGCGTCCCCACAATAAAAAAAACCCTCAATGAGGGGGAATCTGACAAAGTCTGCTACATCGTGTAATACCCAGCCCCTTATATACCAAAACCTGTATTTTATTACTCTACAATTCTATTTATTTTATTTATAATTCTATTTATTTTAATTATAATTTTATTTAGTTTAATTATAATTTTATTTATTTTTAAACCCCATTTATTCTTTTATCCTATATTTTCTTTACCCACACACCCCTCAGTTTTATAAAAAGGAATTCATTTTCTATTTAAACTGGCCGGCCCAGAATTTACCTCAGCCCAACAATTTAATTCCAAATTATTTATTAAAACTCCATTAAACCCAAACCACCATATAATTCCTCAGCCCGTTTTCTTTTTAAAATTAAACCCCATTCTCCTTCAGCCCACTCCACTATTTTTCCTTCTCAAAATTTTTCCCAGCAAAAGACACCGGCCCACTCCCTTTCATTTCCCCATTTGATTTCCTTTACTCACCATAGCCCATATCTTTTTTAATTATTCTTTGTTTTATTCGTCAGCCCCGCCCACTTCCCCTGCGGCCCGTGTCACTCCTGCCCGCACCCGCGCCTCGAACCCGACCCGCCTCCTACAGTGCTTTCTCCCCCAACGGCTACCCCCACTTTTCCCGCTCCCTGCTCCCCGCGATCCGCCTCCTCCGCCCACGCTCGTGCCCACGTCGCAGCACCGTTACCCTCATGGTGCGCGTCTCTCTCTCTCTCTCCTCTCATAATTCCTTCTCTCCCCCACATCTCCTCCCCTCACTCTTCTTCCCACTCCCGTTCTCTCTTTCTGGAACCCACCTCCTTCCCCAAGCTTACCTCACCAAAACCCGCCGGCGACCACCAATCTCTCTCTCCGCCTCCTTCCCCAAGCTTACCTCACCAAAACCCAAGCTCCCTCCTTCATCCTCCACGAGACCCTTGCACGCACCCGAGCCAACCATCTCCTCACCGTATCCACCGCGAGCTCCCCTCCACTGCGCGCCAGCCACCACCTTCACCTCCGGCCTCCCTCACCCGACCTCCTCTCTCACTGCTCCTTCTCTTTCTCTCACTGATCTCTCTCTTCCCCTGCTTCTCTTTCCCCTCTCTCTGTTGTTCCTGCAACCTCTCTCTCTCTCTCTCTCTCTCTCTCTCTCTGTGTTTCTCTCTCTCTTCCTCTCAAATCTCTCTTTTCCCTCTACTCTCTCTGCTCTCTCTCTCAGATCTCTATCTCTGCATCTCTCTCTTTGATCTCTCTCTGTGTTCTTTCTCTCTCTCACTTCCACTCCAACTCACTGTTTCTCCTCTTCTCTCTATATTTCCCCTTTCTGTTTCTCTCCCTCCTTCTTTCTCCCTATTCAATCAAGCTACCACCTCACTCCCAACCGTAGCCGTCGGCCATCGCCTGAGCACCGTTGCAACCATCAACGGAGCCCAACATCGCCGAGCACACAGCGAGCCCCAACTTCCACGAGCCTCGACTGCATCCTAGCCGAGCCCAAGCTTGTGGTCATTGTATCGCCTTCGTGACGTTACCGTCACCGTACAACCCCGAGACGTTCCCAAGCAAGTATTTTATTTGCTTACATGCTATATACTCAAGTTACAATTTTAGATTGCTTAAATTATAAAGTTACAATTTTAGATCAATAGTGTGCCATACCTGTTCGACGTGTGTTCCCAATAAAAATACTTACCTAATTTGACGGAACTAAATGGTATTGTTTGGCCCGTATGGTTGGGAATCTAGTGTGTGAATTTCGTTGGATAATATGACCGATAACGACTAAAACGACTACCTCCAAGTTTAACCGTAAAACTGGAATTTTATTGTACCTGAAAACCGTTAAAATCACCATAAATTATATACGTAATGGAATGATGTGTTAGAGGGCTCAAATCGAAGCCAACTCGACGAACTTTAACCCTATACTAGTTTCCAGATATTCCTGTACTTAAACTGTGACGATATTTGGATCGGAGTGCGACTCTGGACTGCAGTCCAGAGCGACTCCAATTGTTGCTTGCCGTTCCATAGTGGGTACCACAAGATTTCCTTAACTCGTAGGTTGCGGAACTCTACTGTTTATTGTAGGTAAACCTGTTAGCTAGACAACATAAGTAGTTTCATTCTGTTTCGTTATCTTTTTCTATTTATTCTGTAATTTAAAAGATCGGGACGCATAACAGTCCCAACAGAATCAGAATTGACATACTAGTACTAAACAGTGTATATCTCCTGACGTACAGACACGATTTAAGATCTGTCTATTGCGTTGAAAACCTTACTGAAAACCCTAGATTTCATCCAACTGTAATGTCGCTAAAATCTGATCCCAACTGGGATTAAAATGCGTTGCGAAACGGATTTCTGATTCTGAAACCGGATTTCCAGCCGTGAACGCTTAAAACGAAATGGCTATAATTAGTAATCCTGGAACCCGATTGGCGTGAAACTAAATTCGATGGATAGATAAATGAACATACTAATTATTACCTGTTCATCGTCTCACTAAATTGTAACCGTAGGATTTATGATACATTATTCAAGTGGTAGATTACTAATTCATGACAACCTAAACATGCTTTATATACTGTTCACGCATCATATCATACACATGTCCTTGCATCGATAACCCAGTGATAACGTGCATTACCCAGTGTTAGGTATTAGTGATGATTGTGGCAAGTACGTTAGTGCTCGTGTATCAGTGAACAAGTGAAAGTGATACGTACTTGTACACAATCAGTGACCCTTATTATTATATTGCATTGTCGACGTCTGTGAGACGCATGTACGTGTGACTATAAGTGGTATGGGACACTTATGGAAGCTCTTGCACGGGTGTCACAGATAAGGCACCAGACACTGCCATTTATCTTAGGTATTAGTCGGGACGTGCTTGATGGAGGTCCTGCCTCCAGTTCTCGCGCAGACTTGTCACAGACCGATTGGTATTTAGGGTTATGGTTAGCGTTTGATGTAGACCACGGGGTGTGGGGTAGTTTGAGTGTGAGTTCAACAGAATCTCGGGAGTCCCATGCCGGCTTATATATTTAGGGAGATATATGGAGATTTACAGGGTATGTGATTATTACCGTGATATACATGTTGGGCCCGTGGTCCCTTGCCCTTGGGTTCTACCCTTGAGTGGAGGACACTCACGAGTGGTTGACTCTCACACTTGGACTGACGATAAGCTTAGTGACCTGTACAATGAGACTTAGAGACTGATAGGGATACTGGCATTGATATATCTTACTTACTGTGTTGACATGCGTGGCATATCGTTCTACTGCTTTCACTGTTCCGCTGCATTGATTACTGCATGTTCATATCTGTACCATTCTGATTTACTGTTACATATATCTGTTATCACTGTTAGAATTGTCATATGATTTTATGTATTATATTGCTATTGTGTCGCTCTGATGACCTGAGTATGCATGCTCAGTATGAGGAGAAGATTTAGCCTGGACCAGGACTAGACGCACTTCACGGACATCTTGTTTAGCTATCCAGAGTTATATCTTTTGTTTCCCATCAGGTCAGTTCATTTTACTGTTTTGTTCTGGTTACTGAATTTCTCATTACCTGCGCATTATTTACTGTTTACCATGAAAAACTAGAAGCCGAAGTGTGACTACGGCAGGACATTTCCTTGACCGTAGGAGCATGGCTGGCCTTGTCTACCCCTCGTATTCCGTATTTTGGGAAGCGGGGCGTGACACATCGGCTGCATCCGTTTAAATCTTTGATACATGGTGCCATAAATCAACTTGGCATCTTTGGAGAGGTGGACGGATAGCACCAATTAGCATCTGCCCCCAAATTCAGGCAAGACAAACCTACGCGGTTCCGTCTCTGTATTCGGAGGAGAACAAGAATCTCGTTCTCCTTTAGAATAGTCCAGGAATTCCGTGCACAAGTATTTTCCTCCCTGATTACATCAAAGGTCATAATACTTATACCCGTTTTGGTTCTCTACTTCTGACTTATATTCATTGAGTTTCTCAAAAGCTTCAGGCTTGTGTTTCAACAGGAACATATGTCTGAATCTTGAGAGATCATCAATGAATGTAATGAAGTATAAAGAACCAGTCCTGGCATGTGTAGACAGGGGATTTACATACATCATCATGTATCAATCCCAAGAGATCACTAACTTTTTCTCTGTTTCCAATAAACGGAGTTATGGTCATCTATCTTTGTGACATGACTGGCAAGTTTCACAAGATGTAAATTCAAACTGATTTAAATATGCATCTAAATGTAACTTCAGCTAGTCGGGTCGCATTGATATGACCTAGTCTACAATGCCTCAAGAAGGATTCGTTCATTTCTGAACTCTTCCTCTTGTGTGTGTTCTGTACGTTAAGAACTGTGGTTTGATTTAGAACGTATATGCTTTTAGATAACGGCCTGATCCGATCAACTCTTGATATAGGAAATGTTCAAAACATTATCCAACAATACAAAATTATATCCTTCTTTACTAAATAAAGAAACTGATATGATGTTGTATATCAGATTCGGTATCTAATAGCATTCGTTCAGAATCAATGTATTTAGTAATACAGGGTGATAACTGCCAACATCTTGGCTGCAACAATTGCACCGTTTCCAACTCTTTGAAATTTTTATCACCCGTTCTCAGTTCTCTACCTGTCTGTAGCCCATGTAACAGATTACATATATGGGATCCTGATCCGGTATCTCATACCCAGAACGTAGAGGATACTGAGAAACAGTTCTTGGTAATGAACACACCCGAAGAAGATGCATCATCATGCACTTTCTTCGTTTAAGCGGCACGGGAATCCTGGTAATCCGCTATTTCCTGCTCGGTCTTATAACAATTATAAGTTGGAGCGGGATCAACGTTCCCCAGCACAGTATAACAAGCGGGTTCGGTCAATACATCCATATTATTATCTTGATTAAGGCGTGACATGGTCGCTACCTTGAAAGAGAGAGAAGAAAACACTCTGCGTGCGCTCTTGCAAGATTAGATTGGTTATTATTTTATCTAATCAGGATGGCTCCCACTGTTTTTATCAAATCTTCCTTCAAACCCTAAAAGGAAAGACTAGCCGGGATTAATTACACCCTACAAGTTCGCCAATCTTTCAACCAGGCTAGTGCCGGTACTTTGAGGAAGGTTCCCCGTGCTTTCGGAAGGACCTAATTAAAATAAATCTCATTTTCCCAAGGGCGTAATCCCGTTGACACCTTTCTAGACACCTACTTGATCGGCTAATTATAATATGTAAAACTCTCCCAGGAGTAACAATTACTCGCAGTGGGTATCGGGATCCAGCTATCTCATAGAAGGTATGCAATCTCATTGCAAATTTCAACATTTGAAATTCCCGATAATATTTTACCCCTAGCGTCTCATGACCTTGACGCAGGCCAACAAACCACAGTCCACTAGTCAAATTCAACCCGTCATTTCTTGATTGAATTAAACCCACCCGCACGACCCTTGACGCAGGCCAACAAATTCGCATGGCTACCCTAATCCAATCTGCATCATATGCATAAACAGATAAATACTAGTCAGCTACCGCACACTACGTCTTGACGCAGGCCAACAAACGTAGTACAAATACTAAGTAGGACTTATCTGAAATGACGGAGGGCTACGACAGGTTTTTCTGAAAACCTATTGCGTAATGAACTTGATATCGTTGTAGAAATAAGTGAATTTTGAAAATGAGTGTTTTTTAGGTTTTCATTAGTTTTGCTAAAGAGGTCATTCCCGGTGAAGAGACCTCGGCTCTTTCCTCATCGAATAAGGTGCGAGATATATCATATATATCACTATACAAAGCAAAAACTTCAAAAACAATCAAAAGACAAACCGAGTGTTGTAGCATCTGCCAGTTTTGCTAAAGATATCACTCCCGGTGAAGAGATCTCGGCTCTTTCCTCATCGAATAAGGTGCGGGATATATCATATATATCGCAATGCAAAGCAAAACTGTAGCTACCCTTTTTGAAAAATTTGATTCTACAACATCTTTTAGGTTTCTTTTCTTTCATTAATCACATTAATGAAGTCTCATCATTTAAGTCACCTAAACATTACAGATAAATACGACGTACGCTTATGCCATCCGCATTCGCCTCGATGTCCCGTCATGCACCGTTAGGTTAGGTAACTAACGGCAGAGCGGGGCAGGGCTAGCGAGGGTGTAAAACATAAGTAACGTCTATATAATGTATCATATATACTATATACTGTATCTATCTCAACATATCAAATGATCACATCACAGATATCGCAGCAGAAGAAACATATGAAATAATGGATATACTAGGAAGTCCGTGTTTTATTTTGAGCCTCTATAAAACACGGATTCCACGGCCGCGATAAATAGCCAAACCCACACCCCTAGACCCCTACAAGAGCGGCAAGCAACCCTACCAATTCTAGAGTTAGAAGACCCGGACTCGACTCCTCGAGTTGGTCTCCCACTGAACTTTAGAACCCGGTTACTTGTGCTCTCCTCCTTGGGTCTATCCTAATGCGGAAAAGTAAATAATACACATCAATGGTGACATGAACCTCAACCCGGAAGTGCCCCAATAAAAGAATATTACATACAATGAATTTTACATGAATGAAAATAAAAACTCTCATCTCACATAAGACCCCCGGCTATTCAAAACGCGATAATCCAATATAACATATCCAGCAACACATAACATCGCATGTCATCAACGTAAGTAAATATGCGTATCCCAATTGTCGTTGACATATAGCAACGAAACCGGCGATACACCACATATTATACTTACGATCGCAGAAAAAACTTGACGATGTTAAACATTCCGATCGAATTAACAAACACCTATAATTAACCAGAAAGCTCAACACTTGAGCGTAGTTTAAAGATATTCAGCACACGCCACAGTACCAATGGACCAGCCGTAGAAAGGCAAACCCAAGTCTCATTTGTAGCGTCACTAACTACGGTAAACCCTAAGATTTAGTCGCAGTTCCGTGGTCATATCTCGAGTTAGGGTTTCATTCCTCTAGAAGGTCCATCGAATAGCTTGCTTGATCTTTGAAAACTTATTAACTACGGAAAAAATCCAACACTTGGAAAATTTCCCGGCAAGGGTTAAAGCGGGTATTTGACATCCGATTGAACATTTTAACAATGTCTAAAGTATCCCGAAATTAGTTAAAATTACGACTACGAAACACTCCGAGTTTCCTTTGCATTGAGTTAATCATCACATGAAAAAGTAGCAAAAATAAACAACACCTGAAACACCAAAACCCAGAGAACAGAGCATGGAAAAAATTTGGGACCCAGACCTCTTCACCAGGCCGGCCTCCTCGGAATTTGTGGCCATGTGCTCGGCCAAAATCCGAGCACATGGTCCCAATTTTCTTCCATGTTCATCTCTCTACCCAAATATGATTCTGCACTTGTTTGAAAAAATTTTTGAGCTCATTTGAAAATCGACAGAAACATGGTTTTAGGGTTTCAAGTTTCGGAGTTCGTTTCGTATTCGTAATCTAACAATATCCGTATAATTTACTAGCTAGACTCTGATACCACTGTAGGGTTCCTATCGACGGCAGCAAGATTTCGGGAGGTATCGTCCATGCCATTTTCAAAAATTGTCGTTTCAAGGAACTCTAAAATAGAATCGTTAACTAGAAATTAATACGGAAACTAACGTAAACCATTTTACATCTAAGTGAAATAGAAATACAACCTTTGTAGATCGGTCCTTCACTTCATAAGCTCCTTCTAGTAGTCCCTTCGCTGCGATCATCGAACTCCCGGACTCTTGGACGCTCCATGAGAAGAAAGCAACGGTCTTACTTGAAGTCTTCGAGGCCGAAGATGATCTACGTCGAGGGATTACTAACTCAAGCTACTACTTCACGAAAGTGAAGCAAACACCTTATACTAAAGTGCTAATCTAGTAGAGAATGATGAAATAGGAAGTGGGATCACTTTAGAATTTCTTTTCTCACAATATTTCCTCACTTGGATCAAACCCTAGAAACTTTTTTCTTTTTGGAGGAAAAAGATGAAGAAAGAAAAAAGAGAATGAATTAATCCAAAGTGAGATCATGTAACCATAGGTGAGTGGATATCATATACTAACTCATGTAGAGACACAACCATGGCTAATTATAGTGGTTAGGTTAATAAATATCCTAAGTAAAACAAAACTAGTGGACTTGCACTACTACAAATATGGGTTGCCCCTACGGATTTATCCGTAGGGACAATCCACTGCCCCTACGGATATATACGTAGGGATGAAAAAATACCCCGTAGGTGCAAAGGCCGCAGGTGCAAGTTGAGGCCCTGAACTTGCCCCTACGGGCAAAATATTGCCCCTACGGATTTCTGTGTAGGTCCTGTTGCCCCTACGGATTAAGCCGTAGGGTATAAGATTTTATATTATTTGCGGGTTTTTTTAATATATTACTTGTACCTACGGACATATCCGTAGGTCCATGTAATATCCCCTACGGATATATGCGTAGGTACGTTTCCGTAGGGGCAAAATATCAGGATTCCTGATATTTGGCCCCTACGGATAACGCCGTAGGGGAGAGGCAGTGGCCCCTACGGATATGTCCGTAGGGGCATTCCCAACCCCCTGGCACTGAGATCAGGGGGGAAATATCAGTTACTGCTGATATTTTGCCCCTACGGATAAAACCGTAGGTACACATGGTGCCCCTACGGATTAATCCGTAGGTACATATTGTCTGTATTTTTTTTTTAAAAAATGGGCTGCTTGATTTTTTCCCGCCCTGTGCAAAATAATATATACATCAATCAAATCATATATTGCAGTATTCATAATCACATCTCACGCATATATATAATATACAAAAGAAACTCAAAAACTGAATATGATATAAATACAAACCAATATCAATATCGTTTCAAAATGTAGTACAATGTGTATGATATAAATAAATACATGTTTCAAAAAATAAGAACAAAAAATCTACCCTAGCTCGGTCCAGCTCCACCTCTGAATAACGATATAATAACGCGCGCCTGCTCCTCGGTCAATAAACTCTGCAATTCAGCGCGAGCGGGAGTCTGAGCGGCATGTGGAGCTGGCGATGTGGTCTGCGCAACCGCCGTCGAGGTAGTCGCTTGCGGATCCGCGGCTGCGGGAGTCTGAGTGGGCGGTGGAGCTACAGGAGCTGTCTGCGGAACCGCAGCCGATGTAGTGGCTTGAGGAGCCGCAGCCGAAGGAGATGCATGTGGAGGCTCGGCCGATCTACCCTGTCGCGTCTGGACATAACGTGTGTAAGAAGCGTGTAAGAACTGTGTATTATTTGAATTCGTATCATTATTAAGTTATTTCGAAACCCTGTTTGGATATCTAGTTTGGAAAAGCGTTGTTTATTTTAATTACATATGTATGTATGATTAATCAAACCTAACTCTAAAATCAAATAAGCTCAAGCTACGTACTGATTATGGATATGTTGATATGTATAATATGACATGATATTTTACTATAAAATAGTATACATACCAGCATCTCCTTCAACTCCTGAACGGTGGCCCTCAAGCTATCCAGTTCCTGATGGACATGCCGGTCACTGGAGAAGGAGGAAGTAACCGCCGGGGTGGAGTCCAACCTCATATGGGCCCTGCTAGGGTCCAGTCCCCGGCCTCTCTCCCAACCTCCGTGGTGCCCTCCGTGTGCGGCGTCCAGAACTGGGGTCAGCAGCCTCGGATCGTTCTGTCCGGTAAAATTGATCCCCGAGGCCTGGGCCTGCTCAACCACCCGCTCCTATACCCACATTAAGCAGTAAAGTATAAGTATAAAATTTAAACTTGAACCTTCCAAAACTAAAATTTCAATTTTGGGTAGAAAAAATATTAACACTTACGCAGTACTCCTGGGTAGCGACGTCGGGATATCGAAGCTCGCCCGTGGCGGGATCTGTCGAGGTGCCGTGGACGGCAAGATATGCGGACAGCACGCTCGGTGTACCACCTGACGCCACGGTCCGAGATGTCTGCAATATTAGAAAGTAACTCTTAATATTAGAAATATTAGAGAATAACTCTTAATATTGCAGAATATTAGAGAATAACTCTTAATTTACCGATAACTCCATGACTCGAGTAATGTTCCTCGAGCCACCTGTGTAAGTGGGGCGACCCCTCTTCGCCGACTTCCTGTTCTCCGTATTCTGAGCGGCCTGTTTCTGCACAACGCATTAACATTTAGTTTTCTAATTAAGAAACACAAAGAAATAAATTATATCATAAATAATGAATTAAATTTAAAATACATACCTGTTTGCGTTGGGAGTCGAAATAAGCGCACAATAGAGGCCATGTCTCTACGTCGACTCTCGCAAACGCCGGAGTAGATAGGAGGGCCGCTCTCTCTGCCTCGGGGGTCGCCATCCACAGGGAGTAGCAGTCGGCCTTCAGCTCATTCCTGTTGTATCGGACCTTGGCCTGCATGTTCTTCATCAGGCCATTGTACAGAGCATGAAGGTCGAGCACCCTCCCCGGGTGATCAGGGTCGGCTACAGGCTGAAAATCGTAATCCAACTGAAAATACAAAAAAAAACATTGTTATTAGATTGCAAGTGTTAATAATAAATATATTGGATAGATCAAATGAAAATATATATTAATACATACCCGAGCCTGATCAAAGAAGAGGGTGAATGAGCGCAGGTGCTGCTCGCCCCACTCAACGTGAAGTGGGTAGTTCTTCACGATCCGGCTCTCGTCCCCCAAATACCGGCCGAACCTCTCGGCATGAGGACCGGTATAGCGATAGTCAAGGGTAAAAAATAGGGGGAATGCTGCTTCCCCCCTAGCTCTATTAGGCCTCAGCCTATGGGACTGATTCGGGCCTCTAGTCCCCCTCTGGGGATGGAGAGGCCCTGTGTCTGCACGAAATATCAAGACAATCAATAATAAGACAAAGTTGTATTAAGAAATCAAGGTTAAACAAAAATTCAAGTGTGATATATACCTCCGGTGACTAGCGCACGAGCCTGGGCCCGAGCAGCAGCACGAGCGGGACGATAGTTCCTCCGGTGAGGAACAACCGGGGTCCTGGACCCGGACGCATCCCCTCCAACTATAAAATAAACATCGACGCTAAATTTCCATGAAGTTCATATTTATTCTATAGAGCATATGTAAAATGAATAAATATTTTAAATTTATTCATACTAACCTGCAGACGATACGGAGGGTATGGAAGCGGCAGGAGTGGCCCCTGTGGAAGGTGTGGACGCACCACCTATAATTAGACAATTAAAAATAGATTATATAAGTAATTGCAAAAAGAATGTGTAGATCAATAATATAACGTTCTAAATCAATATGCATGCACTATAGGATATATAAACATACCCGCAGGTGCGGTGGTGTCACCACCTACAGCTAAACAATAATAAAAATTGTTAAGTAAGAGCAAAAGGAATGTGTGTATTTATGATATAGCATTCTAAATCAATATACATACACTATATGATATATAAACATACCTGGAGGAGCGGGGGTGGTCTCTGTCCCAGATGTGGACGCATCACCAACAACTAGACAATCAAACATTGACAATATAAGTAATTTTGACATAAACATGCATGAATATCTGTAATATTACATTCAAAATGGATATGCGTGCAGTATACCTGGAGGTGTGGCCAAATCAACACGGAAGGAGGCATCCGAAGGGGTCTCCGATCTGGGTGGAAGACCGGCCCTCTGAAGCTCCCTACGGAGCTCTCCGGGCGGCAGAACCGCTCTGCCCCTGCCTCTGCCTCTGCCGCGGATGGAGCTCCTGCCGCCCCTCGCTGCTCCCGACATCGTCATCAAATCTAGATAAACGGTTCGTGGACGCATTAGACAATCATTAAAAGTATTGACTATATATGATTTAGAGCGTAAAATGTGAAGTAATAATATAACATTACTGATAACCTTTTTCGTTTCGTGGGCGCATCATACATATCTACTTGGATTTCATCGTCGATGTCATTTCTAACCTACGTAACTTCATGATCGGTCGAAGACAACCCGTCCTTCGAAACAGACGGTCGGAGCACTTTAAGCCTTCTCTCTTCTTCGTCCTCATCGCTGTCCTCGTATTCTGGGACATCGTAGACATCTCTAGGTTTCCATCGGCATACAACACTCCACCCCGGATGCTTCAAACACTGTGAGTAGTATACTTGGAACGCTTGGTTCGGAAAGATAAACGGATCGTCCTGACCGTAAAATCGAAGTGTGTTCACACTGGTCAATCCATATTCATCTTTCCAAGTCCCAAGACTGCTTCTCCACCTGTCCGTATCGGTTCGCGGATCGTACCAAGTACACTGGAATATATAAAAGGGTTCTAATCGTCCGGGATAGTGGATGCCGAGTATACAATTTAAGTACCCATAGTAAATCACACCGTCCGATCCTACCGTCGCAATCCCACTATTCTGAGTGGTTCTAGATGTTTCTATGTCCTTAACTTCGAATTTATATCCAAGGACACCAAATCCTTTGTAATATGCAACCTCCATACTAGGAAATTGAGCTAAACATCTTGAATCACTCTCAAATGATGCAGACAAGTTCGGATCGTGGATCTAACAGAACAAATTTTACGACAAAATACATAACGATACAAGTTTAGATTAAAACTGATAGCAATAAAATGTTATTCGAATAACTTACATGATCTGTGACCCAATCACAAAAATTATCCTGATGGTATTTTTCCAAACGTTCTTCGTTCCAATCAGGATGCCCCTCACGAGCCTCGTTAAAATGAGTTCTGTTTTCGACAAGTAATTGTGACATTAATATTATGTCATTTCATACACACACAAACACAGATATAACAATTAATCCAAAAGAACTTACTCTCTAATTTGTTCAAGATGTGCGCAATTAAGCAAGATAAACCGGTATATCTTGTTGATAAACATAGTGTCTACCCTCTTATACTCGGCTTTACCATATGGCCCGTCTTGAATTCTTCGTGGTCGGTTAAGCCTTGTCTCAATATTCTCGTCCAGATAGCGGGAACAAAATGTGGTTGCTTCATCAAGAAGATAACCTTGCATGATAGAACCCTCTGGTCGATTTTTATTGCGTATATACTTCTTAAGAGTGTAGAGGTACTTAATGAGAATATGTTGAATAAATAAATACGGGCATACATGACAACAATAAATTTATAAATTGCGCGAAACGAAAAATTACACGTACCTCTCGACGGGATACATCCATCGATATTGTACTGGTCCGGCTAACTTCGCCTCAGTTGCAAGATGAACCGTCAAGTGTATTATGATATCGAAAAATGACGGTGGGAAAATACGCTCAAACTTGCAAAGTATCAACGTAATAGAATTTTCTAGTTTATCCAGCGTCGCAACCTCCAGTGTTTTAGCACACAACTCCCTGAAAAAACAACATAGGTCATTGATTACTAGACCAACCGAGTCGGGGAGAGAAGTCCTGAGGGCTAATGGAAGAAGATGCTCCACGATAACATGGTGATCATGACTTTTCAGCCCATCGATCTTGCCCTTCACAATTTTTATTTTCTTGCTGAATGATCCTGAGAAACCTGTGGGCACTTTCAAATCATGCAACACCTGCAGGAATCTTTTCTTCTCCGGTTGTGACATATGATAAGCGGCATTGGGAAGTACAAACTTGCCCGGTTTACCCGCTACCGGTCTAGGGTGCAATTCACTTCTTATTCCCCACTCTTGTAGATCCATCCGAGCATTCATGTTGTCTTTCGATTTCCCGTCTTTACACAGAAGCAAGTTAAGTATGTGCTCTGATACTCCCTTCTCTATATGCATGACGTCCAGACAATGACGCACTGAATTTGTAGACCAGTACGGAAGCTCGAAGAAAATGCTTAACTTGTTCCAATATTGTGGTTTGACCTGTTTCGTCGGATCCATCCCGAAGGTCACGTTATTGTAACCATCCCATTTATCAGTCACGTCCTCTCCGGATAATGGGGATGGAGGTCCAAGAAGCTCCTGATGACCATCAAAGTGAACCGTGTCTAACCTATAGGGGTGGTCTGGAGGCAGAAAACGTCGATGGCCGCAATAACAAACCTTCCTGCTAAAATTCAAAAATTTTGATGTTGTGTGTTCATGGCAATGAGGACATGCTTTGTGACCATGTACGGACCAACCTGATAGCATTCCATACGCAGGAAAGTCATTAATTATCCACATTAAAGCCGCACGCAGTATGAAGGTTGTATTTGTGTTTGAATCATATGTCTCTACACCATCAATGAACAAAGTTTTCAGCTCCTCGATCAGAGGTCGGAGATAGACGTCGATATTGTTCCCCGATGAGTTTGGTCCGTCGATAAGAAGAGGCATCATAAAGTATGATTGGTCCATAGCCAACCAAGGCGACAGATTATAAATTATCATTACAACGGGCCATGTACTGTGACTTCCAGCCATATAGTTGAATGGGCAGAAGCTATCGGTAGCCAGTCCGAGCCGGACATTGCGAGGATCGCTACTGAATATTGCGTGCCTCCTATCGAAATCCTTCCATGCCGGTAAATCTCTTGGATGGCTCATTTTTCCATTTTCTCTTGGAGAAGCACGGTGATGCCAAATCATTGCCTCGGCTGTTTTCTTGCACCTGAATAGCCTCTATAGCCTCTGTGTTATGGGAAAATATCGTGCTATCTTCACAGGTATATCAGACTTCTTAGCAGAATCTTTCGGCTTATACCTGGCCTCTCCGCATGTTGGACACTCTTTCAAATCTGAATTCTCTTTCCAGTATAACACGCAATTTTTAGGACATGCTTGAATCTTCTCGCACTTTAGACCCAAATCAGACATCATTTTCTGGGCTTCGTACCAGCTTTCGGGCACATTATTTCCCGGAGGCATAGAATCTTTCAAGAACGAAAGAAGCATTGTGAATGACTTGTTGCTCCATCCATTTAGGCACTTAATCTGGAAAAGTTGGACGAACCATGAGAGGGTGGAATACTTCGCATTCTCATAAATTGGTTTTCTAGCATCATTCATGAAATTTTCATATTTATCCGCACGCGGTCCTTGACCGGAAGGAATGTCATCTTCGGTACGAATAGATTCACCTAGGGCAGCCTCTACCATATCCTCCATTTCTTCTGATGGAAATAAATTTCCGTCTCCTGCCGTATTACCGAATTCTTCTTCTCCTGCCGCATTATCGTATTCTCCTTCTTCTTCTACCGCAGTACTGCATTCTTCTCCTTCCCCGTGATATTTCCAACTTGAATAAAGTCTAGTAAACCCATATTTTACAATATGAAGCTCTGCCAATTCTACCTTCTGCCAGTACTTATTGCCACATCTATCGCACGGACAGAGAATCTTCTCTATTATGATCTTATTATGTGCGCGTGAAAATTCAAGGAAAGCAGCAACTCCTGCGACAAACTTAGGTTGCATACGTTGTTTCCAATCCACATGCATCCAGTCCTTAACTCTGACGTACTCATGGGCCATGTTAGACTGAATAACATATAAATTGTAGGTTATGCTGACTATATTGAGAAATATAAGAACGGGATAGTTACTGACAAAGGAGAAAATCCGTGTATATACTTTGTGTGTGCGTTTGTCGTTGAAAAGAATAAATTATCGCACGTTATGTTAACCGATAGACGGGGACTAAGTGGCGCTTTTAGTTTCATATCTGAGTATCGATGGGAATATGAAGGTTTCATATTATCATATATTGGTTTTAACCCGAACATCTCGAATCGCTCTCTAATTATGCGTTTGTATGTGTGTGTTCCGGCTGTCGGGGGTAGGCTTCTATCCCATTAAGAATGTATAGAGCGAACGCCCATCACTTGTGCTTTCAACCGTTTCGAGTAAATTTCGGCAGCACCTTCCCGCTGTTCTCCGAGTACACTGTAATAGAATAGATAATTATTTCAAAGCTGTGAAACAAGGTTGAAATGAACATCTAATCTATCTTTGTACACGGAGAACCAGCGGAAAGATACCGACGAAATATCTCGAAACGGATGAAAACACAAGTGAATGAAGGCGTTTGCTTTATACATTCTTAACTTGTCCACACGGGACAAATCTATGGGTTACCATACGATTGAATTTTCTCGTCGCGTAGACTATACGACGGTTGTTAGTATCGAGCTATACTGTCCGATATTTAACAACCTTCGTATAGTTCTAGGTCACGACGAGCATCGCACGTATGTTAACCGATAGACGGGGACTAAGTGGCGCTTTTAGTTTCATATACGAGTATCGATGGGAATATGAAGGTTTCATGTTATCATCGAGTATCATATATTGGTTTTAACCCGAACATCTCGAGTCGCTCTCTAATTATGCGTTTGTTGTGTATTCTTGTTGTATGTGTGTGTTCCGGCTGTCGGGGGTAGGCTTCTATCCCATTAAGAATGTATAGAGCGAACGCCCATCACTTGTGCTTTCAACCGTTTCAAGTAAATTTCGGCAGCACCTCCCCGCTGTTCTCCGAGTACACTGTAATAGAATAGATAATCATTTCAAAGCTGTGAAACAACGTTGAAATGAACATCTAATCTATCTTTGTACACGGAGAACCAGCGGAAAGGTACCGACGAAATATCTCGAAACGGATGAAAACACAAGTGAATGAAGGCGTTTGCTTTATACATTCTTAACTTGTCCACACGGGACAAATCTATGGGTTACCATACGATTGAATTTTCTCGTCGCGTAGACTATACGACGGTTGTTAGTATCGAGCAATACTGTCCGATATTTAACAACCTTCGTATAGTTCTAGGTCACGACGAGCATCGCACGTATGTTAACCGATAGACGGGGACTAAGTGGCGCTTTTAGTTTCATATATGAGTATCGGAATATGAAGGTTTCATATTATCATCGAGTATCATATATTGGTTTTAACCCGAACATCTCG
Organism: Agapanthus africanus; assembly: GCA_030015575.1. Taxonomy (NCBI): domain Eukaryota; kingdom Viridiplantae; phylum Streptophyta; class Magnoliopsida; order Asparagales; family Amaryllidaceae; genus Agapanthus; species Agapanthus africanus. The sequence goes on from CM057338.1 coordinate 73,351,369, forward strand.
ATTCGCTCTCTAATTATGCGTTTGTTGTGTATTCTTGTTGTATGTGTGTGTTCCGGCTGTCGGGGGTAGGCTTCTATCCCATTAAGAATGTATAAAGCGAACGCCCATCACTTGTGCTTTCAACCGTTTCGAGTAAATTTCGGCAGCACCTTCCCGCTGTTCTCCGAGTACACTGTAATAGAATATATAATCATTTCAAAACTGTGAAACAACGTTGAAATGAACATCTAATCTATCTTTGTACACGGAGAACCAGCGGAAAGATACCGACGAAATATCTCGAAACGGATGAAAACACAAGTGAATGAAGACGTTTGCTTTATACATTCTTAACTTGTCCACACGGGACAAATCTATGGGTTACCATACGATTGAATTTTCTCATCGCGTAGACTATACGACAGTTGTTAGTATCGAGCTATACTGTCCGATATTTAACAACCTTCGTATAGTTCTAGGTCACGACGAGCATCGCACGTATGTTAACCGATAGACGGGGACTAAGTGGCGCTTTTAATTTCATATATGAGTATCGATGGGAATATGAAGGTTTCGTATTTTCATCGAGTATCATATATTGGTTTTAACCTGAATATCTCGAGTCGCTCTCTAATTATGCGTTTGTTGTGCATTCGTGTTGTATGTGTAACATGATTTTAAACCATCGAGATCAAGATTGATAGAACTGATCATCCTACATTGCAATAGCATTCATCAACCAAAAACTATTATTGCAATGGTATTCATCTATAACAATCAACAATTAAAACTACAAATGTAGGATACTGATATCATAAAGCGTTATACGCAACATTGATAGAACTGATAAATAAAAAACCAAACACAAACCGTATCAAGATTTAACAACTTTGATTATGTCATATACGCGGGCCGATATTTTCATATTAGCCAATAGGCAAAAATAGATTGCGGTCTGGATATGGCATATTGGCAGATGTTGCCTATATGCATACATGCATGTTGTCTCCTTATTTTTTCATAAATCAAACCAACTACATACATCAAACTAGTCCATGCCACCAATCGGAAACTCCACTATGTTTTTGAATTATTATTTTTCCAAATAGCATTGAGCTCCTATTGACATTGTCCCATCCAACAAATTTGTTGTGCTTGCCTCGACCTTCATCTACCTTTCATATGACATACACATTATATGAGTAATATAGTTATAAATTATGGTATTTTGTTGTCATCAATCCACCTAACCCTAACCCCAAGTTGCTTAATAATTCAAGCAATTCAACAGCATTTAGTACCAAATCACTAGCCTTCGGCAACAATACTCGTCCAAACTAAAAATTTAAATTTTGAGAAAAAAAAATTTCTTCGGAGGCATGATCCTCACAGTTCACTACAGTCAAGGTATGTTATAACATATGTACACTCTTCTCTAACTCATACACAAGAATTCGTTAACTGGGGGATACTACAATTACAACCGTTCAATAATTATAAACATGTATAATCACACCTCCCACTTATGTACAAATAATGATAATGCGCCAATAAATTGATCATCACCTCACTTCTAAAATCCATAATGTACAATCCTGTAGCAATCGAAAGTTTTGGCGAACGGCTATATCCTAAAACACCTGCATTTTGCTTAGAAATTCAGACAAAGATTCTTTGCACTTGAATAAGCCACCGCATACACATTGCTCAGTCAAATGCACGACATTAACTTGTCTGCATCCAAGGCACACTAGGTCTTGCAGATGGTACAGCCTCTCCCTTAGCCGAACAATTTGAAGCAGAGCATTCTCCATTTCCTCAGGGTTGTATGGCTGTCCACATTAAGGAACACTACAATGCCGCTTGTAATCCAAAAGTGTAGTGTGACAACATAAATCAAGGTCACGGTGGTCATTGAAATAACTACATAAGTGGCCAATGTGTGAGAATGTGTATATGCATGCAACCCTCTTTCATTTTCTTATTTTTTTCCAACTCCCCACACTTAACCCTAACCCAGCCCCAGCCCCTGCCCCCAGCCCCAGCCCCAGCCCCTGCCCCCAGCCCCAGCCCCAGCCCAGCCCCAACCTAACCCTGAACCCAGTGCGGCCAGCTAAACCCCAACACCAACCCTAAGGCAAACCCTAACCCCAGCCCCACCCCACAACAGCCGAACCCCGACCCTAACCCTACCCCGACCCCGACCCCGACTGCGACCGCGACCCCTGTCCAACCCCAACTCGCGCGCCATGAACCCTAAGCCCAAAATAATCCCAAAATTCTTTAATTTACCTCACCTGAACCCTAAGCCCAAAGTAATCCAAAGATTTACTCACCTGAACCCTAAGCCCAAAGTAATCCAAAGATTTACTCACCTGAACCGCTGCTGCACTGGGGCTGGGGCGACGACCTGAACCGCGGTGGCGACGAGAGCTGAGGTGGCGACGAAACCGGCGGTGGCGACGAGGAGAACGACGTTGGCGACGACGGCGTGGCGAATTGGGGAATTTTTTCGCGCGCAATCAAGAGAGAGAAAAAGTGATCGAGCGTAGGCGATCGATATGGGTTTTTGTTAAATCGATATTTACTTGCCCCTACAGATATACCTGTAGGTCCTTTGTTTGCAGCTCCGTAGGGGCAAACACCAAATTAAGAATTAATATTTTTATTCTTGGACGTCTGTGTCCGTAGGGGCAACCTTTTAGCCCTACGGATTAATCCGTAGGGCCAAGTTAAATATGCCCCTACGGATTCCAATATCCGTAGGGGCAACCCCCTATTTTACTAGTGTTGGTCAATGCACCCACAAGCTTCTCAAAGCTTCATGCACTTTGAACAAAAATTCACTAATTTTGGATTACTTTAAATATTAAACACCCACCGCTATAATTAGAATGGTGTATGTCTCATACAACCATGCATAGTGTATCAACAACCATGACACACAAAAATAAACAATGCATATTAATATATCACATATATATTACATGTACACACAAGTGAGAAAAGAATGCTTAAGTGAGCCAATATTAGTTAATGTAAATTAGTATATCAAATATACAATTATACACTAAATTATTAAATCAACACTTGATTTAATAATCCGGCTATATCACATATAACCGACTAACACTAAATGTACCAACTCATCGAATGAACACTTGATTCGATAACCTGGCTATATCACATATAACCGACCGATACAAAAGTCGCGAGAATAGAATAAGGTATCACATACACGCATTATTCTCAGTGCCGCACATATCACATATGCGTTCCTATTTCATTTTTCCTGAGCCAGTAAAACCTCTATGTAGGACTCTAAAGACTCGTCATTACGCCGGCGGTAGGTGATGATCACATCAAGTACGCACAAGCCGTCAGTGGTACTAGCTGGACGTAACGGCTACCCGGGTATTGAGCGATCAGAAGATCAGCAAGCAAGCCCGCTCCAACTCCTGCAAAAGCCTGACAGTGACACTCCCGTACAGTCCGGTCTCCTCGTCTGATATGTTGCATATCAAGTCTAGGGGTGGTAAACGTCAGACCCCAATAACCGATAAGTCATGTCGATATGAGGCTCATAACGGGTCGAGAAACTACTGGTAACACTTACCAATAGATCTCTAAACCAACCATGACCAGGGACTTCCCTGTTATGGCCAATCGAGCACAGCGCAACACCAACCCCCAATACCGGGAGAGACAAAACCCCTCCTATCGCTCATTGCCTCCATGTGACTCGGGACTATACCCAAAAACCACCGTTTTGCACGCCCTCTTGGACCTGGTAAGGTGGAAATCAAAACACAGTGGGAATCACACAAGACTCTATGACGATCTCGGGTCTACAGACTAACATGTACCGGTGTCACCAGAGAACTGCCATCTGACATGAGGTATAATACCATCTGGGAGTTCTCGGTGAGTTCGTCCAGTGTACCCAGTCTCCACTGAGCACCCGTATATCATCTCTGATGTCAAACACCAATGGATATGGGATCATCCATCGCCCATTTATATGGGTCGAGAAGCTATACGCTATTCTACTCTGGTATATCGATACCCCGTCTCGATACACCCACGACTAGGGCCCTTAAAGGATGTACTTATGGACTACTATGACCCCACTAGTATGATCTGCATCATAGTCCTGGTAGTCAAGTACACATCCTAAGGGCTTTACCAACATGTAACAGAGAGACAATCAGTGTACACGTTAAGGTAAAGAGTAACCAGATAGCATACTATCATGTCGAGCAAGAAAGTCCTCCCTATATATATACAAGCATCCACTACAACATACATCTCATGTATAGTAATGGCCTCTAGGGCATACATATAACTAACACCACCCACCTCTATACGCCTCGAGGACCGATAGAGAGAGATTTGGTAAGTTTATATCAAATCTTTTAAAACTAAAATCTTATTTTTATGAAATTCATTATTTTATTTACCATCAATATAGTTCCATACTATTTACGCGTTGGAGAATATAGCTGATGAGGGTATTAGTGGCACCAGGGACTCAGCGAGATGCTTTATGAACATCAAGTCCCTGATCCAGAATGTGATAACGAGGCACAGATTCACATGTCCACCGGCCGTGCCTGCACCACCTGTGCCTCCGCCACCCGTCCCTGCACCGCCCGTGCCCCCTCCACCCGTGCTTACACCACCCGTGCTTACACCACCCGTGCCTCCACCAGCTGTGTCCGCACCTGCTATTCCTATCACGTATGTCAAGCCCCGCTTTCCGTTAGACGGAAACGGTGACATGACAAGTCCGCGGCACACTTATCCAGAAAAGGTCATTCCCTAAATAAATATACTAAGCGTATTGAAACAAATAGACACAAAACAAGAATAAATGGAGAGTGTAAAATTTTTCAACAAATATCTTTATTTATATTCAACTTCCAATATTTACAAATACATGAGTTTATACTGGAAAGTAAATACAATAAGAAAAATGTCTAAACAAGTGGCATACATAAACTGAAAAAAAATGATGCTGAGCCAGCCCTGAGTAGCGATCTAGTTGTAGTCCTCCTCTGTGGCTTCTACTTCCTCCGTTTCGGCCGTATCTGACGAACATTCCAAGAAAAGAAAAGTGGGTGTCACGCCCCGCTTTCCCAGTGTACGGTAAAGAGACGTGACACGGCCCGCGATATATTTACTCATAAGTAAACACGCTAAGCGTAAATAAACAATATAATGTAGATGTGCACAAGAAAGACATGAGATCTAAATGAACATCAACTTTTTATTTATTAAATATTCTTTACAATACAACTGAAAAATAAATACAATATGGAAAGCAATGCCTAAACAATGGCATGAACTGAAAGTAAACGTATATACGGGCGACTAAAGCTCTGGGTCTTCTGAGAACTGCTCTAAGTCTGCTGAGTTGGGCTCGATCTCCAGAAAGTCGGGTCATCTTGACAATATTCCAAAGAAAGAATATAAAAAGAATGTCGTCAGCGAACAATCGCTCGGTAAGTCCCAAAGAGAGATAGAAATAGACTGAACAAGTAAAGGGAATATATCTGGTATAATGTATGATTATTTTGTTAACGCGATTGTTTGTACCTTGGTACATAATATGCCAGTGTATACGAGAGGAGTCCAACTTACCCCGTGGACTATGGTATAAGGAGTACAAGGCCCCGTCAAAACCCACAGGACAACGGCAACGGATGTTCAGCTTAGGTGTATTAAAATGACCGTCTCGTGCCACTTTTAACACATTCCGTACCAATCCACCCCTTTAAAAACCCCGTAATGTTTATTGTATTGATTTATAGTGATTTGTAAATATAAGACTTGCCGAAACTATGGTATCAATTATTCATGTAAACGGATAAGAATATAACGGATAGTCATATAGACAAGTCAATGTATATTCATGGTTCGGTCAAATCAAGTCATATTGATATAGATAGTATTCTGGTATAAATAGATTCATATTGTATTGGAGTTATATTTGAACTGTATTCATAGATGGATTGATTTCAGATTAGACTGAAACTCTGACTGAGTCAGACACTTAACAGAATTGAAATCCTGAATTAGTTTTGGAGTTATCGGTAACCGCTACACATGAACGGCAGGATTTGTGTCATTTTCCAAGACAATTACCGTATTGATAACCCCGTTTTTAGTTGTCTACCCTAAATAGGAAAGCACCCACTTTCTCCGGCTCCCTAAGGCTCAAGAAAATTGGTCCCGCTTAAACCTATATTTATTAGGGTCCTTATTGTAAATTAATATAACTTGAGGGGGTTTTATGAAAAATAGTTTTGATATATTTTCAAAATAAAGCTCAAATATTTATTTATCGTCTTTAGGGTTTTCATAGATGTAATTTTTATAAAATGAGATATTCTAGTGAATATAAATCTAAATTGAATAGTATAAGGTATTTTTATGTATTGACTTGTATTGATTTTTTGATGGTATTTTGTTCTTTTCTTTTGATTTAGAAAATATGGAATATATTATATATTTAAAATAGATATTTTGATAATATATATATATATATATTAAAAATAGAATTTATTTATTAATAGAAATCATGTTTTCTTAAAAATTGTAATAATAAAAATTCTATCGAGATCGTATGCTCCGTGAGGAGGTCTGCATCTCGTCCTACTAGTCCTATGGATGTGCGATAACCTGCACCAACCAAATCGGATTCCCCAAAATGGGTTGTAAGGACATAATCGTATGTAATTTGATTAAAACAATTAAAAGAAATACGGTTTTGATAGTTTATGGTATTTAAATGTAAATTCGTCTTAACCACAAAAATATTGTTTTCAAACCATCGTGCTATGTTATGATGAGTGTTGTGATGAGGTAAGTCATTACCTCGTGAGTTTTCTAAAGGTAATATAAGCAATATGATGAATCTATGTCGTAGGTAAACTTTATGGTATTTAAACGAAAAGGTATAATACAAGTTGCATAGCATTTTATTTTGAATTGAAACTTGCACTAGTAAAATAGGGGGTTGCCCCTACGGATATTGTAATCCGTAGGGGCAGAAATAACTTGGCCCTACGGATTAATCCGTAGGGCTAAAAGGTTGCCCCTAAGGGCAAAGACGTCCAAGAATAAAAATATTAATTCTTAATTAGGTGTTTGTCCCTACGGAGCCGCAAACAAAGGACCTACGGATATGTCCGTAGGGGCAAGTAAATATCGATTTAACAAAATCCCAGATCGATCGCCTACGCTCACTTCCCTCTCTCTCTCGATCGCGCGCGAAAATAAGCCCCAAATCGCCACGCCATCGCCGCCAAGGTTGTTCTCCTCGTCGCCACCGCCGGTTTCGTCGCCACTGCAGTTCTCGTCGCCACCGCGGTTCAGGTCGTCGCCACCGCCGTTCAGGTCGTCGCCCCAGCCCCAGCAGTCGTTCGGTGAGTAAATCTCGAGGTAAGTTAAAGAATTTATTGGATTATTTTGGGCTTAGGGTTTATGGCGCGCGAGTTGGGGTTGGGCTGGGGTCGCGGTCGCAGTCGGGGTCGGGTTAGGGTTGGGGCAGGGGTTGGGCTGCGAGGTCGGGTTCGGGGTCGGGGTAGGGTTAGGGTCGGGGTCGGGGTCGGGGAAGGGTCAATTTATCAAATTTTTTATTGGGGGTGCGGCTGGGGCTGCGGGCTGGGGCTAGGGCTGGGCTACGGCTAGGGCTAGGGTTGGGGCTGGGGCTGGGGCTGCGGCTAGGGCTGTGCGTCCTCCAGAGGGCGATCATAGGATCGGTAAAGTGAGGTGGCTGGATATGAGATACGATGGATTTCCATGTGTTCAATGGAATGCTGAGGGTCAGAGTCGGTTATTCATATATCTCCCTAAAAAGAATGAGTTTGTTATCAAAGGTGTATTGACTTCTACATCAAGGAATATCAGTTATATGTCATCCAGTGACTAAGTCTGTTTCTGGCCCAACCATATTTATGAATCGTTTCTTCTTTTTCCTTCTTACGTATATTTACTAGTTCAGACTGTATGCACCTCTGCAATCAACGCCGAGAACTTGTACATTATAGGTTAATAGACATATGCTATGAAATCACGGTGCATATCGAATTCATGATATGTTATAGTCCCTCATTATTTTTACTGTGGTGAGAAAGCAGTCGCTGGTGGCCACAAGCCATAGAATTGGCAGTTGTCCTACCTGCGATAACATCTTACAAATCATCAGTAGACATCTCTGTTATATTAATCTTTTAATGTCTGCATGCATGCATGTTTATTTGCATATTTCCACTTGTTTGTGCCATAGTTTTTGTGTGCATGTGTGCGTGTGTGCCACAGTTATATTTACTTCTACATCAAGGAATATCAGTCGCATGGCAGGATTTAGTCCGGTTTTGGCCTAACCGCATTTATGAATTTGTCTTTTAGATGTTTTCCTGAGTGTCACATCGTTCTCACCCAAGTTTGTAAGCCATGTTCATTATTCTTTCAATTCTTTTAACTTGAATATGCCAGTTATTGTTCCGTTTACTATAAAGTTGCAACAAAGAGTCTCTGTTAGCACTTCCATGCACCCTTTACATGTTTTTATCATATCCACTCCTATCTATCCAGAAAGTCAACATCTTCTGGTATTTGTTTTTAAAAAGAAAAGATAAGAGAGGAAAAGATATTTGTCCGTCTCATATTTGAGCCATACTTTTGATATTCTTGCAGATTCTGGGTTGATTTTCTGTGATAATTCATAAACATAGTAATATTTGTAATGTTTCTTCTTGTTAGTCTAGTTTTCCTCTTATGAATGCCAACACTGTTTTTGCCCTCCTTTTCTTCGGGGCACATGATATCTTGCACCTCTCCTCTCGAAAACTTATTTCTCTTTTATTTTATATATCTTTATTTTATTTTATCTTATTTGCTACGCTTTGTTTTGTTTTATTATATTTTTCCTCTGCTAATTATATTCTTCTAGATCATGTTTGCCTAATCTATCCGAGACTTAGCATAATCTAGTTGCGATAAACAATTCCATCTTCTGCTACTATGGTGGCACTGAGAAACTTCCATTTAGAAATGACAGCACGTATTTTGTGGAAGTACTGTACATAAGTAAAACCACAACGGGCATGACAAATTTGTTGACCAGGTTCCGATTACTGTGTGAAAGTTGTTCGGATGAAATTCTAATTCTGGTGGAATTGAAACCGATAACCGGTTCATATGGTGATTTAGGCTGCTTCAGTGATATTTGTGCCTACATTGATGCCTCAAGCAACGAATCAATGATGTGGATCACAAACTAATTAAATAAATTTTGAATACCAATCTGGACTGGGATTTGTGATTGGGGAGAAGTTTGTGTGCTCATGGGCATGGCACAAGTCTGGAAAGTACAACTTACAACGATCGTGTTCCAAATTAACGTAATTCAAATAGCAATTCCTTGGAATTTTTTAGTCCAGAGAATCTTGATCGAGTCTCAGTTCCATATTATTGCTAGTGGATGCGTTTTGTTCAAAGAGTCTTTTCCTTTTAGTAATTTTCCTTTTTAGGGAGTTTTCGACATTGAAATCTCACTAGTTGATAATGTTAAATGAGTTCTAGTCCTAGTTTGCTACATTTTTTTATATATAGTAGATGGTGATATTTCTTTAAGTAAAAACAACCCTACACTTAAGCGAAATCATAAATTGAAACACACATATATAGAATACAACTCATACATGGGTATCCTCAAATCTAACTTTAATTATCGATAATTTATTTTTTTCAACGATAAACGCACAAACAAAGCATATACACGGATTTTCTCCTTTGTCAGTAACCATCCCGTTCTTAGATTTCTCAATATAGTCATCATAACCTATAATTTATATGATACAGTCTAACATGGCCCATGAGTACGTCAGGGTTATGGACTGGATGTATGTGAATTGGCAACAACGTATGCAACCTAAGTTTGTCACTGGAGTTTCCGCTTTCATTGAATTTGCACGCGCACTTAAAATAACAACCTTTATACTAAAAAATTATGTATGCCATTACTTAGTAGTTTATGGTTTTTAGACGCAAAAGCCATTTGAGAAATACTTTTCCTACCCACTATTAATCCATATTCTCAATATAGTCATTGAATTTGCACGCGCACATAATAAGAAGGAGAAGACAGTACTGTGGCAGAAGAAGAAGGAGAAGACAGTAATGTGGCAGAAGAAGAAAAAAATGACATTCCTTGTTCTCTGTTTTAGCATCAATCTTCTGATATGAACTAATGATGGCTTTCACATAGGCTTTTCCCTTTAGAGACTTCTTAGTGTCCAATAGAAAGTATACATCAGATTTGTGCAGGTCAGGTTCTTCTATGACTTTCAAGAGTCTCAACTGATTCTGTAAATTACACCCTAGTTGGGTGATACTTTTACCACTTCTCACTGCAGGTGCGCTCTCTAATATCCATTTTGAATGTAATATTATCGATATTCAAAATGGATATTAGAGAGCGCACCTGCAGTGAGAAGTGATAAAAGTATCACCCAACAAGAGTGTAATTTACAGAATCAGTTGAGACTCTTGGAAGTCATAGAAGAACCTGACCTGCACAAATCTGATGTATGCTTTCCATTGGACACTAAGAAGTCTCTAAAGGGAAAAGCCTATGTGAAAGCCATCATTAGTTCATATCAGAAGATTGATGCTGAAACAGAGAACAAGGAATGTCATTTTTTTCTTCTTCTGCCACATTACTGTCTTCTCCTTCTTATTATGTGCGCGTGCAAATTCAATGACTATATTAAAAATATGGATTAATAGTGGGTAGGAAAAGTATTTCTCAAATGGCTTTTGCGTCTAAAAACCATAAACTACTAAGTAATAGCATACATAATTTTTTTAGTATAAAGGTTGTTATTTTAAGTTTTCCCTTATAGAGATATGATCTAACTGCATCTATAAACTATAAGCGTGCAGAAAATTATGATAAGAAACCATAAGAAAGGGTCGTAGCCATGCATAACCTTGAATCTACATACCAAATCATGCAAAAGCATGCACTTATTGTCACCTTGCCTTGGAATATAAAATATCTTGGAAGACTATAAGCGAGCATTTAAATCTTGATAGTTTTTGACTTCAACATATATTTTTCTCAAGTACCATGAAATTTACTTACTCCGTATAAACCGTTTTCAGGAAGATGGATTAATAATGACAAATTATCCATTGTGGCTCACTAGGTTAGTATTTTCTTTTCTATTGACCATCTTACTAATCTGCTTGGTAAATTTATTCGGAACCGGCTGCGAATCATTAAAATACATGAATAAGAAAGAAAGCTAAAATACAGATATATAGCATACCGATACATCGAAACTTCAAAGTTGCGATGGCAATCCAGAGATATTTATTTCTACACACGTGGTGCGCGTGCGAATGCGTCAGGCATCATGGACAAATATTTCAGAACATGGAAAGTATTATTCGTATAAAGTAATTAAAACTTTTAAACACCTTGGGTAGATATTTTCTTAGTTGATGCAATCATATCATGAGGACTAAATTTAAGCTATTATACATATGCATATGTATTTTTCTAACCTAATATCACACACACACACACACACACACACACACACACACAGAGAGAGAAAGAACACCAGTTTGGTAGAGAAATCAGCTAGCAGGACCCTGAAAAAATGGAGTCCATAGCATTGCTCATCATCATCATCCATGATCCCTTTGAAAAAATATTATCAAAGGGATCATGGATGATGATGATGAGCAATACTATGGACTCCATTTCTTCAGGATCCTGCTACCTGATTTCTCTACCTACCTGGTGTTCTCTCTCTGTGTGTGTGTGTGTGTGTGATATATTAGGTTAGAAAAATACATATGCATATGTATAATAGCTTAAATTTAGTCCTCATGATATGATTGCATCAACTAAGAAAATATCTACCCAAGGTGTTTAAAAGTTTTAATTACTTTATACGAATAATACTTTCCATGTTCTGAAATATTTGTCCATGATGCCTGACGCATTCGCACGCGCACCACGTGTGTAGAAATAAATATCTCTGGATTGTCATCGCAACTATGAAGTTTCGATGTATCGGTATGCTATATATCTGTATTTTAGCTTTCTTTCTTATGCATGTCTTTTAATGATTCGCAGCCGGTTCCGAATAAATTTACCAAGCAGATTAGTAAGATGGTCAATAGAAGAGAAAATGCTAACCTAGTGAGCCACAATGGATAATTTGTCATTATTAATCCATCTTCCTGAAAACGGTTTATACGGAGGAAGTATATTTCATGGTACTTGAGAAAAATATATGTTGAAGTCAAAAGCTATCAAGATTTAAATGCTCGCTTATAGTCTTCTAAGATATTTTATATTCCAAGGCAAGGTGACAATAAGTGCATGCTTTTGCATGATTTAGTATGTAGATTCAAGGTTATGCATGGCTACGACCCTTTCTTATGGTTTTTTATCATAATTTTCTGCACACTTATAGTTTATATATGCAGTTAGATCATATCTCTATAAGGGAAAACTTAAAATAACAACCTTTATACTAAAAAAATTATGTATGCTATTACTTAGTAGTTTATGGTTTTTAGACGCAAAAGCCATTTGAGAAATACTTTTCCTACCCACTATTAATCCATATTCTCAATATAGTCATTGAATTTGCACGCGCACATAATAAGAAGGAGAAGACAGTAATGTGGCAGAAGAAGAAGGAGAAGACAGTAATGTGGCAGAAGAAGAAAAAAATGGCATTCCTTGTTCTCTGTTTCAGCATCAATCTTCTGATATGAACTAATGATGGCTTTCACATGGGCTTTTCCCTTTAGAGACTTCTTAGTGTCCAATGGAAAGCATACATTAGATTTGTGCAGGTCAGGTTCTTCTATAACTTTCAAGAGTCTCAACTGATTCTGTAAATTACACTCTTGTTGGGTGATACTTTTATCACTTCTCACTGCAGGTGCGCTCTCTAATATCCATTTTGAATGTAATATTATAGATATCCATGCCTGTTTATATCAAAATTACTTATATTGTCAATGTTTGATTGTCTAGTTGTTGGTGATGCGTCCATATCAGGGACAGAGGCCACTCCCGTTCCTCCGGGTATGTTTATATATTATATAGGGCATGTATATTGATTTAGAATGCTATATCATAAATATGCACACATTCCTTTTGCTCTTATTCGTCCAACTCATTATCATGGGCTGCTTGATGAGATTAGATTTGCGCCTGATGATCTACAAGAGCTTGTTCACTCCCTGTCATATGTGTAAGCAGCGCTATATGCGAGTTTACCTTGTTAGTATGTATGTACTGAAATTAATTAATATTATTCAAATTTTGATACATGCAGATACCAGAGGAGCACATCTTCTATCTCTGTAGGTAAGGCTTTGAATTTGTTGATTCTGGTATTTCTTGTCAATTTTATAGAACAGTATGTGCTAAATATAATGTTCTGACAGTTGCTAGGGGGAAGGCAGCATTCGAGGCTGCTGACCCCAGTCCTGGACGCCGCACACGGACAGCACCACGGAGGTTGGGAGAGAGGCCGAGGACTGGGCTCTAGCAGGGCCCATATGAGGTTGGACTCCACCCCGGTGGTTACTTCCTCCGTCTTCAGTGAGCGACGTATCCAGCAGGAACTGGAGAGCTTGAAGGCCACCGTTCAGGAGTTGAAGGAGATGCTGGTATGTATACTACTTAATAGTAAAATATAATGTCATATTATAGATATCAACATATCCAATATCAGTACATAGCCTGAGCTTATTTGGTTGTAGACTTATGTTTTATTAATCATACATGTACATATCTAATTAAAATAAACTACAGTTTTCCAAACTAGATATCCAAATGGGGTTTCGAAATAACTCGATAATGATAAGAATTCGAATAAAACAGAGTTCTTACACGCTTATTGCACACGTTAGGTCCAGACGCGACGGGGTAGGCGCAAGATTCTAGCGTTTATCCGAGGTGGAGCTGGACCGAGCTAGGCTAGCATTTTGATTCTTATTTTTTGAAACATGTATTTATTTATATGATACATATTGTACTACATTTTGAAACATTTTGGGCGATATTGATTTTGGTTTATATTTATATCATATTCAGTTTTTTGGTTTCTTTTGTATATTATATGGGTTTTTTTGGTTTCTTTGTGTTTCTTAATTAGAAAACTAAATGTTAATGCGTTGTGCAGAAACAGGCCGCTCAGAATACGGAGAACAGGAAGTCGGCGAAGAGTGGTCGCCCCACTTACACAGGTGGCTCGAGAAACATTACTCGAGCCATGGAGTTATCGGTAAATTAAGAGTTATTCTCAAATATTCTGCAATATTAAGAGTTATTCTCTAATATTTCTAATATTAAGAGTTACTTTCTAATATTGCAGACATCTCGGACCGTGGCGTCAGGTGGTACACCGAGCGTGCTGTCCGCATATCTCGCCGTCCACGGCACCTCGACAGATCCCGCCACGGGCGAGCTTCGATATCCCGACGTCGCTACCCAGGAGTACTGCGTAAGTGTTAATATTTTTTCTACCCAAATTTGAAATTTTAGTTTTGGAAGGTTCAAGTTTAAATTTTATACTTATACTTTACTGCTTAATGTGGGTGTAGGAGCGGGTGGTTGAGCAGGCCCAGGCCTCGGGGATCGATTTTACCGGACAGAACAATCCGAGGCTGCTGACCCCAGTTCTGGACGCCGCACACGGAGGGCACCACGGAGGTTGGGAGAGAGGCCGGGGACTGGACCCTAGCAGGGCCCATATGAGATTGGACTCCACCCCGGCGGTTACTTCCTCCTTCTCCAGTGACCGGCATGTCCATCAGGAACTGGATAGCTTGAGGGCCACCGTTCAGGAGTTGAAGGAGATGCTGGTATGTATACTATTTTATAGTAAAATATCATGTCATATTATACATATCAGCATATCCATAATTAGTACGTAGCTTGAGCTTATTTGATTTTAGAGTTAGATTTGATTAATCATACATACATATGTAATTAAAATAAACAACGCTTTTCCAAACTAGATATCCAAACAGGGTTTCGAAATAACTTAATAATGATACGAATTCGAATAATAAACAGTTCTTACACGCTTCTTACACACGTTATATCCAGACGCGACAGGGTAGATCGGCCGAGCCTCCACATGCATCTCCTTCGGCTGCGGCTCCGCAAGCCACTACATCGGCTGCGGTTCCGCAGACAGCTCCTGTAGCTCCACCGCCCACTCAGACTCCCGCAGCCGCGGCTCCGTAAGCGACTATCTCGACGGCGGCTGCGCAGACCACATCGCCGGCTCCACATGCCGCTCAGACTCCCGCTCGCGACGAATTGCAGAGTTTATTGACCGAGGAGCAGGCGCGCGTTATTCTATCGTTATTCAGAGGTGGAGCTGGACCGAGCTAGGGTAGATTTTTGGTTCTTATTTTTTGAAACATGTATTTATTTATATCATACACATTGTACTACATTTTGAAACGATATTGATATTGGTTTGTATTTATATCATATTCAGTTTTTGTGTTTCTTTTGTATATTATATATATGCGTGAGATGTGATTATGAATACTGCAATATATGATTTGATTGATGTATATATTATTGTACACAGGGCGGGAAAAAATCAAGCAGCCCATTTTTTAAAAAAAATTACAGACAATATGAACCTACGGATTAATCCGTAGGCACACATGTTACCCCTACGGATATGTCCGTAGGGGCAAAATATCAGCAGTAACTGATATTTCCCCCTGATCTCAGTGCCAGAGGGTTGGGAAAGCCCCTACGGATATATCCGTAGGGGCCACTGCCTCTCCCCTACGGCGTTATCCGTAGGGGCAAAATATCAGGAATCCTGAATTTGTGCCCCTACGGAAACGTACCTACGCATATATCCGTAGGGGGTAGTACATGCCCCTACGGACATATCCGTAGGTCCAAGTAATTTATTAAAATAAACCGTAAATAATATAAAATCTTATACCCTACGGCTTAATCCGTAGGGGCAACAGGACCTACACATATATCCGTAGGGGCAAAAATTTGACCGTACGGGCAAGTTCAGGGCCTCAACTTGCACCTGCGGCCTTTGCACCTACGGGGTATTTTTTCGCCCCTACGTATATATCCGTAGGGGCCACTGCCTCTCCCCTACGGCGTTATCCGTAGGGGCAAAATATCAGGAATCCTGAATTTGTGCCCCTACGGAAACGTACCTACGCATATATCCGTAGGGGATAGTACATGCCCCTACGGACATATCCGTAGGTCCAAGTAATTTATTAAAATAAACCGTAAATAATATAAAATCTTATACCCTACGGCTTAATCCGTAGGGGCAACAGGACCTACACATATATCCGTAGGGGCAAAAATTTGACCGTACGGGCAAGTTCAGGGCCTCAACTTGCACCTGCGGCCTTTGCACCTACGGGGTATTTTTTCGCCCCTACGTATATATCCGTAGGGGCAACCCTTCTTTGTAGTAGTGTTGTTCTAAATGTTGTTTTATGGTTGCTAAATAAGATATAAAGAAATGGTTGATTTGTTGTTAAGAAAAATTAGGTTTTTAATGAAATTAGAATCGAAAGTCGGAATAACTCCGCTTCCGACGAATTTTAATAAAATATCGTTTTAGAATAGAATGAGAGGGGAAGAGAGGGAACTTACTGGTTGAGAAGAGAGAGAAGAGGTGGAGGAAGGTTTTGAAAACGTCGTGGAGTCGCGGTGTCGCCGGATTTGTCCCGAATCATCGCTGGAAGATGTCCTTGGGCTAACTCCACTTGTACACCTTATTTGATACGTGGCTGATGGGATTCGAATACATGGGCTATGTCACAACAGTGCAAGGCTTTACCAGTGAGCTACAAGTGTTTTCTTGCTGTTCTTAAACAAATCAAATACTTATAGTATACCCAGAGTTGCAAATACTCCATTTAGTACTTTATCTTTAAACAAATTTTGTAAACTATAAACAGAGTCGATACATTCTACCCTCCTTATAAAAAATTCGTCCTCGAAATTTATAATTTTTTTATTTAAGAACCAATTTACAAACAAGTGAGGGTATCTTGCACGCATGTCGTCTTCTCTTTCCCACGTTAATTCTCCTAGTGTGTTTTTCCTCCACATCACTCCAACCAAGTTTACTTCCTTATTTCTAAGTGACTTTACCTTTCTGCCCATGAAATTGGTGTATCGAGATGGGTGGTGTAATCACATGAAATTTGGTGTATCGACATGTTAGACGATGAAGATCAAGATGGTCGGTGCCGATCGTCGAATAAAATAGTGGTGGACACGATTTGTGCCGCCACCTAACGCAAAAAGTCTCTTAATGACTCTTTCCTCCATCATGCTCATACATAGATACATACATACATATATATTGCTCAAATCCTACCAAGTCATCAAACTAGCTTAAATGGTGTTGGGTGCACAAATGGATACAAGACATGAACGAAACTAACATATATTATTAGAATCATATCTTTTCATGTCGCGTTTCATTTACAAGTCACTTTTGACAATCTATCTCGTAATTAGTGAGTTAAAATCTTCCTATGACTCATTGGATTGGGATTTTGTACTGTTTATTAAAAGAACACATTAGAAAGAACATAAGCAGGTGTTTGTTATGACTACGTTTTTGCAAATTTATCTTTACATAATATCTTTGAATTTTGATTGTCTTATATCTATTTGGAGTTTCAGTAAAATCTAGATTAGATGACTCCAAAAACAGACTCAACAGAGAGTAATTAATTAATTGGATTCCCAAGTAAAAGCAAATTAGCTAGTAAAAACAAATTAGTAAGAAGATAAGTGCCGTATGTTTTGCTTTAGCACGCAACTGAGAAGGATCACCAACACCTCAAATGTTTAAGTTCAACCTATAAATGCCAATCCATGCACAACTTGCAAACAAATCTACTGGTGATCACACATTTCTTGATAGAGTACTAACTAGGGAGCAAGATGGCTAAATCTTCTTCTCAACTTGTGATTGCTTTTGTTCTCATCGCCGCACTTTCGAGCATAAGGCTCATCGCTTCGCATCGTTTTATGGTCGGTGCCTGCCAGGCCAGTGGATATCTGCATGGCACGACTGAGAATTGCAACACGGAAAATGACTCCGAATGCTGCGAGGCAGGCCAGATGTATCCACAATACCGTTGCTCTCCTCCTGTCACCGGAAACACCCCTGCAACTATGACTCTCAATAGCTTTGCCCAGGGCGGTGATGGAGGCGGCCCATCCGAGTGTGATAACCAATACCACAGTGACAACGAGCTGGTAGTTGCGTTGTCGACCGGATGGTACAACGGAGGAAGTCGTTGTTTGGATTACATCCAGATTAACGCCAATGGTATGTCGGTCCTGGCTAAAGTGGTTGACGAGTGTGATTCCGTTAATGGCTGTGATGCCGATCATGACTTCCAGCCTCCTTGCGCAAATAATATTGTGGATGCCTCTCCGGCTGTGTGGCAGGCATTGGGCATCACAGGACCGCAGGTCGGAGAATATGAGATCACTTGGTCGGATGCATGAGGAATTGATTGTCTTAATATCATATTTAAGTTTGGTTAAGTTGTGTGTTGAAGAATAAATACTAGAGTGCTATCAGTGTTGTATGAATAAAGTATCAAGGATGATGCATTCTAATAATTTACATTCCTCTCTATGACCAAAATTGGTTTAATGTGCTGAGAAGAACTGTATTTGACCAAAATTGGTTTAATGTGATTGACCTATCGCGTAAGAATATCGTGAACAAACAGTCGTGCGGTCTTTGCGATTTTTGGGAATGCGGAAGGTCACGGAACATGCTCTTCGGAACAAAAAATGATTTGGTATCATACCGGGTACGATGCATCCGGACAAGAAAGGGAAAGGAAATTCTCGAATAGTTTTGAATCACTCAAAATTGCTATATCGGTTTGAAAATAAGCAAAGCTATCTGTTATGGCTGGCTTTATCAAATTTATTATAATTAAGTATATTATTTCTTTGACGAAATATAAGTATATATATTTTTTACTGTCATGTGCCATCATCTATATGTAGGGTCTAATGCAACTGCAAATTAACCTGACTTAATTTCTGGACTTGGTTTCTTGGATAGTTTTCTAGGTTAAATTCAATAGATCTTGTATTTGTTCAAAACTCGTCATTATCAATTCAGATATGCTTATTTATCCCTTACCGTCCTCTCCCATAGTTCTCGTTGGAGATCTTTCCACGTAGTCCGAACTCCGAAGGTTAAGCATTGTTATTTTATAACCCAACAGCTTTGAGCTTTTGCCTAAATGGTTTCTTCACATTATAAATTAGTATTCCAATATGTACACATATTGAGCAACAGTTAAAAACAAGGCTTAATTACTTTCATTTGCCACCATCTTGATTAACTACAGGAGCTGCCAGAATAATTAATTAATTAATCACCCCATAGTATGAAATGATATATATTATGGACAAAATTCACCAGCCAAGATCAAAACAAAAGAGTTAAAATCTCAGCTTCAAAGAAGCAATAATGCCAAGTAAAAACAAATTAGTGAGATGATAAGAGCCGCGTGATTTGCTTTAGCATGCAACTGAGAAAGAATCATAACGTACGCCATCATTCTGAACTCTACTAACTCAAAATCATCCTATAAATACCACATTAAGCACCATTTCAAGTACACAACCAAATCTAATAATTTAAATACTATCTACGAAGCAAATTAAGATGGCTAAATCTTCTCAGCTTGCGATTGCCGTTGTTCTCATCGCGGCGCTTTCAAGCCAAACCCTCGTAGCCGCTCACCGTTTCGTTCTCGGAACGTGCCAGCCCAGTGGATATTTGCGAGGCAAGAACGAAAACTGCAACAGAGAAAACGACTCCGACTACTGCGAAG
This sequence comes from Agapanthus africanus, assembly GCA_030015575.1. Lineage (NCBI taxonomy): Eukaryota > Viridiplantae > Streptophyta > Magnoliopsida > Asparagales > Amaryllidaceae > Agapanthus > Agapanthus africanus. The sequence goes on from CM057338.1 coordinate 73,371,298, forward strand.
CGGGTCAGATGTACCCGCAGTACCGTTGCTCTCCTCCTGTTACAGGTAGCACCCGTGCAACCATGACTCTGAACAGCTTCGCCGCGGGCGGTGATGGAGGCGGCCTGTCTGAATGTGACAACCAATACCATAGCGATAGCCAGCTGGTGGTTGCTTTATCGACCGGTTGGTACAACGGAGGAAGCCGTTGTTTAGATTACATCAGGATCAATGCAAACGGTAGATCTGTGCTAGCCAAAGTGGTTGACGAGTGTGATTCTGTTAATGGTTGTGATGCCGAACACGACAACCAACCGCCTTGTGCAAGCAATATTGTAGATGCTTCTCCTGCGGTGTGGAAGGCATTGAACATCACGGGGTCACAGATCGGGGAATATGACATCACTTGGTCTGATGCATGAGCAATCCAGTAGTCTAAGCAACCAGTTTATGTTCTTCGTTGTGGAATAAAATTTAAGCTGCCTTCGTGTGGAATTTATATTTATCCACGCATCAGACCACGTGGTATCAAACTCTCCAACCCGCGACCCATGGATATTCAATGCATTCCAAACAGCCGGAGAAGCATCCACGATATTCACTACTGGAATAGGGGGTTGCCCCTACGGATATTGAAATCCGTAGGGACATATTTATTTTGGCCATACGGACTAATCCATAGGGCCATAAGGTTGTCCCTACGGTCCAAGACGCACCAACGTAAAAATATTAAATCTTAATTTGTTATTTGTCCCTACGGTGCCGCAAACCAAGGACCTACGGACAAATCCGTAGGGGCATCTAAATATGGATTTAATAGAAAAGAAACAAAATTTCCCTATGCGCTGATTATCTGGCCGCCTCCTCGATCGAGCGCGCGAAATCGTTTTTTCTCGTCGCCGCGTCACCGATCTCGTCGCCGACCTCGCCGATCTCACCGATCTCGTCGCCGTTCTCTTTTTGTCGTTCCCGATCTCGACGCCGTTCTTCCTCGTCGCCGATCCACCGAACAGGTAAGTAATTAAATCTTCAATTAAAGAGATTTTTGATTATTTTAGGGGTTGGGGTTGGGGTCACGGTTGGGGTTCGGCTAGGGTTGCGGCTGGGGTTAGGTTCGGCTAGGGTTGGGGTTGGAGTTGGGGTTCGGGTTCGGCTGGGGGGCGCATAACTGTTGGGGTTGCAGTTTGGGTGGGGTTGGGTTGGGGTTGGAGTTAGGGTTAGGGTTAGGGCTGGGGCTGGGGCTGGTGCTGCGGTTGCGGTTGGGTTGGGGTTGGGGTTCGGCTGGAGGGGCGCATAACTGTTGTCTTGCATGATAAACTATAAAGAGGGTTTGTGCAATAAACCCTGATTATTGCGCTGCGCTTGCAATGAGTACTTATCCATGTTATGCATGTTGATTCCCACTTTTGTTCGCTTGCTTGCATATATTGTAGATATGAGCTTATTTGTTTGTTGGGTTTGTTTGTTTCTTATTCCATTGATGGGCACATCCAAGCAGTATGAAATTGCATCTTTCTTTTCCTACCAACGATTAACTAAGTTAGATTACGCAGGTGTGCCTTTCTTTCTAGATTTTGGATAGATTTTCCACTTTACATTTCTATCCATAATTGATTGGATAATTTATCGACCAAAGCTCTCTACTTGAGAAACCGAGCGGCGTTAGTGTGACAATGTCATCTTGTGAAACTTCCGTTGACCGTCTAAATTCACAAATTTCTTTTTCTATCTGTTAGTTTAGGGGCATGCATAATTTGTTTTTAGCCGTAAATGGCTCTAGTTATATATTTCTCCGTCATGTTTGAATTGGGAAAACTAAAATTTGCCTAAATGGTTCATTATATGTTCCCTCATTCATGCATGTATAACACACACACATATTAGCTTTTATGCCAGATACTTTTGGAAATCAAACTTTCAACACTAATTTTGATCTAAGACCCGTGTCATGTAGCATTAATTATGAATTTATATTATATTCATCTTGTTTATTGATTTCTTTTCTCTGTTAAAGGTATGCATCTCAATCCCAAGTCTAATGCATCTTAGTTCTTTAATACTCAATTCTTCATATATCTTATTCTCAAGTTGCAATTTGCAAGTAACTAAGCAAGTATTATTTCATAAGTTTAAAATCATGTTACACATACAACACGAATGCACAACAAACGCATAATTAGAGGGTGATTCAAGATGTTCAAGTTAAAACCAATATATGATACTCGATGATAATATGAAACCTTCATATTCGCATCGATACTTATATATGAAACTAAAAGCGCCACTTAGTCCCTGTCTATCGGTTAACAAACGTGCGATGTTCGTCGTGATATAGAACTATACGAAGGTTGTTAAATATCGGACGGTATAGCTCGATACTAACAACCATCGTATAGTCTACACGACGAGAAAATTCAATCGTATGGTAACCCATAGATTTTGCCACACCTCCAGGTATACTGCACGCATATCCATTTTGAATGTAATATTACAGATATTCATGCCTGTTTATATCAAAATTACTTATATTGTCAATGTTTGATTGTCTAGTTGTTGGTGATGCGTCCATATCTGGGACAGAGGCCACTCCCGCTCCTCCAGGTATGTTTATATATCATATAGTGCATGTTTATTGATTTAAAATGCTATATCATAAATACACACATTCCTTTTGCTCTTACTTAGCAATTTTTATTATTGTCTAGCTGTAAGTGATGACACCATCGCACCTGCGGGTATGTTTATATATCCTATAGTGCATGCATATTGATTTAGAACGTTATATTATTGATTTACACATTCTTTTTGCAATTACTTATATAATCTATTTTTAATTGTCTAATTATAGGTGGTGCGTCCACATCTTCCGCAGGAGCCACTCCTGCCGCTTCCATACCATCCGCATCGTCTGCAGGTTAGTATGAATAAATATAAAATATTTATTCATTTTACATATGCTCTATAGAATAAATATGAATTTCATGGAAATTTAGCGCCAATGTTTATTTTCTAGTTGGAGGGGATGCGTCCGCATCCGGGACCCCGGTTGTTCCTCACCGGAGGAACTATCGTCCCGCTCGTGCTGCTGTCCAGGCCCAGGCTCGTGCGATAGTCACCGGAGGTATATATCACACTTCAATTTTCGTTTAAGCTTGATTTCTTAATACAACTTTGTCTTAATATTGATTGTCTTGATATTTCGTGCAGACGCAGGGCCTCCCCATCCCCAGAGGGGGACTCGAGACCCGAATCAGTCCCATAGGCTGAGGCCTGACAGAGTTAGGGGGAGGCAGCATTCCCCCTCTTTTTTACCCTTGACTATCGCTATACCGGTCCTCATGCCGAGAGGTTCGGCCGGTATATAGGGGACGAGAGCCGGCTCGTGAAGAACTATCCACTTCACGTTGAGTGGGGCGAGCGGCACCGGCGCTCATTCGCCCTCTTCTTTGATCAGGCTCGGATACGTATTAATATATATTTTCATTTGATTTATCCAATATATTTATTATTAACACTTGCAATCTAATAACAATGTTTTTTTTTGTATTTTCAGTCGGATTACGATTTTCAGCCTGTATCCGACCCTGATCACCCTGGGAGGATGCTCGACCTTCATGCTCTGTACAATGGCCTGATGAAGAACATGCAGACCAAGGTCCGATACAACAGAAATGAGCTGAAGTCCGACTGCTACTCCCTGTAGATGGCGACCCCTGAGGCAGAGAGAGCGGCCCTCCTATCTACTCCGGCATTTGCGATAGTCGACGTAGAGACATGGCCTCTATTGTGCGAATATTTCGACTCCCAACGCAAACAGGTATATATTTTAAATGTAATTCATTGTTTAGGATATAATTTATTTTTTTATGTTCCTTAATTAGAAAACTAAATGTTAATGCGTTGTGCAGAAACATGCCGCTCAGAATACAGAGAACAGGAAGTCGGCGAAGAGGGGTCGCCCCACTTACACAGGTGGCTCGAGGAATATTACTCGAGATATGGTGTTATCGGTAAATTACAATAGACCGACCTTTGTGATATTCTGCAATATTAAGAGTTATTTTCTAATATTTCTAATATTAAGAGTTATTTTCTAATATTGCAGACAGCTCAGACCGTGGCGCAAGGTGGTACACCGAGCGTGCTGTCCGCATATCTTGCCGTCCACAGCATCTCGACAGATCCCTCCACGGACGAGCTTCGATATCCCGACGTCGCTACCCAGGAGTATTGCGTAAGTGTTAATATTTATTCTACCCATATTTGAAATTTTAGTTTTGGAAGGTTCAAGTTTAAATTTTATACTTATACTTTACTGCTTAATGTGGGTGTAGGAGCGGGTGGTTGAGCAGGCCGAGGCCTCGGGGATCGATTTTACCGGACAGAGCGATCCGAGGCTGCTGACCCTAGTTCTGGACGCCGCACACGGAGGGCACCACGGAGGTTGGGAGAGAGGCCGGGGACTGGGCCCTAGCAGGGCCCATATGAGGTTGGACTCCACCCCGACGGTTACTTCCTCCGTCTCCAGTGAGCGACGTGTCCACCAGGAACTGGAGAGCTTGAGGGCCACCGTTCAGGAGTTGAAGGAGATGCTGGTATGTATACTACTTTATAGTAAAATATCATGTCATATTATAGATATCAACATATCCATAATTAGCACGTAGCTTGAGCTTATTTGGTTTTAGACTTAGGTTTGATTAATCATACATACATATGTAATTAAAATAAACAACGGTTTTCCAAACTAGATATCCAAATGGGATTTCGAAATAACTTGATAATGATACGAATTCGAATAATACACAGTTTGTACACGCTTCTTACACACGTTAGGTCCAGGCGTGACAGGGTATATCGGCCGAGCCTCCACATGCATCTCCTTCGGCTGCGGCTCCGCAAGCCACTACATCGGCTGCGGTTCCGCAGACAGCTCCTATAGCTCCACCGCCCGCTCAGACTCCCGCAGCCGCGGCTCCGCAAGCTACTACCTCGACGGCGGCTGCGCAGACCACATCGCCAGCTCCACAGGACGCTCAGACTCCCGCTCGCGCCCAATTGCATGGTTTATTGACCGAGGAGCAGGCGCGCCTTATTCTATCGTTTATCAGAGGTGGAGCTGGACCGAGTTAGGGTAACTTTTTTATTCTTATTTTTTGAAATATGTATTTATTTATATCATACATATTGTACTACATTTTGAAATGATATTGATATTGATATTGGTTTATATTTATATCATATTCAGTATTTGGGTTTCTTTTGTATATTATATGCGTGAGATATGATTATGAATACTGCGATATATGTTGTGTGATGATTAATTTTATATTTTATTGATATATATATTATTGTGCACAGGGCGAGAAATAATCATGCAGCCTTTTTTTTTAAAAAAGGGCTAATATGTACCTACGGATTAATCCGTAAGTACCAAGTTGCCCCTACGGATGAAACCGTAGGAGCAAAATATCAGAATAGCTGATATTTTCCCCGGGACAAACAAAAGCACCTACGGAGTTATCCGTAGAGGCAAAATATCAGGATTTCTGATATTTTGCCCCTACTGATATGTACCTACGCATGTATCCGTAGGGGATAGTACTTGGACCTACGGATGCCGTCGTAGGTACAGTTAATATAATTAAAATAACCGTAAATAAAATAACTTTTTTTCCCCAACGGCTTACTCCATAGGTGAAAATGGACCTACACAGAACTCCGTAGGGGCAAGTTTTTGCCCGTAGGGGCAAGTTCATGGCTCCAACTTGCACCTACGGCGTTTGCACCTACAGATTATTTTTTCGCCCCTACGGATATATCCGTAGGGGCAGTGGTTTGCTCCTACGGGTAAATTCGTAGGGGCAATCCTTATTTGTAGTAGTGATTATTAGTATAAGGTGGCTGAAAGTCATGATCGTCGTCGCAACCATTTACACTGTCGCACTCATCGACAACCTTAGCAAGGACAGACCTTCCATTGGCAGTAATCCTAATATTCTTATGACGTCGGCTGCCTCCGTTGTACCGCCCACTTGACAAGGCAACCACCATCTCGTTATCACTGTGAAATCTATCGTCGCATTCGGAAGGGCCTCCATCATCACCGCCTTTCCCAAAGCTGTTGATGGTTATGGTTGCAGCGTGTGTTCCCCCTACAGGAGGAGAGCAGTGGAATTGTGGATAACTTCTGCCCGCCACGCAACGGTCCAAGCTATGCTCACTGTTGCAATGGCCGCCTTCACCATGAAAAAATCTGCTTGGATCGCTAGCTTCCGTTATGGATTGGTGGAGGGTTTAAAGAGTGATGATCACCAAAAAAGATGGTGATTGACGAATGAGAAGATTTGGTCATGCCGTAATCTGATGCAAGCTAGATTTAAAAACTCAACCTCTTTAGAAAGAGGCTCTCTTATTATGCAACAAAAGTTTTGGTGTGAGTTTCTTAAAGTCGAGGGATGCTATTTATAGAAAGGCACTGATAGGGACTTGTGAGAAGCTTATTGGGTGCATGGAAGCATATATGCTCAAAATATTCTCTGAAAATAATGTTTTAAAATTCCTTAAAAAATCATACACTCATCCGAATTGTTCCCATATATGTCCAATTATTTATCTATGTTTTAAATTATGTATAGATTCGAATCAGTATTTTTTAAAGTATTTAATGTTGGGAAAAATGAGTAAATAATTGGGTACCATTAAATTATAATTAAACCAAATTAACCACAAATCTAAATAGTTTGTCAGAATAAAAATTAAATGAGAAAATGAAATTGCTTATCGTGGCTTTTCAATGGAGACCGAGGCGAGCAAAGAATGCCCTGTCCTTAGAAGTAGTTTCGCGTCTCTCTCGGTGAACTTGACCGGATACACAAGGTTCCAACACGCTACTTCACAGGATTCAACTGAACGGTTGCCGCAAGTAATCGAGCACTCGATTACTGCGACTTATGAATAGCTTCAAAACCGTAGCTCTGGTATCACGATTATCATAGAGGTAGATTTGTTGATGGAACAAAAATAGGAAAGAAGAAAGAAAAATACATTTTTTCTCTATATTATGATTTCAAGGCTTGGAGTTTTTTTTATATTAAGAAGAGAAGATGCATGTTGTACATATGATTATAAAAGGCTTTTAAAACATAAATGAGAAGTTTTTTGCAATTAAAAGAAGTCAAAGAAAAAGCAATTAAGCCAATTTAATTGCTATAAAAAGCATCTTAAAAGAAAGAATGTTGACCCGGTCAATAGTCTCATTTGACCATCTCAAATCAAGCAACATATATACATGAAATATATATATATTTTTAAATTAAAAAATATGGATGAGCAAGAGATTCATATGCATAAATAAATTAAAAGGCATACATTTGATTTTGAAATACCAATATTTCCAACATTTAATAATGTATGCTTGTAATACTATTGATTAGTGATCAAAGATGCCATCACCTTCAAGGCTTCTAGAAGCTAATAAGGGTGCCTTCATATTCTTGTGCATTTTTCATGCTTTTATTTGAATTGAAATTTCCTCATAATTTCAATAGCAATTGAAATAGATATAAGTAGATAATGATTTGAACATCATACTTAAATTTTCATACTTAAAAGAACTTGCAACATTTAAATCTCCATGTGCTATGATTTCAATAGCATTTTTTTTTAGTTTGGATCCCCCAAATCTTTGGTATTTCTAGAAAAGACTCTTCATTCTTCAATTTTTTTTATTTAAAAAAAGACATTTAAATCTTTCTCCGTTAAATAAAAAAGTCATATCCGTCTGTTAGGGGTTAGTTTGATGGGTTAGTTAAGTTGACCATGTTTAGATTAAAAAATTAATTATCTTTTACGCGTCTTTTTCTTCTTCCTTTTCTCCTCAACATTTTCATTCATCATCAACTCTTTTTATCATCAACCGGAAACATCCAAACGGAAAACCACCTCTTTCTCTTCATTTCCTTCACTCTCCACCTCCATATTCCTCCCTTCTTCCCAACATTCCTCCAAAATCCAATCCCGCTGTCCCTTTTGCTTCTCTCCCAAACCAAACCCTAAACCTCACAATAACTCTCCTCTTCCATCGTATCCTGTCAACCCTTCCCAACTCCGTCCCTCCCTCCGCCGCCCCACTGTCCTCTCCGGCATTAAGAACCCCAACTTTTAATTCTAAGCATTACCAGCAACTAGATATCTACAGTTGACAACTATAATGGCTATAATTAATGATTAATCAACATAATTTGGATCCAAATCCAATGGATGTTAACTAGGATGGCTAAGTCGGTCTACTGGAAAAATCGATTGTCCCTTTTCAAAATATGAAGGTTTTGGTGCCTTACTTAAAAATATCAAAGATTTGCGGTCCAAAATAAAAACGAACCTATTTAAACATATGGATATTTATTTTCAAAACTTCACCACTGACATGACTACGGGCACACAATGGTTTATGTATTAGGACAGTCCGATAATTCTCGTATCACTAATCAGGTATAGCTCATGCATCATGCAGTAATAATTTTCTCTTCAAAATGAAAGTTCGCCATTTGATTACCGAACAAGTCACGTGCAAAAGTAAAAATTATAATAATTCTCGCATTTAGTTTTCAATTCATTCCAACGTGTCATACAGTAAATGCTCAATTAGGCTTTGTTACTTTCTATTTGGTGATCCGGTTCTGTTACTTCCTCAAGTCAAAATATACGACTTCATTAAAGTTAAACCAATCCTACAATTGACTCTTATTATTACAGACTGGCTTTCGTTATGACGAAATCAGATTTTCACCACTTTTTTTTTCTTTCGAGAAACGAAGTCATTGGCTAGCTCATAATTGCATGAATTCACAGGATAAATAGTCTATATCAAGTAAAAAACTTCACATGTTTACCAACAGTCTAGATCAAGTAAAATAACTTCACATAGCTTAGGAGAAAAATACAAGGTCATATTACAAACAAAACATTTTATTTTAAAGCGAGAATATTTTTAGATGTGTTTATGTATAATTACAAATGAAGTGAAAATGAGCTACCAAACGTAAAGCCGTCTATTCTCGACTACCCTCCATAAATTAAAGATGAAGATCATGTACCTTGACTTAATGTTGAGAAATAGCTCCTTCATAAATTAAAAGCAGAGAACGGTAAAGATCAAACTCACAGTATCATCCTCGATCAACACAAGAATTGTTGGGAGGTGGAAATCATATTCATTTTCCCTTGCGACGCTTTGGCAATGCAACACATGTCGAGCAATACCATTTACCTTTAGGTTGTTCTTTCAAACCCACACATTGAAAGTGAAACCACTCAATCTTACACTGGAAAAATTACAAGGTACGAAGTCATGTTTTCACTATTATGTATTCAAAATCAACAACAAAAAGTTTCACAAGAATAACGTACATCAGGGTTATCACAAGCAACCATCTCGCCCCAGCTGACTTGGTTGCACATGCAATAAGTCGGTTCATTCGGGTCCACCGGCAATTCAAAATCTATTTTCAGCTGCTGCTGCTCTGCTGGGGCTATCATCTTAGACCTGTAACATTTTTTTAAATAAAAAATAACATATATATCAGAGAGAAAAACTTTTTGATATCGATTGAAAGGGTTAATTGCAGGAAAACACCCCTAAATATACCATGTGTAGCGCTTAAACCCCCTCAATTTATCAACCAAAACCTTCAAAAACACTCAAATTCTACTCTAAACAACATAAACAAGTTCTAGAGTTACACTAGACAGCAATTTGAGTTGTTTAGAGTTAAATTGGAGTGTTTTTAATGGTTTAGGTTAATGAGCTGAGGGAGTGTTTATGCTAATAAATTACTTGAAGGGGATATAAGTGCAATACATGGCAAACTAGAGGGGATTTTGTGCAATGAACACTATTTAAAATGATGAGAAACACACTTCTTACGTCCCCCTCTGCCACTTTCAGAAGCTCTTGCAGATCTGGTATTAGAACCGTCGTTGTTCGAAGCGCTCACTCCACCACCTGCTGCAAGTTCTCTTTCTGTGGAGGGGAAAAAACATATGAATCTTTTAAGATGAGCCATCTCTGGGCAAAGCAAAAAAGAATAAATTATGAAAAATGGACGGTACCTTGTCGACGACCTTCAAGCCTTTTCAAATATTGATCAAGTTGGCAGATTTGCTCATCCACCTGCAGAACAAATTCAAGAATGGCATTTATAGAAACTTGAGCACGAGGCCATTTTCAACATGTGGTGCTAATCTGATTAGCTACCATAAAAATATACTTTCAATGATTATATTGCTGATAATAAATTTTTGAATCATGAAAAGCAGTAAGATTACAAATTAAGTAGACAGAAGAACTGCTTAATTAATACAAAACAACTATACCCATGAGATATATCCCCTGGATCAATCAGTTCAGATTAACATAGTTACAATGCATCTGCTTGTTTTATTCTTCCCTGATCTCTAAAAAGTTTTGCTTCTATAGTTTCAGGAGAAATAGGATGGCTTGAGCATAAGTATGACTCTTTATTAGGCATTGACAAATTGGGTACACATAAATACCGAACATGAGCAAATTAGACTGAGATGGAAAGGCGAAAATTTAGATTAACTTTGGAAAGCTACTCCATTAATTTCAGAATATTTAGAGAAACTTGTTTTTAATATACAAGTATTTGGAGAAACCGAGAACTTAAAATTGGGGGGACACGATGCACCTCTAATTTTACCCATATGCACAGATAAGGATGGCACATGAGACACAGAAATATGTTTCACTGAGTTGAAAATTCGCATTCGCATAAGTAAACTAAGGTAAGAATCAGTAAAGGATAACATTTCAAGATTGTTGAGTGGCCATTCGCTTTTTAAAAACAGGAACAAATATGGCTCCAGTGAGATGACGACAGTAATCAACAATGGATAAGGTGTGAACATTAGAAGCAGATATGATTTTAAGATATGGTAACAGGTTCAGAAAATCGTATTTATTCAAAATCATCTATATTACTCAGAACTCCGAAGATAACAGGCTCAAAACCAAAACAAATTATAGTGTTTTCATTAGAGAAGAATAAATGTTAAATACAACAGTAAGTGACTTGGTTACATACCAAATCATAGGCAAGACTCGCCAAAGCCACTTTTTCATCAGCTATCCGGACACAATGTTTTTGTTCATCAAGTGCCTCATCCGAAAATTTGATATGTGATCTACCAGCTACAATGTTACCAGATTCAATTCCTCTCCTGATTTCCTCTATTTCTTGTTCACAACGCTGCTCATTTTGCAGTTGAACTCCTGTAATTATTAAGAGATATGAATAGAGTATCTAGCCACGGTCTTGCAAAAACAGACTTCAACAGTCAGCACTAATTCAAAGCACGTTCTATATAGCATATGCTGCTTCAAAAACATGAAATATAAAGGAAATAGAGTTAATTGTTTCACTCCTGCTGAATAATCAATTCGAATTAAGACTGCTTTATGCTATAAAAGATCTATAATTAACAAGTCATAACCATATTCAAGATTCAGCATGTCCATTTCCAAAATATTAATCTGCATATATTCGATACTGGCCCTTAACTGAGGTGACGGCCGATGCTGAATGGCAAAAAAGGCTCCATGTATCCAACTACAAAAGAATTGGGCAATGACTGCATGTATATAGTACTACTTTAGAATGGGATATAAACTATAAGTTACGCATAGAAGATAATATTAAAAATGAAGCAACCAGATAAGTTTATTTCCTGCAACATCCAATGTGTGCAGATAGCATGCCAAATTCATGAAATAGCATCCGCTATAAAGATTTAACCATCGTTGTAAACAGTGTCCAAAACAGAGATGGTAGAATATTATATCATAGTTCAAATGATTCAAGCAGAAGAATGAATAGAACATACCCTGTAAACTTTTATCTAAATCGCGCATAGTTGCATAGTGACGCTGCAGAATGGCCGGCAAGGATTCAATACCTGAACAAGAAAACAACATATCACAAACGGCAAGATGCCAGTCTACAATATAAGCAAGTAGCATATTCTGCATGTAAGTAACAGTAAAAATATTAAATAGATTAATTATGTGCCTAGAACTAAATCTGTCATTAGTGTTTTAAGGCAGGAAGTAAAGTGAAACGGCCAGCCAAGCCAACCACTTAATCACCAGCAGCTGCCAAGACTCCTAGGAAGTAACTTAGGTTAGTTGCAAACCATTTCTAATTTAATAAGAGGGAAAAATTAAAAATCAAGTACGGTTTACATGCACGTGCTCTATAGAACTACAAGTTGCAAAATTAGAAGAGTACCTTTACTAACTGACTAAAAAAGATACTTTGCTCGATGGTGTGCGCCCTTATGCAAGCATATGATAATATGAGAACAAAATAGAGTAGGTGTGCAAGCATATATGAACATATGTATGTCCGAGGCATAATGCTACCACAAATTAACTTTCGTAAAAAAGTGTAGCGTCGAATGAGGAGTATCATAGGAATTTCATAAAAACTGTAGCACTGAACTCTTGTAATGCATCACAAAACTTCATGTTGCATATTGACTATTTCTTCAAAGGGGAATTTGAAGGCATTTCCTATCCTTAGGAGGCAAATCTTTAGGACCATATGTAGGTATTTCCTTCCCACTAAAATGAAATTAATATGTCTGCTGATTAAAGAGCTGATTCTTCTTAAAAGAAGGATCCATACAAGGTTCAGAACCAGTAAAAATCCAAACATTTTAGTCAAGAAGTGGTCGAAAATGATCAAAATTATGGAGATTTTATTTCCAAGAATTAAACTTGCAGCCTCAAAATAGAACCCTAAGTCATGTTCTTCCAATTATATAAACTCCAGTGTTAGGGCATAAATAAAAGTATCATCGCGGAATATTCATCTATTAACAACGAAATCGAGTAAAGAGATCGAAGAGAGAGGGGAAGATCCTTACTGGCTTGGAAATCTTCGAGAAATCCCATGTCGAAAACAAAGAAAAGTTCTTGATTTTGATTCTTTCCCGCCCTAAAGATTTCTGTGATTTGGGGGAAATTGATACCTGTTTCTATCGAATTAAGCCCTAGATTTTGTTATAAGATGGGTTTTGGACAGTTCGCGACTCCACATCCGACCCGCTTTATGGCTGTCGGACTCGGGCACAGAGAATGGTTTAGGAAACAAACCGGGTTTAAATTTCAACCCGATTCGAATTGTCTCACATTTCAGTAACTTTTAATGGATAAATGTAAATATTTAAAATGATTACCTTGATGATTTTATAGAGAAAAATTCTCTCTTCAAAAGCAGTGGCGGAGCCAGCAACAAATGTAACATAGGGCAAACAATTAAGAACAAAAATTTTAAAAAAAGGTTGAACAATAAACCAAGTTAAGTAACCTCGTTTATCATAAATAAAATTGATGTGCTTACAAACATTTTAGTTGAGCTTGGGTTTTCAGTCGGGAAACTCAAGCATCAACCAATAGGCTGGTTTGAATCTAAGTTAGGCTAGGCAAAAAAATGCCATTTTTTTTTAGAACTTTAATTTCTTACTTGCAGATTTGTACACCAAAACTCTTGATCCACAGGGTAGGTCGTTTGTTTAAGCTCGACCCATCCTGGATACACCCTGCTTAAAAGGGCTTATATTCACCCAATTTCAAACAAACAATCAAATAAAAGACGCTTTGAGAATAATTATTTATAAATATATAAACAATTCATTGGCTTGTTGGCCATGAAAACTAATTTGATTAGCATATCGAGTGCATAAAAATGGAAATATTCTAGCTGCAATAAATAATAGGTATTGCTTTAGTCAGTGCATCCAGTGCATGAGAACGGAAATATTCTAACTGCAAGAAATAATAGATAAAAGGATATTGATGCAAACAAGCCACAAGTTATCTAGTTTAGCGTGCTTGGTCGAAAGCATTATTAAGATGGATGACCTCCTAGAAAGTCCTCGGCCTCTCACTTCGAAGAATAAATTCTTGTCAAATAAGCTAATGGATGACCTCCTAGAAAGTCCTCGGCCTCTCACTTTGAAGAATAAATTCTTGTCAAATAAGCTCAACGCAATTTTATTTTTTCAGTATTCGGCTTGAGATACTTCAAAACTGTAATGAAGGTCGTGAAACAATTAACATGCAAAAACAAAAATTTGGGAATTCATGCCCTCTATTCTGAAAGACGAATAAACAAGGAAAGAAAAGAAAATTCACAATTTAAGACTTCTTCATCTATGTTGGGAGAAAAAGAACAAGAAAATTTGTAATCAAATATGAAAAAGAAAACAACAGATAATCTTAATTGCCAACAACTTAAGCGACTGAAAATTGATAGTGATCTACTAAGATGCATTAACTGCTATACTGAAGCATCCTCATTGTGCAAAACCTCACCGGTATTCCAGTATTCATGAACTATACAAATCCAGTAATGCTTACAAACTATACAAATTGCTATGCTGTTACAACTTTTCTGCTACAATCAAAATATCAAAACTTTTTTCAAAAAATTGATGCCAGGGATGGCGTTGATATCTCAATGCCAGCTTAATCTCTCTGGCAGCAAGCCGAAGACACTCTTTTCCCTGTCCTCGGAAAATTTAAGCCCCTGTCCTGAAAGAAAATCAACTGGTAAATGATTTTTAAATTCCATTAAGTTCTTCATATCCTCACAACCAAATTCAAATTTATTTCTAGTAGCGATGCTGCCCAATCCACAATTTTCATCTTCCTCATCAAACTGTGGTATGGTGTAAATCGACCAGCTTTTTTCCCTCCCAAGAGCAATAAGTAAGTTATTCCAGTCAGGTTCAATGCCAAATCTTGGAGTTAAAACAGTACAGCTGCTAGGCGAAGAACAAATATTTCTCCTTTGATAAACATCAATAGCAGTCAGACCTTCACTTCTATCAAGCAATCCTGGAGCATTGCATAATGTTGGCGATAACTCTGGCTCAATGGTCGCATGGCATTCTATTAAAGGAAGAGAGCACTGTTCATCTTTTGCGAGATCTCGATACAAGTCGAGACCAGCTACATCATAGGGCGAAGCGGAGTAAGTGTAAGGGACAATTGATCGGTCCTCACAAGGAAATTTGTTCAGATTCCTGTAACCAAAGCTTGATTGAAAGTGATGCTTTAAACCAAATCCACTGTTACATTCAAACTCCATGCCTAATTCAACAACTGAAGTTAATCCGTTCTCAGTATGGAAATCTGAAATTCCTCCAGGAAATGAAATGAAATGCTTGTTTCTTCCTTGCAGTCCAGCTTCAATAGTATGATATTCAGTATAATCTCCTTGTTCCTCAAACAATGCATCGGAACACCAACTTCTGCTTTGGAAATCAGCATTAAGAAACTTGCATGGAAAATGCTGAGCCTTAGCACGATCACATGGCAAAGGGATGAACTCATCCACTTTAGTACTGTATTCTCTGTAAGCTGAATTTTTCTCAAAAGTTCCATCGTAATCGTCTGGCATTGAATTTGAATGCCATGGTAATATGCCTTGATGGCCAACAGGATTAGTGGTAACTTCTTTATTCCAACGAAATTCCTGTGGTAAAGTGATGAGCTCATGACCCAATGTTTGATACAGCCCTAGATCAGACGTGGAGGCTGAATTGTTATCAGGATGTAGATTTGATTTCCAAATTAAGGCCTGATCGACAAAATGATCCACTGGCGAAGCAATCAGCTTGTTAGCTTCCCTACACCCAGGGTTAAGCAAATCAGTTTCCCATTTTCTTCCCTTCTTATGTATGGCATCTACCCCAGCAAACTTCTGTGATTCTTTATTTTCGCCGTATGAGTTGAGCGATGCAGATGAGTGATATTTACCACATGATAACTTTTGTTTTGGCTTCGCGAGATCGCCAAACTGTAAATTGCATTACATTAAAATAAAGTGATATATGGCTTGAGAATATACATGTCGAACAACCTGTAGCTAATCAAAACTCTAGAGAAATGCAAATATACTTAAACCTTGATGAAGTTAAAGAACATACATCTTCTGATTTTTGTCCTGTACCCAGCCTTTGCATGTACTCTAGAATCAAATCCGATCTGAGAACAACCTCTATAAGGATAATACTAATAGCAAGTGTGAAGTTATTATAAGAGATTCTGATGAGTATAACTTACTTGTTTGGTAAAATATCTTCTACATTATGTGACGATGCCTCAGCCACTGTTCGAAGCAGATTCTTTCTTGTTTTCGAAAAAAGGCCCTCATACTCATGTTCTGGCCCTGAAGTTTTAAGTGGAGATTCAAATTGGTCAAGTAGAATAAATTTCAGCACAAGCTTAATAGTTCAAAAAGGTAAGACTCAGATGTTAGCATGCCATTGCATTTCAAAATGGAAATCTAGCTGCATGTACATGATATTTTGTGACAAGCAGCAAAAAGAGTGAATATCACAGAACAGTTCTTGGGTCAAGACAAAAAATAATTCAGTATTAGGGAGATTGTTTCAAATAAGAACGGCTATTTCTGCAAATATCATACAGGCTAAATTTTAGTAAACAGCTCTTAACCATGGTTGGTTTTCACTTAACTACGTTAAACTTTCATATTACAGCAAGCTTCTGTTCAGTTGATAAAACTGAACATTTAATAAGACATTTTTCCTACTATTTCTTTATAATAAAAGGTGTTTATTATAATATATGATACATGTGAGGGTTTATCTGTAAAAATACTATTTTCATGTTTTTATATATTATAATTAACATTTGGTAGGAAAAATTAAGCATATAATATCCATGTAACATTTGGCCCATTTAAAATATGCTTACTTTATTAAATAACTTTGACCAAGTCTTAATGGTTAAGTTAATATCTCAATAAAACAAACTCTACTAATATTATTTGTTGAGTTTGTTGTGCAGAATTTTCAGGGCTGAAATCAAGGAAATCAAAGTTGTTAGAACAAACATGCCTAATTAAGAAAGTAAACTAAAGAAATCAAGTCTGGTAGTGACGTAGAAAAGATTTTCAATTTCCAGAGATTAAAAAGATCACCACGTGTTATGAAGATAAAGCTCCAGAAGACCAAATCAAATGATCCTCCTATAAGGCCGCGGATCCGCGGCCAAACCCACCTATTGGCCGCGGATCCGCCGCGGTCCAGCTGTATTGAGAGTTGGGATTTTGTTGTTGCGATCTTAACCACTGGTTTCCAAATTAGAAAGTTAGGATTCTGGCTCTGGGACTATAAATAAGGACCGAGAGACTCTTGGAAAAATCAAGCTGAAAAGATCACGAAGTCCAAAACGGCTCACGCATCCAGGCTGATCATCAACTGTTCGTCTACCTCCTTAAAAAAGATCGAGAAGCAAACTAGCATTTGTAATCATTTTCTAAGGGAACAAAGTGGAAATGAATTTTGTTGATTAATAAAGATAGTTCTTTTTCTTATTCTATTTCTTGTAGTTTCATTATGATTTCCCTCTCCATCTCTTCTTCTCCCATCATGCGCGAGTAATTCTCCGCTTGTTAGAATTCGTAGGATTAAGGTAGATTAATGGATGATGAATATCATTAAACTCTTTTTACGTCCTATAAAGTTTATAAACTTTATCAAAAGAATCATTAACATCCTAATCGGGCGCGCTATCAATTTATTGTTAGTCTCGACCACGATTAGAGAGAACCCTTTTCCCTCCAGAAACCCTAATCTACATGCATTACTGTCGTTCTAGTTTTAAATTTATTAAAGGATAAAAAGAGTAATCTTTAAATTAATCATCCATAACTACTAAATCCTAACGAACCCTACAAGCCCCCTTTTTATATTAAACTTACATCCATAATTAATCTAGATCTATATTTTGCATCCGTGTTTAACGTAGATCTAGATCGTATAACCATTCTTCACCATTCTTTATTCTTTTTCTCTTTTTCAACACGTCTAAAGTAAGAATAAAAGGTTTCACGTTTCCCTGAGGACGACCCGTACTCATCTCGGTCTAGCTACGCGCGACACCGTTATTGATTGCGGTTAACTACTACACATAAATTTTAGATCAATCAAATGGCGCCGTTGCCAGGGATACGTGCGTAATTTTTTTATTCTTACTATTTGTGTTGAATTCTTATTCGATCTATATCATAATTAAAACAAAACTGCAAATTGCATATTTAACGAATTGTGTGAATTTTGGAAGGAGATCTGGAGTCACGGACTTGAGAAAACAGAAAGACAGAGACAATCATCGAGATCCAGAAGAGTACATAAGGCCACAGAGAAAATTTTCAAAAACTGATCTCTCTTACTTGCGGCGGATGCACGGCAAAGAAGCCCAATTCGCGGCAGAAGCACGGCGGGATTGAGGATCTAGGGTTCCAAACTTCTCTGGTAAAATTCTAAACTCTTTCTCTCTCCTCTGAAATCCAATAAAATATCTTTTCTGCAGGATTTTTTGCAAAATATCGCCACTCAAAAATCTTTTTGCAAAATTTTGTAATTGGTTTGTCTTGCATATTTTAATACGGACTTTAAGGGGCAAAGACCAAATCCAGATTAGGTGGGGATTTTATCACCCTTCCTAAGCCCCGCAAATCACAAACCGATTTTAAAAATATCTAGACAAAGACTCTAAGGACTGTCGCGCTCAATAAGAACAGAGGAAGGTCGTGGGTAATCTATCGCTTATCCGCATTACTTTTGTGGTGTCTAGACAAGTATGTCTAAGGCAAGTGGTCGCTTAATTAGGCCAACTACTTACGTAGTAGAGAACCTCCCACTTACCTGAAACTTACCTGGCCACAAGAGTAGTAAAGAGATGGTAGAGGATTGATCATACGGCTTGTCCTTTGGAAGTCTAGGAGCGGTCTAGAGACTTGACCTAGGTAACCTTAGTACCAGGGTTGTTTGTGCATTTTTGTGTGATTTGTCTAAGTCTGACGTACTTTTCAAAACAGACCAATTTTAAATCACACACACGCTGCCACTTGCGCTAAACCAGCTTAGTGCATGCTTGGCTGGACACGGGATTCTAGTGCCCGTCTTGTCCGCGTTCCTGATATCGACTCCGAAGTCGGTGCTTCTTCATCTTCTTTTCCCCCACCACACACCACATCGACCGAGATGGACGGTACTCCATCAAATTATAACACCACGCTGCCACTGCCCGTAGGTGAGCAGAATCCACCGCGCCTCTCTCTCCAAGAGAGATGCTATCCTATCCGTGGTCCACTTCCCACTTGTCTATCTATTCCACCAGCTAACGGGGATAATTTTGAAATTAAACCCCACCACATCAATCTGTTGCCCAAATTTCACGGGCTTGAGTCTGAGGACGTGTACGTTTTCATCACTAAATTCGAAAACGTATGCGCAATGATGAATACTTCATAACTGACTGTGGATGCTATGCGCTTGTGTCTTCTCCCATTCACTTTGTGCGACTTGGCAGAAAAATGGCTTTATAATACTGCCGCACACTCTATCACTAATTGGAATGAATTCGTAATAGCATTTCTTAAGTTTTACCCAAACCATAAGACCGCCCATATTAGGAGCGAGATCAACCAGTTCACCCAGCTTCCCAATAAACCATTTTGGAAGTGTTTTGAACGTTTCAAGGATCTGCTTGTCCAATATCTTCATCATGGAATACAAAGATGGGATTTGTGCCGAATTATATATGAGGGTATTAATCCAGCAACAAAGCAGCTTGAAACAATGTGTCAATGCAATTTCATGTCTAAAGATGACGGTGAAGCTTGGAAATATCTGGAAGACCTCGCTGAAAACACTTTGCAGTGGGAAAGCGTAAGACCACCTTTATCTAGGAGAGGTATTCATCAGCTCGATATTTCCATCGCAGTAAAAGCCGAATAGCAGCGAGGCAGAAGAAACTCGACGCTATTGAGAACAAATTCTCTTCAGTCTCCCTAAATCAGGTAACGCTTCCCAAAACCGTGTGTGGTTGCTGTTCAGATCCTTCACACTTGACGGAAGAATGTCCTATGAATGCACCGTTTCAAGGTCACGAGCAAACTAATGCTGCTTTTCAGCAGCGACCTAGAAACGATCCTTATTCTTCCACGTATAATTAAGGATGGAGGAATCATCCCAACTTTGCTTGGAACCAAAACCAACCCCAGTTCCAAAGCAATTATCAAAGACCTCCTCCATAGCAACCACAACCACAAAATCAGCACCCCTTTCAGTCACAAAATTTTCAAAATCCGGCCAACACTTCCTCACCGCAACTGGCCGGTACTGATAACTCTTCACTCGCACAAACTTTGGATTTGTTTATGAAACATTCCATTCAAATGTCAGCTGATATGAAGTCTTCTATTGATACCATAAAGAAAGACTCCGCCTCCCACGGTGAGAGTATTAAATCAATAGAAAACCAACTTGCACAGTTGAACGCCGCGATGAGTGCGAGAAAGAAAGGGAAACTCCCATCTCAACCCCTACCGAATCCTGGCCACTCACAAAATCATAATGTGAGTGCCGTTACTACGTTGAGATCGGGAAAAGTGTTGAATAACCGAGTGGGTGAGCAATTTGATGATGTTAGTGATACCAATGATACCCCAGCTTCTACTTCTTCTCCTAATTCGTCTAGTCTCCCACCTTCATCCGAGCCTATTCTCCGTTTTCCCCAAGGCTCGAACACTTCGTCCAATCTATCTAAAGACAATTCCCACTCCAATTTTGGGATCGAATCCGTCCCCACAATCTTCTCCACAAATGTTGGACCCAAAACTTATTGATCAAGCTCCATTTCCAAACAGATTAAGGGCCAACAGACATAACCCACAAATGGAGAAGATTGTGGAAATGTTTAAGTAAGTTAATGTAAATATTCCTCTCCTAGATGCTATTCAACAAGTCCCATCTTATGCAAGAATGCTTAAAGACTTGTGCACTAGGAAGAGAAAAACTCAAGTGCCTAAAAAAGTTTTCATGACGAGTAATGTTAGCACAATTTTTACCCAGCAAATACCAAAGAAACGTAAGGACCCTGGCTGTCTTACCATCTATATTTCTATTGGGGGTAAAAATATTAATCGTGCTTTACTCGACCTTGGTGCTAGCATTAACTTGCTTCCTTATTCAGTATACGAGCAGTTAGAGATAGGAGAGTTGAAACCCGCCCATTGTACTCTCCAGATGGCAGATCGATCAATCACCAAACCTCGGGATGAACTAGAGGATGTGTTAATTAAAGTCGGGAAATTCATATTCCCTATGGACTTTATTGTTTTAGATACACAGCCTGTGGCAAACCCACGCAATCAAATCCCGGTGATACTCGGTCGACCCTTCCTAGCAACTTCTAACGCTGTAATTAATTGTCGTAACGGTTCTATGAACTTATCCTTCGGGAAAATGACAATTGAGCTTAATATTTACAAGCTAGGAAGTCAACCATCGAAACCTTCTACTCATTTTCTTGATGTTTATTCCATCCACGAGATAGCTCCCAAAAGCTGCATGGATGAGGAACTTTGCTTTGATGATCTCGACAACACTAGTGAGACATCGTTTGATCTTGCACTACTTCATAGTGAGGATATGTTCAATGAGTCCGTCCCTGAGTTTGAATCAGTTGACTCGTCGCAAAAGTCAGTAGCACTTTCCGAGTCAATATCATATACAAGTTTTGAACCTCTTAGGGAGTCCGAATATCATTCCCTTACCCCACCTTCTATTGTCTCTACGCCAATACTTGATCTCAAACCGGTACCTTCTCATCTTAAATATGCATATTTAGGTGAGAATGAGACTTTGCCAGTGATTATATCCGCTTCTCTAGCCTTCGAGCAAGAGAACGCACTTTTGGCAGTGTTGAGATCGAATCGGCAAGTATTTGGTTGGAAAATGGCTGACATCAAAGGGATTAGTCCCTTAATTGTTGAACATTATATACATCTGATGGATGAAACTAAACCAACCCGAGACCCACAAAGACGGTTAAATCCCGTTATGAAGGAAACGGTAAAGAAAGAAATCGTCAAGTGTCTTGATAGTGGTATAATTTACCCTATATCTGACAGCCAATGGGTAAGTCCAATTCATGTAGTCCCTAAAAAGTCTGGCATCACGGTCATAACTAATGAGGCTAATGAGTTAATCCAAACACGCACCCAAACTGGGTGGCGCGTATGTATTGATTACAGAAAACTCAATGTCACGACGAGAAAAGATCACTTCCCTCTACCTTTCATTGATCAGATGTTAGAACGATTAGCTAGACACAAATACTATTGTTTCTTGGACGGATACTCTGTCTATAACCAGGTCCCCATCGCCGAAAAGGATCAAGATAAAACCACATTTACTTGTCCTTTCGGTACTTTTGCTTATAGACGCATGCCCTTTGGGTTATGCAACGCTCCCGCTACATTTCAGCGGTGTATGATCGGGATATTCTCAGATATGGTGGAGAATTTTTTGGAAATTTTTATGGACGATTTCTCCATTTTTGGGCTCCTTTGAGGACTGTCTTCGTAATCTTGACGCGGTTCTTACCCGCTGTAAGGATAAGAACTTAATTTTGAATTGGGAAAAATACTATTTTATGGTCCAAGAAGGTATTGTCCTTGGACATATAATTTCACGAAAAGGCATTGAGATTGACAGAGCTAAGATTGATGTCATCCAAAACCTCTCTCGTCCCAAATGCGTCAAAGATATACGATCTTTTCTTGGTCATGCAGGATTTTATAGGAGATTCATTAAGGACTTTAGCAAAATTGCTAGACCCTTAACTCTTCTATTAGCCAAGGATACTACATTTCACTTCGATTCGGATTGTAAGGCTGCTTTTGAATCGCTTAAAGGATCGCTCACTACAGCCCCGTTCTATCATCTCCGGAGTGGAACCACCCGTTCAAGCTTATGTGTGATGCATCAGATTTTGCTATTAGTGCGGTCTTAGGACATCACATTAATAAGATACCACATGTAATTTACTATGCAAGTAGGACCTTGAATGATGCACAAATAAATTACACAACTACCGAGAAAGAACTCTTGGCAGTTGTATTTGCATTAGAGAAATTCAGGCCCTACTTGATTGGCTCGCCAATAGTGGTTTACACTGATCACTCCGCCCTACGATGTCTTTTATCGAAGAAGGATGCTAAAGCCAGGCTAATACGTTGGATCCTATTGTTATAAGAATTTGATCTTGTCATCCGAGACAAGAGTGGATGTGAAAACGTTGTAGCCGACCATCTTTCACGCATCACTTCTTCGCCAACTTTGACTGTGCCGATAAATAACTCATTTCCTGACGAACAGCTCTTGACTGTATCCTACGAACCTTGGTTCGTGGATATTGTGAACTATCTTGCGACGGGACTTATTCCTAGCGATTGGTCGAAACAAGACAAACTTCGATTTCTATCGCAAGTAAAATACTTTTACTGGGATGAACCTTATCTGTTTAAGTATTGTTACGATCAAATCATTCGCAGGTGTGTCCCTAAAGATGAATTCAAGGGTGTGTTATCATTTTGTCATGATCAGGCATACGGCGGTCATTTTGGTCCGCGAAAAACGGCGGAGAAAGTTTTGCAATGTGGCTTTTATTGGCCAACATTATTTAAAGATGCATATGAACATTGCAAAACTTGTCCGCGATGTCAGCACTTGGGTCGGATTTCACGAAGAAACGAGATGCCGCTCCAACCTATATTGGTTGTGGAAATATTCGATTTTTGGGATATTGATTTTATGGGCCATTTTCCCAACTCTTTTGGGAATTTATATATCTTGTTAGCGGTTGATTATGTCTCGAAATGGATGGAAGCTATACCGTGTCGCACTAATGACAACAAAGTTGTCATTAAGTTCCTTAAAGAAAATATCTTTTCGCGATTCAGACACGCTCGTGCTATAATTAGCGACAACGGGACATATTTCTGTAATCGGTCTTTCGAGGCTTTGATGCGGAAATATTCAATCACTCACAAATTTTCTACGTCCTATCATCCACAAACAAGCGGGCAAGCTGAGATCTCAAATAGGCAGATCAAACAAATTTTGGAGAAGACGATTTCTAAAAACCGTAAAGATTGGTCAACCAAATTAACGGATGCTCTTTGGGCATTTCGCACCGCTTACAAGACCGATCTTGGTATGTCTCCATACCGCCTTGTGTTTGGGAAGGCATGCCACCTTCCTGTCGAGATCGAACATAAAGCAATGTGGGCTATTAAAGAGCTTAACTTCGATTTTGATCAAGCGAGCAGTTATCGGAAGCTATCTCGTGGATGGAACAAACTTCAAGCAAATGAGCAAAAGGTTCCACGTTTCCCTGAGGACGACCCGTACTCATCTCGGTCTAGCTACGCGCGACACCGTTATTGATTGCGGTTAACTACTACACATAAATTTTAGATCAATCAGCTTCCTTAAAGTTAATATTTTAGGGATTACTGTGAACTTGCTGATTAATTAATTTTGTTTATTTAATCAATTAACTACTTCAATGCATAGCATACATTTAGCCTTAAAGTAGTTATCTAAACACTGCTAGTACTGCTTTAGTAGTTAACTGAACAATGCTCATAATAGATTGGTAGTTACGGAACAATGCTCAAAATAGCCTTAAAGATGTAATTTCAACAAGATTAGATTCAATTTACGTGCACATTGTTACAAAGTACCATATAGTAGTTGCCTGAACAATGCTCATTATAGTTTGGTGAAATTTAGCCCATCATATATACGAAATAAGATATGCTGCTTCCGGTGCTCACCAGGAGATAGAGAGAACCTCTCAGCTACGGGCTTCTTAATAGGTGAAAGTTTATCGCATGTGTTAAGTTTGCATTTGTTGTCGTTTTCTAACTCTGCAACATGCAAAACGAAAAACAAAACAATGCTAATTGGGTAGGGGAATTATCCGTTAAGATTGCACGAGCATGTAAAGGATTACTGATGCTCACCAAAATCATGTGAAATCTTAGAAGAAGGCGGGGACCTATGGGCAATAGGTGTAACCGTTTGAATTGGGGAAAATGGCCTCTCTGAGTCATTCTTTTCTGCAAACGACAAGAACTAGAGTGTTTCAACAAAGCATTTCAAATCCGAAAAAATAGCGAGAATGTGATTCAAACCCGAGACTTGTTCCGCATTTAACCTACCTCGTATGCAATCACCCACTTCAAATGTTTTCAAATTTTGGCCATGATTAGTGAATTGATTAAAACGACTTTTATGGTCAGATTCTCCCAACAATCTCCGAAAGGATTTGTATTCAGAAGTCTTTGCATCAACGACTGCATAAAGATAACTATATCATATGACATAAATAGCACAAAAACCAAATCAAAACAAAATGTATAAACTTTTCTGCAAAACTAAGCAGAAAGTTAACAAGTTGAGGAACGTGGACATACCATTAGGGGAAGATCGACATCTTTGGGGTCGAGGGCTCACAGGATCCAAAAACTTCACCTTTTTCCTTTTGTTCATATCTATCAAGCAAATATACGCAACAAATGTGAAGAGACTTGAAATTTTTGAACTGGTGACATGGGATTCAGGCAAAAGAAACATGAAACTGAATCAATGTCCATGCTTTCTGTTTCATTTACGACATTGATTGAATCAAGAATCGAGAGCGGAAGAGGAAGAAGAATTGAGAGGAAATCGTTACCGGACGATTGGGAGAAAACCCTAGATGAAGATTTTCGCCTGTCCATTGGGTAACCTGAAGGGCATTATCGTAATTTTGTTGGGATGGGGGCACGTCGTACAGGGACTTTGCGGCGACGCGGTGAGACACGACGGCGACGAAGCGGAGACGAAGATTCGACGCGGCTACAAGTTTTTTTAATTATTAGTTGTTTTTTTAACACACGCACCAAATTTCTTCCCGTTTGTTTTTTCCTTTTCTTTTCCGTTAATTGTTTGATAAGATATTTCAATGGAACGGAGGAATTTCCCACCATTTTATAAAATAAAAAAATGATATCTTTGATGTTTTGATTGAAAATTGTGGGTCCTGGAGTCTCTGTTATTATTTATTCTCTGCAATTGTAAGCGCCTGTCTATAACGGAAAAAGATTTGATAATAGCGGGAAAAATAGCAGATCCAATACAGAGATTCCTAGTCCAAAATGATGATCCCTGAGGCTTTTCTCTGCATTCTTCATTTTTATTTTTACTCCTAAAACGTTATGTTTATATAAAAAGGGGAAAGGGGGAAAAGGCCCTTTTTCATAGGATATAAGAATGTATATATAGATAAAGTGATGTGCCTAGAGCAGGGAAAAACCATCCCTGTTAGTCTCTTTTTCCTGCGGATGTGCTGCTGACAGCAAGCACATTTCGGTCATTAGGATCATAGCAAGCAAAATCTAACACTTCGGTGTTCGATTGTCTGATTTAATCTATCAGTTTAATAATAAAAACCTTACTGTAATATGCTTAATAATCTCACTTTATGCATAAATTCACCTAACTAAAGACATGCCTAGATTAGCCACAAATATAAACTGCAGAAAAAATATGATGCAGATCTCAGGATATCTTTGATAAAACCGCAACATACTTGGAAGCAACAGCATGAAACACGAGTATTTATAATGCTACATTGTTAATTGTAAAAGTCAAGAATTATGATAGAAGTCATATAAAAACAACTCAGCAAATATGATGCAAATTAAAGATTCTCTCTCAACATAAACCAAAAGAGCAAATCAGCTATTCTATTTTTAATTACATTGAAGTTCAAATGGATTTTAGTTTCCTCTCCCAAATGAAGCACAAAATTTGGCAGCGGCCCGCGATGAGAATATCACAATGAACATTTAAGTGCAAATGGAGTTGTGATGTGTTCTAGAACCTGAGCCCTCTCAGCTTTCTTCAGGTTAATCGGTAACAACAGCCTCGGTTGTTATCATCAATGAAGAAATGCTGTAGAATGAACACAGAGACAATCGTTTAACAAAAACATTTTATATTACTAGTCGTATAATGTAAGGTCATATCATATATAAATATGCAAACACTATAGATACGAGGCCGTATATTTATGACATATATCAGATCAGTTCATAGTGAATGAAGAAAATGATTAGAATAAAACAGCCTACAATTGTGTTTATCTTGGATAGCTTTCAGGTTTAATGCTAAAAGAATAACCTTTAAAAAAAATCTTGGCAAAGCTAAACTTCACAAAAAGTTTGAGTTCGATACCTAGCAGCATCAACCAAAGCAGTTCTAATAACTTTCAGCGGATCAATGATACCAGCCTTTACCATGTCTACATATTCATCTGGACATAAGTGTAGATGTCAACACCAAAGTAAAATATATCAAGATAAAAAGAAAGGATGAGATTAAAAGAGAAGTCCCATCTTTGGCAGCATCATAGCCTAAGTTGATACCATCCTCTTCCAAAACCTTTTCAACGACCACTGCTAATTCTACTCCTGCATTCGAAGCAATTGTGTGCACAGGGGTCTAGAAATTGACAAGGAAAGAAACAAAAGACCCCATCAATCCTTAAAAGTCTTGAAAGAGAAGAAGATTCATAAAACCAGTTGTGATACGTTCAGAGCGTTCTCAATTATCTGTTCTCCAATCTTCTGATCAAAGCTAGCAGTTTGTAATTTCTCCAGCTCCCTTGATGCATAAAGGAGCGCAACACCACCACCTGTTATCAATGATATTATATTTTGTATTGTAGAAAAAGAAGCTAGTAATAAATAAGCCTCAATCACACTAGACTACCCTTGACGATGAGAGTTGTTAGTAAACTAGATTAAAGTTTATTTATTATAGTGAACTCTCGGGGTCTTTATCACTGAATACCTTCAAAATGTAGTAAATTACGGGAGTTTACTGTAATAAAAAAAAAATTTAACTGGTTGATTGAAAAATCAATCATAGTTAATGGTACTTTAGTGTAATTTAGCCATAAAATTAAGAACCCGTAGATAGCTTACCAGGAACAATTCCTTCTTCAACAGCAGTCTTGGTTGCATTCAGTGCATCAGTCACTCTATCTTTCTTCTCACTAACTTCTGTTTCACTAGCCCCTCCAATCTGCAAAAGTCCGAAATTAGACCTTCAATAAGTCTCCTTCTTATAGTAAAATAAAAATTAGGTAAATTTTACCGCATCTTCCTCTACCAAGAAGACAACAATGCGTTAAACAATGTCCTAACTCCCAAGCATCAGAAAACAAATTACTGAAGCATATCATGTGAAATCCTGTGCTATAGGTGCATGCGTAGGCCTCTACCAAATATCACTTGCAACCATATATTCTCTTATGTTTTACACAGAGATGTTTCTTAAGAGTATATGTAAAGTGGAGACGTTTGTATTGACGACAACGAAATAAGCCGTTCCACCAAGTAATTTATCGTTTCATACTCACAAACCCATGCACTGTATTTTGTTTGCCATACTAAAGAAAATGATTATGAAAACACAGCCAAAGTTGTGGAAATATTTCAAATTTCACATATAAACCAAAATGGTGTTAATAAGAAAACCAGGCCAAATTATCCCACATGTATTCATGTGTTATCTGCATACTACTAGCAGGTTTGAATTCAATGCTTGACTGAACGTCTACCTACTAAGACGCCTAATGAAATAGACTGTTTGAGATAATATGTTACAAGTATCTCGATTTGTTGCAAAATACCCTGGTTTGAATTTATCTAAAATGAGACACTCGAGGCTAATATTTAACACCCTCCAAAGCGGCCTACAAAAAGAAGAAATTATACCGATTTCATATTTGTTTCGCCGCTGTTTATTTGTGCAATGAGGAAACATGCAACACAAAAAGTATATGACGGGCAGAATTGCACGATACCTTTAGGACAGCAACACCACCAGTAAGCCTTGCCAATCTTTCTCGAAGCTTCTCTTTGTCATTGTCAGAAGTGCTCGACTTCATTAATGACCGTATCTGCTACATAAATTAGCTTCATCCACTAGAGAAAGATTGATAGGCATTGCTTCTTGAGATAGAAGACAAAAAATAAAAATGCACAAAGAAGTAGATACTTGTTCACATCTCTCTTCAATGGCCTTCTTGTCACCAGACCCATCAAGAATAACAGTGTCATCTTTGGATACTGTCACCTACAAGTAGACAAAGTTGACAAACAAAAAGTAAGTACAATTGCAATTATATTTAGACATTTGTTGAGAAGCTGGGTACAATAAGATCATTAACACATGGACAGATCTAAATACAATTGCAATTATATTTAGATCTTGCAAGACAAGAAGAATTAATAAACCAGATGTGAAACCTTCAGAGCATTCTGAATTATCTGAACTCCCATCTTCTGATCAAAGTTGGCAGTTTGCAATTTCTCCAGTTCCCTTGATGCATAAAGGAGAGCAACGCCACCACCTGTTGCAAGTATTATGATATTTTTGCCTTGTAGAGAAAGAAGCTAGTAATACATTAGGTTCAATTACACTAAACCACGCTTAGCTATGAGAGTTTTCAGTAAACTAAATGGAAGTTTTTTAATTATAGTGAACTCCCTTAAACATTGGTTTTACGGGGCTTTTATCACTTAACTTCAAAATGCAGTAAATTAAGGGAGTTTACTGTAATTTTTTATTAAAAAACTTTAAAGGGGTTAGTTGAAAAAAATCGTAGTTAATGGTACTTCGGTGTAATTAGTCACAAAATTAAGAACTAGTAGATGGCTTACCTGGAACAATTCCCTCTTCAACAGCAGCCTTGGTTGCATTTAGAGCATCAGTCACTGTCTTTCTTCTCGCCGACTTCTGTTTCACTAGCCCCTCCAATCTGCAAAATCCAAAATTAGCTTTTCCATTAAGCTCCTACTCACAGTAAAATAAAAAAACAGGAAAATTTTACTGCATCTTCCTCTACCAAGAAAACAATAATAAATTAAATAACGGCCCACAGATCAGAAAACAAATTAATGAAGCATATCGTGCGAGACCCTGTACTAGAGCAGCATGCATAGGCCTCTTCTAAATGTTACTTGCAGCGCTATATTCTTGTATGTTTTACACAGAGATGCTTCTGAAGAGCTTATGTAAAGTGGAGCTCCTTTTTATTGACGACAATGAAATAAACCGTTCCACAAAGGAATTCATACTAGCAAAACCATGTTGTATATTTTGATTACCATACTAAAGAAAATGATAATGAAACACATGCAAAATTGTAGAAATGGTTCAAGTTTCGCATATAAATAACAAAAATAGTGTTAGAACAAAACCAGGCCAAATTATCCCACATGTATTCATGTAGTATCTGCATACTACAAGCAAGTTTGAATTAAATCCTTGACTGAATGTATACTTACTAATACACTTAATGAAATAGGCTACTTGAGATAATATGATACGGACAGTATCTTGATTTCTTGCAAAATACATTTGCTTGAATTTATCTACTATGTGTCACTCGAGATTAATAATATTTAACACCCTCCAAAATGGCCTATCAAAAAGAATAAATTATGCCAATTTCATATTTGTTTCACCACAGTTTATTTGTGCAATGAGAAAACATGTAACCAAAAGTATATGATGAGCAGAATTCCACAATACCTTTAGGACAGCAACAGCACCAGTAAGCTTTGCCAATCTTTCTCGAAGTTTCTCTTTATTATTATCAGAAGTGCTCGACTCCATTAATGACCTTATCTGTTACATAAATGAATTAGCTTCATCCACTAGAGAAAGATTGATAGGCATTGCTTCTTGAGATAGAAGACAAAAAATAAAAATGCAAAAAGAAGTAGATACTTGATCACATCACTCTTCAATGGCCTTCTTGTCACCAGCCCCATCAAGAATAACAGTGTCATCTTTGGATACTGTCACCTACAAGTAGACAAAGCTGATAAACAAAAAGTAAGTACAATTGCAATTATATTTAGACATTTGTTGAGAAACTGGGTACAATAAGATCATTAACACATGGGCAGAGCTGGGGGGCTAGCAGGGGATTTAGCAGATGATAGAGTTTATAGAAACTATAGGATTGGATTTTAATATAAGCATCTGGATGAATACTAGCCTCAACCATGTACTTGGCCCCCTCAAGATAAAGTTTCTAGCTCAATATAACATTCTGCTGCAATCATCAGAAGATGGATGAATGCTAGTATCCACCATATACAGTTAAAAAATTTCCAAAGATAAGAATAAACTATGAGTCTATGACCTCTAAAACTGATCAGATGTAGTTACATAGTACTATATGACAAAAGGTAATAAGGTTAAGCAAATAACTATGGAAAGTGTAATCAAGAATTGTGTAGTGTATAGAGAGCGACTCAGATGTAAGACAAAAGGCACCCAGAAATAAGATGCATCGAGAAATATATCAGTCCAAAATGGAACCGAAAAATTGCATCGGATGGTTTAGGATATCTCACCTTCTTGCATGTACCAAGCATTTCCGCTTGCAAGTTTTCAAGGTTCATGCCAAGATCTTCAGATATGAGCTGCAATATAAAAGGGTAGCCATTGATAAATAGTAGAGCAAATGATCACGAATGGAAAGATGGAAACGCGTAAGAGTTAAACTCGCATTAGCCCCTGTGAAAACAGCAAGGTCTTCCAAGCCAGATTTCCTTTTCTTGCTAAACCCAGGAGCCTTAGCACAAATCTATATATTATACAGAATACAGAGTGAGCTCAATAGACTTTAAAGATGTTAGCAGGAGCAAGTAAATACGGTCAGCTAGAACCTTGACCCGTGCATGAAGATTATTAATGATGAGAGTCGACAATGAATCAGTTTCTATGTCTTCAGCGACAATTAGAAGATGCCTTTTCGTCTGGAAAAAGTATATGGACATAAATTAGTCAAATAACCATATACTAGGTAAACTTATGCGAGATGAAGCTAATCAAAAAAGGCACGTGCCTTGAATGCCATATCCAATAGTTTCACCGCTGAGTTGATTGCCGATATTTTCTTTTCATATATCAAAACCAGAGGATGATCTAGTTCCTACAGCAAATTGAAAATAACAAATAATAAACAAGATCATTAGAATTGAACATTGTCGATGCAGGTCATATTATTTCTAAAAGATTCCTTACACATTTTTGGTTCTTCTTGTTATTGATGAAATATGGAGAAATATAGCCTTTATCAAGTTTCGGTCCCTCTGCAACTTCCAATTCCTTGTGAAGAGTTTTCCCATCCTGAAAGAGTTTCAATAAGAGACTGGGTATACATACTAGAGACTCTTTAACAAATGATACATGGAAAAAGACAGCAGTCAAAATCCCCACATGTAGATAACAGAAAAGGGAAATTCCTATAGTGGCACTTTTTTTTAAGCTAAAAGACCTCCTTTTGATAGTGTTGTAGATTCTTTTAGAACAAAAAACTGCAGATCTGAGGTCCCACTGCAGAATCAAAAAGGCTCAAAGATGCAGACTTGATCTCCAAAACTTGCATGATTAAGCTAATAAGTCCTCCATCAGCCAAAATCAGAGCCAACTTCCATAAAAGACTTCAAAGGTACCGGCTTGAACTCAAAGTTCAAAAAATATATATTTCTGATCCATCAAAAAACTTATTTTTCTGCCCAAATCTCAACGATCTTCAAATTTTCATGCATTTTAAGGAAGATCCAATCAAGAATATCAAAGAACACTTCCCATTTTTCATCCTTCAGCATGAAGCAGACACAGAAAAGATCCCGACAACTAGAATCAATCAAAGAAAAGCTCCAAACTTTTTTGCTTCATCCTTCTCAATCTCGGAAGGTTTGAAAGATCCAATCTAGATAGCCTTTTTATTTCTTCTGGAATTTGTTTAACATAGTAACTTCTACTGCATCTATCTATTTGCGCTTTTTGCTGGCAAGTAATTTGCAATTTCATTATTCTCCCTGTAAGTATGCCTAAAAATAGCACCCGTCACAGTAGCAAGATATTGGATAGCTTGAATGATATAGAATAAGGACCTCTTTGACTTGATTTTGTTGTTGAGGTAGTCTGATAATTTTAGAATCAAACTCAACCACTACCCCTTTGATTTTCATTAGCTTGCACTGCAAAAGACCATCCAAAACTGCTCTGCATTCAGCTTCCAAAATACCACCAACACCATAGAAAAATTTTGATGCAAAAATTATCTCCTTTATCATTTCTTAAAACTGCACCGCCTGAAGTAATACTGTTTCTGGTATTCATTGCCCCATCAGTTTTAGCTTATACATATATTCAGGTCTATCCTAAGAAGTGAAAATAATTTTATTCTGACCTTGCTCCAGTCTAATCAGATCATGAGTGCCCAACTGTAATATAATAGATGGGCGAGGACTGGATGTAAGAGTAGTTTTGTAAGCCAACACCATGTTTCTTATGTCTTCTATCACTTGAAACCACACAGAAGAATAAGTAGAAGAATCAACTGAATTTGTAGTGCTAGTAGAACTATAGTGGCACTTTATACTCAGTTTCCTCTCCCCACACACACACACACACTGTATGTATGTGTATCAGAATTAGCATGCCTCCTCCCATACAAAATCACAAGTTCAACCATAGCCACTTATTATCTTAAAATTTTTTAAGGGAAGCTATATAATCTCAAGCATGTAGAATCAGCGAGCATAAACGAAGCTTTTTTGTTGGAGGAAACAACCTAAGTTAGCATTTCTTGTTACCTTTTCACTTAAATACGAACTGCAAACGCAAATGGTCACGGAAATAGCTACGGAGGACAACTCAAGCTTTAATCAAGAGCAAAGTTATATAGCTGCAAATGTTTTTAAATGCAAGAGGAAAATGGGCTCTAATGAATGAGATAAAGCATTTATAACTATTAAATGCCAGATGCAGCGCATTTAACTAAACAAATCCACATGTAGATAACAGAAAAGAAGTTTAGAAGTTCAATAACCTAATCATGCATCACAGACTTGCGTCGGTTGATTAAAAAAACAATTTAATTGACTGGGATATTCTGCAGAAGAAGTTTTCTCAAAAGCAAAGCAACAAGGCAATTAAAAAAACCTAACATGGTTGATAGCTTTTTAAATTGTTAATGAAAGAATAACAACAACAAATGAATAAAATGTAAAGAATAAGAAGCAAGGTAAATAAATGAATAAAATGCAAAACATAATAGTCAGTCATGCAATAAATATCTACAAGGAGGTTACCGAGATGGTGATTATGCCTTCTTTACCAACTTTCTCCATCGCCTTTGCAATCAACTCGCCAATTTCTCTTTCTCCATTAGCTGATATCGTGGCAACCTTAAATGACAAAGAAACAGATTACACACATTTAATAATACCTTCGTTTGTTTTTTTATTTGGTTTTTTTGGCGGCGGCGGCGGGGGGGGATCCACAAACGAGGCACACCTGTGCTGTCTCTTCCGGCGTACTGATCATTCTTGCTCTGCTTTTTAAATTCGTCACAACATTATCAACAGCCACCGAGATGCCGCGCCTTAGATCCATTGGGTGAATCCCAGCAGCCACTGACTTGCACCCCTCAGCAAGTATTGCTCTGGTGAACACAGTGGCGCATGTTGTACCTTGAGACAATATAAACCAAGAAAACAAGCTAATTGAAGCACAAGCAATATGTAGTAGAAAATGTGGGTATCTGGAAAGACAGTACATGCAGTCAAGGTTTTAAATCTCAGTATTGGTAGGTTTTAAACCAAGCTTGCCACTGTGTTAAGTAAGAAAACCAGTTGATACATATACTAAACAAAAATAAGTAGATTCTCATTTTTCTTAATGTTTAAGATATTAATTTATGAAATCATATTGCTGATTCAACATCTTTTATTGACCAACAAAATTCTGTGCTCTTTTATCTTTAGAAATCAATTATGACATTAACAAAATATAGGAGCACTTTTGGTTCATCTTGTTCAATAGACCAGTTTAAATAACTAAAGCTAGTGCAGAACTTGACGCCAATCAAATGGATTTCTGGTTAAAGTATGCAGAGTATTCCTGCCAAGGTTTTGATAAAGATAAACTGTTCTATGCTACATAAACATTTAATGCAAACATCTACAAAACATTGTTCATGTATTAATTTATTTAAGGCGCGCATGTAACAAAAAAAAGTAATACTTAAAAGAGAAGTGCATGCTATAAAGATAGCTGAAAACCTATGTGAAACATCAATATTGAGAAGAATGAAGAAACAGCAAAAATATAAGAGAAATTGGACTAGGAAAACACAGAAGAGAAACTAGAGGATGTTGATTCATACCATCGCCAGCAACATCGTTGGTTGCATTGGCAACCTGTTTCCCAAGGGCTGCACCAATATTCATTACGCTGTCCTTAAATTCAATGCTCTTCGCAACAGTAACCCCATCCTTTGTAATCTTGGGCGCACCAAAGCTTTGCTCCAGAACAACATTACGGCCCTTTGTTCAAAGCATGAGGGAAAAAATAATTCAAATTTCAAATCTTTTAAAAGATTCAAGAATGTAACCAATTATAGGTACTTGTCGCAAAAAATTGAAATATTAAATATAATGTTTAAGTCATAAAAAGAGCAAGGACACTGAATGAGTGTGAAGCATACCGCTAATGTGCAATTAAATATATGAGTTTACTAGTCAAAAAGGACAGGGAAAGGGTGAAGAAAATAACTTGAACCTCAAAATATCTCATTGTGTATGCAAACAAGCATGGAAGCAATTAGATGAGGAGTAAACTGGGAGACATGAAATTTAAACAAGTGATAAATCCGTAGAAACGTCTTAAATAGTTGAAATACTCCTATGTGTATATTTAATGATGATTTAAAGTATAGAACATAATGAAATGTCCAGAAGTAAGGGAAATTGGATATATTTAGAATCCTTAACTATCAAGTTCCTACTTAAACAAATAACTTATTTTCTTAAGAAAAAGGATCATTGTAATACAATTCAGGACAAAGCCACAGAAAAATGATTGGCCTCAGGGCAACCTAGCATCTAAATATTCAACTGATGGGCCAAGCCTAGAAGGTTTACAAACAAACACTTAAGCTCACAAACAAACACTTAAGCTCATATTGTTTCAAAAAATTCATGGCATAAAAACAAAACCAAGAAATCAAACCTGGAAACAATATCCTTATGTTTTAGAATGATAACCCAATCCACCATTAAAAAATAAACAAATTTGGCCAAACTTTAGCCTTAGAAAGGTTTACAGTCCACAAGATATGTTTTCTCAGGACAAAAAACAATTTTTAATGTCGAGCCCCAAAGAGGATGTGCAATTTAGTCGCCTCACCGGCCAGTCGACCACCATATAGAACCATCATTGTGTGCTTAACTAGAAAGTCGCATATGTACTACGTACTGATCTGATTTAATCATTTAACTCTATTGGGGAAAAGATATGGTGGGCAACACTGTCAATTGTAACACATGCATATATCTTTTGTAATCCCAAAAAAAAATTTGAATTTTGTGTATGATCCCTAATACACTTGAATTGACCTATACAAATTTAACTCCCATTATAACACTTTGTTTTCATGCACACTCAATTACGTACATGCCAAAACACTAGTAAGATATATGAGGACAAGTTAAAATCCTTCTGCAAAAAATGGACATACTGTGCCAAATTAGAAATCTAACATCAAGGCAAGACCAGAAAGCCTCAGATTTTCATACACTAAAACATTGTATTCATTGTACATAAATAAATTTTGGACCTGAACTCTTCTATTCATTTATAATGTAGTCTATATATCTTTCATATAACTAAAATCCCGCTTCGATTTGAGCACTTCCCATCAGTGTCCTTATATACATAACTGATTTGATTCTACAGTGTTTATGGGCCAATAAAGAATCTGACTCTCAATACTGAAAAGGCGATAACAACTTAGACACTTGATTAAGATTTGTTCGTTTCTACTGTATTCTCCAATGGCAGAATCATCCATTTGATTATATTATGCAACTTACTATATTACCAATTTAATCATAGACTCAGATACAGCAGACATCAGAGATGGAAAAAAGTCCATTCATTTCAAACAAACTTTAAGCACACAAAAGAATTCAAGTCAATACCTTTGGACCCATGGTAACCCTCACGGCATCCGCAAGCTCTTCAACCCCCTTGAGCATCAAAGCTCGAGCCTGGACTCCAAATCTAATGGCATTGGCCGCCGCATAGTTCCTAGTACCAGAACCTAGCCTACTTCCAGTCTAAAGCACCAAGCGCAAATCCATCACAAATATCACTCAATCCACAACAAAATATAAAAAGGAGAGATTTTTATTGCGAAACAAGTGTTTTTTGTACCTTTCTGCTTCCATTGCCAGCGATCCTGCAACCAAAACACGAACCCTAGAGACTTACTGAGGTTCGGAGGCAAATTTTGCTGCAGCTCGATACATTGTGGTTTGCTGAAAAGAAGAGAGTGGCCAGGGCTTAGTGAGAGAGGAATGGGATTTTAATGAAGCAAATTCAAGGGTTTAAGGATTTAAATTTATTTTTTTTTATTTTTTGAAGTTTTTTTTTGGATATGAAAGGACGATACCGCGACGCTTGCGGCACAAGTAAAAGCCTAAAGTATAGCTGTTAAGGGCCTGTATGGTTGCAGGATTATGAGTTTGGATTTGGATTTTGGAATCCTCGGATTTCATAATTTTGTATTTGGTTGCACGATTTGGATTTCTAGAATTCCTTTGTTTTTTATGGAGGCCCACCACAAAACAAGGATTCTTGAATCCTAAAATATTTCAAGGATTTTCAAAGATTTGACACTATTCATTATTTTTTTAGATGGGACTCGTGTACTTTATTTATTTAATAATGCTCTCTCTATCTATCTCTCTCTAAAATCCTCAAATCC
The DNA here is from genome assembly GCA_030015575.1 of Agapanthus africanus. Taxonomy (NCBI): domain Eukaryota; kingdom Viridiplantae; phylum Streptophyta; class Magnoliopsida; order Asparagales; family Amaryllidaceae; genus Agapanthus; species Agapanthus africanus. The sequence goes on from CM057338.1 coordinate 73,409,105, forward strand.
AAATCCTACCTTTTTTTCACCAACCAAATAAAGATTACAGGGATCTACAAATCCAATACTAAAAATCCAAAACCAACCAAACAATAAATTACCAAATCCAGAAATTTCAACAGTATTATTTTGGAATCCAAATTCCATAATCCTGCAACCAAACATGCCCTAAGGGGCTTTTTTATCTACCAGAAATTTGACCTTGCTTTGACCCTAAAATTACGAAAGAACCACGCTTGAAATTAGAATAAGATGTAAATATAAAGGATTTTTTAATGAAGGTTGGATAAAAGACGAGCCTTGATTTTCTGTACTTATGTTTTCTAATTATTATCTTATCTTGATTCTTTTTTAATTCCAATCGTGTAAACATCCAAAAATGAAGAGATAATTGTGATTATCGCGGCGGTTTGTTCTTAAAGTAAGATGTTACTTGCACATGACAATGTTACAACTCATGAAAGAAATTTTAGCTTAAACTGTTGCTCCCGTACACATCAATTTCTTGTTGCGTATGTTCAAAGTCAAAAAAATAAATCATCAATTTCTTGTTGCGTATGTTCAAAGTCAAAAAAATAAATCATGAACGCTTTTTCCATACAAAAAGTCAATTTCTTGCTGCGTATGTTCAAAGTCAAAAAAATAAATCATGAACGCTTTTTCCATACAAAAAGAACTAGTTCTAGAGAGAAAGGAAGAGGGAGAGGGCATTGAAATTAAAGAAAGACGGCTTAAAATTTTAAATAAGAAAATTAATGATGTGGAGATCTAAAATTTGAAAAATTGACGATCTGGATGGCTTGAATGAGATGGTTCACTTGGAGATCTTTCTCTCTTCCTATAAATTCTAGTGCATTTTAAGCAGAGCAACAGAGTTAAATTCTCTTTCATCTAAAGAGTGTGCACAAAACAGAAACATCTTTATCAAGCACAAGAGGAGGGGTTCATCAAAATAAAACTTACAAAACATATATGTGCGCTTAAATAACATTATTTAAAAAAATCTCAAATTTGTTGCCCTAATTCTAACATAACATAAACACACGTGCATGATGCACTTGCAGAATGCTTACAAGTCCAGATAATTCAAGCAAATTTCTTCCTAGACTCTTGAGATGATAAAAACTTGTTCTTCACAAAACTAGTAACAAACTCTGCCAGAGTAAAACCACAAGAACCAGTTCGTTCTGTAATCGTAAAAACCGAACAAGCGCTGAATTCGACAAGTCCCAAACAGAAAATCAACATTCAGGAGAGATTAGGAGAGTTACATTGATAATCAATACACATTTCTGATTATCTAAATAGAAACAGTAAAAAGAAGGGCACAAATTGCCATTAAAAAGCAAGCCCAGTGAATTCTCTTTTGATAAAGGCAACATAATGCGAGATCTCCATTGCAACTTGCCTCAAGCCTCCTGCATAACAAGCACGCAAGGGAAATTTCACTAAAACCACCATGTACTGGAGCATATGTTCTCAAAACCACCATCAAGATTTTTTTTGCATAGAAACCCCCCGAACTTTTCTCCGTTACACACGATTCTCCTTCGACCCCCCGGCCGTTAAAATTTAAACTTTATAAGTTAAAATTGCACTTCTCCCGAAAATACCCTTTCATCCACCTTTCAAGAGTCCACTATATGGCATGGTATTTTAGTCATTTCATAAAGAAATTAACAGTAGGGGCTCTCAAGGGGGTCGCGTTTAACTGAAGAAACTTTAGGGAGTTTATGCACACGAAAAAATCTCAATGGTGGTTTTGGAGACATATGCTACATTACAGGGTGGTTTTGTTGAAATTTCCCGGCACATAAATATATATAGACACCAAATATGAAAATAAAATGAATGAATGAATTAAACATAGCTGGTTCATTCGCCATGTTTGAATTTCTTGGAGATGTCTACTCAGTAAACCAAGGGTTAACAAAATAAATGACAAGTTTTCACATATCTCCTTCCACTAAATTACATATATTCGTTAACAAAATGCATGCAATATAATACAGTTGGTGGTTGAGGACCTGATGTTGTGGCTCAAACCTGGATTACGAACTCTCATGTTAAGAATGCCACTTAACGGAAAAAGGTTATGGGAGAAAATAATTAATCTGGCACGGGATAATAAAAAGTGTAGATGGTGAAATATGTTCGGACCCAAATTCTAATAAAATTTTCAACTTTTAGGTTATATATTTTATAATCCTTTTAGCCACATAACCATCACAATAAATGGCCCTTTGCTGCTATATATGGTATTGGCAGCACACGGACAGGATTCTTCCTCCAAGTTCAAACTACAGGACCATTTTGGAACTTTTGATCGAGATGCCCCTCAACTTTTTCCTTTTGTAGTTTTTTTTCTTTCTTAGTTTTACCGAGCTAATTGGTTTTGATGTAATTAGGCTTGTTTTTTTTATTTATGTTCATCTGAATGAGCTATGGCTCAACTTTTCACTGAAAAAAGTCCAAACATTTTGGGAACGAATCTAATAGGATTCCAGCCACCCGCCCGGCTATTGGTCACATTATTGGTTCATAGTGTTTTTGTCAAATGTCAATACAATTTCTTCACTGTGAAACCAACGAGATAGCATAGATTATAAATTACCATAAAGTCAAAAGACTGTTCTCATGATGCAGCAGCAGTCACCTCCCCAATTCGTTTCAGGTCGAAAATTTCAATCCAGTAGCCATCTGGATCTTTAATGAAAGCAATCCCTTTCATTTTTCCTGTGAAAAAAATTAAAAAGAAACAACACAAGGTTAACTCATACCATATCAGCTTCTCAACAAACTAGAACCATGAACAGAATATCACACAACATGTTGCATGAAAACTGATAAAGCCTGCCGAAGTGGAAAGGAGGTTCTCATAAAAAAAAAAACATATTATCAATTTATAACAAATATCATACTCAAAATCAACTCGATAAAAGAATGCCCCGATTCTTTCGCTTTTAGAAACAAATTAGCTTCAAGAGAATCCATAATTTATGCAATAAAGTGAATTGTAGCCTTTTTAAGACTTTCTAAGACGGCATGTCACAAGACTCATAACTAAATTTGCCGCATTTTAACTTAACATGGAAATGGAGGGACAAATGTAAAGCCTACATAAACTGTTCTAAAGTGGATTACCATCATCGGGTTTCTTCACAAATTCCACTCCTAAGCGTTCAAACCGCTCACAAGCCTTGTAAGCGTCGTCAACTGTGATGCCAATATGACCTGAAAACACGGCGAACGAAAATTCAATATGTGAATACTCTAGTAAATTAATAGTTGTTTAAGACAGGGCGCATCTAACATTCATGGTTTACTCTTTTTTTAAAGAAAAAAAAATTCATGCTTTACTAAGTGGAAGAATTAGTTTTAGTAGAAATTTAATCAGATGAATGCTTGAAGTTACAAACCAAAGCCTCGAGGCTCCGAATTCCCATTATGGTATCCTTTGAATTCAGGATCGCTTTCCGTGCCCCAATTACTGAAAGCCATAAGATTACACATATTCAGTACTAGGCAAATCAATTATAAATGTTCGATAACTTAATTAACAATATATTGTAAACACTTTTTTAAAACTGAAACGGTAAACATATATTCTTCGTACTGTGTGAGTTCAAGTGTAGCCTTTTGGCCAAAGGTCCAAACTGTTCTTTGAACTTGATCAGCAGGTGCAGTTGCAGGATTCTGAAGGAAAAACGAAGGATGTGTTTTATTGAAGGATTCAAATAAATCAACAGCATTATTTGAAGTCAAGATTCTACAAAAGACAAGGAAATTTTACCTCATAACCCATAAAATAAAGGCTAAACTTCATTTCAGGGAAATCCAATCTCTTCAATAACCTGATTGTTTTTTCATGAACCAAAAAGAAAAGTTAAAAGTTAAAACAAGCAAAAAGGATAGCACCGGTAGCTTAGGGAACAATTAAAAATCAGATACGTAGAACGTGGCGGTGGCTGCAGCAGTCTTAATACCACGTAGGGACGCATGCCATTAAATTATTTTTAGAGGTTAATGTAGCTATGAATGTACACCCATTTTACTGTTTTGGGTCCCGCCACAACTTAAAAAGCAGGACCCATCCAAACAGTAAAATGGGTGTGCACTTCACAGCCAAGCTTAGCTGTGAAGTGCACAGCTACATTTTTGTCTTATTTTTATTATACAGTGTGAAACGATTGTCATTGGCGGATGATATTATATTTTAAAATTAACAAAGTTTATAAAAAGGAAGATGAATCGGTTAAAACGTGGAAGCTGTCCAACCACTCAGCTTTGGTTGGTCGAATGGGCAATGTTTATGGAAGGGATTGGCACCAATTTCAAAAAAATGGGAGAAAATAGAATTAGGGAACTTTCGCCTTAAAAGTTATAACCAAGTGGTATTTATCCCTGTCGCTAAACATCACAATTCATGTCACAGCGTAAGCTAAGAAATGGATGCCAGTATCCAACTTTCGTTAATGAGGTACTAGAGTATTCTTCCTCTCATATGAGATATAATTCTGAGGCTTGACTAAGCATCTTTGAGTTATATTTTATAACATGTCCTTGTTAAAACTAGAAGTAGGAAAAAGTTTATTCTCTAACAAAAATCTCTCAGCCTGCCTTGGTAAATAAAATGGTGGGGAAAATCAAGAGTAGAAGATTATGGTTACCCAAAAAGATGAATTCGATTGGTTGCTTTTCAGTTGAAGTAAATGTTACCCTATTTATTACTGTAGTCTTGTCAAAAAGATATCGCAAAAGTGGGGTTGGTATTTCCTAATTTTCTCATCAACGAAACTTAGCATGACATATCACTTTTATTATAGAAGTTGATGAATACATGTAAACATTGTCAAGTACTTGAATTTCAGCATCATAGTTTTCAAACCCGTTTCATTAGTCGGCTAAGGGAATGTTTGTTTGCCCTGAATTGGTCTTGACTCAGTGGTGGGTTTTTTTCCTTTTTTTAGTGTGTGTGTGTGTGTGTGTGTGTGTGTGTTATAAGTAGTACTAGCTAGGGGTTACTCTTAATATGTCACAAAAGGGGCTGTGTATAAATTCCAATCCCAGCTTTCTTATATACCCAACAATGAGGAGATGAGAGTATTAGGCTGAAAAATGTTATGACAATTCCTTTTCTTCTTCTAGCTGTAAGGGTTGGAAACCCATTAAAAATTCCAATTATCTTAGTTTCCCTTGTTTAGTTAATTTCTTCTTCTTTTTTGATAAATTGTTTCGTTAATTTCTAAGTCTATTTCCTCTTTAGATTGTGTTTTGATTGTTTAATTAGTAGTACAATGTTAAGTAGAGGTGAAAAGATCAACAAGACATAGCAGGAGCTTTACCTCCGGTTAAATCCAGGGAAAGCTAGTAAGGTGTTGGGGATTTAGGTATTTGTTTCAAGACGAAAATTTGGGAATTGGCTCCTCCAAAAAATCCTCGGTTCTTTTACTCGATACTATTCCTATGTTTTGGTAGCAATAATTCGATAAACATTAGCAACAAAAATTCAATTTTTGGCTCGTGATACAAAATCAAGATCGCAGTAAATGGGAAGAAACCAATGGAAAACTCACGACATGCCGAGCACTCGAGAGTAGAAGCCAAGGCTAGCTTTAGGATCTTTAATCCGAAACATCTGCAACCAAAACAACCCCAGCAATCAATCACCCCCATCATAGAAAACAAACAAAAACCCAACAAAAATCATCAAATGAAAAGAAATCGTGGGTCTCACCGTTTGCTGAAAGAAATAGCCCTTGGTGGCCTCGTCGGGCTGCGATTGAAGGCCTGGGTTGTTTGAGGGCGACTCTTTGAGCTCAGATGAAGCAGCCATGGATCGGAATCGAGAGAATCGAAGAGAGGTCGGTGATGATGAGGAGAGCGAAGGGGAGAAATTGGGGGAGACTCGAAAGAGGAGAGAGGATCGCAGAGGAGAGAAGATTGAAGGGGAGGCCATGGCTGAAAGCGTAAATATAGCAAGGCTGAGGAGTAAGTGGGATTGATACACCTGTTTGGTTATTTTGGGATTCAGATTGATTTGTAGCCGTTGGATTGTTTTGGGCATATTCCGTTTGTTTTTGGGCATATTCTGTTTGTTCAGCGAATATGTTACGGTAAGAGAATCGTAGCTGGACATTATTTTATTTGGTTTCAGTTTATTCTTTGTAGACGTGTTTGGCTTCAATGCATATTATAGATAACTAGTATTTGTACAGTTGCATCTTATAAAGACATAGTTATAGTTTCCGATGCTGTACTTTGGTCACAACTGATTTAATTAAAAATTACAGCATATGATGCATATTAAAAGCCATATTTCTCTGAACCACCATATGGTTCAACCCAACCCCGTATTTAAAACTCGTCATCAAAAACCTTCAAAGTTATGTTTTGTTATGCATCCTTTTAGCTATCGGCTTTTACAGTTCTTAGCCCTTTTATTGTCGTGCTGCACCGTATTCATATATCGGCCTCTTAAAGATACAGTGATAGTTAAGTCGATCCATGTATCATGTAAAACTAACCGCTCGTGATGCCGTGTAGCGAAATGTAATATTTGAGAGTTGGGTTCTAATCGTATAATGCTGGGCCCATGTTCTTGCTCATGGAATAAAGTGTCGCGCCAAAGGGCAAGAGCTACCTTTTGAATCCGTGGAGGGCATCTCTTGAGTCCGTGAGACCCACTGTAAAAAGAATACATTCAAAAAGAGGGCAGATATATACTATAAATTGAATGATACCACTCTTCAATGCAGAGGCGTCTTTTAAGCAAACCGGCACTACATGAGCCTTTCTGGAAAGCGTCCCTGATTCGTCCTCGTCCTTGCTTACGGAATAAAGTGTCATGCAAAAGGACAGGGGCCACCCCTTGAGTCCGTGGAACCCTGGCCCTCTGTGTTGGGGGCGCGTCGTGACATATAACCTAATTTGGCCCACCTCTTGAGTCCGTGGGACCCTGATCTCCTAGAAAGTGGTCCCTGGTTCGTCTAGAGCGAAAAATGCCATCAGGATAAGGGATGAGTCATGACAGAATATGATGGAGGCTGAAATCTCCTTCAGATGTTGCCTTCCGTTGATCTGCTGATGGCTGCGATGCGTGGCTAAGATTGGATCTGGAGGCTGTCGCTCCTGAAGCGTGTGGATCTCAATGGGTTGGAGGTTGGGGTTGCCGAGTTACCTGCAAGGAAGTCCCGGGGTGGTTGTACCACCGAGGACCCTTCGACGATCAAGTTAGTCTAGAGATCCGAACAGAGTAACGGCTTAGTGGAGTAAAAATGGCTTACCTTGACCATCTGAAAGAGGGGTTTAAGTAGTGGTGGCAGCAGGTGCAGCAGGCGCGAGAATCACGCCGGCCGTTACGCTCCCGACGTCATGCCCGCGTGATGAGCGGGACCTCCCATTAATGGCGAGACAGGCTCGTTAATGGGGGATCGTGGTGGCGTGGAACATGGGATGTGGCCGGCGGAGATCTCGCGCATGACGAGATTCACGGGATAGCAGTTACGCCTGCAAGCGGTGATATTGGTCGGTCGATGAGACCGAGGAATATGACCTCGGCGGGAGAGCCCGTGGAGGAGCGGGAGAGCCGAGGTGTCTTGGTTCTGCGGTAGCTCGGAGACGAGTCGTGAGGCCGAGGAGGCCAGTTGTGCAGGAGGCTCGGAGGCGAGCCAGCATTCGCTCGGTGGGACGAGCGTAAGCGTGGTCTGGTCGGCGGCTGTAATTCCTTTCTTGCATGCTCTGGGACACGTCATCTGCCACGTGTCCTGATCTGGGAGATCACCGATATCGAGCCTCATCATTAGCCCCCCACTCTCGTCCCGACCAGCTGACGGGTCGGGTCGAGAGTGGTTTGCCGGATCACCCGAGGTGAGCTCCTTTCCGAAGATATCGTCGGGCGTGTCTCTGGGCAATTGGTTGTCTTTTCTGGATTAGGCCAGCGAATCAGGGCGAGATCCCTTGCATTAAAGAGGGTGCGCCAGATCGTGCGCACTTTTGCTGAAGCGACAACACACGTGTCGGGCGTTGGTTGGCTGACGTGATGGGCCGCAGGCTTCTGGCGTCTGTTGGGGTCTGCCAATGTGCTTGCGACAGGTGAAGCGATCGTGGCCGTCGAGCGCACTGAACCATTTTGGCGGGAGTCGGCCATCGCCGTTGGATGGGGACGCCGGCTGTATAAATCGAGGGGAGGCCTGATTCAGGATCCCTCTCTCTTCACATTTTTCTCATTCTGAGTCTTATTTGCTCGGCGCTCTCCCTTTAGGTCGGATCTTGCGTTTTCTCTTCTCGAGGATTTCCTCCCATCAGGTTAGATGTCTTGTTTTGAGGAGTTTGTAGATGTCGTAAGGGTAGTTCCTAGGGATTCTTCCCCTGGGTTGGAGCCCCTTCGGGAAGTTGGGGTCAGATCCTCTTCCTGGGGTGACGGTTCCTGGAGCGGTGGCAGCGGACGCCCCTGGTGCGTCGTCCTCAGTAAGATATGAGGAGGAGCTTACCACCGCTCGGGCTCGTTTCCATATTCCCTCCAACTACATGCTACGATTGGCCGAGGAAGGAGAGAGGGCAGATCAGGTGAGAGGTAGAGAGATCGCCTTATACCTGGAAGCCCTTTGGGCCGGAATGCGCCTGCCTTTCTCTCCCGAGGTTGTAGTTGTGTTAACTTACTTTGGGTTAGCCCCGGGCCAGCTAGTGCCGAACTCCTGGATGATTCTCCTTGAGTTCCTGGTCCGGCTGAAGTTGCAGGCGATCCCCTTTAGTCTGTCCATCCTTGCCTCCTCCCTTATTTACAAAAGTCACCCCGGAACTCGCGCGGGCGACCCGAGGTGAGTTTACCTCTCCTTTAGGATGCAGCGGGGAAGTGTAGCCGGGTCAGGAGTTGTCGTCCTGCCTTCTTCCATCCATGATTGGAAAAAGAAGTTTTTCTTCGTCGGGCTGCCAAAGGATGAGGACTGGCCCGTACCCGTCCAGTGGTCTAGGGAAAGGTGCTGGCAGGGAAATCCGTCCAATGACCCGGACACGACAAGAGTGGCGGCGTGGGAGCCTATTCCTCGGGCTGATGTGCTGCTTTCTGAGCGGGCCCTCAGTTGGGCCGGGCTCAGCCCCGCCCAGTTCGTCGGTAAGTTAGGAGCTTGTATTTGTTTTTACTTTGTTTGTGTCACTGATTCCACTATATCTTGTCTTGTGCAGAAACCATGGACGCGGGCATCCTCCGAGCAGCTATGCGCAAGCCGAAGAAGGGGTCGAAGGCTGGAGGGGCCAGCTCTTCACGTCAGACACCGGTCCCGACTTCCCCAGCAGCCGTCCTGCCCCAGCGCTCGAGTGTGGATCGTGTCCCGGGGCCCAGCCAGGTGCCGAGCAGAAAAGGGGCTCGGGGAGAGGACACCCGAGCTTCGGAGGTGGAGACGAGCTCTTCGCCGTCGTCTCTCAAGAGGTTCTCCCGAACCGTTCCGCGGACCCCGGCCTCTCCGATCTTGGTGGACGAGGGGGAGCTACGCTTTGAGGTGCCCTCGGGGCTTTTCGTCGCTGGCAGCTTGCTGCACGACATAGAGAGGTCGGCCGATGGCCGGGTCGCTGGGGGGACGCTGAAAGGACAACTGGCGTCCATCGCCCAAGAGTCCCCGCAGGTTAGCGCTCGTACATCGTTTCATTGTTTGCGAGATTTGGTGCCCCTTTTTCTTTCTGACCCCCCTCCGATTTCTTCAGGTCCTGCAACACGTCGCCATCGTCGCCCGGATGGAAGAGGAGGAGATAGCCCCAGTGATGAGAGCCGCGGGTGAGTTCTCCTCGTTGGGGGAGAGATCGAAGCGGGAGCTGGAGGCGGCGACGGCGAGGGTCGCTGCCCTTGAGGGCGAGGTGGCCGCCGGGAGGCAGGAGGCGGCGGCGGCGAAGCAGGAGGCGGCAGCCGCGAAGCAAGAGGTGGGCAGGCTCTACGAGGCCGCCGAGGCCAAGCTTCAGGGCTCCGAGGTGCTCGTAGGCACCATGAAGAAGTCAATGAGCACCCTCCGAAAGGAGTTGGGGGCTGCGGTAGAGGCGGAGAAGAGAGCCGACCTCAAGGCGGCGCAGGCGGTGGAGAACTTCCAGAAGTCGGAGCAGTTCTACACCATCCTAACCTTGGCCACCACCCTCATCTGGCACGAGGCTCTCGACGCCGTCAAGGCCCGGGTGCCGGAGTTTGCTGATGAAGAGCTCCGCGCAGAATATCCCCACGGGGATGACGAGCAGGGGATGCCCCCCAGGAGCACTGCCGGGGAAGGGACTCTCGGCGAGGGCGACGCCGAGGCTCCTTGTCACGTCCCGAAAGTACGGAACATGACCGGCACTTAAACTACGAACGTCTCGAGGCGTACGTAATCTGAGTAAACCGAGAACCCAGAAATCCAAACCAAGAAAAGTAGTAGAGTGAAGGAAAACCAATTTAAAACAAGTAGTTTCAATAGCATAAGCCGAATTATGCGGTTTTTTTAAAAATATCAAAAATTTACTGAAAATTTCGGCAGAGTCTCCTTTGTAAATACTGGCTCCCAAACGGGATACAACATGAATAGTATACGAAATCAATAAAAGGCATCCCCAAGCGGGAGCTAGCTCTTCGTCAATCGACGGTCACAACCACACAAGCAATATAATATACAACGCCAACGGCGAGGATCAAAAACTCAAAACCACAAGAAAACCACAGAAATATAACGCGCGACTCTAAGGTCGAAAGAATAACATCACTGGTCTCTATCTCAAAAGTAAATACATGTCTGGTTGATGGAATTTACTAGATACAACTGAATAATAATATACAAGTTATAATGATGGGTGCGATACAAATAAACCCATCCACTAGCAAGTCACCCGAAAATGGAAAGAGTGCCAGCAAGCCGTAATGAAACCTGTACGGCGAAATCTGCAAGAACTGTGGCACAACGGGGGTGAGTTGCCAACTCGTGAGTAGAAAAACATCTACGCACAGAAACCGCATGAGCAACGCAAATCTAAGTCAACGATCATAATATATCCTCAAATATGTATAACATGCAGCCTATAACAATGGCTAGGGTAAATATCTAACCTGAGTGTAATCTCATGTGCCTGTGTCAGTGCCTCAGGTAGCAATATATCATATGAATGAGGTATGAATGCATGAAAACAGAATACATGTAAATGAAGAAACTGTTTTCATAATTTAGTGAGATTTCCTTGTATTTTTAAAATGAGGTATCATAATGAAATCAGTATGAAACAGTGCCAAGCATCGGCACAAAACGAAATCCCAAAATCTCGATATCTCTGTATCGCAGTCTCTGTACCTCAATATCTCGAAATCTCAATGTCTCAATCACAATATCTAGGGCGCCGTCAGTCCAGACCGGCCCCTACCATCCATCTCAAGACCACGACGGTATCCTCCGGATATCCGACGCGTCGGGTAAAATCACTTGTAGGTGTGCTCCCCTGCCAGGCTCACATCGTCATCATCACGCGCTTCTTGCCCCGGGGTACCTTACCGGGTCCACCATGTACCCGAAACGATTCATCCGTCTCCTCGAATCGGGTCTCGAAATCCATCAGCAAACTCATGGTGGACGACTCATACATCATGGGAAAAACCGCACTTTTTATTTTAAAAGAGAGAAAATGTTTATTTATGTTTTTGCGGTTTTCCTCCAAATCCAGAAAATCTCATAGAAATCCGAATCCAAAACCTCAATAACACGTAAAATAGTGAATATATGCATGAGAATTCATGAATGCGGCATAACAATGAATAATAGTATGCATGAAGTAGCAGGTAATAACTACAATGTCTAAACTAACATATAAGGCAAGTACGCTATGTCAAGCAATAATATTTTCTAAGGTGTACGTGACATGGCAATTACCGATGAAGATGTGTATGAGCCGGCAAGTAAGTGTACGTGGTACATACGCATCATCGGTAATGGTGCTGGTGTCCTAACAATATGATATCAACATTGCAATAAGAAATTATAACATAAGTGTGCGATGCGAAGCGAACCACAATAATACACGGGAGCTGAATACTAGACGCAACTGTAACTAACCTGCATTAATCTAATATAAGTCCTACAAATGGTGCCTTTTGAAATAACACGAATCATGGGGTTTTGAAAATAGGGGCTACGGTGTTTTTATGAAAAGATACGTCTTTTGAAATATCCGTAGGATCCCTTAGGCTGTCTTTTAAAATACCCACGATTCGTTAGTTTTTGAAATAGGTAAGAATCGAATCTAATCTAACAACTAAACTAAACTGAAGGGCTAAGCTAACAAGCTGGACTACAGGTAAGGAAACCGCCTAACATCTGAGTCAATCCATATACATACCTGTATATATATTAGTCGGTGATCCCGCCTCAATAATATCATATCCGATACCATATCTACAATCAGACATCCCAAGTCAAGAGTGCGGATCAATCGTCAAGATATAGCTCGTACGTAAATCCGTCGTACAGCATCCCCAAATCTGGGTACGGGTCAATATCATATTCCTCACACCATTCCTCCGGTATCCTCTTTATTCAAGATCATAGTCTAGGGTACTGACCTATGTCTAGTACAATACTAATATCCTCAATATACTCATGATCTGACTACAGATCGACAATCTCGTACAAACCGATACCGTCAGCACATAGCATCATCAAGGGTATACATCGCCCGATACGGCCTAATATCAATATCCTAGCATATCATGCCTCATATCACGATCACATGTCGACCACTTTATTTATAACACTATTCACCCATATCGCCGCCCCAAGATCCGCTATAACACCAGGACGTACCTCAAGTACGAATCCTGCCATAGCACCGATATCACAACCACAAAACAAATCTCATCGACTCAGCTCAATCCCAAGTATCATCCTCAAATCCGTATGTGAACACATAGTCTCATACCCATGTGAACACATAACTATAAAGAATCTCATGAGCACATATAAAAAGGAATGCATGCAAGTATGTATGTGTGTATGTGTAGTGCAACACTACCCTAGGGTTCGCAACACTAAAATAATCCAACACATCAATATCCATCCTAAACATCGTTATTAATCCCAAATAACATATAATAATTTGTTGGTGTGTATACGCATCCGTATACACCACCACGGACTGCGGGGGTGCTATACGCCATCCACCCGACTTCTCCCCGTAGATATAAATCTACTCACCTGGTCGTCGCTCGCCGGTGCCGACGTCGCCACGCGCTTGCTTGTCATCTCGAAGTCCATATGGGGTACCTACATATCATAACGCATCGTATCGCATTAAAATCCGACTCATGACCAAAACGACTCACGAATCCCATATAGGTCAAAACCTATGGTTACTCTCACAAACCAACCCAAAAACCCTCGACGTCGGCGTGCAAACGCCCGACCATCGAGAAAAACCCAGGTACACTCATTTGCACATTCACGAATACTAATTTAAATACAGAATAGGTTAAAATTCACAAAAACCCCAAATTCACTTTAGAAGCCATTTTTCCGAAAATCTAGCAAGCAAAAATTACCCGTTTTAGTACAAAACTCGGCGTTTAAATGAATGTAGCGGCCAATATACTTATTAAATATCTTAAATAAGTCATATAAATCATTTCCATAATTTAGTTTCACCAAACCATATATGTTCAAAAAAACTAGTTTGCAAAAATACCGATTTTAACTCTTTTTAAAGCAAAGTTCATAATTTAACAATTAAGCTTGGGTTTGCATGATCCAAAGTCATTAAACCACTCATTATAATATTAATAATGCCATGAAACCATAATTTGAATTTTATCTCATAAGAATATAATTATTTTAAAAACCTAGTTTACAATTTATATAATTATCACAATTTAAATCAACTAATATGCAAACTAGCAAATTAAATTGGATTTAGCATAACCTAATATGTCAAATACATCACACAACCCTAATCTCACAACACAAAACCCCAATTTGAATTCAAACCCCACTCTTGAATTTCAAACCATGCACTTAGAACTAAAATAAAAACCTATTTAAACATATAATTAAACTAACCTAAAGCAATTAACAACAATTTAAGAAAAATGTTAAGATTATACCTCATGATCAAGGGATCAAACATGAATCTAGCACCAAAATCTTGGCCTCCAAAATGAAAACTTCTCACTAAGAATCATGCTATAGTAGCCAAGAAATAATGGGTAAGGCTTGGATTTTGAATTAGCTTTGATTTTGCAAGGATTTTGAGGCAAAATTGTGGATTTTTTGAGGCAATTTTGTGGGGGATTTTGGGGTAGGGGCTGCTGCTGGAAAGGGGCCAGCCATGTTGTGGGGGAGTGAGGAGAGAGTGGGAGGTGAAGAAAGTGGGGAGAAAAGACAAGTCCACACCCTTTTTGACTTTTCTTTCATTTTCTTTTCTTTTCTTTTCTTTTCTATTCAAAAAGGAGGTGATTGGAGAGAGAGAGAGGGGGAGGGGCTGTCAAAGTAGGCCGGCCACATGGGAAAGGGGTGATGGTGAAGTGTGTGGGTGTGGGGAAAAGATAAATGTATTACCCCAATTCCCGTTAACACTAAATTCACCGGAAAAAGCCTTTTTCTTCGATATTTTCTAAACCGTTTTGGCAAACCATTTCATTTCAAAAACCACATGATAAAATTTTGTTTAATTTGTTATGATGCACAAAATTTGTTTCAACTCATTCCAATTTGTAATTTTCCCTAATTAAATATATTAGTGATGGCTTAAAATAATATTAAAATAATTAATTTCGGAAAATTTTTCAGAAAATTTGAAATTTCACCAGTGGCTCAATAAACACCAAATACTAGCAATTATATAGCTAGAATACGTATATTTAATTTTTATAATAAGATATTTGTATTTTGACTTTTTACATAAAACCCCCTTATTTTACTGATTTTCCGAAATTTTACCGAAACGATTTTCAAAACGCTACACTCCTGCGACGGACGCATCCCCAGTCGCGGTGGACGTCGAGCTTGTCGGCATCGCGCCCTGCCCTGGGGCCTGAAGCCCCTCGTCTTCTCTTTGTCTTTTCTTTTGTCGCGTCGGGTATTTTGTAGGCCTTCGAGCATTTTTGTAAGGCTGGGGAGCCCACAGTACCCTTGTAAAAGCTTTGACTTTTTGAATAAAGATTTTTGTTTTTGCATTAGTGTTTGTACTTGTACTTCCTTTTTTTGGTAGACATTTGTATCTGCACAGTACTGCTTTTATGGTCGGCATGTTCCTCGTCTAGCGATTACTCGTCGACTTGACTCTGATCATTTGCCGAGTGTGCGAGGACCGGCGGGAAGACGGTATCTCCATGGCCCCGAAGTCGATGTGGAGATCGCTAAGACGTTGATAGACCGGATGCCTTTTGTTGGGGCTTCAATAGCGAGGGCCGAGCAGGGCAGCTGCTCGGTGCCTCTTGGCGAGGGCTTTGATTCTTAAGGACTGGCCGAGCAGGGTTACTGCCCGGTACCTCTTGGCGAGGGCTTTGATCCTTGGCGCGGGAGGGGCCATAAGTGGCCTACTAAGGATGGCCGAGCAGGGTAGCTGCTCGGTGCCTCTTGGTGAGGGCTTTGATCCTTAGCGCGGGAGGGGCCGTAAGCAGCCTACTACGGATGGCCTAGCAGGGTAGCTGCTCGGTGCCTCTTGGTGAGGGCTTTGATCCTTAGCGCGGGAGGGGCCGTAAGTGGCCTACTAAGGATACCCGAGCAGTGTAGCTGCTCGGTGCCTCTTGGCGAGGGCTTTGATCCTTAAGGACTGGCCGAGCAAGGTTACTGCCCGGTGCCTCTTGGCGAGGGTTTTGATTCCTGGTTTGGTAGGGAGCTACCAGTCAGGGATAACCGAGCAAGGGTAGGCCCGGTTGCCTCTGTGAGGACTTTGATCCCTGGTGTGTTGGGGTAGGGAGCTACCATCCAGGGATAACCGAGCAAGGGCGGGCTTGGTTGCCCCTTGCGAGGGCTTTTCATCCTTGGCGCGGGAGGGGCCGTAAGTGGCCTACTAAGGATGGCCGAGCAGGGTTACTGCCCGGTGCCTCTTGGCGAGGGCTTTTTGTCCTTAAGGATGGACGGACAGGGTTGCTGCCCGGTACCTCTTGGCGAGGGCTTTAATCCCTGGCGTCGTGGGGTAGGGAAGCTACCAGCCAGGGATAGCCGAGCAGGGTAGCTGCAGGGCTGCCTCTTCGTGAGGGCTTTGATCCCTGGCGTTGTGAGGTAGGGAAGCGACCAGCCAGGGATAGCCGAGCAGGGTAGTTGCAGGTGTCACGCCCCGCTTCCCAGAGTGCGCTAAGATTGGCACGTGACAGAGCAAACCATGCTACCTGTGGCTAGGAAAAATCCCTCCACAGTCACATTACGGCTGTCTGGAGATATCAAGAACAGTAGAAATAAAAGAACTATCCAGTACATGTCCATGAGCCAGAAATATAGAGTCAAGAAATAAAAATGCGGAAGCAATAGATCCAATGAACAATAATAAACTTGAATGTACGTCCCAAAATACGGGCCCACGTCAGGAATAAAACAATACTGAAAGGAACTAAACTAAACTATAAACAGGTCCTCACTGCTCGGCCTGTTAATCAAAATACTCCTGGACAGCCTGTGATAAGGATAAGGGATCTGGGTCATGCAAAACCCAGACGTCGGTGCGTCATAATATCAATGTTTCTAAGCAAGCAGAATGTAATGAAATATGCAGACATGAAGTATAAACAAGTTATCAGGAAATAAATAGTAACATGAATATAGATCAGTGAACATGATATATACAGGTGGAGTGCAGTGAGTCGTCTAAACCGTGCTATAGGGTTATCTACTCT
The DNA here is from genome assembly GCA_030015575.1 of Agapanthus africanus. NCBI lineage: Eukaryota > Viridiplantae > Streptophyta > Magnoliopsida > Asparagales > Amaryllidaceae > Agapanthus > Agapanthus africanus. The sequence goes on from CM057338.1 coordinate 73,425,915, forward strand.
AAGTTTATTGAAATCAATTAGAGTAATCCTCCATGTAACTCAAAAGATATGTCCCGTTATCTCCCGGGACCACGGATCAGGTAGTGGGAGCCATGAATGACTCTGTCCCGTTATCCTCCGGGGCCACGGATCAAGTAAGAATCACGAATAATTTTGTCCCGTTATCCCCCGGGACCATGGATCAAGTAATACCCTTATAAGCTACACTTTAGTTTACACTTTTGATTTCCCCATACCCCCAAGGTTATGTGTTCAAGTCAGGTATTGAAAATCTGGAGCTAATGCCAACACAGGATCAAGCAGGTATAGGTTTGTCTAAATAGACAACAGGATATGTCCGTAGGGACAACAGGTCAAGATTGTCGGCATCAGTAACAAGATCCGGTATCAAGTCAAGCAGTGGTATATCAGGTCATGACAGGTAGCGCACATGTGTCAAGCGGATATTCAAAATCAACTGTAGTAAGTATAGGTTGCACAAAATCAAGTATGGAGTACTAATATAACAATAAAATGAAATAATGTGACACGGTATGCAAATAGATATAAAATCAATGATATGGATGCGCAATTATCAATTAGGGTTACATTTATAGTTCCAATACTAATTAGGATGCACTTTATTAAACATGGGGTGTTAATATAACAGTATTATGTATTAATATGATCTATAGATGCAGTTATATATATTTAAATGAGATGGATGCAAACGGGTATCTGAAAACAGTAGAACTGTACAATGGTAATGTGGGATGTAAAATAAGATCATATTAATTCATGTTATTATTGTAATAACACCCCATGAAATCTTGAACTACATCTGGCGTTTCTTCCTTATCAACTTCCATCGACGAAAGAACATTATTCGTCGGCCCAGCTCTAAACTCGACTGGCCCGACAGAACTGCTACCTCCAGCAAAACAAACTCCGGATGTCCGGAAATCTGGAAAAATCGCTTTCTTTGCCCTACAATCAATGTGAGCGTGCTGAGAAAGTCCATTCCTAAGACAACATCATAACTGCCGGTATCGATCACCGAGAAATCTGCAAAACATGAACTGGTAAGTAATGAAACTGAGAGAACCAAGGAAATTTCACGACCATGAAATAAGGAAGTGAATCAAGACTAGGACTCCAAGTTACTTAAATAGAGTACCGCATTGTAACCATACCGCGGTACATAGTTACAATCACATAACTCCACTCAAGTCGTCCAAATCCTAGAGATAAACCATAGGGAAACAAAAAGTTTCAAGTCGGGATGCAAAGAGGTCTGCATATCGTCAAGGTAAGGATCAGAAGGAAGTTAAGATTCAAGAATGGCAAGATGGTAAAGTGGCAGGACATGTTCCTAATCACGAGTATTCTGATTCGTGTATTGGGTCCAATACCCAACTACAAAAGAATCAAACCCGATTAACCTAAATCCTATGGCTCTGATACCAAACAAACCCTGTCACGCCCCGCTTCCCAGAGTACGCTAAGATAGGCACACGACAAAGCCAACCATACTACTTGTGGATAGGAAATATCCCTCCACAGTCACATTACAGCTGTAGAGATATCAAGAACAGTAATAAACTATCTAACACATGTTCATAAGCCAAAATAAACGTGTAACGACTCCAATTTTTGTATACACAAAATTGATTTAAATTTGAAGTATACTTGGGGTATTTAATGTTGTTATTACTACTTTAAGTATTTATTTTCCCACAATAATTACAAGAAAGATCTTGTAGCTCATTGGTAACACCTTGCACTGCTGAACCAAGCCACCAGAGTTCAAATCCCCTGCCCCACATTATTTTTATATTGTTTTTTGTTTTAAATCCTTTGGAAGCCCAATAGTCCAAGCACCATAACTCCCAAAAGTTGAACTGAACCCAGAAAACTAAAAATACCAGTACTTACACCACGAGACCCCCACCCCTCGGAACCCCGACTCGGCCGAGTCGCCAACACGAAAAATGCGTCGTTTTGCCTTCTTTAACCCCCTGCACACACCATTTATTTAGATCGGTACCCGAATCTTAAATATCTCCCATTTACTACAATTTTTAATGATTTTCTATAATTTTTATAATTTTTTTTAATTAAAAACCTTTCATCTACCCTACCCTAGCCTACCATATAAATACATCCGCTACCCTCTACCCTCTCATCCCAAAACGCTAGGCTCACTCTCTCAAAAATTTTCCAAGAAGTGTGTGCTTTGAAAACAAGTTCGCGGCGATGCTCCGACGAAATTCCGGCGGGAATTCCGGCGACGTTTTTAGGAACAACCGGTGACGAAGCAACGCCTCGGCAACTCCTTTAGTTCCCACTACACTCCTTTGCCTAATCGAAACCCGTAAGTCCCATTCTATCCCCCTTTCTATTTCTCTAAAATACGAAATTACGAAACCCGACGGCATCGGAACAAATCCGATTTCCGATTCGGTTTTCTATAAAATTTCACTTCTCACCAATACATTCATGCCTAAATATCTTTATGTTGACTATTAAACTTTTAAAAATCAATTTGAACAAGTTTCATCACATGAAATGATAACCTTTCCAATTTATCGTATTTTTTTCACTTTAATACCATCATGTTTCGATTTCATATTTAACCCATTAACTTTGCTATACATTTAAAATAGAGCACGAGGTAATGACCTACCTCCACACACACGCAAATACAACCCTAAACGATATCATCAAAAACTTAGAATGCGATAAAAACAATACTTTCATTTAAATACCATATTCTTAATAAAACCATTCTTAAAAGTTTTAGATTTGATACACTTTTAAATAAATACCTCTTATTAGGAAAACGCGATAAGTTGTAGACATCGACCGTTTATCTAAACCTGACTTTGTGGTGTCTAGGCTAGGCAAGTGAGCAAAGGTAACTTTAAAAGACCCGTCTCACGAATCGTGAGCGGATCCCTCCTTTCCTCATTTGTACTTACCTGGCCACAATTGGCGGTGAAGAGGCGATTTGAGGCTTCTAACAACTTGTCGTTTAGACCATTTAGAAATAGGCTAGTTGACTTAGGAAACCCTAGAATCTAAAATACGGAAAATTTACACTTTTGAAAATAAATACCTTTTACTTTATAAAACCGTTTTCTAAAGGATTAGTATTTTACAATCTTTGCAAAGCGCCGCTACAGTCCATTTTTGGGGAACCCATTCGGGATCGTATGGTTTATCGCGCACCCTCGGGCTAGTAGTGCGAGATTCAGACCTCCGCAAGGAGTATTCGGTCTCGAAAGGTTTAAAATACGATATCTTAAGAAAATGAGATTTTTGGAATAAAAAAAATTTATTTAAATTATTTTTTGTATAAACATAGGTATATTTATCATTTAAATACCTATTTTATTATAATATAAATTTTCCACATTTTCCTAAAAATCACAATAATAAATTTTACACTAAAATACCATGAACTTCAAATAATCAATATCACAGATAAATACCCTTATTTATAAAACTAGGATATTTTCACTAGAAATGTCACAACATAAAATGCACCCTCATTACAACTCTAAAGACGAACAATAAATACTTGAGGCGTATTTTGAAAAGTATATAAAAGTATTTTTACATAAAACCCCTTCAAGTTTTATAAATTACCCTAAGGACCCTAGCAATTATAAGACTTCGATTCACATTCCTGATTGTCTGACTCGGATTTGAGTCTGATTAATCTGACTTGAATATGATTCAAGTCAATCTATAATCTACAAGTTTCCAATTCAATATGAACCAATGAATCCATGAATACAATTATCAATTTATACAACTTGACTGAACCGAACCATGGATATATATTCCTTTTACATGATTCTCAGTATTCCATTTACATGACTACGGTTATAACCGTTTCCTGATATCATGGTTTCGGTCGGTCGGTCAATCACTCATACGACCAATACAATTTACATGATAACAATACAAACAAGACATCAAGGGGTTTAAGGGGTAGATTGGTACGAAAGGTGTTAAAAGTGGTACGAGGTGGTCAGATTTAATACACCTAACATGAATCTAGTTGCTATTGTACTGTGGCATAAACGGTTCCTTGTACTATACGTGCCTCTAGTCTCTGGCATATAGAGACTCCCCTCGTATACACTGGCATCCTTCTGTACCAAGCTACAAACAACAGCGTTAACACAATATTACAACAATAGTATACAATTTTAAAAGATATCTTCTTATTCTGTCTTTTCTACTTTCCTCTTACCTTTGGGACTTACCGAGCGACCTGTTCGCTGACGACATTCTGTTTCTTTCTTCTTGAATGTCGTCAGGTGATTTGGACCCGGCAGAGATCGAGCTATCGCAAGAAGACTTGGAGCAGTTTGCTGAAGACCCTGCACTTTAGTTTCATTGTACACTTTTCCTCTCTGTACTTTTCATTTCCTGTTATGCCACTGTTTATGCATCTTTTTATTTCAGTTGTATTTCCTTTCATGTATTGTACAAAGAATGTTAATAAATAAAAGTTGCTGTTCTTTTTATTTCTTGTCTCTTGTGTATTTATTTTATATTGCTTAGATACGCTTAGCGTATGTACTTCTGAGTATATACGTAGCGGACCTCGTCGCGTCCCCTTCGCCGTACACTCGGAAGCGGGGCGTGACAAAACGAGTCATGAAATAAAATAATGCGGAAGCAAAAGATCCAAGTACAATAATAATCTGGAATGTACGTCCCATAATGCGGGCTCATATCAGGAATGAAAATACGCAATAAAACTAAACTAACTAGCTACTAACAAGATCTTCACTGCTCGGCTTATTGGTCAAAATACTCCTGAACTGCCTGCGACAGAGATAAAGGATCTGGGCTATGCAAAACCCAGACATCAGTGCGTCATGATATCAAACAATAATAAATGAACAGGATACACGAGATATGCAGGCATGAATCATAAACAGTAACATGAATGTAATAAGTAAACATGGGTATAGAACAATGAAGTACATCAATATATGCGTCTGTTTCAACCAATCAGAGCAAAACTCTGTTGGAAATTCAAAATTCAAATTTTAAGCAACGTTTCAAATCTCGGACGCAACGCGCCACATGTCAGGCGCTGATACATCAGCACAGCGCCCAAGAAGGCGCGCCCAATCAGATCAAAGCTCTATTTTAAGCAAAATTAAAGGAAGCAACGCTTCAGTTGCGCAAGTACTGCGCTGCGCGATACGTGTCAGCGCAGATGCGCTAGCGCAGTTGCGCTACGCGACACGTGTCACGTACTGGAGCATTTGCGCCAAACAGAATTAAAATTCTAAAGAAATCTTTTCTGTTCTTGTTAAAACAAGAAGATTTTCTTCTATAAAACAGAAGACCTTGGATCAAAGATCCAACGGTGGGGAAAATTCCCCAAATCACTCAGAGAAAGATCTCTTTAACAAATTTATGGGCACTATATAAAGGCCCCTAGACCTCAATTCAAAGGCATCAACATTTGGTGAGAAATCAAAAATTTTAAACAGAGAGAACTCTGAAGAAATCTCAAGAGGAAAAAAGGTAAAAACCTTTAAAAGAGAAGAATTTCTTCTAATAGATCATTGATCTAAAAACAAGATCAATGATCTTCAATAAAAAACAAATAAAAACAGCGCTTTGCACTTTTTTATGAACCTTTGGTTCTCCGAGATAAGAAAAACAAGAGAAACTTGTTTTCTTTGATCTAAATTAGATCAAGAAAGCAAACAGTACTTTGCACTTCTGTTATGAACCTTTTGGTTCTTGAATCTAAAAGATTCTCAAATTTATAGTGCCTTGCACTTGCAAACTGCGCTGTTGCGCTCTTGGGAGAGCGCCACGTGTCAGCATCTGAACTACTTGCGCTATGCGCTTTAAGATAGAGCTTTGCTCTCTATAATTGGCGCAACTCACCAGGGAGCGCCACGTGTCTGCAGCGCAACAGCGCAGCGCACTGACACAGCGCACTGCGTTGTTGCGTTGTGCTCCTCAGATCGTGACACGTGTCGTCACCACGAGCGCTTGCGCTCTCTGATTGGCGCAAAGTGCCTGATAAATGCAAGGCATTTCCTAAAGGGCCAGGCCCAAATTAAAAAAAAAAACAAGCAGGCCTAATTAAATTGATGCTTGGCATCATTTATAAATGGACAGAGCCCAAACGAAATAATAAAAATGCTATGCATTTTAAAAGGGGCAGAGCCCAAACAAAGTAGATACTTTGCATCATTTATAAATGGGCAGAGCCCAAAACAAATTGATGTTCTGAGCCCAAATAAAAATGCAATGCAAAAGCAAATAAAATGTTGAACATTTTCAACTGGACTTAGCCCAATTTTGGCCGTAAGTCCTCAAATTAAATTGACTGAGCAAGATTGCTCTCTTAAATCCGGTTCGAGGGTACATCTCCGAACTCCTCTGACACTTCTCGTTGTAATCCTTCAACGACGTCAGAGAGGCGACGGGTCCCAACGACCACATATGAATATGGACTGCGGGGTCCCTAAACTCGCTACGTCCTTAAACTGGCAATGGACCGAAATATCCTTAAACTAATGATGGACCACCACGTCCTTAAACTGGCGATGGACCATCACGTCCCTAAACTGGAATATGGACCACCACGTCCCTAAACTGGAACAATAGAGCCTTCAAATGCTCTTTTACCGGATCTAAACGGTCCCGTTTAAGTTGATCTTAGCCCCAAACACGGCTAAGCATCCTTAAAATATTCAAATGGACTATAAAACTCTAAATCGACTTTGGTTCAAGGGTACATCTCTGAACTCCTCTGACACCTATCGTTGTAATCCTTCAACGACGTTAGAGAGGTGACGAGTCCCGACGGCCATATATTAAATGAATCACCACGTTAAGTTGATCTTAGTCTAAAACAGGACTAACGTATCCTTAACGGATGTTTAAGTTGATCTTAGCCTCAATACGGTTAACGTATCCTTAAACTAAAAACACCAAACCCAAATCTAAGTAAATACGGATTTGGACTAATCCACGTCCTACGGGCAACGGCATCACTTAGTCTCCGTATACAATCCACGGGCAACCGCAAACAAAACAAACACACACGACACGAAGTGAAATTCTGGAGAAGGAGAAAGTGGCTATCGCGATGCGGTAGCGTAATTAACTGCAGGGGCTTGCGGCTGCAGGGAAAAGCGTTCCCACAATCAAAAACCCCTCAAGCGAGGGGGAATCTGACGAAGTCTGCTTTATCGGCCGCATCCGTCTAAACCTCAGATACATGGTGCCATAAATCAACTTGGTATCTTCGGAGAGGTAGACGGATAAAACCATATAGCATCTGCCTCGAATATCAGGCAAGACGTCTTCACGTCGCGGCCGCCATTCGGAGGGGAACAGTGTCGTGCAGTGACCAATCTAAATTATGCTACTGGGTTATCTATTCTAAAGTTTATTTGAAATCAATTAATGTTATCCTCCATGTAACTCAAAGAATATGTCCCGTTATCCCCCGAGACCACAGATCAGGTAGTGGGAGTCATGAATGACTCTGTCCCGTTATCCCCCAGGACCACGGATCAAGTAAGAATCACGAATGATTATGTCCCGTTATCCCCCAGGACCACGGATCAAGTAATACCCTTGTAAGCTACACTTTAGTTTACACCTTTGATTTTCCCATATCCCCAAGATTATGTGTTCAAGTCAGATATTGATAAATCTGAAGCTAATGCCAATACAGGATCAAGCAGAAACAGATTTGTCTATACAGACAACAGGATATGTCCATCGGGACAACATGTCAGGATTGTCGGTATTAGAAACAGGATCAGGTAACATGTCAAGTAGTGATATATCAGGTCATGTCAAGTAGTGGTGTATCAGGTCATGTCAAGTAGTGGTGTATCGAGTCATGTCAAGTAGTGCACAGGTATCAAGCGGGTGCTCATAATCAAACTGTAGCAAGTATTGAATCACGGTAAAAGTACGGATGTACGATAAAAGCATGGATGCATAAATATCTATCAGGGGTTACATCATGACTAAGTAGGATGCACAATATCAAGCAAGGTGCACTAATACAGCAGTAACATGAAATAAATGGTCTCGGCGTGCAACTAGATATGTAATAAACCGTACGGTTACAGACGGATACTATAAAACTGTAAATCGGTAAAATTTGCTGAATATTAAAACATAAGCACTATTATTTACTAAATAGATATTGATATAATAATATTAACATGTATAACATATTCAAACCGATTAATAACTATAAAAGTGGTATTGATTAACCATGCACAAGAAAGTTCCGTTCAGAAATTCAGCATCACCCTGATTTGTAAAATAGCTTAAAATTAATAAACGTTCTCCAAAAGGGACGTGTCTTATACCAAAACAAATATAATTCAATAAGATTTTCATTTTTATAAGTTGAACTATCTCAGATTGTTCCTACAAAAAGTTATGAACATTCGAAATTGAAAGTTTGCTGCTGGAATTTTCCTGGACAGCAGTTTAGAGATATTTTCATTTGCATTTTACGTTATTTAAACAATTTATTTTGGAAGTATTATTCTGAGTTAGTTTCGTAACGAACTAAAGAATGTATACTAATAATTTTTCTATGATTTATAATGAATTTTATAAGATAAGGTATACAGTAAATTTCAGATTTGTCGTATCTGCTTTGCAACGACGTTTCATGTGTAAACTATAATATTTTTCAAACTATATTTTGTATAATATTATAAAATGCAGATTATAAACTAATTAAAGATAATAATAAGAAATTTTACGACGATATATATTTTAAATGATATGGATGCGAACAGGTATCCGAAAATGGTAAAACTTTAATATGGATGTACAGTGCAATCAACATGTGATATTTTTATTCATATGGATGCAAAATAAGATACATAGCATGTAGCAAGATGAATTAGCATGCGACTAGATATGTAAATAGTGATATGGATCCATACGGATGTCCGAAAACAGTAAAACGATAAACTGGTAAATGCAGGATGTACAACTAAACAATATGAGATGTAAATATTCCATTTGGTGTAGTATATTGTAATACAGTATGTAACAAGATAGGTTTGCATGCACTAGATGTGAAATAACTTGTACGGATGCATACGGATGTCGTAAAACTGTAAAACTAAACATGGGATGCATGATTTAAAATACAAGTGTTATATTTATTCAAATAGATGTAAATACAGTAACCTAGCATGTAGCAAAATAAACTTGCCTCGATCGAATCATGCGACGGATACGCACGGCCACGTTCGACGTCGGTAAATCGTCGCAACGCACACGCGGCACGCAGGACGGGTCCAAGCAAGGCAAGAGTGTAATCACACAGGCAAGATACGTTCACTGGATCACTCGGATCGTCAGCGACGAGCACGGCTCCGGTGGTGATCACCGGAATCAAGAAACACGATCAAGAAAAAGAAAGAAGAAAGAAGAAAGAAGAAGAAGAAGTAAGAAGAAGAGACTGTGTATTAAATAAGGAAAGAAAATAAATAAATAAATAAAATATATATAAATATATATATGCAGAGGAGAGAGAGAGAGAAAGGGGTTGTTAGTTTGTTAGGAAATTAGTTTAGATTTAAATTTAAAAAAATCTTTTATTAGTTAACTAAATTTTAATTTGTATCAGTTTATAAAATTAATATTATATAAATAAAACTTGATATTCTGGTAAATACAAACATAGTCCAAAACATGCCCGTGTCGGATCTAAAATTCAGTTTTAAAATACGAAAAATATACATGTCGACCAAAATTAAAGTTGGATATCCGAGTAACGAAAAAATACATACCCCCAAGAACGGATGCACGCACGTGCACATAGTCATCCAAACAAGTCCGTTTCACTGAACGGGACGATAAAAAGATGCACGGATGCTACTACAGGGTTAGGGGGATGATGCAAGCCATGCTAGATATTTTTAAAATATTTTATTTGACTTAAAATGTTATATTAAAATGCAGATACTAGATAAAATGCGAGTATGCAATGTACAAATAAATGAAAGTGCACGAGTCCATGTAATAGGTCAGGATAAATCATAAACATGAATCAAGACTGGTTTCAAGCATGCGGGTCGGGTCGGATGCAAATACAAATGTCAAATACACTATTCGCACCCAAAACACAATAAATCAGAAAAATACCATAAATAAAGAAATACATGAATTAGAACTGGTATAAATGAACTAGGGTATTACATTATACCCAACCACAAAAAGAATTTCGTCCTCGAAATTTCCAAAACAAGAAAAGATGAATAATCAAGAATTTACAAGAACAGGTGTGGAAACTTCTGTCGAATCTCGTCTTCTCGTTCCTAAGTCGATTCTCCGTGTGAGCGATTTCCCCAAGAAACAAGTACGAGAGGGATAACCTTGTTCTTAAGGACCTTTTCTCTTCGATCAACGATCGACATCGGTCGTTCCTCAAAGATTAAATCTTCTCGTACAGTCAACTCCGAATGATCCAGCACGTGTGTTTCATCTCGAACATATTTACGAAGTTGAGATACATGTAACACGTCATGAACATTCACCAAAGATTGCGGTAAAGCCAATCGATAAGCCACTTCTCCAACATGCTCCAAAATCTCGAAAGGCCCCACGAATCAAGGACTAAGTTTGCCTCGACTCCCAAAACGAATCACTCCTCTAGTCGGTGATATCTTCAAGAATACAAAATCACCAACCGCGAACTCTAGAGGTCTTCTCGATGTGTCGGCCCAACTCTTCTGCCAATCCTGTGCCGCCTTCATCTGATTCCGGATAGTATTAACCTTCTCAACTGTTTGCATGATCAAATCCGGTCCCAACAATCTTCGCTCTCCAACATCGTCCCAACAAACAGGTGAACGATACTTGAGACCATACAAAACTTCGAATGGAGCCATCTGAATAGTCGCCTGAAAGCTGTTGTTGTATGAAAACTCCACCAAGTGTAGATGATCCTCCCAAGAACCCCTGAAGTCTAACATGCAAGCTTTCAACATGTCTTCAAGAGTTTGGATCGTTCTCTCCGAATGGCCATCTGTCTGAGGATGATAAGCTGTGCTAAATTTCAATCGCGTCCCCAAACTTTCCTGTAAACTCCTCCAAAAGTGTGATAAGAACCGGGTGTCACGGTCTGAAACGATGCTCACAGGTACTCCATGCAATCTCACAATCTCCTGCATGTACCATTCTGCCAACGATTCCGTTGATTGACCAACTCGAAATGGTATGAAATGAGCTGCCTTGGTCAATCGATCAACAATCACCCAAACTGCATTGTTGCCCTTTGGACTCCGCGGTAAAGCTGTCACGAAATCCATGGTTATATGTTCCCACTTCTATTGAGGAATCGGAAGTGATTGCAATAAATCAGCAACCCTTTGATGTTCAGTCTTAACTTGCTGACACACCAAGCACTTCGCTACAAAGCGAGCAATCTCCCTTTTCATGCCTTCCCACCAGAAATGCCGTCTTAGATCGCGGTACATTTTCATGCCTCCTGGATGTAGGGAATATGCGGAACTGTGTGCCTCCTTCAAAACTTCTTCGCGAATATCTCCTTTTGGCACACACAAACGGCTACCATACCGCAATGAACCATTTTCATGAATTAACAAGTCCGTACGAAGTCCAGCTTCAACCTGTTCTCGAAACTTCTGCAATTTTGCGCTGCTTTAATACTCTCGATCAATGACGACTGTACTTGCAGCTGCATCAACTGTCCCGAAGAATGCGGCAGTACGATCTCCAACTTGAATCTCCGAAAATCTTCGATAAGTTCCTTCTGTGCAGTCAACATCCGAATTGCTGGCAACCGACTAAACGCATCCGACACTACGTTAATTTTCCCCGGATGATACTTGAGATCAAGATCATAGTCATCCATCAGCTCCAACCATTTACGTTGTCTCATGTTAAGCTCTTTCTGCGTGAACACATACTTTAGGCTTTTGTGATCGGTGAATACTTCAACCCTTTCACCCAATAAGTAGTGTCTCCAAATCTTCAAAGCGAAAATCACTGCTGCAAACTCCAAATCATGAGTTGGGTAATTCTTCTCATGGATCTTCAATTGTCTCGATGCGTAATCTATAACCTTCCCATGCTGCATCAAAACACGTCCCAAACCTTTCCCAGATGCGTCGCTGTGAATCACTAATCCTCCGGAACTGTCTGACACGGTCAGAATAGGAGCGGTTATCAACTTTTGCTTCAACGCTTCAAAAGCTGACGCACACTTTTCCGTCCATACGAACGGTACTTCTTTTCGCGTAAGCTTGGTCAAAGGCTCAGCCAAACGGGCAAAATTCTCCACGAACCTTCTGTAATAGCCGGCAAGTCCAAGAAAGCTTCTGATCTCTGCTACGTTCTTCGGAATCGGCCAATCCTGAACTGTTGCAATCTTTTCAGGGTCAACGGCGATTCCATCTCCGGATACAACATGCCCCAAAAACTTCACTTCTTCAAGCCAAAACTCACACTTGCTCATCTTAGCATATAATCTTTCTTGACTCAATGTCTGCAGTGCGATCTTCAAGTGTTCTGCATACTCTTCTAGGCTCCTCGAGTAGACCAGAATATCATTGATGAACACCATTATAAACTGGTCCAAGAACGGTGAAAAGATTCGGTTCATCAAGTCCATAAATATGACCAGTGCATTCGTGACTCCGAATGGCATCACTAAATACTCGTAGTGTCCATACCGAGTTCGGAACGCAGTCTTGCAAATATCCTCTGATTTAACTCGGACCTGATGATATCCGGATCGCAAATCCAGCTTCGAGAATACCCTCGCGCCACTAAGTTGCTCGAATGATTCGCCAATGCGAGAGATCGGGTACTTGTTCTTAATAGTCACCGGGTTTAATTCTCGATAATCGATGCACATTCTCCGTGTGCCATCTTTCTTTTTACTAGAAGAACTGGAGCTCCCCAAGATGAATTGCTGCTGCGAATCCAACCCTTCTCAAGTAATTCAGTAACCTGCTTCTTGACTTCTTCCAACTCCACTGGTGCCATTGATAGTACGCCTTTGAGATTGGCGCTGCATCAGGAACAAGATCGATCGCGAACTCCATATCTCGTTTCGGCTGTAAACCTGAGATATCCTCGAACACGTCCATGAAATCTCAAAGGATGTAAAATAAGATACATAGCATGTAGTAAGATGAATTAGCATGCGACTAGATATGTAAATAGTGATATGGATCCATACGGATGTTCGAAGACAGTAAAACGATATACTGGTAAATGCAGGATGTACAACTAAACAATATGAGATGTAAATATTCCATTTGGTACAGTATATTGTAATATAGTATGTAATAAGATAGGTTTGCACGCACTAGATGTGAAATAACTTGTACGGATGCATACAGATGTCGTAAAACTGTAAAACTAAATATGAGATGCATGATTTAAAATACAAGTGTTATATTTATTCAAATAGATGTAAATACAGTAACCTAGCATGTAGCAAGATAAACTTGCCTCGATCGAATCACGCGACGGATATGCACTGCACGTCCGACATCGGTAAATCGTCGCAACGCACACGCGGCACGTGGGACGGGTCCAAGCAAGGTAGGAGGGTGATCACACAGGCAAGGTACGTTCACTGGATCACTCGGATCGTCGGCGACGAGCACGGCTCCGACGGTGATCACCGGAATCAAGAAACAAGATCAAGAAAAAGAAAAAAGAAAGAAGAAGAAGAAGTAAGAAGAAGAGGCTGTGTATTAAATAAGGAAAGGAAAAAAAATTAAAATATATATAAATATATATATGCAGAGAAGAGAGAGAGAGAGAAAGGGGTTGTTAGTTTGTTAAGAAATTAGTTTAGATTTAAATTTTTAAAAAATCTTTTATTAGCTAACTAAATTTTAATTTGTATCAGTTTATAAAATTAATATTATATAAATAAAACTTGATATTTTGGTAAATATAAATATAGTCCAAAATATACCCGGGTCGGGTCTAAAATCCAGTTTTAAAATACGAAAAATATACATGTCGACCAAAATTAAAGTTGGATATCCAGGTAACGCAAAAATGCATACCCCCAAGAACGGATGCACGCGCGTCCACATAGTCATCCAAACAAGTCCGTTTCACTGAACGGGACGAGAACAAGATACGCGGATCCTACCACAGGGTTAGGGGTATGATGCAAGCCATACTAGATATTTTTAAAATATTTTATTTGACTTAAAATGTTATATTAAAATGCAGATGCTAGATAAAATGCGGGTATGCAATGTACAAATAAATGAAAGTGCACGAGTCCATGTAATAGGTCAGGATAAATCATAAACATGAATCAAGACTGGTTTCAACCATGCGGGTCGGGTTGGATGCAAATACAAATGTCAAATACACTATTTGCACCCAAAACACAATAAACCAGGAAAATACCATAAATAAAAAAATACATGAATTAGAACTGGTATAAATGAACTAGGGTATTACAGCAGGGCTGCCTCTTCGTGAGGGCTTTGATCCCTGGTGTTGTGAGGTAGGGAAGCTACCAGCCAGGGATAGCCGAGCAGGGTAGCTGCAAGGCTGCCTCTTGCGAGGGCTTTGATCCTTAGTTGTTAGAGGCATAGTCACATAATTCGTGAATTATTCAGCGAATTCATGAATAATTCACGAATTATGTTACTGCCGATTAAATCTGCGAACTATTCGCCATCACCGAACGCGCCGAATTATTGCCGAATTCGCGAATTATTCAAAAAAAAGCGAATTATTCAAAAAACAGCAAATAATTCACGAAATCAAAATCTAACGTCTAATATATTAATTTTTTATTAATTTTTTTCTCGAAATCCTTCCCGAACACTTACCGAATCTTTCTTGAATACCTGTCGATTTTTTCCGAATAGTTCTCCGAATCCGAATTTTCAATCTCGCCGAATCACGAATTTGTGACTATGGTTGGAGGGGTCGTGAGTGGCTTACTATGGATGGGCGAGCAGGGTAGCTGCTCGGTGCCTCTTGGTGAGGGCTTTGATTCTTAACGTGGGAGAGGACATAATTGGCCAACTAAGGATGGTGCCGAGCAGGGTAGCTGCACGGTGCCTCTTGGAGAGGGCTTTGATCCCTGGCATTGCGAGGTAGTTAAGTTACCGGCCAGGAATAGCAGAGCAGGGTAGCCGCTTGGCTGGCTCTTACGAGGGCTTTGTCTTTGATAGCCACTCGGCGCACAGGGGAGAGGTACAGTCGCTGGCGACACGTGTCATGGTTGCGTGGGGAACGTGAAGCGCCGGAGTGTCGTTTCGGTTTTGCTTCGAGCGGCGTGACTTCTGCCACATGGTGACACTGTTGTGGGTGAAAACGGGCGAATGTTGAACTCCGAGGGGCGTTGGAGGCTATAAGACCGAGGGGGTAATTGTTTGCTTCCTCCTCACACCCGAAACGCAAAAATGCAGGACTTCCTCTTCACCATCGAAGACATCGTAAGCTTCGAGGATGTCTACCTTTATGACCCGTACTGCATTGAGGATACGGTGCAGTTGGTAATAGGCAGGATCGAGGACCACTTCGGCTGTTTGCTCCCCCGGCGGTCCTTCCTCCTTCAGCTGCTGATGTACTCCATCCGGAGGGCGTCGCAGGGGCTTTACAACCCCTTATCCGAAATGCTGTTCGACGATGCCATAGGCAATCTAAGGTCTCTGAGGCGCTTCGGCCTGATCTTTGCGAGTCGGCTAGACCGCTTGGAAGCGTTCGTCCGTGAGTGCTACCAATTGAGGCACGATGCCGACGCTCGTGGGGGGATTGAAGGCAGAGGCTGGATGCTGCGAGGGCTCGGCTGGCGGAAATATCTTCAGAGTACCACGAACGGTGCTCTCTGCACCCCATCCCCCCGCTGTTGTAATAATTTTTTTTGTGTACGGCTGAGGAGCCTATAGTACCTTTTGAATGAATAAATTCTCTTTCTTTCCTGCAATGCTTTATCGATCCCTTTATTACATGAACAAAAGATCTCAAGAAGATGGTACATTGCTTTGAAAAGAAAATACATGCTAGTAGATGCTTTTATTCATGCAGCTTGAGCCCCCCATACGTCTGTTGGTATCTATGTTCGGCATGGGGTACCGAGCTTCGGGGGTACGAGACGCATGCTCCGCTGACACTACCATGATCTGGCCGATGGTCTGCTCGTCTGGAGGGGGACGCTGCTCCTGCTCGCGGTCAGCTTGCCGCTTGTCCCTCAGGTACGCTGCGAGGTGCCCCGAACGGATGAGCTCTTCAATATAGTCTCGGAGTTGTTTGAAGCTCTCCGTTGAGTGGCCCAGCGACCTATGAAAGCCGCAGTACGGGCCCCGGGTTCGCTTTGAGGCCGTGCGTGGGATCGGGGGGAACTTGAAGAACCCTTCGCCCTTGGCCTCCTCAAGCAGCACTGTCTGGGAGACGTTAAGTGGCGTGTACTCTTGGAACTTTGGGGGGTAGGGCTTTTGCCGTTCAGGTCCCTTTTTCTTGTCCCTTGCCCTCTTCTTCTGGTCGGCTTGCTGTGCCCGGGGGAGGTTCGCGTTCACTTCGGATTCGAGCTGGACCTCGTGCCCAGTCCAGGCCTTTACCTCGGCCATGGTCTTAGGTTGCGCCAGTGCAAAAGAGCGTAACCACTCCTTGTGCCTAAGACCAGACCTCAGAGTCGTGATGACCGTTTTGTCCCGGTGCTCTGGGACCTTGAGAAGGGCGTTGTAGAAGCGGGTGACGTAGGCCTTGAACGTCTCTCTGTCCCCGCTCTTGATCGTGAAGAGGTGGTCGACTGTGCGCTTCTGCCGCCTGTTCCTGACGAAGTGGCCGAGGAATTGTGTGGCCAGCTCGTCAAAGGTTGAGATTGAGCTCGGCTCGAGTCCTCGGAACCAGTCTCGCCCGGAGCGGATGAGAGTGGCCGGGAAAGCCCGGCACTGGGTGGTATCGGAGTGGTTTTGGAAGCTCATTCCCACGGTGAATGCATCCAAGTGGTCCTTCGGGTCAGATTTGCCGTCGAAGAGGGGGACCTTTGGGGGCTTGTTGCGGGAGGAGACGTGGACGGCGAGCAGCTCCTCGGTGAACGGTTTTGTGAGCGAGTCGGCGGCATACTTAGCCCCGTCGCTCGAACGGTGACCTTCTCGATGCAGACTCTCGATCTTCTTCTCGAGGGCGTCGAGTCGACCATGGTACCCCGACGACTTGGCACATTCTGATCCCAGGCCTCTGCTGTTGGAGGCCTGCATCTGGTCTCGGCCGCGGTTTCTCTCGATGAGGTTCCTCAAATCCCCGGGTGAGGTGGTCCTTGAGCTGCCGTGACGAGCCCCGTCTGCGCGGCCCCGTCGGGGCAGGGGGTGTCTGTCATGCTTGGTGACAGGCGAGCCGACCGACATTTCCTCAGGAGGGACAGGTACGCGAAAGACCTCGGGGCGGAGCGCTCTAGCGATGGACCTCGGTGTCGAGCTTTTGGGGGCCTAGCGGGTCGCATAACGTGCTTGCCCGGGGAATCCGCGGCCGTGGGAGGCAGCGAGGCGGTGGTCGGCCGTGCCGACGCGGGCTGAGTCTTCTCTCCCCCTGTAGGGGTCCCGATCCCGAGGCGGGGGAGCGGCGACTTGGGGATTTTGCCCCGCCGTTTGGACGCGGACGAGCGCCTCCACGAAGGATGTGAGTCGGTCTATCCGGCCGGCGAGAGCGTTGATGGCATTCGGCAGAGGGGGTTCGTCCATGCCTCCGTTGAGAGGGAGGCGGCGGTTGGTGCTTGGATCGTCGTGATGATCGCTCGCCATTGGAGTGAGATCGGAAGGTGAACTTTAGTTTTTGTGGAATCTAGTTTCCCACAGATGACGCCAGCTGATGGAGGCTGAAATCTCCTTTAAATGTTGCCTTCCGTTGATCTGCTGATGGCTGCGATACGTGGCTAAGATTGGATCTGGAGGCTGTCGCTCCTGAAGCGTGTGGATCTCAATGGGTTGGAGGTTGTGGTTGCCGAGTTACCTGCAAGGAAGTCCCGGGGTGGTTGTACCACCGAGGACCCTCCGACGATCAAATTAGTCTAGAGATCCGAGCAGAGTAACGGCTTAGTGGAGTAAAAATGGCTTACCTTGACCGTCTGAAAGAGGAGTTTAAGTAGTGGTGGCAGCAGGTGCAACAGGCGCGAGAATCACGAAAGCCGTTACGCTCCCGACGCCACGCCCGCGTGATGAGCGAGACCTCCCATCAATGGCGAGACATGCTCGTTAATGGGGGATCGTGGTGGCGTGGAACGTGGGATGTGGCCGGCGGAGATCTCATGCATGGCGAGATTCGCGGGATGGCGGTTACGCCTGCAAGGGGTGTTGTTGGTCGGTCGATGAGACCGAGGAAGATGACCTCGGCGGGAGAGCTTGCGGAGGAGTGGGAGAGCCGAGGTACCTCGGTTCTGCGGTAGCTCGGAACGAGCTGTGAGGCCGAGGAGGCCAGTTGTACAGGGGGCTCGGAGGCGAGCCGGCATTCGCCCGGTGTGACGAGCGTAGGCGTGGTCTGGTTGGCCGCTGTAAGTCCTTTCTTGCATGCTTGGGACACGTCATCTGCCACGTGTCCTGATCTGGGAGATCACCGATTTCGAGCCTCATTAGAATGGTATCAGAGCCGGTTCCTTAATAGTTATTCAAAGACCGGGAGGATGTCGAGCCCGGTGCGTTCAAGAAATATTTTTAAAAGATTAAAATGTAGAAAACGGAGTGTCTTGGAATCTCCATTGCAAACACCAAAAAACAAACTATTTTATTAAAATAATAAAAGGAAGGAAAAACTTTATGAGTTCCTAACCAATTCCCAGCCAAAAAGCCTATCAACATTGACTTGTCGACTCTGTCCCTCTCCGTTTCATCATCACTATCCCCGTCAGTTCTCCAAGAGACAAAATTTGGGATTTGCCACTTCCCTGTAACAAATTAGACATTTAGTAAGGTTTTAAAACCATTTAAGGAAATACCAATTTTGGATCAAATGAAAGATCTAGACGTAAGACAGCTGAAAATACGAGCGTCCAAGAATCCACACTTGCGAGATGCGGATTAAAACTTAGGTCCAAGTTGAACTGATCTGATTATAATAATCATAAACATTCAAATTTTAACTGAAAAAGGACAAACACAACCCAATTTCAATTTACTCATGATCCTACCATCAAAATTAAAAATTAAAAAAATAGAAAAAAAAACTTCAGCTTCACCAAACAAAGAAAACCCAGTTCCCAAAATTCTCGACAAAATAGAAAAAGATCATAAATAAATTGCAGCAAGATCAAACCCATATCCCAAAATCAAGAGAAACTTACAAAGATGAAGGCTAGAGGGGGAGATAGACAGCAGCGTGAAGCAAAAATTGGAGATGGGTTGTCATCAAAGTCCTTTTTTAATCCAAAACCAGCATTAAACTAATCAAATTAATTGCAAGAAGCCAGCCTTTTGAACTCACCCTGCAGCTGCGCACCACAAGTGCATCAAAGCCTCTCTCTCTTGGGTTGATTGAATCTACCTCATTTCACGGTCATTCGGTTTTAATCCGCAATTGCAAAATGCGTATTATAATTGTCTTTCAAAAAGAGCCGATTATAATGCATAATTGCAAAGTGCGAATTAAAACTTGGCTAAAAGAAAGACCAAGTTATAATCCACACTCTATAGGTACGGATTAGGGTTATACTTATATCCTCTTTTAGAGAGTCAAGTTGAACCCATACTTGAAAATGCAGATTCAAATACATCCTCAAAAGTTTACCCTACTTGATGTCTAGATGTCTCCACAGGAGCCAAGATTGTTATTTCCTCAAAGATTACAAGGATCTACAAATCCAGATCTACAAATCCAAAACCAACCAAACAACAAATTACCAAATCCAGAAATTTCAACCGTACTATTTTTGGAATCCAAATTCCATAATCCTGCAACCAAACAGCCCCTGAAAAAAGAGTGAGATTTGAATTTGAGGATTTTAGAGAGAGATAGAGTATTATTAAATAAATAAAATACACGGGTCTCATCTAAAAGTACAATGAATAGTGCCAAATCCTTGAAAATCCTTGAAATTTTTTAGGATTCAAGAATTCTTATTTTGTGGTGGGCCCTCCATAAAAAACAAAGGAATCCTAGAAATCATAATCCTCCAACCAAACACAAAATTATGGAATCCTAGGATTCCACAATCCAAACAGTAAATCCAAATCCATAATCCTGCAACCAAACATGCCCTAATAAGTTATTAAAAAAACCATAAATCCCAAATTTTGTCCCTTCTCCAAGTCCTTCTAGAATTCTTGAAATAATCAAAAGATCTCATCTTTATAAACCCTAACCATATGCCCCAAAACTCCATCGTCAAGACTTCAATCTTTCTCCAATGGCGGCGACCTTCAACGGCATCTACACCTCCCCTCGCTCTCCCATATCATTCCCCTCAGATCCCACCCTCTCCATGTTCGACTTCCTCTTCCGCCACCTCGACCGCCACCCCCACCGCCCCGCCTTAATCGACGCCGCCACCGGCGAGTCCCTCACCTTCCTCCAGCTCCGATCCACCGCCGCCTCCTTCTCCGCCGCCCTCTCCCGCCGAAACATCAAGAAAGGCGACGTCGTCCTCATCCTCGCCCCAAACTCGATCCTTTACCCCATCAGCTTCCTCTCGATCGTATCTCTCGGCGCCATCGCCACCACCGTCAACCCCCAGTATACAGTCCGCGAGCTCGAGAAGCAAGCCATAGACTCTCGCGCCAAGCTCGTGCTGACCACGCCCGAGCTTTTAGAGAAAGCTAAGTCTCTCAATCTCCCGACCGTTCTTTTATCTTCTAAAGATTCTAGGGTTTCGAATTCGATCCCGTCGTTTTACGATCTGGTGAACAATTCGTCGACGTCGGAGTTTAGAGCTCCGGCGATTAAGCAAAACGATGTGGCTGCGCTTTTGTACTCGTCGGGGACGACGGGGACTAGTAAAGGAGTGATCTTGACGCATCGGAACTTCATTACTACTGGGATGATGCTGGCTGCTGATCAAGATGAGATGAACGAGCCCAAGAACACTTATCTGTGTTTCTTGCCGATGTTTCATGTGTTTGGGCTTTCGGTTGTGAATTTCGCGCAGCTGCAGAGGGGGAATACGGTGGTGGTGATGGGGAAGTTTGAGATGGAGATGATGTTGAGTTCAATTGAGAAGTATAGAGTGAGCCATTTGTTTGTGGTGCCGCCGGTGATGATTGGGCTTGCGAAGCAGGGGAAGGTGACGAAGTATGATTTGAGTTCTCTGAGATGGATGTGCTCGGGAGCAGCGCCACTGGGGAGTGAGCTGATGGAGGAGGTGGCTAAGATTTTTCCTAAAGTTGAAATTGTTCAGGTAATTTTGTTGTATTTTGATTGTAGGGGCCTTGAATTTATTCATCATCTTGCTTGCTTTTTATACATGTTTTGATTGTGTTAAGCTCAATTTGTTTAACTGGCACTAATAGAGGGCAAATCTTGACATAAATTTGTGGAACCGGTATGGTTGATTTTCATGTTGATTAGGTTACAGAATCTGAGTTCAGCTTAGGTACACAGTAATTAGAATGAGGGGTGTCAAATCTAACTTAACCTTTATTGTAACTAATGGTAGAGGAATATCTTGTGTATCTGCTAAATCGGAACTCGAGAGTTTTGATGTCCTTTGCACATTCTACCTGAAGTTCAGAACAGGGTATTGATTTATGGTACAAATACTTTAATAAAGAAAATTTTTAAAGCAAGCCATCCATCCCTGAGAAGCGAGAAGAAATCGTTGTGATCATCATTTAGTAGCAACATCACCTTGGTTTTGAATTTTGTACTATTATTTCTTCATATATGTTGAAAGTTGAAACTTCTTTTCCCTATCTCTTTCTTCCTACCTTTTCAGATTTTCTATGTTACTACAATGGGCTGCGCTACTAAAATTACTTGCATATTTTAGATTTCCAGGTTTAAAACCCTCTTGAAAGTTAAGTTGCATAGAAAGGTTGAAATACGTTTTCTTCATCCTTGTTTTGTATAAATCGCACATTCTTTTATGTCAAGTGGTAAATGAATATTTCTATGCTAAATCCTAACAAAATAAAGTCCATTTCTCCTCATGATTAAGAATGTCCTAAATATGAAAAATTAAAAGCAAGGTAGCAGCCCTTTGATGTTGAATTTCAATGCGTGTGAACTTCCCTCTATGTTTTCTAAACAGGGATATGGCTTGACCGAAACTTCAAGTATTATATCGTTGGAGTATCCAAAAAGATGGCCCCGGAAATATGGTTCTACTGGTTACCTCATGTCAGGAATTGAGGCTAAAGTTATTAGTGTTGATACATCTGAGCCTCTTCTGCCTAATCAAAAAGGAGAACTACTGTTCCGAGGACCTAATATAATGCAAGGTTGGTTTCTTTGTCAACTGGTTTAGTTAGCCGCTAAAATTATGAATCCCTTTATTTAATCAAAAAACCTCAGTTTGGTGATCTGTATTGAGGAATACATGCATGACCAAACACAAACATTTCAGATATGTAGAGCTTAAGAACATATTGCCACTTGAACTGGATTCGGCAGGAACACAGTTATTTTTTTGGAATAAGGTGGAAAACTGCCTCCACATTCACATGCAATTGCCTCTATGGCCTCGATGAGACACTACTCATCAAAGGATACCTTTTTTTAAAAATTAAATTAAATTATTGACTTTTTTGTAATTGTTACAGTGCATTTCCGATACCTTATTTATTGGATTAAGGTGTAATGTTTAATGCATATTCATGTGTGGATCATGGTCTTCATGTTTCAGAACTTCATATGTTGATCTTTATGGATTTGGTTAGACCATTATCTTGAACACATGCTTTCTCGAGATTGCCTCATAATCAATTGGATCTCCTATCTCTTCAGAATGGAATTGAACGAAATGTTATAAACCCTCTGCTCCTCTACATGAAATATCTTGTCATTCTGCATAGAAGAATTTGAAGTTTTGAACAGTTTAGATACATATGCATCATGTGTATTTCTTATTACAGCCAGAACAAGATTCATCTGTGTCATGCAGTTCTTTACGAGGTACATCATGTGTGTTAGTTTAAGAACATCAAATTTCTTAAGTATCAAAACCAGTATGAATATATTCTTAAGCATCAAAACTAGAATGAATATAATACTATATTTCCTCGAGAAATGAAAACTCTTTCCAAACCAAAATTTTTCTGTATTAGATAAAGATAATATGCCAACATATACGGTTTGGTTCTTTTTTCCTTTCTTCGTTTCTTTTTTAAATTTTGGGCATGCAACCCCCTTGGGAGTTGCTGGTTTTTTCCCCTCAAGTTACAAGCGCAATTGCACGTATATGGTTACCTTTACTGTTAAATACTAATCTTAAAGTTTGTGCAGGGTATTTCAACAACCCACAAGCCACCAAATTAACTTTAGATGATGAAGGCTGGCTACACACAGGTGATCTTGGGTATTTCGATGAAAAGGGACAACTTTACGTGAATGATAGAATAAAAGAATTGATCAAGTGCAAAGGCTTTCAGGTAAACCCACAAAAAAAAATTATTATGAAAACTTAAATTACTACTTGTTTGGTGTAATTTTATGTTTTCCTTGAAATTCAACACCCTTACAGATCAAGTGTTCATGTCAAACTGATTGTTGTTTATTGCTATATCTAAACTATGGCTTTTGCCTACTAGCCTCGGTTTCTTTTCTGTTTTTTTAAGGTTTTATGGAAACTCCGGTTCTACTAGGCTTTTGCATCATCTAACTCGTCCATTAATACCGCATTCGATTTCATTAGGTTGCGCCTGCTGAGCTTGAAGCAGTGCTTACTACTCATCCTGAGATATTAGATGCTGCAGTTGTTCCGTAAGTAATAAGTTGAATCTGCTAAATCTACAGTTGGCTATAATTTTTATGGAACTTGCTTGTTGAAGCTTGTAGGGCATGCATTTATCCCATAACTTAAGCAAAATACTAATGGAGTTTGCTCCTTTTCCATTTCTTATTCTAGCTTGGAAGACGTTGAAGCTGGTCAGGTTCCTGTTGCATTTGTTGTTCCTCGTAATAGCTCACTGAAAGCAGTGGATGTTCAGAAATTTGTTGCAAGTCAGGTAGAAGAGATTTTTCTATTTCCGTTTGTTTCTCCTATTTCTTTCTTCTTTGAATTTTCATGTATGCCTGTGGTCTGCTCTGGCAATTCTAATTCGTCTAATTAATGTTTCGGAAAGTGTTATCAAGGACATCATTATTGAAAACGACGCAGCACCTTCTAAAACGAAACTAGAAACTAAAATGTTATAGGAGTAAATTTTTACCTGGATTGGAAATGCAATACAGGCCTAAGATATTCTGTAATTTCTAAGTCCGTCTGACACGTTTAATTAGAATGTCAAGTCAAGACTCAGAAATGGGGGGACATTTTCAGCTTCGCCTTTTTGCTATTTCCTTGCCCTTTCGCTAATTGTGCCTGGGGGCAACAGTAGTAAGCCAATGTACAGAACGATGATACTTGTGACTTTGATAATGGGCAGTACATGCAAATTTATTTATTTTTCTCTATTATCATATATTTGATAAAAAATTTAAACTATTCTCAACAGGTTGCTCCTTTCAAGAGGTTACGGCAGGTGCATTTTCAAAACAGTATCCCAAAAACAGCGTCCGGTAAAATCCTCCGAAGAGAACTGACTGTGAAAGCGAAAACGCTAAAAAATGAGCTAATTGATATAGTAAAATCAAAACTGTAGATATCATAATTTAATGTATCTAAGTACCCTATGATCTGAAATTCTTGTATAAGAATTTGCATGTAATTTATTATCACAGCAAACCTTATTTACTTGGCTGTGATGGCCATGAGGTCAAACATTTATCAATCTATATCAAAAGAAAGGCAATCAAATAAATGAATTTGATACAAATTCTGTCCTTTTCTTCTTTCTTGCCGGTGTACGTTAGTACTTCATTGTGATGTATTAGAAAACTAAGATGGAATGACTTCCCATTATTCAAGTTCTTCTTCTTTTTATATATATAAAAAGCAATGTGGAAGTGGACAAATCGGCATGGTATATGCTCACTCTACCTCTTGAAAAATTTATATTTTCCCCTAAGTTTTTTTTTGGCTTACATTTTAGTTCCTTATGCTGCATTGTAAAATTAATTTACAATCCACAATTTTTTTCAAATTTGATTAACACCGGTATTTGAATTGTAAAAATAATTTACTGATTCTCAGTTGTTTTCAAACATTTGTTTGAGTTGTAATATGATTTGGATTTATATTTTCAAAAGAATAACGAGATGGATTAGATAGATAACATCATGATGGATATAGTTATAATGAGCATATTCTGGATATAGTTATAATGAGCATATTCGATCAGGTAACGAGAATATTCGGTTTTCAGTGGAGACTAGGAATCGATGGACTTTCAGGTAACATTATATTGAAATCATATGACCGCATATATGGTCTAGGAGGATTGCTGTATGGATGGATGCAAAAATAAATTTAGACATCTCATTTGGTTTGGGATTTTATTTAGCCACTTAATTAAAGTACATTCTCTACCCATCCGATTGCTATGATACTTTATTATCTGTTATGAATTTATATTTTCGAGAGATTTATATTTTCGAGAGGGTAACAAAATTGATTTTGTTGACTATAATTTAATTACATTTCTGAGAGGGTAACAAAATGGATTGTGTTAGATTTAAATTTTAGATTTCCGAGACGAGACCGTAATGGAATGGATTTGATCAGGCTAAAATTAGACAAAGTTTAGAGTCATAACAAAACTCAGGAGCATTTCAATACCATCGAAAGAGAAGACATCGCATAGGATGTTTAAATTGTTGATTAGTTCTATATGAATTTACTTTTCTTTTCTTTTAAGATAGTGTTCGCAAATTATATTCTATGTTGTATAAAAAAAATTCCGAATACACTGGAAAAAGCTCTATGAGGTAGCTGACTGCTCTTTTAATGGAAAAATACACGCAAACAAAGTCAGTATAACGACTAAATCAAACTCATCGGTAGTTTTGGTTTTTCTATTTGTTGTTTTGATCGGTGAAACGTTGTAAACAAGTACAGTATAGGCATATAGCACAGTTGATGAAAATAATAAGTTAGAGCTTCAAGTTGCACTACAGATTACAAAGGTTGCAGCTTATTTGCAACAAAGAAAACATCATATCCTGAACAAATTAAATTCACAAGAAAACTAAGTAATTATTTAGTTTCTCTTAACCACATCCAACAAATTCTGCAAGGAATAATACGGTAGACCAATTGGAGCTCATTTAAAGTGCTGCATTTTCTTTGCAGCAAAACCAAAATTCGTCAAGTCATTTGAAAGAAGACAAGTTCCAAAATAAAGTTACTCATACAAAAAAAAGCAGACAGCCTGCTGCTTAACTCACATTTTTTGCGTTTAACAATATTTTTTTGGCATAACATAATGGTCCAGCGAAAAAAATACGACAAATAAACATCCTCATTTTGCCAGTAGTTTATGGGAGGGAAAAAAATTAAAAAACGATTACATTACAATAACCTGTATTGCAAAACTAAACGATTTGTGCCCCGTTGAGATCCTATATAAAAACAGTGAGCATCCTCACCGATTCCCTACTATACCTCACACTTGCTATTGCTTCCACTATACACACAAAATACAACACAAAAATAACAAATATATGTCAAAAACTTAGCATTATGAGTGTTCATGCTTCACTGCACGCGCTTTTAGAATCCCTGGAACAGAAGAAGAACTTGGAACTTTTGTGGAATTATCAGGCCATGTTGGTTGTGGCATTTGAGATGTAAACATGCTCTGCGTGCTCGTCGAGCTCTCACCTCCGTTTGAACTAGGTTCATTAGCCCCATCATTCTGCTCTTGGCCACAGAATCTCATCGCCTTCAGAACATATGAGTCATCATGCAGCTCAAAAGGGGTACTGCATACAAGATAATTATAAAAATTTAAAATTCAGCGTCTTGTGAATCCATAACATCGCTAATCAAAGCTCAGCCAAATCATTATGAACTATCCAACTATGAGGGATATTTGGCAAGAAATGTGGGGGGTCAGCTACATCGGAGAGAGTTCTCCTATAATGCTGACATGGCGAAACCTAGGCCACAGATCTGTTTGATAGGATGGAGGGCATGATTTGCAAAATTACCCTTGCCTCTCCAAAAATTACCCTTACTCGCCTCTCCTCTAAGATTTGTGGCCAGATTACGCCACATGAGCATTATAGGGGAGAGCTCTCTCCATTTGTAGTTGATCCCCACGTTTCTCTATTAATTAGCTACCACTTTCGTGAGAACATCTTCTACGTTTGAACACTGTTTTGCAGCTGTAAAGCAGTTTATGGTCAAGAAAATAGCTAGCTTTTACACGTGATTTCTGATGCTCCCCCCTCTAAATTAAATAAGCTAAGCAAAATACCCCCCCCCCCCCTTCATTTTCCAAATAGCAGGAAACCACCCTTAGTTTTAAAAACAGGCACTTCAGGCCTCTGACTCAAACATTGTTGTTTATCTTCCCAAATGCCTATTTCATTTTTCTGTCATTGTTTTATTTACTCATTGTAAATTGTACTTATACGGTGCGGGGGTCACCGGGGAGGGGGGGGGGTTATTTTTGGAATAGAAGAATAGAAACGGGAATAGCTAACTGCCATTAAACCAAGGGGCAAAATACAGGTTTCTCAACTGAGGGTGGTTATCTGCTAACCACGCATATGTGATGTGTTCCCTGCAATTTAGCCAAGAAGAAAGAGTAGCCGGCTCCATTGTCACTCTCTGAATTTCTTGAAACCATAGGATTAACAATTAGGATGCATGATCCAAACATCAGCTACAGCTTTAACTACTTGGTGATTGATAAAGAGTGATTTATGAGGCAATGAATAGTGAAGATTCAACAATAACAAACATGTTTAGTAGTCTTCTTGACACAAATAGAGAGTCGTTAATAAACAAATTTAAGAGCTAGGTCATCAAAATACCTATTAAAGTCAAAATGCACTAGTTGCATATCTTCTGATATTTCTACCTCAACAGTTGCATGTGGACGAGTCTGCACAAAATAAAGGAGAAAATAAGAATATCACTGCACTTAATTTAGACCACATCTCACTTAAATGGCAAAAAAATCATGTAATTGACTATGCAATACAAATTAAGTTAAAGCGGTCTAAAATATCTTAAACCACATAGAACTCTTCGCTAGGGATCTAAGCCGTGTACCGAAAAAAAGAGGCCTTGTTTTTTTGTTTTGGCTGTTGAGGTTTATGCATCCTGAGTCATGATAGAGCAAAGTTAACACAATTGGAGAGCATAACAGCATCAGGTACCAACAAGGCTGTGATCAATCTTATCATATAGACTGTAGAATCTAATCATAAATATTTTTAAATCTAAAAATAGTAGATAGCTCAAAGCTCATGAGACAGAAGGGAAAAAGGAAATAAATGGACAATGAAACTTATGCTTATGCCCAATGACAAAACATATTTGAACTCCTAGTCAGAAGGGAAGGTATGCATATTTGTATACCTCGACAAATCAAGAGACACTGAGAGACTAACAACGTCTAGTATATAAGAGAGTTATTTAGCAATAAAAATACTATATATTAATTTTGGTATGGTTGGAAGCAAGGAAGTGTAGGAAATCATAATAATATCAAGGGGGGAGAGTGGGGGGGGGGGAGATGATTAAGTGTACCTGAACCAGAATAAAAGGTAAAGCAACTCCCCCAGGAGGATCAACTCCATATAGTTCCTCATTCCTGTGTATCAAGTTCTGGAGCCCTATGAACTTAATGAGAGAAAGGAAAAAGTAAAGGCCAAATAAAATATAAATGTACTTGTTGAGGCAAAAAAAGAAAATGAAAAGGCGAGGCCAAACAAAACATAAATGTATTTATTAAAGGTAAAAAAGGAAAAGGTGAGGCCAAAGTCCAAACCAACAAAGATAGTAGTATATAATATTGGGGTCCATATAGTCTTATAAAGGGTGTATGGGTGCTTCATTTTACAATACGGCTTTACGCACATTCATAAAGCACTTTGCAAGAGATAGTCATACCATACGACTATCCCGTATGGAAATTTGGTGAATGTATTGCACTATAGTGAAGGTTGTAGACAAGCAAGTGCGCATGGAAATCACCAAGCAAACACATAATTCCATACCAAGTCAAGCAAATGAAGTATATGTACTATTTAAGTATTCCATCATTGCGAAAACTTGTACCATTTACTACATCTGATAAACAAACAAATTCATATTCTTTAAGTGTCTCAATTGTGGGGTTTAGTAGAAGAACTGGAGCTTATTATCGATAAATTTGACCTTTTGGGTAAAGCGGTTTCAAGGCATTAAAGAATCAGTTTCCAAGAGATGATGACCTAATCATCGAAAATTTAAAATACATTGTTTACTCTCATTTGTTCTGTCTTTCCAAGGAGTCATGTCTATGCTGGCAGGAATCATTTTCACATGGCCTGATATACATTATTTGCCCAGAATTTACAGGCTATGCTTTTAGATAAAGTGATCTCTTGACAAAGTTTAACAAACACCAAATGCCTATACATCAGTATCTACAACTTCCGTCAGTTTAACCTGCTCAACCTGAACCCAGACATAACCGAAAATACTAATATGCAATACATAAGATATATATGTCACATGCATTTATATATACATAATTCTTAATCTAAAATCAATCTTCATATTCTGTAATTATAATCCCACAATTAAATACACCTAGAATGCTAGAACATGTGTTCACAAATGCGCATACAGAGAGACATCTGCTTTGGACTGCTGCTCACTTTATGATCCTAATTTTTCAATGCAACATTAACTCACTCAAGATTACAAGGGGAGAATTTTACCTGGTCTTCCAATTCTTGCAAATACGCTGCCTTCTTTTCGGTTCTATTTGTCCGTACAACATGTTCTGCCTGCAACGTCATTTGCAACAAGAAAATTCTTTAAGCAAACAAAAAGAAAGCAATCCATAAAACCATGTGGTATAGGTTTTGATTAAGAAATGCATGGTCTATACAAACCTTTAATTCTTCAATATCATTTATGCTAGTTCGAGGTAAACCCCTCCATTGAATATCTTTTTTGTCCTTTGAGATTATATCCATTGCCATCAGGACGTTCAAGGCATCATACACCCTCCTCCGTATATTTTTTTCATCATAATGTTGCTGTATTGTAAGAAAATGACAACTATTATAGAAACTGATAAAGACAATTTTCACCGGTAAGTGAAAGAGTAGCACCTGATCTGGAGGTGCAATACCGTTGCCTGGATCTGCAAATTCGGCAACGAGTTCATCTGCAACCTAAAAGGACAAAAACTTCAAGCTTTAGAGGCATGGAAATTCAAACTGCAACTGGAAGGATCGGCTTAGGGCCAGGTTAGAAATACTCTGCTGGATATGAAAAGGTTGACGCCTAAGAAACATCGACATGAATTAACGCAATGCCAAAATTAATGAATAAATGATAAAAGAAAGACATGACAAATCTCACCTCATTGTATGTGGTCCTTCCCTTGCTTTCCACTTTCTCACATACTGCAAACAAGCCTAGGCATGTTAGGAATTCAAATAGTAAAGTTATACAATTAACTTTGAAAGTACCAGTAGGAAACATGAATATTAGAATGCAAGTACAACCAGGTAGCCTATGCTACTAACTGCCTGCCAGGAAAAAGATATTTAAAACTAATGAATCCTATTACAGACTTCTCTTTATTTTTATAACAGACAAAAAGAAAGAAAGAAAGCTCCCAGTCACCTTTCATGCTGAATTGCCGAAGACCCCTGCCACTTTTATCACCGGCAACAGCTCGTGTTCCCCTCTTTTTCTTTGTTCCACTGTTAACAAAATTGTGTTTATCGTTACTAGCAGAAAATATCAGCAGTTTCATCATAATATGACCATTTTCCTTTCAAGAAGTAGATCATGGTACTAAAAAGTAATTCAACCCGCCTGCTGAGCCGTCTTCAATTTTTGCTGCACTTTAACTCATAGATTAAGGTCTCTTTGTTTCCGTAGTTAAACCCTACTTAGCTTACAAATGGAAGTCAACAGAATTCAACATGATACGTTGCTCAAATGTTTTATGTTGGATCAATGTGTGTATGGTCATCAAGTTCTGTATTATTAACATTGACTTATTGTTGCACCAACTTACGATTGTTGCATTTCGCATCTTGTTTAAATTTCTTAAATTTAGGGATTAAGTTGAGACCAACAAATCTTGCTTGATTCATTTCGCATCATTATTCATCATTGAACGTTTGTCTTTATGTCATAGCTAACGAATATGGTTATAACAATGTTAGCGACGTGCTATTTTAATTGCCATTATTTAAAAGAAATTAATCCTAAAGTTCAAGTCCCGTATCTTTTCGACATGTTTCTATATTGGTATTTTCATTATGGTAACTTACATTAAATCAACTAATTCAGCAGCAATTTCCAACTCGGCTTATTGTTAATTCAGTTAAACTTCTCCAATCGCGGGTGATTTCCCCAATATCTTAAGGGATCATCTCTGCAGCTTAAGAGCATCATTTCCAAGAATTTTATAAAAAAAATCAAAACTTCTCAATTGTTAAAAGTTAACATATCCAATTATTGTGAAGCAATTTCCGACCTTTTAGTTAATCAATCGTCATCCACCACTCGACAAACGAAACAACAAAACCCTAAAGCACCAAAACAAAAAAAGAAAAATCACCTAGCATCTCCGAGAGAAGATCCAGCATCATCTCCATGGATATCGAGCTGATTCATCTTAACAAACGACTTCTCGCTCGCCGGCGTAGCGGCCGCCGCAGAGGGCGACCCACCACCGGCGCTGCCGCCGCTCGTCGAGGCCGATTGGCCGCCGGAGATCGCCGGCGTTCCCCACGAGGAGCGGCGAGGCTGAGGAGGCCTCGTTGAGTTGGCGTGGCTCCTGTTGTTAGTGTGATCGCTCTGCTGTTGATCGCTCGCGCTTGATACCATTAAAAACTATAAAAAAAAGTTCCGATCAATGAGAAGAGGAAGAAGATGAAGAACCCTAATTAAAAGGACAAATGGGGAAAAGAGAGAGAGAGCGAGGGAGAGAGAGGTTTTGTTTCGTTTTTTTTTATTTCCTCTCGTTCGCCAGCATCATGGTTTTTCACTAAAATAAGTTTAAGTATTTTTATTACGGTAAAGGACCTTAAAGTAAGGATTTTTAAATGATATTTTCCACTCTGGTACTATCAAAAGCAGAACTTGAATTATTTTACTGTAATTAAATTTTAATTTTTTTTAGGTATTTTGGTGAAAAATCATGATGGTTAAGGGTATTTTGGTGTAATTTACCCATTATTAATATTTGCCAGTTTTTAAACTAGAGAACATTAGTGCATTGTACATTTTATGTTTGAGCTTTTTGGTTTTTGTATGGGATGAATGTTTAGTGACGGTGGCGGTATGTCTGTAAAATAATGATGGATTAACATGGACACAGACTCAACCTTAGAGAGAGAGAGAGAGAGTGTAAAGCACCGCTTTCCAAGATACCAAAATTTCAGTACGTAACTCGGCCAGCCATACTAACTATGATAAGCAAACATCCTTCCATAGTCACGTTTTGACCGTCAATCAGTAATCAAGAACAAATAATATAACTATTCATTTGTAAACATATCCAATAACAACAATAAATAATAACAGGAAACGATAACAGAAACAGTAAAGATCCGAGGAAATAAGAGAATACCTAAACTATAAATAAGAACTATATCGGTGGAATAATCATCACTGATCGGCGATCCTGTCGAAATACCCACGATAAAATAGATTACCATTTCAGTGACCAACTAGAATATGACTTGACCGACTTGACCCGTTTACTTGCTTACTTCATATTACTGCCATATTTATATCCATACATGCACGCAGGCTTCACTACACTTACATATTCATGCTATCATACACATACACACACTATTACGATTGGGTACTTGTTGGGATGTTCTGACATCCCTGAAACTTGACATTTCAAGTTTAGAGACCAATTCACAGGCAGAGTAGGATCAGAATGATTATCGGGAGTTTGCTGAAGATTACTAGCATTTGTAGGTTTATTTCTATTTTATTTCAGTTGCTATTAAAATGTACGCACTCGCGGGATGTTAGGAATAATGTATTTCTTTTTGGGCCTTATATTTCGTTTATTCGAAATCCTTTATTATTTGGATTTTTTATTGACTCTATCTTTATCGTGCGTATTCATTAATGTTTTCGTTATTTATGCAACATGATATTAGTATTATATATTGGATATTATCGTACAGATTTAGCTAGAGATTTAGGTGTGACTATGGCAAGATAATTTCCCCTTGTTTAGGAGCACTGCCGGTTTTGGTCCATATTTTCGTATTCCTGGAATCGGGACGTTACATGTTGGTATTAGAGTCAGGCTGACGTCGAAATTAGTCTTGGTTTTACCGACCTTTTAGGTTAGAATCGCGTGTCTAAGATTCTCATAGTGTGTCGTGCAGCATAGTTCATTAACTCTGATTGTTGAATTCGGACGACTGAGATAGAATTATGATATTGTACCCATGTACCGCGGCATGATTACAATACATCATTCTGTTTGAGTAATTTAGAGTTCTACACTTGATTTGTTTCCACTGACTTGATTTCCCTGCACACGTCGATTTCTAGATCGAAGACCGTGACTTTTCGTACCCTCATTTGTTTCCTTGGCACTTGATTTTCGTATCCATCTATTTTTCTTGATCCTTGTAATTAGTTCGGGATTTTGTATTTTCGTTCTTCTAATTTCGAGGACGAAAATTCTTGTAAGGTGAGTAGTACGTGATACTCTAATCCGATCGTAAGTTTTTTTCTTTTTATTTCTTTTGAATGTATTAGGTTTTGTTATATTATTATTATTATTATTTTAAGTTGGAGTTTAGTACTTTCTACTTAAGATAGAATATATTATTATGATTGCTTTAAGTTTGTTACAGTTATGATTTTTCAAATTTGTTAAACAAGCATATTATTAGTATTTATGTTTGTTTACTATTTGATTAATATCTTAAATTTCTATACATATAATATTTATTTGTCTAACATTAGTTTCGTAACTAAATAGATAATATTAGTATGGTTGTTTTAACAAAAGATATTTAGTATTTAAGGCTGTTTGATAATTTATTAATATCTTATTTTAATTTGCATTTAATATATTTTTAAATACTTGATATGTCAACAAATATATTATGGTTATCTAAATTAGTTAAGTATATGATATTTAAGTTTTAAAGTTTTGTTTTGCTAAATCTAATAATATTTTATTTATATTTTAGTACAATATTTTGTCTACCATGATATATTATTAATAATCTTTAAATTTTTAAATCATGTTTTAAATCTTTCAAATTAAACTATTGGAGCTTATGAGAATTATTTTCCTAAATTTATATATATTTTTTCTTATACTCTCTCTCCAAATATATTTTATCTCCACAAATAAATCTATATCTATTTTAATCATACACATATAAACTAATTTATATACATCGTATTTATTTAAAACTCTATATATATTTATATAAATATTTCCTATTATTCTATATGATAACAAACTCTACACTTATTTTAATTTTATATATATATATATATTGATTATCTAGTTTGTTTAAGATGTTTATTGGTATACTAATTTATATTTATATTAATTAATATACATACGATATATATACTGTTTACAATATTTTTGTAACCATGGATATATGGCAGGTTGTTTTGGTTATGATAAATAACTGAGTAGATCTCTTAAAATCTTTAACAAATAGTTCTTGTGGGGATTTATGATATATTGTTTTATATAGTTTTACAAATCTTTTCTCTCTTCTACAAATTAGGTAATCTTAATCTCTCTCTCCAGGCTATATCGGTCATTTGAGTTCGTACCGGGCTATATCGATCACTTGTTCATTAGCTGGTACCGGGTTTTAAACGGTCATATGTTACTATTGCTGGTACCGGGTTTTATACGGTCACTTGTTCATTCCGCAATTTGGCCACCCTTAGGTTGGGAATACTCCCGCGAAGGTTGACGTACACACTCGAACCCACGATAAGATAGATTACCCTTTTAGTGACCAACTAAGATATGACTTGACCAACTTGACTTGTTACTTGCTTGCTTCATATTATTGTCATATCTATATTTATATGTGCACGTGGACTTCACTACACCCCCATATTCATGCTATCATACATGTCACGCCCCGCATCCCAAAATGTGAAGTACGGGGAGCGACGAAGGCCAGCCATGCTACCTACGGTAAGGAAAAGTCCTTCCATAGTCACATAAGGCTGTCTAGATTAACCTGTCAATAACAAAATCCAATACCAAAAGAAATAATACCGATAATCATGCTGCAATGAAACCACAAGAAATCCTAAAAATGGATCCACTAGATAACTGATGCAATTAAAGATCCAAAACAAAAGATTCGGAATAAAATAAGATCCGAAAGAGATACAAAAGTCCTAATGTCCCATAAGGGCGCACATGCTAAAAGCTAAAAGTAAAGGGAAATAAACCTACGATTAATGATCTTTAGCAAAGTCTGGGTAGCCGCTCTGGTCCTGCTCAGCCTGCAGATCTGTCTCTAAACCTGAGATGGCAAATCTCAGGGATGTCAGAACATCCCAACAAGTACTCAACGTAAAAGTGTGTGTAACATAATAACAAGAATATATAAAAGTGAAGCCCTGTGCGCAAGAAAGCATGTATATAATTAATTAAATGCACTAACACTATGAAACATAAGTAAGGGATCAGGTCATAACCTAACTGGCCACTAAAAGGGAAACTATCCTATCGTAAGCTTGAGTGTGTGCGTCAACCTCTGCAGGAGTATTCCTAACCCAAGAGTGGTACCCCAAGGGCTAGGAAACACGGGCCCAACTGTGGAATGAACAAGAGACCGCTATAGCCCGGTACGAGCTGTAAACATGTGACCGCTATAGCCCGGTACGAGCTGTAATCATGTGACCGCTATAGCCCGGTACGAGCTGTAATCATGTGACCGCTATAGCCCGGTACGAGCTGTAATCATGTGACCGCTATAGCCCGGTACGAGCTGCCGGCATGGGACTCCTGAGATCCTGTTGTACAACGCACACTCAAACTACCCCAACACCCACGTATGTATAGTTACTATGGTAAATATTAAAATCACCAATTAAGAATGCTGAAAAGACAGGAACTTGCAGTATGGTAATTGTATGGAAGAAAAACTGGTGAATAGTGGTGTCATGGCATGTAGTCCAGCACTCTAATTAATGATTTCACTTAAAAAAATAAATAATAAAGGTCACGAGTAAGCATGTCAAATCAAGATGTTCTATACATGTAATCAACATGAGTCTCGAATGTGTATAAAGTATGTAAAAGGATTCATGTGCATAATATTCATGTCATAGCATTACGTAACGAAAAGCAAGCAGCAGTCAGCATTATATATTAGCAAGTGTTACGATAAGGACAGATGCTAAAACTGTGAAATAAACATCTTTCCTCAAATATTCAAACTTGTACAGGTTAAGAACTAATTTAGATAATCGCCGATGTTGCATTGACAAAATGAAAAGAGCAAGAGTACTTGCCTGGGGATAGCGATCACGGAAAAGATGTACAAAAATGCAGGCACGATCTCAGCTAAGGTGCGACTTTGGATCTGAGTTATATGATCCGCCTAGATAAATTTCATCGATTTAATTTATAAGTATCTACACACAAATTGTCACACAAAATTATCTAAATTTAGGGTTTGATACAAATTTTCCCCTTTCAAATTGTTCACTGATTCCCTACCATTTTATTTATTTATTTATTTATTTCTCTTTTTTTATTTTTTTTTCCAGAAAAGAAACAGGGATCAAGGAAACTTACAGAGGATGGTGATGGTATCAAGCTAGGGTTTGGATGGGTCCTAGTCGAGTCGTGAAGGCGTCGAGTGCACAGATCCGGCGATCGGAAAGCTGTGAGGTAGTGGGGCAGGCGACGTCGCGGTCGGAGGAGAGAGGGGAGCAGCTGCGAGGTGAAGGCACGGGCGATGGGATGAGATAAAGGGGTCGGGATTTGTGGCGGCGACGATGGACGGAGGCGGCGTCGGTGGGATGAGGACGAGGGCGAAGGCGAAGGAGGGAGGAGACGCGTTGATGGAGGCGAGAGGAGGGCTCGGGATCTGCGGCGGCGACGACTAGGGTTAGGGTTTTCGAGGGTTAGGGACGAGAGCAGCGGGGAAAGAGGGGTGCGGTATGAGAGAGAGAGAGAGAGAAGTTGTGAGAATGAGAGATAAAGGGAGATTTTGTTGTATATATAAATTTTATAATTATATGTATAAAGATGCATATCTTTAATTGGTCGTATTTTTGAGATTCGGTGCAGATTTTCTTGTTCTCATTTTAACAGTAAACAGATACGAAAAATGTTATTTTGCTGTCACTAAGAAATTATTTATATAATATAAAAGCTGAATATTTTCCATATCAAATTTGTTTACAGAGAAAAATCTAAATTAGAATATTTTAGAGGCCAAATAAAAATCAAAAATTTGGGGAAAGAATCTTGAATAACTTTTGATTTATTGCATTCAAATAGGGTTGTTACATCCTACCCACCTTACAGAAAATTTCGTCCTCGAAATTGGAAGGACGACAACAAGGTCAAGAAAACAAGTGCGGGTACTTTTGACGAATCGTGTCCTCGCGCTCCCAAGTAGATTCCCCGCGAGAACGTCCGCCCCAAGATACAAGAACTAGAGGGATGATCTTGTTTCTCAAAACCTTCTCCTTACGGTCGACAATGGCTGTAGGTTGCTCTTCATACGAGAGATCGGTGCTCAAGGTTAATTCAGAGTGATCGAGAACATGACTGTCATCGCGAACGTACCGACGCAACTGTGATACATGGAA
Organism: Agapanthus africanus; assembly: GCA_030015575.1. Lineage (NCBI taxonomy): Eukaryota > Viridiplantae > Streptophyta > Magnoliopsida > Asparagales > Amaryllidaceae > Agapanthus > Agapanthus africanus. The sequence continues at coordinate 73,463,968 of CM057338.1, forward strand.
TACGTCGTGCACACCAGCCAAAGAAGGTGGTAGGGCCAATCTGTACGCCACTGCCCCAACGCGTTCCACAGTCTCGAATGGTCCAATAAATCGGGGACTGAGTTTCCCACGACTACCGAATCTAATCACTCCTCGAGTCGGCGAAATCTTAAGGAAGGCATGCTCTCCTACTCCAAACTCGAGAGGTCTTCGACTAGTGTCTGCCCAGCTCTTCTGACGATCCTGTGCTGTCTTGATACGGTCCCTGATCAACTGGACCTTCTCAACTGTTTAGGTTACGAGCTCCGGTCCCAATAATCTTCGCTCACCCACATCATCCCAGCAAAGTGGAGAACGACATTTACGTCCGTAAAGTGCCTCGAATGGTGCCATCTGGATACTCGCCTGATAGCTGTTATTATACGAGAATTCCACCAAGTGAAGATGATCCTCCCATGATCCCTTGAAATCTAGCATACAGGCTCTCAACATATCTTCTAGTATCTGTATCGTAAGTTCAGACTGCCCATCAGTCTGGGGATGGTAAGCTGTGCTGTAGCTAAGACGAGTGCCTAAACTCTCTTGTAGGCTTCTCCAGAAATGTGAGAGGAATCTCGTGTCTCGGTCCGATACTATAGTGATAGGCACCCCATGCAGCCGTACGATCTCTTGCATATACTTCTCTGCCAATGTCTCCGTCGATTGTCCCACCCGAAAGGGTAGAAAATGGGCCGCCTTTGTGAGGCGGTCGACGATGACCCAAATAGCATTATTGCCCTTAGGACTTCGTGGTAAAGCCGTCACGAAGTCCATAGTGATGTGTTCCCACTTCCACTGGGGAATGGGAAGTGGTTGCAATAGGCCGGCCACTCGCTGATGTTCGGCCTTCACCTGCTGGCACACTAAGCACTTCGACACATAGCGGGCAATCTCTCTCTTCATGCCATTCCACCAAAAGTGTTGTTTAACGTCCTTATACATCTTGGTACCACCCGGGTGCACCGAATAAGCTGAACTGTGTGCTTCCTTCAACACTTCCTCTCGAACGTCGCCCTTTGGCACGCATAATCGACTGCCAAATCTTAAAGAGCCATCTTCGTGTATCAATAGGTCTGTTCTCAATCCTGCCTCTACTAACCCACGGAGTTTCTGCAGTTGCGGGTCCCCAGTCTGTGCAGCTTTAATACGATCAACTAACAAAGACTGCACCTGTAGTTGCCAATATTGTCCGGGCGTCCCCCGCTCTACCACTTCTAAATTGAGCCTTCGAAATTCATCAATGAGTTCCTTCTGGCCAGTCAACCACATCGCTGTCGGTCTCCGACTGAGAGCATCCGGTACCACATTTACTTTCCCGGGATGATATTTCAAATCGATATCATAATCAGCCATGAACTCCAACCACCTACGCTGTCTCTTATTTAGCTCCTTCTGCGTGAATACGTATTTCAAGCTCTTATGGTCCGTAAAAATTTCCACCCGTTCTCCCAAAAGATAATGCCTCCAAATTTTCAAAGCAAAGATTACAGCGGCCAACTCTAAATCGTGAGTCGGGTAATTCTTCTCGTGCGTCCTCAGTTGACGCGAGGCATAAGCGACAACACTCCCACGTTGCATCAAGACACAGCCTAGCCCCTTACCGGAAGCGTCGCTATGAATCACCAGTCCTCCTGTCCCATCTGGTACGGTCAATATGGGTGCGGTTGTGAGTTTCTCCTTCAATAATTCGAAAGCTCGGCTGCACTCTTCTGACCATACGAATGGTATCCCCTTTCGAGTAAGTCTTGTCAATGGCTCAGCCGCTTGTGCAAAATCTTTAACAAATCTGCGGTAGTAGCCTGCGAGTCCCAAGAAACTTCTAATCTCTGCTACTGACTTCGGTGCTGGCCAATCCTTCACTGCTTCAATCTTCGCCGGATCTACTGATATACCGTCTCCAGAAACGATGTGGCCCAAAAATTGAACTTGTTCAAGCCAAAACTCGCATTTACTGAGCTTGGCGTAAAACTTTTCTTGCCTCAGTATTTGCAACACGATCCTCAAATGCTCGGCATGCTCCTCCTTGCTTTTGGAGTACACAAGAATGTCGTCGATGAAAACTACGACAAACTGATCAAGGTACTGGGAGAAAACTCGGTTCATCAAATCCATGAACACGGCTGGGGCATTAGTAACACCGAATGGCATTACCAAGAATTCATAATGACCGTATCGAGTTCTGAAGGCTGTTTTGCATACATCCTCCGCTTTAACACGAACTTGATGATACCCCGACCGAAGATCCAACTTAGAGAACACTCGAGCACCACACAATTGATCGAACAAATCATCGATCCGAGGTATAGGGTACTTGTTCTTAATTGTAACCCGGTTCAACTCTCGGTAGTCCATGCACATGCGCAACGAGCCGTCCTTCTTCTTTACTAGTAAAACTGGAGCGCCCCACGGAGAAGTACTCGGGCGAATGAATCCTTTGCTGAGGAGGTCTTCTATCTGCTTCTTCAATTCCGCCAATTCAACTGGTGCCATCCTGTAGGGTGACTTAGAAATTGGTGCCGTTCCTGGCAATAGTTCTATCGAAAACCCCAAAGCACGAGGCGGGGGTAAGCCGGGTAAGTCCTCAGGAAAGACATCCAAAAATTCCCGAACTACGACCGGTGCCGAACTTATATCAACCTCCATTGATGCTAGTATGTCTCACGTCGGCCTTGCTCTGAACTTTATGGGTCCCAGAGATTTGCTCCCTCCAATGAACACGAACTCTGGGTGGTTAGGAATGCGAAAGTTTACAGTTTTGGCCCGACAATCAATATGTGCGTGAAAGGTGCCCAACCAATCCATTCCTAAAACGACATCATAACTACCGGTCCCAATCAACAGGAAATCTGCGAAAAGCTCTCTGCCGCAAATCACAACTGGACAAAGCTTGCACTCTAGGTTGGTGGTAACTACCCCATTTCCAGTGTGAATGTCCCAACCTCTAGTCAGTGTTTTGTGTGCAATAGAATGTGTTGTGGCAAAATCCAAAGACATAAAACAATGCGAAGCTCCAGAATCGAAAAGTGCTCTAGCAGGAACAGAACAAATTTGAACGGTACCTGAAACGACATCCTCCGATGCTTCCGCCTGCTCAGCTGTCAGTGTAAAGGCCCGTCCCTGTCCACGACCTGTGTTTCCTCGCCTCTGCTCAAAAAGTTGCTCCTGAGGGACAAGTCCTTTCTGAGGTTGGTTGCACTCTGCTCTCCTTGGACAACTCCCAATCTGATGGTCGCTAGCACCACAAATCAGACATAGACCCTTAGCGCGGCGGCAATTCCTTTCGATGTGTCCCGGTATCCGACAGTATCCACAAACCGTAGATTCCCGTTGTGGTGGGGTTGCGGTACGCTTCATCTGAACTCCTCCATGCTGTCTAACTGGAATCCTCCCTGAAGTTTGATTCACGGGTCGTTTGAATCTTCCGCTCTGAAGTTTCTTCCTTCTATCCATAACTGTCTCAATTCTGCGGGCCGCATCTAATACTTCTGAATAAGTCCTCAGATCATGTGAAGCTAACTTCTCTTGTATTTCCAGAGTGAGACACTGTAAGAACCTTCTAGCCCTATCCTCTTCCTGGGCTACCATTGAAGGAGCAAAACGACTGAGTCGGATAAACTCGGCCGCTACCTCATCCACTGTGCGATCTCTCTGACGAAGATTGATAAATTGCTGTTCCATTTCGATCCTGGCCGATTTAGGGAAGAATTTCCCAAGAAAAGCCGTAGAGAAATCAGTCCATGTAATCGGTTTCTCCAACCTGTTCTCTTCCGCGAGCCACCAAATTCTAGCAATATCCTGCAGTTGAATCTTGACTATATCCACTTTGTCCTCTTCAGGAACCCGGGCGGCTGACAGTAAATTCCCCATGTCGACAACCCACTGCTCGGCATCCAGTGGTCCGCCTGTGCCAGTGAAAACTGCCGGCTGTAGTCTCCTGAAATCGGCGACGCTGCCCGGGCGTCTACCTTCACGAACCTCAGCCACCTTGTTCAAGGCCGCAGTAGCGGTCTGCTGAGAAGCAAGTAGGCCCCCTTGTAGCAATTCGGTCTGCTGCTGTTGACTCTCCAGCATGCCACGTATAACTCCAAGTAGTGCAGTATTGTTGTCTCGTCTCCCATATACTCGCAAATTTTCTTCGGCCATAATTCTGAGGTCAAAACAAACGACGAGATTTAGCAACGAAAACGAGGTTTAGATTCAAAATATCAAAACTGAGTGAAGCAAAGAGATAAGGAAAATAATCAATTCAAAGAATACAGATCAAGTGTAGGACTCTAAGTTACTCATACAGAATACCGTATTGTATCCATGCCGCGGTACATGGGCACAATGTCGTAACTTTATGTAAGTCGCCCGAATCCTACGGTCAGAGTCAACGGAATCTGCAGCATGACATACTGGGGAAAACCTAGACATGTGTTTCTAACCTGAAAGGTCAGTAGAACCAAGACTAACTTTGAAGTAAGCCTGGGCTCTGATACCAACAAAACCTTGTCACGCCCCGCATCCCAAAATGTGAAGTACGGGGAGCGACGAAGGCCAGCCATGCTACCTACGGTAAGGAAAAGTCCTTCCATAGTCACATAAGGCTGTCTAGATTAACCTGTCAATAACAAAATCCAATACCAAAAGAAATAATACCGATAATCATGCTGCAATGAAACCACAAGAAATCCTAAAAATGGATCCACTAGATAACTGATGCAATTAAAGATCCAAAACAAAAGATTCGAAATAAAATAAGATCCGAAAGAGATACAAAAGTCCTAATGTCCCATAAGGGCGCACATGCTAAAAGCTAAAAGTAAAGGGAAATAAACCTACGATTAATGATCTTTAGCAAAGTCCGGGTAGCCGCTCTGGTCCTGCTCAGCCTGCAGATCTGTCTCTAAACCTGAGATGGCAAATCTCAGGGATGTCAGAACATCCCAACAAGTACTCAACGTAAAAGTGTGTGTAACATAATAACAAGAATATATAAAAGTGAAGCCCTGTGCGCAAGAAAGCATGTATATAATTAATTAAATGCACTAACACTATGAAACATAAGTAAGGGATCAGGTCATAACCTAACTGGTCACTAAAAGGGAAACTATCCTATCGTAAGCTTGAGTGTGTGCGTCAACCTCTGCAGGAGTATTCCTAACCCAAGAGTGGTACCCCAAGGGCTAGGAAACACGGGCCCAACTGTGGAATGAACAAGAGACCGCTATAGCCCGGTACGAGCTGTAAACATGTGACCGCTATAGCCCGGTACGAGCTGTAATCATGTGACCGCTATAGCCCGGTACGAGCTGTAATCATGTGACCGCTATAGCCCGGTACGAGCTGCCGGCATGGGACTCCTGAGATCCTGTTGTACAACGCACACTCAAACTACCCCAACACCCACGTATGTATAGTTACTATGGTAAATATTAAAATCACCAATTAAGAATGCTGAAAAGACAGGAACTTGCAGTATGGTAATTGTATGGAAGAAAAACTGGTGAATAGTGGTGTCATGGCATGTAGTCCAGCACTCTAATTAATGATTTCACTTAAAAAAATAAATAATAAAGGTCACGAGTAAGCATGTCAAATCAAGATGTTCTATACATGTAATCAACATGAGTCTCGAATGTGTATAAAGTATGTAAAAGGATTCATGTGCATAATATTCATGTCATAGCATTACGTAACGAAAAGCAAGCAGCAGTCAGCATTATATATTAGCAAGTGTTACGATAAGGACAGATGCTAAAACTGTGAAATAAACATCTTTCCTCAAATATTCAAACTTGTACAGGTTAAGAACTAATTTAGATAATCGCCGATGTTGCATTGACAAAATGAAAAGAGCAAGAGTACTTGCCTGGGGATAGCGATCACGGAAAAGATGTACAAAAATGCAGGCACGATCTCAGCTAAGGTGCGACTTTGGATCTGAGTTATATGATCCGCCTAGATAAATTTCATCGATTTAATTTATAAGTATCTACACACAAATTGTCACACAAAATTATCTAAATTTAGGGTTTGATACAAATTTTCCCCTTTCAAATTGTTCACTGATTCCCTACCATTTTATTTATTTATTTATTTATTTCTCTTTTTTTATTTTTTTTTTCCAGAAAAGAAACAGGGATCAAGGAAACTTACAGAGGATGGTGATGGTATCAAGCTAGGGTTTGGATGGGTCCTAGTCGAGTCGTGAAGGCGTCGAGTGCACAGATCCGGCGATGGGAAAGCTGTGAGGTAGTGGGGCAGGCGACGTCGCGGTCGGAGGAGAGAGGGGAGCAGCTGCGAGGTGAAGGCACGGGCGATGGGATGAGATAAAGGGGTCGGGATTTGTGGCGGCGACGATGGACGGAGGCGGCGTCGGTGGGATGAGGACGAGGGCGAAGGCGAAGGAGGGAGGAGACGCGTTGATGGAGGCGAGAGGAGGGCTCGGGATCTGCGGCGGCGACGACTAGGGTTAGGGTTTTCGAGGGTTAGGGACGAGAGCAGCGGGGAAAGAGGGGTGCGCGTATGAGAGAGAGAGAGAGAGAGAAATTGTGAGAATGAGAGATAAAGGGAGATTTTGTTGTATATATAAATTTTATAATTATATGTATAAAGATGCATATCTTTAATTGGTCGTATTTTTGAGATTCGGTGCAGATTTTCTTGTTCTCATTTTAACAGTAAACTGATACGAAAAATGTTATTTTGCTGTCACTAAGAAATTATTTATATAATATAAAAGCTGAATATTTTCCATATCAAATTTGTTTACAGAGAAAAATCTAAATTAGAATATTTTAGAGGCCAAATAAAAATCAAAAATTTGGGGAAAGAATCTTGAATAACTTTTGATTTATTGCATTCAAATAGGGTTGTTACAACACATATACACACACTATTATGATTGATGTTTGTTAAGATGTTCTGACATCCCTGAGACTTGTCATCTCAGATTTAGAGACCGATTCACAGGCAGAGCAGAATCAGAGCGACTATCAGAAGTTTTTCGAAAATTAGTAGTATTTGTAGGTTTATTTCTATTTTATCTTAGTTGATATTAGAATGTGCGCAATCGCGGGACGTTAGAAATAATGTATCTTTCTTTATGGATCTTGTATTTCGTTTATTCGGAACCCGTTATTATTTGGATTTTTTATTGACTATCTTTATCGCGTGGATTCATCAGTGTTATTCGTTATTTATGCAGTATGATATTAGTATTATATTTTGGATATTATCGTACAGGTTTAGCTAGAGCCTAAGCTGTGACTATGGCAAGGCGATTTCTACTTGTTTTGGAGTACTGGCGGTTTCGGTCCATATTTCCGTATTCCGGGAATTGGAACGTTATAGAGAGAGACAATTATAAAAGACAAATACTTTACCTATCAACCAAGCGAAAACCGCATAAGCTACCGGGTTGTCTTGGTGATTGACTATAAAAGTTGGGACAGAAGTGTACGTCCTAAAATTATGTTTTTGTCTTTATATTGTAGCCAATCATTAAGCCGGTAGTCTATATGGAACCTACATGATTGGTAGGTAAAGTATTTCTCGCTAAAAAATTGATTTGAGGCCCAAATTTGGATTGAAGAAGATTTTATGACTATTATGGTTTACTAGCTCAATTATGATAGTTTACAAAGAGCTAGTTTCCTCCCTTTTTAAAACAATGACATGATGGTTTGGTGCAAATTTGGGGTTAGGCACAGTAACTGTTTTTAGGCCTTCTCGTTCATGACTTTGAACACTAGATAAAAGAGATTCTTGAGGTTAGATCACCTATTGTAAAACAATATAATCTTTTACAAAACCTTGCTTGATAGAAGACTCATTTATTTTATGGAAAGAGGCTTAGATAACCTAAAAGATGATGTATATAACTGCATCTATCATACACCAGTGAAGTAAATGGCCTCACACATATGAATCAATGACAATAATAAAATTGTTAACATGACAAAGCTATGTTCAGCAAACGACGTGTATGATACAAGGGACAGGCTATTATCTAATTAATTGTACATGAAACAATTTTCCTCTATGATAAAACTTTTCATGTACATGTGCAGATGACCACTGATTGGCCTTTTGCTTGATTGAGGGGTTAGAATTTAGAATAAATTGCATAGGCATCAACTTGTGCTCGACTCTCAACTTCAATTGAATCGTGGGTCACAAGTTAGACATAGCTCCGCAATTTTTCTTCCAAAAAATTTCAGATTTTTCAATTTTTTGTGTTGTTCACTGCCGAAGTTTTTCAAAGGCGGAATTGATGATTGCACGTCCTGCAGCATCAGAAAAAAGTTGCCTGTTGCAAAAAATAAAAATTATAATTAGTAAATGTTCAAATTTCTGGCTCATACCAGCTGCTACTTCTTCCATACGGATCAAATTTTGACCAATAAGAAGCAGAATTTACAGTAATTTCAGGCGAATTATTGTACTTCCCATATCTCAACGGCATTTTTGAATGTGCTGATTTATGATGAAGCCTTCCTCCTTTTTTCCTTCTTTTTTTTCCAAACTAAACACCACGACTTCGATAATTAGAGGATAATGAAAACAACAAACACCATGCATAAAACTTGCAAAGTACTTTTTTCCTTGACCGCATACATGAAAAGCGTAAACTGTTCCTCGAGGATTTTCACCAAAACCAACACTCGCAATTAAGCAGACGAATATTAGAACTTCTTTTGGAGTTCTGCAATCTGAAGTTTGCAAAACCATCCACCTATTTGACTGGCATGTATATGACACCTACATTGCATACAAAACTAAAGATATATTTTCTTTATCTCAAAAAAAGATATATTTTTTATATAAAAAAAACTACTCCCTCCGTTTCATATTATTTGTCCACTTTTGAACTTTCACAACCATTAAGAAAATTTTGGATTCACACAAGCTAATGAAAGCATGGATGCAGAAAGTCCATTTTAACCCTATTAAATGCTCATGACAAGTTAATGAAAGCATGGAGTAGTTATAATTGGGGGTTAGTTTAGGCATAAATCAATGAAATTTACATTGATAATGCCAAATTTTTCCTAGATGATTTAAATGGACAAATATTTTGAAACAAAAAAAGGTTGAAAAGTGGGCAAATAATAAGGAATGGAGGCAGTATATGAAATTAAGATTTTTCACTTCCCTCAAACATCATATGCCTTTGTCATGAACGTGAAGAAAATGCTACCAATTATGAGGAAACGGGCCTGCAAGACCCTACATGCCCAAATTGCAGTGCCCTCTCATATGGGCCAGTGGGATACGCTTGCTATTTTGCAGTTAGGCCTCTGGACCCCACGGGCCAATGTGAGAGGCCACTGTAACCCCGTTTTCTCAGCAATTATTTAGGGGAGAAACGTATACATGACAACTAACAGGCACGTCATGTAATAACTGGTCAACAGAATCTCTTTATCATGCCCTATCACTTCCTTGACTCACTAAGCCTATAGCGATTACTTGTCAACAACCCACTAATACAAAATATACAACCTTGTCATAGTTCGCTCTCTTCAGTCACCCTTCATTAATTCTCTCTAGAATATGATCACTTCAGCAGTTATCTATACACATCAATGAATTAATTGAAATGGTAAGAGCAAAATTAAGTGCTTGACCCAAGTCTACCATTAATTTAAGCAATTTAGCATTGGCTTATTTATATCTCTTGTATCACCTCAGGGTTCACTCACAATAGCACATCCATCTTCTTTTCCATCAAAAAGAGGGGGGAAAGGAAAAAACTTTGGTGTGAGCTCAAAATTTTCATGGCTAACAGTAGTGAATGCAGGAGGGCATTTGTCCCTCCATCTCTGCAGATGAGTTTTCGTATGTTTCTGATCATGATCATGATTTGCATGGGAAACTTTCAACTCTGTTTCTCTCATTGGATGAGATGCATGGATAGTGAGAAGAGAGTTCTCCTTGATATCAAGAAAGATATTTATGATCCTGATGGTGAGTGGCTCGCTTCATGGAGAAATGACAGCAGAGACTGCTGCATTTGGCAAGGAGTCAAATGCGACAATTCAACTGGGCATGTCGTCGAGCTCGATCTCCAATACCCATATCAATATAACTTCTTTTTTGGTATCAAAGGACGACCACGAGCAAGTAAGCTAAATCCTGCACTGCTTGGATTATCGCATCTCAACTATTTGGATTTGAGCTTTAATAATTTTTCCGGTGCCCCTATACCAAAATTCATTGGTTCTCTCTCCAACCTTAAATATCTCGACCTCTCACATGCTAGGTTCAAAGGAACCATTCCCTCTCAATTGGGAAATCTCTCAAACTTACATTTCCTTGATCTAAGTTTCAACCATGGTTTGCATGTTGATAACCTTCACTGGCTCTCAAAAATGAATTCTTTGCACCACCTCGACCTAACGTTGGTCAACCTCTCACAGGCAGTGGACTGGGCTCATGATATTAACACGATTCCTAATATTTCAGTGCTCCAATTGTTGAAATGCCAACTGTCAAACATTCCCACTACTCTTCCATCTCTCAATAATCTCACTTCCCTCACCACAGTTGTTCTCTCTTGGAATAATTTCTCGTCCACATTTCCCAGCTGGCTACTTAACATTAGCAACATTGTGCATCTCGGTCTTGATGGTTGTGGATTGAAGGGCAGCATACTTCCAAAGGGGCAAATCAGCAATTTAAAGGTTTTGAATTTACATGGAAATAGAATTAGTGAGGATATATTTGAAACTTTGGGGAGTTTTCGCCATTTGGAACAGGTAGATTTGTCTGAGAATAGAATAAATGGCTCTATCCCATCCACCTTTTGGAATCTTAGCCAATTGAAGAATCTAAATTTTCGTAACAATCTAATTACAGGAAGTCTTTCAGAAATGATTGGAAATCTCAGTCGACTCGAGTCTTTGGAAATGTCTAACAACATGCTACGTGGGGAAATTCCAAAGACTATAGGGAACCTCCGCAGCTTGATTCAAATTGGTTTAGTGGAAAACCAAATCTGTGGATCGATCCCTAATACCATTAAGAACCTTGCAAATTTAGAATTTTTATATCTGTCGGGGAATTTGATACGCGGTGGGATTCCAGAATCATTATGTAATGTTAGTCATTTGTCAGACTTAACATTATCAGATAACAATATTAGCGGGAAGATACCCAAGGCCATTGGAAATCTCTACAACTTGGAAGTTCTGTTACTGTCAAACAATAGGATAAATGGCCAGCTACTTAACTTGAACCTTTCTCGACAACTTTATCTCATGAGCCTATCCAACAACTCCTTATCGGGTCCTATCCCCTTAAGTTTGGGAGGCATCAAGGGCTTGGAAACTTTGATATTATCCCAAAATTATCTGAGTAGCTTCTTGCCGTCGATCCTTTGCAATTTGACATCATTGTCATTCCTCGATCTCTCCAACAACGACCTATCCAGTAATATCCCATCATGTTTTGGCAATCTTCTTGATTTTGAAACTCTTGACCTCTCAAACAACAACTTATCTGGAAAAATTTCTTTCTTCCAAAAAATGCCAGCAAAATTGGTGTTTCTTAATTTATCAAACAACACGTTATCAGGGCAAATTCCAGATACATTTGGATCTCTTACCGTTCTTCAATCATTGCACTTGGGAAACAACTACATCTCTGGTAGAATCCCTTCATCCTTGAAACATTGCCAACAGTTGATTACTCTTGATCTCAGTGAAAATATGTTATCTGGCAACATACCTCCATGGATAGGAGCCAAGCTCACATCATTGATAGTTCTAAGTCTGCGATCAAATTTGTTCGTCGGAAATATTCCAGTGGAACTATCATACCTAATGTACCTACAAGTTTTGGATCTTTCAAACAATAACCTTACAGGACGCTTGTCTCTTCCTTTTGAAAAATTATCTGCCATGGTTACAACACATAATGCAAGTGCGAGAGCGTATAAAACTTATTACCACCTGGAAAAGCTTTGGCTAATTACAAAGGGGATTAGTATTGAATACACAACTGTATTATCAGCCGTAACAACCATAGACTTGTCAAGTAATAATCTCTCTGGAGAGATCCCAAATGGTTTTGCACAGCTTTTTGGGTTGTGTTTCTTGAATTTGTCACGGAATCATTTTACAGGAAAAATTCCACAAAATATTGGTGTCATGAGACAGTTGCAATCGCTCGATCTGTCAATGAACAATCTATCAGGGGAACTTCCTTCGAGCATGTCTAAGCTGTATTTCCTAAGCCACTTGAACTTGTCTGACAATAACTTTTCAGGAACAATTCCATCCGGCGATCAGTTTTCAACTTTCAACGATCCTTCTATCTACAGTGGCAACCATGATCTCTGTGGATGGCCACTAGCACAATGCTCTGGTGATAAGCCCAATAATGGTCATGCTCACACAATTTCTCAAAAAGAGGAAGAGCGTAGTGACCAATCTGAAATGGTTTGGATTTATGCCAGTGCTGCACTTGGATTCGTGGTTAGTTTCTGGGTATTCATCGGCACTATAATGATCAAACGGTCAATAAGGTATGCATACTTTCGCTCTATAGACCAGTTATATGATTGGATCAATTTAAAATTTACATCGAGTATCGCTAGATGGAAGTCGGCTTTGGCAAAAAGCAACTAATAAGATTGTGAAAAGACTGTTAGTGATGTTTTTATTATATTGCATAATAATTTTCGCTTATGAAGTCAAACCTTAAGCTTTTGTGATTAGTTTACAGTATGAGGTTTTAAATATGAAGTTATATTAATAATGATCTTTTTGTATGGTATCTCAAACCTACTATTTCGTAGAATAATTTGAAGCAAATCCTTCATCTTACTTCTTTTAGCTGCGATAATTCATTGGTTAGTTGTATATTACTGTATACGTTATATTAAATAAATACATTTCCATTCATATCATGCTGACCTCCAACTTTATCTTCCTTAAGGACTAGATATAGTTCATTAGCCATGAATGAAAAGCATTGTAGGAAATAGAGAAGGTGATATTAAGAACATGTTACCAATTACCAGTGCCAACAAACTTTTTCAATCGAAATTTCATAAAAAAGTTATTTTATTATGTATGCGCTTCGTTTTGTCCGGTTCTTCTATTACCTGTTAGGAAGTGCCTTGAAAGCTTCTTTTGCAAAGCAAGTATCTTGACTAGTGAATCTAAATTTATGAATTATCATAAATTTATATTACCCTTTTCCGTTTACTTCTTAGTATTTCTTGTATTGAATCTTAGATTTTTTTTTAAAACTTTCTTCATTTAATTTTTTTTTCCTATTTAGTTATTCATTTGGGAGGATTATATACTTTGAGATTTATTTTAAGATGTTAAATCTAAATGATCAAAAAGCATATAGTATACATTTCATCCTTTCGAGAGATCAAGCTTGAACTTGTACTTTTGCTTTGTGTATGTGGTTGCATGTGTATACACTAAGGTTGTAGAAAGTGCTAGGCGGTAGAGGTACCGCTTAAGTGCCTAAGCGCTATGCCGCGCTAACTAAGCAGTTATACTTTTTTTTTAAAGTAAATATATGCATATAAGCAAGAAAATGCCAAAGAAAAGTATGAGTGATTTATTACCATTCCATTAGACTATAGAAAAAAATATAGTGAATATACATGTAACAAAGCAAGAGCCAATTTAATATGTATAACATTACTTGGATAGTAATTAAAACCCATTTAATTGACACGCGCGCGCACATATAATGTCTTCAATTTGCTTAGCTCTTTGCCTAAACGACATGATCTGCTTAAATTAGGGCTAGTGGATTTACCGCTTAATTCCACTACCTAGCCCTAAAGTGGAGCAATCTAAGGCTGCTTCAGTACAGCATTAGGCAGACGGCTAATGGGCCGCATAGACCACCTCTAAGGACTATAGTATACACTAGAACATAAAATTTATCCTAAAACAACAAGATAACATAAAGAATATAAGTTATCACAAGAATCATCCATAGGAATAAACCATATTTGACAATTGATAGCTGGCAAAATATATGCTAAATTAGGCACTATGAACAAGAAATTTTAACATGTATGCTGAAAAAACAAAACAGTTTTTGGCCTTTTTCCCAATAGCAATCAGCATATTACCTACTGCTAAACAGTCAAATCAGCTAGAACTCAAAAACAAAATGCCATGAAAAGAGATTAACTGCTGGTGTATATCATCCCTATTTCAAAAAAATTTGCAAGAATTAGGCAACAATTTACACTGCTTTTGTTTTTCAACAGATCCGTCATAAAACGAGTTGACAATCGATAGCAAATCTACATTTTTACTATCAACTTTTGGAGTTTTCCCAACACAGAATCAATATTGTGGGTCTCTTCCTTGTTCTCCTAACAAGCTAGAGTTTCGTCCAATACAACAAAAGAATATTCACCAGAAAATGCATCAGTGTCAGAAATCCAATCATCTAATATTAGTTTATGATTTAATCATGGTCATGGTTCAAGTATGGAAATTCATTTAGTAAATGCTTTCCAAATCATCTTCCATAAAAAGTTGTTAAAGTTTTATTAATGACAGAATAAATCAAAAGAATTCTTAGGGGTAAGCACCACCGTTGAGCAACCGGAATATAACAGCACACAATTTATCATAAATCACCCTATAATTTTCTTGCAACTGATAAAAAAACATCAAGTACCAAAACAAAAAAGACAGTTACCCAGCATACTCTTGACAAGATCCAGCATAATCTCCATGGATATCGAGCTGCTTCATCCTTGCCAACGCCAGAGTTCCAGTGGCAGAGGATGACCCACGGTGCAATTACAGGATTGAAGAAGATTTTTGGTGAGTTTCTCTTGCCGACGACATCGACTCATCGCTCTGTCGTTCATAATCGCCGCTGGTTACCATCCTTGTTTCTATCAAACTACAGGGGCCAACCCCTGATGAAAGAATGAATTGTTTTTGTTTATTGCTTGTGGTGTCCAATTTCCGATTCACAATAAGAGAGCAGGTGCCTATTGTTGACGACACAAGCGTCCCAGATTCAGCGAAGAAAGTTCTGATATTATGTGGTTGGCTTCAATGTATCAAGAACACTAGAATTCTTTTCATGCTTGCAAAATCACCATGTGCTCTTCTAGATGAAAATTCAAGTAATACTTATAACTAACCAAACAAAACACTAGCTAGCTAGCGATTTAACCCCGAATTTCTTGCAAATAATGAGAAATTAAAGGAGCAAAATGAGAAGGATAATTACCTCACAGACCCTTGAGCGGATCTGGCATCATCCCCGTTGATACCGAGATGATTCCATGGCCGAGGACGAGTTGTTGCCGGAGATCGCCGGAGATGGGTTTGGTTTATTTTTCTTATATAAACCCTAATTTCGAGGCGAGCAAAGCGGGAAAACAGAGCGGGAGCAAAGAAAAATACTTAACCTACGGGATTGAAATTCACCGCAGGCTCTGGGTAGACAAAAGCATGGACCCTCTTATTTAGCATCAGTGCATAAATATTGTGGGTGTCTAATGATCTTGGATGCACTGTGGATTTCAAGACCGGTTGCTGAATCTTATTATATTGCCTCCTATGCTTGGCTATTTACATACTACAACCCCAAATATTAAAATATTTGATATTTCTAAGTACAGCCTCCTATCTTTATAGGATACCGGTATTTTGCACGAGCGATGCAAGAGTGCATGTGCAAGGGTTTATGTTGTGGACAACATGTGTAAATTTTTAATTCTCGACATTACATGAAAATTTCTTAGAATATCTATAGTTTTTTTAAAAATTAACTGAATATGGCCAGTGGTAATATCAGAATTGAAAAATTTATGAGTTGTATACAATAATAAGGATATAAGGGTTCATGTATAAATTTGCAAGTCATCTCTTATTGGGCTTTTGAGCACAAAAGATAATGTGCAATGAATGAGATTATGAGAATGAGAAAGATGATTGTTGATTTTTCATGTTTTTTATTTTTATCTTTTGTGATGTAAACATTTCCAATTCTCAACTTTGGCTGTTGAAATTTTGACATTTTTTCTGTTAGTAATTTTGCACGTGCGATGCACGCTTGCATTTATTTTGATCCACTGATGTTCGTTTTATCTTCTCCATTTTCATAAATATATTTTAGGATTCTATATATTATTGAATAGGTTGTTGACTCGTATATATGGTTTATTGGTTTTCTGGGCCTGTTGTCAGGTTTGAATTTGAAAAATTGATAAGTAAGAGAAGTTGTATTTATTAAATTTTTCTTATTATGGTTACATAACACCACTTAATGCATTATAAAAGATAACATGTTTCTTGTATGTCTAGAACATGAGCGAGCAACATGAACCGACATTAAATTAGCAGAGAAGAAAGTTGAATGAAGAAGTGAAACTTTGAGATTTCCTAATTTACCGCTTGACTTTGACTATTCTCTCTTGCATCAAATTCGAACTATATTGATATTTTGAAGAATATGGTTTGGTGGTGTAGGCAAACATATAAATTTAGCTATGGGCAAAGATTTTAAATTCCTATTTTGTCCTTCGCATCAAGTATTGGGGAGACTTAGGCTGTATTGGTAAACTTGTGGTTGTGCCCAAATTTTAAGGGCAAATATAGCAATCCATGAATCATTGTTTATTGACTACGGGCTTTCAAGGTTTTTGGAATAAATACCATGAACTTTCAAGGTTTTTTGAATAAAATACCATGAACTTTCTTTATTAACCATGAAATTTAATTACGGTAAATAAATACCATGCACTTTCACCTTTTCTCCGTAACGTAGAAAATACATCTTATAAATATAGCATAGTGTTAATAATTTAATAAATACCACAAATGTTTGGGTTGTAAAACTTTTGAAAATAAATATCACATCTTTTATTGTCATATGAATTGAAAACCTCAAAAATATAAAAAGTAAAATAAAAACAAAAGAATTTAAGATTTTGTCTATTTTTCTTTCAAGAAAGTTTTTGATATTTAGTTTTTATGATATTTATCTAAAAAATTCTAAGATAGATATTTGATGAAATTTAATATGGTTTTCTAAAAACCCCAGGATCGCGTGGGGCTTTCCTCTCCTCCAGTAATTCATTTTTCTTGAAGAAAGCCCTTAAGGTATGTGAACTAAACTGTTTTGCACTGTTGATTACTTTTTGAAGGATTAATATCCTTAAATGGACGTAAACTGAATGATTGATCCGATTACTTTACATACCTTTGCAGGGTTTTCTCAATCTCTCGCTCTTCCACTTCATTGAGAACTCGAGCGAGTCTATGCTTAATCAAAAAATGAGAGAGCGTGGTTTCTACACTTTTGTTTGCCGCCCGAGAGAAATCTAAACTTAGAATTTATGCTTTTTGAAAGATGAGGGTTAAGATAAACAAGAATAATTAAGTGGAGTCCCGTTGTATTGTCATATAATCTATCTATACGAGAGGGATGATAACGAAAAATGCTTAACCTACTAGGCTTTAAATTCTACTATAATCTACCCACGAGATAAAATGGTAAGACCCATAACACCTTGATACTTGTGCTAAACAGATAGGCACATACTGTTTTTCTCTTGGGTAGATTGTGGTAGGATTTCAACCCGGTAAGTAAAATATTACTCGGATGATAACTACTAAGGGCAAAGCCGATATTTCGCCCTTGGTTATTGTAGGGTGTTTTTCGTCACCCCATTGAGATGTGAATACACGCGCGCTTGTCAGGCGTACTACAGATTCCCTCTGCCTAGGGTAGACGGGGGTTTATTGATTGTGGAGATCTGAATTTCCGGCAGTCGCGGACTAAGCTGCCGTTAATTACCCCTCGCCTTTGGAGCGAGGGAACCTCCGATTGACGAGTCAAACCGGTCATGTGAACTCGATTTGCAGTGTACGTATGTTTTGAAAAGGTTTTGGATATATCGGGGGCTCCACAGAGTTTTACGGGGGCCTCGCTATCCGGATAGCAGGCTAGGGGTCAAGGGGGCCAGTAGCCTCCTTACGGGGTGCGGGGTAGCGCCCCGTTAGAAAAAATTTCCTAACGGGGTACGTGTTTCGGTGTGGAGTGCATAGAAAATGAGGGCTGAGGAACGTTTTTAAAGACGCGTGCATGGCACATGGACGCTGGGCGCCAGCGGGTCACGTGCGCTGCACGTGACCGCTGGGCATTGAGCGCCCACGGGTCGCGTGAGGCGTACGTGGGCGCCCGCGGGTCACGTGCCCTGCATGCGACCGCTGGGCGCCTGCTGGTCACGTGTGCGGCACGCGACCTTGAAAACACCAGCAGAAAAGGGGCTTAGCCCCTGGGTTAGGAGTTAAACTCTTAAGGGGGCTTTAGAGTTGAACTCTTAACAGGGATTATGTATAGAATTGGAGTTAAACTCTTAAAAAGGGGTTTGATTTATGGAGTTAAACTCCAACAGATCTTGAACGGAGTTAAACTCCTAAAGATCTTTGGATCTTTTTTTGAACCTTGGATCCTTCCGGAATGGGATTTTTGGAGATGGGTCTCCTTCTTCCTCCTCTTCGTTGGCTGGATCTTGAAGGAAAAAAAGGGTCGAAATTCAAAATCTCTCCTTTAAAGATCTGATGGGAGATCCGAGCTCTCCCTTGTGGGTTTTATGGTGAAAAACTATTTCCTTTTGAAAAAGGAAGAGTTAAACTCTTGATTTAATTCAAAAAGGGGGAGAAGGTTTTAGAATCTTGAGAAAGGGGAAAGAGGCACTAACCTAGAATTTGAGAGAATGAATTGTTATGCTTTATTTCATTATCATGTTGCCTTTTATAGGCTTACAAACTTACATATAGCCTATTGGGCTTTACAAAATGGCATTTTGCCCATCCCATACCTCACGTGCTCATTTATTTTGCACATGGGCCATACAAAAATTTGGCTTTATGCCCATTCATGCAGAAAAAATTACATCAAAATTATTTATTACATGATTTCATTTTGGCATGGGGGAGGCCGGCCGCGGGGCTCAACTTGGGCATGGACCCACTTGATCTAGGCTTGGGCCCGTTTACTTGGGGTTGACTTTGATTTTGCTTAATCAATCGGGGTGTAATTTTTGACCCCAACAGTTATCATTCATGCATGTATCCCATCATATAACTAAACATATGTGTAATATTCCAGCATTTTTTTCCATCCATGCTTGGTTAAATTGACCATTGAAGAGGGGAAAACAAATACTTAATTGTCATCTTCTTCACTTCTTTCAACCGTTGTGTCGATATAAGCAAGAATTCACTTCCTCTTCGAATGGAAACACCGTTGTTATTCCTACCGCTTACTCAGATGTCCACCTCATTTCCGTATAACTTTTGTTTTTGTTTCGTAGCCACGAATGAATCCTCCTTTTTTTTCTTTTGCGTTGAGAAAAATATGGAAGAAGATGCAACCTCTAAACCTGGTCCTTTTGTCTTCCCGACAACATTGTACGTACCTTTCACGTCTTATTTATTGGGTTATGCCGGTGCCTTGGCCATCAAACCGTGGCCGATCGCGGAACAATTTTTTTTTAAACTGGCGCTAGAACAACCCCCAAAATACGGATCTACCATTAACCCTAATCTAACAAACTATATAGGAGTTAAGATGGTTATGCCGAATAATCCATATTCTTTGGTCTTCAACCACATTCCCAAGCTCTTAGAGCCTACCATGATCAAGCTTGGTCGTCAGTCTCTGTCACGTCCCGCTTCCGAGAGTACGGGTAAGGAAACGTGACATGCCCATTACGTATTTACTCAGAGGTAAACACGCTAAGCGTAACTAAGCAATATGGTAAATGTACACAAGAAAACATGAGATGTAAAAGAACAACAACTTTTATTTATTAAACATTTCTTTACAATACAACTGAAAATGTAAATACAAGACTGGAAAGCAACGCCTAAATAATGGCATGAGCTGAAAGAAAAGTGAGTACAAGTAAAGCCTAATGGTCGTGCTGCTCAGTAGTCTGCTCCAAGTACTCCTGGTTGGTCTCGAACTCCTTAGAGCCGGTTCCTCCTGACAACATTCTAATGAAAGAAGAGAAATAGGAATGTCGTCAGCGAACAATTGCTCGGTAAGTCCCAAAGAAATATAGACATAGAATAGACAGATAAGTGGATGTAACCGGTATAATATTTGATTGTTATGTTAACGCAGTTGTTTGTAGGTTGGTACAGAATATGCCAGTGTATACGAGAGGAGTCCAACTTACACCGTGGACTATGGTAACCCGTAGAATAAGGCTCCGTCGATAAAACTACGGAACAACGGCAATGGATATATAGGGACGTCTTTAATGACTATCTCGTGCCACTTTTAACACATTCCGTGTCAATCTACCCCTTTAAAACCCCGTAATGTTTATTGCATTGATTGTATTATTTTGTAGTAAATTGTAGATGTAAGACTTGCCGAAACCATGATATCAGTAGTTCATGTAAATGGAAAGAATGTAAACGGATAGTCATGTAGACAAGTCAAATGTATATCCATAATTCGGTCAAATTATGTTCATGCTGATATAGATTGAATTCTGGTGTAAATGGATTCATGTTATATTGGAGTTAGATTAGAATTGTTTTCAAGAATGAATTGATTTCAGATTTGACTGAGACTCAGATCGAGTCAGACTCTTTAAACAGAATTGAATTTCTGAGTTAGGTTTTAGAGTTATCGGTAACTACTGCACATGGATGGCAAGATTTGTGTTTTTTTTCCAAGACAATTACCGTATTGATAACCCCGTTTTTAGTTTGTCTACCTTAAATAGATAAGCACCCACTTTCTCCGACTCTCCGAGACTCAAGAGAATTGGTCCCGCTTAAACTTATATTTACTAGGGTCCTTATTGTAAATTAATATAACTTGAGCGGGTTTTATGAAAAATAGTTTTGATATATTTTCAAAATAAATCTCAAGTATTTAATTATCGTCTTTAGGGTTTTCATAGATGTAATTTTTTATAAGATGAGATATTCTAGTGGATATAAATCTAAATTGAATAGTGTATGGTATTTTAGTGTAATATTGGAATTGTATTGATTTGTAATGGTAGTTTCATGAAATTCGGGATTCTTTTGATTTAGAAAAATATGGAATATATATAATATATTTAAAGTAGATATTTTGATAATATATATATATATATTTATAAAAATAGAATTTATTTATTAAATAGAAATCACGTTTTCTTAAAAATTGTAATAAAAATTCCATCAAGATCGTATGCTCCGTGAAGAGGCCTGCATCTCACCCTACTATTCCGATAGATGTGCGATAACCCGCACCAACCAAGTCGGATTCTCCAAAATGGGTTGTAAGAACTTAATCGTATGGAATTTAAATAAGACAATTTAAAGAATACGGTTTTGTAATAGTTTAGGGTATTTTATTGTAAACTTGTAATTATTCCACACACTAATATTCCAAAAGCCATCGTGCTATGTTAAGAATGAGTGTTGTGATGAGGTAGATCATTACCTCGTGAGTTTTCTAAAGATAATATGAGCAAAACGATAAAGTAATGTCGTATATAAACTTGATGGTATTTTACCGTAAAAATGAAATAAAACTTGCAACACATATTAATTTGAATTGAAACTTATTATAAATGTTGTTTTATGTTTGTTCAACAATATAAGAAGAGATGGTTAATTTGTTGTTTAAGATAAGTTGAGTTTTTAAAGAAAAGATAATCGGAAGTCGGAATAACTCCGTTTCGGACGAGTATTGAAAAGAGAGTGTTTTAGATTAGAAATGGAAGAGGGGAGAGGGGAATTACAGATTGAGAAGAGAGAGGGAAGGTAGAGGATGAGTTTGCAAGCGTTGTGGGGTCGTGGGGCCGCCGGATTTGTCCCGAGTCGTCGCCGGAATTTGACCTTGAGCTAACTCCACTTGTACAACTTTTTGACTTAGAAAATTTTAAGAGTTTTCATGCTATATTTCATAATAGAGAGTGATATGGTGTGGGGTAGTATTTATAGGATAGAATTAGGGTTTAGGATATAAATAGAGAATGTATTAAAACTTGGATCAAAGAGGTGAATTAACACCCTCTGTTAATGAGCAGGGAAAACAAACAGACTAGGGTTAGTGGGGGGAGTCGAAAGGGTGCAGGGTAAAATTTTTGAAGCATTTGGGACGGGGGGCCTGGCGGCGCCGGCCCCATGCTCCATCTCGCCAGTCCGCTTGGTGAGGTGGGGTGTGGGATTCTTGCCGCGTGTCTTAGTCATAGTAAATAGTATTAAGCACGTGTTTGATTTCAGTGTGACTTTTCATTTTACGTATAGTGTACATGCAAACTGTTGGGCTTCTAGAAGTTTAAAAGAAAAAAATAAAATAAATAATATGTGGCTGGAGGGATTCGAACACAGGGGCTACTTCACAGCAGTACAAGGCTTTACCAATGAGCTACAAGTGCTTTCTTGCTGTTTTAGAGCAATTTAATTTTATAACTTGTGCTCAGGCTTAGGTACTGTTTTCTGTATTTTGAAAAAAAAATTGTACAGAAAGTTCAGGCTTGTTACATTCTACCCTCCTTATAAAAATTTCATCCTCGAAATTTGTAGAAGGAAGGTGTAACAGATTCAAGAAAAATTTGATGATAGTGATGGTGATTGAATTATTAATAGTGCATGAAAAATATTTGGAAGAATGAAAGAATGCAAAAACTTTGGAAAGATTGAAAAAGATGCGAGGGAATTACCAGGATTACCTTGGTCTACAGTCTCGGCTTCTACGGCCGCTGAAGTGAACGCCTGACGCCGGGATACATTCCTTCTAGCCAGAGACATATTCCTCTGTCCTTGAGGCATGTTCCTTAGTGCCTGTTGGAATTGGCGAGGATACTGTGCAGGAGGTCCATGTAGAGGTGGAGCTGGGAGAGCAAGTCGAGGTGCAGGAGTCTGGATAGCTGGCCGCTGCGGATAAGTGATGTGTGTTGGAACTGGGTTGCGTCTATGAGGACATGTTCCAATTCCATGAGTGGATGCGCCACAAACTAAGCACAATCCTTTTGCGCGCCTACAATCCTTCCACAAGTGTCCATCCCTCCTGCAGTAGAAGAAAAAATCTGGACTTGGCCGGTTAATTGTTTCTTCCGGTCTCTTGGGTGCAAAAGTTGGTATTGAAGAGGCTCCTCCTACCATCTGGGTGGCAGGACGCTTCACACCGGCTGATTGAGGTCTGCCCTTCTTCTTCACTACTGCCTCATATCGGCGGGCAGCTTTCAGAGCCAGGTCGTGGGTTGGGAAATCCCCTGTAGCTAAGACAGCTTGGATCTCCGGGTCCAACCCTTGCTGAAATCGTCTAGCTTGGATCTCAGCCGTCGGTATCAAGTGTGCCGCGAATCTACCGAGCATGGTAAACTTAGTATCATACCCATCCACAGATTTGGTCCACATCGAACCTTTCTGCAGGTGGATGAATTGCTGCTCCATGTCGAATCGGGCAGTCTCCGAAAAATACTTCGCGTCGAACATGCCGCGAAAAGTTTTCTATTCGATCGGTTGGGTAAGACGGCTTTCTTCCGCCTTCCACCATTCTCGGGCGTTATCGGTAAGTTGCAGCTTCGCAACCCTTACCCAAGTAATGTCTGGCACTTGTACTGCTGTCAGATCATCCTCGATGGACTGAGCCCATTTCTCAGCTTCCAAAGGGCTCTCTTTCCCAGAAAATTGCTTTGGATGCAGTGCCCGAAATTGCTTCACTCCGGGTGCTTCCGCTTCTGGACGGTTCATTAGGATAGCAGTCTGCTGCTACTGTCCTTCCAGGAAGCTTTTAATTGTCTCGAGCAGTACCGTCTGCTCGTTGATCGGAGCTGCAACGGTAGACGTAAGTGAAAGAGGTGGAGGTGGTGTGTTTCCATTCACGTTAGTACTGGTATTGTTCAGAGAATTTATAACCTTGAAAGAAAATTAGGGTTAGGATAGATTCAAAGAATATGAAATTGTAAGATTCAAGTAATATGAAATGTAAATAATGTTTTTAGTTGCTGATTCTTATGATATATATTGCTTAGGACTTCATGCAGAGGTGACCTGCATGACCATGCAGAACTGACCTGCATGGGCCGCCAACAAAACCTGTCACGCCACACTTCCCAGAGTACGGGTAAGGAGACGTGACTGGCCCGCTACGTATTTACTCAGGAGTAAACACGCTGAGCGTAACTAAGCAATATAGCAATATACACAAGAAGACATAAGATGTAAAAGAGCAACAACTTTTATTTATTACACATTTCTTTACAATACAACTGGAAATGTAAATACAAGACTGGAAATCAATGCCTAAATAATGGTATGAACTGAAAGAAAAGTGAGTACAAGTAAAACCTAATGGTCGTGCTGCTCAGTGGTCTACTCCAAGTGCTCCTGGTTGGTCTCGAACTCCTCAGAGTCGGGTCTTCCTGACAACTTTCCAATGAAAGAAGAGAAATAGGAATGTCGTCAGCGAACAATCGCTCGGTAAGTCCCAAAGAAAGATAGATATAGAATAGACAGATAATAGGATGTAACCGGTATAATGTTTGATTGTTATGTTAATGCAGTTATTTGTAACTTGGTACAGAATATGCCAGTGTATATGTGAGGAGTCCAACTTACACCGTGAACTATAGTAACCCGTAGTATAAGGCTCTGTCGATAAAAAGACGAAAACACGGCTATGGATGTATAGGTACGTCTTTTAATGACCATCTCGTGCCACTTTTAACACATTCCGTGCCAGTCTACCCCTTTAAAACCCCGTAATGTTTATTGTATTGATTGTATTATTTTGTAGTAGATTGTAGATGAAAGACTTGCCGAAACCATGATATTAGTAGTTCATGTAAATGGAAAGAATGTAAACGGATAGTCATGTAGACAAGTCAAATGTATATCTATGGTTCGGTCAAATCATGTTCATGTTGATATAAATTGAATTCTGGTGTAAATGGATTCATATTATATTGGAGTTATATTTGAATTGTTTTCAAGGATGGATTGATTTCAGATTTGACTGAGACTCAGATTGAGTCAGACTCTTTAAACAGAATTGAATTCCTGAGTTAGGTTTTAGAGTTATCGATAACTGCTGCACATGGACGGCAAGATTTGTGTCTTTTTTCCAAGACAATTACCGTATTGATAAACCCGTTTTTAGTTTTTCTACCTTAAATAGGCAAGCACCCACTTTTTCCGGCTCCCTGAGGCTCAAGAGAATTGGTCCCGCTTAAACCTATATTTACTAGGGTTCTTATTGTAAATTAATATAATTTGAGGGGGTTTTATGAAAAATAGTCTTGATATATTTTCAAAATAAATCTCAAGTATTTAATTATCGTCTTTAGGGTTTTCATAGATATAATTTTTTTATAAGATGAGATATTCTAGTGGATATAAATCTAAATTGAATAGTATATGGTATTTTAGTGTAATATTGGAATTGTATTGATTTGTAATGGTAGTTTCATGAAATTTAGGATTTCTTTGATTTAGAAAAACATGGAATATATATAATATAATTAAAGTAGATATTTTGATAATATATATATATATATATATATATTTATAAAAATAGAATTTATTTATTAAATAGAAATCACGTTTTCTTAAAAATTGTAATAAAAATTCCATCGCGATCGTATTCTCCGTGAGAAGGTCTGCATCTCGCCTTACTAGTCCGATGGATGTGCGATAACCCGCACCAACCAAGTCGGATTCCCCAAAATGGGTTGTTAAGGACTTAATAGTATGGAATTTAAATAAGACAATTTAAAGAATACGGTTTTGTAATAGTTTAGGGTATTTTATTGTAAACTTGTAATTATCACACAAACTAATGTTCCAAAAGCCATCGTGCTATATCAAGAATGAGTGTTGTGATGAGCTAGGTGATTACCTCATGAGTTTTCTAAAGGTAATATGAGCAAAACGATAAAGTAATGTCGTATATAAACTTGATGGTATTTTACCGTAAAAATGAAATAAAAGTTGCAACACATATTATTTTGAATTGAAACTTGTTATTAATGTTGTTTTATGTTTGTTCAACAATATAAGAAGAGATGGTTAATTTGTTGTTTAAGATAAGTTGAGTTTTTAAAGAAAAGAGAATCGGAAGTCGGAATAACTCCACTTCCGACGAGTTTTGAAAAGAGAGTATTTTAGATTAGAAATGGAGGAGGGGAGAGGGGACTTATAGATTGAGAAGAGAGAGGGAAGGTAGAGGATGGGTTTGCAAGCGTCGTGGAGTCGCGGGGTCACCGGATTTGTCCCGAGTCGTCGCCGGAACTTGACCTTGAGCTAACTCCACCTGTACAACTTTTTGACTTAGAAAATTTTGAGAGTTTTGATACTAGATTTCAGAATAGAGAGTGATATGGTGTGGGGTGGTATTTATAGGATAGAATTAGGGTTTAAGGTATGAATAGAGAATTAAAAATGTATTAAAACTTGGATTAAAGAGGTGAATTAACACTCTCTATTAATGTGCAGGGAAAACAAACAGACTAGGGTTAATGGGGGGAGTCCAAGGGGTGCGGGGTAAAATTTTTGAAGCATTTGGGACAGGGGGGCTCGGCTGCACCGGCCCTATGCTCCATCTCGCTGGTTGACATGGTGAGGTGGGGTGTAAGTTTCTTGCCACGTGTCCTAGTTGTAGTAAATAATATTTTGCAAATGTTTGATTTTAATATGACTTTTCATTTTACGTGCAGTGCACGTGCAAAATGTTGGGCTTCTAAAAGTTTAAAAGAAAAAAATAATAATATGTGGTTGGGGGTGATTCGATCACAGGGGATATGCCACAACAGCGCAAGGCTTTACCAATGAGCTACAAGAGCTTTCTTACTGTTCTAGAACAATTTAATTTTATAACTTGTGCTCAGGCTTAGGTACTATTTTCTGTATTTTGAAAAAAAATTGTACAAAAAGTTCAAGGTTGTTACAGTCTCCCTCCATCGAAAATGATCCATGTGAGAGTTTATGAATCGATCTCCAACCTCATAGCCGAGGTAACTAGGGTACCTAGTTTGCTAAACTAGATAGCCTAGAGAATGTAGAGTCTAATGATGGATTGATTTGTCTCTAAACACCCTAGGTTTCTCAACACATGAGACAATTAGGATGGAGGTAGAAGAAAAAGAAGCATGAGGATGAGAGAGTGTGAAGCTAAGCAACTCAAGAAATGGCCAAGTGTTGTGAGTAGAATGAAGCAACTAAAGAAAATATCTCACCACTAGAAAATATCTCACTACACAAACAAATATCAAGCATGCCTCAATAGTGCACCATGAGTCACATCCATGAGTCACCAAGTGAGTCAAGCCATCAATTAATGCCAAGCACACCTCATCCTCCAACTCAAATAACCATTTAACCAAATGGTTATTAAACACAATGAGGTTTCTTCTTCTAGAAGCACATTGTAATAAATTACAAAAATACCCCTCATCCGTATATACATACCCGCATACGTAATCCGAAGAATACGAATACAAAGAGATGAAAAGAATCCATCAATCCAATACTAGAATCCGGCTTAAACCAAAGCCCACCAGTATAAACCGTCTGAATCATGATACGTGCACAAGTGCATGTATATGATCGAACCCTGCCGTAAAACCATACGGCCTCGACATCATTTTTTCCGAAGCAGGGAAACCCTCTGTGTGGGACTCTAAAGACTCGTCAATACATTGGTGTAAAACTTTAAAATCGTTTAGGAAATTTTTCAATAATGGGTAAAATAATCAGTATTTTCCGTAAAATGTAAAAATAATTATTTTTCAATATAGGCCTAATTATACAAATTTAGATATGAAATTGCTAGTATTTGGTTAATTATTTGTCACTTATAAATTTCTAGTCATTTAAAAAAAAAATCCTTAATTAATTATTTTTAATATTATTTTAAGATTTTAAATATACATTAAATTAGTGATAAATACAAATTTGAATAGGTGAATTACATACTTAGGAACCATTACAAACTAAAACCTAGTGGTAACATAAAATTTTATCAAGTTATTCCAAGTTAGTTGTTTCTATGGTCAAAAATGAAATGAAATAATTTAAATTAATATTAGGAATTGAGGTAAATGCATCAATGAGTTAAGAAGAGGTTCTTTTTAACCTAGAAACATCTACACACTCACACACACTCCCTCCTCTCCCCAAGGCTGAGAGCTCCCTGCAGTTTCCCCCAATTTTTCCCATCTCTTTTCACTTCAAATTTCATCACAAAATCCATCAAAAATCCACAAATTTCTTCACAAATTCAAAACAAATCCTTTATCTATCTCTTCTTAAGTCAAATTTAGTTTAAATCATGGAGAAAGGAGGCCATCTTTGGAGGCTAAGTGCAAGCTAGGGTTCAAAATTTAAGAGGTATAATTCTAACCTCATGGCTAAATTGTAGTTTATCTATGCTAATCTAGAATTTCCAAGTGTGAATTTGATTGTAATTGCTTGTTTAAGGAATTCAAGAAAAGGGTTTGATTTTGGAATTAGGGTTTGAAGCATTTCAAATAGGTTAAATCAAGTGTAGTGGCTACCTAGTTGTGTAGTTGGATGATTATGCTAGATTTTGATCACTATATCGTTAATCCTCGATATTTGCACCAAATATGGAATTTAGGTGCTTACTAGGTTTTCTAAATAATTAGGTGGTGAATTAATTTTGACATCTTGATTATTTTATTAGCATCTCCTACGATAATTAGGGTGTGCGAATGCGAAATTGGTTTGATCGGGTTTTAGTTTTGACGGATGTTCCGAACGACGATTCTAGTTAAGGTTGTAGTGATTGTCGTGTGTGTTCCGCGCACCAAGTGCACAATGTTCCTAACTTGTGGACGTTGATTCTTTCATTTTGTGACTTTGCATCGTTTCAGGAATATATAATCTTATGTTTTGTATTGTGCAATTTTAGGATCGGTTGCGGAAGTATCGGACGCGGCCCGCAAAGGCAAAGCTGTGGTCGGATCAGATTAGCGAGCGTCCGGGTGAGTAGATGTATACATCTATGGGGAAATCGTCAGGATGGCGCGAGACGCCCCATAGTTAGGATTATTTTATTACTTGCAATATATATGCATAGTTATTTAGTTAACCATCTCATTTCATCGTACCATCTCATACATATGCAAATAAGCGATGTCATCTCATAGGACGCTTGCACTATTACCATTGGTTAATACTGCACGTGCACTCTTCATGTGAACACACACGCGCCTTGGTAATTGTTATGCCACGAACACATAGAAACTGCTAGATTAGCATCATGCCATTTGCATCATACTTGGTACTTAAATTGATAGTTGCATATGTATATCGCATTTCATCATCATTTATTTATAGACTTTCAGTCATGAATCGCATTTCATGTTATGGATGTCATAGATAGTATCATTTTCCTACATGAACATGTATTATGATTTTCTTGAGGATTTTTGTATTGATGAGATTTCTGGATTTTTTGGAAAATCGCAAGAATTTGAAAAACCTATTATCATTTTAAAAACAGAAATTTGCGGTTTTCTCATGATGTGATGTGTGTGGCGTCCACCATGGGTTTTCTTGGTTCTTGAGCAGTATCATATACCCGATTCGAGGAGGGGGATGCATCGTCTGCGGGTACATGGTGGGCCCGGTATGGTACCTCGGGGTAAGAAGATCGCAGATGATGGCGTTGAGCCCGACAGGGGAGCATTACCCACCGGTTATTTATGACGTGGCGGATATCCGGAGGATACCGACTGTAGTCGTGTGAGTTGATGATATGGACCGATCCGGACTGCCGGAGCCCGGGATATTGGGATTTGAGATACAGAGATATGAGATATTGAGATATACATAGTTTGTATCGATGCTGGACACATATTTCAGTTGATTTCTATGATGATATTTCAGTTCACTTCATAAAAGGGTTTTACTACGTAAAAAATATAAAACTTCTCATATCCGATACATCATGATTTTTGTGTTGATTTTTACAAGCATGTTACATCCAGATTTGCATCGCATCATGTTAGTACATGTAGGCTATGACGCAATTGCGTGCATTCTTACGATAGCCTTATTAGATATTACTTACTACCCACGAGCTGGCAACTCACCCTCGTTGTGCCACAGTGTCTTGCAGGTCGGACCCTCAGCCTTGTAGCGGCGGGTGTGCTTTTTTTAGATTCTTTTGCTCGGACTTGCAACCTTACTCGTAGGTGGGTTGGGAGGATTACTTTTGTCTCCATTTGTATCTATTATTGTACCTAGTATTCTCTATCTATCTCTTCTTCTATTGTATATGTGACCTAGTGATGAGACTAAGAGATTTGTGTATATGTGGTTTCTCTGGGGTCGAGCTCACTTGAGCCGACGTTATGTTTTTCTTTTTCTTTTTGTGTTTCTTTATGCTATTTGATTAATGTTATATATATATATTGCGTGTGGTTGTGATCCGCCTTGGGCGAAGAGCTAACTCCCGCTTGGAGATGCCATTATATTCATTACATGTTTATATATTCTTGTTTGTACCCGTTTGGGTCCAGTATTTACAAAGGAGACTCTGCCGAAATTTTCGGAAAATTTTGATATTTTAAAAAGGGATTAATATAACTTAATTGGTTTAAAATCGTTTGCATAAAAGGTTTTCCTTCACTCTTCTTGGTTATGGTTTAGATTTTCTGGGCTTTGGCTGACTTAGGTTGCATCACGCCTTGAGACGTCTCGTAATATAAGTGTCAGTCACGTTCCGTACCTTCGGGTCGTGACAAAGTTGGTATCAGAGCCATGGGTTTTACCTTTCTGAGTGTAGGACGACCCTTGGTAGATGGAGTAGGTGACTTAAGCAGAGTGACATAGTTTGTGCATGTTCCGCGGCATACTTATGATATGGTACTCCGCCTAAGTGACCTTAGGACATAATTATTTGTATTTCCTTCTTGATTCCATGCATCCCTTGATTCAATTGCAATGTTCTTATCGCTCCTGTTTCTTATTCCAGCTTCGATGCCGCCAAAGACTATGAGGGCTCAGAGAGCTGCCGCTAGAGATGAGATTCGAGCGGGCTCGTCTAAGGCGAGGATCGAGCGGGACGATACGCCTACCCCTCAGGGTCAGATTGATCCGCCTTCTTCAGGCCGTATTGCCAGATTAGAGGCCGTTATGTAGGAGTTACGACAGATGATGGGATCTTTGGTTGAAACCAGTTGGGCACAGAGATCTGAGGATGTTCCTTCCACCGCACAGACCACGATTGTACCTGCTGCCCACAGTTGTTCCTGCTACTACTGCGACTATCCCCATATCATTACAGGAGTTTATGAGGCCGAGACCTCCAGCCTTTACCGGCATGGATGCGACAGAGGACCCGCAGGCATTTCTCGATAGGATGGCTAGGATTTGCCGTTCGTTGAGGTGTTCTGATGATAGATGGGTGGAGTTTGCGAGTTTTCATCTGGAGGGCCTTGCTCAGACGTGGTACGATTCAGTAGAGAGAGGCCGAGCTGCAGGTCTACCTCCTATGACTTGGGACGATTTCACAGCTCATTTCTTGCCCGTTTTCTTCCGGAGAGTGTCCGAGATGCTCGAGCCCGTAGTTTTAAGTCTTTGTGCAAGACTCCTGGGATGACAGTGTCCGAGTATGATATACAGTTTACTCAGTTGTCCCGATATGCTCCGTACCTATTAGACACTAAAGAGAAGAGGATAAAGAGGTTTGTGCGAGGGCTTGACACACAGTTATTTCTTGCCATCGGCGCCCGGCACTTTGACACTTATGCAGCAGCGATGGATGCAGCCTTACTTTTGGAAGAGCGCACTTCAGAGACTTCAGTTGTTTCAAGACCGAAGAGGATTCGTACAGATACATCAGCTCCAGTGCGGTTTGGTAGGGGCATGGCAGGCAAAGGTCGTGGCGGACCCTTCATAGGACATGGTGGTGGTCGAGGTATGATGCGAGGCCAGTTATTCAGCTCTTATTTACTGGGTCAGCAGCCATCACCGGGATGTTATCATTGTGGGAGTCCATATCATCGTGTCAAGAATTATACTGCGAGGAGCCAGAGCACGGCGACAGTTCCACATGTGACCTTACCACCTTCACCACCTCCTCAGAGAGCTCTACTTCCTACCCCTGATGATGTTCCACGCCAGGTAGATGCTCCTAGAGGCCGTGGGCGTGGCGGTCCTGTTCAGAGAGGAGAGGCGAAAGAGGCAGAGGCAGAGGCAGCTATTAGTGGTGGACAGGCCCGAGTATTCGCTTTGACTCCGCAGGATGCGCAGGCATCCAATGCCGTTGTGACAGGTACTCTGCCAGTATGTTCTTTCGATGCACAGGTGTTATTCGATCCAGGCTCCACACATTCTTATGTATCCACATATTTTGCACCGAGGTTGGGCCGAGAGTCGTCTTCGTTAGACCAGCCGCTCGTTGTTATTATTCCGGTAGGCGAGTCGTTTGTAGCCCGATTTGTGTACCGATCTTGTCATGTTCGTATCGGGGAGAGGGATTCTTCAGTTGATTTGATTCTCCTCGATATGCTAGACTTTGACGTTCTTCTTGGTATGGACTGGCTAGCCACCTGTTATGCCTCCGTGGACTGCCGTGAAAAGGCAGTCAAATTCAGCTTTCCTGGTGAGCCGGTTCTTGTTATTCAGGGAGATCGTAGCGCTACCCTTCCCAGCTTGAATTCTTCTCTTCGCGCTGGTCAGCTCTTGAGGAAAGGATGTCAAGTATTTTTAGCCTATGTTTGTGATACTAACGCCGTAGAGGTCCCGTTGGACCAGGTCCCGGTGGTGAGAGAATTTCCTGATGTATTCCCTGACGAGCTGCCTGGTCTGCCGCCAGAGCGCGAGATTGAGTTCTGCATTAACTTGATCCCCGGCACAGGGCCTATCTCTATACCGCCTTATCGGATGGCCCCGGCGGGGCTTAGAGAGCTGAAGGATCAATTACAGGACTTGTTGGATAAAGGGCTTATCCAACAGAGTGTGTCACCGTAGGGTGCTCCCGTCCTTTTTGTTAAGAAGAAGGACGACAGTATGCGCTTATGCATTGATTATCGTCAGCTGAACCGGCTTACTGTGCGGAACAGATATCCCCTACCCCGCATTGACGACTTATTTGATCAGCTCCAGGGTGCGGGGTATTTCTCGAAAATTGATTTACGATCGGGTTATCACCAGTTGCGGGTTCGGAAGGATGATGTCACGCCCCGCTTCCCAAAATACGGAATACAAGGGTGACAAGGCCAGCCATGCTCCTGCGATCAAGGAAAAATCCTGTCGTAGTCACATTTCGGTTTCTAGTATTATATGGTAATCAATAAAATACAATACGGGTAAAGAGAATGCAGTCACTAAGACTATAAGATATAAAGAGATTTGAGCTCGAAGGAAGTAAACAAGAGAGCAACTAACCAGGAATATCAGTGGGGAAAATGTAACTGGTCCACTGGTCTGGGTCTTCACGGTCTTCTCGAGATCAGACAAATCCACCTCTATCACTGAGCATGCATACTCAGGTCATCAGAGCGACACAATAGCAATAATATAATAGTAACAAAAAGGCAAGAAAATAAAATAATAATTATGGGGATAAAATGCAGGTAATCAATATGTTACTAACTGATGCAATGTATGATCTGTGTCCCTATCAGTCTCTAAGTCACTTTTGAAATCAAGTTATGGAAAGGAGGATCATGTTTAACGAGGGTCTCGTACATACCTGAGACTACGGCCCGCTATCGCCCGGGACATAACACTGTCAGCCGGACCGTTAGGCCCAACCTAATATATATAAAAGTCGATGTTCGAATGATCATCCTCTAAATTACTGTTCTCGCTAAATACGATGCTCTTTCCACTTCGATTTCCCCTTTTCCCCCAGGTTTACACTGTTTATAAGTATGGTCTAGTCGTGTACAAGTATGCACCAATAACACGGTTTTGTCACTGTTCACTGTATTGTTCACTGTCACGAATCATTCACTTTTTCATTGGCGTACTTGACACTCCTAAACCAATACCATTCACGCACGATAATGTATTGAACAATGAATAATAACGTGCACTATCACTATAAGTATGCCAGTCGGGTAAAATATGTGCATTTATGCCGTTGACAAGCCATGTGTAATACGAACTATTATGCACCTTATGAGCTTATAAAAATTGCAGTAAATCATACATTCACAATTCAGTAAAATGATACAAAGGAGGTAGCAAGTAACCTCAGTCAGTAGTTCAACAAAATTTATTTCAGTGCAATCGGATTTCGGGTTTGCAAGTTACAGCCGTTTCATGTTAAGTGTTCGCTGCTGGAAATTCAGTTCCTGAACTGAATGTTCATTTCGCAACACAATTTTCACCCTTTTGGGATCAGAATTTAGCGACTCTATAGTTGAACGAAATTTAGGTTTTTAAATAGGGTTCCCAACGCATCAGACAGATTCTCAATCGCACCTCTACGTCAGAAGTTATGTACTGTACAACAATAGGGTATCAGTTCTGTTTCTGTTTGGGGCTGCTATACGTCCTGTTCATTTAAATTACAGTTTAAATAGTAAACGACGGTAAAAAGGGGTGAAATCACTTTCATTATTTATCCAACTGTTTCATATTAACTATGGTGTAGGGTTCCGCAATGTAACATGTTCAGGCAGTAGAAGGTAAGCATTACAAGATGGGAATCAACAGCCAGAGCTGCTCTGGACTGCACTTCAGAGCCGCTCTCTGAACCGGTTTCTGTCATCTTTTCAGTATAGAAACAATTTAAAACTTTTATGGTGTTCTAGATCGTCGAGTTGGCTTCGATTTGAGCCCTCTAACGCATAATTCCAATTTGTAAACAATTAATTATGATTTTTACAAGTTTCAGATGCGGGAAATTTTCAGTTTTAACGGGTGTAATTGGGGATGATCGTTCACGTCAGTAACGATTATATTTTTCAGCCAAATTTTAACACAATGTTCATTACCACACGAGCCAGGTTATGTGATCAATTTTCGTGTTTAATGGAAGGTTTTCGTTCGGGTATTGTATCAAACACTTACGTCATATAAATTTACACGGATTATATACACGGAATTCATAGGATTTTGAATTTGTAACAGAACGATTTAGCATGTAGCAAGTAGGGTACTTACCTGAAGACGCGTTGACGATGCACAGCAGCGGCAACGGCGAGATCGCGCTACGAACGGCACGACTAGAGTTCACGGCCTCGTCTCGAGTTTGGGTTCTTGGCAGCGGGGCTTGAGTTTCTGGGCGAGGCGGCTGCGAGTGATGGTGGGGCGTCGGAGATGTTCGGCACTGGAAGGGAGGCAGTGCTGGTGACGTCGAGGAGCTCGCTGGTGATGGTTTGCGATGACGATGGTGGTGCAGTTGCGGTGACGGAGGGTGTGAACTTGAGAGAGGGGCTCGGTTGTTGGAGGAGGCGATGGCAGTGATGCTCGGGTCGACGAGTCGGTTCAGGGGCAGTGGGGAGCTCGTCGGCGTGATGCTGTGTAGGGGAGGCTCGGTGGCGAGGAGGGGTTCTGGGTAGTTGGTGAAGAGAGGCGAAGGTAGTGCGGCGAGGTGGTTGGTGGTGGAGGCAGTTGCAGAGGTGAGAGGGGGACGGCAGGAGGTTTTTTGGCGATGATGGTGGCAGCTTAATGGTGTTAAAATCGATGGAGGAGGAGAGGGAGCTCGGTGGGTTGATGGGTTAAAGGAGAGAGGTGTAGAGGGCTCGACTTGGGGTGTGGTGGTGGTGAGGAGGCAGCCGGCGGTGGCGGCGCGGTGAGCGCGGCGTGGGCATGTGTTCAAGAGAGGGAGTGGGAGGAAACGGGGAAAGAGCGAGAGGGAACGAGAGTGAGGGGGAGGAGAGAGTTAGAGAGACGAGGTAGAGATGGGTGCGCGGGCGCGCACGCGGTCGTGGGTCGGGGCGTAGGATCGTGGTCGTGAGCGGGGGTACGGCGAGGCAACGTGGGCGACGTGGGAATGCAAAGAAAAAAAGCGGGAAAACTAGATGAGAGTAGGGAAGATGGGTTAGTGGTCGGGTCGGGTCGCGGGTTTGGGCGCGGGCCGAGAGAGGCAAAAGGAGTTGGGCCGGGAAAAGGTTTGGGAATTTAATTATTTATTTAGTTTTTTTGGTTTTCTTTGGGCTGGGCTTTAGGGAATTTATATATATATATATATATATATATATATATATATATAGTTTTTTGTGTAAAGGGAAAAGAATATGGAAGTGGGCTGGGCTTGTGAATTGGATTTATTTATTTAATTAGAATTTTGTCTTGGGCTGGGGTTTAGTTGTTTAGGAAAATTTAAATACTAAAAACCTAGCAACCAATTTCATACAAAATTACGAGGAAAAAATAGGAAAACATTCGGGGGATTAGGAAAATATAGAAAGATTTTATTGATGGGAACGGGGATTTACATCATACCCTCCTTACAAAAATTTCGTCCTCGAAATTTAAAAAGGAGACAACGAAACAACAGTACTAAACAAAGAGATGTGGAAAACGTGCACGGATATCTTCTTTACGCTCCCAGGTAGATTCTCCTGGGGAACGACCGCCCCAAGACACTCGGACTAACGGAATGACTTTATTCTTCAGCACTTTTTCTTTGCGGTCGAGGATGGTGGTGGGCTGCTCCTCGTAAGATAGGTCGGTACCCAAAGCTAACTCTGAATAGTCCAGAACATGACTCCCATCCCGAACATAACGCCGTAACTGAGACACGTGGAAGGTATTGTGCACACCAGCTAGCGATGGAGGCAAGGCAAGTCGATAGGCCACCTCTCCTACTCGCTCTAGCACATCAAAAGGTCCGATGAAACGGGGCTGAGTTTCCCGCGACCTCCGAACCTGATAACTCCGCGGGTAGGGGAAATCTTCAGGAATACGTGATCTCTGACTTCAAATTCTAGTGCTCTCCTGTTGGCATCCGCCCAACTTTTCTGTCGACCCTGAGCCGTCTTAATACGCTGCCTGATCATTTGGGCCTTGTCGACTGTCTGAACAATGAGCCCGGGACCCAGTAATCTTCATTCTCCCATATCATCCCAATAAACTGGAGATCGACATTTACGCCCGTAAAGTGCTTCGAAAGGAGTCATTTGAATGCTAGCCCGGTAACTGTTGTTATAAGAAAACTCGACTAGATGCAGATGATCTTCCCAGGAACCCTGGAAGTCCAGCATGCAAGCTCTCAGCATATCCTCGAGTGTCTGAATCGTACGCTCGGATTGTCCGTCCATCTGCGGGTGATAAGCTGTGCTGAACTTGAGGCGGGTACCCAAACGCTCCTGTAAGCTCCTCCAAAAGTGCGAAACAAATCTGGTGTCTCGATCTGACACAATGCTGACCGGGACTCCGTGAAGTCGCACTATCTCCTGCATGTATCTCTCCGCCAGTGACTCTGTCGACTGTCTCACTCGGAAAGGTAAGAAGTGTGCAGTCTTTGTGAGGCGGTTGACGATAACCCAAACGGCGTTGTTGCCCCTAGGGCTCCGTAGCAAGGCCGTCACGAAATCCATAGTAATGTGCTCCCACTTTCATTCTGGTATTGGAAGCGGTTGTAACAGTCCCGCTGTCCTCTGATGTTCCGCCTTCACTTGCTGGCATACCAAGCATCTGGATACAAACCGCGCAATTTCTCGCTTCATCCCGTTCCACCAAAAGTGCTGCTTTAGATATCGATACATCTTCATGCCTTCCGGATGCACAAAATAAGCTGAACTATGCGCCTCAGTTAGTACTTCTCCTCGAACATCCTCTTTAGGTGCGCAGAGTCTGCTACCGAATCTCAGTGAACCGTCTTCATGTATGAGTAAGTCCATTCTCAGCCCGGTTTCTACCTGCGCTCTGAACTTCTGCAATCGAGGATCATCCGCTTGCGCAGCCTTGATGCGATCCACAAGAGAATACTGCACCTGTAGTTGCCAAAACTGCTTGATTGCGCTCGGTGTAACGACTTCAAGCTCGAGTCCCTGAAAATCCTCAATGATGCTCCTCTGACTGGTCAACATCATGACCGCTGGTTTGCGACTGAGAGTATCTGGTACAACATTTACTTTTCCCGGATGATACTGAAGGTCCAAGTCGTAATCCGCCATCAGTTCTAGCCACCGGCGCTGCCTCATATTTAGTTCTTTCTGAGTGAAGACGTATTTCAGACTCTTGTGATCCGTATACACTTCCACTCCCCCCCTTTCTTTGCCCAGTAAGTAATGTCCCCAGATTTGTACATGCGAAAACTACTGCGGCTAACTCCAATTCACGTGTTGGGTAATTCCCATCATAATTCTTCAGCTGCCATGAGGCATAAGTAACTACCCGACCGTGTTGCATCAGAACGCGGCTTAAACCCTTCCATAAATCATCGTCGTGTATCACCACTCCTTCTGAATCGTCTGGCCCCGGAAGAATAGACGCCGTAGTCAACATCAGTTTCAGTATCCCAAAAGCTTGAGTACATTCCTCTGTCCATACGTGAGGCACTTCCTTCCACGTCGGCCGAATTAGGGGGTCAGGTGATTATAAGGTTCAAGGATAGGATAAAAGTAATATCTTTGCAAGAAGAAAATGAATTTGTAAGAAGGATCAATTAATGCATCAAATGGATTTTAAAGATACATTACTCTAGGAAAATTTGATCGAACCGAAACTTTATCAATCAAAGTTTGACAGAGTACAACTGAGAGATAAACTTGGCCCTAAACTATACATCATTATTGTTTGGCCCTAAGAAAAGAAAATAAGCTGCGTCAGTCACGATTGTGGAAGTTCAACAAGTTGTGATATGCTCTCGCACTAAGATGGGGGCGTCCATTCTCAGAGCGTCCTGCCTGAACCTCTGCTTGAGCTTCTTCAGCCTCGAGTTCCTTTTCACTCGAGATTTCATCTTCCGATTCCTCCTCGGCTGGAGCTTCGTCTTCCGTTTCCTCCCATATAGGATTTTCTTCTCCTAATTCTTCCTCTTCGGCGGGGGCTTCCTCACCAGAATCCTCCTCTATATGTTCTGCCTCTTCCGGGTCCTCTCCTGAATCTTCTGCCATAGAATCTTCCTTAGGATTTCCCTCTTCAGGACCCTCATCTGGATCCTCCTCTATTGCGTTTTCCTGTGGGTCCTCTTCTATTGGATCTTCTTCGGGATCTTCTTCTTCAGGGTCCTCCTCTGGGTCTTCCTCTTCATCGTCCGAATCATTAATCATATTGATCTCCGGAATTGCGACATCGACTCCTTCGTCCTCGGATTCGCTGTCGTTGAAAATGACCTATAGGCCGTCGACCTCATCATCTGAACTCATTAATACACAGTCAAAAAAAACGCATGACTGAGTGTCCTCATTGAGAAGCAGTGCGGCCCCAGGGTTGGCCATGGTCTGAAACGCAAAGGTTATCATCAGATAGTGGAACACAAATGAAAATAACGATTAATAATGTGGAACACGAGGAAAAGATAAAGTAGATAAGATTCAAAACATGAATTTGAGTGGTGATGCACAAGTAGTATATGAAAGTGAAAATAAGGAAATAAAGTATGATTCAAGGGATCCCTAAATTGGACTGCAATCTTATTCTAAACCCGGCGCTCTGATACCAACAAAACCATGTCACGCCCTACTTCCCAAAATACGGAATACAAAAATGACAAGGCCAACCATGCTCCTACGATCAAGGAAAAATCCCGTCGTGGTCACATTTCGGTTTCTAGCATTATATGGTAATCAGTAAAATACAATACGGGTAAAGAGAATGCAGTCACTAAGACTATAAGATATAAAGAGATTTGAGCTCGAAGGAAGTAAACAAGAGAGCAACTAACCAGGAATATCAGTGGGGAAAATGTAACTGGTCCACTGGTCTGGGTCTTCACGGTCTTCTCGAGATCAGACAAATCCACCTCTATCACTGAGCATGCATACTCAGGTCGTCAGAACGACACAATAGCAACAATATAATAGTAACAAAAGGCAAGAAAATAAAATAATAATGATGGGGATAAAATGCAGGTAATCAATATGTCACTAACTGATGCAATGTATGATCTGTGTCCCTATCAGTCTCTAAGTCACTTTTGAAATCGAGTTGTGGAAAGGAGGATCATGTTTAACGAGGTTCTCATACATACCCGAGACTACGGCCCGCTATCGCCCGGGACATAACCCTGTCAGCCGGACCGCTAGGCCCAACCTAATATATATAAGAGTTGTTGTTCGAATGATCATCCTCTAAATCACTGTCCTCGCTAAATACGATGCTCTTTCCACTTCAATTTCCCCATTTTCCCCAGGTTTACACTGTTTATAAGTATGGTCTAGTCGTGTACAAGTATGCACCAATAACACGGTTTTGTCACTGTTCACTGTATTGTTCACTGTCACGAATCATTCACTTTTTCATTGGCGTACTTGACACTCCTAAACCAATACCATTCACGCACGATAATGTATTGCACAATGAATAATAACGTGCACTATCACTATAAGTATGCCAGTCGGGTAAAATATGTGCATTTATGCCGTTGACAAGTCATGTGTAATACGAACTATTATACACCTTATGAGCTTATAAAAATTGCAGTAAATCATACGTTCACAATTCAGTAAAATGATACAAAGGTGGTAGAAAGTAACCTCAGTCAGAAGTTCAATAAAATTTATTTTAGTGCAATCGGATTTCGGGTTTGCAAGTTACAGCCATTTCATGTTAAGTGTTCGCTGCTGGAAATTCAGTTCCTGAACTGAATGTCCATTTCGCAACACAATTTTCACTCTGTTGGGATCAGAATTTAGCGACGCTATAGTTGAACTAAATTTAGGATTTTCAATAGGGTTTCTAACGCATCAGATGGATTCTCAATCGCATCTCTATGTCAGAAGTTATGTACTATACAACAATAAGGTATCAGTTCTGTTTCTGTTTGGGGCTGCTATACGTCCTGTTCATTTAAATTACAGTTTAAATAGTAAACGACGGTAAAAAGGGGTGAAATCACTTTCATTATTTAACCAACTGTTTCATATTCACTATGGTGTAGGGTTCTGCAATGTAACATGTTCAGGCAGTAGAAGGTAAGCATTACAAGATGGGAATCAACAGCCAGAGCCGCTCTGGACTGCAGTCCAGAGCCGCTCTGGACTGCAGTCCAGAGCCGCTCTGGACTGCAGTCCAGAGCCGCTCTCCGAACCAGTTTCCGTCGTCTTTTCAGTATAGAAACAATTTAAAACTTTTATGGGGTTCCAGGTCGTCGAGATGGATTCGATTTGAGCTCTTGAACGCATCATTCCAATTTGTAAACAATTAATTATGATTTTTACAAGTTTCAGACGCGGGAAATTTTCAGTTTTAATGGGTGTAATTGGGGATGATCGTTCACGTCAGTAACGATTATATTTTTCAGCCAAATTTTAACACAATGTTCATTACCACACGGGCCAGATTATGTGATCAATTTCCGTCAGTTTAATGGAAGGTTTTCGTTCGGGTATTGCATCAAACACTTACGTCATATAAATTTACACGGATTATATACACGGAATTCATAGGATTTTGAATTTGTAACAGAACGATTTAGCATGTAGCAAGTATGGTACTTGCCTGAAGATGCGTTGACGATGCACAGCAGCGGCAACGGCGAGATCGCGGTATGAATGGCGCGACTAGAGTTCACGACCTCGGCTCGAGTTTGGTTCTTGGCAGCGGGGCTTGAGTTTCTGGGCGAGGCGGCTGCGAGTGATGGTGGGGCGTCGGAGACGTTCGTCACTAGAAGGAAGGTAGTGCTGGTGACATCGAGGAGCTCGCTGGTGATGGTTTGCGACGACGATGGTGGTGCAGTTGCGGTGACGGAGGGTGTGAACTTGAGAGAGGGGCTCGGTTGTTGGAGGAGGCGATGGTAGTGGTGCTCGGGTCGACAAGTCGGTTCAGGGGCAGTGGGGAGCTCGTCGGTGTGATGCTGTGCAGGGGAGGCTCGGTGGCGAGGAAGGGTTCTGGGTAGTTGGTGAAGAGGGGCGAAGGTGGTGAGGCGAGGTGGTTGGTGGTGGAGGCAGTTGCAGAGGAGAGAGGGGGACGGCCGGAGGCTTTTTGGCGATGATGGTGGCAGCCTAATGGTGTTAAAATCGATGGAGGAGGAGAGGGAGCTCGGTGGTTTGATGGGTTAAAGGAGAGAGGTGTAGAGGGCTCGACTTGCGGTGTGGTGGTGGTAAGGAGGCAGCCGGCGGTGGCGGCGCGGCGAGCACGGCGTGGGCGTAGGTTCGAGAGAGGGAGTGGGAGGAAACGGGGAAAGAGCGAGAGGGAACGAGAGTGAGGGGGAGGAGAGAGTTAGAGAAATGAGGTAGAGATGGGCGCGCGGGCATGCGCGCGGTCGTGGGTCGGGTCGTGGGATCATGGTCGCGAGCGGGGGCACGGCGAGGCGACGTGGGCGACGTGGGAACGCAAAGAAAAGAAGCGGGAAAACTAGAAGAGAGTAGGGAAGATGGGTTAGTGGTCGGGTCGGGTCGCGGGTTTGGGCGAGGGCCGGGAGAGGCAAAAGGAGTTGGGTCGGGAAAAGGTTTGGGAATTTAATTATTTATTTATTTTTGTTTTGTTTTCTTTGGGCTGGGCTTTAGGGAATTTATATATATATTGACTTTTTTGTGTAAAGGGAAAAGAATATGGAAGTGGGCTGGGCTTGTGAATTGGATTTATTTATTTAATTAGAATTTTGTGTTGGGCTAGGGTTTAGTTGTTTAGGAAAATTTAAATACTAAAAACCTAGCAACCAATTTCATACAAATTTATGGGGAAAAAATAGGAAAACATTCGGGGGATTAGGAAAATATAGAAAGATTTTATTGATGGAAACGGGGATTTACAGATGATATTCCGAAGACTGCTTTCCGTACACGATATGGTCATTATGAGTTCTTGGTGATGTCGTTCGGGCTCACCAATGCCCCAGCAGCATTTATGAACTTGATGAACCATGTATTCAGGCCGTATCTTGATCAGTTCATCATTGTTTTCATTGACGACATCTTGGTATATTCTCGGAGCCGGGAGGAGCACGAGCAGCACTTGCGTATCATATTGCAGACTTTGAGGGAGCATCGGTTGTTCGCCAAATTTTCCAAGTGAGCATTCTGGCTAGACAGTGTCGACTTCTTGGGTCATGTGGTGACAAGAGATGGTATTTGTGTGGACCCGAAGAAGATCAAGGCAGTTCAGCGTTGGCCCAGACCGGTATCAGTTACAGAGGTTCGCTGCTTTCTAGGTCTGGCCGCTATTATCGACGTTTTGTCCAGGACTTTTCTCGTATTGCCGCACCGTTGACCGGGTTGACCCGGAAGGGGGTTCCTTTTGATTGGACCGAGGCATGTGAGGATAGCTTTCAGCAGTTGAAGACGCGTCTGACTACTGCACCAGTGTTATCATTGCCTTGAGGATCAGGCGGTTTCGTGGTATATTGTGATGCTTCTCGAGTGGGGCTGGGCTGTGTATTGATGCAGCACGGCACGATTATCGCGTATGCTTCTCAGCAGTTGAAGAAGCACGAGCAAAACTACCCCACTCATGATTTAGAGATGGCTGCAGTAGATTTTGCGCTCAAGATATGGAGACATTACCTATACGGCGAGTCGTGCCAGATATTTACAGACCATAAGAGCTTAAAGTATATCTTTCAGCAGCGAGATCTGAATCTGAGACAGCGCCGTTGGATGGAGTTGGTGAAAGACTATGACTGCGAGATTCTATACCATCCGGGCAAGGCGAATGTGGTGGCGGATGTTTTGAGTAGGAGGCCCAGATGTAGCTTATCTTGTTTGAGCGCAGTACAGATGCAGTCGACGGCGGTTTGGAAGGTGCTATGTGATAGTCGAGTACAGTTCGAGTTTACTCCTACCGGGGACAGCTGGCCCATTTCAGAGCACGCCCATAGTTACATGACCGTATCCGCGAGGCACAGTCTAGTGATGCCCGTATGTTAGAGATTATCGAGCAGATTCGGCAGGGCAGAGTTTCCGAGTTCGTGATTGATGATCAGGGGATACTTCGATTTGGGACTCGACTGTGCGTACCAGATTCTGAGGGATTGAGGCGTGATATTCTTGAGGAGGCACATCGATCAGTATACAGTGTTTGTCCAGGTTCCACCAAGATGTACCGTGATTTAAGAGAGATTTACTGGTGGGACAGGATGAAGAAGGATGTCACGGACTTTGTATCGAGATGCCTGACTTGTCAGCAAGTCAAGGCCGAGCACCAGAGGCCAGCCGGTGAGTTACAGCCTTTTCCTATTCCTGAGTGGAAGTGGGAACATGTTTCCATGGACTTCATTGTGGGTCTACCCAGGACCAGTCGAGGGTATGACTCTATTTGGGTGATTGTAGATCGATTGATGAAAGCGGCTCACTTTCTGCCAGTGAAGACCACTTTTGGTTTTGCTTAGTACGCCCAGGTTTATATTGATGAGATCGTGCGACTGCATGGCGTCCTGACTTGCATCGTGTCCGACCGGGGCACCCAGTTTACCAGCCGATTATGGCAGAAACTTCAGGAGGCTTTGGGCACCCGATTGAGTTTTAGCATAGCTTTTCATCCGCAGACTGACGGTCAGTCAGAGCGTACTATTCAGACTCTTGAGGACATGCTTAGAGCTTGTGTTTTAGATTTCGGTGGTAGATGGGATCGTTATTTGCCCTTGATCGAGTTCTACTACAATAATAACTTCTAGGAGACGATTCAGATGGCACCTTTTGAGGCTTTATATGTGAGGAGATGTTGATCGCCCGTATGTTGGACAGAGCTCAGGAAGAACAGTATTTTAGGGCCGCAGATCGTACAGGAGACGACCGAAAAGATACAGCTGATTCGGGACAGGATGAGGACGGCCCAGAGTAGGCAGAAATCATATACTGACAGGCGCCGTCGCCGACT
Source organism: Agapanthus africanus (assembly GCA_030015575.1). Taxonomy (NCBI): domain Eukaryota; kingdom Viridiplantae; phylum Streptophyta; class Magnoliopsida; order Asparagales; family Amaryllidaceae; genus Agapanthus; species Agapanthus africanus. Next base: position 73,508,859 of record CM057338.1, read on the forward strand.
CGAGTTCGCTGTTGGCGACCTTGTTTTCCTGAGGGTCACTCCGATGAAGGGCGTGATGAGATTTGGGCGGAAAGGGAAGCTTAGTCCTAGATATGTTGGTCCCTTCGAGATCCTAGAGCGTGTCGGTTCGGTGGCTTATCGGTTAGCTCTTCCGCCCAGCTTCCCAGATGTTCACCCCGTGTTCCATGTTTCGATGCTCCATAAGTACCTTCATGACCCTTCTCATGCGATTCAGCACCAGACAATCCAGCTGGAGCGCGATCTTTCATTCACCGAGCAGCCGGTGGTCATTTTGGATCGGCAGGTGAAGAAATTGAGGTCGAAGGTTATACCGTCCGTCAAGGTTCTTTGGTATGGCCCGAACAGCGAGGAGGTCACCTGGGAGACCGAGGACGAGATGAGGAAGAAATATCACCATCTTTTTGAAGGTACGCGTAGTTAAATTTTAAATTCGGAAACCGAATTTCTTTAAAGGGGGAAGATTGTAACACTTTCAAATCGTTTAGATAATTTTTCGATAATCGGTAAAATAATCAGTATTTTTCGTAAAACGTAAAAATAATTATTTTTCAATATAGGCCTAATTATACAAATTTAGATATGAAATTGCTAGTATTTGGTTAATTATTTATCATTTATAAATTTCTAGCCATTTAAATTTTTTTTCCTTAATTAATTATTTTTAATATTATTTTAAGCTTTTATATATACATTAAATTAGTGATAAATACAAATTTGAATAGATGAATTACATACTTAGGAACCATTACAAACTAAAACCTAGTGGTAACATAAAATTTTATCAAGTTATTCCAAGTTAGTTGTTTCTATGGTCAAAAATGAAATGAAATAATTTAAATTAATATTAGGAATTGAGGTAAATGCATCAATGAGTTAAGAAGAGGTTCTTTTTAACCTAGAAACATCTACACACTCACACACACTCCCTCCTCTCCCCAAGGCCGAGAGCTCCCTGCAGTTTCCCCCAATTTTTCCCATCTCTTTTCACTTCAAATTTCATCACAAAATCTATCAAAAATCCACAAATTTCTTTACAAATTCAAAACAAATCCTTTATCTATCTCTTCTTAAGCCAAATTTAGTTTAAATCATGGAGAAAGGAGGCCATCTTTGAAGGCTAAATGCAAGCTAGGGTTCAAAATTTAAGAGGTATAATTCTAACCTCATGGCTAAATTGTAGTTTATCTATGCTAATCTAGAATTTCCAAGTGTGAATTTGATTGTAATTGCTTGTTTAAGGAATTCAAGAAAAGGGTTTGATTTTGGAATTAGGGTTTGAAGCATTTCAAATAGGTTAAATCAAGTGTAGTGGCTACCTAGTTGTGTAGTTGGATGATTATGCTAGATTGTGATCACTATATCGTTAATTCTCGATATTTGCACCAAATATGGAATTTAGGTGCTTACTAGGTTTTCTAAATAATTAGGTGGTGAATTAATTTTGACATCTTGATTATTTTATTAGCATCTCCTACGGTAATTAGGGTGTGCGAATGCGAAATTGGTTTGATCGGGTTTTAGTTTTGACGGTTGTTCCAAACGACGATTCTAGTTAAGGTTGTAGTGATTGTCGTGTGTGTTCCGCGCACCAAGTGCACAATGTGCCTAACTTGTGGACGTTGATTCTTTCATTTTGTGACTTTGCGTCGTTTCAGGAATATATAATCTTATGTTTTTTGTTGTGCAATTTTAGGATCGGTTGCGGAAGGATCGGACGCGGCGCGCAAAGGCAAAGCTGTGGTCGGATCAGATTAGCGAGGCGTCCGGATGAGTAGATGTATACATCTATGGGGAAATCGTCTGGATGGCGCGAGGCGCCCCATAGTTAGGATTATTTTATTACTTGCAATATATATGCATAGTTATTTAGTTAACCATCTCATTTTATCGTACCATCTCATACATATGCAAATAGGCGATGTCATCTCATAGGACAGTTGTACTATTACCATTGGTTAATGCTACACGTGCACTCTTCATGTGAACACACATGCGCCTTGGTAATTATTATGCCACAAACACATAGAAACTGCTAGATTAGCATCATGCCATTTGCATCATACTTGGTACTTAAATTGATAGTTGCATATGTATATCGCATTTCATCATCATTCATATATAGACTTTCAGTCATGAATCGCATTTCATGTTATGGATGTCATAAATAGTATCATTTTCCCACATGAACACGTATTATGATTTTCTTGAGGATTTTTGTATTGATGAGATTTCTGGATTTTTTGGAAAATCGCAAAAATTTGAAAAACCTATTATCATTTTAAAAACAGAAATTTGCGGTGTCTCATGATGTGATGTGTGTGGCGACCACCATGGGTTTTCTCGGTTCTTGAGCAGTATTATATCCCGATTCGAGGAGGGGGATACAACGTCTGCGGGTACATGGTGGGCCCGGTATGGTACCTCGGGACAAGAAGATCGCAGATGTTGGCGTTGAGCCCGGCAGGGGAGCATTACCTACCGGTTATTTATGACACGGCGGATATCCAGAGGATACCGACCGTAGTCGTGTGAGTTGATGATATGGGCCGATCCGGACTGCCGGAGCCCGGGATATTGGCATTTGAGATATAGAGATATGAGATATTGAGATATACATAGTTTGTATCGATGCTGGACACATATTTCAGTTGATTTCTATGATGATATTTCAGTTCACTTCATAAAAGGGTTTTACTGAGTAAAAGATATAAAACTTCTCATATCCGATACATCATGATTTTTGTGTTGATTTTTACAAGCATGTTACATCTAGATTTGCATCGCATCATGTTAGTACGTGTAAGCTGTGACACAATTGCGTGCATTCTTACGATAGCCTTATTAGATGTTACTTACTACTCACGAGCTGGCAACTCACCCCCGTTGTGCCACAGTATCTTGCAGGTCGGACCCGTCAGCCTTGTAGCGGCGGACATGCTTTTCTTGGATTCTTTTGCTCGGACTTGCGACCTTACTCGTAGGTGGGTTGCGAGGATTACTTTTGTCTCCATTTGTATCTATTATTGTACCTAGTATTCTCCATCTATCACTTCTTCTATTGTATATGCGACCTAGTGATGAGACCGAGAGATTTGTGTATATGTGGTTTCTCTGGGGTCGAGCTTACATGAGCCGACGTTATGTTTTTCTTTTTTTTTGTGATTCTTTATACTATTTGCTTAATGTTATATATATATTGCGTGTGGTTGTGATCCGCCTTGGGCGAAGAGCTTGCTCCCGCTTGGGGATGCAATTATATTCATTACAGGTTTATATATTCTTGTTTATACCCGTTTGGGGCCAGTATTTACAAAGGAGACTCTGCCGAAATTTTCGGAAAATTTTGATATTTTAAAAAGGGATTAATATAACTTAATTAGTTTAAAATCGTTTGCATAAAAGGTTTTCCTTCACTCTTTTTGGTTATGGTTTAGATTTTCTGGGATTTGGCTGACTTAGGTTGCGTTACGCCTTGAGACGTCTCGTAATCTAAGTGCCAGTCACGTTCCGTACTTTCGGGTTGTGACAGTTGGCAGTGGGTTTAACCACAAGCACGTCAGCGGTACTAGCTGTACGTAACGGCTAGCCAGGTATTGAGCGAAAGGAAGGCCGGCGAGCAAACTCATCCGAACCCCTACTGAGCCTGTCCATGACAATATCCGTACAGTCCGGTCTGTTCGTCTAAGAGTATTACATATCGAGTCTAGGGGGTGGATAAAGTCAGACCCCCAATAAAGCGACATTTCGTGTCGGTATGAAACCCATCACCACCTGAGAAACTAGTGATCCCTGATCAGTAATTCTCGACTATCTTGGCCAAGAATTTCCGGTGATGTCCACCCGTGCACAACGCGACATCAACTCCCAATACCGGTAGAGACGAATCCCCGACGATCCGCTCACTGCCTCCATGTGGCTCGGGATTGTACCCAACTAAAACCTGTTTGTACGACTCTTTTGAGCCGTGGTAGGATAGTAATCAAAGAATAGTGGGAACTCACATGAGGCACATGACGATCTCAGGTCGACAGACTAACCTGTACACGTGTCACCTAGGAACTGCTATCTGATAATATGTACAATACCAACTAGCATGTTCCCGGCGAGTCCGTCTAGTGTACTCATAACCCAATGAGCACCTGTATACTATCTTAGGTGAACAAACTGACACTAATGGCTTATGAGACCTGGCCACCGCCCCTCATCGGGGTCTCGATAACTACACACTAGTCTATTCTGGAGTATCGATGCCCAGTCTCGATACTTCCATGACTAGAGACATTTAAGGATGTGCCTATAGACCACCCAACTTCCACGTATATAATCGCCATCATAATACTGGTAGTCAAGCAAAAATCCTATAGGCTCTATCAACATGTAATAGTGATCTATAATACTACATAAAGTATGTATATGATGATAAAGACAAATCATATAGCATACTATCATTTTGAGTAAGACTGTTATATCCGTATAGGTCCTCCCTCAATCATCTCAATCGCGTGCCTGCGATGACACTAATTGACTTGAAGGCACTATAGCCAATAATCTCCCACTTGCACTTAAGGCTAATTATTACGGCGTCGCATACTCACAGCCCGTGTGATACCGATCACCCAACTCCTCTACTAATCAATCTCGCAAAACTCGTTTGTGAAACTATTACGTTCGAGAAATAGCCTCAGTGAGTGGATTTGCTTCAATGTTTCTTTCTTTATCTCTCTATATCTCAATTTCGCGGAGAATGACAATCTCCCGAAATGAGCGATACCTGTCTTAGAATTTGTCTGAATATCTGATGGGACCCAGTTCATAAATGAACTCCAAATCCAACAAACTTCTTAGACCGTATCTTCCACTGAATTTAATCAGTATCCCGCGCCATGACTTTCTCAGTATCCACTTGGATTACCTGTCCAACATACTATCCTTCATAATAGGAAAAACTACAACTCTGACAGCCACTCTGTCAACCAGGTCACCTTGGATGCCTGAAATGATAACCACCTCCCGAAGGAGGCTGCCGTTACCATATACCAAAGAACATCCACTTATGTTCATAACTGCTTCCTAACGTTTTTCCAGGATTGGATTAATATATATACTTATTGCATCTAGTCCAAAATCAATATCTGGTGTGGTACTTGACATTTCATGATTAACTCAATTGCCTAAGCAAGTGATATGCTAATCATGCAAATCCCTCTCCCATCAGTCCGTAAGACATCCTTCAGACAGGGTGACTCCATCACCTGCAGGTACACCACCTCGCCAGGAGTCCATTCTAAAACACCTTTAGAACAATGTCAAAGTACCCAAATTGGGACATTTTCCAAATCTAGATCTAAAACCATAGATCTAGTAACCAGAATCCCTCATATTTTATCCAGATCCTATATGGAGAAATACCTTGTGATAACCACAATATAACCGATCGTAATAAAAGAAGATCACTTCCTATCAAGTGCATATCATCCAAATATCAGGACATCACCCCCTACCACCTTCTTACCAGATCCATCTCTTATTCTGATGAAGTCAAAATCTATGACTGTCACATAAAAAATTAGATGATCTATCTCCGCTATACCTGCTTTAGTCTATAAATAGACATAAGCAACCTGCTCACTATGCTTCCGCTGCTCCCACTGGCTACAACAACCCTCTGGAAGAATCATATACACGTGCACTTCTAAAACTAAGTTAGAACGATGTTATAGTTATCCTCCTGCTGGATCTCATAGTTTAGAATAGCAGTAGTGGTAAGTTTGGGTAAATAAGAACCTCCCTGTCACCGTCTCTGAGAAAACCGAAGTATCTCTCAGGTGTCTGAGGTTACCCACCAAATCTGCGGAGTGGCTAATGGAATGTCGAATCAAATTGAATCTTTAGGTTCTACTAAATTTTCAGTAATCGTTTGTGGTTCTGGAATAATTTCCAGTTCTACCATACTCCCACTAATGTTTTCTGAAAAAAATCCATTTTACTAAAACTGGTGGCGATTTAAGAACAATATAATTATTGATCTTCCTGATGGTAGAAAGTTAACCCTCGTCAAAGCCCGGGATTACCCACAAACTGCCATTACTGAAACGTGCCTTGAGTTTATCCGGATTCTGGTTTTAAGCATAAGCCGGACAACACCATATACCTTAATATCGTTAAGATATGATCCATTCTATATCCACTATAGAAACAAGAGGCACTAATTTAATTGGAACCAGATTCAAAAATCATGCAGCTGTTTCCAGTGCATATCAACCAAATAGAAAGAGGCCAAGCAGGATTACTCATTTAGGAGTGCATCCATATATGAGTAACCTGAAAGAGAAGCTAGTTCTCAAAACCATTACTTACAACGGAATACCTAGCATAAGTATTTACATCTTCGATCGCCTCGAAAAATCCTGATACTTCCCGCATATGGTTCTCTACTTTATTCTTATATCTATAACTTCTCAATATCTGATACTTGTCTAAAACTTGAGAAGTCACAAGTAAACAGAATATAGTACGGATACCAACCCCTTTGTCCTAATGGACACTGGACAACATACAATACTTTGTATAAGTCCCCTGAGTTTAATAACTCAAATCTTGTGCGTCGTATGTTGAAAACTGTGCTATGGTTAAGAAGAATTACACCGTTGTTGAAAGCACCTTATCTAACCATCAACTAATATATATAAATGTCATAGAAATAATTTCAAAAATTTATATCTCACTTTATAAAATAAACGTATAGATATATCAGTTTGAAATTGGTGCATAACAACGGATATTCAAAACCAAAAATTTGCCGTCCGGCAAAAACCCAGGTGATTTCCTCAAATTTCGCCAATTAAAAAGAATTCCGATTTGTTGAGGATCTAGCCATCCAATTCCCAATATCTTACTCACACTCATCATCTGTAACGTTATACAGATGTGAATGAAATCTGGTAAATACATACCCTGGAGTCAGAGTCTAATTGGGAAAACAGTTTTCAATTAACACCGCACAATAAAATTGAAACATGAAAATGTTTCGAAGGGGTATCCGGATATTCCTAGTAATGCCACTTCCACTATCCTAATTCATGACTATAACCGTAAATTTCCATGCTCTCACTCCAATCCCTTTATTTGTCTTTACTTATTACCTTATGTACACCACACTTAGGCTAATTGGTTTTCTTCCTTCCCTACCTTTCGGCACCAGCCTGAGGTTTGGAAGAAAACTATCCAATAAACGCAATAGGTGTACTCTCCGAATACCAGGAGTCCTCGCAACCTGAGAGAAGATAAAGATAAAAGATAACCTGAATAATCCTATTCGATTTCTCCTGAACCAGAAACCATACTCGAACTGAAACAAATTTCTTTGAGTTCGTATGTAACTATACGATGGAATATCCAATAAATATGGATCTTCGTAGTGATATGGAGTGTTCCAGAGAAATGTAAAGATGAAGTAGGAGTGGCGATGATATACGCGGCTTCGTCGTGAATGATAGTAGTCACAATTTCCTTTGCCCTCATTCTAATCCTTTTATATGTCTTTACTTATTACCTTCTGTACACCTTACTTAGGCTAATTGGTTTCTTTCATTCCCTACCTTTCGGTACCAGCCTGAGGTTTGGAAGAAGACTATGTAATAAACGCAATGGGTGTACTCTCCTAATACCAGGAGCTCTCGCAACCTGATAGAAGGTAAAGGGAAAAGACAACTTAATAGTCTTATTCAATTTCTCCAGAACCGGAAACCATCCTCGAATATGAAACAAGTTTCTTTGAGTTCGTATGTAACTATACGATGATCATATCCAATAAATATGGATTTTCGCAGCGATACGGAGTGTCCTGGAGAAAAGCAAAGGGGAAGAGTAAGAGTGGTAATGATATATGTGACTATGACAATCCAAAAACCAAAGTGTTTTAAGAAGGTTCGATTAATTTGGTTCATGAGTTTTTAGTCTAGGGTCGGGTCATGGTTGCTACCAGAGAGAGAGAGAGAGAGAGAGAGAGAAAAGAAACACTCGGCGTGCACTCTAACCTAGATCAGAATGGTTAATCACTTTATCTAATCAGTATAGCTCCCACTGTTTCCTCGAATTCTCCTTCTAAACCCAAAAGGAGAATTAGTCGGGATCATCTAAAATCACCCGAGGAGTAACACCTACTCATCAGTGGGATCGGGATCCAACTATTATCGCATGATAACTTGATGGAAGCCACTCAAGTCACCACACTTCAGAAGGTATGCGCATGCCTGATAAGTTTCCGGAATGTTTGAAATTCCCGATATGATTTTTACCCCAAGCGCTTATGACCTTGACTTTGGCCAACAAATCATAACACACAAGTCAAGTTCTACCCGTCATTATCCTGATTGATTTAGACCCACCCACATACACCCTTGACTTTGGCCAACAAAGTGGTACGACTGTCCTAAACCAATGCATATCCATGCAACAGAAAAGTAACACATAGCTACCATACACTATGCCTTGACGTAGGCCAACAAACATAGCATGAATACTAGGCGCTACCTGTCTAAAATGACGGAGGGCCACGGCTGGTTTTTGGCGAAAAACTTTTAACGTAATGAACTTGATATCGTTGAAGGAATCCAAGTGGTTTTACAAATATATATAGTGGCGAAAACTTTTGTTAAAGAGGTCACTCCCTGTGAAGGGATCTTGGCTCTTTCCTCATCGAATGAGGTGCAGGATATTCCAAATTGAATACCACGATGCAAAGCAAAAGGAAACGACTATAGTGAAGTTATTACGATGACGCAAACTTATGCTCAAGGGGTCACTCCCGGTGAAGGGATCTCGGCTCTTGCCTCGTCGAATGAGGTGCTGGAAATTCATAACCGAATACCGCTGTGCAAAGCAAAAGAAAACGTCTGTAATGTCAGTTTTAAAAAAATTGGTTCCAATAACATCAAATAGGTTTATTTTCCTTGCATTGATCAGAATCAACGCAGTTCTATCAATTAAACATATCACACCACAGAAAGGAACGAAAATAAAATGTACGTATATGCTATCCGCATTTGCCTCGGGGCCCCATCATGCACTGTTAGGTTACTTAACTAACGGCAGAGCGGGGGCTGGACTAGCGCGGGTGCAAAACATATACAACATCTACTAGTGTGTGTATGTGTGTGTGTGTATAACATTCGTCCCACGCATGATATAAACAATATCACAGAAGCATCACAGAAACTCAGCAAGCAACACAGAATGGTGGATAATCCTGGAGCCTCGGGTTTCATTTGAGCCGCAAATGAGACCCAACATTCCCTGTCGTGTGGATAGCCTGTGCAATGAAAACTTGGACCCCTACGAGCGCGGTAAGTTACCCGCCAATCTCAGAAGTGAGGTAATCCCAATCAACAAAATGAATAGGCCACCCAGCACTTCATGGAATCCGGTAACTTGAGCACCCCAACTTGGGTCAACCTATACCCCCTACGAGTGTGGCGAATAGCTCGCCAATTCTAGAGTGAAGCCCCCCCCGTCTCAACGCCATGAGATGCGAGTCCGTTGCCCTCTTGAACCCGGCTATCCGTGCACTCCGCGGGGTAATCCTAATATAGAAAAGAAAAAAAATATGTACAAGGGTGATATCGACCTAAACTCGGTCGTGCCCCAAACAAATAATATACAAGCTGGCAGAGACGGCAGACTATATGTCGGACGCTCGCCCCGCAATATCAAATGTACAAACAAAACTCAACTGTACTACCATTACACCGCAAGCCATCCACCACGACAATCCAACCACAACCACAGCACAACACAGAACATCAACGTGAATGCCATATTCGCAAACCCGTCTAAAAGAACATATAACAATTAGACGAGTTGTACCGCTCTAATGACATTCACGGTCGCAGCTAATAATGCATGTTTCGAAAACTTTTAAACAGTGTTAAAAATAGAGACTTTGAAATACTCCGTATTGCCCCCAAACCAAAGATAACACAATATGTAATCTGGGAAAAAACAAAAAATACCCTAAAACCAATATTCCATAGACCAGAACACAGCCAGAAGCCCAAGACCAAAGCCCACCACAAAACCGGCGACGCCGGGTTTTTGGCCGGTCTCGCCGGCCGTAAGGTAGACTTTGTGTCTCATTTTTTTGTGTGTTCTTATAGTCACAAGGGTAGTCTTCTGCAATTATTTAAATAATTTTTGAAGACTATTTCAAAATCGACAGAAACTGGAATATATGCGTATTGTTTCGGAGTTTGTTTTGGTTTCGATATTTAAAATATCGTTTAAACTGCTAGTATGGGGTTATTGGGTTGGCTCTGATACCATGTTGGGTTATACCAGCGCCCTGGCCATCAAACCGCGGCCGATTGCGGAACAAAAATATTTTAAACTGGCGCTAGAACAACCCCCAAAATACGGATCTACCATTAACCCTAATCTAGCAAACTATACAGGAGTTAAGATGGTTATACCGAATGATCCGTGTCCTTCGGTCTTCAACCACCTTTCCAAGCTCCTAGAGGCCACCATGATCAAGCTTGGTCGCCGGTCTCGCTCCATCGAAGATGATCCACCTGAGAGTCTATGAATCGAGCTCTAACCTCATAGCCGAGATAACTAGGGTATCTAGTTTGCTAAACCAGATAGCTTAGAGAATGTAGAGTCTAATGATAGATTGATTTGTCTCTAAACACCCTAGATTTATCAACACATGAGACACTTAGGGTGGAGGTAGAAGAAGAAGAAGCATGAGGATGAGAGAATGTGAAGCTAAGCAACTCAAGAAATGGCTAAGTGTTGTTAGTAGAATGAAGCAACTAAAGAAAATCACTCACCACTAGAAAATATTTCACCACACAAACAAATATCAAGTATGCTTCAATAGTGCACCATGAGTCACACCCCTGAGTCAACAAGTGAGTCATGCCATCAATTAATACCAAGCATACCTCATCCTCCACCTCAAATAACTATTTAACCAAATGGTTATTAAACATAATGAGGTTTCTTTTTCTATAAGCACCTTGTAATAAATTAAAAGAATATCTATCATCCGTATATACATATCCGCATCCATATTCCGAAGAATACGAATACAAAGAGACGAAAAGAATCCATCAATCCAATATTAGAATCCAGTTTAAACCAAATCCTACTAGTATAAACCGTTCGAATCATGATACGTGCACAAGTGCACGTATATGATCGAACTCTGCCGTAAAACCATACGGCCTCTACATCGTTTCGCCCAAAACAGGGAAACCCTCTGTGTGGGACTCTAAAGACTCGTCAATACACTGGCAGTGGTTTTAACCCCAAGCACGTCAGCGACATTAGCTATACGTAACGGCTAACCAGGTATTGAGCAAAAGGAAGGCCGGCGAGCAAACTCATCCGAACCCCTACTGAGCCTGTCCGTGACAATATTCGTACAGTCCGGTCTGCTCGTCTAAGAGTATCGCATATCGAGTTTAGGGGGGTGGATAAAGTCAGACCCCTAATAACGCAACATTTCGTATCGGTATGAAATCCATCACCACATGAGAAACCACTGATCCCTGATCAGTAATTCTCGATTATTTTGGCCAAGGATTTCTGGTGATGGCTACCCGTGCACGACACGACATAAACCCTCAATACTGCGAGAGATGAATCCCCGACGATCCGCTCACTACCTCCATGTGGCTCGGGACTGTACCCAACTAAAACCTGTTTGCACGACTCCTTTGAGCCGTGGTAGGGTAGTAATCAAAGCACAGTGAGAACTCACACGAGACAAATGACGATCTCAGGTCGACAGACTAACCTATACACATGTTACATGTGAACTGCTATCTGACAATAGGTACAATACCAACTAGCATGTTCCTGGAGAGTCCGTCCAGTGTACTCATAACCCAATGAGCACCTGTATTCTATCTTAGGTGAATAAATTGACACCAATGGCTTATAAGACCTGGCCACTGTCCGTCGTCGAGATCTCGATAAGTACACAGTAGTCTACTCCGGAGTATCGATGCCCAGTCTCGAGACTCGCACGACTAGGGACATTTAGGGATGTGCCTATAGACCACCCAGTTCCCACGTATATGATCGTCATCATAATACTGGTGGTCAAGCAAAAATCTTATGAGCTCTATCAATATGTAATAGTGATCTGTAATACCACATAAAGCATGTGCATGATGATAAAGACAAACCAGATAGTATACTATTATCTTAAGTAAGACTGTTATATCTGTATAGGTCCTCCCTCAATCATCTCAATCGTTTACCTGCGATGACAATAATTGATTTGAGGACACTATAGTCAACATCATTCCCTAACTCTCTAAATCTAAAGCATACGCATTCTCTCTTTCTTCTCCCCTAGCGAAAAACCTGTCTCCTTCAATTTCACTTGAAATTTTTTGTAGATGGTGAATGAAAGAAAGGTTTAGATAATATTACACACACACACTAAGGATAGAATATATATATATATATATATATATATATATATATATAACAAACACGCTTAGATAAGCCAACCACACATTGAAGATTCGTTTAGTGCCGTCTTGCTAATGGAGGGTCATTTTTGCATGAGAAAAATATTTGAATGTATATATATTTTCTACCTAGCTGGGGTTGCATGGAGGTTAGCTGGGAAGACTCAAACTTCACAAAATAACTTTAGTCCCCTGTGTCGGAAATCTGGAAGTTCGGGTTTTGAGGCCCTACATTGTTTTTATCTTTTTGCATATTTAAATTTTTTGTTTTAACTGAAAGAAGTTCAAATGAACAGATGTAACTGTTGTAACAGTCGCTATAATCGTTCCCGGGTTTTTTGAACAGTTGTGTTTCTCGGAGACATTGATTCGGGTCCTATAGCCCGAATCTCTTCTCCTTCAATACACAATTTTTTTTTTACAGCTCTCTCTCTCTCTCTCTCGATTTGTTTTTTGTACCGAGCATCGGTGTGAGACAAGACATGATACATACTATCCCCGTGACTTGTGTTAGTCGGGAGTACCGGAAAGGCCAGGAGAACGTTATACTTTGGGAACGTAGCGCCGCCGAAAATCTGCAAAAGAGAGACAATTACGTTCTTACGGCAACACACTCAAGCGCGTGCTTCATTCCCATTCAAGCTTGTCCAATCTTATTACCAGTTTTGTTTAATCATTTAAATCGATTTTTTATTTATTTATTTCAGTGCAAAATTTCTAACAGTTTGTGCATAGAAACACCAAAGAACTGGATCAGCATGCAATTAATCTCTTTTTCTTTCTTTTTCTCTTGTCGAATACCTAAACAAAACAACAATTTTCATAAAGTGATTAATCTTATGTTTATAAATTTCTTTATGTTTCCTATGAAAATTCAAAGATTGGTATTTATATATGCATGCTCTAAACATTGACTTCATACATGTATGGCTAAATTGCATATAAACAGCCAAGGCTATTTTGACAAATAAATACCTGCATTTAAACATCTAACATTTTGCTCCGTTGTTACTTAATTACCTATTGTTGGTCAACCATCAGAATATTCCCTTATGGATCCATACGTGCATTGCACATGATATTTCTTGACCATTTTGCCCTCGTTATCTCTTCCCATCTTTTTCTCAAATTGAATCCATCCCGGAGCCCTCTTCCCCTCTTCTTTTTCTTCTCCAATTGAATCCTAACCCTAGTCCTCTTTCCCGCTTCTTTTTCTTTTTCTCAAATTGAATCATAACCTTAGCCCTTTTTCCCTCATTTCTCCTCCTTCAGTTGAACTCTAACCCTAGCCCTCCTCCTCTCTTCTTCTTCTTCACATTCTCAAATAATTATAATTGTATCAACACAAATATAAATTGATAACCCTAACCTACTTAGGAAAATTCTTCAAGATTCTCAAATATTCAAAATTAACCTAAAAAGTAAATTAAAATCCATAAATTACAAGATTGGCTTGAAGTTAGCTTAAAGATTTGCGTTCAATTGGCTTCGAGTTGCGGTGGCGAGCCCCCGATACAAGTCGACAGTAGCAATGTTGAAGTTGGAGTTGGAGTTAGCGGCGAGATTGGAGTCGACGGCGGAGAAGCCGAGGAAGAAGAAGAAGTAGATGGGAAGATGGTTAGGGTATTTGGTAAGGGGTATAATTGTAATTTTGCAATTTCCATTAACACCGTTAGTCATCAGCCTGACAGCGTCAAAAATGGATATTTAAGCGCAAGTCACGGAAATTTAGATATTTATCGTCAAACCTTAGTTATTTCCATGAAATTTAGCCTACATGTAAACATGTTTTATTCTGCTGTACATTTGGCATATTTTACCTTCTAGTTTCATGCATCCCTACAAAACATAAATGTTTGTCTTGGGATAATACATTAAATATCATTTTGTAGGCATCACCTCCATATGTTTTGTTCAAATTACAAATGTTCAAATAGATTTATCCAATTTGAATGCAAACAAAACATAAATTTATGGTAGCTTAGGATAAATTTACATGTAAAACTTTTAGTTTTTTTTGGCAGAATGATGAGATTGCTTGCCACATTGTTTGGCCCTTGGCTAGTGATCAACATTCTGTCATTCTATGAAAAGATGGTAGTATTTGTTGCTTCCTGCTTGTATTTATCATTCATTTCCAAAAGTATTTACCAAGGCAGCATTAAATATAAATTTCTCCCAAGCATTTCGAGACCCTTATCCTAATTACATGCATCAATACTAAGTTCCATTCTTGATTAATTTATCCTTACATCTTGTTTATGAGTAATCGGGGACTGCAGGGATTATGTAGACCCAAACTGCAATGGCCTCTTACATGTGACAGTGGGGCCTTCTGGCTATTTTACAGTTAGCTTCTGAACCCCATGTCCTATGTGAGAGGCCACTGCGGTTTTGAGCATGTATGATCTCTGCAGGTCCTGTTTTCTTCTTGTTTATAGCCGACACACTTATCAGCCATAGGTGTAGCGCTTGATATTCTCAATTAATCTATCCATACATCTCGTTTGCAGCTAGCATATTTATCAGGCGTCCTTGTGGAGGAATTATTCAGTGTGCTGCGTGTAATACATCCGGCCAAGGGATGAGTGAGAGAGGAGTTTCGGACAGTCTTGGGCAGCGTGTGGAATCCATACTTCTATTTCTTCTCTCTCTTGACCGGATGTATATGGCCGGCACATCATCTTTTTAATTCATCGATTTTGGATTTATATACTCATCTGTTTCTCTACATGGCGTACATGAAATAAAACAGATGTAGGGCATACGTAACTAATATGAAATTGCAATTTACGTCAAATTTCAACATCATGGTAGCTTTAAGGACAAGTGATCATATGGGGTCAAAAATTAAACGAAGAAGCAACAAACTTAAACAGTATAAAAGTATTTATATCAGCCAACTAGAATAAAGAATCCTTATTGTCGTGGTTTTAATTCAAATGCATCCGAGAAAAAAATTTCAATTTTGTTTTTCTTTCTTATGCCTATGTTTAAACTTATGGAATTTTTTTATGGTGATTCACATGTCTTGGCAAACCCTTAGTAAAGGAAACGTATACATACTTATGATAGAAATACATACATCAATTTTGATTTTTATTTAAAATTAAATGTGTATTTTTTCTGTAATTCGATCACATCGATGAAGAAATTTTAAGGTAGGCTCCATAAACGCAAAAATCTCTAATTAAAGTCAACCAAGCAGTGCAGAAAGTGAACACGTCCATGGATTGATAGGTATCCAAACATTAAGAGAAAATTTTCATAATTAAAATTCTTGATTGCATGGCAAACCATTGCCTCTTTTATATTGGGTTGTGGTACGTGTGGTACGATATCTCAAGCCTAAATATCCGATGTGAGATTAAAAACCCACATGTTAATAATATAACAATTATATTATTAATGATACATCTCTTTAATTTGGATGTGTCTAAGCCTTCTATAGGTGGAACTAATTGGGCCTCACATTAAGAGCCAACTATCAATTAAATTATTCATAATTAATTAATTAATAGTTTTTAATTTAACATTCAAACACGTATCTTGCCAACCGTTCATAAAAACTCTATCATAATGCGAGATAAAAATAAATATCAACTTTTATGCAATCCCTTCCGACATTAAGTTACTTAATCTTTAAGCCATTAAAATGAGCATGACATATTCACCTAATTGCACAAGCCTAAAGTTTCAATCCCCATGAACACAAATTCATTTCGAAAATAAATATTACTGTAATAATATAATTTTGAAAAACATTTATCAAAACACCCGTCGACAGGATTTTTACGCCTTCATGAGAATGAACAGTAAACTTATGCCCGTCAACATAAGAATATCGGATTCTATTTAGATATCCATTGTCCTCCGAAATATATTTAAGCAGCCTAATATTTCAGATTTGTTATTCTTGTCAGAGAACACGAAGTACTATCATATCAAAACTTACTAAATGACAGATTGAAAACAACAATGTCATCAAGTCAAAGGGATTTTGTGACTGTTTAAATTCTCTATCTTATATGTGACATATCCTAGAGAATTCAAACGTGGTCATGCACTGCATGTATCACAATACGTGCTCATGACACACATCTGGAGAATCTCCATTCTCGGTGACCGAGATATATCACTACGTCTAACACGTCAGTGTCATGCATAATAGCCTGTTATAAAATTAGTTATCTCATACTAGTTATAGGCTAAGTACCTATTTAAAAAATCACTAAATTTGATTATGTCTCCATGCAAGTGACATATCACAGTGCATGATCCAACAATATAATTTTTAGGGATATTATAACAATTATAAATACATATGACCCGGTTAACCAATTACGATTAATGCCACTATAAATTATATTTATACTTAATAAATATTATAAGAATTGTATTGAATATGTAAGGGTATATACAACTACTCTACCAATCTCCTACTTGCCCTAACTTCCAATCAGATACGATAATAACCTTTATTTTATTTTTATTCTATTAAAAATCATTTAAGACAATATATAAGCAAATCATTTGCTTATATTGTTTTGTGTAGCTATCTTTTATATTACTATATAAATATATACCAAAATAAACTTTTTACATTTGGGATACAATATAGAATTTCATCTAATGAAATCATGCAAAGTTTATTAACAAATTTATTTGTCCAAACCTTTTTCTTAGCATTCTCACTTCTGCTTCGTATTCTGCTTCACTGTGAAAACATTATAACATTTTATTTTCCACATTTATAATTAAATATACCACTAATTTATTCTACATATTTCAAAATAGACTTTCTATTTTCGAAATCGGATTATAAATCTAAATTAGAGTATTTTCTAATACTCAGAAAAATCTCATCATAACTAAACATTTTAGCTAAATATTGAAATATGATTTTCACCTTAATCCGATATTCCTTTTCAAGATTGGATTAAAATCTACTTACAAAGCTCTTTGCATAAACTTTATCATATCTCGTACATATAACTTTTTAAGAATTTTATTCACGTAAGTAGATTTTGATAATTTTTTAAATCTCTACTCTATTTTTATATAAAATATGATATCCAAATATAGAATGTTTCATCAAGATCTTTCATAAAGAGCTTATTTAAAAACCATAACTTAAATGGTGCCATTGTACCTACATCATTATGAATGGTAGTATATCAAGAACATAATAGGATCATTTTGTTGTTTATATGCACACAAAACCTTTTAGGATTTTGGATGAAATCAAATTTCTTAATCATTTTTATCAAAATGAATAATTCAATTCCTAAAAGTTTGTTTACATTGACTTATTAAACTATTCAATTCACTTCATATTTTCGTAAATTTACATACAAAAACCATTCGATTATTGCGTGTAAATATCTTCATTAAGATATTATTTAAGAAAATAATTTTCTCATCCATTTGCCATATTCCATAGTCACAATATGTTGCTATAGCTAATAGGATTTTAATAGAATTCCTTATTACAATAGGAGCAAAGTTTACTCATAATTGATAATCACTAAGCAGTTTATAAATGTCTATACATTTTAATGAGCTTCAAATCTAAAATAAATATCCACTTGAATCCAATAGATTTTTACTCCATCAGATGGATCTACCAAGATCCAAATCTTGTTAAGATATATGAAGTCTATGTCCATTTTCATGGTATCAATCTACTTACTAACTTTCATGTCGAACATAAATTCTTCGTAAGTTTATATTGAATCATTATTTTTCTCGATATTACTCTTCAAATATGATATTACTGAGATATCTGTATTTTACAGTAAATAAATAATCTTATTTAATCTCCTTGCTGTAATCAATGTATCGACAATAATCACTAGTGATAGATCGGTTTCTCCACTATTACTTGAACCTCCTACCGAATTAATTAAATTTTCTAGTAAATTAGGATTTTTTTCTCATTGAAATAAAAGTCTCTCCTACCGTAGGAGATAACCCTTCATTAAGAGTCACATTCTTGACCAAAAATTTAGTCTTCCATATAGAACACATTTCTAATAATGGCGATTCTACGAAAAAACAATAAATATAATACTTATTGCGTTCTTAGGATAGCCTACATTTAGATATCTATCTATTCCAAATTCCAATTTATCCAGTAGATGTTTTCATCTTTAATTGGAGAACTCTAAAATTCAAATGTCATACATTTGGTTTTCTTATTTTGCATATCTCATATGAAGTAGAAAACAATTTTGGCGTGAATTATTTTATTAGATAGTTAACAATCTTTATTGCAAAAGTTTCATGAGCAAATAGAAAAACCATTAATGATCAAATCATTAATTTAACCATATCGAATAAGGTTTTCTTTTTCTTTTCGAATACACTATTTTATTGTGGAATTCATAGTGGTGTCAAGCTTTTGAAAATTATAATTTTCATTTATAAATCTCTTAAACTCTATCCATTACGATCAAATCAGATGGACTTAATAGTTTTATAAGTATGTTTTTATTTTTGCTTTATTCTCTTTGAACTTTTCAAAGTATTTAGAAGTGCGCCGCATTAGATAATTATATTTATATTTTGTTGTTTAATCTATATGAGCACAATATACGAATATCCTCTCTTATTTTAACAACTAAAAGTCTACATACATCTTTATGTATGAAAGAGTATTTTATATTTAAGCACATTTTTGTGTAAAATAATTTGGTTATCTTGTTACAAAAACAATGACAATAAGTTGGTAATTTTTCTATAATAAAAATTATAAATTACTATACTTTATCAATCTATTAATTTTATAAATATTCGCATAACCAAATTTCATGAGCCAAAAATGGTTGTCAGATTGATTTAATCTACATGATATTTAAGACATTTATCATATTCAGTTATATTGCATAAGAAACAAAAACAATAAAAATCATTCTTAATCTTTCATTAAGCAATGATAAATTACCAAATTTAATAGATATTTTACTGTTAGAGCAAACATACCATAAAATTTCAAAATATAAATCAAATTTCTTATTATTTTAGAAATAAAAAGATAATCTTTAAGTTCAACAATATGTCCTTGATTCATAAAGAACTAGTTAGTTCCTTTATTGCTGCTGAAACTATGACTACATTTATATTATTATTGGGATATAATAATTACTAGGTTTTTGGTCTTTTCTTGTACTATCTACAAGAAACTACCAATATCGACAATAAATCTAACATATAATTCAGGATAAAATAAAAACAACTCACAATCTAATGTATACCATGAAGTGATCAAGTTAACCTTATAAAGATTATTCGTTTTTCTATAAAAGAAACAACAATTTTATTGTTCCTCCTTTTAGACTAATTCTTTTGTGATAGAAATTACATGCACCATCACAAAGTGATCCCTATTTAGAAACTCGCTTTTTTAATCAACAATGTTCTTCTAAAGATAATTTTTTTCTTTTAGCTAGTCTATCTATTATTATCGTCGGCCATCGTCATGGCCTTGTCTTAATTAATACGGTTTCAAACCTTTTCAACATTGATAAAATCAGTCAAGATAATATTAGAATCTAGAATATTAATATCCGCCTTGAACTGATTAAGACAATCATAAAATGACATGTATTTAGGATTCATAATCCATTTTTAGCTAATAAATATTTTGGTACACTAGCGTACTTGATCATCTTATGACCGTGAGTTTAAAATTGAATACTCAAAACCATCTTGGTGTACATGAAAACCTGTTTGAGATTTCATTAGTCCATCAATTTTAATCGCAAGTGCACAGTTCTATCGTAGTGCTACTTGCAAATCGATCCATAGAGAGTTGTAATTTTAATTAATTCCAACTAAGTAAAGACTATAGTTGTTGTCTAAACTAAGAATTAAATTGCAAATAAAATAAAAATGTTTTTTTTCAATATAGAAGAATCCAGGGTCTTGTGTTGCTTTGGTCTTATGGTTGGTTTAAAAGATTCCACATCTTTTATTTTTCTAGTTTTAATATGTCATATATTAATTATATAAAAGTATAAGTTAAATTAATGTGATTATACATAGCCTATCAATTATATAAAATCATTTAGAAAATAATTAAAACAAATAATTCTAACTAACTCAAAAGCAACTAGTTTACCTTTTTATTAAATAACTTGTAGTTTGTCAATTGATAAATCATCAAATTATCGGCGTAATCTAGACCATCCTAATTAACTAGGTTGAATTCTCTTTATTAAAAACCATCTCTTACCTTTCCTAATTAGATTTCTAGTTCGTCACGTTTTCATTGACCTAATTGGTTTCTAGGTGTATCCTCTATCCTTAATTTTATTCAAGGTGTCAATTTTCATTATAAAAATTAGTTTCATTAATGAAAAACTTAAAGGAGAAACATTAGATCAATAGACATTCATAATAAAAATATAGAAAAGATTAGATAAAAATATCCAACCATTAAAGTACAGAACACAAACTCAAGAAGAATAAATTAGTTACTCATATTATAAAAGAGCTCACAACCAAATATATTGGATGCTCTCCTCCTGTCCAAAGAGGCACGAGATTCTCTGATCAAGCCATTACAAGAGCCCGATCAATTCCAAGTTTTCTTCGCGGAAGAGAAGATGAAAGATGAACTGGCAGAGGTTCACGCGACTGACATTACATTCAGCGATGAAGATTCCCCCTCGATACGTGCGAACATAATGGTCCGTTATACGTCATCGGATACTTCCACGACATCAAGATAAGAAAAATCCTTGTCGACAACGGATTCTCCGTCAACTTTCTCAACGTGAGAGTGCTGAAGAAAATTTGCATGGACGTTCAACACCTTGCCCGAGATAAAATTACCATTTCTGGGTTCGACTCACAGTCATTACGGATGCTTGGGTCCGTAATACTGACGCTACGCTTCGGACTGCTCATCACTGATATCAAATTTCATGTCATTGACGCCAAAACTTGCTATAACACTTTACTCGGCAGGCTTTGGTTACACGAGTACAACATCATCCATTCTACACAGTACAGTGTATGAAGTATTTCAAGGACGACTCGGAATACACCGTCACAGGAAAGCTAAATCCGTTCTCCGTAAACGAAGTCTGAAAATACGAAGACACAAAATACTTCCTACCAAATTTCGAGGATACCGAAAGGTGCCATAAGCTGGAGAAAAAACAAAAATCTGTCGCCACTATCCCGATCTTTGGGAGCGATACCGAGGAAGACGAAGAAATAGTCTACTCGGGGCAACCTTAAAAAGAAAACAATAAGCCCGGACCATCTACTCCTATATTGGTCTTTGGCAGTGACTCCAAGGACGAAACTAATGCAGTGTTCTCCATTCTCCCGTCAATAAAAATTCTCGCCAAAGCGGATCAGAGTCTACAAATCACAATGGCTCCACCCCGGCACTACAAGCAACTTGATGCGCTCGATACATACAGTGTACAAGAACTGCAAAATTTCTACGTCCTTCTCAGGCGAAGAGGTGAAAAGGCGATCCTCTTCTACTAATTTACGGAGACCAATGTAGAAAAAGAAGTCTGGCATGGTGCCGATTTTGCACTCGACAAGTTTCAACCCATTCGTCTGCTAAGATTTTACGTGGAAGGATTGAAAAGGGTGTTAAGATGCCAATGTGTACCCCTCGAACAAACTGTTCGACAAGTCCAATTCTACAAAAACATTTGGGATATTCCTGGAACTCAGCAAAAGATGCCCAACGAGAAGATGGAGACAACCGGACTCAGATACGTTCGGTTGAAGAAACGAGAGCAGATCCACAGTTGCCGCGTCGTAAATAGCTCAAGTGAAGCAGAAGACACTCTTCTAAATAGCCGTGACGTCAAATCGAAGCGAGATCCCGCTCTAAAAACATTAAGTCCATCGCTGGAAGAACAAATTGACAGGTTAATGAAAGAAGCTTGTCAAACAAGCCGGGACAATCACAGCCGCGAAATAGCCATTTATGAAAAGGCCAGGACACAGCGTTTCAGTCAGTAATCTGCGGAGAAAGTAGATCGTGATGCTCTTCATCCCCGACCCGCTATATGTTCTCACGGGAAAGGAAAATCTCAAAATAGAGGCAAAAACAGGGCTAAGAACGCAAACAACGTTCGAAGAAAACAAAGCGGATCCAAGACACCGCGCAATCGAGAAAAAAATCGATTGAAGCCTGTCCTTTATAAAGAAAATGGATCGGGAATACTTTTTTCCTCAAGACAAGACAAGGAAAAGATTCAACCTTGTTATGAAGCACAAGATGATGACACTTCCCTCGGCATCCCGAATAAATAAACGAGGTCCATCATCTGGATTATTGCTCATATCACCGAGTAACAGGCCACCCTCTTGTAGACTGCTTCACCTTCAGAGACTGGATAGAAGACCAGTATCGATAAGGCATGTTTACGTTATCCGATTGCTGGAGGGTTACCCCGCCGCAAAAGCACGAGCCAAAAAGGACATATACCGTCAGGATATGACCAGCTCAATATAAAAAAGGGAAGCGAACTCGTACCTGCCATATGATAATACTCTTAAAAGAGAGAGGGCACGAGATTATGAATGACCTCTACAGGTGCTTCACAAATGAAGAAGAGGACGTGGTAATCCCAGAGTTTCCACCGGCACTAAAAGAGCTGGAAGACGGGATACACACTACGGCGGACAACTTAAGAAAAATTGACTTAGGGACAGAAAATGATCCGAGACCAACGTTCGTCAGTGAACTACTATCTGAAAAATAGGTGGCCACGTTAAAAGACGTGCTTATGCAGTATAAAGATTGCTTCGCCTGGAACTACTCTGAAATGCCGGGTCTAGATCCAAAAGTGGCAGTACATAAATTGGCTATATCACCGGGAATAAAGCCAATCAAATAGGCACCGAGAAGAATGCGACTCGAACTTGAGATGAGCATTAACGCTGAGGTCAAGAAAATAATCGACTCCGGTTTCATCCAAGAATTTCAATATTCTAACTGGATCGCTAATATCATTCCAGTGATGAAGAAAAATGGGACGGTGCGCATATGCGTGGACTTTCGGGACCTCAACAAAACTTGCCCGAAAGATGACTTCCTAGTAACTGTTACCGAGCTGATGATCGATAACACGTCTACCCATGAGGTATTCTCCTTCATGGATGGATCTTCAGGATAAAACCAAATAAAAATACATCCTGAAGACCATAAGCATACCGCCTTCTGAACCCCATTGGGAATATTCTGCTATAAAGTGATGCTCTTCGGTTTGAAGAATGCTGGCGCTACCTACCAGAGGGTCATGACAAAGATCTTCGATGACCTTATACATGAGATCGTCGAATGCTACATTGACGACCTTGTTGTAAAGAGAAAATCTCATGAGGAACATTGGGAACATCTAAAAATAGCGTTCCAACGTCTTCGGAAATATAATCTGAAGATGAACCCTCTAAAATGGACGTTTGGAGTCTCCTCAGACAAATTCTTAATATTCATCATACGTCACCGAGGTATCGAAATCGACTCCTCAAAGATCAATGCGATCATGGAAATGACCATGCCAAGAACCTTCAAACAACCGCGGTCTTTCCAAGGGAAGCTTGCATATATCCAGTGGTTCATAGCCAACCTCTCCGGAAAATGCCGTCCCTATAGTCATTTGATGGAGAAGGGGACCCCGTTTGTCTGGGATCAAAAATGCTAAAACGCACTGGACAAAATCAAGAAATACCTGCAAAATCCTCCGGTATTAACCGCTCCGGTTCAGGGAAAATCCCTTATCCTATATACAACGGCCTTTGAGGGTTCTCTAGGCGCACTATGGGCACAAGAGAATGATCAGGAAAAGAAGAGAGCTCCGTACTATTTGAGTTGAGTTCTCCCGGAGGCAGAAAACGACTATTCCCCCATCGAAAAGCATTGGCTGGCACTGATCTTCGCAATAACGAAACTCAGACATTACGCCTTGGCACATGAAGTCCATCTCATATAGAAGGTGGATCCTCTCAAATATCTAATGTCAAGGGCCATACTAACAGGTAGGCTTTCCGAATGGACCCTCCTCCTGATGGAGTTCTCGATAACGTATCATCCCTTCAAAGCAATGAAAGGGCAGGCCATTGCTGATTTTCTTGCTTAGCATCCGATACCAGCTGACTCCCCATTAAATTGCGAATTGCCAGTGTTTACCACCGAAAACAGAGACGGACTGGCATGGATCGTCTTACCTGAATTTAGGGGCAGATGCTATTTGTTTTTATCCGTCCATCTCTTCGAAGATGCCAAGTTGATTTATGGCACAGTATATCGGAGGTTTGGATGGATGCGGCCGTTGTAGCAGACTTCATAAGATTTCCCTTCGTTTGCGAGGGGTTTTTGATTGTGGGGACGTTCTTCCCTGCAGGCGCAAGCCCCTGCATTTAATTACGTTACCGCATCGCGATAACCACTTTTTCCTGCTCCCGAAGTTCACTTCGTGTCGTGTGTGTTTGTTTTATTTTTGGTTGCCCCTGGATTGTATACGGAGACTAATTTATGTCGTCGCTCGTAGGGCGTGGATTAGTCCAAATCCGTATATTTTAGATTTGGTTTTTTTTATTTAAGGACCATTAATCTAGTTTGAGATTAAGATCGACTTAAATGTATGTGAGCATTTAGGGCTCAGTTGGTTTTTGTTAAGAATACGTTAGTCCAATTTGAGATTAAGATCCACTCAACAAGGTTTTAGGATTAGTTTTATTTCAGGTCCAATAAAAGAGCATTCGGGCTCTATTATTTTAGTTTAAAAACGTTTCGGTCCATTATCGCCATTTTGAAGGCGAATATTAGTTTAAAGACATTTCGGTCCATTATCGCCATTTTGGAAACGAATATTAATTTAGGGGCATTTCGGTCCGTTATCGCCATTTTGGAGGCGAATATTAGTTTTAAGGACATTTCGGTCCCTTATTCATCTTGCATGCACGCGTATTTGTTACGTGACGGAGTGAATAATGGTGATATAGAATGCACCCAGTTTGGGGTGCGGTCTGACTTAAGGCGTGCACGTCGGTTTGGATGGTTTGGGAATGCACCGAAGAATTGTTGGTTGTCGGGACCCGCCATCTCTCTGAAGACGTTGAAGAATTACAACGATATATACCAGAGGTGTGGAGAGATGCACCCTTAAACCAAATCCCGTATTTGAGGAAGAAGGTTTATGATGGTCCTAGGAATCGTTAGGCATATTTGAGACTAAGATTACCTTAGGAGATATGAGATGAATATCATTTTGGATATCATCAGTTGAAAGATCAACAGTCATATATGAGACTGAGATCAGTTTGGGTAATCATGAGCATATTGGCTCGGTTGATTTGAATCAAGGAGGTTCTATCCTCAGAGGACCTAACCAATTTGGGCTTGATCTGCTCAGTGGTCTTTTTTTTATTGAAAAAGTGCTAAGCACTTGCTTGGGCTCTATTTAATCAGTCCCCTTTTTATGCAAAAAGTGCCGAGCACTTATATAAGTTCTGACGCCTATATATGATCATGTGGAGCTTTCAGTCATGGGGAATTACCCAATAAGTGTAAAACACTTTACTCTTTTTGTCTTTATATGAAGCAATAGGCGCTCTTTATGGCGTCCACGTGCAAAGCACGTGGGGCGCTGCTTAATGAGTGCTAAGCACTCTTCTTTTATATGGCGCCCACGTGAGGAACACGTGAGGCGCTAGACGCTGCTCAGTGACTGCTAAGCATTCTTCTTTTCTATGGTGCCCACGTGAGGAACACGTGAGGCGCTCGACGCTGGATTCTGCCTAGTGAGTGCTAAGCACTCTTTTCTTCTGTGGCGCCCACGTGAGGAACATTTGAGGTGCTGGGCGCTAGGTTCTGCCCAGTGAGTGCTAAGCACTCTTTTCTTATGTGGCGCCCATTAATGATCAAGCTTTCATTTTTTTTAAGAACCCAGTTCTTTTATGAGAACCAGGTTTTTCTTGAGGAATTCAATTCGTAGTCCTTTTCTGAATCTTTGATTCTCAAGAACAAGTTTCTCCCAATGAGAATTAAATTCTCAACTTGTGGGAGACCTGTCTTGTGGATCTCAGATCCAGAGAAAGAACTAAGTTCTTTGATAAGGATTAAACCCTTTAGATATGTATATGAGATGTTCTTTTTATCTCTATATGTTTTTGTTTACCTAGATTTTTCTAAGGACGGGGATCTTCTTCCTTGAGAATTTAATTCTCCGTTCCTTTTTGAAGCTCTCTTCCTTCCTTTTTTTAAAGCTTATGGGGGGTTCCTCTATCTCCTTCTTGTGTGTTTCTCTTTTTTCTGTCTGTGTCTCTATGTGAGACTTGAAGTCTCGAGTTCTTTATATAGTGGAGAGAAGTTTGTTTAATTCTCAGAAAATCTCTTATTGAGAGATCCCAATTGATTTAATTGGTTTCAGAATTGATTTGGGGAATTTTACCCACCGTTGGATTTTTGATCCAAGTATCTCTGTTTTACAGAAGATATTGTTCTTGTTTTTAACAAGATTGGAGATATTCTCCCATATATAGAATAAAATTCTATCGAGCGGTGACATTTTAATCACCATTTGATTTTTAATCCAAGGGTGCTCAGTTTAACGGAGTATAATCTTTCTCTGTTTATAAAGATATAGGAAATATTTTGGATCTTTGATCCACTAACTCTCTATTTAACAAAAAATATTCTCTCCAATAAAATTTAATTCTATGTTTAATCACCGTTGGATCCTTGATCCAACAGTTTATCAAGTAGAATTTAATTCTACGCAAGGAGGTGTCCTCACGTGTTAACACGTGAGGTTTGTTTAGCCTAGTTGCGGTTTAATTGCAGCGCCTATATGCTTTGCATATAGGCGCTCACGTGTTGGCACGTGAGGCTTGTTTAGCCTATTTGTAGTTTAATTGCAGCGCCTATATGCTTTGCATATAGGTGCTCACGTGTTAGCACGTGAGGTTTTGTTTAGCCTAGTTGCAGTTTAATTGCAGCGCCTATATGCCTTGCATATAGGCGCTCATGTATTAGCACGTGAGGCTTTATTTAGCCTAGTTGCAGTTTAATTGTAGCGCCTATATGCCTTGCATATAGGCGCTCACGTGTTAGCATGTGAGGCTTTGTTTAGCCTAGTTGCAGTTTAATTGCAGCGCCTATATGCTTTGCATATAGGCGCTCACGTGTTAGCACGCGAGGCTTGTTTAGCCTATTTGTAGTTTAATTGCAGCGCCTATATGCCTTACATATAGGCGCTCACATGTTAGCACGTGAGGCTTTGTTTAGCCTAGTTGCAGTTTAACACGTGAGGCGTGTTTAGTCTATTTATAGTTTAATTGCAGCGCCTATATGCTTTGCATATAGGCGCTCACGTGTTGGCATGTGAGACTTGAATAGTGGGGAGTTTCTCCTTTTTTTATGAGGGAACAAACACCCCCACAACGTTGCTCTCACGTGGCTTGCATGTGAGTGCAACGCTATCCACTTTTACAACCGTTGGATTGCCTAGGAAAACAGGGAGATGAACCGCTCCCATCATGTCTTATAAATGTGAGGGCTTGGCCCTTGAGATGACCACTGTTCTTTCATCTCCTTCTTTGCTTATTTTCTTTGAGAATTTAATTCTCTTTTTCAGAGCTTATTTCTCTGTCTACAGAACTCCAGAGTTAAACTCTGTAAGAACTCTTTCTCTGGTAAGGATTATGAATGGAATTCATTCCTTAGGAAACCCTTTTTGTTTTTTTCTCGGATTTTAAATCCATCGACAGAGCTTTGCTCTTTTTCTTGGAACGATTTCTTAGAGATCCAAACACACAATTTTAAAGCAAACTCTAGGGTCTTGAGGATCGTGAGTTCTTCTCTGATCTTTAAGGATCTCTGGAATTTAATTCCATTTTCTTCGTTTCCCCATCGCAAAGGTTTCTGGGATTTAATCCTATTAGTAAAGGAATTTAATTCTATGTAACAGAGCTTAGCTCTGAAAGACTCGGAGGCTTTTGGGAAATTTATTCCCTGGTGTTCTTGAGCATATATATTTTTATTATTTTTTTAGGGTTTTAATACCCTTTTCACAGATTTTGAATCTGTTGGGTATTTTAACAGAACTCGTTTTTCGAGAATATTAGGAGTTGTTTAAACTCCACTGTTTATTTAATGAGAATCCTTTTGGATTCTCACAATGATTACCTAGCCTTATCATTGGTGACCCATCATTTTGATTTCGTAGGGTCCACTGACTTTGTAATTAGTGGTCCCATGAAACTGATTCACACTTTTCATTAATGGGTATTCTCCTTTTTTGTATATATACAATGACATCACTTCCTTACTTTCCTTACACGCACTCAGAAGCCACCTTTTCACAACTGCCTTCAGACGAGGAGGTTATGGCAATGATTAGGGAATACGATAGAGACAATACAAGCCTTCTTCTATGGGGGGTTTGGTACGGTCATATTATCAGGAGCCGCCGTAGTTTCACATGCGGAGTTCCAGCAGAACCTATCCGCTCGATGTCATTGATAGAGCGTCCGCGTACCGCTTATGCGGTGGAAGCAGTTAATTGGACCCCCATGGGCCGTCGACAACTGGGATACCTAATCAACCTACGATGTCCATTGATATTTTGGGAAGCCAGATATGTCAGGGTGAAGCTCGACCCTGGGGGCAGGTGTATAAGGTAGGCGTTACCCTGTGCCATCCAGTGGGCTACCTTCCGTGGGCCCGATACATTCTCTCCTCCCAACGCTCACGGCTGCAGAAGTTGGGTTGTACCAAACGGTGTATGCGTCACTGTTCTACTATCACGCTCCCCATGTCTGGTGGATCAAAGCCTTCTTGAACCAGTGGAATCTTCCTACGAACACATTTTTGCTTGGGGATCGCGAAGTCTCTATCTCACTGGAGGAGTTTCGCGAAATTTCAGGGTTGCCGATTAGGGGAGAGCATTACGAAGAATTACTGCCTCCTGATGAGTACATATTCGCCATAGTGCCAACTATACTTGAGGGCTTGACGACCGAGAATGCTGTTCGGCACAAGCATCCGAGTCTGATAAAAGCCTTGGGTATCTTTGAGAAACTGTTCGTGACATCATAAGGGCAATGTGTCACTTTCGACGCTTTCATTGCTTGCTTTCTTCGTGAAGATGTCTTATCCGAGAAGGCTCTGAAATTCGCGAAGGTCGAAGATCCTTTCGGATTTGGCTTGATGAAATTGCCGGTCAAAGAAGAGGATCTGCTGCAATTTTATATTCTGAACTCATCAGCCGTGGCTTTTGACGCGATCGCTGCCCCTGGAATGGATGAAGAAACCTTTTTTGCAGGCTTTATTAGTCTCTGGCTCAGTTGGTTTGCCATGCCGATACATCGCCGCTTCATGAGAGCCTCCGTCTTCTACCCTGCTCATCGCATAGCCGAAGGAGCGCGATTGGCTATTTGTGTTGCGGGGTTGCGGGTTAGGCACTGCCGCCAATAGTTCGAACCCAGAGCGGATACCGTGAACTTCTCCATCCACTACTTCACATCGTGGATCGAGATGCACGTGTTAAGGGCGTTTGCCGTGCATCGGCGGCTTGCTTTTTATGAGTTGTACACATTCCCATGGATTATGAGGCTGGTTGATGCTTCTGCTCCTAACCCGACCCAGCTAGGGGCTTTGTGCGTATTACTTAATCCATATTCAAACGAAGGCGGGATGGTTTTCAGCGATCGAGTCCTTCCTGCTCCTGCGGGACCCGTTTAACAGTTGTTTGATTTATCAAAGAATGGGGTTCCAGCTGTAAAGCCAAAAGAGATCATGCACTTATACTCAATCAGGCCAGGGTATTTGGTGTTCCTCCGGAATGATACTGCCCTCTTCATGCGGTATAATCCGTATCGCTTCGCTCAGCAGTTAGGCTACAACCAGGGCGTCCCCTTCGAATCCCTTTTAGTTGAGCCTACTCCCTCTCTAGAGGTAGCCCGCGATGTTATCCATCACTTCATGCGGTTGAATATGGGCTCTCTTTTCATGATTCCGGAGCCTGACTATCTTCCAAGGCCCCTGGGACCCTTTAAGGGCTGGTATTGCTATCAGGTCGGTCCCATCATCGCAGAAGAGAGACGGGTGCTCTTTGAGTATAGAGCTCCTGCTCCAGCTCAAGTTATCAGCACTCCATTGCGGCCGCGATCGGTTGTTCGCCCTCCTCTGAGGGACAGCGGTTCAGTGTTTATCCCTAATGCCGCTCCAACAGAATCAGTCCTCCATACTGCTGGTATGCCGGTACGTACTAGAGCCGAGGTAGAGGCTCTTGATAAAGCACCAGTGGTGGTGTCGCTAAACGGTGATACCGAAGGTGAAGTTGGGCAACGCCGCGCAAAAGTGCCGAAAGGGAGGAAGCACTCCTCCACTAGTGTTAGCTCAGGCTCCAAAAGAAGAAAGAAGTCGGTTGCCGGCCTACTCGACACTTTTCTTGAATCCGAGCCCCTTATTAAGTACGAGCCGATATCTACGCAGGAGCCGGACGACGGTCTTCTCTTTCCTGGTTCATCCCCTGAGGAAGCCGTTCAGCTGGCCGAGGTTTTA
This sequence comes from Agapanthus africanus, assembly GCA_030015575.1. Taxonomy (NCBI): domain Eukaryota; kingdom Viridiplantae; phylum Streptophyta; class Magnoliopsida; order Asparagales; family Amaryllidaceae; genus Agapanthus; species Agapanthus africanus. Next base: position 73,539,912 of record CM057338.1, read on the forward strand.
AAGCGCTCATAAGACGAGGCTGAAAACGTCCCCTCCAGGAAAGGAAAACTTCCCGCTGTTGTATTTCATGATGTCGATCCGGCTCTAGCCATGTTACCGATAACTCCTTTGACGCTAGAAGAGGAACGTGCTTTGAAACAGCTGGTGTCGGACGCCTCTAAAGATGAAGCTGCTTTGAAAGCGGGTAGGGATCCATTTTCGATTAAAGCCCGACGAGCACATCTGAACAGAAAAGCGCAGCGGCTCGAACAGAACATCCTCCTTAGGGTATTGGTACGTATATTTCTTGTCCTTTTCAGCAAATAATTTTTATCACTTTCATGTCGCATTAAATTTTTTTTTGTAGGGCCTTCTGCAGCGGGCTTAATTTCGAGCCCAGGTTGCGCCATGGACGTAGATTCTATGAATATTTCCCGTGACACACCGAAGGGTGTAGAGCAGATTACTGAAGCTGATATCCTCGTTGTGGAGCTCCCGGTGATGGCTTCTTTCCCTCTAGGAGAGACAGCCACACCGGCAATAGATTCCATGGATATTTCTAATGACGCACCTGAGGGGGTAGAAGAGATTGTCGAAGCTGCAATCCCCGCCCTGGAGCCTCTAGCGGCGGCTTTTGTCCCTCTATTGGAGGCTGCCACGTCGGCCATAGATTTCACGAATATCTCCAGTGACACGCCTGAGGTTGTTGAGGAGGTTGCCGAAACCGCCATCCCTCCAGTTCAGAGCGGGCAAAGTATCAAAGGTAATATTATATACATATATATTTTATTTAACGACCCCTCCATATATCTGAACCTTTCTTTCTCTCAGAATTGCGGGAATTGGTGTCTTCTATCGTGGATATTTCTCCAAGGAAAACCTTCCAGCGTTTACTTGACATGGAGGCCCCGTGATTGGCAATCAATAACGGTGTTGGTTGTAGCTAGACCGAAATGAGTACGGGTCGTCCTCAGGGAAACGTTGAATTTTTTAATCTTACTTTAGGCGTGTTGAAAGGAGGAAGAATAAATAATGGTGAAGAATAGTTGTAGGTTCTAGATCCACGTCAAACACGGATGTAGGATATAGATCTAGATTAATTACGGATGTAGGTTTTATAGTAGAAGGGGGTTTGTAGGGTTCATTAAGATTTAGTAGCCATGAATGATTAATTAAAAATTACTCTTTTTACCCTTTAATAGATTTAAAACTAGATCGACAGTGATGCATGTAGATTAGGGTTTCTGGAGGGAAAAATGGTTCCCACTCTTAACCCCTATCTTGAGATGGATCTCCGTTCATATCTAGCCTTTACCAAAACAATTGTTAATATAATCTCTAATCGTGGTCGTGACCATCAATGAATTGATAGCACGCCCGATTAGGATGTTAACTATTCTTTTGATAAAGTTTATAAACTTTATAGGATTTAAAAAGAGTTTAAAGATCTTCATCATCTATTAATCTACCCTAATCCTATGAACCCTAACAAGCGGAGAATTACTCGCGCATGTTGGGAAAAGAAAAGATAGAGAGGGAAAACATAATGTAAAATGCAGAAAAATAAAATGATATAAGAAAACAACTACCTTTATTAATCAACAAAATCAAGTACGTTTTGTTTCCTTAGAAAATGATTACAAAACCCTAGTTTGCTTCTCGATCTCTTCTAAGGAGGTAGATGAACTGTTGATGATCAACCAGGATTCTTGAGCCGTCGTGGACTTCGTGATCGCGTCGGTTTGATAAATTTTCCAAGAGACTCTTGGTCTTTATTTATAGTCACAGAGCCAGAATATCTAGTTTCCTAATAAGGCAACTAGCTGTTGAGATCCTACCCAAAAAATATAAAATCCCAACTCCCTCAACTTGCCGCGCTTCCACCGCAAATATGCCTTTTTGACCGCGGATCCGCCGCTTCTTGGTGGGATCTTGGGATCCAATTTCTGGGGCTTCATCTCTGTAACACTTGGTGATCTTTTGAATATCTAGAAACTGAAAATCTTCTCTACGTCTCTGCCAGAATTGATTTCTTCAGTTTACTTTCCTATTTAGGCAGGTTTGATCTTGCTAACTTTGATTTCCTTGATTTCAGATATAAATTCTGCATAATAACTCAATAAATAATATTAGTAGAATTTGTTTTTATTGAGATATTATCTTAACCATTTGTCATGATATTATAGTTTTAAGAGAATTGGTCAAAGGTATTTAATAAAGTAAGCATATTTAAATGGACTAAATAATACATGGATATCATATGCTTATATTTTCCTTCATAATGTTAATTATAATATAGAAACATATGATAATAGATATTTTGCAGATAAACCCTCATATGTTTCATATTTATAATAAACACCTTTTATTATATAAAAATAGTAGGAAAAATGTCATATTAAAAGTGCAGTTTTATCAACTGAACAAATACCCCCAAACTTATCTTTGATCGTCCCGAGCAAACTAGTTATTCAAGAGAAGGAGAAAAAAGAAAAAGAAAAAAAACTAAGTAGCACACTTTCATAGGCAACACGATTGCGCTGAGCACGTACAACAAGCTGTTAAACCTCTAGGTGTCCCTAGTAAGAGGAGTGTTGTCTCCTGAGCATTTTCAGCGGATTACAACCACAAAATCCTATAATAAAAGAAAGATAGTGAAAGTTACATGCAAAGATAAGAATTATGAAAGAAAGAATTTGAAAATAAGAGTTTTCAACCACACTAGTTTTTCAGTTGCTATGAGCCCTATCTTAATGACCATGAAAAAAAATGTTAGAAATCACATCCTCCCTCAATAAAATATAGCCTTTAGTCTTCCTCCCTATCTTTCATCCAAACATTGATCATATACCCCTACGTGTGTGTAAAAAACATCTCTACACTTAGAGAATTCAATTCAAGCTATCATACTCTTGTCTATCTTCCAAAGTACTTTATAGTTATTTTAGATGGAATTGCTTACACATTCTTCATCCGACTGTTAATACTTCTTGAGGTACTAACCGATCGATTACAAAATGTGCTCGCGCATTTAGGTGTAATTCCTCGTTTCGCAACACCTAAGGCTTAGCAGTGGCTCCCAAACCAGTTGGTCTAAGACACTAGGTGTTAAAACACCCACGCTATATTTTTTTTATGCTGCCTTGGTAATTACAAAACCAGTGTTCATTTTTTCTCTTATCCACCACTTATACTTCTTCTTTTTCTTCTTTATATACTAAGGCTTTTAGACAAGAGCACTTTAAGATATCCTCTACTATCCCAAGTTTCAAGATGTGTGTAAGTGTGTATAGTAGGGTATCAACGTTCAAATGTTTGGCCTCAAGAATATGGATTATTTTTCAGACTTATTGTATCCTCAGATTAGCAATTTTCTTCATCTTACTAACCCTTGGGACAACAGCTCATAACTACTTATTACTAATTTCGTTTAAGAAAACCTCTAACTTTCTTGTTGCCACGCCCCGCTTCCCAGTGTACGGCGAAAGGGACGCGACGAGGTCCGCTACGTATATACTCAGAAGTACATACGCTAAGCGTATCTAAGCAATATAAAATAAATACACAAGAGATAAGAGATAATAAAAACATCAACTTTTATTTATTAACATTCTTTTGTACAATGCATGAAAAGGAAATACAACTGAAATAAAAGATGCCTAAACAGTGGCATAACAGGAAATGAAAAGTACTGAATGGAAAATGTACAATGAAACTAGAGTTCTGGTTCTTCAGCAAACTGGTCCAAGTCTTCTGCAGATGGCTCGATCTCCGCCGGGTCCAAACCACCTGACGACATTCAAAGAAGAAAGAAATAGAATGTCGTCAGCAAACAGGTGTCACGACCCGAAAAAAACGGAACATGACCGGCACTTAAACTACGAAACGTCTCGAGGCGTACGTAATCTAAGTAAGCCGAAAACCCAGAAATCCAAACCAAGAAAAGTAGTAGAGTGAAGGAAAACCAATTTAAAGCAAGTAGTTTTAATAGCATAAGCCGAATTATGCATTTTTAAAACATCAAGTATTTTCTGAAAATTTCGGCAGAGTCTCCTTTGAAAATACTGGCCCCCAAACGGGATACAACATAAATAGTATACGAAATCAATAAAAATGCATCCCCAAGCGGGAGCTAGCTCTTCGTCAATCGACGGTCACAACCACACAAGCAATATAATATACAACGCCAACGGCGAGGTTCAAAATTCAAAAGGAAACTCAAAACCATAAGAAAACCACACAAATACAACGCGCGACTCTAAGGTCGAAAGAATAAACATCACTGGTCTCTCTCTGAGATAAATACAAGTTTGGTTGATGGAACTTCTAGATACAACTGAATAATAATATACAAGTTATATAATGGGGGGTACGATACATGTAAACCCACCTACTAGCAAATCACCCGAAGGAAACTATGCCCGCAAGCCGTAATGAAACCTATACGGCAAACCTGCAAGAAACTGGGGCACAACGGGGGTGAGTTGCCAACTCGTGAATGGAAAAACATCTACGCACAGAAATCGCATAAATAACGCAATCCTAGGTCAATGATCATAATAAATCCTCAATTATATATAACATGCAGCCTATAACAAGGCTAGGGTAAATATCTAACCCGAGTATAATCTCATGTACCCGTGTCAGTGCCTCAGGTAGCAATATATCATATGAATGAGGTATGAATGCATGAAAATAGAATACATGTAAATGAAGAACTGTTTTCATAGTTTAGTGAGATTTCCTTATTTTTAAATAGGAGGTACCATAAATGAAATGAGCATAAAACAGTGCCCAGCATCGACACAAAACAAGTATCCAAATATCTCGATATCTCTGTGTCGTAATCTCTGTACCTCAAAATCTCAAAAATCTCAATGTCTCAATCACAATATCTAGGGCGCCGTCAGTCCAGACCGGCCCCTACCATTTATCTCAAGACCACGACGGTATCCTCCGGATATCCGACGCGTCAGGTAAAATCACCGGTCGGTAGTGCTCCCCTGCCAGGCTCAACGTCATCACCACATTCATCTTGCCCCGGGGTACCGCACCGGGCCCACCATGTACCCGAAACGGTTCATCCAACTCCTCGAATCGGGTCTCGAAATCCATCAGCAAACTCATGGTGGACGACTCATACATCATAGGAAAACCGCATTTTTTTATTTAAAAAGAGGGAAAGCAGTTTATATATGTTTTTGCGGTTTTCCTCCAAATCCAGAAAATATCATGGGAATCCGAATCATCAATAGCATGTAAAACCATGAATATAAATATGAGAATCCATGAATACGGCATAACAATGAATAACAGTATGCATAAAGTGACAAGTAATAACTACAATATCTAAGCTGGCATATAAGTAAGTACACTAATATTATGTCAAACTACGAGTTATCAAGCTAAGTTAAGCAATAATATTTCTAAGGTGTACGTGACATGGCAATTACCGATGAAGATGTGTGTGAGCCGGCAAGTAAGTGTATGTGGTACATACGCATCATCGGTAATGGTGCTGGTGTCCTAACAGCATGATATCAACATTTCAATAAGAAATTATAACATAAGTATGCGATGCGAACCGAACCACAATAATAAGTGGTAGCTGAAAACTAGACGCAACTATAACTAATCTGCATTAATCTAATAAAAGTTCTACAAATGGTGCCTTTTGAAATAACACGAATCATGGGGTTTTGAAAATAGGGGCTACGGTGTTTTTATGAAAAGATACGTCTTTTGAAATATCCGTAGGATCCCTTGGGCTGTCTTTTAAAATACCCACGATTCGTTAGTTTTTGAAATAGGTAAGAATCGAATCTAATCTAACAACTAAACTAAACTAAAGGGCTAAGCTAACCAGCTGGACTACAGGTAAGGAAACCGCCTAACATCTGAGTCGATATATATACATACCTGTATATATATTAGTCGGTGATCCCGCCTCAACAATATCATATCCGATACCATATCTATAATTAGGCATTCCAAGTCAAGAGTGCGGATCAATCATCAATAAATAGCTCGTACGTAAATCCGTCGTACGGCATCCCAAATCTGGGTACGGGTCAAAATCACATTCATCGTACTATTCATCTGGTATCCTCTTTATCAAATATCATGATCGGGGTACTGATCTATGTCTAGTACAATACTGATACCGCCTAAGTATGCATGCAGGTGTAAGAATCACTACGGCAAAAGACCCGCTAAAACATCATGTCGTATATCAATACAAACCAAATCACATCACCGATCTCCTGGCCTCAAGCCCAATCTCATCGACTCATCTCAAATTCCAAATACTATTCTCAAATCCAGTATATGAACACATAGTCCCATACCTATGTGAACACATAAACTATAGAGAATCCCATGAGCACATATAAATAGGAATGTATGCAAGTATGTATGTGTGTATGTGTAGTGCAACACTACCCTAGGATTCGCAACACTAAAATAATCCAACACACCAATATCCATCCTAAACATCGTTATTAATCCTAAGTAACATATAATAATTGTTGGTGTGTATACGCATCCGTATACACCACCACGGACTGCGGGGGTGCTATACGCCATCCACCCGACTTCTCCCCGTAGATATAAATCTACTCACCTGGTTCTCGTTCGCCGGTGCCGATGTCGCCATGTGCTTGCTTGTCGTCTTGAAGTCCACATGGGGTACCTACATATCATAACGCACCGTATCGTATTAAAATCCTACTCATGACCAAAACGACGCATGAATCCCTCATAGGTCAAAACCTATGGTTGCTTTCACAAATCAACCCAAAAACCCTCGACGTCGGCGTACAAACGCCAAACCATCGAGAAAAACCCAAATACACTCATTTGCACATTCACGAACACTAATTTTAATATAAAATAGGTTAAAATTCACAAAAACCCCAATTTCACTTAAAAAGTCATTTTTCCGAAAATCTAGCAAGCACAATTCGCCATTTTCGTACAAAACATGATGTTTAAACAATTCTAGCGGCCATAATACTTATTAAATAACTTAAATAAGTCATAAAAACAATTCTCATAATTTAATCTCATTAAATTCCAAAAACCCTAAAATTCTAGTTTACAAAATACCTAAATTTTAACAATTTTATAGCAAAATGCACAAACCACAATTTAGGTTGGATTTCCATGAACTAAAGTGTTAAACTACACTTAATAATGTTAATGAAGTCATGAAAAACCTAATTAGATTTTTAGTCTAACATTTGCAATAAATTTTAAAAACCTAGTTTACAAATTAGCGTAATTAACACAATTTAAATTAACAAAAATGCAACTAACAACTAGATTTGCTTTAGCATAACATTAACATGTCAAAAATATCACACAACCATAATCTCACATCATAAAACCCTAAGTTGCATTCAAAACCCTTTCTTGAAAGTTAAATATTTAATATCAAAACCACAATTAACTCCTAATTAAACACATAATAGCTAGATTGAAGTAATCAAACAATAACTTATGCAAAATGCTAAGATTATACCTCACAAAATTAGAGACCTAGCACCAAAATCTTGGCCTCCAATTTGCTCTCTTGATCCATGATCCACACTAGAATAGGTCAAGAAGAAATGGGTAGGGATTAGAATTTGATTTTGTGGGATTTTTTTGAAGCATTTTGGATGGAGTTTTGAAGAGAAAAGAGGAGAAGAAATGGGGGCTGTTGTGGTGCAGATTTTCGGCTGAGGAGGGAGTGGGTAGAGGTGTGGGGGATTTGTGGAAAAGAATTCAAGTCAAAGCCCCTCCCAAATTACCATAATACCCCCACCTACTATACTATATAAAAACCTTATTTTAACCCATTTCTCACATGATTTAAGGTCAAAAAGAGAGAAATAAAATTCTTGGGCTGATACAATAGTGTAGGGCCGGACAAGGGGAGTGAGGGTGAGGGTGAGAGACTTTACAAAAAAATTCTATGCAAAAAGACCCCCCACAATACCATATTTGCAAGTTTTAGTTCAAAATAACTATATTTTTGTTTTCCATAAAATAAATCAATTAAAACTTGAAATAAAATACTAAAAATTTATATTACAACTAGATTTTAATTAACATAATTTTAAAGATTAAAATTAGCCCATTTATATTTGTATTTATCGCTAATTTAATGTATTTTCTTACCGGCTTAAAATAATATTAAAATAATATTTTTTTCAGAAAATTTAAAATTTCACCAGTGACTCAATAAACACCAAATACTAGTAATTACATAGCTAGAATATGTATATTTAATTTTATAATAAAGATATTTGCATTTTGACTTTTTACAGAAAACCCTCTTATTTTACCGTTTTTTCGAAATTTCACCGAAACGATTTTCAAAACGTTACAACAGGTCGCTCGGTAAGTCCCAAAGATAGACAGAGACTAAGAGAGAGAGAGAGAGAGAGAGAGAGTAGGTTTTAATGTTGTATTTTAATATTGTAATGTTGTATTAACGCTGTTGTTTGTAGCCTGGTACAGAAGATGCCAGTGTATACGAGGGGAGTCCCACTTACACCGGGGACCTTGGTAACCTGTAGTACAAGGCTCCGTCGATAATACCATGGAACAACGGCATAGATGTAATTACATCTTAAGTGACCACCTCGTGCCACCTTTAACATATTCCGTACCAGTCTACCCCTTAAACCCCGCAGTGTTTTGATTGTATTGTTTTGTATTGTAAATTGTATTGAATGTATAATTGAAAGACTGACCGAAACCATGATATCAGTAAACGGATGAAACCGTAGAGTCATGTAAATGGAATAACTGAGAATCATGTAAAAGGAATATATATATCCATGGTTCGGTTCAGTCAAGTTGTATAAATTGATAATTGAATTCATGGATTCATGTGTTCATATTGAATTGGAATATTGTAGATTGTAAATTGACTTGAATCATATTCAAGTCAGAATGATCAGACTCAAACCCGAGTCGACAGTTAGAAATGTAAATCGAAGTCCTATAATTGCTAGGGTCCTTAGGGTAACTTATAAAACCTGAGGGTTTTTTTTATGTAAAAACACTTTTATATACTTTTCAAAATACACCTCAAGTATTTGTTACTCGTCTTTAGGATTGTAATGAGGGTGGATTTTATATTGTGACATTTCTAATGAAAATATTCTAGTTTTTATAAATAAAGGTATTTATCTATAATATTAATTTATTTGAAGTTCATGGTATTTTAGTGTAAAATTTATTCTTGTGATTTGTAGAAAAAAGTGGAATATTTATATTATAATAAAATAGATATTTTAATGATAAATATATATATATATTTATACAAAAATAATTTTTAATAAATATTTTATATTCTAAAATCTCATTTTCTTAAGATGTCGTATTTTAAATCTTTCGAGACCGAATACTCCTTGCGGAGGTCTGAATTTCGCACTACTAAGCCCGAGGGTGTGCGATAAACCGCACCATCCCGAACGGGTTCCCCAAAGTGGGTTGTAGCGGCGCTTTGCAAAGATTGTATAAATACTAATCCTTTAGAAAACGGTTTTATAAAGTAAAAGGTATTTATTTGTAAAATGTAAATTTTCCGTATTTTAGATTCTAGGGTTTCCTAAGTCGACTAGCCTATTTCTAAATGGTTTAAACGACAAGTTGTTAGATGCCTCAAATCGCCTCTTCACCGCCAATTGTGGCCAGGTAAGTACAAGTGAGGAAAGGAGGGATCTGCTCACGAATCACCGTGGGACGGGCCTTTTAAAGTTACCTTTCTCACTTGCCTAGCCTAGACACCACAAAGTCAGGTTTAGATAAACGATCGATATCCATAACTTATCGTGTTTTCCTAATAAGAGGTATTTATTTAAAAGTGTATCAAATCTAAAACTTTTAGGAATGGTTTTATTAAGAATATGGTATTTAAATGAAAGTATTGTTTTATCGTATTCTAAGTTTTGATGATATCGTTTTAGGTTGTATTTGCGTGTGTGTGGAGGTAGGTCATTAACTCGTGTTCTACTTTAAATGTATAGCAAAGTTAAGGGGTTAAATGTGAAATTGAAACATTGTGGTATTTAAGTGAAAAAATACGATAATTTGAAAAGGTTATCATTTCATGTGATAAAACTTGTTCAAATTGTTTGTTAAATATTTAATAGTCAATATAAAGATGTCTAAGCATGAATGTATTGATGAGAAGTGAAATTTTATAGAAAACCGAATCGGAAATCGGATTTGTTCCGATTCCGTCGGGTTTCGTAGTTTCGTATTTTAGAGAAATAGAAAGGGGGATAGAATGGGACTTACGGGTTTCGATTAAGCAAGGGAGTGAAGGGAGGACTAGAGGGGTTGCCGAGGCGTTGCTTCGTCGCCGGTTGTTCCTAAAAACGTCGCCGGAATTTCCGCCGGAATTTCGCCGGAGCTTCGCCGTGCACTTGTTTTCAAATTACACAACTCTTGAGAAGATTTTGAGAGAGTGAGTTTAGGGTTTTGGGATGAGAGGGTAGAGGGTAGGGGGTGTATTTATAGGGTAGACGAGGATAGGGTAGGTGAAAGGTTTTTAAAAAAAATCGTAAAAAATATAGAAATTCATTAAAAATTATAGTAAATGGGGGATATTTAAGATTCGGGTACCGATCCAAATAAATGGTGTGTGCAGGGGAGTTGTCCAACTGGAAATGCAGTTTTTAGAAATTTCGTCCGATCGAAGTTCTAAACACGTTAGAGCAAGCCAGTAAAGGTTAATGGCGTGGCTCTGATACCATGTAAGTCTACGGTAGCGTCCCGACCGTCTGTCCGAGGCCAAAATGCGGAAATGAAAACTTTTTCAAAACTTGAAACCAGCGCTATCGTATACTTTAAATCCGGATCGAACCATTAACCTACAACTAGCAACTAGAGAAAGGGTTGGAAAGCTATACCGATCGATCCGTGTCCTTCGGTCTTTGGCCACCATCCCAAGCTCCTCGCGGCATCTCCGGTCTCGATCTCCTCGTCGGAAAGGGCACCACATCTTCGAGTCTTTTTACGGGCTCCCGCTTCATCCAAAGCAACTCGGGCACGAAGTTCGCCAGCCGACGTGTCCAAGGTGAAGTAGAGAATGTGTGTAATCACTTTGTCTCAAGCATCCATTGATTCTCATCAAATGAGATTGTATGGATGGAGATTAGAGATGATGCCATTAATGGAGGTTGTGAGCTAGAGGAAGAAGAAGAAGAGGAGCCATTTTGTGTTATGTTGCTATGATAAAAATGAGAGCAAGAATGAATAATACAAGAGCAAACCCAAAGGGATATGGCTGCCCTTCTCTCTCTTCCTCTCATTTCATCACTCAAATCCATCACAAAATGTGACATATGCACAATAAAAGAGATCATGAGTCACTAGGTTTGCATGTGTCACAATTAATGCACCTCATTATGATATCTAGCTCACAATTTCCATATACAAACATTAATCCAAATGTTGCAACAATAAAAAGATACGGCAACATCTAAAGTAAACTCGTGACGGTTTACAAGGATACCCCTCACCTGTATATACATACCTGCATCCGCATTCCGACTGAATGCGAATGCGATGAGATTAAAGTAATCCAACAAATCTAATACTAGGATCCGGCTTAAACCAAAGCCCACTAGTATGATCCGCCCGATCATGATCCGTGCAATACTGCACGTATATGATCGGACCCTGCCATATATCATACGGCCTCTACAACGTTTCGCCCGAAACTTGAAAACTATCTTTAGGGGACTCTAAAGACTCGTCAATACTTGGCTGTGGATTTAACCACTGGCACGTCAGAGGTACTAGCTGTACGTAACGGGCTACCAGGTATTGACCAAAAGGGAGGTCGATGAGCGAACTCATCTTGACACCCTACTGAGCCTATCAGTGACAATATCCGTACAGTCCGGTCCGTTCGTCTATGAGCATCGCATAGCGGGCCTAGGGGGTTGGTAAAAGTAAGACCCCCAAAAGCGGTACAAGTGGTGTCGGAGTGTAGCCCAGAACACCCTGAGATACTACTGGAATACCTACCAGTAAATCTCCTGTCTTGGCCAAGGACTTCGTGTAATGGCTCTCCTAGACACAGCGCGATCTCACCCCCAATACCGGGAGAGACGAAACCCCTGCCGATCCGCTCACTGCCTCCATGTGGCTCGGAACTGTACCCAACTAAAACCTGTTTGCACGACTCTTTTGAGCCATGGTAGGGTAGTAATCAAAGCACAGTGGGAACTCACACGAGACAAATGACGATCTCAGGTCGATGAACTAACCTGTACACATGTCACCAGGGAACTGCTATCTGATGTCAGGTATAATACCAACTAGCATGTTCCCGGCGAGTCTTGTCCGGTGTACTCATAACCTAATGAGCACCTGTATACATCTTAGGTGAACCAACTGACACCAATGGCTTGTGAGACCGGCCACCGCCCCTCGTCGGGTCCCGACTGTATACACTAGTCTACTAATGGAGTATCGATGCCCTGTCTCGAAACTCCCACGACTAGGGACCTTTTAAGGATGTGCTTATAGACCCCAGCTCCCACGTATATGATCGCCATCATACTGCTGGCAGTCAAGCAAGAATCCTAAGGGCTCTATCAACGTGCAATAGTGACCTGTAAGGTCACCTAAAGCAGTACACGATGATAAAGACAAACCATGGTAGTATACTATTCTCTATCAACGTGTAATAGTGAACTACAATGTCACCTAAAGCATGTACACGATGATAAAGACAAACCAGATAGTATACAATCCTCTTGAGTAAGACTGTCCTACCGGTATAGGTCCTCCCTCAATCATTGAAATCACGTGCCTGTGATCCAGTAATTGACTCTGAGGGCACTATATCCAACAATTTCCCACTTGCACTTAAGGCTAATTATTGCGATGTCGCATACTCACAGCCCGTGTGATACCGAGCACCCAACTCCTCTCCTAATCAGTCTCACAAAGCCCGTTTGTGAAACTATTGTAAGTCCACGTTACCCTTCCCCGGTTCTTTGGGGTTGTGGAAATGGTGAAAAACGATTTTTCTTTGGGTGGTAACATGGACTCAAAATACGGATCTTTGTTAAACAACTATCTAACAACCTAACTAGGAGTTTTACCTACTCGGTTAGGGGGTTATACCTTAACTTGAACTCCTTCGTCTTCAACTCCTTGTGGTGGTCGGATCGGCCTCACCTCGTCGTCTCCTCGTGCCGAAGATGGATCCACCCGAAAGCTTCTACCTTTTGGCTTCTACTTCAAACTTGAAGAAACTAGAACACTTGGCTTGCTAGACCTTGTGAACTAGGATGAGTAGAGAAGTTTTTTGGGTTTTATCTCTAAGGAAAATGTTTCTCAACACATGAGAGAGAGTTTCCTTGAGCTAGAGAGAGCAAGAGGAAGAGGAAGAGAGCTTGAGCATGAGAGAGAAACCAAAAAATAGAATAAGCCAACCTTTTTCCTCCCATGCTCTCATAACAAAATAATAATAATAATAATAATAGTAATTGAGTATTATGTGATGGTTCATATCATATCAAATAGCAATATCGTTTCATGCACTCATTTTGCAATGTATAACAAGCAAGCAAAAGTCTTTGCCATGAAATGATAACTATTGTAATGATGATGGTCAACTAGTCCAACCTAGTCAACCGGTCAACCAAGTCAACAAGTCAACAAAGTCAACCTTTCAACCCAACCATGGCACAATAATACTTAATTAATATTATCATTAATCATATTTTTTATTCTCATTAGGGTTTAGCAAAAGTCAACAGTCAAGGACCCTAATGAGAATGCTCTGCCTCTGCCTCTGTCATCCGTGCATACACACCCGCATCCGCGTTCCGAGGAACACAAATACAAACGAGATAAAATCAATCCCAAAACGTATACTAGGATCTGGCTTAACCCAAAGCCCGCTAGTAATAACTGCTCGGACACTAAACGTGCACAAGTGCACGGATGTGACCGAACCCTGTCGCAAAACCATGCGACCTCTGTCCGGACACCAAACGTGCACAAGGGCACGGATGTGACCGAACCCTGTTGCAAAACCATGCGACTTCTACTGTTTTGCCTAAAGGCGAATAGCTCTCTGTGTGGGACTCTAAAGACTCGACACTACGCTGGCAGTGGGTTTAACCACAGACCGCAAGCGGCACTAGCTGTGCGTAACGGCCCCCAGGTAGATGCCGATAAGAAGATGGACGGGGTGAAACCTATCTGAACTCCTACCGAGCCTGACTGTGACAATCTCCGTACAGTCCGGTCTGTTCGTCTGAGAATATCGCATGGCGGGCTTAGGGGGCGGTAAACGTCAGTCCCCTAATAGCGATACAAGTCGTGTCGGAGTGTAGCCCAGAACACCCTGAGATAACACTGGAAACCTACCAGTATATCTCGCTTGCCCTGGCCAGGGACGACTGTGTGTAATGGCTCTCCGTGACACAGCGCGATATCAACTCCCAATACCGGGAGAGACGAATCCTGTCTAACCGTCACTGCCTCCAAGTGCTTCGGGACTGCACCCAACTACTACCTGTTTGCACGACTCCTTTGAGCCGTGGTAGGTTAGTAATCAAAGTACAGTGGAAACACACTCGAGGCGAAGTGACAGTGTCAAGTCAGCGGACTAAGCTGTACTCATGTCACCTGGGAACTGATAATTGACGATAGGTATAGTACCAACCAATCAGTTCCCGACAAGTCCTGTCCAGTGTACTCGTAACCTAACGAGCACCTGTATACTATCTCAAGTACGACGTACTGACGGCTGTGGGACAGACCATCTCCCCTGCTGGGATGAGAAGCGCATACGCTAGTCTACTCCGGAGTATCGATACCCTGTCTCGATAGTCCTACGACTAGGGACCTGTATAAGGATATGCTTGTGGATTACCCAGCCTCCACGAGTGTGACTGCCATCACAACGCTGGTAATCAAGCAAAAATCCTAAGGGCTCTACTAATATATATAAGCAATATGCTAAAAGAAACACATGCACATATTGAAGTAGAAACAAACCAAGCAGCACACTACCATTTTGAGCAAGATTGTCTATACAACTGTGAATATCCCAAGCTTCCATTAAGTAATATACAAACTAGTATGATACAGTAATGGTCTCTAGAGTATATACACTAACAATCTCCCACTTGCACTAAGGCCATGTACTGGCGTATCGGAGACCTATCATCTCGATCAGCCGCTCGAACTGAGTCTGGGGTAAGGCCTTCGTGAGTGGATCAGCAGTGTTATCTTCCGTATTTACTCTCTTCACCTCGATCTCCCGGCGATCTATGATCTCCCTGATCAGGTGGTACTGCCTCAAAATGTGCCTGGACTTCTGATGGGACCTGGGTTCCTTCGCTAAAGCTATAGCGCCGTTGTTGTCACAATACAGCGGTATTGGATCAACAATGGTAGGAACCACCTGAAGCTCCGTGAGGAACTTCTTCATCCAGACAGCTTCCTTTGCGGCATCACAAGCAGTTATGTACTCCGCTTCCATAGTTGAGTCAGCAACCGTCTCCTGCTTGGAACTCTTCTAGCAAACCGCCCCTCCATTGAGGGTAAAGACATAACCCGACATGAACTTGGAGTCATCCTTGTCACTCTGGAAGCTGGAGTCAGCAAAGGTCTCGATCTGGAGGTCTTTTCCGCCATACACCAAGAACATCTCCTTAGTCTTTCTTAGGTACTTGAGAATGTTCTTTACTGCTATCCAGTGTTTCTCCCCTGGGTCTGACTGATACCGGCTTACAACGCTCAATGCGTATGCTACATCTGGTCTGGTACATAACATCACATACATTATAGAGCCTACCGTAGATGCGTAAGGTATAGATGACATGCGCGCCCTTTCCAAATCAGTCTTGGGAGACATCTCTTTGGAGAGGGTGATTCCGTGACAAGCCGGTAGATTACCGCGCTTGGAATCTTCCATACTGAATCGTTTCAGTATGGTGTTGATGTACCTTGACTGTGAAAGTCCCAACATCCTCTTAGATCTATCACGATAAATCTGGATCCCCAGAATGTAGTTGGCATCGCCCAGGTCCTTCATGGAGAACCTCTGTGACAAGAATCCTTTGACTGACTGTAGCATAGGAATATCATTTCCTATTAGAAGAATGTCATCCACGTACAAGACGAGGAATACTACAGTTCTCCCTACAATCTTACTGTAAATGCATGGTTCATCTGGGTTTTTGATAAAGTCGAATTCTTTGACAGTATCATCAAAGCAGATGTTCCAACTCCGCGATGCCTGCTTCAGTCCATAGATGGACTTGAGCAACTTGCACACTTTACCGCTGCTCCCACTCTGAATGAATCCTTCTGGCTGATCCATATAGACGCACTCTTCCAAATTTCCATTTAGGAAAGCCGTCTTTACGTCCATCTGCCAGATTTCATAATCGTGGAAGGCGGCAATGGCAAGAAGGATCCGAATGGATTTTAGCATAGCCACTGGAGAAAAGGTCTCGTCATAGTCCAAACCAGGACTTTGACGAAAACCCTTTGCAACTAGCCTAGCTTTATAGGTTTCAACCTGCCCATCTACACCAATCTTCTTTCTGAAGATCCATTTGCAGCCTACGGGTTTTACCCCTTCTGGAGCAAAGTCCAAAGTCCAAACTTTGTTGGTGTACATGGACTCCATATCGGTCCGCATTGCATCCAGCCATTTTACTGAGTCACCACTCTGAATGGCTTGCTGGAAGCTAGTAGGCTCATCATAATCAACTGTGCAATCCTCTCTATCCCCGTCTATGAGAAAACCGTAGTATCTCTCGGACGGATGAGACTGCCTACTACTCCTGCGGAGTAGCGCAGGAATGTCCGGTTCTCCTGAACCTTCTGGCTCTTCCAAGCTTTCAGTAATAGCTTATGGTTCTGGAATTTCTTCCAGTTCTATTACGCTCCCACTTGTACCTTTTTCTAAAAACTGATGTTCCAGAAAGTGGGCATGACGAGAAACAAAAACCTTTTGTTCCTCTGCGTAATAGAAAAAATACCCCATGGAGTTCTTTGGGTATCCCACAAACTTACACAGTACTGAGCGTGCCTCGAGTTTGTCCGCATGCTGCTTTTTAACAAAAGCTGGACATCCCCATATCTTCAGATATTGAAGAGAGGGTTTCTTCCCACACCACATCTGATATGGTGTGGTAGGCACAGTCTTGGAGGGAACCTTGTTCAAAAGATATGCAGCTGATTCTAGTGCATAACCCCAGAAGGATTGCGGTAACTCAGCTTTACTCATCATGGAACGAACCATATCCAATAGGGTTCGATTCCGTCTTTCCGATACACCGTTGTGTTGTGGTGTGTATGGAGGAGTGAGCTGCGAGAGAATTCCATTCTCTTTTAAGTAGTCCAGAAACTCGGCACTCAAGTATTCTCCACCTCGATCAGATCTCAGTGTCTTGATACTTTTGCCTGTTTGTTTTTCAACTTCATTCTTGTATTCCCGAAATTTCTCAAAGGCCTCGGATTTGTGCTTCATCAAGAAGACATGTCCATACCTAGAGAAATCATCTGTGAAAGTAATGAAGTATGAATAACTACTTCGCGCATATGTAGACATTGGACCACACACGTCACTGTGTATGAGTCCCAAGAGCTCGCTCGCTCTTACTCCGTGTCCAGTGAACGAAGTCTTTGTCATCTTTCCCATGAGACAAGATTCACAAGTGACATAAGACTGATACTCGAACGGATTCAAGTATCCCTCTTTATGTAACTTTGTTAACCGTGTCTCATTAATGTGACCCAGTCTACAATGCCATAAGAAAGCCTGATTTAATTCCGGAGACTTTCTTTTAAGTGTGTTCTGGACACTGAAAATCTGAGCTTGATTTAATATGTATATCCCGTTTTTCAATGTACCTGACCCAATCAGAACTTGATTTAGGTGGATGTTGACTACATCGCTTACAAAAGTAAAATTATATCCTTCCTTAGAAAGTAAGGATACAGATATTATATTACAAGTCGCACCTGGTACATACAAACAGTCACGCAGAATCAATATCTGCCCAGTTGTCAGTCCAAGATGATATTCCCCTACGGATTCAGCATCCATGCTCATTCCGTTCGCAACCCTGAGAGTCATATCACCTTTCCTGATAACCCTACGGTTTCTCAGAGTCTGTAACGAATTACAGATGTGAGATCCTGATCTGGTATCCAATACCCAGGAAGTAGGGTTAACTGACATACAGTTCTCTACTACAAACACACCCGAAGCCGAAGCCACAACATGCTTCGAATCCTGGCTACTCGCTTTGCTAGCCCTGCAATCCTTCTGCCAATGTTCATTCCCGTAATAATAGGAACATCCCTCTTTTACTACATCCAGCCCCGAAACTTTTGCCCTTCCCTTTCCTTCTTCTTCCCTGGTTTCCTTCAGGGTAGAAGGTAGAGACTGTAGAATCAAGTCAGCATCTGACCCGTTCTTCAACATGGTCTTCAGGTCCGTGAGCTCAAAATAGCTGGTCTCTGTAAGGACGTTGCCCCTTACAGATGACCCGATAGCCAACCTCGCTTGAAGTAATTCGTTCGAGGTCTCATATCTTGCGATACGAGATTGCTCTCCATATAAATCTTTGTTATGGAGGAAGATAGAAACTAAGTCCATTTTCTCGTGTTGGCTCTGGTATGCACCATCAACTGAGGCCAACACGAGGCACTTGGCTTTCGCACAGTCTTTTTCCGATGTCTTACGGATATTAATATCCGTGACAGGGGAAACTGGTCCTGAGACGGCAGGGGTTTGATTAGTTAAGAGGTGTCCCAGCTTGTCATGGGCAATGGACATCTGGACAGACCTTTGCCAATCATAACAGTCAGGTTCAGTCATTTTATTATCTAGATATAACCTATGTGTGGTCACTGGGTCGCTGCAATTAAGAGAGAGAGAAGAAAACACTCAGCATGATGCTCTTGCAAGTTTAGATTGGTTTTTAATTTATCTAAACAGGATGGCTCCTACTGTTTCTTGAATCCCTCCTCAAACCAAAAAGGAAGAATTAGTCAGGATCAATCTCACCGTACAATACTTCCTTAACCGTTCAGCCAGGCCGGTGTCGGTATTTCGAGGGAGGTTTTCCAACGCTTTCGCGAAGTTCCTTAATTAAATAATCTCTTTTCCCTAGGGGCGTACCCCCGCTAACGCCTTTCTAGACACCTACTTGGTTTATAGTATTGATCGTTAAGTGAGAAAGTTCCCGAGGAGTAGCATATACTCACAGTAGGATCGGGATCCAAATATCATCGCGTGACAAAACTGAAGGAATCCTACCAGAATCATCACACTCCAAATAGTATGCAGTGCTAGCAAGTTTCTGGTTCTTTAGAAACTCCCGATGTGGATTTTTGCCCCATGCTCTTATGACCTTGACGAAGGCCAACATATCATAAGTCACATGTCAAGTTCTACCCGTCATTGTCCAGGTTAATTTGAACCCACCCGTACATACCCTTGACGAAGGCCAAAATAGTAGTACGATTGTCCCAAACCAACGCATCTATCTATGCTACAGATAAATATTCAGCAGCTACCAATCACTATGCCTTGGCGAAGGTCAAAATACATAGCTTGAATACTACTGAATATTTAACTGAAATGACGGAGGGCTACGAATGGTTTTGGCGAAACCGTGAACGTAGTGAACTTGATATAATCGAAGGAACGAGATAGCTTTTAAAAGGAGTGGCTCAAGCTCCGCATTTAAAAGTTGGTTTTTGAAAAGAACCGAGTGGTTTTGAAAGTGTTCCAACGACTTTACTTTGGTTTATTTTCTTGCATTAATTTTTTAATGCGTCCCATCATTTAATCCTACCATTGCAGAAAACAACCAAAATATGACGTACGCTTATGCCATCTGCATTCGCCACGGGGCCCCGTCATTACCTGTTAGGTTACTTAACTAACGACAGAGCGGGGGCTGGACTAGCGCGGATGCAAAACATAAGCAACGCCTAAATATATATCATATATAGATATATTGCAATGATAGCCAATCCAGATTACGGATGAACACATTGGATATACTAGGAATCCGCATTCTGTACGAGCCTGTAACGGAAAGCGGATTACAAGGTCGCGATGAATAGCCAATACCCCACCCAAGACCCCTACGGGTGCGGCAAACTACCCGCCAAATACCCGAAGCGAAGCAACCTCCCTCAACTCGTGAGTAGGCCACTTGGCACTTCGAGGTACCCGGTAGTTTGTGCACCCCCTCCATGGGTTTATCCTAGGAGCAAAAACAGTAAAAGAAATTATACAATGACGGCTACAACCTTACCCCGGTTGTGCGGCCAAATAAATAATATTACATCAATTACAAATTTACATGAATTGAAAGATAAAGAAAACTCTCATCTCACAACCCCCCGGCTATTCATCCGTGACAATCCAATGAATTCATATACACATACCATCAACATTACAGATCACAGATATGTATAACCCCCACTAATCGACGTATAGCGATTAGCAGACGCTCAATACATATATCACATTACAGATATAAACCCGTTAGCTTAAGTCTTTAGAAGTTCGATCAAAATACGGATTTTTAAGCCCCAAAAACAAATTTTGCTTTCTGGAAAATCTGGGCAGAAAAAACATATTGTAAAAATCCCAAAACACCCCACTGAACAAACTGCAAGAAAAATCGCCCACGGCCGAGTCAACTCGGCCGCGGATCCGCGGCGGGAGCATGCTCCGGCCGCGGTTCCACGGCGCTTTGACCGATTTCCTGGACCAAATTTCTACGGTTTGTTTTAAAAAGCCTGAGCCGATTTTTAGTGTAAGATTTATTATTTTTTGAACAAGAAAAAAAATCGGCAGAAACTATACTTTTCGGGCGTGTTTCGTGACTTTTTCTCCGATCGAACTTCTTGTTACTTTGCTAACATGTTAGATAGTGTTTAACCTGGCTCTGATACCACTGTAAGTCCACATTACCCTTCCCTGGTTCTTTGGGGTTGCGGAAATGGTGAAAAATGATTTTTATTTGGGTGGTAACATGGACTCAAAATACGGATCTTTGTTAAACAACTATCTAACAACCTAACTAGGAGTTTTACCTACTCGGTTAGGGGGTTATACCTTAACTTGAACTCCTTCGTCTTCAACTCCTTGTGGTGGTCGGATCAGCCTCACCTCGTCGTCTCCTCGCGCCGAAGATGGATCCACCCGAAAGCTTCTACCTTTTGGCTTCTACTTCAAACTTGAAGAAACTAGAACACTTGGCTTGCTAGACCTTGTGAACTAGAATGAGTAGAGAAGTGTTTTGGGTTTTATCTCTAAGGAAAATGTTTCTCAACACATGAGAGGGAGTTTCCTTGAGCTAGAGAGAGCAAGAGGAAGAGGAAGAGAGCTTGAGCATGAGAGAGAAACCAAAAAATAGAATGAGCCAACCTTTTTCCTCCCATGCTCTCATAACAAAATAATAATAATAATAATAATAGTAATTGAGTATTATGTGATGGTTCATATCATACCAAATGGCAATATCATTTCATGCACTCATTTTGCAATGTATAACAAGCAAGCAAAAGTCTTTGCCATGAAATGATAACCATTGTAATGATGATGGTCAACTAGTCCAACCTAGTCAACCGGTCAACCAAGTCAACAAGTCAACAAAGTCAACCTTTCAACCCAACCATGGCACAATAATACTTAATTAATATTATCATAAATCATATTTTTTATTCTCATTAGGGTTTAGCAAAAGTCAACAGTCAAGGACCCTAATGAGAATGCTCTGCCTCTGTCATCCGTGCATACACACCCGCATCCGCGTTCCGAGGAACACAAATACAAACGAGATAAAATCAATCCCAAAACATATACTAGGATCTGGCTTAACCCAAAGCCCGCTAGTAATAACTGCTCGGACACTAAACGTGCACAAGTGCACGGATGTGACCGAACCCTGTCGCAAAACCATGCGACCTCTGTCCGGACACCAAACGTGCACAAGGGCACGGATGTGACCGAACCCTGTTGCAAAACCATGCGACTTCTACTGTTTTGCCTAAAGGCGAATAGCTCTCTGTGTGGGACTCTAAAGACTCGACACTACGCTGGCAGTGGGTTTAACCACAGACCGCAAGCGGCACTAGCTGTGCGTAACGGCCCCCAGGTAGATGCCGATAAGAAGATGGACGGGGTGAAACCTATCTGAACTCCTACCGAGCCTGACTGTGACAATCTCCGTACAGTCCGGTCTGTTCGTCTGAGAATATCGCATGGCGGGCTTAGGGGGCGGTAAACGTCAGTCCCCTAATAGCGATACAAGTCGTGTCGGAGTGTAGCCCAGAACACCCTGAGATAACACTGGAAACCTACCAGTATATCTCGCTTGCTCTGGCCAGGGACGACTGTGTGTAATGGCTCTCCGTGACACAGCGCGATATCAACTCCCAATACCGGGAGAGACGAATCCTGTCTAACCGTCACTGCCTCCAAGTGCTTCGGGACTGCACCCAACTACTACCTGTTTGCACAACTCCTTTGAGCCGTGGTAGGTTAGTAATCAAAGTACAGTGGGAACACACTCGAGGCGAAGTGACAGTGTCAAGTCAGCAGACTAAGCTGTACTCATGTCACCTGGGAACTGATAATTGACGATAGGTATAGTACCAACCAATCAGTTCCCGACGAGTCCTGTCCAGTGTACTCGTAACCTAACGAGCACCTGTATACTATCTCAAGTACGACGTACTGACGGCTGTGGGACAGACCATCTCCCCTGCTGGGATGAGAAGCGCATACGCTAGTCTACTCCGGAGTATCGATACCCTGTCTCGATAGTCCTACGACTAGGGACCTGTATAAGGATATGCTTGTGGATTACCCAGCCTTCACGAGTGTGACTGCCATCACAACGCAGGTAATCAAGCAAAGATCCTAAGGGCTCTACTAATATGTATAGGCAATATGCTAAAAGAAACACATGCACATATTGAAGTAGAAACAAACCAAGTAGCACACTACCATTTTGAGCAAGATTGTCTATACAACTGTGAATATCCCAAGCTTCCATTAAGTAATATACAAATTAGTATGATACAGTAATGGCCTTTAGGGCATATACACTAACAACTATTGCGTTCGAGGGATAGCCTCAGTGAGTGGATCCGCCCTAATGTTTCTTTCTATGTCTCTCTTTATCTCAAGTTCGCGGAGAAAGCCATCTCCCGAAATGAGCAATACCTGTCTTAGAATATGTCTGGATATCTGATGGGACCTAGTTCATAAATGAACTCCAAATCCAAACTTCTTAGACTGTATCGTCAACTGAACTTAACCAGTATCCTGCGCCATGCTTCCCTCAGTATCCGCTTGGACCACCTGTCCAAAATACTGCCCTTCATCAGAGGGAAAACTATAATTCTGACAGTCACTCTGTCATCCAGGTCACCTTGAAAGCCTGGAATGATAACTGTCTCCCGAAGGAGGCTGCCGTTATCATTTCCCTAGAACATCCACTTATGTTCTAAAACTGCTTCCGAACGTTTCTCCAGTATAGGATTAATATCACAACTTATTGCATCTTGTGCAAAAACAATATCTGGTGTGGTACTTGATATCTCATGATTGACTCAATTGCCTAAGCAAGTGATCTGCCAATCATGCACATCCCTCTCCCCTTTAGTCTGTAAGAAACCTTTAGAGAGGGTGACTCCATCACCTGCAAGTATACTACCATGCCAGGAGTTGTCCATTCTAAAACACCTTTAGAATACGGTCTAAGTACCCAGATTGGGAAACTACCCAAATCTAGATCTAAAACCATAGATCTAGTAATCAGAATATCTGATATAATATCCATATCCTATATGGAGAAACCACTATGTGACAACCAAAGTATAACCGATCGTAGTATGGGAATTTCACTTTCTACTTTGTGTATGTCATCCAAATACTAGGACATCACACCCTACTACCTTCTTAACAGATCCATCCCCTATTCTGATGAAGTCAAACCTATGACTGTCACATCAGAAATAGACGATCTATCTCCGCTATATCTGCTTTAGTCCATAAATAGACATAAGCTATTTGTCCACTATGCTTCCGCTGCTCCCACTGACTACGACAACCCTCTGGCAGAGTCATATACACGTGCACTTCTAAACCTAGTTCAGAACGACGCTATACTCATCCTCCTGCCGGGTCTCACAGTCTGGAACAACAGCAATGGCAAATCTGGGTAAACAAGAACCTCCCTGTCACCGTCCTTGAGGCTATCGGAGTACCTCCCGAGTGCCTGAGGTTACCCACCATATCTGCGGAGTGGCCAATGGAATGTCAAAGCAGATTGAATCTTTAGGTCCTATTAAATTTTCAGTAATCGTTTGCGGTTCTGGAATCACTTCCAGTTCTACCATACTCCCACTACTGTTTTATGAAAAAATCCATTTTTATTAAAACTGGGGCGAGTCAAGAATAATATCATTATTGATCTTCCAGATGGTAGAAAGTCAACCCTCGTCATAGCGCGGGTCAACCCATAAACATCCATTACAGAAACGTGCCTTGAGTTATCCAGAGTCTGGTTTTAAGCATAAGCCGGACAACTCCCCGCACCTTAACAATGTTAAGATATGAACTATTTTATATCCAATATAGAAACAGAGGCACTGATTTAATTGGAACCAGATTCAAATCATGCAGCTGTCTCCAGTGCATGTCAACTAAATAGAAAGAGGCCGATCAGCATTACCCAACTTAGGAGTGCTTCGAATTATGAGTAACCTGAAAAAGAAGCAAGTTCTCTTAATCATTACTATCAACTGAATACCATACACAAGTATCTACATTTTCGATCACCTTGAAGAATCCTGATACATGCAACACCTGGTTCTCTACTTTATTCCTATACCTAAAACTTCTCAAAATTTAGACCTTGCATTTCTACGAAACACATGTCTAAGAACTAGAGAAGTCATAAGTAAACAGAATATAGTACGAGTACCAACCTCTCTGTTCTAATGGACACTGGACAACATACAATATTCTGTATAAGTCCCCTGAGTCTAATAACTCATTCCCCGTGTGTCGTAGGTTGAAAACTGTACTTATGGTTAAGAAGAATTACACCGCTGTTTAATGCTCCTTACCTAACCATCCACTGATATAGGTAAATGTCATATTCTTAATTTCAAAAAGTTATATCTCACTTTATAAAAATAAATGTACAGATATATCAATTTGAAATTGGTGCATAACAACGGATATTCAAAACCAAATATTTGCCGTTCGGCAAACAACCCAGGTGATTTCCTCAAATATCACCAATTACAACGAATCCCGATATAATGAGGACGATCACCCAATTCCCAATAACTTACACCCACTCATCATCTGTAAAACCATACAGATGTGAGAATCAAAACCTGGTAAATACATACCCTGGAGCAAGGGCTAATTGGGATATCAGTTTTCTTTTAACAATACACAGTGAAACTGAAACATGTAAATGTTTCGGAGGGGTATCCGGGTATGCCTAGCAATGCCTCTTCCATTATCAGATTCACAACTGTAACCGTATATTTGTTTGCCATCTCTCCAAATCCCTTTATATGTCTTTAGTCATTACCTTCTGTACACCACCTTTAGGTCAAATGGTTTTCTTCCTTCCCTACCATTCGGCACCAGCCTATAGTTTGGAAGAAGACTATCCAATAAGTATAATGGGTGTACTCTCCTAATCCTAGGAGTACTCTCAACTCGAGAGAAGGTAAAGATAAAAGACAACTGAATAAAACCTTATTTCTATTTCTCCTGAACCAGAATCCATCCCCGAACTGGAACAAGTTCCTTCGAGTTCGTATATAACTATACGATGTAGTATCCAATAAACTGTGGATCTTCGTAGTGATACGGGGTGTTCCAGAGAAATACAAAGGTGAAATAGGATTTGGCGAAGAAATACTTGGTTTGGTCGTGAACAGCAGTCGCAATTTACTTTGCCCTCTTTCTAATCCCTTTATTTGTCTTAACTTATTACCTTCTGTACACCATCGTTAGGCTAATTGGTTTTCTTCATTCCCCACCGTTCGGCACCTGCCTATGCTTTGGAAGAAAACTATCCAATAAGCGTAATAGGTGTACTGTCCTAATCCAAGGAGCACTCGCAACCTGAGAGAAGGTAAAAGGAAAAGACAACCGAATAGTCCTATTCATTTTCTCCAGAACCGGAAACCATCCTCGAATCTGGAACAAGTTCCTTCGAGTTCGTATATAACCATACGATGGTTTTATCCAATGGAAGTGGATGTTCGTAGTAATACGGGGTGTTCTGGAGAAAAGGGTAAAAGTAGGAGTGGCAATGAGGTATGCAACTCAGACAATCCAAAAGCCAGTGTTTTAAGAAGGTTCGGTTAACTTGGTCACTGAGTCATAGTCAAGGGTCGGGTCATGGTCGCAGCCAAAGAGAGAGAGAAAAGAAACACTCTGCGTGCACTCTAACCTAGATCAGAATAGTTATCAATTTATCTAATCAGGAAACCTCCCACTGTAACCTCAAATTCTCCTCCAAACCTGAAAGAAGAATTAGTCGGGATCACCCGAGGAGTAAACCAACTCATCAGTGGGAATCGGGATCCAACTATCATCGCATGATGACGTGATGGAATCGACTCACGTTATCACACTCCAGAAGGTATGCGCATGCCTGGCAAGTTTCAGTTTCTTTAGAAACTCCCGATGTGTGTTTTTACCCTTAGGACCCAAGTGACCTTGACACAGTCAACAAATCAAAGAGTCCCAGTCAAGTTCAACCCGTCATTATCCTGGATTGCATTAAACCCACCCGTACGAGCTCTTGACACAGTCAACAAGGCCGCACGACTGTCCTAACCAATCGCATTAATATGCCACAAACAAACACTACTTAGCTACCGCACACTACGCCTTGACACAGTCAACAGACGCAGCACGAATACTAAGTAATACTTATAAGAAATGACGGAGGGCTACGGCTGGTTTTTGGCGAAAAACCTTTAACGTAATGAATTTGATATCGTTGAAGGAACTGCATAACTTCTTATAAAAATATAGTGGCGAAAACCTTTGCTAAAAAGGTCACTCCCGGTGAAAGGATCTCGGCTCTTTCCCTGTAGAATGAGGTGCATGATATTCCAACTGAATACCACGATGCAAAGAAAAAAGTAATCGGCTATAGTGAAGTTATTACCCTGACGCAAACATCTGTTCAAGGGGTCACTCCCGGTGAAGGGATCTCGGCCCTTGCCTCGTCGACTGAGGTGCTGGATATTCATAACCGAATACCACTGTGCAAAACAAAAGAGAACGTTCTTGCAATAACAGCTTTTCAAAAAATGTTCCAACAATATCAGAATAGGTTTGTTCAGCTTGCATTGATCCGAATCAATGCAGTCCCATCAATTAATCACACCACAAAAGAACGAAAATATGATATACGTATATGCCATCCGCATTCGCCACTGGGTCCCGTCATCACCCGTTAGGTTACTTAACTAACGACAGAGCGGGGACTGGACTAGCGCGGGTGTAAAACATATACAACATCTACTAGTATATATATCAATATATAATATTCACTCCAGACGTGATAAAATGCAATATCACAGAAATGTAATAAGCATCACAGAACAATACAGATAATCTGGGATCCCCGGGTTTCATAGAGCCGCTACTGAAACCCGACGTTCCCCTGGTCGTGTGGATAGCCTGTGCAATGAAATCCTAGACCCCTACGGACGCCGCAAGTTACCCGCCAAAACCTGAAGCGAGGCAGCCCCCTTCAACAACGTGAATGGACCACCCAGCACTTCACGGAATCCGGTAACTTGAGCACCCCTCCTTGGGTCAACCTGTACCCCCTGCGAGTGCGGCGAATAACCCGCCAATTCTAGAGTGAAGCCCCCTCCGTTTCAAAGCCATGAGATGCGGGCCCTTTGCCCTCTAGAACCCGGCTATCCGTGCACCCTACGCGGGGTAATCATAGTACAGAAAGTAAAATATACAACGGGTACATCGACCTCAGCCCGGTCGTGCCCCAAAAGAATAATATACAAACAGACAGTGACGGCAGTCCACATGTCGGACGCTCGCCCCGCAATATCAAATGTACAAATACAACCAAACTGTACTACCATTGCATCCAGGCTATCCACCACGACAAATCCGCAATATCACAGCACAACACAGAATATCAACGTGAATGTCACGTTAGCAAATCCGTCTAAAAGGGCTATAGCAATTAGACAAGATTTACCGATCAAATGACATTCACGGTCGCAGATATAATGTAAATACTGTGAACTAACATGTTTAAAATTTTCGATTGACAAAATTTCCCGAAGTGGGCCCCAAGTACAATTCCCAGTACTCAAAATAATCTGGGCCAAAACAAAAAATACCAGAAACCCCATTTCCAAGTCAGAGACCACCTGAAGAAATTTGGTGCGATGAAGTCCCAGAATGGCGGCGGAACCGCGGCCAAAAGGAGGGTAAGGCCGCGGTTCCGTGGCGTTACTGTTGGATCGACCTACCAAATTTCTACAGTGCTCCTAAAAAACCCTGCCTGATTTTCTGACATACCCAAAAAAAATTTTCGACGACAATAAAAATTCGACAGAAAGTTCAGTATTGGAAATGGAGTTTTTGGAAATTTCGTCCGATCGAAGTTCTAAACACGTCAGAGCAAGTTAGTAAAGGTTAATGGCGTGGCTCTGATACCATGTAAGTCTACGGTAGCGCCCCGGCCGTCTGTCCGAGGCCAAAATGCGGAAACGAAAACTTTTTCAAAACTTGAAACCGGCGCTATCGTATACTTTAAATCCGGATCAACCATTAACCTACAACTAGCAACTAGAGAAAGGGTTGGAAAGCTATACCGATCGATCCGTGTCCTTCGGTCTTTGGCCACCATTCCAAGCTCCTCGCGGCATCTCCGGTCTCGATCACCTCGTCGGAAAGGGCACCACATCTTCGAGTCTTTTTACGGGCTCCCGCTTCATCCGAAGCAACTCGGGCACGAAGTTCGCTAGCCGACGTGTCCAAGGTAAAGTAGAGAATGTGTGTAATCACTTTGTCTCAAGCATCCATTGATTCTCATCACATGAGAGTGTATGGATAGAGGTTAGAGATGATTCCATTAATGGAGGTTGTGAGCTAGAGGAAGAAGAAGAGGAGGAGCTATTTTGTGTTATGTTGCTATGATAAAAATGAGAGCAAGAATGAATAATACAAGAGCAAACCCAAAGGGATATGGCTGCCCTTCTCTTTCTTCCTCTCATTTCATCACTCAAATCCATCACAAAATGTGACATATGCACAATAAAAGAGACCATGAGTCACTAGGTTTGCATGTGTCACAATTAATGCACCTCATTATGATATCTAGCTCACAATTTCCATATGCAAACATTAATCCAAATGTTTGCAACAATAAAAAGATACGGCAACATCTAAAGTAAACTCGTGACGGATCACAAGGATACCCCTCACCTGTATGTACATACCTACATCCGTATTCCGACTGAATGCGAATACGATGAGACTAAAGTAATCCAACAAATCTAATACTAGGACCGGCTTAAACCAAAGCCCACTAGTATGATCCGCCCGATCATGATCCGTGCATTACTGCACGTATATGATCGGACCCTGCCATATATCATACGGCCT
Organism: Agapanthus africanus; assembly: GCA_030015575.1. Classification (NCBI taxonomy): domain Eukaryota; kingdom Viridiplantae; phylum Streptophyta; class Magnoliopsida; order Asparagales; family Amaryllidaceae; genus Agapanthus; species Agapanthus africanus. The sequence continues at coordinate 73,569,604 of CM057338.1, forward strand.
CTACAACGTTTCGCCCGAAACTTGAAAACTGTCTGTGGGGGACTCTAAAAACTCGTCAATATTTTGGCTGTGGATTTAACCACTGGCACGTCAGAGGTACTAGCTGTACGTAACGGGCTACCAGGTATTGACCAAAAGGGAGGTCGATGAGCGAACTCATCCTGACACCCTACTGAGCCTGTCAGCGACAATATCCGTACAGTCCGATCCGTTCGTCTATGAGCATCGCATGGCGGGCCTATGGGGTTGGTAAAATTCAGACCCCCAAAAGCGGTACAAGTCGTGTCGGAGTATAGCCCAGAACACCCTGAGATACTACTGGAATACCTACCAGTAAATCTCCTGCCTTGGCCAAGGACTTCGTGTAATGACTCTCCTAGATACAGTGCGATCTCACCCCCAATACTGGGAGAGACGAAACCCCTGCCGATCCGCTCACTGCCTCCATGTGGCTCGGGACTGTACCCAACCAAAACTTGTTTGCACGACTCCTTTGAGCCGTGGTAGGGTAGTAATCAAAGCACAGTGGGAACTCACACGGGACAAATGACGATCTCAGGTCGATGAACTAACCTGTACACATGTCACTAGGGAACTGCTATCTGACGTCAGCTATAATACCAACTAGAATGTTCCCGGCGGGTCTTGTCCGGTGTACTCATAACCCAATGAACACCTGTATACATTTTAGGTGAACCAACTGACACCAATGGCTTGTGAGACTGGCCACCGCCCCTCGTCGGGGTCTCGACTGTATACACTAGTATACTAATAGAGTATCGATGCCCAGTCTCGAAACTCCCACGACTAGGGACCTTTTAAGGATGTGCTTATAGACCCCAGCTCCCACGTATATGATCGCCATCATACTGCTGGCAGTCAAGCAAGAATCCTAAGGGCTCTATCAACGTGTAATAGCGATCTGTAAGGTCACCTAAAGCAGTATACGATGATAAAGACAAACCATAGTAGCATACTATTCTCTATTAACGTGTAATAGTGAACTACAATGTCACCTAAAGCATGTACACGATGATAAAGATAAACCAGATAGTATACAATCCTCTTGAGTAAGACTGTCCTACCGGTATAGGTCCTTCCTCAATCATTGCAATCACGTGCCTGTGATCGAATAATTGACTCTGAGGGCACTATATCCAACATTTGGAAATATTCATCCACCTCTCCGAAAATACCAAGTTGATTTATGGTATCGTATATCGAAGGTTTGGATAGATGCGACCGTTGTAGCAGACATTACCAGATTCCCCCTCATTTGTGAGGTTTTTTTGATTGTGGGGACGATTTTCCTTGCAGGCGCAATCCTCTGCAGTTAATTACGTTATTGCGTTGCGATAACCACTTTCCCTTTCTCAAGTAGTTCACTTCGTATCGTGTGTTTATTTTATTTGTTATGGTTGCTCGTGGATTGTATATGGAGACTAGTTTATGTCGTCGCCCGTAGGGTACAGATTAGTCCAAATCCGTGTATTTTAGATTTGGGTTTAGATTAAGAATTTTCTTGACGGGGTCCATGTTGGTAGCTTGGTTTACCAACAGGAATGAACTTAGGATGCAAATCTCATATAAATGAGATCCATCAATTCGTGAAATATTTGGGTTTAATTTAAGGATCGTTAGTCATATTTGAGACTAAGATTAACTTAGAAACAAATGAGCATATTGGCCCAATTATATTAGTTTAAGGACATCACGGTCCATTATCGTCGAGTTTGTGGGCGAATATTAGTTTAAGGACATTTCGGTCCATCATTCCCATGTTTGGGACGAAGGAAGAGGTGTTCTTGGTAGTTGGGACCCGCCATCTCTCTGAAGACATTGAGAAATTACGAGATATATCAGAGGTGTGAAGAGTTGTACCCTTGAACCAAATCCCATATTTAAGGGAAAGAATCGTGGTGGAGCTAAGAATCGTTAGCCATATTTGAGACTAAAATTATCTTAGAAGATATGGGATGAATATAATTTTGGATATCATCAATGAAAGATCATTAGTCATGTTTGAGATTAAGATCAGTTTGGAAATCACGAGCATATGGGGCCGCTTGATTTAAAATCAAAGAGGTTTTAACTTCAGAAAACCTAGCCAATTTGGGCTAAGATTGGGTTTATGTACCACCCAGTAGTGCTAAGCATTAAAATTTACAGCACTCACGTGTGTTTCACGTGAGGCGCTCAAATAGTGCTAAGCACTAGTCTTTTGTAGCGCTCATGTGTTTCACGTGAGGCACTGAGGTTTTGGCTTCTTTTGGGCTCTCATGTGTATTTCACGTAAGGCATTGAGTTTTGGCGCTCACATGTGTTTCACGTGAGACGTTGTACTAGTGCTAAGCACTAAATTTTTCAGACTCACGTGTGTTTCATGTGTGACACTATGTAACTTGGTCTTGGGTGTTCACGTGCTTTTCATGTGATGCGTTGAGTTCTTTGGAGATTTAATCTCTGTTGATATTTTTAGAGAACATAAATCTCTGATAATGGTATTTTGACCATTAACGATCATCGAGATCACTATTTTGAGAATCTGGGATCAGATTCTTTAAGAACTAAGTTCTTGCTTTGAAGGAACTAAGTTCCTGGAATATTATGGATTCCATCTTCTCCATGTTCTTTTCCTGTTCATATTTTCAGAGAGGTTAAATATCTGCTAATGGTATTTTGACCATTAACGATCACCAAGATCACTATTTTGAGGATCTTTGATCGGATTCTTAAAAAACTAAGTTCTTGATTTGAAAGAACTAAGTTCCTGGAATATTATGGACCCCATCTTATTTCTGTTCAACCTTTTTCTTTCATGAATTTTTGATTCTCAAGAACAAGATCTTCCCGATAAGAATTAAATTCTCAACTTATGGGAGACTTGTCTGGTGGATCTCAGATCCAGAGAAAGAACTAAGTTCTTGAGAAGGGTTAAACTCTTAGATAGGTAAAGGAGATATTTTAATCTCTACTTTTATTTACCTAGGATTTTGAAGAGTAAGATCTTCTTCTTCATTGAGAATTAAATTCTTTGTTTATTTTTGTGGGGCTTTCTGTATTTTTACAGAAACTTATCGGGGTCTCTTCTCTTTAGATTTGATCCCTTGGTTTCTATTTATAGGAAAAGAGAAAAATCAATTTATTGAGAAAATCTTTCATTGAGCGATCATGCTTGATTTTTTAATCAATCAAAATGATCTTAAAGATCAATCAGTGAATTTTATTCACCGTTAGATTTTTAATCCAAAGGCTCGCTGTTTAATAGAGAAGATTTCTTATTTGTTTTGATAAAATTAAGAAGAAATTTTCTTAAGATAGAATTTTATTCTATCATATGAATGTCTTGTTGGTTTAACAAGACTAGAAAGATATTTTACTAACTTAGAATTTTATTCTATCATATGAATATCTTGTTAGTTTAGGAAGATATTTTCCTAACATAGAATTTTATTTTATCATATGAATATCTTGTTAGTTTAAAAATATTAGAAAGATATTTTCCTAACATAGAATTTTATTCTATCATATGAATATCTTGTTAATTTAATAAGACCAGGAAGATATTTTCCTAACCATAGAATTTAATTCTGTTTAATAGAGAAGATCTTTCTTATTTTAGAAAGATCAGGAAAATATTTCAAAAATAAAATTTAATTCAATCATATAGAATTTAGTTCCATCAGATGGTTTAATTGGTAATTTTATAATCACTGTTGGAATTTTGATTCAAGAGTCCTCTGTTTAACAGAGAGGATTTTTCTAGTCTGCGAAAGATCAGGAAAATATTTCCCCCGTAGAATTTAATTCTACATAAAATTTAATTCTACCAAAAAGAACACTCACGTGTATTGCACGTGGGGCGCTGGCCTATAGTGCTCACATGGATATCACATGAGGCGTTGCCAAGAGACTTGCAAGTGCACTCACATGGATATCATGTGAGGTGCTACAAAGATGCTAGCACTAGCGCTCACGCGGATATCACGTGAAACGCTCACATGTTTAACACGTAGGAACTAATTTAGGATTTGATCCTATCTGAAGCGGCACTTGAATGCTTTGCATGTGGGTGCGCACGTGTTTTGCACGTGGGGGCCGTTCTAAACTTTTATAAAAGAAACAGTAAGTTTTGAACCAAAATTTTTGGCGGGAACAAATACCCCCTACTGCTTTGCACATGTATGTATGTACGTGGGTTAAGTAGTGCAAAGTTATGCATCACCATTGAATTGATGGCTTAGGAGACAAGTTTAGGATCCTTGTAGCCTTAAGATTTTTCATCTTCATGAGCCGTAAGGGTCTTAAGAAGGTTTTTCTCCCTATGAGTCGTGAGGATCTCATAGGTATATATTCTCTCTAGAAATTGTGAGGATTCTTAAGTGTTCATCACCTTCGTGAATCGTAAGTACCTCACTCGGGTATTTTCTCCTTACAAGACGTGAGGACCCGTAAGTGGCTTCTTCACTTTATTGGCGAATGTGGCCCGTGGATAGTATACAAATGTTGGATATAGTGCCCTTAAGGCAATTATTATAATTGCAAGCAGGCGATTATAATAATTGAAGGAGGACCTATACAAGTATAACACTCTTACTCGAGATGATAGTATGCTATCTGGTTTGTCTTCATCATTGATGAAGCCTGTAGGATTGTTGCTTGACAACCAGCAATATGATGGCGATTATATATGTGGGAGCTGGGTTGTCCATAAGCACATCCTTAAATGTCCCTATTAGTGGAAGTATCGAGACTGGGCATCGATATTCCGGAGTAGACTAGTGTATACTTTTCTAGACCCCGACGAGGGACGGTGGTCGGTCTCACAATCCATTGGTGTTGTGTCACCTAAGATAGTATACAGGTGCTCACTGGAGGTGAGTACACCAGACGGACTCACCGAGAACTTATAGATGGTATTATATCTATCGTCAGATGAAAGTTCTCAGGTAGCATGAGTACAGATTAGTTTTTTGACCTGAGATCATCATTTGTCTCGTGTGATTTCCCACTGTACTTTGATTACTACCCTACCACGGCTCAAAGGAGTTGTGCAAACAGGTTTTAATTGGGTACAGTCCCGAGCCACATGGAGGCAGTGGTCGATTGTCAGGGACTCGTCTTTCCCGGTATTAGAAGTCGATATAGCGCTGTATTCAGTTGGCTATCACTAAAAATCCATAGCCACGGTGGATGAGATTTACTGATAGTTGATCAGTAGTATCTCTGTTGGTGATGAGCTTGAGTCAGAAACGACTTATTAGGTTCATAAGGGTCTGACGTTATCCACCCCCTAGACCCGATATGCGATACTCATTGACGAAAAGACCGGACTGTATGAAGATTGTCGCATTCAGGCTCAGTAGGGTAAGGACGTACTTGATTGTCGACCCCCATTTTGGCAAGTACCTGGGTAGCCGTTACGTACAACTAGTGTCGCTGACGTGCTTATGGTTAAACTCACTGCCAGTGTATTTTCGAGTCTTTAGAGTCCCACATATAAGGTTTTCCCGGTTCAAGCGATAGATGTATGAGCCGTACGTTGGTATGTGCAGGGTTCCGATTAAATACGTGTACGGGATTCACGGACTTTAATTGGACGGTTGATAATACTAGACGGCTTAGGATTAAGCCGGATTATTAAATCAGGTTTTGATTTAATAACACACACACACACACACACATTTCAGTATTATTGTTCACTATTCATTTCTATCATTGGTGCTATCTATATTTTTATACGGATACGCGTATATGTAGCGATACATATACCGGGTGAAATATTTCGTATTTATACGGGAATACTTCTAGAAGAAGGACACCTCATATTTGATTTTCTTTTTAGAAAATCAAATGGGAAATGAGCTGGAAATGAGGTGGCATAAGGCATGGTTGTGCATGTAGAAAGCATGGCTTTGGTTTTAATGTGTGCATTTCTTGTTGTATGGTTGCACTATTGAACCGTGATGGTAAAAGGCAAAGTCATTCCACAATGTTATGTTAATGCTTTATGGCTAAACACTTAGCCATTTTACCTCCTCTCCTTCTTCTTCATCTTACTCACTTGAGCTTGAGAAAATGAGAGAAAATTTTTAGTGGAAAAATTCCTACATCACCATCCATCCTTAGCAATTTTGGATTGTCGGTCGGAGTCTCTTCCGGTTTCCCCCGGGTGGATCTTCTTCGGCGAGGGTGGTCGATCTTCAAGCGCGATCCTAACGTTCACAAGTTTGGAAGGGTCTTCCACAATTGGGTGGACGCGTCGAAAGTTGTAATTTTATACCCTTGTATGTTTTAGTTTGCTAGTTTAGGTGTATGAATCGTATTATGGATTATGCGTGTTTGGTGTTCGCGTAAAATTTTTGTTATCGCTTCCGCCTTCGCCGCGGCTTCCGCGGTGCGGGCACCGAACTCCAACATGATATCAAAGTCACTCCATAAACCTTAACTAGCTTATTAGCACTAATTTAGAGTTTTGATCGACGGAATTTTCCGATTCATATTTCCATTTTATTGCTTGCTGTTTGAATTTTAAAGTTGTTTAAAAAATTGTTCGGGTTGCATTAAAATTATGTGCAGGCAAAACTAGAGAGCAGAAAGAAATTTGGGCACCTAAGTCCTAAATTCTACCGCTAAACCGCCGTCAAATGTGCCATTTGGCCGCGGTTCCGCGGTCCAATTTTGGCTACAGTGCCCCAAATTTTTTCTGGTGCTCTAATTCATGGAAATGTGATTTTCGGAATATTTGGATTTGGTTCAGATTTGTTTGAGTACTGGTTTGTACTTGGGGCTAATGCGGAAAGTTTTAATCGATCGAAATTTTAAATTCGTGGCTTTCAGTTCATTTGTTTGTTTCTGCGACCGTGAATATCATAGCGCGGTATAATCCGACTGGTTACTATATGTACAATCAGACGGTTTTTTGAACATGATATTCGAGTTGATGTTATGTGTTGCGCTGATCTTTTGGATGGATTGTCGTGATGGATAGCCTTATGTGCAATGTTAGATGTTCAGTTCAGTTTCGTTTGTATATTCATTATTGCGGGACGAGCGCCCGACATGTGGACGGCAGTTTCTACCAGTTTGTTTATTCTTTTATTAAGGCACGTCCGGGTTGAGGTCGATGTCACTATTGTATATATATTTTCTTTTCTGTACTAGGATTACCCCACGGAGGAGTGCTCGAATAGCCGGGTTCTAGAGGGCAACTGGGCCGCATCTCACGGTGTTAAGACCCGGGGGGTTTTACTTTAGAATTGGCGGGCTATTCACCGCACTCGCAGGGGTATAGGTTGACCTACGGAGGGGTGCTCAAGTTACCGGATTCCGTGAAGTGCTGGGTGGCCTATTTACTTTGTTGATCAGGGTTTCCTCACTTCCGGGATTAGCGAGTAACTTGTCGCACTCGTAGGGGTTTAGTTTTTTCATTGCACCAGCTATCCACATGACCGGAGAACGTCGCGTCTCATTTATGGCTTAAATGAAACGCGGGGCTCCTTAATTATCCGCTATTCCATATTGTTGTTCGCATGCCTATGATGATTTTTATCTGCCTGTGATGACTATTATCTGCCTGCGATGTTGATATATATATATATATATTATATTTAGTAGATGTTTTGCATCCGTGCTAGTCCTACCCCCGCTCTGCCGTTAGTTAAGTAACCTAACGGTGCATGACGGGGCCCTATGGCGAATGCGGATGGCATGTAAGAGCATGCTATTTTGGTTGTTTCTTCTGTGGTTTGGAAATTTAAAATGATAGGAACGAATTATCTGAATAATGCAAGGAAAAATAAACCTAAATGATGTTGTCGGAACCAATTTTAAAACCACTCGGTTTTCTTCAAAACTCATAGTCGTATTCTTTTGCTTTGCATAGAGGTATTCGGTTAGGAATATCCCGCACCTCATTCTATGAGGGAAGAGCCTTGATCCCTTCACTGAGAGTTCACTCTTAAGCAAAGGTTTATGTTACTAGTTTTAAAAAGCGGAGCTTAAATCACTCCATTTTAAAACCACTCAAGTTCCTTCAATGATATTAAGTTCATTACGTTAAATGTTTTTTGCCAAAACCTAACCGTAGCTCTCCGTCATTTCAGATTAGTATTGCTTAGTATTCGTGCTGCGTTTGTTGACCTTGTCAAGGTGTAGTGTGCGGTATTTATGTAATACTTTTCTGTCGCATGAATATGTGGATTGGTTAGGACGGTCGTTCGACCTTGCTGACCTTGTCAAGGGTCTGTGCGGGTGGGTCTAATGCAATCAAGATAATGATCGGTTGAACTTGACTAGGATCTTTTGACTTGTTGACCTTGTCAAGGTCACTTGGATTCAAGAGGCAAGAACCATATCGGGAGTTTCAAATATACGGGAAACTTGCCAGGCATGTGCATACCTTCTGGAGTGTGGTGATTTGAGTGGATTTTGTCAGGTTGTCACATGATGATAGTTGGGTCCCGATTCCCACTGATGTGTTTGTATTACTCCTCGGGAGATTTTTCACTTCACAATTAGCTAACCTATTAGGTGTCTAGAAAGTGTTAACGAGGTCACGCTTTTACGGAAACGGGGTTATTAATTGAGTCCATGCAAAAGCACGGGGGACCTCCCTTGGAGTACCAACACTGGCCTGGCCGAACAGTTACCGGACTTGTAAAGTGTAAATGATCCCAACTAGTTCTCCTTTTAGGGTTTGAAGAAGAATTTGAGGGAACAGTGGGAGCCATCCTGATTAGATAAAGTGATAACCAATCTAATCTTGATAGAGTACACGCTGAGTGTTTCTTTTCTCTCTCTGGTACACCGACTCATAACTTACCTTAAAAACTCATGAACCAAAGTTAACCAGACCTTCTTACACACTTGGGTTTTGGATTGTCATGATTCACGACAGAGTCGCACGTATCCCTGCCACTCCTACTTTACCTATTGCATTTCTTCAGAACACTTCGTATCACTATGATGATCCTTATCGCTTTGAATGACAATCGTATAGTTACATACGAACTCGAAGAAGTTACTTCAGTCGAGAATGGCCACGGGTTCTGGAGAAATTGAATAGGATTATTCGGTTGTCTCTTCCCTTTATCTTCTCTCAGGTTGCGAGAACTCTTTGTATTAGGAGAGTACACCTATTACGCTTATTGTATAGTCTTCTTCCAAAACATAGGCTAGTGCCAAAAAGTAGGGAAAGAAGAAAACCGGTTAGCGAAAGTGCTGTGTACAGAAGGTAAGATGTAGAGATATATAAAGGGATTGAAGTGAGGGCAAAGGAAATTGCGACTACTGTCATGAATCTTGATAATGGAAAAGGCATTGCTAGGAATACCCGGCCATCCCCCTGAAACATTTTCATGTTTCAGTATTTTTGTGTACTTGTAAAAGAGAACTGTTTTCCCAATCAATTCTGACTCCAGGGATGTATTTATCGGATTTGGATCTCATATCTGTACGGTGTTGCAGATGATGAGCGGGAGTAGAATATTGAGAAATGGGCGATTTGATCCTAAATGTCGGAATTCGTTGCAATTGGTAATAATGGATTAAATCTCTTGGTTTTTCCTGACGGTAAATGTTTGGTTTCGAATAACCGTTGTTATGCACCAAATTTTAAAATGAAATATATGTAACTTTATTTTATAAAGTGATATACATTTTGAAAATTGTGTTATTGAGGATAAGGTAAGGTGCATTGAATAACGTATTCTTAACCAAAATATAGTTTTCAATTTACAGTACATGGAGTTTGAGTTAGTATACTTTTGGGAATTATACGTAAAAATATATGTTGTCTAATGTCCTTCGGGACAAGGTGTTAGCACTCTTACTTCATTCAGGTTTACCTATGAGTTCTCTTGTTATAAACACGCATTCGTTGTAATGCAAGGTCCAAATATTTTGAGAAGTTTATAGGTATAAGAATAAAGTAGAAAACCATATGTTGAAAGTATCAGGATTCTTCGAACTGATCGAAGATGTAAATACTTATGCTAGGTATTCTATCATAGTAATATTGAGAACTTGATTCTCTCGCAGGTTACTCATCAGTGGGTGCGCTCCATAATGAGTAATGTTGTATTGGCTTTTTTTCCATTAGGTGATATGCACTGGAAACAACTGCATGACATTTGGATCTGATTCCATCTAAATTAGTGCATTGTTTCTATATGGACATAGCATGGTTACATATCTTGATGTTGTTAAGATATAGATTTATCTAGTTTTTGTTTAAAAGTAGAATCCGGACAAACTCAAGACACGCTTCGGTAATGGCGGTTTGTGGATTATCCCAAGCATTCGCTAGGATTTTGCTTCTACCATTTTCAAGATCAATAGTTATATTGTTCTTGACTCGCCACCTTTTTATAAAAAGAATATTTTTGTAAAAAAACTAGTGGGAGTATGGTAAAATTGGAAGTGATTCTAGAACCAAAAACGGTTACCGAAAATTTAGTAGAACCTAAGAATTCAATTGAACTTGATAAACCATTAGCTACTCCACGGATAAAGTAGGTGACCTCAGCCACCCGAGAGGTACTTCGGTTTTCTCATAGATGGTGACAGGGAGGTCAGCATCATGATGATGATGGTCCTACCAGTTGTTAGCAGGTCATAAGAAGTTGTAACTTCCAGATACTTCGTATCCAAGATGAACTCCATCCACTTCAGCAAATCATGGATTTTGCACTTTACGAAGTGCTCCTGAAGGGGTAAAACCCATTAGGAGCAAGTAAATATTTCAAGATCTGTGCAGATGGAAATGTACTAACTTAATAAGGTTAGACTTGTTGTAAAGAGTTTCATCAAATACCCGTTGTGGATTATGATGAGACTTTTACTTCAATGTCCATGCTGAAATCCATACGGATATAACTTGGCACTGTTATTCCCCCTATTTGTTATCAGCAGGTCATAGGAAGTGGTAGCTTCCAGGTGATCAGATAATTCATATCCAAGATGGACTCCACACACTTCAGCAAATTATGGATTTTAGACTTTGCTGGGTGCTCTGAAGGGGTGAAGCCCATTAGGAGTAAGTAGATTTTTCGGGATCTGTGCAGGTGTGTTGGGGTCAAAATTTACACCCCAGTTGACCGGGTCAAAGTCAAGGTCAACTCCAAGTAACCGGACCCAAGCCCAAGCAAGTGGGACCATGCCCAAGTCGAGCCCCGCAGCCGGCCTCCCCCATGCCAAAATGAAATCATGTAATAAATAATTTTGATGTAATTTGTTATGCATGAATGTAAGGAAAATGGGAATAAATCCAAATTTTTGTAAAGCCCATGGCTCATGTGCAAAGAAATGAGCACATGAGGCATGGGATGGGCAAAATGCCATTTTGTAAAGCCCGAGGGGCTATATATAAATTTGTAAGCCTATATAAAGCAATATGATAATGAAATAAAAAAAGAACTTTTTCACTCTCTCAAAAATTAGGGTTTGTGTGCCTACTTCCCCCTTCTCAAGGGTCGAAAATCTTCTTCCTCTTTTTGAATTAAATCGAGAGTTTAACTCTTCCTTTTTCAAAAAGAAGTAGTTTTTCACCGTAAAACCCACAAAGGGGAGCTCGGATCTCCCATCAGATCTCTGAAAGGGGAGATTTTGAATCTCACTCCCCTTTTCCCCCAAGATTCGGCCAACCGAGAGGAAGAATAAGGAGACCCATCTCTAAAAATCCCACGTTGGGAGGATCCAAGGCTTAAAAGAAGAGCCAAAAATCCACAGGAGTTTTACTCCTTTCTAGATCTGTTGGAGTTTAACTCCATAAATTAATTTTCTGTTAGGAGTTCAACTCCAAAACCCCTTAGGAGTTCAACTCTCCAACCTAGGGGCTAAGCCCTTTCCCGCTGGTGTTTCTCGTGGTCGCGTGCCGCGCACGTGACCCGCGGGCGCCCAGCGGTCACGTGCCGCGCACGTGACCCTTGGGTGCCCAGCGGTCGCGTGACCCGTGGGTTCCCCACGGTTGCATGCAGCACACGTGATCCGCGGGCGCCCAGCGGTTGCGTGCATGGCACGTGACCTGTGGGCGCTAAAGCGCCCAATGGTCGCATGCAGCGCACGTGACCCCGGGCACTAAAGCGCCCACGTGCATGCACGTGACCCTCGGGCACTAATGCGCCCACGTGCGCACATGCCCTGCGATCGCGTGCAGCGCACGTGACCCGCGGTCACATGCAAGGCACGTGATCCGCGGGCACTATAGCACCCACGTGCGCGACACGCGACCCGCTCAGCGCCTAGTGGTCGCGTGTAGCGCATGTGACCCGCGGGCGCCTTGCGGTCGCGTGCTGCATACGTGACCCACTGGCACCCAGCGGCCACGTACCGCGCACGTGACCGGTGGGCGCCAAGCGCTCACGCGCCAGGCATGCGACCCGTGGGCATTATACGCCTACGTGCCATGCACGCGTCTTTAAGACGCCCTTCACCCCTCATTTTTATGCACTCTACACCAAAACACATCCCCCGTAAAACTCTGTGGGGCCCCGATATATCCAAAACCTTTCCAAAACACTACACACGCACACTGCATATTGAGTTCGCATGACCAGTTTGACCCGTCAATCGGAGGTTCTCTCGCTCCAAAGGCGAGGGGTAATTAACGACAGCTTAATCCGCGGCTGCCGGAGATTCGGATCCCCACAATCAATAAACCCCAGCCTATCCTAGGCAGGGGGAATCTGTAGTACGCCTGACAAGCGCGCGCGTATTCCTATCTCAATGGGGTGACGAAAAACACCCTACAAGGTGGAAATGTACTATCCTAATAAGGCTAGACTTGTTGTACAGAGTTTTCATCAAATATTCGTTGTGGATTGTGATGTGACTTTTACTTCAGTATCTACGCCGAAGTCTATATGGAAATGATTTGGCACTGATGTAGTTTGTAGCTATGATATCTAGTAGGAGGATGACTATAACGTCTTTCCAAATAGGAATTTGGAAGTGCACGCGTATATGACTCTGCCGAAGGGTTATCGCAGTCAGTGGGAGCAGCGGAAGGTGTGCAAGTTACTTATGTCTATTCGTAGACTGAAGCATGGATAGTAGAGAAGGATCCTCGGTTTTGATGTGACGGTTAAGGTGATTGACTTCGTCAAAACAATAGATGAACTCAGTAAGAAAGATGCAGGGAGTATTGTCATGGGATTTAGATGACATATCCAGATAGGAAGTGATGTTCCTATACTATAATCGGTCAAATTTTGGTTGTCACATCGTGTTTTCTCCACATTGGATATGGATAATATATCAGAAATTCTGGTGACTAAATCTAGATTTGGGAAGTTCCCCAATCAGGTAATTAGACAGCATTCTAAAAGTATTTTAGAATGGACGACTACTGGCGTGGTGGTATACCCGCAGGCGATGAAGTCATCCTCTCCAAAGAGATGTCTTCTAGACTAATGAGAAGAGGGGCCGGCATGAATGACATATATTTGTTTAGACAATTGAGTCAATCATGCAATATCTTGTACAAAACCAGATAGATAATATATCAGGGATTCTGGTTTTTAGATCTATATTTGGGAAGTTTCCCAATCGGGTACTTAGACAGCATTCTAAAACTATTTTAGAATGGACGACTCCTGGCGTGACGGTGTACCCACAGGTGATGGAGTCACCATCTCTAAAGAGATGTCTTCTAGACTAATAAGGAGAGGGGCTGGCATGAATGACATATCATTTACTTAGGCAATTGAGTCAATAATGCAATGTCTTGTACAACACCAGATATTGCTTTTGCACTGATTGCAATAAGCATATATTAATCGAATTCTTGAGAAACAAGGGGAAGCTATCATGAATATAAGAAGATGTTCATGGTATAAGATAACGACAGCCTCCTCTGGAAGGCGGCTATCGGTTCAGGCTTCCAAAGTGACCTGGATGACAGAGATGCTGTCAAAGTTTTGAGTTTAGCTTCTTCTAAGGATCTGTATATTAGATAGTGTTCCAATAGGAATACTGAGGTAATCATGGTGCAGGATACTGGTTATAACTCAACAAAGGATACAGCCCAAGAAATTTGTTGGATGGAGTTGTTCATTTATGAAATTGATCCCATCAAGTATCCAGATAAATTCTTGAAGCAGGGTATCGCTCAGTTTAGGAGATTGTTGATCTCCACAAAGTTGAGATATAGAGAGATGAAGTTGGAACATTGTAGTGGATCCACTCACTGAGGCTATTTCTCGAACAAATTAAGTTTCACAAATATGGTTTACGAAACAGATTAGTAAAGAAGTTGGGTATTCGGTAGCACACGAGCTGTAGGTACACAATACCATAATAATTAGCCTTAAGTGCAAGTAGGAGATTGTTGGATATTATGCTATCTGGTTTGTCTTCATCATTGATGAAGCCCGTAGGATTGTTGCTTGACAACCGGCATTATGATGGCGATCATATATATAGGAGTTGGGTTGTCCATAAGCACATCCTTAAACGTCCCTAGTCGTGAAAGTATCGAGACTGGGCATCAATATTCTGGAGTAGACTAGTGTTTAAGTTTCTAGACCCCGACGAGGGACGGTGGCCGGTTTCACAAGCCATTGGTGTTGTGTTACATACATGTGCTCACTGGAGGTGAGTATACTGGACAGACCCGCCGAGAACTTCTAAATGGTATTATATTAATCGTCAGATGGAAGTTCTCAGGTGGCATGAGTACAGATTAGTCCTTTGATCTGAGATCGTCATTTGTCTCGTGTGAGTTCCCACTGTACTTTGATTATTATCCTACCACGGCTCAAAGGAGTCATGCAAACAACTTTTAGTTCGGTACAGTCCCGAGCTACATGGAGGCAGTGGTCGATTGTCAGGGATTCTTCTCTCCTGGTACTAGGATTTGATGTCGTGCTATGTCCAGTTGGCTATCAACAGAAATCCATGGCCACGGTGGATGAGATTTACTGATAGTTGATCGGTAATATCTTTGTTGGTGATGAGCTTGACCTAGACACGACTTATCGGGTTTGTAAGGGCCTGACGTTATACAACCCCTAGACCTGATATGCGATACTCTTTGACGAAGAAACCGAACTGTACGGAAATTGTCACATTTAGGCACACAAGGGTAAGGACGTTCTTGATTGTCGACCCCCCTTTCGGCAAGTACCTGGATAGCCGTTACGTACAGCTAGTATCGCTGACGTGCTTGTGGTTTAACCCACTTTTAGCTTATTGTCGAGTCTTTAGAGTCCTACACAGAGGGTTTTCCCGGTTCAGGCGATGGATGTAGGAGCCGTATGTTGGTACATACAGGGGTCTGATTAAATACGTATACGGGGTACACGAACTTTAATCGGACGGTTGATAATACTAGCCGGCTTAGGATTAAGCCGAATTATTAAATCAGGTTTTGATTTTATATTATATATATATATATATATATTTGATATATATTAGTATTACTGTTCATTATTCATTCTCTCTCATTGGTGCTATCCATATTTTTATACGGATACGTGTATATGTAGCGATACATATACCGGATGAAATATTCCGTATTTATATGGGAATGCTTCTAGAAGAAGGACATCTCATATTTGATTTTCTTTTTAGAAAATCAAATGGGAAATGACGTGGCATGAGGCATGGTTGTGCATGTAGAAATCATGGCTTTGGTTTTAATGTGTGCATTTATTGTTGTATGGTTGCACTATTGAACCATGACGGTAAAAAGTAAAGCTATTTATCTTTCTACACTTTCTAGTTTTTCAATTCCGCAATTTTATGTTAATGCTTCATGGCTAAACACTTAGCCATTTTACCTCTTCTCCTTCCTCTTCCTCTTGCTCACTTGAGCTTGAGAAAATGAGAGAAAATTTTTAGTGGAAAAATTCCTACATCATTTACCATCCATCCTTAGTAAAATTGGATCGTCGGTTGGAGCCTCTTCCGGTTTCTCTCGGGTGGATTTTCTTCGGCGAGAACGGTCGACCTTCAAGTGCGATCCCGGCATCTACAAGCTTGGTGGGGTCTTCCACAATTGGGTGGACACGCGTTGAATGTTGTAATTTCATACCCTTGTATGTTTTAATTCGCTAATTTAGGTGCATGGATCGTATCTTGGGTTATGCGTGTTTGGTGCTCGCGTAAAATTTTTGTTATCTCTTCTGCCTCGGCCGTGCCTTCCGTGGCGCGGGCACCGAACTCCAACAACAAGAGTCAGTTTGGACCTCCTTGTATGGCAGCGATGGCTTAGAAAACAGGTTTAGATCTGTCGCATAAGGTTTTTCAACTTTATAAGCCGTGAGGGTCTCATAAAGACGTTTCTCCCTACGAGTCGAGAGAATCTCGTAGGTGTATTTTTTCCTTAGGAGTCGTGAGGACTCTTAAGTGATTTTTCTCTTGAGAGCATAAGGATTTCATAAGAGTATTTTCCCCTTACGAGTCTAGAGGACCCGTAAGTGGCTTCTCCTTTTCATCGGTATGCAACTTTGGAGAGTGTGGTCCGTGGATAGTATACAAGAGTCAGTTTGGATCTTTTTGTAGGGCCACAGTACTTAGGAAACATGTTGATATCCCCATCGTCTAAGGCTTTTTGACCTTTATGAGCCGCTAGGGTCCCATAAAGAAGTTTTTCCCTATGAGTCGAGAAGAGTCGATAGGATCTCACAGGTGTATCCTAACGTAAAATGTAGATAACCCCTTTTTTGATAGGGTTCGTTAGGTTGGTGGTACTAGGTTTAAGTCCATCATACCGTCGCGTTGGCTGATATATCCGTGATATGCATTCCCTTATGTTACTGCTCGAGTAGCCCCGCGTCTGTCGTGTCTCTGATCCCTTCTGAGGTTGGACAAGACGTCTTCTAATAATCGTCTTAGGTTGGAATATCCATTTTACCGTTGGAAGAACAAACGTTAGATATTTACCATAGCGCTTTTTACTTGAGGTTAGGCTTAATTTGAAGCCCCAATGAATCATAACCGCACCCTTCTGGAGTGGGATGATCTCCAATGGTCTTAGGCTTTGTATGTATTGCCGTCAAGTCCCAAAGTTAGGAATATGCCATCACTTCGCTTTTTCTTTGTTGGTGTCGCGCCGATTCTTTGCTGAAGTAGGATAGACATCCAAATGACCTCTATGTTGTATGTATTGCAATCGAGATCTGGAGCTAGGATTTTGCCGTCACTCCACTTTTATTTGACCGTTGCATCCACACCCTGCTAGAATGTGGAGGAAGGTCAAGATAATCCCTAGGTTGTAGACGTGTCATCGAAATCTGGAGCTAGAAATATGCCATTGCTCCACTCTTGTTTGGCCCTTGGGCCCTTGTTGACGTCGCATCTGCACTGAGAAGAAACGTCGAGCTGATTTCTAAGCTGTAAATGTTTTCGTTGAGATGTTGAGCTAGAATTTTTCCATCACTCCACTTTTAATTGACCCTTGGGTCTTTGATTACGTTGCATCTGCATCCTGCTGGAATGAGAAGAACGTCGGGATGACCTCTAGGCTGTACCTATCGCCATTGAGATCTGGAACTAGGATTTTGCCATTGCTCTGCTTATATTTGACCCTTAGGTCTTTGTTGACGTTGCATCTGCACCGAGAAGGAACGTCGAGCTGGAACTGGGATTTTACCATTACTCCTTTTTGATTTGGCCCCTTAGAATTTGTTGACGTCACGTCTGCACCCTGTTGGAATGAGAAGAACGTCGAGCTGATCTTTAGGCTGTAAATGTTGCCATCGGGATCCGACCCTCCCTTTGACGGAGCTTGGTGGAAAAATATAGTTCCCTTTCTTTCATTTATGCCTATGGATTGTATACATGGGTCGGTGTGGACCTACCTGCAGGGCAGAGGAAATTTATTTATTTTTATTTTTTATTTCCGTGATACTCTATCTTTTTAGCTTTTCATATCGCGAAAGTCGCGATTGCCCAATCATTTCAGCTTTTTATTCGCGGTGCCCAATAATTTTGGCTATTTTTTTTACTCGCTGGTTTTTATTGCGAGTTGCCCAAACATTTCTGCTGTTTTATATGCATATTTTTTGCTCGTTGATTTTATTGCGAGTTGCCCCATCTTTTCGGCTATTTCATATGCATTTTTTTGCCCGCTGATTTTGTTGCGAGTCGGGGACTTGGATCCTGATACTAATTTTGGCATCAGGATCGCTACAACTAGAATATTGCCAGGAGCGAATCATCATTTGCCATGAGAGAACTTGGGATTTGACACCTGTTTAGGAATCAGTATTGCTACAACTGGGATATTTCCAGAAGCGAATCATCATTTGCCTTTGTCGATTTGAACAAAACTGGCGAAGCAAACAGGGTTAGGATCCTGTCGACTAAGATTAACTTAGAAATAAATGAGCATATGGGCCCATTTATATTAGTTTAAGGATATCACGGTCCATTATCGCCATGTTTGGGGCGAATATTAGTTTAAGGACATTCGGTCTATCATTCCCATGTTTGGGACGAAGGAAGAAGAGTTGTTGGTTGTTGGGACACGCCACCTCTCTGAAGTCATTAAGGAATTACAACGACATATATCAAAGGTGTGAAGAGATATACCCTTGAACCAAATCCCGTATTTGAGGAAAAGAATCGTGGTGGTCCTAAGAATCGTTAGTCGTATTTAAGACTAAGATTACCTTAGGAGATATAGGATGAATATCATTTTGGATATTATCAATGGGAGATCATTAGTCATGTTCGAGACTAAGGTCAGTTTGGAAATCACGAGCATATGGGCTCGCTTGATTTAAAATCAAAGAAGTTTAACTTCAGGAAACTTAGCTAATTTAGGCTAAGATTGGGTTTTTGTACTACCCAGTAGTGCTAAGTACTAAGATATACAACACTCATATATGTTTTACGTGAGGCGCTCAAATAGTGCTAAGCACTATTCTTTTATGGCGCTCACGTGTGTTTCATGTGAGGCGCTGAAGTTTTGGCTTTTTTTTTGGACGCTCACGTGTATTTCACGTGAGACATTGAGTTTTGGTGCCAACGTGTGTTTCACGTGAGGCGCTGCACTAGTGCTAAACACTAACTTTTTCATACGCTCACGCGTGTTTCAAGTGAGGCGCTATGTAATTTGGCCTTGGGTGTTCACGAGCATTTCATATGAGACGTTGTGTTCTTTCGAGATTTAATCTCTGTTGATATTTTTAGAGAATTTAAATCTCTTTTAATGGTATTTTGACTATTAACGATCACCGAGATCACTATTTTGAAGATCTGGGATCAGGTTCTTTAAGAACTGAGTTCTTACTTTGAAGGAACTAAGTTTCTGGAGTATTAGGAACTCCCTCTTCTCATATTCTTTTTTTGTTCATATTTTCAGAGAGGTTAAACATCTATTAATGGTATTTTGACCATTAACGATCATCAAGATCACTATTTTGAGGATCTTGGATCGGGTTCTTAAAAAACTAAGTTCTTGATTTGAAGAAACTAAGTTCCTGGAGTATTATGGATCCCATCTTCTTTCTGTTCAATCTTTTTATTCCCTGACTTTTTTATTCTCAAGAACAAGAGGATGCCCGATAACCCGCACCATCCGATCGGGGTTCCCCAAAATGGATTATAGAGACGCAATTGCACGGAATTAAATAACACACTTTTTAAAGAAAACGTTTTTTTTGAATGTTCATGGTATTTAAATGTAAACTCGTATTTTCCCTTAAACTAATGTCCCAAGAGTTATCGTGCTATATCAAAAATGTGTGTTGTGATGAGGTAGGTCATTACCTCGTGAGTTTTCTAAAGGTAATACAAGGGAATATGTTGAATTGTGTTGAAAGGAATTGTGTTGAAAGTAAAGTATATGGTATTTAACCGTAAAAATGCGATAAAAGTTGCACAATAGATTCTTTTGAGATGAAACTTGTTTTAATGCGTTTGTTAATGATTACTAAACAATCTATTAAAAATTTGTAGGTTTTTTATTAAGAAAAATTAGATTTTTAAAGAAAAGAGAATCGGAAGCCGGAATAACTCCGCTCCCGACGAGTTTTGAAAAGGAGAAGTTTTTGTTAGTGTTTATGCCCTGGAGGCCATTACTGTATCATACTAGTTTGTATATTACTTAATAAAAGCTTGGGATATTCACAGTTGTATTGACAGTCTTGCAAAAATTGGTGGTATGCTACTTGGTTTGTTTCTACTTTAATATGTGCATATGTTTCTTTTAACATATCGATTATACATATTAGTAGAGCCCTTAGGATCTTTGCTTGATTACCAGCGTTGTGATGGCAGTCACACTAGTGGGAGCTGGGTAGTCTATAAGCAACATCTTATACAGGTCCCTGGTCGTAGGATTATCGAGACGGGGAATCGATACTCCGGAGTAGACTGGTGTATACGCTTCTCATCCCAGCTGGGGAGATGGTCTGTCCCACAGCCATCAGTACGACGTACTGGAGATAGTATGCAGGTGCTCGTTAGGTTACGGGTAGACCGGACAGGACTCGCCGGGAACTGCAGGTTGGTACTATACCCATCGTCAGATATCAGTTCCCAGGTGACATGAGTACAGCTTAGTCCGTCGACATGACACTGCTACTTCGCCTCGGGTGTGTTCCCACTGTACTTAGATTACTACCCTACCATGGCTCAAAGGAGTCGTGCAAACAGATAGTAGTTGGGAGCAGTCCCGAAGCACTTGGGGGCAGTGGCGGTTAGACAGGATTCGTCTCTCCCGGTATTGGGGGTTGATATCGCGCTGTGTATGGAGAGCCATTACGCAAAGTCCCTGGCCAGGGCAAGCGAGATTTATTGGTAGGTTCCAGTAGTTTCTCAAGGTGTAATGGGCTTCACTCCAACACAACTTATACCGCTATTAGGGGTCTGACGTTTACCGCCCTAGGCCCGATATACGATAGTCCTAGACGAACAGACCGGGCTGTACGGAGATTGTCACATACAGGCTCAGTAGGAGTTCAGATAGGTTTCCTCATCGTCCTTCTTATCGACATCTACCTGGGGACCGTTACGTACAGCTAGTACCGTGTTCATATCATAATTTTACATTATTATATTCCCCATTCTTATTTATTTTACAAATAAACAGGTGTTTTTGATCCATGTCTGCTACATAGTTGCAGGTTACAGGTTCTCAGAACAAAAATAGTGAAAAAGATGAAAAAAATGATAGAAAAGTGAGACTAAGACCAACAAATGGATGAATCTTGATCAAGCCTAAAGTTCAAAGTACAAAGGCAGCGCAAGATTCAAGACTTCGACACGAAGCAAACGGTAAAAGTCCACTACATTATTCACTGTGGCAATCTGGAAGAAAACTAGAAGACAATCTGAGAAACCAAGTGAAGAAACAAGTAGAAAAATGCAACAGGAAAAACACCAGTCAAATTTAGCCAATGATCCTTCTATTTGGCCGCGGAATCGCGACCAAACAGGGCGTTTGGCCGCGGATCCGCGGCATGAAGGACACGTGTCGGTGGAAAAATTCAGAAGTCGCTGGCGGCGCGTTGACTAGTCTTTCTTAGGAGGTAAAATTATAATTGCAGATATGACGCGATTGTAACCCTAGGGTTTCTATGTTCTATAAATAGCAACCCTAAAACTTTTTTTAGGTTATGCCTCTTCTTGTGCCTCATTGTAAATCTCAAATTCAGATCTGTAAATTTCTGTAAAGAATGAAGAGTGCATCAAATTAGAGTAAGTTTTCAATTCATGCCCTAGTTAATTTTATTATCTGCCCTAGTATAATTTTCTATTCTTGCCCTAGTTTAGATTTAATTCTCTGCCCTAGATAGATAGTTTAGACATGTTTTTAAATTCCCTAATGAGCGAGTAGTCTCCTCACTTGTTAGGGTTAGATTTGGGGAAGGCTTGAGAGATGAAGATCTTTCACCCCTTTCTTGCCCATCACACGTTTTTATAGGACTCCATGCATACATGCACACACCGCTCCCTACAGCACCCTATCCCATGAGGTAGCGGTGATACCGTAGTATAAAGGACCGGTTGAGCGTGTTTTCCATGGAGGTTAGGGTAAGGATTAAGAAAGGAAGGACAAGAACCTAGAGGAAGAAACACCGTTTCTTCCCGATGGTACTAATCCACTTTATTAATAATTACCATAATACCTAATAGATCTTAATATGGGCATAGAAAGCGGTGAGGAATATTGACTTTTCAAACCTAACCTAAACCTAACCCTAGCAAGATTTAGGTTTAGATCAACTTTAGTATTTAGATTTAATCAAACCGACAACAATCAGAATTAACTCGTTAGAACAATTAGGAAATACACAAAATCCCTGTGGACCGACCCGTACTCACCAGCTAGCTACCAAGCGACGTCGTTTTTGATTGCGTTTAACAAATATTTTTGATTCATCTTTTGAAAGCGCAAGCACGCTAAATCTCATACCAAATCAAATGGCGCTGTTGCCGGGGATGACGTGTTATTTTATTTTTGTAATTTCGGGTTAATATAAAATTGAAAAATCATAAAAACTGAAAAATAAAAAAATATAAAAAATTTATCATCTTGTTATTTTGTGAAGGGTATTTTTCATTTGAATTTTGCAGGACCGACGAACGAGTTCATATCTGGAAAAATTTAGAGAGCGAAACAGAAAACAGTATATCTGAACAATAGGGGGAAATCAAAACAGAGGAACAGAAAAAATCTCGGGAACCGAACAGTCTGGAAGACCGTGGAACCGCGGCAATAGCACCACTTTGGCGGCGGAAGCGCGGCCATGTGGTGACGTCATCATCTGAAAAATCACTGTAAGCTTCCTCTTCTCCTCTGCAACCCTAAAATCTCCTCTGAAAAAAATTTTCCTGTAGGATTCTTTGCGCCAAAAAAAAAAAAAATCTCTCCCCCTTCTCAATAACTTGATCTTGTGCAGGATTCTTTACGCCGTGCTAAAAAAAAATTGTTTGCAAGTGATTGTGTTTACTGCTTTGCATATTAAATTGACTTTAAGGGGCTTGAACACCAATCCAGATTGGGTGGGGATTTCATCACCCTTCCCAGGACCCCAAAAATCACATAAGGCATATTACATTGACCATCAATCTAATTAAAAAAGATTAGACTCAGCCCTAAGGACTTTGCGCTCAATACGACAAAGGAATAGTTGTAGGCATCGACCGTTGATCCTAACCTGACTTTGTGGTGCCTAGGCTAGACAGGTAGTGAAAGGTAACTTTAAAAGGCCCGTCTCACGGTGATTCGTGAGCGGATCCCTCCTTTCTCTACTTGTGCTTACCTGGCTACAATTGGCGGTGAAGAGGCGGTTTGAGGTCCTACTTCTTGCCCTTTGGAACGGTTAGGAGCTGTCTAGTTGACCTAGGTGACCCTAGATCTAGGCCTGATTGTGCATTTGTGGTTGATTGAACGTGTGTCTAAGCCTTTTATCGAAAATCTTTTTTGCAAAAAGCTCCACATAAAAAAAAACACAAAAAGAAAAAACGAAAATTTTTTACAAAAAGAACTTGCAACTTGTCGCTAAGAAATCCGTGCACCCCACATTCTTTTTTCTTCTCTTTCCTACATTATGGGTACCCCACCTCATAAAACTCTTGCCGAACTTTGGTATCCTGAACCAAACTTTGCTTCCTACGCAAATTGTTTTGGTCGAACTACGGACGATCCCTCCATGCCCAAAATTTATTTGAAAGATCGAATAGAAGCATCTAGGAGAAACAGTACGACTCCGCAATCCACTTTGTATCAACCATTTTAACTTTTACCACCTTCTTACGTTGATACTCCTTCTTCAAGTCCTGTTGTAACTCCGAAACCCATGTCAATTGCTGAACATATTGAATAATCTCGTAACCGATCTTTCACTCCTTTCAACACTTCCAGTTCTTGGGATCAACAAGTCCATTCACCTTTTTATCCAAATGTTGATCCTACTCCTGTCCAACCATTCAATTCCTACCAGTCCTACCCGACTTTCACACCTTCCCTAGACATTGCTTCTACACAGCCATTTGGGAGTTTCCAAAATCCAAACAAGTTTGAATCTTTTACTGAAACCCCTTCACAACCCATGTCTAGTCTGGAACAGTCGCTGGAAGCGTACATGGTAGCGACAAACCAAATGATGAGGAATGTGGATGCGTCCATGGCCGCCCTTATGCAACCTAGTGAACCGGTAGCTAGTTTCCAACTAGCTCCAAATCTTCCAATGTATGATGAGGCGGTTGTACATAGTGAGAATTTGAGTGGTGAGAGTGAGTTCTACACACTTCCAAATCAAAGCTACCCATTACCAATTGAATCCCACAACTCCAGTTTTCAAACAAGTGTCCCAAATGATTCATCAGTTGAAAATAAAAATGAGTTGTGCGACTTTGTAGTGCTCGATTTGCCAGATTGTGAAACCATTACCAATCCTTTCGATCTCTACACCTCCAATCTAAAACCTGAATTGATAAATATCCATGCTTTTGATGAGGTGTCTAAAAAAATAGATTTTCACTTGATTGAGGATATTGACGCCGGGAATATTTTGGATGATGAACCTGTAGATTTGACTGAAATTTTATCTCTAATTCATCATCCCGAGTCATTAAATGTTTCTCCCAAACTTCATATGCGTATTGATTTTGATGATAATTGCATGGATGAGATAACTTTTGAGGAAAATTATGAGGATAGTATTAAGGAAAGTATTGAGGATAGTATTGAGGATGAACCATTTTTGTTTGATGAGTCGGATTTTCCAATTCATCCTCCAGAACCTTTAATTGTTATACTTCCTAAATCAAACTCCTCATTTCCATCGTTTCGACCACACAAAAGATCACGCAAGGAGACTGTGAGCTTGAAAGATTTCTATTCGATCACAGCAGTTTGGACGCCACTAGTGCGTACCTCTTTGAATCTGACACAGTTCTCACAGCCGATAACGATTACGAGTGTTTCACTTTTTCGGATGATTTTGAAGACTCACCGCCCGATTTTGAGTCCTTTGAATTTTCAAATGAGTTAGTTGAACCATCAGACTCGGTTGCTTACAGTTATCTCGAACCATTGATGGAATCCTTTGAGTTCGAGACAGATTACTTAGGTGAGAATAAGACTATCCTTAAATCATTCCCTTTCGTCCTTCCTATCGTTTCGACCACGCAAGAATCCGTCGCGTTTCCATTTCCAATGGATGGTTTACCAAGTTCAAAGTACCCATGTTTTCTTGCGAATCTTGAGGGATTTGACCCCATTTCTCAACGGATTGATAAATTAGCACAATCGCTTTTAACACATCGGTCATCACAAATTATGCTAATTTATTCACTCAATTTACACCCTCAAGTTCGTACTACACTTCTTTCTCTTTTCCGCCATTATTCTCCTCCACCGAGACCATATTCCACCCCTCTTCCCATACGGTCTCGTGTGTTTCTCAACTCCTTTCTCTACACTCCATTTTTCCACCAACCCTACCATTATCACGATAGAATTTTTGAATGGTTGGTGCTAACCTTTGGCCTGTGTAAGGCCTTGTATAGTTTGATTTTTCTCCACCCTAACTCTGAACTTTAACGCTTAATCAGTGGAAACACTGTCTCACTTAAGTTTGGGGGGAACCTTTTTGTATATATATTTTGTTTTTTTTTTAACAAAAAAAAAATTGTAAATAAATAAACAGGGGAGTGCCAACAATTTTGACCCTCTTGGTGTAGCCTGACAGTGAGGACACTGTCAAGTTTAAGTTTGGGGGTGTGCTCGGTAAGCCTTCTTCCTTCGCATTCATGTGTATATTCTTGCATTTGCATACTTATTTTAAAATGCATAAAAATTGAAAAATTTTAAAATGATAAAAATTAAAACATTCAATTTTGGCCATAATTGACTTGAGTTTGATAAAAAGGTTAACTAGTTAGGAACAATTAGATCCTAGACTTAGTGAATTAAAAATCCTAAAAATAACCTTTCTTAAAATTTAACGGTAGAAACTATATATCTTTATAGTTTATTTAGAAATAGGCAAATTTTGAGTTCACTTCTTGGGCTGAGTCAAAATAAGGGAAGAGTATTGATATTTTTATTAAAGTGTAAGTTTGAAAAATAATTCCTAAGTCTAAGTCTAAATTCTGAAAATATATACCCTACAAATTGCATAAACACGAACCTTGAAACTTGGAATAGTAGAAGAGACCTTGAAATGCTCTTGTCTAAAGTCCTTAGTACGAAGAAAAATAAAATAAAAATACAAATATGAATAAGGAGATAAAAAAAATGAACACTGGTTTTTGTAATTACTTAAGGCTGATAAATAGAAAAAAAATATTTAGCGAGGGTGCCTTATCACCTAGTGCCTTAGACCAACTGGTTTGGGAGTCACTGCTATAAGCCTTAGGTATTACAAGACTAGGAATTACGTATTAATGTGCAAACACATTTTGTAATCGGTCGTTGGTACCTCAAAAAGTATTAACGGTTGCATGAAAAATGTGTGAGAAATTTCATCTAAAAATTCACCAATTGAAAAGTACTTTGGACGATGGACAAGAGTATAATAGCTTGATTTGAATTTCCAAGTGTAGGGGTGATATATACACACG
The DNA here is from genome assembly GCA_030015575.1 of Agapanthus africanus. Lineage (NCBI taxonomy): Eukaryota > Viridiplantae > Streptophyta > Magnoliopsida > Asparagales > Amaryllidaceae > Agapanthus > Agapanthus africanus. The sequence continues at coordinate 73,596,130 of CM057338.1, forward strand.
TAGGGGTATGTGATTGGGGTTTAGATAAGAGATAGGAATGAAGAATACGACTTATATCTTTAATAGAGATGATAAAAATTCCTAAGTTGAGATAGAACCCTAGAAGGAAAACTTAAAAGATGCTAAAAGTTAAATAAATTTACAAGAAAATATATAATCTTAAGTTAAATGATAAGAAAGCATGAAAAATACGGGTAGATAATTTATGAGTCGAAGATAATAGAATTCCTTGTTGGAAAACCTAATTGGAGAATAAAAGACAATAGGTCGAATTGATAGGATTTTGTGGGTAGTATCCGCTGAAAACCCTCAGGAGACAACACTCCTCCTACTAGGGACATCTAGAGGTTTAACGACTTGTTGCATGAGCTCAGTGCAATCGCGTTTCCCTGCGAAAGTGAGGCTAGATCTTTTTTCGAGAATAAAACTAGTTTTGCTCGAGGACGAGCAAAAGATAAGTTTGGGGGTATTTGTTCATATCATAATTTTGCATTAATTATTATATTCCCCATTCTTATTTATTTTACAAATAAACAGGTGCTTTTGATCCATGTTTGCTACATAGTTGCAGGTTACAGGTTCTCAGAACAAAAATAGTAAAAAAGATGAAAAGACGATAGAAAAGTGAGACTAAGACCAACAAATGGAAGAATCTTGATCAAGCCTACAGTTCAAAGTACAAAGGCAGCACAAGATTCAAGACTTCGACACGAAGCAAACGGTAAAAGTCCACTACATTATTCACTGTGGCAATCTGGAAGAAAACTAGAAGACAATCTGAGAAAGCAAGTGAAGAAACAAGTAGAAAAATGCAACAGGAAAAACACCAGTCAAATTCAGCCAATGATACTTCTATTTGGCCGCGGAATCGCGGCCAAACAGGGCGTTTGGCCGCAGATCCGCGGCCATGAAGGACATGTGTCGGTGGAAAAATTCAGAAGTCGCTGGCGGCGCGTTGACTAGTCTTTTTTAGGGGGTAAAATTGTAATTGCAGATATGACGCGATTGTAACCCTAGGGTTTCTATGTTCTATAAATAGAAACCTTAAAACTTTTTTAGGTTATGCCTCTTCTTATGCCTCATTGTAAATCTCAAATTCAGATTTGTAAATTTCTGTAAAGAATGAAGAGTGCATCAAATTAGAGTAAGTTTTCAATTCTTGCCCTAGTTAATTTTATTATCTGCCTTAGTATAATTTTTTATTCTTGCCCTAGTTTAGATTTAATTCTCTGCCCTAGATAGATAGTTTAGACATGTTTTAAAATTCTCTAATGAGCGAGTAGTTTCCTCGCTTGTTAGGGTTAGATTTGGGGAAGACTTGAGAGATGAAGATCTCCCATCCCTTTCTTGCCCATCACACGTTTTTATAGGACTCCATGCATACATACACACACCGCTCCCTACGGCACCCTATCTCACAAGGTAGCGGTGATACCGTTGTATAAAGGACCGGTTGAGCGTATTTTCCATGGAGGTTAGGGTAAGGATTAAGAAAGGAAGGACAAGAACCTAGAGGAAGAAACACCGTTTCTTCCCGATGGTACTAATCCACTTTATTAATAATTATCATAACACCTAATAGATCTTAATATGGGCATAGAAAGCGGTGAGGAATATTGACTTTCCAAACCTAACCTAACCCTAACAAGATTTAGGTTTAGATCAACTTTAGTTTTTAGATTTAATCAATCCGACAACAATCGGAATTAACTCGTTAGAACAATTAGGAAATACACAAAATCCCTGTGGACCGACCCGTACTCACCGGCTAGCTACCAAACGACGCGTTCTTGATTGCGGTTAACAAATATTTTTGATTCATCTTTCGAAAGCGCAAGCACGCTAAATCTTATACCAAATCATACCGTTTGTGGCCTGTGGTTAAACCCACTGCCAGCGTAGTGTCGAGTCTTTAGAGTCCCACACCCAGAGTTTCCCTGCACCGGGCAAAAGGTGTAGAGGCCGTATGGTTTTTACGGCAGGGCTATGATCACTTACATACACTTGTGCGCGTACCATGATCGGGCAGATAATACTAGCGGGCTTTGGTTTAAGCCAGATTCTAGTATTATACAGATGGATTTATTCAGTCAAAAATTATCCGTATTTTTCGGAAATACGGATGGGAGGGGCAGTCTCGTAATTTGTCAGGAAGCTTCTAGAAAAAGATGACTCATTTGTGTTTATTTCCTTTTAGGATTTAAAGTAAATGAGGTGAAGGATGAGGTGTATGTTTACATTAAATGCTTAATGATTCATGAGGTGATTCACCCTTAGAATTAAATGAAGCATGCTAGATATTATCTTGATATTATCAAGAGAGATATTATTATACTTCATATTATTCTAGCATGAGTATTATTCATTTCATTATCACAAAACACTTCTCTCTCCTCAAGTTTTCATCTTCTTCCTCAAACCCTAATAGCTCTCATGAGTTGAGAATCCTAGGGTTTAAGTGACTGAGCAATCTATCTAAATAATCTACACCCTCTAGGACTTCTAGATTAGCAAACTAGAAGCCGTAGTTATCTCAGATTTGAGATAGGAGCTCGGACTATAGACTCTCGGGTGGATCGTCTTTGACTCGAGGAGGCCGTTGAGGTGCCCATATTCCATAGAGCCTACGAGGTGTGGAGGACAGTGATGAAGACCCGAAGGACAAGTAATGTAAGGTATAACTTCGAATCCGAGTAGTTAAACCTCTCGTAGTTTGTTAGTAATGGTTTAGACACAATCCGTGTACTCAAGTCCGTGTTACGAAGCTTTGATAATTGTTTTTCATATATTCCGCCTCCCCGCGTACACGTGGGGTGCGTGACATGGTCTTATAGTGGTATCAGAGCCTACTAAACCATAACTAACAGTTTAAACAACAAGTTAAAACTACGAAACCGAAACGACCCGAAAACATCGATGCCTAGGTTCAAGTTTCTGTCGATTTTGAAAGAGGCTCTGAAAATTATTTAAACAAGTACAGAGTGCTATTTGAACAGTAAAATGAACACCAGACAAAAACGAGACAATTCCTCGAAAAACGGGCCGGCGACATTGCCTCTTTTTCCGGCGACCTCGGCCTTAGTAGGGAGGAAATGCTTCATTTTTGGGGTGTGGCTTTTTGACTTTAATCTAGGGCTTCAGGAGTTGTTTGTTTTTGCCAATTTTGATTTTACTGTAAACTCTTTACTGTGGCAAATACCGGGTGTTTCGAAGTCGCAGTTTTATGTTGTTTGTTGTTTCAAGTTGTGTTTGATATGTTCGTAAACCTCCGCTAATTGCTAGTATGTTGGTTAGTTGGGGGTTGCACATTTCTGTAATGGATATTGGTTTGTGTATATGAACTTCATTGGATCGTCGTGGATGAATAGCCGGGGATGTGAGATGAGAGATTTTTTTATCTTTCATTCGATATAAATTGTAATATGTTGTAATATTCTTTTGCGGGGCACATTCGGGTTGAGATTGTAGCCACTGTTGTATTATTTCATTTACTGTTTTTTGCTCCTAGGATAGATCCAAGATGGGGTGCACAAACTACCGGGTACTTTGAAGTGTTAAAAGGCCTACTCACCTTGTTGAGGAAGACTGTTTCACTTCTGGTACTAGGCGGGTAGTTTGCCGCATCCATAGGGGTCTAGGGTGGGGTTTGGCTATTCATCACGACCGTGTAATCCGTTTTTTTGTTGCAGGCTTAAATGAAACGCGGATTCCTAGTATATCCAATATGTTCATCTGTGATCTGGAATGCCTATTATTGCGTCTGACGAATGTACAATATCTATATATGATATCTAGTAGGCGTTGCTTATGTTTTGCATCCGCGCTAGCCCAGCCCCCGCTCTGTCGTTAGTTAAGTAACCTAACGGGTGAATGACGGGACCCAGTGGCGAATGCGGATGACATAAGCGGACGTTGTATTTTTGTTGTTTTCTGCAATGATAGGATAAATGATGGGACACATTATATTGATGCAAAAAAAAACAAACCAAAGCTGAATCGTTGGAACAAATTTAAAAGAAACCACTCTGTTATTTTAAAAGAGCAGAATTTTTAATTGCGGAGCTTTAACCACTCCTTTTAAAAAGCTATCAGGTTCCTTCGGTCATTTCAAGTTCACTATGTTCACGGTTTCGCCAAAACCAGTCGTAGCCTTCTGTCATTTCATATGAATGGTCAGTAATATTCAAGCTATGTTTGTTTGGCCCTTAGTCAAGACATAGTGATTGGTAGCTGCTGGAGTGTTCACATGTAGCATAGATAGATGCGTTGGTTTGGGACAGTCGTATTACTTTGTTGGCCCTTAGTCAAGAGTATATACGGGTGTGTTCAAATCAACCTGGATAATGACGGTGTTCCCTGATAAAAATCAGGAAATACCTCAATGAGGTATCGCGTGCTCACACATGACCAAGGGAAAGACCCCAATGGGGCATCACATGCTAGGGAAAGACCCCAATGTAACAACACAGCTAGAGGTTGACACGTGATAGTTTCCTATGATCTCCACTTTATAGAATTAAATTCTAAATCAAAAAAATGTAACAACACAGCTAGGGAAAGACCCCAATGGGGCATCACGTGCTCACACGTGACCAAGGGTCACGTGCTGACACATGATGATCCTTTAGCTCTGATTAAAAGGCAGAATCAAATTCTGAATAAAAGAGGGTCACGTGCCAACACGTGACAGGTCCCCCAGCTCTTTAATTAATATAATTAAATTCTATTTCAATGGTCAAACATTGGGATCACGTGCCAACACGTGATGGGCTTTAAAAGCCTTATAAGTTAATAGAATTAAATTCTAATTAAAGGAAATCAAAGATCCTAACTGGGAAAGTATTTCTTTAAATCTTTCCAAACAAACAAAAAAGGATTATGCTCTGTAAAGTGGAGCACCGTTGGATTAAAAATCCAATGGTGATTAAAATCACCAATTTATGGAAATATTTTATACAAGGAAAGATTTCCCTAAAATTCACCAAGAATAACAAACAGAATATATTTTGGATTAAAAATTCAATGGTGAATAAAATTCACCGAGATCATGTTAGTTACAAAAACAAACAAAATCTTTGAATGAAAGATTTAATAAACAAATTGATTCCTTTCTTTCTTCTATAAATAGAAGCCAAGAAGAGTAGAGGGAAGATAGAATTTTGGGTCTTGGAATTTTCTGAAAGAAAATAGCAGAGAGAAAAGAAAGGAGAATTCTATTCTCAAGAAAAGAAACCTTAGGTGAGAAAGGGGAAAGGAATCAAAAGCTTCATAAAACAAAAAAAGAGAATTTAATTCTCAATCTAAGAGTTTAACTCTTCTCCAAAAGAACTTAGTTCTTCCTCTGGTTGAAGATCTGCAGAAGCAAATCTCCCCACAAGTTGAGAATTTAATTCTCATCGGGGAGATTCTGCCATGTAGATCCAAGACTTAGAGGGAAAACTGGTTTTAGAGAATTTATTTCTCTCAAAGATAAAACTAGGGTTTAACCCTATATGAGAATTTAATTCTCCCAAATTCATAGGAATTTAATCCCTCCAAGATAAAACTAGGGTTTAACCCTATATGAGAATTTAATTCTCCCAATTTCATAGGAATTTGATTCCTGCAAATAAAATTAGGGTTCAACCTTGCATGAGAATTCAATTCTCCCAAATTCACAGGAATTTAATTCCTCCAAGACAGAATCAGGGTTCAACCCTACATAAGAATTTAATTCTTCCATATACATAGGAATTTAATTCCTCTAAAACATAATTAGGGTTTAACCCTACAGAGAATTTAATTCTTAAAATAAAGAGACTTGAAAGATCTCCATGCACGTAACGAACTTGGTCACGTGATGACACGTGCCCCAATCCTCAATGATCAGAAAAGAAGGAACAAAACTAGGTCACGTGCTCCCACGTGACCCCCTGAAACAGATCCCTTAAAATGAGAAAGAAAAACTTGGAGGCAATGCCTCACGTGTTCCCACGCGACTCTCAAAATAAAGGGAACAAAGGCAAATGTAGAATCAACTTTGGGCGCCCTCACGTGTCCTCACGTGACCCCTAATAAACACTCTGATAAATCAATGCATGAGTACCTATCACGTGTCCACACGTGATGGCCGTGAAAACTAAAAGTGTTTAACACTTATTTGCAAGTTTGAGAATAAAACAAAGGAGGACTGGACCCCACCTTCAGAGGCCTCACATGGCCCTACGTGACCAATCCAATTTTAGTGTTTAACACTATTTTGAGCGTTTTGTTCTTAGTGTTTAACACTATTTTCAGCGCATCACGTGACCATAAAATATATGTTAGTGTTTAACACTATATTCAAATCAACCCTAGCTTAAATTGGCTAAGTCCTTCTGAGGCAAGATTTCTCTTTTTATTGAGTCTCAAGTACATCCTTGCCTTCCAAAATTGATCATTCTATATGGCATATGAGTGCTCAGCACTCAACAAAAGACAAAATGATATCAGAACCCCTGTTTAGCAGTGCCAAATAATGGAGGGTTGAACTCAAACAAATATTTAATGGTCCAACAAAGACAACATTTCTAATCTAATTGGACTTAGCCTAAGTTGGCCATAAGTCCTCAATTCAGATTTAACTGAGCCAATGTGCTCATAATCTAATTAATTGATCTTAGCTCCAAAATTGGACTATAGATCTCTCAATCAACTTTGGTTCAAGGGTACATTTTTAACTCCTTTGATATTTGTCGTTGTAATCCTTCAACGTCTTCAGAGAGGTGACGGGTCCCGACAACCACACATTTCACGGACTATGATGTCCTAAACCTTGACTGTGAGGTCTTTAAACTCACGGACTATGATGTCCTTAACTTTGACTATGAGGTCTTTAAACTCACGGACTATGATGTCCTTAACCTCGACTGTGATATCTTTAAACTAACAATGGACCGTAATTTCCTTAAACTAATCGACCGCAATTTCCCTAAACTAAACAATAGAGTCTAATTGCTCTTTTATTGGATCTAAACGATCCCGTTAAATTGATCTTAGTTTAAAATGAGACTAACGTATCCTTAACAAACGTTTAAGTTGATCTTAGTCTCAAATGAGGCTAACGTATCCTTAAACCCAATCCCCAAAACCCAAATCTAAGAACTTACGGATTTGGACTAATCTACGCCCTACGGGCGACGACATAAATTAGTCTCCGTATACAATCCACGGGCAACCAAAGATAAAACAAATACCCACGACACGAAGTGACCATTTGGAGAAGGAGAAAGTTGGTACCGTGATGCGGTAGCGTAATTAACTGCAGGGGATTGCGCCTGTAGGGAAGAGCGTCCCTACAATCAAAAACCCCTCAAACGAAGGGGAATCTGACGAAGTCTGCTATATCGGCCGCACCTTCGATACATGGTTCCATGAATCAACTTGGCATCTTCAGAGAGGTGGACGGATAGCACTAATTAGCATCTGTCCCGAAATTCAGGCAAGACGAACCGACGTGGTCGCGTCTCCGATTTTCGACGGGGAACAGATTCTGGCACGCCCGGTGGGACCTTTTCCTATTTCCACTCCACACTTCATGTGTCGTGTTCGCGAACGAATCACGGTTTGATATGGTTGCCCTTGGGTTCGAGGTACTAAGATTTGGTGTCTTGCTTGGTGTAGAAAATGAATGATCAATGTCGTCTATTTGCACGAAGTGTTCCAGCTGCAACTGCAACTCACGTTCCGCCTCATCTGGAGGTATAGCTTACAGGCCCCAGGCGGCCTCCTTGTTCACAATGCAGATAGAGCAGGTGACACAGGCTACCACCAGATTGTTCTTCAAGACCATGCTCCCACCAGTGAGCATTAATATCCCGCTGCCGCAAGAAGCGCAAAAGAAGTCGGTCTTTGATCGGCTCACTACCACCACGGCCCCTCTCAACGGGTCGTCCGATGTCAAGCCAACAGCATCAGTCTTCGATAGGCTGAGCCTGAACTCCAATGGGCCTGTCAAGAAGCCTACGATACCTGAAGCGGCCATCCCAAAGCGGATAGCCATTCCTGCTCTCGAGGTCACTAAGGAAGCTTCTCCCGTCAATGGATCAGTCTTTACGAGGCTGGCCACTCCGGCTCCCATTCCTGCTCAAAAGTCTGTCTTTAACAGATTGGATACTGCTGCTCAGCGGACGTCGGTCTTCAAGAGGCTGGCACCAGCAGCGCCTCACCAAGACAGGGGGCATAACGAAGTCACCCCTAAAGCTGAAACAATCCCAATGGCTCGACACACTCGACGTCGCCACTGGCGCCGAGTAAGGAAGGCTGGGGGCAACTCCCCCTCTGGGCTAACTCCACCAGCCCCAACGGTGGAAGTCAATACTGCTGTTCTAACTAGGAACAGTTTTGAGCTGCTTAACAGGGTGCGCAGGAATTCACCCACCGCCGTACTGAAAAGATCTCCTCCATCCGTGGAGAATGTTACAGAAACGAAGCCGGAGCAGTCCCCTCAGCGGCTGTCCTCCAAAATTTACAAAGTCTGGCGACAGGTTCAGGACTCAGTAATTGATCAAGATCACTCTTGCCGACAGAAAAAGGCGAAGGTTCAGCAGGAAGAGAATCGTCCTGTCAAGCCACAAAAGACGATAGCTACCTGGGTGCTCGCTGCAACGGCCCCATTGACTTCAACTGCTCAAAAGAGAAGGAGGCCAAAGAAAGCCCCTGTGAATGCGGCAAATCGCAAAGACGCTGAGCCCAAACGCCCCAAGTATGGGGGCATGATAGTGTATACCGTTTATATGGTTTCCGGAAAAGAGGAAAGCCGTGCTTCTACGGGTCATCGACCTCTTACTCGATCGATAACAAAGGCTCAGGAACAACAGCGGCAGAAGCTTCAGGAGATGCTGACACTCACTGGGCCAAAAGAAAATCCAGAGACCTCGGAGCAGCGTCGGGAACAAGAGACTGACACCGAGTTCCTCCGAAGAATGCTCGAGAGGAAAGAAAAAGAGGCTGCGGAACAGGCAGCCAATATAAAACAGATGGCTCTCTTATTCCAGGACATGGCTGGGATGATGTTACAGCCGGAACCTCCAGCTGAAGACCCCCTATCATCATTGAAGATGACAGAGGGGAGACATCGAACCCTCCTCCGGCTCTTTCAGCAGCCAAAGAGGAAACAATTTCCAAGGCCGCTCTGGATGACTACATTGCTCAGCAAATACGAGCTCACCAGGCGAATGAAGCGGCCGGCCAAATTGTTAAAACTGGGCGACTATATCCAGGCTGGTATGACCAAATAAATTACCCGCCGGGATATACGATCCCTAAATTTCATGTATATAAAGGGACGGGCAATCCCCACCAGTATGTCGCCCAGTTCAGGGCTCTTTGTGGTAACACCGGAGGCGATGATAAACTGCTACTTCGCCAGTTTGTTGGCAGCTTTTTGGAAACGGCATTCGAGTGGTATTCCGAATTTCCAAACGACTCCATCAAGACATTTGTGGAAATGGAACTGCTGTTTACGCAGAGATTCACGAGCGCTAGCGAGCGTACCCCGATTACCGCATTAATTAACGCCAGGATGAAGCCAGGCGAAACTTGGGTACAATACGCAATACGGTGGCGAAATTTATGGTCAAAATGCGAGCAGCGCATCGAGGAGGCGCCGACAGTGGGCATGTTCGTGGGCACTCTGGACCCTCAGGCAACTATTTCCCAATTCATGATATTCTTCAAACCGACCACGTTCCAAACCCTGATTGATAAACTGGCCCAAATGGACCAGATGGGTCATAGACCATCCCCTCCGAAGCCGGAGCCGCGAAACAAAAAGGGTAAAGGGAAGGCGACATTCGTTGCAAATACTTAACATCAGCCCAATGCTCCAAAATTAACAGATCAACTGGAAGAGAGACGTCGATACTATAATGAGAAAATGAAGCGTCCTTATTCGTTCCGTCGGGACAAAACGAAGAGACTGTTCGAACTAGCGGTGCGTAACAGGCTCATTAATCTGCCGAACCCGAAATGACCGTTGCAACCCGGCGAGGCTAATAGTCCCAATTATTGCCCTTACCACCAAACGGTAAGCCATCCAATTGAAGATTGCTTCATCTTTAAGGGATGGATCGAGGACCAATACTAACAAGGCAAGTTTGCGCTGTCCGAGAAGTGGAAGGTGAACCCACCACAGCCACACGCTCCCAAGAAGACAGACACACCGGGGGCATCATGCTCTTTCGTAGAAGAAGCTCCATGGGAGGTCGCTCTTTCGGCCAAAACTAAAAGAATGCTGAACGATCTCCAAGAATGCCCGGCGATCAGGTGGAAGAATCCGCTGGAACCCGAGATTATCAAGGGAATGCTGAAACTGCGCCCAACTCCGAAAATTGGCAATGATAGTCGAAGTGCTCACACCCAGCCATCAAAATTTTCGAAGAAGAAGAAGAAATCTGAGAAGCCCGTGAAGCCTGGTGAAAGGCGCACGAACCTGCAAAAGCAGATTGATGTGCTGGAAGAGTATAACCAGAAGGCGCGGACTCCAATCACACTCCAAGAATTTCTCAGTCACGTCCTGGAGGACGGAGATGATGGAGAAGACTCGTCGGATGAATTGGAAGATTACGTGGCAAGTTGCCATGTGACCTCTCACTCGTTGATAAACGATGAAGAAGCTCCTTACACAGAGAGACTGGGGGCAGGTCCTGAGCCGGAACTTCCAGAGCTATCAGACGAAATGATTAATGCGTTCCTAAACGAAGCTCTTCTTAAAAGCAAGGTTGCTCGAGAGCGGGAGATGGACATATTTGAAAAAGCCAAGCGCCGACCATTGGACGAACGGGTTGAAACACTCCCGCCAAATCAAAGTACATCCGCCACGAATAAAAGCAGGTTCAAGACGTGGAAGAGATTCGCCAAAGCCATATCAATGGGAATGAAACTGCCACCCTCCGAAGGAAACATTCTTGGTGAAGCGCAAATGCATCCTAGCTACTGCTTATATCATCGAAAGATTGCACACCCCACCGAAGAGTGCAACGCTTTTAAAAGATGGTGGCGTGGATATGTTGCTCACCAGCAAAATTTCAAGCGGATGAAACGCAAAACTCGTCGGGAGCGAGGAAATACGACTGAGGAGCATAAAAGAACTACCGGCAACTGTCATGTGGTTGATGGTGGGGGATCGCAAGTTCTCACCTTCGGGAGCGACTCTGATGAAGAAATGACTCTTGGCCCTCTCTTTAAAGAATCCACCTCGGGAAAATAGGAAGAACCGAAGACCTGTGAAAATATTCAGCTGCGCAATCGTACGCTGCCCGAAAAGAATCTCGGGCCCTCGAACAGTGGGTCAAATAGAAAAGATAAGGGGAAAGAAAAGGTCCCTGAGGATATTATCCTTGATGACCAAGCCGTCGAAAAGCTGACAGCCAAGGACCCGCCGAAGAAGAGTAAGATGGACTACAACGTTCTGGCACACTTGAGGAAGCTACCCTCGTAGCTCAGCATTCTCGATGCCCTCATGCTATCTAAAGAGGCAAGAGATTCATTGATCAAGGCGCTACAAGAGCCAGAGCAATTCCAAGCTTTCCTTGCCGAAGAAAAGATGAAGGACGAGCTGGAAGAAGTGCACACAGCCGATATCACCTTCGGCGATGAAGATCTCCTTCTTGGGACGTGCGAGCACAACCGTCCCCTTTACGTCTCCGGATACTGTCACGATATCAAGATAGAAAAATCCTGGTTGATAATGGGTCTTCCGTCAATCTCCTCAACGTGCGAGTGTTGAAGGAAATCTGCATGAGCGTTCAGCACCTCGCTCGTGATAAAATCACCATCTCCGGTTTCGACTCCCAGTCATCACGGACTCTCGGGTCTATGATACTGACGCTGCGCTTCGGGCTACTCGTCACGGATATTAAATTTCACGTCATTGACGCCAAAACTTGCTACAATGCTTTGCTCGGCCGGCCTTGGTTACACGAGTACAACATCATCCCTTCTACACAACACCAGTGTATGAAGTATTTCAGAGATGGTCTCGAGTACACTGTGACGGGGGAGTTGAACCCATTCTCCGTGAACGAAGTCCGAAAGTACGAAGATGCAAAATACTTCTTACCAGATTTTGAGGACACGGAAAGATGTCACAAACCGAAGAACAAAACTATCATCACTATTCCGGTCTTCGGGAGTGATACCGAGGAGGAAGAAGAGATAGTTTATTCAGGGCCGCCCCAGCGCAACAACCCGGGACCGTCCGCCCCTACGTTGATCTTCGGCAGTGACTCGGAAGATGAGGTTAACGCTATATTTTCCGCTCGGCCGTCAATACGAGCCTTCACTGGCGATAATCAGAGTTTGCAAATTACCATGGTTCCACAAGAACATTACAAAGATCTCGATGCACTTGAAGCTTATAGTGTGCAAGAACTGCAGACATTTTACGTCCTTCCCAGGCGAAAAGGTGAAGAGGCGATCCTACATCTGGGGAAACTAAAGTGGATAAAGAAATCTGGCATGGCACCGATTCTACGCTCGACAGGCTCCAGCCCATCCGTCTGCCTAGATATTACACGGAAGGCTTGAAAAGGCTATTGAAGCACCAAAGGGTACACTTTAGATAGACTACTCGACAAGCTCGATTCTACAATAGGATTTGGGACGTCCCCGGAACTCAGCAAAAGTTGCCCAACGGGAGAATGGAAACGGTCGGGCTTGGATATGTCCAATCTAAGAAACGGGAACGAGTCCATGGTAGCTACGTCATACATGACTTCGATGAAGAAGGAGACGCCCTGTTAGAAAATGCTGACCCTGGACCAAAACGAGATCCTACCATCAAAATGCCGAGTCCGTCGTTTGAAGAACGAATGGACAAGCTCATGAGGGAAGTAGGTCGAAAAGTCCGGGATGACCATAACCGTGAAATGGCCATTTACGAGAAAGCCAGGACGCAGCGCCTCCTTCAGCAGGCCGCGGAGAATGACAATGCTCTTCCTTATCAACCCGTCATACAAAAGGCCCGACGCAGAGGCAAAAATAAATCAAAGAGCGGGAAAGGCTTTCGACAGCGACAAAGCTGGACCAAGAAGCCACGCGATCGGGAATCGAGCAATCCGGATTCGTCTCTTATAAAGAAGATGGGTCGAGCATACTTTTTTCCCCAGGACAAAACACGGAAGATACTTGATCTTGCCATAAAATATCAAATGATTACCCTCCCGGAGTCCAAGCACCCCGAGCAAGCAGGCGAAGTTAATCACCCAGATTATTTCTCCTATCATCGAGCAATAGGACATCCTCTCGAAGACTGCTTCACCTTCAAGAACTGGGTCGAACACCAATATCAGCTCGGTAGGTTCGCTCTATCCAGCAGTTGGAGGGTAACTCCGTCGCAGAAGCACGAACCAAAAGCCGCGCATACAGCAAGAGTAGAACCAGATCAACATCGATCTTGGAAGCGAGCTCGTACCTGTCATATGATAACGCTATCAGAAGAAGAAGCCGAGAATAAGAATGACCTCCCCTGGTGCTTCGAAAATGATGATGGCGAGGCGATCTCAGAGTTTCCACCGGCGCCGAAAGAGATGGAAGATGGAATACATACTACTGCAGATAACCACAAGAAAATTGATTTGGGGACGGTAAGTGACCCGCGGCCGACATTCGTTAGTGAGCTGCTGTCTGAAGAAAGGGTAGCTACACTAAAAGACGTGCTTATGCAGCATAAAGATTGCTTTGCATGAAACTATTCCGAGATGCCAGGACTAGATCCAGAGATTGCTGTCCACAAATTGGCAATATCCCCGGACATCAAGCCAATCAAACAAGCACCAAGGAGAATGCGGGTCGAGCTTGAAATGAGCATCAACACCGAGGTCAAGAAGCTAATCGACTCTGGTTTCATCCAAGAGGTTCAATATCTTGATTGGATTGCCAACATCATTCCAGTAATGAAGAAAAAATGGGACGGTTCGCATATGTGTGGACTTTTGGGATCTCAACAAAGCTTGCCCAAAGGATGACTTCCCAGTATCGGTCACTGAGCTGATGATAGATAACATATCCACTCACGTGGTCTTCTCCTTCATGGATGGGTCATCAGGATATAATCAAATAAAAATGCATCCCAAGGACCAGAAGCACACCGCTTTCCGGACCCCTTTAGGTATATTCTGCTACAAGGTGATGCCCTTCGGTCTAAAGAACGCCGGTGCCACCTATCAGAGGGCCATGATGAAGATTTTTGATGACCTCATACATGAAATCGTCGAATGTTATATCGACGACCTCGTAGTTAAAAGCAAATCATACGAGGAACATCTAGAACATTTGAAGATCGTATTTCAACGCCTTCGGCAATACAACCTGAAGATGAACCCTCTCAAGTGTGCGTTCGGAGTTTCCTCGGGCAAATTCCTAGGATTCATCGTCCGACACCGAGACATCGAGATAGATCCGTCAAAGATCAAGGCGATTATGGAAATGCCTCCTCCAAAGATCTCAAGCAACTACGGTCTCTCTAAGGAAAGCTCACGTATATCCGGCGATTTATAGCCAATCTCTCCGGCAAGTGCCGTCCTTACAGTCACCTAATGAAGAAGGGAACTCCGTTCTTCTGGGATCATAAATACCAAAGCGCACTGGATGAAATCAAGCAATACCTGCAGAATCCACCAGTGCTGGCCGCTCCCATTAAAGGAAAACCTCTCGTCCTATACAAAAACCCTCGAAGGTTCGCTAGGCGCATTATGGGCATAAGAGAATGACCAAGGGAAAGAGAGAGCCCCTTATTATCTGAGTCGAGTTCTCCTGGGGACAGAAAGTAATTACTCTCCCATTGAAAAACACTGCGGGGCGTTGATCTCCGCAATAACGAAGCTCAGACACTACGCGTTGGCACATGAGGTCCATCTCGTATCAAAGGTGGATCCTCTCAAATATTTGATGTCGAAAGCCATATTGACGGGACGGCTCGCTAAATGGGCCCTGCTCTTGATGGAGTTCTCAATAACTTATCGTCCTTTCAAGACAGTGAAAGGCCAGGCCATCGCCGATTTCCTCGCTGAGCATCCGATTCCCGCCGACTCTCCCTTGAACTGCGAATTACCAGACGAACACGCGTTTGACACGATCGCCAGGGAAAGAAAGGAAAATGATACCCGATGGGAACTCTATTTCGATGGAGCATCTTCCATGAAGAAGCGCAAACAAAGCACCCCCATAATCAAATCAGGGGTAGGCCTTATCTTCGTAACTCCATAAGGAGAGATAATGCGCTTTGCCTTCTCCTTAATAGAGCCGAGGACAAACAATGAAGCCGAATATAAAGCTTTGATAGCAGGCCTCGAGATCGCTATCGACATGGGAATTGAAAACCTCCTTATATACGGAGACTCCCAACTGGTCGTTAGTCAAGTAAACGACGACTATCAAACGTGCAAGCCAGAGTTGGTGAAGTATAGCGAGAGAGTATAGAAACTGCTGATTCAAATTCCTTCCTACGCCTTGGAAAGTATACCGCATGCGGAAAATAGCAAAGCGGATGCATTAGCCAAGCTCGCTAAAGAACTGGCCGACGAGAACCTCGATGACGTTGTTCCCCTCCGAACGGCGGCCTAGACTTGGCGTCCATGCCTGATGTTCGAGGCAGATGCTATTTGGTTTTATCCGTTTATCTCTCCGAAGATGCCAAGTTGATTCATGGCACCGTGTATCGGAGGTTTAGACGGATGCGGCCGATGTAGTAGACTTCGTCAGATTCCCCCTCAGGATGAGGGGTTTTTTATTATGGGGACGCTCTTCCCTGCAGGCGCAAGCCCCTGCAGTTAATTACGCTACCGCATCGCGGTAACAACTTTCTCCTTCTCCAGAATTTCACTTCGTGTCGTGTGTGTTCATTTTGTTTGTGGTTGCCCGTGGATTGTATACGGAGACTGAGTAATGTCGTCGCCCGTAGGATGTGGATTAGTCCAAATCCGTATTTACTTAGATTTGGGTTTGGTGTTTTCAGTCTAAGGATGCATTAGTCGCATTGCGGCTAAGATCAACTTAAACGTTCGTCAAGGATACGTTAGTCCTGTTTTAGACTAAGATCAACTCAACGTAGTGATTAATTTAATATATGGCCATCGGGACTCGTCACCTCTCTGACGTCGTTGAAGGATTACAACGACATGTATCAAAGGAGCTCGGAGATGTACCCTCGAACCAGAGTTGATTGGGAGTTTTATAATCCATTTGAATATTTAAGGATACGTTAGCCGTGTTTGGGGCTAAGATCAACTTAAACGTTTGTTAAGGATACGTTAGTCCAGTTTGAGACTAAGATCAACTTAACGGGACCGTTTAGATCCGATAAAAGAGCATTTGGGCTCTATTGTGCCAGTTTAGGGACGTGGTGGTCCGATATTAGTTTAGGGACGTTTCGGTCCGATATTAGTTTTAGGGACGTTTCGGTCCGATATTAGTTTATGGACGTTTCGGTCCATTATTAGTTGAGGGACGTTTCGGTCCGATGTTAGTTTAGGGACGTTTCGGTCCAGTATTCGGTGTGTGGCCGTTGGGACCCGTCACCTCTTTGACGTCGTTGAGGAATTACAACGATGGATGTCAAAGGAGTTCGGAGATGTACCCTCGAACCGGATGTAGATTGATTTAGGAGAGCCATTTTGCTCAGCCAATTTAATTTAAGGACTTATGGCCACGATTGGGCTAAGTCCAGTAAAAAAAATGTCGAACATTGCTTTTGCATTTCCTTTTATTTTTATTTGGGCTTTGCCCAGAAAAGATGCAGGGCATCAGTTTGTTTTGGGCTCTGTTTCTTTATGAATGATGCAGGGCATCAATTTTATTTGGGCTCAGCCCTTTTATTGCTTTGCAGTTTATTTTGGCCTGCTAGGTCTTTTTGATTTGGGACTGGCCCTTCAAGTACTGCATTGCATTTGTGCAAAGCACCAAGAATCTTTTAGATTCAAGGGAAGGAGTGCAGAGCACTTTTAAATTTCTTGATCTAAATTTAGATCAAAGAGAAGAAGAAAAATATTTTCTTTCTTTCTATCTCAGAGAACCAGAGGTTCTCTAGCAAGTGCAAGGCACTATTTTTTTTTTTTTTTTATTTATTTATCTATTTATTGAAGATCACTGATTTAGTCTTTTAGATCAATGATCTATTCTTAAGAGAATTTTCTCTTATTTCAAAGGTTTTTACCTTCTTCTTTGTGTTCTCAAGAAGTTCTCTTCTCCCTTTTTTTTTATTTGTCTATATTGTCTATCTTTTTGAAATGGGGTCTGGGGTCCTTTTTATAGTGCTCAAAAATCAGTTAAATTTGTTAAAAGGATCTTTTTTGGGTGATTTGGGGAATTTTCCCCACCGTTGGATCTTTGATCCAAAGGCCCCTGTTTTACAGAAGAAATCTTCTTGTTTAAACAAGAACAGAAAAAAATATCCTTAAATCTTCACTCTGTTGTTGCGCAACTCACCAGCGCGTGACACGTGTCGCGCAGTGAGGCGCTTGCGCAACAGCGCTTGCGCAACTGCGCAGACACGTGTTGCCCAGCGGGGCGCTTGCGCAACAGCGCTTGCGCAACTGCGCAGAAACGTGCGCTTGCGCAACTGCGCAGACACGTGTCGCGCTGCCGTGCGCTTGCGCAACTGCGCAGACACGTGTCGCGCAGCCATGCGCTTGCGCAGTTGAACGTTGCTTATGTTTTTTTTAAAGAGCCTTGCTCTGATTGGACGTGCTGCCTTAGGCGTTGTGCTGCTGTGTCAACTTCTGACACGTGGCGCGTTGCGCGCAGCGCACGGGAACTGAAGCGTTGCTTCAAAATTTGAATTTTCAAAATTCAAGCAGAGCCTTGCTCTGATTGGGGGAACAAATGCCCCCCCACCGTTGCGCTCACGTGGCGCGCACGTGAGTGCAGCGGTGGCAAGATCCTGACTGTTGGATCATGGGGGTCAGTTGAAAAGACGCAGGCGTCTATAAATAGGACCCTTGGTCCTTGGTAATTTTTTACCAATTTCAAGAATTTGAATTTCAAAGCCTTGCTCTTGCTTAAGAACTTCCAGAGCCTTGCTCTTGTGAGAACTTCAAAGTTCTAGTTTTAGAATCACTCTAGGTAAAATTAATTAAATTAAATTAATTTAAATTAAATTTAATTAACAGAGCCTTGCTCTTATAGATCTTTGATCTAAAGGAAAACCCCTTTGGGGTTTCTTCAACAGAGCCTTGCTCTCAAAAAATTTACAGATTTACAGAGATCTGATCCATGGGTTCTATCCCATGAACAGAGCATTGCTCTTAGATTAAATGTAGATCTTTTTAGATTCGATAAACGGAGAAAAATTTTGTTTTATAAGTTTTCATGGATTTTTCAAGATTCCAAAACTCTAAAGATAAAATTGATAGATCTTTCCACCATTACCATAGAACTATGCTCTTTTAAGGAATCTTGTTCCCCTGAGACCAGAGTTTGACAAATGTCACTCTGTGACAGAGCTTTGCTCTGAAAGAGAATATTTCTCCTTGTCTCTAGGGATTTCCCACCAGTGAGGATATTCTTTTGGGGACCTTTTCATTAATTGACAGTCTCATCTAATGATGGGGTTATCTTATTAAATGATGTATCGTCATCCAGATTTTGTGGGTCCCTCTTTTTGTCCCCTACCCATTACATCATAGTGTTGAGTAAGATTTCAAAATGCCAAGTGTCAGAACACTAACGGTTATTTTTATCTTTCTACAGGAAGTATGTCTGACGACTTATCTTTCCCCTTTGTTCGCTCGGAAGGAGGGTTCCCCCATGCGCCGGTGGACCGGGTGGTGTTCGCCTTGATTAAAGATCATGATCCAGAGTGCAAGAGACTTCACTTGTGGGGAAGGTGGTACAGCCAAATCATCCAAGGCCGTCGCAGCTTCAGCTCCGCTTCGCCCTCTGAGCCCATAGTTACGATCCCTTATGCGGACAAGCCCCCGGTGGAGTATGCCGTGGAGGTTAAAAATTGGAATGCCGACGACCTCCTTCAGCCTGCAATCGGCGCCATTCCGGTGCAGCCGCCGCCGGCTATAGATATCTTGGGGAGGCGAATCTGTCAGGGTGAAGCACGCCCTTGGGGACAGGCTTATAACATTGGATTGATCCCGCGGCCGCTTGCCGGATATTTGCAATGGGCCCGTTACATTTTGGCGACGAAGAGGGCTCTCCTGACGACGATTGGTTTATACTCAGCTATCTACGTCTCGCTCTTCGAGTATCCCTCTCCTCCGACGTGGTGGATAAAGGCCTTCATCGAACAATGTAATATCCCCACCCATACCTTCCTGACAGCGGATAGGGAAGTCTCCATCTCTTTGGAGGAGTTTGCTGAGATTTCAGGTCTGCCAATGAGGGGAGAACACTACGAGGAGCTGCTTCCTCCTGACGAGTATGTCTTCGCCACCAAGCAGCTTGTATTTGACTTAACTCCGGAAAATGCCATTCAGCATCAGCACCCGGGCTTGGTGAAGGTGTTGGAGATTTATGAGGAACTCCATTTGGAATCGGGCGACCGGAGCGTCAGTTTCACGGATTTCATTGCTTGTTTTATCCGCCCGGAGTTCCTATCAGAGCAGGGCGAGAAGTTCGCTCAGCTTGCTGACCCCTTTGGTTTCGGCTTGGACCGTCGACCTTCATTGGAAAATGACCAGCGGGATTTTTATTTCCCTGGCGTTGCCAGCGTCCCTTTCTCAGAGATCGCCGTTCCTGGCATGGACGAGGAGACTTTTTTCATAGGGTTCTTGGGTCTATGGCTATGCAGTTTCGCGCTTCCCATGCACCCACGCCTCATGCGGTCCTCTGTCTTTTACCCGGCGCATCGAATGGCGGCTGGTTTACAGTTATCAGTAGGGATCGCCGGGCTGGCTTACCTCTACAATGGAATTAGCGTAGCGGCGAATGCTAATGAGCCTGGGGTACAGCCTGCTAACTTCCCGATGCACTACTTCACTTCTTGGATGGAGCTGCATGTGCGAGGGGTGTTTGGTGCCCATAAGACTCCTCCGTTTTTTGAGAAATACAGACTCCCAAGGATCATGCGGTTGGTCGGGGCTTCAATTGTGGTTGCACCTCCGCGGGAGTCTAGGGGACTGCTCCTGCGTTCACATCTAGTCGGAGCGAAGACCTCTTTTGTGGATAAGGTCATCACCATAGGCTTCGAGACCACTAAGTCAGTGGTGTCGCTGCGTGATGACTTTAAGGGCGGGGTTTCTGTACTGAAGGCTCGGGAAATCCTTCACCTTTACTCCATTCGGCCGGGCTACCTAGTATTTAGGCAGAATGAGACGGCTCTCTTTATGAGGTATAACCCACATCGATTTGCCCGACAATCGAGGGATCCCGATGGAAGCCTTTCTGGAAACACCCGCGGCCAACCAAGGGGGAATAAGGAATGCTATGCATCATTTCACCCGGCTCAATACAGGCTCTTATTTTTTTATCAGTGAGCCTAGCTGTGCCCCTAAAATAATCCATCCGTATGTAGCCTGGTATGCGCATGCTATGGGCCCAATTATTTTAATGGAGAAACGCTTGCTGGTTGACCGTAGGGGTGCGCCTCCTGGTGGTGATCGCAAGGCTCCCTTGCAGCCAAGGATCCAGGTCACCCTCCCGATGAAAGATGCCGGAGCTGACCGACCACGCGTGTTGGCCCCCCCGCGTGGATTGCCACTACCTACTACGGTGGATGCACCACTGGCGCCCCGTGCTCCCACAAAGACAGTTAAAGTGGTATCGCCAGAGTCTGGCGCAGGAGCGGATATCGGGACTCGCCGCCCTAAAGTGACTGCCAAGCGCAAAGCTGCTCCGGGTGGATCTAAAGCTGGCGGACAGAAGAAGAAGAATTCCACCCTATCCCTCGACGCGATCCTCAGCTTAAAGCCTGCGGCTCCTCCCGCCGAGGCCATATGTGAATACGGCAGCAATGAGGGTTTCGTGGTAGATCCTGCGGACACCAATCTGGCTGCCGCCATTGCAGCTTCGGAGCGATCGGCGAGGCTTGAAGCGATGTTAAGCAAACTCGCTGAGTCCGGTAATCATCAGACGCTTTATTTGTCGTTTTATTGCACTTTGTATTGTTATATTTAACTAATCATTTGCTCCATTTTCAACAGGTGTCTCTACTGAAGAGGCTATTGCTGCCTCCCTGAAAACCTTCCAGGAGGAGGAGGAGAAGCGTGCCCTAGCAGGCGCTGGTATGTTTCACCCCTTTTTCTTTTATAAGGAAAGTTTCTTGTCTTTTTATGATGGTCAACCTAACCTTCTTTCGTTTCTTAGCAGGGGTTATATCAGTTGATGCGGGGATTCTTCCCGAACCTGTTACTGAAGTCCCGGCTTCGTCGAAGTTGCCGCAAGAGCCTCGGCTTGACAAAACGACGAGGGATGCCCTGAAAACCTTAGAGGCTTCCCTATTTACGGACGAGGACACCTCAATTAGGGAAGCTCTAGTGGCATCCGTCTCAAAGGCTCGGGAGGAGCGGAAGCGGTTGAGACGCGAAGCAAAGGCGCGTAGAGCTGCTTTGGCCGCGGGAGCGGGTCCCAGTACCATTCCTCGCGCTGACACTCCTTCTGGAGAAGCCCCTGTCGCCCTGTCTACTGCTTATAGGCAAGTGGCGCGCGCGGCCCGAAGTGCAAACAATAAATCCCCTTCAGGTAGCATCTCTTTCAGAACCTTGTTGTAAGAATTATTATAAAGCTATTGGCTCATATGCATTCCATCTTGCAGGACCAAGTCCGACTGAGGGGGAGGCGGAGACCGTTGGACCCCAGGAAACGGCGGAAGCGGCGCCTGCCGAACCTGAGCCGACGGTGGGCACTGTCGTCGGGGCCACGGTGCCTGAAACAGAAGTTGAAGGATCCGCCGCCGAGAAGGTCATTGATGCCGCGTCTGAAGTGGCGGCAGATGAGATGATTGTCGAGCCGAAGGCAGTAGAAGCCGAGGCGCTTGAGGCTGGAGACGTCCCGGTGCCGATAGACGAGACAACCGTGACCGCAGAAACCGAGGGAGTATCGGGTGAGGCGGCCACGATTCCTGAGGAGGAGCGAACCGCTCTTTCTCAGGAATCTGGTAATACTCCGATCATAGCCCTCCCCGCGTATGGTTCCTTGCCGTCTCCCGGGCTCGCGAGCACAACAACGGTTCCCATCGAGTCGGGTGATGAGGCTACGGGCGGTGGTCTCATATCGATGGATGAGGGGATTGCTTCAGTTTCTGCTGGTAGCTCGTCAGGTAAAATTTTTTTCTTTTTTTTTTGTCACCAGCGTTCCCCCCCTTTTTTTATATATCTTGCGATCTCTTCTAACAAGCTTGTCTTTGCAGGTGCGGCCAGTGCCGATGCTCCTTTGCTCGAGGGGGCACCGTCGACTACTGCTTTGGCGGTGGTCACCTCCC
The DNA here is from genome assembly GCA_030015575.1 of Agapanthus africanus. NCBI lineage: Eukaryota > Viridiplantae > Streptophyta > Magnoliopsida > Asparagales > Amaryllidaceae > Agapanthus > Agapanthus africanus. The sequence goes on from CM057338.1 coordinate 73,618,514, forward strand.
CGCCTTCCCTTGTACCATCACGGATGTTGGAAGGTATGGATTCACGACTCATGCATTAATCTTTCAAAAATGTAGCTTTGTACTAACGTTATACCATTGTGCCTTTGCAGGAGTGCTCTTCGATCATTTATATCAAGTGTTGCTCCCTCACTTCTCTTTCCCATCCGAGCTCGCTTCTCCTTCTGGTGGCGCCGGTGAGTATACCTTCACTATAATATCTTTACTTACCCCCTTTTTTCTAGCAATGGGATAATTTCTGACTTTTCCTTTTCTTTATTGCAGTGCCACAAATCGAAGGAGGGGATGCAAGACCTGCCGCGACACCGGCCCTTCCGGCTTTACCGTCCGTTGCAGCTGGTACAGTAAATTTTCTTTTTTGGTAACCCTTCAACATCTTCTGAACCATCGTTTAACCATGTTTTATTTTGCAGCTATTGTTCCGGCACCGGTCCCCTTTGAGGCTCGCGTCCTTTCACCGGCAGGCCCTTTCTTGAGACGTCCATCTTCCAAGGGTGCTGTGGTGAGTTTGGGCATGCTGAGCGGGTACATTGAAGAGCTCAATATGGACGCTCTCCCTTCTGCCGTAGATTTTGCTGCGGAGGTTAACCCGATGTTGGCGGCGCTCGTAAATTTTCATGACGAAGGCGTCGTCGAATCTTGGGTTAACCACTGCAGGGGGATCGAGGCCTGTCTATATCGGCTGGAGTCGACGCGCCCTTTCCCCGAAGTTTTAGCTCTGAGCACCCAACGCACAACTTGGCTCGAGCAAAGCACTTCGCACCTCCGCCACTTGGAACAAGAAGCAGCTTCAAGACTAAGGGAATGCCAAAAGACCTCGAACGAAACGGCCCATCTGCGCGCTGAGGTTGAGGCAAATGCTGCCCAAGTGAAGACTATCTTCGAGGGTCTCTTGGAGCGTATCTCCCATGGGCTAAACTTGAAGCGGAAGCTTGACGTAGCTGAGCGCAATACCCCAAGTCGGGAAGCTGCCTATCAGGTCGTCAGGGAGCAGCTTGCGTCGGTCTTGCAGCAGCGAGCCCAAGTGGAGGCAGAGCTGGCGGTAGTAGCCGATCGAGAGAAGACGTGGAAGGAAGTATGCGAGCAATTGTTAAATCTATGCAAGACGCTTCCTTCCCAGTAATTTCTCCTTGTATCATTTGTACTTGTAAAATATATGTATATATTTTTTTATTCTTTAGTACAATGTATCCTGTACCCAGTCAATGTTCATGAATAAAAGATACACATTTTTGTAACGTCCTGTGTCATTTCTTCGCCTTTTTCATTCTTTTCAGCATGACATATTTAATACACCTTATTGACAGATAACTTCATTTCTCCAGAGATAACGATGGCCTAGACTGCAGGTTCAGATCTGCCGCCTAGGACTTTTCAACTCTATGAGCCGTGAGGGTCTCATAGAGGCTTTTCTCCCTACGGATCGAGAGGATCTCATAGGTGGATTTTCTCCTTAGGAATCGTGAAGATTCCTAAGTGTGGTTTTCTCTTATAAGTCGTAGGGATCTTATAAGAGGATTTTTCTTTCTCACGAGTCGAGAGGACCCGTAAGCGGTTGTTTCTCTCCTTATCGAAACTCGATTTTAGAGAGTGAGCCCCGCGTATAGTGTGCAAGAGACCATTTTAGATCGACTTGTAGGGTCCCATTGTTCAGGAAGCAAGTTCTCCTACCTCTGATGCCTGAGGCTTCATCTTGTAGATTAAGAAGCAAGTTGAATTTGTTGAAGAAATCCCTTTTCTGAAAGATTTGGCGGGATTTCCCCCACAATCGGATCTTTGATCTAAGGGCTTCTGTTTTACAGAAGATAATAACCGAAGAGATTTCTTCAGAACCTTTTTGTTTAGCGCGAATGCTCCAGGATATGACGCGTGTCGCACAGCACACAGTGCAGCGCAACTGCGCTAGCACGTCTACGCCGACACGTGTCATGCAGCGCACGACGCATACGTCGCTGAAGCGTTGCTTCCCTTGGTTTTGCTTGAGATAGAGCTTTGCTTTGGCTGGGTGCGCTGCTTTGGGGTGCTGCGCTGATGCGTTTGCGCTGGACACGTGGCGTGTAGCGCGCAGCGCAACGCAACTACGCTAGCGCTTCCGTGCTGAAGCGTCGCTTCTTCAAGACAGAGCTTTGCTCTACTCGGGAAAGGATGAAGCGTTGCTTCATCTCCTGTCTCGGAATTCGAACGGAAATTCGCTCCAATTAGGGTAAACTGCCGTGACGACTCTTGGGAGTCGAAGAGGCACTTGCGGCCTATAAATAGGACCTTTGGTCCCCTCCAGATACTTATCATCTTCCAGATTTCCATTTTCGAAGACTTTAGAGCTTTGTTCTTGCCTTTAAGAACTCCGGTGCCTTGCTTCTTTTTTTTAAAGTTTTTTAGAAAAACTTCAGGTAAAATCGATTCTTAAATCAATCTTAAACAGCAGAGCTCTCGTCTAGTGGGTTTCATCTTTGAACATAGTTTTGCTCTATAGGAATTTAGTCATCCATGTATGTTATTGCTTTTCTATCGTTGATCTTCCTGTAATATTTTCTCCAGGCATAATGGCGGCGGTGCATCTATACAGTCTGCACGAGTTCATTACCTACGATGATATCCGCGCTCAGGATCGTCAACAAAACCAGGAGTTTACAGACGCCGAATGTGCAGAAGTTATGGGTCGTCTGAACGCAAGCGGTGGTTGGCTGTTGCCTCGGCGTTCGGCTCTTTTGAAAGTTGTGCTGGGAGCAATATGGAGGGCACTTCCGGGTCTTCATGAGGCCCTACCACTCAATGCCCTGGATGATGCCGAGGACAAGGTGCATTCAGTGCACCTGACAGGGCTGATCTCGAGGAAACGACGGAATGACCTCGTTGACATATTGCATCAAGTGTTTCAGCAGACGACGATCATTGCTGCTTATCAAAGGCCGGAAGGGCTTGCCGATGATATCGACACCGAGGAGCGCGAAAGACTGCGCATAAGAATAATTAGAAAGGCCAGAAGAACTCTGGATGGCCTTACTTTTGATTTCCTCAATCCGTGCCCCGGATCCGAGATTATACCGCTGTAATAATTCGAACAATGTTTCTTATTCATTATTCTTATGCTTGTAAAAACTCTTAGCGGTATGAATGAAAACCCTCCCCTTTTCTATTTCAGCTTGTCTTATTTCGTGTCCTGAGTCTTCTGTCCATGCATAAATGAATGCGTCACGCATGCCAGATCAGATATAGAACGGATATTCTTTCTGTCATCTTCTTTCTTTTAATGTCAATAGGCTGTCTTAATAATCATGGTTGATGGATGTCTAAAACGAGTATTCCGACTTCCTCAGGAAATAGCGATGGCTTAGGCCGCAGGTTCAGGTTTACCGCCTAAGACTTTTCAATTCTATGAGCCGTGAGGGTCTCATAGAGGCTTTTCTCCCTACGGATCGAGAGGATCTCATAGGTGGATTTTCTCCTTAGGAATCGTGAGGATTCCTAAGTGTGGTTTTCCCTTATAAGTCGTAGGGATCTTATAAGAGAATTTTCCCTCTTACGAGTCGAGAGAATTCGTAAGCGGTTGTTTCCCTCCTCGTCGAAATTCAACTTCGGAGAGTGAGACCCGTGAATAGTATGCAAGAGACCATTTTGGATTGACTTGCAGGGCCCCATTGCTCAAGAAGCAAGCTTTTCAATCCTTGCTGTCTGAGACTTCTTCTTACAAATTGAGACGAATCAGGAATTTGCTCGAGGAGAGGGTGATGGCTCTGCGAGTTGACATGAGTTAAGAGGCTCTCATCACGGAGTGTTTGTATCCGTGAGTCGAGGAGTTTTGCTAGGGATTATTTGTTTCCCAAGCGCCAAGGATTATTTGTTTCCTTGGGGTTTGAAACGAGTCGAGGATTCCTACGGAGGCACTGGTGGCTCTGCGGGTCGACGCGGATCAAGAGGCTCTCGTCAAGGAGTGTTTGTATCCGTGAGTCGAGGAGTTTTGCTAGGGATTATTTGTTTCCCAAGCGCCAAGAATTATTTGTTTCCTTGGGGTTTGAAACGAGTCGAGGATTCCTACGGAGGCACTGGTGGCTCTGCTGGTCGACGCGGATCAGGAGTTTCTCGTCAAGGAGTGTTTGTATCCGTGAGTCGAGGGATTTGCCAGGGATTATTTGTTTCCCAAGCGCCAAGGATTATTTGTTTCCTTGGGGTTTGAAACGAGTCGAGGATTCCTACGGAGGCACTGGTGGCTCTGCGGGTCGACGTGGATCAGGAGGCTCTCGTCAAGGAGTGTTTGTATCCGTGAGTCGAGGAGTTTTGCTAGGGATTATTTGTTTCCCAAGCGCCTAGGATTATTTGTTTCCTTGGGGTTTGAAACGAGTCGAGGATTCCTACGGAGGCACTGGTGGCTCTGCGGGTCGACGCGGATCAGGGAGCTCTCGTCAAGGAGTGTTTGTATCCGTGAGTCGAGGAGTTTTTCTAGGGATTATTTGTTTCCCAAGCGCCAAGGATTATTTGTTTCCTTGGGGTTTGAAACGAGTCGAGGATTCTTACGGAGGCACTGGTGGCTCTGCGGGTCGACGCGGATCAGGAGTCTCTCGTCAAGGAGTGTTTGTATCCGTGAGTCGAGGGATTTGCCAGGGATTATTTGTTTCCCAAGCGCCAAGGATTATTTGTTTCCTTGGGGTTTGAAACGAGTCGAGGATTCCTACGGAGGCACTGGTGGCTCTGCGGGTCGACGCGGATCAGGAGGCTCTCGTCAAGGAGTGTTTGTATCCGTGAGTCGAGGAGTTTTGCTAGGGATTATTTGTTTCCCAAGCGCCAAGGATTATTTGTTTCCTTGGGGTTTGAAACGAGTCGAGGATTCCTACGGAGGCACTGGTGGCTCTGCGGGTCGACGCGGATCAGGGAGCTCTCGTCAAGGAGTGTTTGTATCCGTGAGTCGAGGGATTTGCCAGGGATTATTTGTTTCCCGAGTGCCAAGGATTATTTGTTTCCTTGGGGTTTGAAACGAGTCGAGGATTCCTACGGAGGCACTGGTGGCTCTGCGGGTCGACGCGGATCAGGAAGCTCTCATCAAGGAGTGTTTGTATCCGTGAGTCGAGGAGTTTGTTGGGAGAGTATGGCTCCCTCTTTGTTTACGCCCTTGGATTGTATGCAGGGATCGATGTGATCTTAACTGTAGGGCCAAAATTTTATCATCATTATTTTTTTTGTTTTATTTCCGCGATGCTCTATCATTTCAGCTTTTATATCGCGAAGGTCGCTATCGCCCAATCATTTCGGCTATTTTTCGCGGTGCCCAACCATTTCGGCTGTTTATTTTATTTTTACTCGCTGCTTTTTATTGCGAGTTGCCCAATCATTTCGGCTATTTCGCATGCATACATTTTACTTGCTGCTTTTTATTGCAAGTTGCCCCATCATTTCGGCTATTTCGTATGCATGTGCGGCCTACTGGCTTTTCGCCGTAAACCTGAAATTGGACACCGATTTCGGCATCAGCATCGCTACAACTGGGATATTGCCAGGAGCGAATCATCATTTGCCTCTGTCGCTGTCGAACGAAGGTGGCTTAGCGACCAGGGTTAGGGTCCTGTCGACTAAGGCTTTGACTTCATGAGCCGTAAGGGTCTCATAAAGGTATTTCTCCCTACAAGTCGTGAGGATCTTATAGGTGTATTTTCTCCCTAGGAATCGTGAGGGTTCCTAAGTGTTTTGTTCCTCTGTAAGTCGTAAGGATCCTACAAGAGGGTTTTCTCTTTGCAAATCGAGAGGATTTACAAGGGTTATGCGAGTATATCCCCAGTCACGGATGGACCTTGGTTAGGGAAATGTTTATTCGCGCCCGTGGATTGTATACAAGGGTCAGTATTGAGCCACTTGTAGGGCAATGTCGAAAGTTGTGGGGGTTGCTTAAGCACAGGTTTAGATCTCTGTAACTTAAGACTTTTCAAACCTTACGGGCCGTGAGGGTCCCATAAGAGTGTTCTCCTTACGAGTCGTGAGGATCTCGCAAGTGTATTTTCTCCTTAGGAATCATGGGGATCTCTAAGTGTGTTGCTCCCTTGTGAGTCGTAAGGATCTCACGCGGGTGGTTTCTCCTTACAAGGTCGAGAGGATCTTGTAAGTGTTCTTTAACGAGGTTGCGCCCTTTCAGGTTTTCACAATCACTCGCCGGTAGTCCTGCTGTTTTTACTCACGGAGCCCTTTCGGGTTTTCATCCGTGCCCATTTTGCTTATGGACATACCATATCTCTTTTTTTTATTCTTTTTATTTCCTTTTTTCTCTTTTTTTTTACGAGGTCGCGCCCTTTCGGGTTTTCACGAACACTCGCCGGTAGCCCTGCTGTTTTTACTCACGGAGCCCTTTCGGGTTTTCATCCGTGCCCCTTTTTGCTTATGGACATACCGTTTTTATTTTATTTTATTTTTATATTTTATTTTTATTTTATTTTATTTTTTTTTGTCAGCCTAAGGATGCTGCGGTATTAGTTTAAAGACGTTTCGGTCTGCTATTAGTTTAAGGACATTTCGGTCCGCTGTTAGTTTAAGGACATTTCGGTCCGCTGTTAAGAAGCTGGCTACTGCTTATAAAGTTTGAGCTTAGGAAGATAGCGAGCGGACATAGTCGTCGTCATCTATCGTTGACCTAGGCTGTGGCTCATTAAGTGTAGTATTTCTTTAGGAAGCGACTGTTTATTGGTCTGAAAGGCCTTTCACCATGCATGTCCATGAGTAGATAGGCCCCGCCCTGGTAAACTTTATCTATGATGTACGGACCTTCATAGTTTGGCTCGAATTTTCCCCTCTTAGCGCGATTGGGGATCATAGGCCTTTTGACCACTAGCACGAGTTCGCCTTGGTGGAATGTCCTCGGTCGGGTCAATCTTTCGTATGAGCGCATCATCTTTGCTTTATAGGCCTCCAGATTTTGTCGCGCTATGAGCCGTGTTTCTTCAAGGGCGTCAAGCTCCTCAAGCCGAAGGTGAGCATTTTCTTCGTCTGTTAGCTCGTGGTGAACTGCCACTCGTAGAGAGGGTAACTCTATCTCAAGAGGGAGTACTGCTTCGGTACCGAACACCAACGCGTATGGCGTTGTGTTTGTAGCTGTCTTGAATGTGGTTCGATACGCCCAAAGAGCTTCTTGCAGTCTCTCATGCCAGTCTTTCTTATTTCGGGACACTATTTTCTTTATAATTTTCGTCAAGGTCTTGTTGAAGGCCTCGGCGAGACCGTTAGCTCGTGGATTATAGACTGAGGAATATCTCCAGTCTATGTTATGCTGTTGTGCGAAGCGGCTGATTTTATGACTTCGGTAAGCTGGCCCGTTATCGGAGATGATCCGCCTCGGAGTTCCAAACCGATATATGACGTGCGTTTTGAAGAAATGGAGGATATTCTCCGTCTTCACTTCTCTCAATGGTACTGCTTCTGCCCACTTAGAGAAGTAGTCAGTCGTCGCTAGGATGAAACGATGTCCTTTAGACGATGCTGGCTCGATGGGGCCGACTATATCAGTCCCCCACATTTCGAATGGCCAGCTAGCTACCGTTGGATGCAGCGGATTTGGGTGCTGGTGGATGAAGTCCCCATGAATCTGGCATGAGTGACATTGCTTCGCATATTCGATACAGTCTTGAATCATCGTGGGCCAGTAATAGCCCATCCGTTTGATCTTCAACTTCATCTTTGGACCTGCTTGGTGAGAACCGCAGATTCCGTCATGAATTTCCTGAACGACTCTTTCCGATTCGTCCGGTCCTAAGCATCTCAGCCACAGAGAATCGAATGACCTCTTGTAGAGAGTATCATTGACGAAGGCGAAGGACAGAGCTCGTTTTACGAGTTGATGTCTTGCGGACGCATCTTCGGGCATTTGGTGGGACTTGAAGTAATCTATAAAGACTTCCCTCCAATCTTCAACCTTCTCATGTTCTTTTATTTGCAAGGTCGCTTGTTCAGTCACTCCCTTCTCTTCGGGTGATTCCGAAGGTATTTCTGCGGGGGCGAGCACCTGACGACTTTGTACCATGATTCTAACGTCATCGAGGTTCTCGTCAGCCATTTCTTTAGCGAGTTTGGCCAACGCGTCCGCTTTGCTGTTATCCGCGCGTGGTATGCTCTCCAAAGTATAGGAGGGAATTTGGGTTAGCAGTTGTTGCACCTTTTCACCGTATTTTACTAACTCCGGTTTGCATGTTTGGTAATCGCCGTTTACTTGACTAACGACCAGTTGCGAATCTCCGTATATGAGGAGGTTTTCAATTCCCATGTCAATGGCGATCTCGAGGCCTGCTATCAGAGCTTCGTATTCGGCTTCGTTGTTTGTCCTCGGTTCCGTCAGGGAGAACGCGTAGCGCATTATCCCTCCTTGTGGAGTTATAAAGATGAGTCCTACCCCCGATTTGATTATAGGGGTACTTTGTTTGCGCTTCTTCACGGAAGATGCTCCGTCAAAATAAAGCTCCCATCGAGTATTATCACCATCGATCGCATCAAACGCATGTTCGTCTGGAAGATCGCAGTTTAAAGGAGAGTCGGCTGGTATCGGGTGCTCAGCAAGGAAATCGGCGATGGCCTGGCCTTTTACTGCTTTGAGTGGTCGATATGCTATCGAGAATTTCATTAAGAGCAGGGCCCATTTAGCGAGTCGTCCTGTCAATATGGCCTTTGACATTAGATATTTGAGAGGGTCCACCTTTGAAATGAGATAGACTTCATGCGCTAATGCGTAATGTCTAAGCTTTGTTATTGCGAAGATCAACGCCAGGCAGTGTTTTTCAATGGGGGAATAATTGCTTTCTGCCCCCAGCAGCACTCGACTTAAATAGTAAAGTGCTCTTTCTTTCCCCTGGTCATTCTCTTGTGCCCATAATGCGCCCAAAGAACCTTCAAGGGCGGCCGTGTAAAGAATGAGAGGCTTTCCCTTCACTGGAGCAGCCAACACTGGAGGGTTTTGCAGGTACTGTTTAATCTCGTCTAGTGCACTTTGGCACTTTTGATCCCAGACGAACGGGGTTCCCTTCTTCATCAGGTGGCTGTAAGGACGGCACTTTCCCGAAAGGTTAGCTATAAATCGCCGTATGTACGCGAGCTTCCCTTGGAGAGACCGCAGCTGTTTGAGAGTTCTCGGCGGAGGCATTCCCATGATTGCCTTGATCTTGGACGGATCTATCTCGATACCTCGGTGTCGAACGACGAATCCCAGGAATTTGCCCGAGGAAACCCCGAATGCACACTTCAGAGGGTTCATCTTCAAGTTGTATTGTCGAAGACGTTGAAATACGGTCTTCAGATGCTCGAGATGTTCCTCATATGATTTGCTTTTAACAACGAGGTCGTCGATATAGCATTCAACAATTTCGTGTATAAGGTTATCGAAAATCTTCGTCATGGCCCTTTGGTAGGTTGCACCGGCGTTCTTTAAACCGAAGGGCATCACTTTGTAACAGAATATTCCCAAAGGAGTCCGGAAAGCCGTATGTTTCTGGTCTTCAGGGTGCATTTTTATTTGATTGTATCCTGATGAGCCGTCCATGAATAAGAAAATCTCATGTGTGGACGTGTTGTCTATCATCAGTTCGGTGACTGGTACCGGGAAATCATCCTTCGGGCAGGCTTTGTTGAGATCCCGAAAGTCCACGCATATGCGCACCGTACCATTTTTCTTCATCACTGGGACGATATTAGCAATCCATTCAGGGTATTGAACCTCTTGGATAAAGCCGGAGTCTATCAGCTTTTTGACTTCCGCGTTGATGCTCATTTCGAGCTCAAGCCGCATTCTTCTCGGCGCTTGTTTGACCGGCTTGACACTCGGGGATATTGCCAGTCTATGCACAGCAACTTCTGGATCAAGTCCCGGCATCTCGGAATAGTTCCATGCGAAGCAATCTTTATGCTGTACAAGGACATCCTTTAACGCAGCCACCTTTTCCTCGGACAGCAGCTCGCTAACGAATGTCGGTCGCGGATCGTTTATCGTCCCCAACTCAATTTTCTTGAGGTTATCCGCAGTGGTATGTATGCCGTCCTCCAGTTCTTTCGGAGCCGGGGGAAATTCTGAGATCACCTCATCATTGCTGTTTTCGAAGCACCAGGGAAGGCTGTCCACATTCTCGGACTCCTCTTTTAATATCGTTATCATACGACAGGTGCGAATTTTCTGCCAATCCCAATGTGGAACTGGTTCTTCTTTCATGGCCTTAGGCTCGTGCTTTTGTGGTGGTGCTACCCTCCAGTTGTTGGACAGAGCGAATTTACCAAGCTGATATTGATCTTCGACCCAATTCTTGAAGGTGAAGCAATCTTCAAGAGGATGACCTACTACTCGATGGTAAGAGCAATAGTCCGGGTGTGAGGCTTCGCCTGCTTGTTCGGGGTGCTTGGACTCCGGTAATGTAAGCATTTGATGTTTTAGAGCAAGCTCAAATATCTTCCTTGTTTTGTTCCGAGGAAAAGAGTATGCTCGACTCATTTTCTTCATGAGGGCTAAGTCAATAACGCTCGACTCTCGGATACGTGGTTTCTTAGCTCTGCCTTGTGATTGTTGAGCGTCTTTTCTGCCCTCTGACTTGTTTTTGCTTTCGCGTCGAACCTTTTTTGTAGCAGGTTGAGCAGCCTTTCCATCCTTCACGGCCTGTCGGAGAAGGCGTTGCGTCTTGGCTTTCTCATAGATGGCCGTCTCGCGATTGTGGTCATCTCGGACTTTTTGACCAGCTTCCCTTATAAGCCTGTCCATTTGTTCTTCAAATGATGGACCGGGCACTTTTTCATCAGGAACTTTTACTGGCTTAGGATTAGCGTCCTCCCATTGAGCGTCCGCATCTTCATCGAAGTCATACATGACATAACAGCTATTTACTAGCTCTCGTTTCTTTAGCCGGATGTACCCAAGCCCTTTTGTTTCCATTCTCCCGTTAGGCAGTTTGCGTTGGGTCCCGGGAACATTCCAGAACCTGTCATAGAATTTGGCCTCTCTAACGGTCTGTCTGAAGGATATCCCCTGGCGTTTCAGCAGTTTCTTCAAACCTTCGGTATAATATCTGGGAAGACGGATAGGCTGAAGCCTGTCGAGCGTGGGATCCATGCCATGCCAAACTTCTTTTTCCACCTTGTTTTCTTCAGAACGGTAGAATAGGATTGCCTTCTCGTTTTCTCGCCTGGGAGGGATATAGAATGTCCGCAGCTCTTCTATACTGTAGATATTAAGTGCGTTCAGTTCTTTATGATGTTTAGGCGGCACCATAGTGACTTGCAGACTTTGCTCTTCGTCAGCGGAAGCTTTTATTGAAGGTCGAGCAGAGAATACGACATGGACTTCATCCTCCGAGTCACTACCAAAGACCAATGTAGGAGTGGACGGTCCTGGCTTGTTATGTTGGGGCATACCCGAATAAACGATCTCCTCTTCTTCCTCGGTATCACTGCCGAAGACAGGGATGATGGCGTTAGTTTTATTTTCCGGCTTGTGACACTTCTCCGTGTCTTCGAAATCCGGCAAAAAGTATTTGGCATCTTCGTATTTGCGGACCTCGTTCACAGAGAACGGGTTCAGTTCTCCCATCACGGTATACTCGAAACCATCCTTAAAATACTTCATACACTGATGTTGTGTAGAAGGGATGATGTTGTACTCGTGTAACCATGGTCGGCCGAGCAAAGCGTTGTAGCATGTCTTGGCATCTATGACGTGGAACTTAATGTCCGTGATGAGTAATCCGAAGCGTAGCGTCAGTATCACAGATCCAAGAGTCTTTGACGATTGGGAGTCGAACCCGGATATGGTGATCTTGTCCCGAGCAAGGTGCTGGACGCTCATGCAGATTTCTTTCAACACCCGCACGTTGAGTAGGTTAACAGACGACCCGTTATCGATCAGAATCTTGCCTATCTTTATATCATGGCAGTATCCCGAAACATAGAGAGGGCAATTGTGTTCGCAAGTCCCAAGTAGAAGGTCCTCATCGCCAAAAGTAACATCAGCCGTGTGAACTTCCTCCAACTCATCCTTCATCTTTTCCTCGGCCAGGCATGCTTGGAATTGTTCCGGTTCTTGTAAGGCTTTAATCAAAGAATCCCTCGCCTCTTTTGATAGCAACAGGGCATCGAGAATGCTGAGTTGTGAGGGTAGCTTCCTCAGATGCGCCAAGACATTGTAATCCACTTTATTCCTCTTTGGCGGATTCTTGGCGGTTAACTTTTCCGCAACTCGATCATCCAAGGCGATGTCTTCAGAGGCCTTCTCTTTCCCTTTGTCTTTCTTGTTTAAGGGTCCGAGATTCTTTTCGGGTAACGTCCGGTTGCGTAGCTGTATATTCTCGCAAGCCTTTGGTCCTTCTTCTTTTCCCGAAGTAGATTCTTTAAAGAGGGGGCCAAGCTCTAGCTCCTCATCAGAATCGCTCCCAAATACAGGTACTTGTGGTTCCCCGGCGTCAATCATGCAACAACCACTGCTAGTTTTATCAAGCACTTTGTTTATTCCATTCTGCTCTCGGCGGGCTTTGCGCTTTTCCCGCTTAAACTGTTGCCGATGAGTAACATATCCTTGCCACCACTTACCGAAAGCTTTGCACTCTTCGGTGGGAAGCGACACCTTCCGATGGTACAAGCAATAGGAGGGGTGGTTTTCCATTTCACCCGTAATGTTTTTCTCGGAGGGTGGTAGCTTCATACCCATCGACACAGCCTTAGCGAATCTCTTCTTTATCTTGAACTTGATTTTATCTGTGATGGGTGTATTTTGTTCTAGCGGGAGTACCGCAATTCTTTCGCCAAGGCGCTGGCGTTTGGCCCTTTCGAATATAACCGCTTCGTTATCCCGATCAGCTTTGCCCTTTAAGAACGCCTAATTTAGGAATGCATCAATCGCTTCATCCGACGGCTCCAGGATTTTTAGTGTAGGCTCTGCCCCCAGCTTTTCAGCGCGAGGAGTCTCCTCATCGCTTGTGGACAAATGGGAAATCACATGGCAACTTGCCACATGTTCTTCAGATTCATTTGACGAACTACCTCCCTCATCTTCTGCTTGGAAGACGTGGTTGAGGAACTCTTGCAATGTAACGGGAGTCCGCGCCTTCTGGTTATACTCTTCCAGCGCGTCAATTTGCTTTTGCAAGTCCGTGCGCCTATCGCTAGGCTTCACCGGTTTCTTGGCCTTCTTCTTTTTCTTCGAAGACTTTGACGACTGGCTACTAGTGCTTGAACTCCCATCATTGGTCTTTGGAGTTGGACGTGGCTTTAACATCCCCTCAACGACCTGCGGTTCCAATGGACTTTTCCAATTGATCGCCGGACATGTCCGAAGATCATTTAGCATTCTCTTCGTTTTTGATGATAATACAACCTCCCACGGAGTTTCCTCAATGACAGAGCATGTTGCCCCCGGCGCATTCGTCCCTTTAGAGGTGTGGGGCTGCGGGGGATTCACCTTCCATTTGTCAGATAACGCAAATTTTCCCTGTCTATACTGGTTTTCAAGCCAATTTTTGAAAACGTAGCAGTCCTCGATCGGATGGCCTAGCACTCGATGATAAGGGAAGTAATTAGGCTCGTTGACGTCACTTGGTTGCAACGGACGTTTTGGATCTGGCAGATTTATGAGTCGGTTGCGTAATGCCAGCTCGAATAACCTCCTCGTTTTATCGCGGGAAAAGGAGTAAGGATGTCCCATCCTATCCTCAAGGGGTACGTACGGGCACGTATTGTTTGGACGAGCAACCGGCTTCGAGTCGCTTGGTTGTTGTTGAGCATTAGCGACAACGATCGCTTTTCCCTTTCTTTTGTCACTTCGGGAATCCGGTTTTGGGAGAGGGGGTTTATGGCCCATCTGGTCCATCTGCGCCAGTTTGTCAATCAAAGCCTGGAAGGAAGTCGGCTTGAAAAACATCATAAACTGTGAGATGGTTGCTTGTGGATCAAGAGTTCCAACAAACATTCCCACCGCAGGGGCTTCTTCTATGCGCTGCTCGCACTTCGACCATAGATTACGCCACCGTATAGCGTACTGAACCCATGTCTCGCCGGGTTTTACCCTGGCGTTGATTAGTGCCGTCATCGGGGTACGTTCACTGGCACTTGCAAAGCGTTGGGTAAACAGCAGCTCCATCTCCGCGAAGGTTTTAATAGAATCATTAGGGAGTTCAGAGTACCACTCGAACGCCGTATCTGATAGACTTCCGACAAACTGGCGGAGCAAAAGCTTGTCATCGCCGCCGGTGTTACCGCAAAGCACCCTGAACTGGGCGACATGCTGATGGGGATTGCCAGTCCCTTTGTAGACATGAAACTTGGGAATTGTGTAACCCGGCGGGTACTTGATTTGGTCATACCAGCTTGGATATGGCCGCCCCGTTTTTACGACGTGGCCGGCTGCTTCGGCCGCATGATGAACCTTTATTTGCTGGGCTATGTATTCGTCCAGATCAGTCTTAGAGATTGTATCCTCTTTAGCTGTCAATAGAGCGGGCTGCGGATTTAATGTATCTCCCTTATCATCTCCAAGGACGGTTAGGGTTCTTCAGCGGGAGGATCTTGTTGTATCATCATCCCTATCATGTCCTGGAAGAGGAGGCCCATCCGCTGTATGTTGGCCGCTTGTTCAGCAGCCTCTTTGTCCCTCTTTTCCAGTACTCGGCGAAGGAACTCGGCGTCGGTCTCTTCCTCCTGGCGCTCATCTAAGGACGCCTCAGGGTTCTCTTTTGGCCCAGTGAGTGCAGCCATTGTGGTCATCATCTCCTGGAGCTTTTGTTGCTGCTCCTGAGCCTTGGTCACTGATCGGGTAAGCGGTCGGTGACCCGTAGAAGTACGGCTTTCTTCCTTTCCAGAAGCCATATAAACCGTATGAACAATTATGCCCCCTGACTTGGGGCGTTTAGGTTCACCGCTTTTAAACTTTGCCGCTGACGCGGGAGCTTTCTCTGGCCTCCTTCTTTTGTGGGCCATCGAGGTTAAAGGAGCCGTTGAAGTGGGCATCCTAGCAATTGTTGCCCCCTGTTGTTTAATGGGGCGGTTTTTATTATTTTCCACCTTCGCCTTTTTCTGGTAACGCAAGTGGTCTGGATCGATCACGGAGTCTTGAACCCTCCGCCATACTTTATAAACTTTTGAGGATAGCCGTTGAGGGGGCTGTTCTTGTTTTGTTTCTGGAATTCTCTCCGCAGGTGGAGGAGAACTTTTCAAGGTAGCGGTTGGAGAGTTCTTACGCACTCTCCTTAGTAGTTCAAAGCTGTTCCCGGTTGGAACAGCAACGTTGACTTCCACCATTGGAGCGGGTGGAGTTATCTCTGAGGGGGAGTTGCCCCCTGCTTTTCTTACTCGTCGCCAATGGCGACGTCGCGCGCGACGAGCCGTTGGGACTGGCTCGGAAATCGAGATGGTTTCTTGTTGCCCCTTGTTTGAGTGTGGGGTAACTGCCGATGTCAGCCTGTCGAAGACTGATGCCTTTTGACCAGCTGGGGGAGGAGTGGGAACCGTCAATCTTGCGAAGACTGACTCTCTGATGGGAGAGGCCGCTTTAATGACTTCCGAAGCAGCGGCCGTTGCCCTCTTTGGGACGGCCACTTTATAGTTCTGACCTAGCCTGGTGAAAACGGAGGCTATCGGTTTAGTAGCAGGCGACCCGTTGACAGGGGCCGTCGGAATAGTGAGCCGGTTGAAGACCGACTTTTTACCCACTTCCGGTGCAGGTATTGGTGCAGAAAAGCTTGCAGGTGGGATCATAGTCCCGAAGAACAAGCCGGTGGTGGCTTGGGTCACTTGGTCTACCGGCAGAGTAAGGAAGGAAGCCGCTTGGGGCCCATATGCTACACCTCCTGGTGGGGTGGAGCGTCCATTGCAGCGGCATTTCGAGCAGTTGGTACAGCTAGAGGCCATTGAATCTTGAATTCTGCGCCAGGTAAAAGACCAAATCTTAGTAACTTCAAATCCGAAGACAACCATTTAATGAACCGCGATTGGTTCGCGAAGACGACACACGAAGTGTGGAGTGGAAAGAGGAAGAGGTCCCACCGGGCGTGCCAGAATCTGTTCCCCTCCGAACGGCGGCCTAGACTTGGCGTCCATGCCTGATGTTCGAGGCAGATGCTATTTGGTTTTATCCGTTTATCTCTCCGAAGATGCCAAGTTGATTCATGGCACCGTGTATCGGAGGTTTAGACGGATGCGGCCGATGTAGCAGACTTCGTCAGATTCCCCCTCAGGATGAGGGGTTTTTGATTATGGGGACGCTCTTCCCTGCAGGCGCAAGCCCCTGCAGTTAATTACGCTACCGCATCGCGGTAACAACTTTCTCCTTCTCCAGAATTTCACTTCGTGTCGTGTGTGTTCATTTTGTTTGTGGTTGCCCGTGGATTGTATACGGAGACTGAGTAATGCCGTCGCCCGTAGGACGTGGATTAGTCCAAATCCGTATTTACTTAGATTTGGGTTTGGTGTTTTCAGTCTAAGGATGCATTAGTCGCATTGCGGCTAAGATCAACTTAAACGTTCGTCAAGGATACGTTAGTCCTGTTTTAGACTAAGATCAACTCAACGTAGTGATTAATTTAATATATGGCCATCGGGACTCGTCACCTCTCTGACGTCGTTGAAGGATTACAACGACATGTATCAAAGGAGCTCGGAGATGTACCCTCGAACCAGAGTTGATTGGGAGTTTTATAATCCATTTGAATATTTAAGGATACGTTAGCCGTGTTTGGGGCTAAGATCAACTTAAACGTTTGTTAAGGATACGTTAGTCCAGTTTGAGACTAAGATCAACTTAACGGGACCGTTTAGATCCGATAAAAGAGCATTTGGGCTCTATTGTGCCAGTTTAGGGACGTGGTGGTCCGATATTAGTTTAGGGACGTTTCGGTCCGATATTAGTTTTAGGGACGTTTCGGTCCGATATTAGTTTATGGACGTTTCGGTCCATTATTAGTTTAGGGACGTTTCGGTCCGATGTTAGTTTAGGGACGTTTCGGTCCAGTATTGGGTGTGTGGCCGTTGGGACCCGTCACCTCTTTGACGTCGTTGAGGAATTACAACGATGGATGTCAAAGGAGTTCGGAGATGTACCCTCGAACCGGATGTAGATTGATTTAGGAGAGCCATTTTGCTCAGCCAATTTAATTTAAGGACTTATGGCCACGATTGGGCTAAGTCCAGTAAAAAAAATGTCGAACATTGCTTTTGCATTTCCTTTTATTTTTATTTGGGCTTTGCCCAGAAAAGATGCAGGGCATCAGTTTGTTTTGGGCTCTGTTTCTTTATGAATGATGCAGGGCATCAATTTTATTTGGGCTCAGCCCTTTTATTGCTTTGCAGTTTATTTTGGCCTGCTAGGTCTTTTTGATTTGGGCCTGGCCCTTCAAGTACTGCATTGCATTTGTGCAAAGCACCAAGAATCTTTTAGATTCAAGGGAAGGAGTGCAGAGCACTTTTAAATTTCTTGATCTAAATTTAGATCAAAGAGAAGAAGAAAAATATTTTCTTTCTTTCTATCTCAGAGAACCAGAGGTTCTCTAGCAAGTGCAAGGCACTATTTTTTTTATTATTTTTATTTATTTATCTATTTATTGAAGATCACTGATTTAGTCTTTTAGATCAATGATCTATTCTTAAGAGAATTTTCTCTTATTTCAAAGGTTTTTACCTTCTTCTTTGTGTTCTCAAGAAGTTCTCTTCTCCCTTTTTTTATTTGTCTATATTGTCTATCTTTTTGAAATGGGGTCTGGGGTCCTTTTTATAGTGCTCAAAAATCAGTTAAATTTGTTAAAAGGATCTTTTCTGGGTGATTTGGGGAATTTTCCCCACCGTTGGATCTTTGATCCAAAGGCCCCTGTTTTACAGAAGAAATCTTCTTGTTTAAACAAGAACAGAAAAAAATATCCTTAAATCTTCTCTCTGTTGTTGCGCAACTCACCAGCGCGTGACACGTGTCGCGCAGTGAGGCGCTTGCGCAACAGCGCTTGCGCAACTGCGCAGACACGTGTCGCGCAGCGGTGCGTTTGCGCAGTTGTGCTTGCGCAACTGCGCAGACACGTGTCGCGCAGTCGTGCGCTTGCGCAGTTGAACGTTGCTTATGTTTTTTTTAAAGCGCCTTGCTCTGATTGGACGTGCTGCCTTGGGCGTTGTGCTGCCGTGTCAACTTCTGACACGTGGCGCGTTGCGCGCAGCGCACGGGAACTGAAGCGTTGCTTCAAAATTTGAATTTTCAAAATTCAAGCAGAGCCTTGCTCTGATTGGGGGAACAGACGTAAGGATCGTTGTGCAAAGCCGTCAGGTTCTTGCACCTGCAGAAATATCTCCGGAGTCGTCCGAAGAAAAGGGAACGACCAAGAAAACGGCCCTGCAAATAAAAGACCAGGAAAAGGCTATGGATTGGAGGGAAGTCTTTATAGATTACTTCAAATCCCGTCGAACACCTAAAGATGCGTCCTCAAAACATCAGCTAATGAAGCGAGCCCTATCTTTTGCCTTCGTCAATGATACTCTGTACAAGAGGTCATTTGATTCTCTGTGGTTGAGATGCCTGGGACCTGAAGAAGCAAAAAGAGTCGTCCAAGAAACTCATGATGGACTCTGCGGTTCTCACCAAGCCAGCCCGAAGATGAAGCTGAAGATCAAAAAGATGGGCTACTATTGGCCGACGATGATCCAGGACTGGCTCGAATACGCGAAACAATGCCACTCGTGCCAGATTCACGGGGACTTTATTCATCAGCATCCAAATCTACTACATCCAACGGTGGTTAGCTGGCCGTTCGAAATATGGGGGACTGACATAATCGGCCCCATTGAGCCAGCATCGTCCAGAGGACATCGGTTCATTTTGGTGACAACTGATTACTTCTCTAAATGGGCAGAAGCAGTACCGCTAAGAGAAGTGAAAACGGAGAATATCCTCCATTTCTTCAAGACGCATGTCATTTATCGGTTTGGGACTCCGAGACGAATCATCTCCGATAACGGGCCAGCCTACAGAAGCCACAAAATCAGCCGCTTCGCACAACAACACAACATAGACTGGAGATATTCATCGGTCTACAATCCCCGAGCTAACAGTCTAGTTGAGGCTTTCAACAAGACCTTGACGAAGATCGTGAAAAAGACGGTGTCTCGAAATAAGAAGGACTGGCGTGAGAGACTGCATGAAGCTCTCTGGGCATATCGAACTACGTTCAAAACGGCCACGAACAAAACGCCGTACGCTTTGGTATTCGGCATGGAAGCAGTACTCCCTCTTGAGATAGAGTTGCCCTCTCTACGAGTGGCGGTTCACAACGAGCTAACGGACGAAGAAAATGCTCACCTCCGGCTTGAGGAGCTCGACGCCCTTGATGAAACCCGACTCATGGCGCAACAAAATCTGGAGGCTTATAAAGCAAAGATGACGTGCTCATATGAAATATTGACTAGGCCAAGGACATTCCGCCAAGGCGAACTCGTGCTAGTGGTCAAAAGACCTATGATCCCCAACCGTGCCAAGCGGGGAAAATTTGAGCCAAACTATGAAGGCTCATATATCATAGACAAAGTCTACCAGGGTGGAGCCTAACTACTCATGGACATGCATGGTGAAAGACCCTTCAGGCCAATAAATGGTCGCTTCCTAAAAAAGTACTACGCCTGACGTGTCATGGCCTAGGTCAATGATAGATGACGACGACTATGTCCGCTCGCTATCTTCCTAAGCCCAAACTCTATAAGTAGTAGCCGGCTAACCATGGACCGAAACGTCCTTAAACTAACCATGGACCGAAACGTCCTTAAACTAACAACGGACCGAAACGTTCTTAAACCAACAATGGACCACTATGTCCTAAAACTAGCCGTTGACCGAGACGTCGATAAACTACTGTAGACTGCAGCATTCCAAGGCTGATAAAAAAAAGGAGAGTAAAAAAAAGAAGAAAAAAGAAAACGGTATGCCCATAAGCAAAATGGGCACGGATGAAAACCCGAAAGGGCTCCGTGAGTAAATACAGCAGGGCTACCGGCGAGTTTCCGTGAAAACCCGAAAGGGCGCAACCTCGTTAAAAGACACTTGGAAGGTCCTCTTGACCTTGTGAGGAGAAACCACCTTTGTGAGATCCTTACGACTCACAAGGGAGCAACACACTTAGGGATCCCCACGATTCCTAAGTAGAAACTACACTTACGAGATCCTCACGACTCCTAAGGAGAACCCTCTTATGAGACCCTCACGGCTCATAAGATTCAAAAGTCTTAAGCTACAGGGATCTGAACCTGTTCTTAAGCAGCCACCACAACCTCCAATGATGCCCTACAAGCGGTTCAATGCTGACCCTTGTATACAATCCATGGGCACGAATGAACATTTCCCTAACAGAGTCCTACCAGCGACTAGGGATATGCTCACACGGTGAACAAACACTTGTAGGTCCTCTCGACTTGCAAGGAGAAAACACTCTTGTAAGATCCTTACGACTTATAAGAGAACATACACTTAGGAATCCTCACGATTCCTAAGGAGAAAACGCACCTACGAGATCCTCACGACTCGTAGGGAAAAACACCTTTATGAGACCCTTACGGCTCATGAAGTCAAAAGCCTTAGTCGACGGGATCCTAACCCTGTTTGCTAGGCCACCTTTGTTCGACATCGACGGAGGCAAATGATGATTCGCTCCTGGCAATATCCCAGTTGTAGCGATGCTGATTCCTAAATTGGTATCAAATTCTAAGTCCTTTCATGGAAAATGATGATTCGCTCCTGGCAATATCCCAGTTGTAGCGGTGCTGATGCTGAAATCAATGTCTAATTCCAAGCTTGCAGCGAAAAAAGCTAGCAAACCACACATGCATACGAAATAGTCGAAATGATGGGGCAACTTGCAAACAAAATCAGCAAGTAAAAATATATGCATGCAAAATAGCCGAAATGGTTGGGCAATCGCAACCTTCGCGATATAAAAGCTGAAATGATAGAGTATCGCGGAAAGAAATAAAAAAAATGAAATTTTTTGCCCTACAGGTGATATCGCATCAATCCCTATATACAATTCAGGGGCGCAAACAAATAAAGAATCACACCTTTCCTCCCCAGGCTTTATCAGAAGAAGAAGCCAAATCTCAAAGGTTCACAGATAGCCTGGAGATCATCTCAACATTCGTCTCATTACAACAGACACAACATCAAGCAAAGAGGAACAGCGGAAACTCCCAGTTCCATGACTCGGTGGTGCACAGATGATCGAGAGTCAAATCCCGACTCTGTGAAATGCGGATGAAGTCAACCTTTCCTGGTCACATGGAACGCGGATTAAGTCAATCCTGACCCCGTGGGAAACGTCCAGAGCGGAGCTTGATCCTCCCAGAACACGGCTATGACCCCGTGGGAAGCATCCAGAGCGGAGCCTGGTCCTCGCAGAACACGGCTATGACCCCATGAGAAGCATCCAGAGCAAAATTTCTGGTTACGTGGAACACGGCCTATGTCAATCCTGACCCCGTGGGAAACGTCCAGAGCGGATCCTGGTCCTCGCAGAACACGGCAGTGACCCCGTGGGAAGCATCCAGAGTGGAGCCTGGTCCTGGCAGAACACGGCTATGACCCCGTGGGAAGAATTCAGAGCAAAATTCCTGGTTACGTGGAACACGGCCTATGTCAATCCTGACCCCGTGGGAAACGTCCAGAGCGGAACCTGGTCCTCGCAGAACACGGCAATAACCCTATGGGAAGCATCCAGAACGGAACCTGGTCCTCGCAGAACACGGCTATGACCCCGTGGGAAGCATCCAGAGCAAAATTCCTGGTTACGTGGAACACAGCCTACGTCAATCCTGACCCCGTGGGAAACATCCAGAGCGGATTCTGGTCCTCGCAGAACACGGCAATGACCCCGTGGGAAGCATCCAGAGTAGAGCCTGGTCCTCGCAGAACACGGCTATGACCCCGTGGGAAGCATCCAGAGCAAAATTCCTGGTTACGTGGAACACGGACTACGTCAATCCTGACCCCGTGGGAAACGTCCAGAGCGGATCCTGTTCCTTACAGAACACGGCCATGACCCCGTGGGAAGCATCCAGAGCAGAGCCTGGTCCTCACAGAATACGGCTATGACCCTGTGGGAAGCATCCATAGCAAACTTCCTGGTTACGTGGAACACAGCCTATGTCAATCCTGACCCCGTGGGAAACGTTCAGAGCGGATCCTGGTCCTTGCAGAGCACGTCAATGACCCTATGTGAAGCATCCAGAGCGGATCCTGGTCCTCGCAGAACATGGCTATGACCCCGTGGGAATCATCCAGAGCAACTCCTGACTCCGTGAAATGCGGATAATGGTAACATCACCCATCACTTACGGGTCCTCACGACTCGTAAGGGAGCAAACTCTCTTGTGAGATCCTTACGACTTTTAAGAGAAAACACACTTAGGAATCCTCACGATTCTTAAGGAGAAATTACACCTACGGGATCCTCTCGACCTGTAGGGAGAAAATTCTTTATGAGACCCTCATGGCTCATAAAGTTGAAAAGTCTTGGGAGGCAGATCTTAACCCTGAATCCTAAGCCATCATTGTCCTGCAAAGAAATCAAAATAGACTATCTGCAGAATACACTTGCTAAAAGGGACACACCATCATGAAGAAAAATATATCTTTTATTCATGAATCAAAATGAATACAAAGTACAATTCATGAAAGAACAAAAAAATATACTCTCATTCAGGAGTATGTACAAAAGAAGAATAAAAAAATGTGTGTATACAATTCTTCAAGTCGACGAGCGATTTAGTAGATTTGCCAGTTCATCCATTTTTCACTGGGCCTCGCCTTCATGATTTAGTATCGTCAAAAGATGGGCCTCTGCTTGAGCCTGTTGGGCCTGGTATGAGGCAAGCCGGCCTTCAAGCTCTTTTTCAGTAACCTTATGGGCTTCGACCATTTCACGAGTGAACACGGCGGCCTTATCAATGGCTACCACCTCCTTGATGGTCTCTTGAAGCACTCGCTAAAGTTCATATGCTTTAGTATCCTTGACCGTAAGGTTGGCTTGAAGCTCCCTCAGCGCTTTGGAAGCCAGCTCCCTCTCCGAAAACTTGTGGCTGAGCTTTTTCTCACATGATATCATATTCGCAGCACACCGCTTAATCAGCCCCTGTAAGCTCGCCTTCGCGGCCACAACCTCTGAAGGAAGGCGTGTACATTCAAGAACATGCAAGCAAGTCTCCACCTGCCGACAAAACTCAACCCAGACTTGCACCAATGTTTCACTATGGTAGGTGGCAAGAAAGGGAAGAGAGCCGTTAGCTTCAGCGGCAAACGCTTCCGCCGTGATCAGACTGCCAGCGCGAAGGTCCTCAATTAGGGATGATAGGGAGTCGAGGCTTAGCTTTGCCATCCGTTCCGAGGCACACAGAGCATAAGGGCCGGGTGGCATGGCGATGTGAGACTCCAGCGTGGTGAGAACTGGCAGAGCTGTTCAGATTTATAAATAGTCAGCGAGACTTGTAAGCAAAGAACAAACGGAACGACGTTGAGACTTTACTTACCCACAGTCATGCAAGAGGGATCTGAAGGCTCCTCGGGCCCGTCAAGAATCTCAACCTCGTCGTCGGCTTCCAGAACTGTAAAAGACATCAATGTCATTATATGAAATAGTGGTAATGCTGTGAGAAGAGGGCAAACGACACTAACCTTGTCCGGATGGGAGGACGATGCATTGAGGAGATATCGCCTGCGGAGCTGCCATCTCCAACAGGCGCTGAAAGGTTTGCCTGGGAGACAGATCAGCGATAGATGCCGCCAATCCGCGCAATTCTGAAAAGACAAAAGGGTACAGATAATGGAGAGATTATTAATGTAAAATATAGAAGGCTACCTTCGATGCTCCTCCCATTCTGGGCTGGAGGGATAGCAGCTTCGGCGGCCTCCTCCGTGACCTCAGGCACATCATCGAGGACGTGGACCAGTGTAGCGACTTCCGAGCGAGGAGCAGCGGCTGTCACTGCAGGCTCCAACGGAAGGATGGTAGCCTCGACTACCTGTACCCTAATCTCCGGGTCGCCTTCAGGAAGATCTATTGGATCGGAAACCGACAAAGATGCCTCCCCCGAGGGAGCAAGCGCTTCGGGAGCGGGAATCACCGAGGGAGACTCCATCGCAGGAGCAACGGTTGCATCGACCCCCTCCACACTGATTGGTGTTTCACTGGGGATATCAGCAGAATCTACGGTCAAAGCGCGACTCTGAGCCTCCGCCGCCGCCAAAGTCCCTGCAAAGTTTGTACGAGGATAAGGATACATATATATGTATGCAAGCAATACAAAATATTACAAAGAGATACATGAACATACCGATGCGTAAGGGAGCTTCTAGTATGGCTTGTTCAAGCCGACGCTCCTTCCTGAGGAGGTATGCTCACCGAGGTTCGAGAGTAGACTCATGGCCACCAGTCCACAATGAAAGTGCATCCTCAACGTCGGCTGAGACGACCTGCTTAAGAGCCCTTTCGTCCCATTCTTCCAAAGGGCCTATGAATAGCCGTCGTATCCACGGAGGGTCTTCGTAAAAGATGACGGCAGGGTAAGGCCTCTTCGGGATCCTTACATTCTCGGATTCGTCTTGTGAGCTTCTTATAGCCTCAGCCAATTGTGCGGCTTCCTCGGCAGATGAACCCGGTAAAAGTAGGCCACCATCCGATTCTTGCATGGCTAGTGGCTCATCCTGAAGAATAGACTCGGACTTTATTAAAGAGTCGAGCAGATTGGTGACCGTCTTCCTCCGCCTCTTAGGCCCAGAACTAACCACCGAAGACGATCGTTTCCTTCTCTGTAGAGCTTTGGTACGGCGTTGACCCACTTCGCCTTCAATGTCCTCGCTCGGCGGTGCTACCGAGGACGACACGACCATTGTTGACGCCGCGGACGATGACACTGCTATTGGCGCCCTATTAGCCCTTGATTGAGCCCGAGTACGCAGTGGCATACCAGCTGTGGGAGTTAAGTCCACTTCCGCCGCCTCTGGAATAAGCACGACACTGGTATCCCTCAAGGGAGGGCGAACCGTTGCACGCGGTTGTGGCGGAACTCCCGTGGCTTGAATCGAAATGGGAGCGCTGTATCCGAGGAGCGCCATCTTCTCTTCGGCAATAATTGGACTGACTCGGTGGAGATACCAGCCCATGAAAGACCCCACACATCGAGGAATATGATCAGCTTTAGGAATCATGAAGCGAGAACCAGTGTTCAGCCGCATGAAGTGATGAGCGGCGTCACGAACACCTTCAGGCGATGGGCTAGGCGCCACTGTAAATGCCTCGAAGGGGACGCCCTGATCATATCCAAGTTGCCGGGCAAAGCGGTGTGGGTTGTACCTCATAAAAAGGGCTGCACCGTTCTGACGAAATACCAGATAACCTGGTCTGATCGCGTATAGGTGCATGGCTTCCCTGGGCTTCAGAGAAGGTACCCCCTCTTTCGACAAGTTGCAGAGCTGTTGAATCGGTCCTGAGGGAGCAGATAGGACTCGATCGATGAATACCATTCCACCCGTATTAACATAGGGAGCGATCAGCACACGAATAGCCCCAGACTGGGTCGGGTCAGGTGCAGAAGCGTCCTCCAGCCGCATGAGTCGCGGAAAAGTGTAGGCGTCATAAAATTTGGGTCTTTGGTGCGCAGCAAAGGCCCCCAGCACATGCATCTCAATCTAGGATGGGAAGTAATGAAGAGAGAAATTTACCACATCTACACCTGGAGTTGAGGTATTAGCCGCGGCGCCTAACCCATGATATAGATGCGCTAGCCCTGGAATGCCCACAGCTAGTCGCGTTCCCTCAGCAATGCGATGAGCAGGGTAAATAACCGAGGCTCTCATGAAATGGCGATGCATGGGAATGACGAACCAGCTAAGCCTAACGCTGATGAAGCCCACAAAGAAAGTCTCCTCATCTATACTAGGAGCTGCAATCAACTCAAAAGATACCGCCGACATGATGGGAATGTAATACTGCGACAAGTCCTCTTCTTTAGTCGGCCGCTTGTTTAAACCAAACCCAAAGGGGTTGTTAATGTTCGCGAACTTCGGAGCCGTCTTTGATAGGACATCTTCGCGAAGGAAGCGAGTGATAAAACTTTTAAAAGTGATGCCCTGCTCCTCTGACTCTATGAACAGTTTGTCAAAAATACTCAGGGTCTTGATCAAATTTGGGCGCTTGTGGCAGACGGCGTTCTCGGTAGACAGGCCGTTAAGCATGGTAAGCTCGGTTTCGAAAACATACTCATCAGGAGGCAGTAATTCTTCATAAAGTGTCCCCCTGACCGGCAGCCCTGAGACCTCGCAAAATTCTTCCAGAGAAATTGAAACTTCGCGGTCCCCTAGAAGGAAGGTGTTGGTGGGAAGATTCCATTGGTTCAAGAAGGCCTTAACCCACAAAACATGGGGGGATTGGTAGTGGAAAAGGGATGCATATATCGCCGGATAGAGTCCAACACTCTGCAGTCGCGCGCGATGGGCGGACATGATGTAACGGGCCCAGAGAAGGTACCCCGTGGGGTGTTGAGGGATAAGCCCTATCTTGTAAATCTGTCCCCATGGCTGGGCTTCGCCTTGGCAAATGCGGCGCCCTAAAATATCTATAACCGGCACTGAATGGTTCGGAATACCAGTTGTTGAAGGCTCAAGCCGTCCCATAGGGGTCCAATTCGGCATCTCCACAGCAAAGGCAGTCCGTGGAGGATCCATCGGCAGGAATGGATAGGTAGGCTCTGTCGGTATCTCGCAAAGAAAACTGCGGCGGCCGCGGATGATGTGACCGTACCAGGTCCCCCATAAAAGTAAATTGGTGCGATTCGGGTCATGAGCCCTGATCATCTCCATCACTTCCTCGTCAGACGGTGACTGAGGAAAGGCAGCCTCCGAACGAGTAAAAGGGAAGTATGGAACATAAGTCATTGTGCCTGAAATAAAAGAAGGGGAAACTGTTAAGCGAAGCCAACACGTTTATATATATATGTTTATAAAGGCATATATAAAAAGACAGTGGAAGAAAGCAACATAGGACTCATTTTATGGGACCATTGGTTACAAAACACATGGGTCCCACAAAATCAAGATGGCGGCTTACTAATGATGAGGCAAAGCAATTACTATGAGAACAAAAAGAAGATTCTCAATAAATAAACAGTGGATTTCAAATGACCCTACACATTCCCCAAAAAGAAATCCATCTTGGACTCTGCAAAAATCAAACAGAGCAAGGGAATTAAATTCCCAGAAAACCCTACTGCAAATCTTTTCTTTTGTTGCAAAGAAACAACTCAGGGCAAGAAAACCCCAAGAATTTCTCTGGGAAGAACTAAGTTCTTCAGAGGAATTAAATTCCTTTTGAACAGGGGAATTAAATTCCCAGAAATATTTTTTCAGAGCCGAAGCTCTTTGAAATGGAATTAAATTCCAGAGAAAGGACAAGCATTGCCATCGATCCCTGAAGATCAGAGAAACCCTAAAAGGTCTATTGTTTAAAGATTGAATGGTTTTTTTTTAAAAGAACTAAAAAAAATGGGTTCTTGTTAAAGGGATAAACCCTTGGTATGGATTTAAAATCCAACGAAGATTTCTGCAAAAGTTCTTCAGCCGTTCAAGATCATTACCTTAGAAAAGGGAATCTTTTAACAGAGTTAAACTCTGGAAATTTTCAAAACAGAGAACTAAGCTCTGAGAAAAGAGAATTAGATTCTCAAAGGGAAAAAGGAAGCAAAAAAGAAGATGAGCAAAGTGGAGGCGCTTCTGAAGGGACGCTGGCATTTATAGAATGTGATGGGAAACGTTTCATCTCCCCTATTCCCTAAACAGATCCAACGGTCACAAAGGTGATAGTGTTGCACTCACGTGCAGACACGTGAGAACAACGCTGTGGGGGCATTTGTTCCCTGATAAAAATCAGGAAATACCTCAATGAGGTATCGCGTGGTCACACGTGACCAAGGGTCACGTGTTGACACGTGATAGTTTCCTATGATCTCCACTTTATAGAATTAAATTCTAAATCAAAAAAATGTAACAACACGGCTAGGGAAAGACCCCAATGGGGCATTACGTGCTCACACGTGACCAAGGGTCACGTGCTGACACGTGATGATCCTTTAGCTCTGATTAAAAGGCAGAATCAAATTCTGAATAAAAGAGGGTCACGTGCCAACACGTGACAGGTCCCCCAGCTTTTTAATTAACAGAATTAAATTCTATTTCAATGGTCAAATGTTGGGATCACGTGCCAACACGTGATGGGCTTTAAAAGCCTTATAAGTTAATAGAATTAAATTCTAATTAAGGGAAATCAAAGACCCTGACTGGGAAAGTATTTCTTTAAATGTTTCCAAACAAACAAAAAAGGATTATGCTCTGTAAAGTGGAGCACCGTTGGATTAAAAATCCAATGGTGATTAAAAATCACCAATTTATGGAAAGATTTTATACAAGGAAAGATTTCCCTAAAATTCACCAAGAATAAAAAACAGAATATCTTTTAGATTAAAAATCCAATGGTGAATAAAATCCACCGAGATCATGTTAGTTACAAAAACAAACAAAATCTTTGAATGAAAGATTTACTAAACAAATTGATTCATTTCTTTCTCCTATAAATAGGAGCCAAGAAGAGAAGAGGGAAGATAGAATTTTGGGTCTTGGAATTTTCTGAAAGAAAATAGCAGAGAGAAAAGAAAGGAGAATTCAATTCTCAAGAAAAGAAACCTTAGGTGAGAAAGGGGAAAGAAATCAAAAGCTTCATAAAACAAAAAAAGAGAATTTAATTCTCAATCTAAGAGTTTAACTCTTCTGCAAAAGAACTTAGTTCTTCCTCTGGTTGAAGATCTGCAGAAGCAAATCTCCCCACAAGTTGAGAATTTAATTCTCATCGGGGAGATTCTGCCATGTAGATCCAAGACTTAGAGGGAAAACTGGTTTTAGAGAATTTATTTCTCTCAAAGATAAAACTAGGGTTTAACCCTATATGAGAATTTAATTCTTCCAAATTCATAGGAATTTAATCCCTCCAAGATAAAACTAGGGTTTAACCCTATATGAGAATTTAATTCTCCCAATTTCATAGGAATTTGATTCCTGCAAATAAAATTAGGGTTCAACCCTGCATGAGAATTCAATTCTCCCAAATTCATAGGAATTTAATTCCTCCAAGACAGAATCAGGGTTCAACCCTACATAAGAATTTAATTCTTCCACATACATAGGAATTTAATTCCTCTAAAACATAATTAGGGTTTAACCCTACAGAGAATTTAATTCTTAAAATAAAGAGACTTGAAAGATCTCCATGCACGTAAAGAACTTGGTCACGTGATGACATGCGACCCCAATCCTCAATGATCAGAAAAGAAGGAACAAAACTAGGTCACGTGCTCCCACGTGACCCCCTGAAACAGATCCCTTAAAATGAGAAAGAAAAACTTGGAGGCAATGCCTCACGTGTTCCCACGTGACTCTCAAAATAAAGGGAACAAAGGCAAATGCAGAATTAACTTTGGGCGCCCTCATGTGTCCTCACGCGACCCCTAATAAACACTCTGATAAATCAATGCATGAGTACCTATCACGTGCCCACACGTGATGGCCGTGAAAACTAAAAGTGTTTAACACTTATTTGCAAATTTGAGAATAAAACAAAGGAGGACTGGTCCCCACCTTCAGAGGCTTCACATGGCCCCACGTGACCAATCCAATTTTAGTGTTTAACACTATTTTGAGCGTTTTGTTCTTAGTGTTTAACATTATTTTCAGCACATCATGTGGGAACACGTGACCGTAAAATATATGTTAGTATTTAACACTATATTCAAATCAACCCTAGCCTAAATTGGCTAAGTCCTTCTGAGGCAAGATTTCTCTTTTTATTGAGTCTCAAGTACATCCTTGCCTTCCAAAATTGATCATTCTATATGGTATATGAGTGCTCAGCACTCAACAAAAGACAAAATGATATCAGAACCCCTGTTTAGCAGTGCCAAATAATGGGGAGTTGAACTCAAACAAATGTTTAATGGTCCAACAAAGGGACAACATTTCTAATCTAATTGGACTTAGCCTAAGGGTACATCTCTTCACTCCTTTGATATTTGTCGTTGTAATCCTTCAACGTCTTCAGAGAGGTGACGGGTCCTGACAACCACGCATTTCACGGACTATGATGTCCTTAACCTTGACTGTGAGGACTTTAAACTCATGGACTATGATGTTCTTAACCTCGACCGTGATGTCTTTAAACTAACAATGGACCGTAATGTCCTTAAACTAATCGACCGCAATGTCCCTAAACTAAACAATAGAGTCCAATTGCTCTTTTGTTGGATCTAAACGATCCCGTTAAGTTGATCTTAGTCTAAAATGAGACTAACGTATCCTTAACAAACGTCTAAGTTGATCTTAGTCTCAAATGAGGCTAACGTATCCTTAAACCCAATCCCCAAAACCCAAATCTAAGAAGATACGGATTTGGACTAATCCACACCCTACGGGCGACGACATAAATTAGTCTCCGTATACAATCCACGGGCAACCAAAGATAAAACAAACACCCACGACATGAAATGACCATCTGAAGAAGGAGAAAGTTGGTACCACGATGCGGTAGCGTAATTAACTGCAGGGGCTTGCGCCAGCAGGGTAGAGCGTCCCCACAATCAAAAACCCCTCAAACGAGGGGGAATCTGACGAAGTCTGCTACATCGGCCGCATACGTTTAAACCTTCGATACATGGTGCCATAAATCAACTTGGCATCTTCGGAGAGGTGGACGGATAACACCAATTAGCATCTGCCCCGAAATTCAGGCAAGGCGAACCTACGCGGTCGCGTCTCCGATTTTCGGCGGGGAACAGACGGGTAGAACTTGACATGTGACTTATGATTTGTTGGCCCTTAGTCAAGGTCATAAGAGCATGAGGCAAAAATCCATATCGGGAGTTTCTAAAGAAACTGAAACTTGCTGGTATTGCATACCATTTGGAGTTTGATTATGTTGGTAGGATTCCTTCAGTATTATCACACGATGATATTTGGATCCCGATCTTACCGTAAGTATATGCTACTCTTCAGGAGATTCGTTACTTAACAATCAATGCTATAAACCAAGTAGGTGTCTAGAACAATGTCAGCAAGGCTACGTCTCCAGGGAAAAGAGGTTATTTAATTAAGAAACTTCACGAAAGTGTCGTAAAACCTCCCTCGAAGTACCAACACTAGCCTGGCTGAATGGTTAAGCAAGTATTGTACGGTGAGATCAGTCCCGACTAATTCTTCTTTTATGGTTTGAGGAAGGATTCGAAAAACAGTGGGAGCCATCCAGTTTAGATAAACTAAAAACCAATCTAAACTTGAAAGAGCATCATGCTAAAGTGTTTTCTTCTCTCTCTCAACTGCAGCGACCATGTGACCATGACTAGGTTAATCTAGATAACAAATTGACTAAATCTGACTTTTATGACTGGCAAAGGTCTGTCCAGATGTCCATAGCCTATGACAAGCTGGACCACCCTATTACTACTCAATCCCCCGCCGTCCCAGGTCCAGTTTCCACCGTCGCGGATATAGATATCTGTCAGACAAAGGAAAAGGACAGTGCGAATGCCAAGTGCCTCGTGTTAGCTTCAGTTGATGGTGTATACCAGAAGCTGCACGAGAAGATGGACTTAGTTTCCATCTTCCTCCATAACAAAGATTTATATGGAGAGCAATCTCGTATCGCAAGATATGAGACCTCGAACGAATTGCTTCAAGCGAGGTTGGCTATTGGGTCATCTGTAGGGGACGACATCCTTACAATGACTAGCTATATTAATGAGCTCACGGACCTGGAGACCACATTGGGAAATAGGTCATATGCTGACTTATTTCCACAGTCCCTACCCTCTACTTACACCCTGAAGGAAACCAGGGAGACACCCGCTCTGCTTAATGGGGGGTCTTCTTCTTCTGCATCCAAGGCGAAAGCAAAGGGTGAAAAGAAGAAGACCTCCACAAAGCCGATATACGGTGTCAGTGAAGTAGAAGGAAAGGGAAGAGCAAAAGTTTTAGGACTTGGTGTAGAGAAGGAGGGATGTTCCTATTGTTATGAGAAGGGGCATTGGCAGAAGGATTGCAGGGCTTTGGAACCCAGTAGCCAGGATTCGAAGCATGTTGTGGCTTCGGCCTCGGGTGTGTTTGTAATTGAGAACTGTTTGTCAATTAACTCTACTTCCTGGGTACTAGATACCTGATCAGGATTTCATATCTGTAATTCGTTACATGCTTTGAGAAACCGTAGAGTTATCAGGGTAGGTGATATGTCTCTCAGAGTTGTGAACGGAATGAGCATGGACGCTGAATCCGTGGGAGAATATCGCCTAGGACTGACAAGTGGGCAGATATTGATTCTACGTAACTGTTTGTATGTACCTAGTTTGACTTGTAATATCATATCAGTATCCTCACTTTCTAGAGAGGGATATGATTTTACATTCGTAAGCGATATAGTAAACATCCACCTAAATCAAGTTTTGATTGGGTCCGGTACATTAGATAACGGTATATACGTATTGAATCAAGCTCATGTTTTCAATGTCCAGAACACACTTAAAAGAAAGTCTCCGGAAATAAATCAGGCTTTCTTATGGTATTGTAAACTAGGTCACATCAATGAAACACGGTTGACTAAGTTACATAGAGAAGGATATTTGAATCCGTTCGAATATCAATCTTATGCTACTTGTGAATCTTGTCTCATGGGAAAGATGACAAAGACTCCGTTTACTGGACACGGAGTAAGAGCGATCGAGCTCTTGGGACTCGTACACAGTGACGTGTGCGGTCCAATATCTACATATGTAAGAGGTGGTCATTCCTACTTCATTACTTTTACGGATAATTTCTCTAGGTATTGACATATCTTCTTGATGAAGCATAAATTTGAGGCCTTTGAGAAATTCCAGGGATACAAGAATGATGTGGAAAACCAAACAGGCAAAAATATCAAGATACTGAGATCTGATCGAGGTGGTGAATACTTAAGTGCCGAGTTCCTAGGATACTTAAAAGAGAATGGAATTCTCTCTCAGCTTACTCCTCCGTACACACCACAACATAATGCTGTATCGGAAAGGCGGAATCGAACCCTATTGGATACGATTCGTTCCATGATGAGTAAGGAACGAACCATATCCAATAGGGTTCGATTCCGCATTTCCGATACACCATTGTGTTGTGGTGTGTATGGAGGAGTAAGCTGAGAGAGAATTCCATTCTCTTTTATGTATCCCAGGAACTCGGCACTTAAGTATTCACCACCTCGATCAGATCTCAGTGTCTTGATACTTTTGCCTGTTTGGTTTTCCACTTTATTCTTATATTCCCGGAATTTCTCAAAGGCCTCGAAGATATGCTTCATCAAGAAGATATGTCCATACCTAGAGAAATCATCCGTAAAAGTAATGTAGTAGGAATAACCACCTCTTGCATGTGTAGACATTGGACCGCACACGTCACTGTGTACGAGTCCCAAGAGCTCGCTCGCTCTTACTCCGTGTCCAGTAAACGGAGTCTTTGTCATCTTTCCCATAAGACAAGATTCACAAGTAGCATAAAATTGATATTCGAACGGACTCAAATATCCTTCTCTATGTAACTTAGTCAACCGTGTTTCATTGATGTGACCTAGTCTACAATACCACGTATTGGCACGTGACCTCACCCATCACGTGTTGGCATGTGACCCCACTGATACAGCACTTATTTATAATTTAATTCTATTAGTTCAGAGGGCTTAAGAGTCTATCACGTGTTGGCA
This sequence comes from Agapanthus africanus, assembly GCA_030015575.1. Classification (NCBI taxonomy): domain Eukaryota; kingdom Viridiplantae; phylum Streptophyta; class Magnoliopsida; order Asparagales; family Amaryllidaceae; genus Agapanthus; species Agapanthus africanus. The sequence goes on from CM057338.1 coordinate 73,652,284, forward strand.
TGTGACCTCACTGATTAAGCAATTAATTAGAATTTAATTCTATTGGTTCAGAGAGTTTAGGAGTCTATCACGTGTTGGCACGTGTCCTCACCCATCACGTGTTGGCACGTGACCCCACTGATACAGCACTTAATTAGAATTTAATTCTATTAGTTCAGAAGTCTTAAGAGTCTATCACGTGTTGGCACGTGACCTCACTGATTAAGCAATTAATTTAGAATTTAATTCTTTTGGTTCAGAGAGTTTAGGAGTCTATCACGTGTTAGCATACGACCTCACCCATCACGTGTTGGCACGTGAACCCACTGATACAACACTTAATTAGAATTTAATTCTATTAGTTCAAAGGGCTCAGAAACCCATCACGTATTGGCACGTGACATCACTGATAGGCTTTGCCCGTAAAAGGTCACGTGTCTGCACGTGAGACCCGGCCACGTCTGGGCACGTGATGCCCCCTTTGGGGTTTTTTTCTTACTGCTTTATTTGTATTTTATTCAGTTCCTATGAGGGAACAGCCACCTCTTGAGTCCGTGGGACCCACTGTAGAACAATGGGGACTTCGGAATACATTCCAAAAAAGAGCAGATCTGTACTATAAATGGAATGATACCACTCCTCAATACAGAGGCGCCTTTTAAGTGAACCAGTACTACAGGAGCTTGAGAACTCCGTAGTTAAGCGTGCTCGAGCTAGAAAAGTTCTGGGATGGGTGACCTCCTGGGAAGTGGCCCCTGGCCGGGTCCGGTTCGCCCCGAAGGACAAAACCGTGCGGCTTCGGCCAGAGCGGACAATACTCTCTATACTGAGGATGGGGCGTGACAGCGAGGATAGTAGGTGAGTAGATGTATATCTACGGGGGGGGAGGGTCAGGTGGATGGCGTATAACACCCCCGCAACCGTAGTGATAGGGTACTTATATATAGTTATATATATATATATATTTCAATGTTGGATATGTATGCTTAGCTAATAGGTTAGAATAAGCGTACTCGTATGAAGATATACCCTTAGCCCTATTTCTCTTAGTCTTAATCTATTGGGATATATGTTGTCACACACACATATATGGTATGATATGTGTGTATATGTGTATATATATGTGTGTGTGTATACACACACATACACACACGCGCGTATACACACACATATATAGACGTGTATATATATTTTGGTGTGTGTGTATATATATATATGTATATGTTCATATATATATATATATATATATATATATATGAACATATACATATACATATACATATATATATATATATATATATGTTCATACGCACACACACATACATATACGTGTAAGATGAGGATATGATATGTCAGAAGGATATGAGTCGATATGATCAGACATGATGTCACGAGGTTATGATATATGATTTGAGATTGAACCACCATGTTATGATATGAGATATTACATGATCTTTGGGTGATATACATATAGCATGTGACGATGTGACTAGATGAGATGATAGAATGTACGTAAGCATAGATCCATACCCTTGAATTATGACGTCATACGATGGATTATACCGTACGAGATATGATATATATGATAATTGACCCGTACTCTTGATTCGAGGATATCGTACGACGGATTATACCATACGAGATATGATATATATGATAATTGACCCGTACTCTTGATTCGAGGATATTATAGGACGGATTATACCGTACGAGATATGATATATATGATAATTGACCTGTACTCTTGATTAAAAGGTATCGTACGGCGGATTAAACCGTACGAGATATGATATATATGATGATTGATCCGCACTCTTGACTCGAGAATACCATACGATGTACTATACCGTACGTGATATTATGAGGCTGGATCGCCGACTGATGGATATATCGACTCGGAAATGTTATAGTCTTCCAATCACTTTCGACTCGGAAATAGTTTAGTCTTCTAATCACTTAAGCAGATATTAGAATATTGTAACACCCTAGTGCATTTATACCATTTCTATTTAGGTATTTTCTTTATCTGGTGGCTATTTCTTAATTTATTGTTTTTTATGTGCGGATAGTGTTTTGGTATCTGTGGTTAGTATCCGACCCGACCCGCATGCTTGAAACCCGCCTTGATTCTTGATTAGGATTTATCCATGCTAGTACAGAGGATCCGTGCACACATACTGCTGGGTTCGCTTAGCACCCCCGGCGGGTTTCGACAAACATCAAGTATGCTATTTTAAAAAAATTAGGATGCCGAGCGAGCCCGACCAAGGATCTAACTAGAGAATTAGGGTTTTATATAACATGTAAATAAACTTTACACTAAGTGATATAGGAATACAATCTTTGTAGACGGGTCCTTCGCTTTTAAAGCTCCGTGTAGTAGTCCCTTTGAACCAAGTAGTGGTGTCCTGGACTCTCCTTAGGCTCTACTAGGCGAAAGGAATGAGATTGCTCAAAGATTTTCGAGGCCGAAAATGATTTACGTCGAAAAATCTCTAACTCAAGCTACCTCTTCACTAATTAATTAATTAGTGAAGCAAACAACCTATACTAAATGGCTAGTTTGGTATAGATTGATGAAATAGGAATTTTGCTTCACTAATTAATTATTTTTCTCTCTTTCTTTTCTTCACTCAAGAAAACCTAGTGAGCTCAATTGAGATGAAGAAGAAGAAGAAGTGATGAATCATTGCAACCATGGATGAGAAAATATCATATATCATATTTGTAGAGACTTAATCATAGCTAAAGATAATGGTTGGGTTAATAAATATCTAGAGTAAAACAAAATTAGTGGATTAAGTCAATGTTTTCACAAGCTTCTACAAGCATCTTAAACCATGGCTTTTTCCACCTAATTTTGTTTTTCCCTTAATAATTAAATCCCTAAAATTATCTTAAGTATGGTATGAGTCTCGTACACCCGTGTGCAATGTATCATCAAGTATGACACAAAATAAATACATTAACATATATCACATATTTATTAAATGTATAAGTAGACAAGAAATTCTTAAGTGAGCTAATATTAGTTAATATATATTAATATATCAAATATATAATTATATATTAAATTATTAAATCAACACTTGATTTAATAATCCGGCTATATCACATATAACCGACTAATATCATATATCGCGAGATTAGAATACGGTATCATATACACGTATTAATCTCGGTCCCGCACATATCATATATGTGCCCTGTTTCATTTCGGTTGAGTCAGGAAACCTCTGTATAGGACTCTAAAGACTCGTCAATACGCCGGCAGTAGATAATGATCATATCAGTTACCCACAAGTTGTCAGCGGTACTAGCTGGATGTAACGGCTACCCGGGTATTGAACGATCAGAAGATGAACAAGCAAGCTTGTTCATACTCCCGTGAATCTAATAAGTAACACTACCGTACAGTCCGGTATCTTCATCTGATATGTCGCATATCGAGTCTGGGGGTGGTAAACGTCAGACCCCAATAACTTGATAAGTCATGCTGATGTGAGGCTCATAACGGGTCGAGAAACTATTGATAACACTTACCAGTAAATCTCATCATCAGCCCTGGCCAGCCCTGGCCAGGGAATTCCTGTTATGGCCAATCGAGCACAACGCAATATCAACCCCCAATACCGGGAGAGACGAAACCCCTCCTATCGCTCATTGCCTCCATGTGACTCGGGACTGTACCCAAAAACCATCTGTTTGCACGCTCTCTTGAACGTGGTAGGGTGGAAATTAAAGTACAGTGGGAATCACACAAGACTCTATGATGATCTCGGGTCTATAGACTAACCTGTACGAGTGTCACCAGAGAACCGCTATCTGACGTTAGGTATAATACCATCTAGGAGTTCTCGGAGAGTCATGTTCAGTGTACCTAGTCTCCACTGAGCACCCGTATACAATCTTTGATGTCAAACACCAATGGATATGGGATCATCCATCGCCCATCAAATAGGTCATGAAACGTATACGCTAGTCTACTCTGGAATATCAATGCCCCGTCTCGATACACCCACGACTAGAAACAATTAAAGGATGGACTTGTGGACTACCCTGGCCCCACTAGTATGATCTACATCATAATCCTGTTAGTCAAGTACACATCCTAAGGGCTTTATCAACATGTGAGAGCAAGACAGTTTCATAATACTAGTCTACATGTTAAGATAAAGAGTAACCAGATAGCATACTATCATGTCGAGTAAGAAAGTCCTCTCTATATATGTCCAAGCATACATTATAATATACAATCATGTACAATAATGTCCTCTAGGGCATACATACAACTAACAATCTCACACTTGCACTAAGGCCAGTTGTTGTAGTATCTCATACCCAACATCCCAAAATCTATCAAACTGTATCCGGGATATGGCCTTCGTGAGTGGATCCTCCGTATTATTCTTCATCTCTACTCTCCCGACCTCGATCGCCCGGAGATCAACCATCTCCCTGATCAGGTGATACTGCCTAAGAGTATGTCTGGATCACTGATGGGACCGGGGTTCCTAGGCCAAAGCTATAGCTCCATTGTTGTCACAATGGTAAGAACATTAGTAAGTTCTACCTTTTTGATAAAGTCAAACTCTTTGACTGTCATATCAAAATAGATGTTCCAACTCCGCGATTCCTGCTTTAATATATTGATTTAAGCAGCTTGTACACCTTTCCGCTGCTCCCACTATCTATGAAGCCCTATGGCAGTGTCATGTACACGCTCTCTTCTAAATCACCATTTAGAAAAGCGGCCTTGACGTCTATCTGCCAGATTTCGTAGGCATGGTATGCAGCGATAGCAAGTAAGATCCGGATAGACTTAAGCATAGCTACTGGAGAAAAGGTTTCATCATAATCCACACCTGGTCATTGACGAAAACCTTTTGCTACAAGTCTACCTTTGAAAGTCTCAACTTCTCCATCTACACCAAGAATCTTCTCAAGATCCACTTGCTCCCAATGGGTTTTACCCCTTCAGGAACAACTTCCAAAGTCCATACTTTGTTGGTGTACATAGATTCCATCTCAGATCGCATTACATCCAGCCATTTCACAGAGTCCCCATTCGTGATGGCTTGCTCGAAACTAGTTGGGTCATCATCTTCCATGATGCAATCCCCGCTCCTACTTTCATTGAGAAAACCGTAGTATCTCTCAGGCGGATAAGGAACCCTACTAGATCGGCGGAGAGGCTGAGGTTTGTCGGGGAACTATTGAATCCTCTGGTTCTACCAAATTATTAGCTGTAGTTTGTGTAGCTGGAACTTCTTCCAGTTCTACCTCATGACCACTAATTTCTTTTGCAAGAAATTCCTTTTCAAAAAAGGTGGCATTCCGAGAAACAAAACGCCTTTTGTTCCTCAGTGTGGTAGAAGGTATACTCTCACGAATGCTTGGGATATCCTACAAACTTGCACAGAACTAACCTTGCCTCGATCTTGTCCGGATTTTGCTTTTTAACATAGGCCGGACAACCCCATATCTTAACTCGTTTAAGATATGGTCTCTTCCCATTCCATATCTCATATGGAGTGGTATACATTGATTTGGTTGGAACTCTATTCAATAGGTATGCGGCTTCTCAAGCGCATAACCCCAAAAGGAAATGGGTAACTCAGCAGTACTCATCATAGAGCGCACAATATCTAATAGGGTGCGATTTCTTCGCTCCGATACACCGTTGTGTTGTGGTGTATACGGAGGAGTAAGCTGAGAGAGAATCCTATTCTTTTTTAGATAGTCATAGAATTCCGTGCTCAAGTATTCTCCTCTCCGATTAGATCGAAGGATTTAAATACTTCTACCCGTTTGGTTCTCTACTTCGTACTTATATTCCTTGAATTTCTCAAAAGCTTCAGACTTATATTTCAACAGGAACACATGCCCAAATCTTGAGAGATCATCGGTGAATGTAATGAAGTATGATGAACCATTCCTGGTATGTGTAGACATGGGACTGCATACATCACTATGTATTAGTCCTAAGAGTTCAGTGGCTCTTTCTCTGTATCCTATAAATGGAGTTTTAGTCATTTTGCCTTTGAGACATGACTGGCAAGTTTCATAAGATGTAAATTCGAACTGGTTCAGAAATCCATTTTTATGTAACTTAGCTAGTCGTGTCTCATTGATATGACATAGTCTATAATACCACAAGAAAGATTCATTCATTTCTGAACTCTTACTCTTGTGTGTGTTCTGTACGTTAAGAACTGTAGTTTTATTTAGAACGTATATGCCATTATATAACGTGCATGATCCAATCAACTTTTGATTTAGGAAAATGTTCATAACATTATCCTGCAATACAAAATTATATCCTTCTTTACTCAATAAAGAAACTGATATAATTTTACATATCAGGTTCGGTATGTAATAACATTCGTTCATAATCAATGTATTACCAGTTGGTAATACAAGGTGATATTCACTAACTGGTTTGGCTGCAACACTTACACCATTCCCTACTTTTAGAGAATGATCACCTTTTCCCAGTTCTTTACTTTTCTTTAGCTAATGTAACATATTACATATGTGGGATCCCGATCCGGTATCTAATACTCAGGACATAGAGTGTACTGAGAAACAGTTCTTGGTAATAAACAATACTCGAAGAAGATGCATCAACGTGCACATTCCTCGTTCGGGTCGCGTAGGAATCCGGATATTTCACTATTTCCTTCTCGGACTTATAACAATTATAAGATAGAGCGGAACCAACGTTCCTCAGCTCAGTATAACAAGGTCAATATATCAATATTATTATCTTGATTAAAGCGTGACATGGTCGCTACCTGGAGAGAGAGAGAGAGAAGAAAACACTTAGCGTATGCTCTTGCAAGATTAAATTGGTTCTTATCTTATCTAATCAGGATGGCTTCTACTGTTTTTATCAAATCTTTCTTCAAACCCTAAAAGGTAAGACTAGCCGGGATTAATTACACCCTACAAATTCGCCAATCTTTCAGCCAGGCCAGTGTTGGTACTTTGAGGGAGATTCCCCGTGCTTTCGCACGAACCTAATTAAAATAAACCTCGTTTTTCCGGGGGCGTAACCCCGTTAACACCTTTCTATACACCTACTTGATCGGCTAATTATAAAGTGCAAAACTCTTCCAGGAGTAACTCTTATTCACAGTGGGTATCGGGATCCAACTATCTTATAGAAGGTATGCAATCTCATTGCAAATTTCAACACTTGAAATTCCTGATAATGTTTTGCCCCAAGCGATTTATGACCTTGACAAGGTCAACAAACCATAAACCGTAAGTCAAGTTCAACCCGTTCATTTCGTGATTGAATTAAACCCACCTGTACGACCCTTGACAAGGTCAATAAGACCGTACGACTACCCTAATCCAATCGCATCATATGTGTTGCAGATAAGCACTAATCAGCTACCGCACACCACGCCTTGACAAGGTCAACAAACGCAGCACGAATACTAAATAGTCCTTATCTGAAATGACGGAGGGCTACGACAGGTTTTTAAGAAAACGTTTTGCGTAATGAACTTGATATCGTTGTAGAATCGAGTGATTTTGAAAAGGAGTAGTTTAAGCTCCGCTTTTTAAAATCGAGTTTTTCAAAATAAACCGAATGGGTGTAGCATCTGCTAGCTTTTGCTAAAGAGGTCATTCCCGGTGAAGGAATCTCGGCTCTTTCCTCATCGAATGAGGTGCTGGATATTCATAAAGAAATACCGCTATGCAAAGCAAGAATTAAAGCTACCAGTTTTGAAAATTTGATTCCACAATATCATTAGGTTTCTTTCCTTTTCATTAATCTCATTAATGAGGTCCCATCATTTATGCTTACTAAGCATCACAGATAAAGAAACGAAAATACAACGTACGCTTATGCCATCCGCATTCGCCACGGGGTCCCGTCATGCACCGTTAGGTTAGTTAACTAACGGCAAAGCGGGGACATGACTAACGCGGATGCAAAACATAAACAACGTTTATTATATTTCATATATATAATATAAAGTATTCATCTCACGCAGTTATATGATCTCATCACAGAACATTGCAGCAGAAGTCAACATATGAAATATTGGATATATTAGGAGGTCCATGTTTTATATTAAGCCAGTAAAAACAAGGATTCCACGGTCATGATGAATAGCCAAACCCACATCCCTACACCCCTACGAGAGCGGCAAGCAACCCTACCAATTCTAGAGTTAGGAGACCCGGACTCGACTCCTCGAGATGGTCTCCAACTGGACTCTAGAACCCGGTTACTTATGCTCCTCTCCTTGGGTCTATCCTAATGCGGAAAATATAAATAATATACATCAATGGTGACATCATCCTCAACCCAGAAGTGTCCCAATAAAAGAATATTACATACAAGTTTTTACATGAATGAAAATAAAAAAACTCTCATCTCACGCAAAAACCCCGGCTATTCAAACACGACGATCCAATATAACATATCACAGCAACACATAACATCACATGTCATCAACGTAAGTAAATATGCGTATCCCAATTATCGTTGACGTATAGTAACGAAACCGGCGATACCCCACATATTATACTTACGGTCGCAGAAAAGAAAGTGAAAACTACAACAATTGGAATCCGCAACATCCTTAGACATCATAAACCTGGAATATCACATACCCCGGATTTCATGCCTAACAGTATAAATTCCTTAGACATCATAAACCCGGAATATCACATATTCCGAATTTCATGTCTAACGTTATAAACCCGGCATTTTAGTCTCAAATTGAAAACACTTTTCAATATCTAGTCGGGCAATTCAACAAGATTCCCGATTGTTGATCGAATGCTCGTCGGAAACATTAGTAGACGGCCGCACCCCTGATGCCATCGACAAAGTGCACTTAGGCGGAACACCGCGGCCGTGAGCACCCGAACAGACGCTTTTGGTTACGGGGTTCTCCTACAGTCACTTGGTCGGGCTATGGGGCGTGGCTATCTAGTAGTGTTACCCGGTGAGCGTTTGCGTACCATACGAGATTGCGACGGAGTTTTGATCCGAATCAAAACCCCGCGGCAACCGATCAAATGAGACTAAATTGCTACATTTACAAAATACTAATTAGTTTTCACAAAACTAATTATTGTGGATTTCAAATATTGTATCACAGATCACAAATATCTAGACGATGTTAAATATTTCGATCGATTTATCAAACACCCAAAATTCCCAGAGACCTCAACACTTGAGTCACAGTTAAAAATACCCTGACAGTGCCCCAAGCACCTACGGACCTACACAAGAAGGAACGCTCCCTGCCTCACCAACGTCGCCGCGGAACCGCCACCAAAAGCTTAGTTTGGTCGCACTTCCGCGGTCGTTTGGTCGAGTTAGGCTGTCGTTTTTCTTAAGGGTCCATAGAAAACCCTGCACAATTTTCTAAATATTTTTAATTAGAAAAATTCCAACTTTTGAAAATTTTTCCAGAGAGTGGGATTTTCCGGTTTCGAATAGTCGATCGAACACTTTAACTTCGCCTAGACAACTCCTAATACTCTAGAATGGCTCTGATACCACTGCTGGGTTCGCTTAGCACCCCCGGCGGGTTTCGGAAAGCATCAAGTATGCTGTTTTAAAAAAATTAGGGTGTCGAGCGAGCCCGACCAAAGATCTAACTAGAGAATTAGGGTTTTATATAACATGTACACAAACTTTACACTAAGTGATATAGGAATACAACTTTTTTAGACCGGTCATTCGCTTCTAAAGCTCCGTGTAGTAGTCCTTTTGCTCCAAGTAGTGGTGTCCCGGACTCTTCTTGGGCTCCACTAGGAGAAAGGAACGAGCTTGCTCAAAGATCTTCGAGGCCGAAAATGATCTACGTCGAAGAATCTCTAACTCAAGCTACATCTTCACTAATTGATGAATTAGTGAAGCAAACAACCTATACTAAATGGCTAGTTTAGTATAAATTGATGAAGTAGGAATTTTGCTCACTTTAGAATTATTTTTCTCTCTTTCTTTTCTTCACTCAAAAAAACCTAGTGAGCTCAATTGAGATGACGAAGAAGAAGAAGAAGTAATGAATCATTGCAGCCATGGGTGAGAAAATGTCATATATCATTGTTTCCTGATTTAAAATCAGGAAAGCTTCTGGGAAAAGCTTCAGAAAAGGGTCACGTGTTGGCACGTGACACCTAAAAAGCATCATCAACTCAAGTTCAGTTTCCTGACTACGCTGAAGAAAATGGGCTTCAGAAAGAGTCACGTGCTCCCACGTGACCAGGGTCACGTGGCGACACGTGACATTTAAATGCAAGCGTCAAAAGGCACACCAGTTCCCTGATCAAGTCAAAGAAAAGGCTTCAGAAGAGGTCACGTGCTTCCACGTGACCAGGGTCACGTGTTGCCACGTGACGTTCAAGACAGCAGACTCGTTCTCCAGTTGAACCAAGGAAAGAGAGGGTTCAAACAAGGGTCACGTGCTCACACGTGACCAGGAGTCACGTGGCAGCACGTGACGTTTAAGCAGCAATCAGAAGACAGAGCACAAAAGAAAGGAAAAGGCTCATTCCAAAGGGGGTCACGTGCCCACACGTGACCATGAGTCACGTGGTCACACGTGACCGGCTTTCAAAGCCCATTTTGTCAAACAGAATTAAATTCTGAAGGAGAATCAAATCTTTCCAAAGGAAAGCGGCTATCTGGAACCGATCGAATTAAAGATTCAGAGGTGATGAAATATCATCTATCTATGGGAAAATCTCGGGTTTGGAAAGATTTCCCCTTTAAATCTAACCAAAATAACAAAGGAGAATCTCTGGATTTAAAATCCAATGGTGAATAAAATTCACCTAATAATCCAAAGGTCCAAAACAAATGATGGATGCAAATCAAATCTCTTAATGAAGATTCGTCAAAAACTGATTGATTCGGCTGCTTCTCCTATAAATAGGAGCCAAGAGACATACAGAGATACATATACGCAGAGAAGAAAAAAGAAAAGAAAAGAGAGCTTCGATACTTGGAGAACTTGGATCTTCTGCAAAAACCCTAGGTAAGAAAGGGAAAAGCTCCTTGAAAGAAAAAGAGAATTTAATTCTCAACAGAGTTTAACTCTGATACATAAAAACAGAAGAATATATTTCTTCTCTCTTTGATAGAGGATCTGCAAAGTGCACATCTCCCCTTAAGGTTGAGAATTTAATTCTCAATGGGTCGAGATCCTGCCATGCAGATCCAAAACATAGAGAGGGAATGCAAGCATGAGAATTTAATTCTCACAGAACTATAGGAATTTAATTCCTTTAAAATAAAATTAGGGCTTGACCCTGTATCATGGGAATTTAATTCCTTCAGAATAAAAAGAAATAGGGTTTAACCCTAATTAAGAACTTAATTCTGTTGAAACAACGGGAATTTAATTCCCTTAACCATCATTTAACAGGGAATGGGAATTCAATTCCTTAAAGACTTTTATTAGGGTTTAACCCTATTCAGCCCTTCACATATATGAGGAATGTAATTCCTACAAAAAATTCAGAGTTAAACCCTATCCCAGAATATAAGTCTTCGAAAGGAAGTAGGAATTTAATTCCTCTGAAATTTAAAGCTTGAGTAATTTAATTTCTGAAAAAAGATTAACAAAGCCTTTAAACAAAATACATGGAGGCAGGGTCACGTGTCATCACGTGACCCCCCAAGAGATCTACAGAAAACCCCTTTGAGGCAGCACCCCACGTGACCCACGTGACCCTCGGCAGAAGCTTTAATACATAGGCATTTGAATGCCCATCACGTGATGGCACGTGACGCTCTGAAAGACACAATAATCTCAGAATAAATGAAGGGAGGGCGCTCTCACGTGCTGCCACGTGACCCCTCTTGTCTTAGTGTTTAGCACTAAATTGAAACTCTCGAACCCAGTGTTAAAATACTGTTGGGCCTTAGTGTTCAACACTAATTAAAAAGCTTTATCTGCAGTGTTCAACACTGATTGCCTTAGTGTTTAACACTAATCTGAGATCTTCATTTGCAGTGTTCAACACTGATCTGTTTTAGTGTTTAACACTAATTTGAAAAGCCTTGTTGGTGGTGTTTAACACCAATCATCTCTTGGTGTTAAACACTAACTTGTCAACCTCATTCCCAGTGTTCGACACTGATTGTTCTGTAGTGTTTAACACTAGGCTTTGACCCAATTGACTAAATGGATGGAGGCAAAGCCTCTCCTGATTGGACTTAGCCCAAGATGGCCATAAGTCCTCAATTTGTGATTAACTGGGCCAATAGACTCATAACACAATTAATTCGTCTTGACCCCAAATTGGGCCAAGGACTATTTAATCCACTCCGGTTCTAGGGTACATCTCTTCACTCCTTTGATACTTGGCATTGTAATCCCTCAATGTCTTCAAAGAGGTGACGGGTCCCGACGACCACACATTGATACGGACTGCGGGGTCCTTAAACCCGTGTTTAATGCAAATTCCTGGTTACGTGGAACGCGGATAATGTCACTCTTTGACCCCGTGGAAAACGTCCAGAGCGGAGCCTGGTCCTCGCAGAACACGGCAGTGAACCCGTGTGAAGCATCCAGAGCACATACCGGACTGTGGGGTCCTTAAACCCATGGACTACGACGTCCTTAACCTTGACCGAGATGTCTTAAAACTAACAACGGACTGTGGGGTCCTTAAACCCATGGACTACGACGTCCTTAACCTTGACCGAGATGTCTTAAAACTAACAGTGGACCGCAATGTCCTTAAACTACCCATGGACCGCAATGTCCTTAAACTAGAACAATAGAGCCCCGCATGCTCTTTTGTCGGATCTAAACGGTCCCGTTTAAGTTGATCTTAGCCTCAAAGATGGCTAACGTATCCTTAAACCTTCAAACAGAGTGGACTATAAATCCCCCCAATTGACTCTGGCTTGAGGGTACATCTCTGAACTCCTCTGACATCCGTCGTTGTAATTCTTCAACGTCGTCAGAGAGGTGACGGGTCCTGACGGCCATACATACGTTGGACCTCTAGGTCCCTAAACTGGAACAATGGAGTTCAAACACTCCTTTATCGGATCTAAACGATCCCGTTAAGTTGATCTTAGTCACAAAGTTAGACTAACGTATCCTCAACAAACGTTTGAGTTGATCTTAGCCTCAAGTATGGCTGACGTATCCTCAAACCAAACCCCCAAACCCAAATCTAAGATAATACGGATTTGGACTAGTCCACGCCCTACGGGCGACGACATAACTCAGTCTCCGTAAACAATCCACGGGCAACAAAACACAAAACAAACACCCACGACACGAAGTGACCAGCTGGAGAAGGAGAAAGTTGTTACCGCAATGCGGTAACGTAATTAACTGTAGGGGCTTGCGCCTGCAGGGAAGAGCGTCCCCACAATCAAAAACCCCTCAAGCGAGGGGGAATCTGACGAAGTCTGCTACATCGGACGCATCCGTTTAAACCTTCGATACATGGTGCCATAAATCAACTTGGCATCTTCGGAGAGGTGAACGGATAGCACCAATTATCATCTGCCCCGAATCTCAGCGCCAAGACATCGCAGTCCTGTGCGCCGTCGTTCGGAGGGGAACAATCATATTTGTAGAGACTTAATCATAGCTAAAGGTAATGATTGGGTTAATAAATATCTAGAGTAAAACAAAATTAGTGGACTAAGTTAATGTTTTCACAAGCTTCTACAAGCATCTTAAACCATGGATTTTTCCACCTAATTTTGTTTTTCCCTTAATAATTAAATCCCCAAAATTATCTTAAATATGGTATGAGTCTCATACACCCATGTGCAATGTATCATCAAGTATGACACAAAATAAATACATTAATATATATCACATATTTATTAATTGTATAAGTAGACAAGAAATTCTTAAGTGAGCTAATATTAGTTAATATAAATTAATATATCAAATATATAATTATATATTAAATTATTAAATCAACACTTGATTTAATAATCCGGCTATATCACATATAACCGACTAATATCATATATCGCGAGATTAGAATACGGTATCACATACACGTATTAATCTCGGTCCCGCATATATCATATATGTGCCCTATTTCGTTTCGCTTGAGCCAGGAAACCTCTGGGTAGGACTCTAAAGACTCGTCAATACGCCGGCAGTAGGTAAAGATCATATTAGTTATCCACAAGCCGTCAGTGGTACTAGCTGGATGTAACGGCTACCCGGGTATTGAACGATCATAAGATCAACAAGCAAGCTTGTTCATACTCCCGTGAATCTAATAAGTAACACTACCGTACAGTCCGGTCTCTTCGTCTGATATGTCGCATATCGAGTCTGGGGGTGGTAAATGTCAGACCCCAATAACTTGATAAATCATGCTGATGTGAGGCTCATAGCGGGTCGACAAACTATTGATAACACTTACCAGTAAATCTCATCATCATCCCTGGCCAGGGAATTCCTGTTATGGCCAATCGAGCACATCGCAACATCAACCCCCAATACCGGGAGAGACGAAACCCCTCTTATTGCTCACTGCCTCCATGTGACTCGGGACTGTACCCAAAAACCACATGTTTGCACGCTCTTTTGAACGTGGTAGGGTAGAAATCAAAGTACAGTGGGAATCACACAAGACTTTATGACGATCTCAGGTCTATAGACTAACCTGTACGAGTGTCACCAAAGAACCGCTATCTGACGTTAGGTATAATACCATCTAAGAGTTCTCAGCGAGTCATGTTCAGTGTACCCAGTCTCCACTGAGCACCCGTATACAATCTTTGATGTCAAACACCAATGGATATGGGATCATCCATCGCCTATCAAATGGGTCAAGAAACGTATACGCTAGTCTACTCTGGAATATCGATGCCCCGTCTCGATACACCCACGACTAGGAACAATTAAAGGATGGACTTGTAGACTGCTCTGGCCCCACTAGTATGATCTACATCGTAATCCTGGTAGTCAAGTACACATCCTAAGGGCTTTACCAACATGTGAGAGCAAGACAGTATCACAATACTAGTCTACATATTAAAATAAAGAGTAACCAGATAGCATACTATCATGTCGAGCAAGAAAGTCCTCTGTATATATATCCAAGCATCCATTATAATATACAATCATGTACAATAATGGCCTCTAGGGCATACATACAACTAACAATCTCCCACTTACACTAAGGCCAGTTGTTGTAGTATCTCATACCCAACATCCCAAAATCTCTCAAATTGTATCTGAGATATGGCCTTCGTGAGCGGATCCGCCGTGTTGTTCTTCGTCTCAACTCTCCCGACCTCGATCGCCCGGAGATCAACCATCTCCCTGATCATGTGATGCTGCCTAAGAGTATGTCTGGATCACTGATGGAACCGGGGTTTCTAGGCCAAAACCACAGCTCCATTATTGTCACAATAGTAGGAACCTTAGCAAGTTCATCTCATGAACATCTTCATCCAGACAGCCTGTTTGGTAGTATCGTTTGTAGCGATGTATTCAGCCTTTATCATCGAGTTTGCTACGGTATCTAGCTTGGAACTCTTCCAACATAACGTCCCTCCACTGAGGGTAAAGACAAAACCCGTGACTATCTTACAGTCGACCTTATCACTCTGGAAGCTCGAATCGATAAAGGACTCGACATGGAGTTCACCGTTACCATACACCAAGAACAATTCTTTAGTGCTTCTTAAGTACTTATTAATGTTCTTCACAGCTGTCCAGTGTTTCTCCCCAGGATGTAAGAGGCATCACCCAGATCTTTCATGGAGAAACTTAGTGATAAGAAGAGCTTGACCGAGTGTAGCATAAGAACATCATTTCCTATCAAGAGTATATTATCCACATACAATAAAAGTAAGACAACCTTACTCTCTATAAGCTTCTTGTATATACAAGGTTCATCTACCTTTTTGATGAAGTCAAACTCTTTGACTGCCACATCAAAACAGATGTTCTAACTCCGTGATGCATGCTTTAATCCGTATATTGATTTAAGCAGCTTGCACACCTTTCCGCTGCTCCCACTGTCTATGAAGCCCTCTGGCAGTGTCATGTACACGCTCTCTTCTAAATCACCATTTAGAAAAGTGGTCTTGACGTCCATCTGCCAAATTCCGTAGTCATGGTATGCAGCGATGGCAAGTAGGATCCGGATGGACTTAAGCATAACCACTGGAGAAAATGTTTCATCATAATCCACACATGGTCATTGACGAAAACTTTTTGCTACAAGTCTAGCTTTGAAAGTCTCAACTTCTCCATTTACACCAAGAATCTTCTCAAGATCCACTTGCTCCTAATGGATTTTACCCTTTCAGGAGCAATTTCCAAAGTCCACACTTTGTTGGTGTACATGGATATCCTCACTTATTTGTAAATTAGTTCTTATGTAATTGTAAATTTCGAGGACGGAATTTTTATAAGGAAGGTAGAATTTAACGACTCTGAATTTACAGTACAAATTTTCCCAGTTCAATGTACAGAAAGGAGTTTACAAGCCTGAGTACAATTTATAAGTTAATTTTTTTTAAAAACAGTAAGAAATAACCTGTAGCTCACTGGTAAAGCCCTTGCACTGCTGTGACGTAGCCCTTGTGTTGGCCTACCCCTAACCCCCCTGCACTGTTTAATTTTCCTGCAATCAAACAGAGACTCTTCAATTCATAATTTATCATATTTTAATACATTTTAATTCATTTTTTTAATTTCAAAATACTAATTCCACACTATAAATAGTACCCCATACCCTAGCCCTTCCTCATTCTGAAAATCATAGTCGAAACTCCCAATTTTTTCTAAGTACAAGTGAAGTGCAAGTGGAGTTAGTAAAGGATCAACTTCCGGCGAGGATCAAAACCCGTTCCGGCGATCCCGAGACACCACAATGACCACATATTCTTCTTCTATCTCCTCTTAACCAAAACAACTCGTAAGTCGCTTCCAATTTTTCCCTTCTTCTCTAAAATTTCTTTTTCAAAACCTATATCGGAAGTGGAGTTAACACCGACATTTTCTTCTATTCTATATAAAATCCACTTTTATTATATATTTGGCATCCATATTCTTACACTAAGTTTGTAATCATAAAATTAATGTTTAGAACCAACTTTCACTCGAAAATATCATGAAACATAATTTTAATTTAATTTTTACATTAAAATACCATGAACTTTATATATGTCATCTTATATTCCTTTGCTTAAATATACCTTTAGAAAACCTCACGTGGTAATGACATACCCCTCACATACACACATATTTCTATAACACGATACACTTCTAGCATATTCTTGTTATGAACACAATAATTCATCAAACTACAATTTAGTATAAAAACCCGGTTTTCTTTTGAATTGTATTTCCAAAACCCTTTTGCAATTATGCCTCTACAACCCTCTTTAGGGAACCCGATATTAAATGGTACGGATTATCGCACATCTTAGGGCTAGTGGAGCGAGATGCAGACCTTCTCACAGAGCATTCGGTCTCGAAAGGTTTTTAATATGATTTTTAAGAAAAACACAATTTTTTACTTTAATAAAACTTATTTTTTTTAATTATATAAAATATTAAAAATCCATATATATTCAAATATAACAAACTTACATTTTTTCTAAAGAAGAAAGTTCACAAGTTTCACCATAATACCATCAAGTTATCAATACAAGACAAATTTACAATAAAATACCATGAACTATTCAACCTAAGTTATTATCACTAAAATACCTCAAATCTTTAAAATTCATATTCATGGAAACCCTAAATAACATAAATGACTTCTCGAGCTTTATTTTGAAATTATATAAAAATAAATAGTTTTCATAAAACCGTATCGAGCTATATAATACACTGTTAAGGACTTTAGTAAATATAGGTTTAAGCGGGATCAATTCTCTTGAACCCCAGGGAGCCGGAGAAAGTGAGTGCTTACCTATTTAAGGTAGACAATTTAACGAGGTTATCAATGGTAATTGTCTTGGAAAAAAACACAAATCCTGCCGTCCATGTGCAGCAGTTACCGATAACACCCGAACCTAATTCAGGATCCAAATTAGTTATAAGTGTCTGACTCAAGTCTGGGTTTAAATCAAACTTGAATTCAACTCAAAGCAGAATCCAATTCAAAAATGAATCCAAAGTCCAACATGTATACTTGAACCTGAATGTGGATATCAAACCTTAATACAAGATTTGACTTAACCGAACCATGGTTATAACTTGACATGACGACAAGCTTATATCCTGAATCTGAATACTTGAACAATTAATATTCATGGTCTCGGCAAGCCATATAATCTATACAAAACATTATGGGATTTAACGAGGTAGATGGTATGGAATGTATTAAAGGTGGCACGAGATGATCACTAAAAGACACCTAAATGAACTCCCATGCCGTTGTCCCATGGGTTTTGATACGGCCTTATATTTCCATGTTACCATAGTCCACGGGGAAAGATGGACTTCTCTCTATACACCGATACCTTCTGTACCAAACTACAAATAACTACGTTAGTATAACAAACATATATCTGTACAGATTACCAGTTCTATTCTCTTTACTTGTCCTATTTTATTCTTTTTTTTAGGACTTACCGAGCGTTAGTTCGCTGACGACATTCCTGCCTTTTCTTCCTTTGGAATGGTCGTCAGGAGGACCGGACACTCAGGAGATCGAGCCGAGCCAGGAGGACTTGGACCAGTTCACAGAGATGCCAGACTTCTAGCTTTCCTTGTACTTAT